>CP125973.1:493203156-494439799 GCA_030063025.1 Avena longiglumis | reverse complement strand
GCCTCAACACAAGGGGGACACTGATTTTGATAAGCAGAGCCTTTTTGGAAACAACATGTATCTGAAAGAAGTTCATGTAGACTTCCTCTTAGACTGGTGTGAACATGAATTTCCACCGGAAATAAAGTACTACATCTACAGGCTGCCCTATTAATCTGTTATGAAAAAGAAGTGCAAGCTGGTAAGATGATATATTCTTGATAATGGTATCAACAACAAATCACCCTGTGATATTTAAATACTTCTAGTAATCACAAACATGCTAATTCTTCAATTATCTGTACTTGCACAGACATTTGGAGCTAAGTTTACAAGAAAATACATAAAGAATCTCCTTGATGAACCTATTGATGTCCATGTTTGGCAAATGAAGAACAAAAGGCCAAAGATGGTTAGGATGAAGATAGAAGCTGGCCAGCATTGTCCTTTTTTGCTCTGATATCCATAGGTAAAATACAACCTTGACGACTTGATGACTGAAGCATTGTCCTTTTTTGCTTCGGTGAAAAATATAATGGAGAGGTACATATTCTAGTTCACCAACTTCCACTGGGCAGCGCATTATAAATGCAATGCTAGTTTGTTAGAGACTACTAATTATGCTATTCTGATTGATTTATGAACTACACTTTGTATGTACTGCCATAATATGTAATGGCTAAATTTATATGGATTTTCCCAACTATCTGGCTTATGTTATTGCGATCGAGCTGCTATAAGTTCTTGAGTTAATCTGTCTACCTGGCTACTAAATCATGATTATGTGTCATGCCAGCTACGATTGAGTTCGAATTAGCATGCTACTATTTAAAATGGTCTACACACATTGGAGATGGTCACTTTAAAAAGCAGCTTTGAGGCACACTAGTTTTGGAGACGGTCTTTATTAGAATCCAACTCAGGTCGCCGTACTACGCGAGACGGTCCATAGTATAGGCCGTCTGAGGTTGAATAGTTCTTGCAAGCGGTCAAAAATATTGCCCGTCTCCATTCCATATATGTTAGAGGCGTTTGCCTTTTTGCACCATTTGAGGTCGCGTATCTTAGAGCCGCAAAGAAAAACTGGCTCGAGTGGTTGATGGCTGTGAAATATAGCCATCCACACTCACATTTAAACTGGATATTATTCATATATTTGATGAAATAACTCTCTAAACCCTGCCACTAATGCCTAATGATCAAAGGAGTATGCAACCCTGTCTTGTTATTTTTCCAAGCGTAGATAATAACGTTTGATGATGGGAATCACAACATTAAATTCAAAGATACGAGATTTCCATAACGTCAAAGAAACCAGGAGTCGTGAAGTGGATACAAAAGCTTTAATGACCAACTATACGGCGGGAATAAAATTCTGGCCGTATAGTTGCATCGACACCGCTAGGTCAAACAAAACAACTTTCGTGAAGAAACCCCTATATAAAGAGGCCTTGGGCGACAAAAAAACTCTCTTGCTTCGCCAGCGATGACACCCATCCATCAGAAACCACACCACCGGAGGGATAGATCTAGATCTAATATCCAAACCCTTCTCCTCCACCATAGCCATATTACACCACTTGTAATAATAGATCTCTTCTCCAATTGGCGATATTGTAACACTATTTGCTATCAATCTCATGATTTCTATTACAATGTTTTTGGTTGTTGATTTCATCTCTTTGTGTGAGTAATTCTCCTTGGGCTAAGGGCTTCGGCCTAGCCATGTAGCTTTTGTGCATGTTATTTATCATAGATGGGATCATGTATTAGTTTGTATGACATGATGATTACCGTACCCTCTCTTGCCTCAATCTAAGGACTTGTCAGGTATCCCAAGACCCCGAGGATTGATCCAGGTATAGGGAGTATGAGTAATGACTAATCTGCAGGATGTGAACCCAGTGACAGAATGAGTAGTATGGTCGTATGTGAGGGATTTACTTGGTATTAGCGGTGACATCACTATGCATATCATTAGCTCTCTTTGTTCTATGGATGAGACTAGTAGGTTATTTCTATAAGCGGTTGTGGAGTCAATAGCAATTATGGATGCACCGCCCACATATAATTATCTTGCTCTAATAATTGCATGCATACTTTATTATTATCTTTTATTCCCATCAGATGTTTTGCGCAACTACTAGTGAAGCCGAAAGCCCCAGGCCCTCTCTCTCCATCATCGACAACAATAAAAGATCGCAAACTCTTGGTCTGGTAAAAACTCCCGAAGGTTCGTTAAAGTAACCTTACTATGTTGTTTGCTTTTCGAGGATTCAATAAACCTAGATCTACTAGGGAAAAAGAAGCTATACTACATGCATAATCCGGATCGAAGGTATCAACCCTTTTTCTAGCGCCGTTGCCGGAGAAGCAATAAATACCCTGATGAGGTTAGTAGGAACCTTGCTAGTTTTAATTCATTTTTTAACCTTGTTAGTTTGCTTTTAGTATTTATTTGAAAAACCAAAAAATTAGTTAGTCTTTAAAATTTTGTTTTTACTATCATTAGTACTTGTTTAAGAAAACCCAAAAAACATAGGAAATATTGCTGAAAAGAAGCTTGGGAGTTTGCAACTCCCAACTGAAAGAGCATTTGCTATCCCTAGTGATTTTGGTGTTTGATAACAACACACATATCGGACTAATGATTTGCTAAGTGTGTCACAGGTACATTAAAAAGATCAACGAATGTTCAAAAACTGTCTGCCTGGAGCGGTACCAAAAAGCGGTAGTACCGCTTTTTGCTACCGGACCAGACATAAGCTTTTTACAATTTGTCAAAAGCTTCTTCCTGCTCCGGTACTAAAATGCGGTAGTACCGCTCGGGGCAGAGACTTTTTGCACGTTGCAAAAGGCTTCTGCCTTCTCCGGTACTAAAATGAGGTAGTACCGCATTTTAGTACCGCTCAGGGCAGAGACTTTTTGTACGTTGCAAAAAGCCTCTGTCTGCGCCGGTAGCAAAATGCGGTAGTACCGCATTTTACTACCTGGCGTGACAGAGAGTTCTTCTTCGTTTGAAAGCTGCTGTTTTCTCTATGTCCGGTAGTACCGGTTGCCACAAGCGGTACTACCGCTTCGCAGCGACAACGAGTAATGCTGGGGGAAGGACTTGATGCAGTTTGAAAGAAAGGTGGTCCGATACCAGGTCCGGTAGTACCGGAGTTCTCCGGTAGTACCGCTTGAACTTCTGGTACTACCGCTGCAATAAATGCATCAACGGTCAGATTTTGTGGAGCCTACCTTGGGACAAGTTGCTCAGTGCATTAAAGTCAAAGAACACCATTGGAGACCATTGGAGCCACCCAAATCCTCAAGATCTCCTCATCCCACCACCCAAAGTCTTTGATCTTTGGGGAATCGAAGGAGGAGGCCCCGATCTACTACTTCACCAAAAGAGATCTTCATTTCCCCCTCATTTCATTGAGGGCCCCTTTGCTCTAGTGTTATCTTGGAAACCCTAGTTCTTGTTTTTGATCTTACAAGCTTGTCTTTGATTGCTTTGACAGCTTGCTTGTATTTGGGAGCCTCCGATTAAGTTGTGGATGTGTGCCCCAAACTTGTAACGGTGCCGGCTTCCACCTTGAAGGTTGCCGATATAGTGGAAGGTGAATCGATCCCGTTGGGGTGAGATTCATCAGAGAACAAGGGAGGCCTCTTGTAACACCCTCAAAATCGGCCCTATGCAAGTTTCAGCGCTTCCCGCCAAACCCGCATAGAAACGATTCAAAGGTGCCCACCAGGCACTTGCGTGCGGGTGGAAAACGAAGTAATAACATTACACAATAGTCCTCGATGGGACCCACAGAACAGATATATATATACAACACGACTCCATGAGTCAAGAATACATATATACAGAACAAAGATCCAAATCACCTTGAAAACGATAGAGCGTCCGACTGTGGACAAGATGCAAATGGGGCTAAGAGCCCTGAAGAATAACCAATGGCGTCCATAACCCTGCCCAGGCCAAGCCGGAAGGGTAACCCTGCTAACGACGTCGATCTCAAAACCTGCTTAAACAAAGGGGTGCCGACAAAGGGCAAAGGAAAAAGAGAGCGGTCGATCGAGGCCGATTACAGCGAGGCTAGAATTGGCGGTCCTCGCCTACATAGGTATGGTGGATCAAGCGGCAACAACATGCACTAAACAACCTATAGAGACTCGATATAACTGTCGGCTATCAGAGAGGGATAAGAAAGACCTATTCGGAAAACAACCTGATGCTACCATCATACAAACCCATCCTGGTGTTTCCCCCTCGAGACCAAACGAGGAAGTCAACCGAGGAACTCACACAGTTGGCAGTTTTATTTATTCAGTTATCGTTGCAGCAATTACTAGTCAAGTGTAGATAATCATCCTGATACAATAAGCAGTGGGCAATTTTAGTTAACCATTCCGTTGTAGTTGCGACACTTACTAGTCAAATACAATTAGCATGAGATATCCCCAAAACCCAGCAGTTGTTGGTACTTTTATTTAGCCATTCCGTTGCAGTGAAGCTGATTACTAGTCATATCGGATACAAGTCAAATTATAGCAGTAAACTTTAGTTATAGTTGTCTATGATCGAGACCTGTGCTCCAAGTCGTCCATAACCGCGGACACGGCTTCTCGAAAAGATTTAACCCTGCAGGGGTGCACCAAAGTATCCACACGCACGACCCTTTTGCCGGATCAATTAACATACACCCATCGGTATGTCGGGGCCTAAGTCATGACGCTTCCTGCACCCAAAGCAAGCACGGGGCCACCCCACTAAGTCTACCCATAGCAAGTCGGCCGGTCTCCGAGACGGACTCGGGTTTGGGTGGACGGTACAGAACGATCGGGAACCCGAAAAGATGATGGGCTTGTCGATACAAATAACGTGTCCCGGTCCTAACAAGATGCAGTGTGATCCTCGCACAATCGTAAATAAAGCAGTAAAGTATGGCATAGGTACAGGATAGTAAATAAAACCTCAAACTAGTTGTGGCCCCCAGTACAGTACTTTGAAATCAGGTACTAAATCGATGGGGTGCCCATACATCCCACATGTGGTTAGCGCGCTCGATCTCGGAACAGGTGTCAAGAACTCGGGGTCCTACGGGACACCAGTGAGCGGTCGGAAACCAAATATTATCTATCACCCACCGGTGCCTCTGCATTTACCTACTTCAATTTTAAGTTATTAGACGATAATTGAATTAAACGATAATTAAAGCCATGGTCACCTCCAACATTAAACATGCGGCAAGACTCCAACAACTGTGGTACTTGGCGACACACAACAACACTTGAGCAAGCAACTACGACGCGCAAGTCCAACTATCTACCAAACAACAGGTAATAGGATGTGTCCAAGGCAGTATATGGCTGCAAAGGATATCTCGGGTACGGAAACTAGAGCATCGCAACACAGATAGCATTAGATCAACAGGAGGGAATAAATACTATAAAAGTAAGATAGGTAGAAAGGGGGAGGTGCTCGCCTGAAAAACATTGCCGAAGGTTCCTCCGAAGATCGGGTCGACAATCGCATCAACTCAACGGCCTTATCCGCGAAGAACCAAAACACTAGAATAAACACCGGATGTACTATTTAATACTACGGCAAAAGATCGGGCATGATGCATGTATGATGCATGGCATGGCAAAGGTGCGATGCAATTAGGCCATATTAAGAGGAACCAGGGTCCCGACAATTATTCAGATGGTTCATGTTGTTTAGCTACCCTGCATTTTAAATGTTGTCTTAACATGGCAAAACATGGCACCTGTTCTCTACACAAATTTAAATGGGGGCAATATAAGACTAGATTTGCCCGCATATGGGCCCCATATTCAATTATATGGTGAATCGGCATAAGGCCCCCAACCCACATGACAAGTATGCATGCATGAACAATTAAATATGCGACAATTTATATAGTTGGCAATTTATAAAATAGGGGCTCGGAAAAAGGGTCACACATAAGGGTTCGGCGAACTTGGGCTCCAAGGGGTCCGGGGTTGGTCTCAGGGTTCAGGGTTCGACGGGATCGGCGAGGTTCGGTCTCGGACAACGGAAGTCGATCTTGTCGCATCCGAGAAGAAGAACTTGGTTGGCGTCGGGGGCACATCGGATCCGCCCTGGTCGGTGTCAATCTTGTCGTCACGAAGATCTTGTCGGGTCCTCGTATCGGTTCGGTCTTGGCATACGGGAAGAAGAACTTGGCGTGCGACATCGTCGGCACCGGTGCGGGAAGGAGGTCTCGTCGTTCCGTGTCGGTGATCTTGGCATCCGGGTTCTCGGCGATCTTGGCGTCCGGGAAGGAGTACTTGTCGCTCCGGGGTCTCGGTGTCCTCGGATCCGAGAGGAAGAACTTGTCGTGCCGGGTTCGGTCTTCGGGGTCCGGTAGGATCAGCCTTCGAGATCCGTGGAGACCTTGGGGATTTCGGCAACATTAGGTCTTGTGTTTCCTCTCATCGAGGTACATGTCGTCGAATCCAAGAGATCTAGATGACCTTTTTGTTTGCTGGAGTCCCTCGGATAGTACTACATTAGTACATCCACCACATGGAAAAACCACTCACGGTCTCTGCAGGATGTGGCAAACAGGAGCATTGCCAAGACGGTTGCGGTCGTAGCCACTGTGAAGCGGCCAAGGACCGAAGCAGAGAGGTTCACAGGAGGTGCCGGCGGAGCTCGCGTCAGCGCCATGGAGAGGTGCTGATAGCGGTGGAGCTCGCAGGCGAGGGGAGCGGCGACGGCGAGGTCGCAGACCAGGGGCCGGGCCGGCGGGTGGTCGCGGATGGCGGCGGGGCCGGGAGGACGGGCGGTGAGCTGGGCGAGCGACGAGGAGGAGGAGGGTGCATGACGCGGGCGAGGAGAAGATCGAGGCGCGGGCAGACGGCGGCGAAGGAGGCGTCTGACGGCGGCGCTGTGAGCTGCAGGGCGCGAGAAGAGGGCTGCAGGTGGCGTCCGAGCGAGGAGGGATCCGAGGCGGCCAACGGGGGAGCATGGCGGCGCGAGGGAAAAAGCAGGGCTCGCGACCGGGGAGGCAGCGGCAACAGTGGTCGAGGCTCGGTGGCGGTGTCTGCGGGCTGTAGGCGCAGGAGAGGCAGCGAGTCGGGCGAGCGGTGAGACGCGAGAGTGGGGCGCCCCAGCGCTTAGCGGAGCTTGGGGAGGCCGAGGACGGCAGGGCCCGTGGCCGGCGGAGAGGAGGTCCAGAGGCGGGGGAGGTGATGAGTGCAGCGGCGGTGGGGTGGGCGATGTCGAGCAGAGGAGAGGGAGGAGAGAGAGAGGAGCGTGGGCGCTGTGTTAGGGGAGACGAGGTGGGTGCAACGTGCACACGGGGTCGGGGAACGGGGGAGTGGGGGCGCTAGTGGCCGGCCGGTGGGACCGGGGTGGGGCAGGTGAGAGAGGGGGCAGGGGTGTGCCAGGCGGGAGCGGGGTGGGTGCGGCCAGGAGGTGGGGCCAGGGGTCTGGGTGGTTGTTGCGTGGTGTGCGTGTGTTGTGTGAGTGGTGGTGGGGTTGGTGGCTGTGTGGAGTGGGGTGAGAGAGGTGGGATAGGTGGCGCATGGTGATAGGGTGAGTGGGTGAGGGTTGGTGAGGTGGCGAGACGGGGTTGGCCGGGGTGATGTGGAGGGGGCTGGGTAGGTTAGGTGTAGGTAGGATTAGGAATTAGATAGGCTGATTTGTACTGGGGGTGGCCGTCTGGGTCAGATCGGCCCGGTCTGGCTGCCCCCTAAAAATAATTAAATATGTTATTTACTTAAAACAGGGCTTTTGCAAAACCGTGGGTAGACAAAACAAATATTCCGGAGCCCCGGGTTTTGGATTTGAAATAAAGACGGGGTGTTTAGAAAACAAAACCAGTCTTTTCGAAAATAGTTTTATGCGAGCAAATGCAAGGTGATGGCGATGCTCAAATGCAATGTGGCATGATGACATGAGCATGCGGTCATGATGATGCAATGCACAAAACAACGCGATTTTCTAGTAGTGGTTTTGCGGGGCGCCACACCTCTCGTGTCGTTGGTGGTTTGAAACCACCCCCTCTCCAAACGTAGACGTACTTCCCCTCAAAAGGAAGGAACTACGGGAAACAAATCCTTGTGTCTCCGCGTCCACTTTTCGGTTACTTCTATCCTTTACCGCACCTTACTTACTTGTTACTACTTTGTGTTGTGGTAGCCCTTGCATAAGTGTCATATAGGTAAATTCACCATAGTTGCATTATCTAGAGAATTTACCTTATTGTCAAACCTTAATTTGAAAAAGAAGAAAATTTGAAGTAGCACCTATTCAC
This sequence comes from Avena longiglumis, assembly GCA_030063025.1. Taxonomy (NCBI): domain Eukaryota; kingdom Viridiplantae; phylum Streptophyta; class Magnoliopsida; order Poales; family Poaceae; genus Avena; species Avena longiglumis. Next base: position 494,431,538 of record CP125973.1, on the reverse strand, counting down.
CCCCCTCTAGGTGCCCATACGATCCTTTCATTTGGTATCAGAGCCTTGGCTCTTTATTTGGGCTTTACCGCCTAAGAGAATATGGGTAGCCGCGAAGGGGATGGTGATGGTGAGCCGACCACGGTGACCATGGAAGATCTCAAAAACTTGGAAACAAGATTGAGCTCTTCCTTGGTCAACGAATTCAAGAAGATGCTTGAGCAACTTTTTAAAGACAAAGAAGGCTCACCACCCCCATATCCTCAAGAGGATAAACCATCCATTTTACCTAAAGGGAATACGTCAGTATCCCCCGAGGGTGCATTGGTAGGGGGTAAACCAGACAACGCTAATTCCTCCACACACAATAATGGTGGGAAGGGTGAGCACCGTGACTCATGGTACTCTCCCGACCCTCCAATCCCTCACCCTCATGTATACAATAGAGGTGACCCACCTAAGTTTGAAGAATCCGCTACTTTTGCTCAATGGCAATCACTAATGAGAACTCATATGCGCAGCTCTTGCATTGAACTATGGAACATCATCGAGCATGGACTCTTTATTGGGGATCCAAACAACTTGACAAGAAGAGAGATTGTTAATAGTCAACTCAATGCCACTGCTCTGCATATGATTCAACAAGGTTTGGGGACAAAGGATTATCCACACATTAAGCACTTTAGCATTGCCAAGGAAGCTTGGGATGCTCTCACTGTGTTGTTTATTGGAAATGAGAGTATGAGGAGGAACCGATATGATGCTCTAAGCAATGAAGCCGAAGGCTTCTACATGAAAGAAGGTGAAGATCACGAAGACATGTACCGAAGGCTCAAGACCACCGCCACTACTTTTAGGAATGTGGGTGCCTCACATGTGGATGATGCATGGATAAAAAGGAAATATGTGAGTGCACTCATGCCTTTTGAGCCCACCGACTTGAAGAGCCTACAAGGAATTCACAACTACCATCTCATGACCTCAAATGAAGTTATGCAAGAGATGGCTGCTTTCAAGGTTGCCGCCAAGAATGCCAAAGATGCCCGTGCTCGTGCCCTTGGTATGAGTAATGTTGTCAATGTTGCTTTGAAGGCCAAAGTTGTGGACCATGGGGATGGACATGATAGTGATGAAGGGCTTTCCATGGACCATCCCGATGAAGTGAAGATTGCTCATGGTCAATATATGGCTTTCTATGCAAAGAACTTTTGGAAGAACCCTGCCAAGGCCAAGATGGAGATGGAATGGAGAAGCAATCCAAATGGGAAAAGAGAGAATACCACAAGATTGAGAACTTGCTTCAATTGTGGTGATCGCTACCACTTTGTGGCTAGTTGCCCCTATGAGAAGAGAGAATATCATGGTGGAAAGCTTGTGTTGAAGAAGACTCTCAAGGGACCGTACAAGAAACCTTTCATCAAAAGGAATCCCATCAACAATAAGCCGGGAGAAATTGTCTTGATCACTCATGAAGAGTACTACTCCGACAATGAAGATGATGAAGATGACGAAGAGGAAACTTCTCATGATGTGGCTGCTCTTGCCACCACATTTACTTCGACATTCTCACTCTTCGATTTTCCAAATGAGAACTCCTCCACCAAGAACGCCACTTGCCTTATGGCAAGAGGAACGGAGGTATCTTCATCATCCCGCTCTACTCACTTAGATAATGATGAAATTGATGATGAGATGTCTCTTGATATTAAAAAGGAATTAATTGCCTTTGATGAGTTTATGACTAACCTAGAAGGTGATGCTAAGCTACATTTTGGAAACATCTTAGATCAACTATCACATACTCAAGAGCTTCTAGATGTAACATGTAAACTTGGGCATGAACATATGATTGAGCTAGAGGCCCTAAACAATGCTCTAGAAGAAGAACAAGAAACTAGGTTGTCACTTGAATTAAAACTTGAAGGGCTTGATGAGGCCAATGCCATTATTGTTAACAAACTCATCAAAGAGCGTGATCATGCTATTGCTAAATATAAAAGAGCTAAAAAGGACAAGATTGAGTTTGGTGTGGTTCATGAAAAACTTGCTGAGGACTTTAGCTTGCTTAACAAGGCCCACAAAGCCTTGGAGAGTGAACTCTTGTCACTCACAAAGTCCCATGAAACGCTTCAAACTTAATTCGCAAATATTCCTTCACCTAGTAACTTCATTTCATCTAGTAGCACAACTATTCTTGAAGAGAATGCTAGGTTGAAGGGGGAGCTTGCTAAGGCCACATTTCCACAAGGCAACAAGTCTATTGATGATCTTTTGAGCAAGCAAAGGCGGAGTGGTGATAAAGGGGGCATTGGTTTTGTCTCAAAAACAAAGAAGAATAAGAATAAGAAGAAGAAGAAGAAGGACAAGCCCACACAAGAGACCAACAAGACCATTGTGGAGAGTAAGACCACAAATGGTAAAACTATGTCTCATGATGATTTTGCGGTAAGTGCTAACCCTCACTATGTTCTAATGCATGATTATTATGGTGATGTGTATGCACAATATGTTGGCCCTTATGATGGTTATATTGCTTGGTCTATTTGGGTTCCCAAGACCCTTGTTGCTAACAAAAGAGGACCCATTGAAAAATGGGTACCTAAAAACTAGCTTGATCTTTTGTAGACTTATGCTTTCGGAGGGTCAAAATGGGTGATCGATAGTGGTTGCACAAGTCATATGACTGGAAGCTCGTCTATTGTCAAGGACTTGGTGTCAAATGAAGATCAAATCACCGTCACATATGCCGACAAGTCAAAGTCTAAGGTAATGGGTTTCGGCAAGGTAGTGGTGGCTCACGACATTACACTCGTGAACGTCATGCTTGTTGAAACCCTTGGATACAATTTACTTTCTGTCCGTGCTCTTGGAAAGATGGGCTTTGCCGTCTTTATTGATGATGATATTGTGGTCCTCATGTGGAGCAAGTCTCTCAAGGTCGCTTTTGTTGGGTACGTCGAAAATGACTTGTATGTGGTGGACTTTTCGGGGCAAGCCACTGCAGGTCCGATGTGCTTATACGGAAAGGCCGATGTGGGTTGGCTATGGCACCGACTAGCCCATGTCAATATGAGAACTTTGCAAAGTCTCCATAAAGAGGGCCATATTGTTGGACTAAAAGAAAATGTTTCCTTTGCCAAAGATCGTGTTTGGTGGCATGTGTTCTAGGAAGATGCATGACGCCCACAAGCCCACGAACCAAATCAAGTCTAACAAGATCTTGGAACTCCTTCATGTGGACCTATTTGGTCCTCCATCTCATGCAAGTCTTGGAGGGAAGAAATATTGTTTGGTGATTGTTGACGACTTTTCAAGATACTCTTGGGTTTATTTCTTCAAGTTGAAGAGTGAAACTCAAAAGACTTTTATCGACTTCATCAACTTGGTTCAACGGCAACACAATGTTCCCGTATTTATTATAAGAAGTGACAACGACACCGAGTTCAAGAACTACACCTTGAATGATTTCCTTAGTGATCAGGGGATTAAACATCAATATTCCGCTGCATACACCCCTCAACAAAATGGTGTGGCCGAAAGGAAGAACCAGACTCTTATTGAGATGGCTAGGACCATGTTGGCGGAGTTTAAATCTCCATACAACTTCTGGGCCGAAGCCGTCTCCACCGCTTTCCATGCTTCAAACCGACTCTACCTCCGCAAGAAAATCAACAAGACTCCATATGAGATACTTACCGGTAACAAACCCAACATATCTTATTTCCGGGTGTTCGGTTGTAAGTGTTTCTATCTCATCAAAGGTGTTCGTTTGTCTAAAGCATTAGAGGGTATTTTTGTTGGCTATGGTCTCGAATCTCACACTTATAGAATCTATGGCAAGCTCTCCGGAGCCGTCATAGAATCTTGTAGTGTGACCTTCGAAGAATATGATGGTCCCCAAGGGGGGCGTGTTGATGCTTGTGATGCAGATGATGAAATGCCTCAGGATGCCATAGGAAGAATGTGTGTGGGTTATATCCGCCCCGTTGAGGAACCCCTTATGGCGGATCGAGAAGAACTATGCTCCACTCGAGTGGAGCCCTCATCTTCACAACCTCAACATGCTCCATCTACCGAAGAGGACATTGAATCAAGCCAAAGACAAGATGTGGACCCTCAACATAGTGATCAATGTGTGAACTCTAGTCAAAGGGAGCTTGGTCCATTCGATGGGTTGTCAAGTGGTGCCAAGTCAATTTGTCAAGGAAGATCCATCCAAACTGTTTTGAGACGAGCTCAAATTGATGCTAGAAGAGCACTTGATCAAGACCAAGGTCAATCCTTGCCTCCCAATGTAGAGAATGAATCCAATGATGATCAAGGTCAAGTTGATGGTCAAGACGAGGATCAAAATGATGAAGAGGGTCCTCCAAGAAACAATGAGGAGATCCACGCTCGTCGCGAAGCTAGAAAGGAAAGAATGTTGGAAATAAGAGACCACACCCTCCAAAATATTGTTGGAGATCTAAGGAAAGGAATTTCCGCAAGAGCACAATTGAAGAGGTTTAGTGAACATCAAGCTCACATTTCCATGATTGAACCAAAGAAAGTGTGGGAAGCTCTTGAAGATTCGGATTGGTTAGAAGCTATGCACAAAGAGCTCAACAACTTTGAGAGAAACAAAGTGTGGAAGTTAGTTGAGAAGCCAAAAGATTGCCGCAATGTTATTGGAACAAAGTGGATATTCAAGAACAAGCAATATGAGCATGGAATTATAGTAAGGAACAAGGCTAGATTGGTTGCACAAGGGTACTCTCAAATTGAAGGCATTGATTATGGAGAGACTTATGCACCCGTGGCTCGCCTTGAGTCCATCCGTATCCTTCTTGCTTATGCGACACATCATAACTTTAAGTTGCAACAAATGGATGTAGAAAGTGCATTCCTTTATGGTCCTTTAAATGAATTGGTATATGTTAAGCAACCCCCGGGATTTGAGGACCCCAACTTCCCAAACCATGTCTACAAACTTGATAAGGCGCTCTATGGGCTCAAGCAAGCCCCACGCACGTGGTATGAGCACCTTAGAGAGTTATTGTTTGACCGTGGCTTTGAGGTTGGGAAAATTGATCCCACTCTTTTTACTAAGAGGGTCAATTGGGAGCTTTTTGTATGCCAAATATATGTTGATGATATTATCTTTGGCTCATCACAAAGCTTTTAATGATGAATTCTCAAAGCTTATGACTAGTAGGTTCCGGATGTCTTTGATGGGGGAGTTGAAGGTATTTCTTGGCTTTGAGATCAAGCAAGTTAGAGGAGGAACATTCTTTAATCAAGCCAAGTATACTCAAGATATGCTCAAGAGATTCAAAATGCAAGATTTGAATGGATCTCCAACTCCCATGGCTACAAAGACTCATCTAGAACAAAATCCAAATGGTAAAGATGTGGATCAAAAGGTATACCGGTCTATGATTGGTTCTTTGCTTTACCTTTGTGCATCTAGACCAAGATATTGTGTTGAGTGTAGGTGTGTGTGCAAGATATCAAGCGGCTCCTAAGGAAAGCCATTTAATGGCGGTCAAGAGAATCTTTCGATATTTATTTCATACCCCATTTTATGGTCTTTGGTACCCTCAAGGCTCAACATTCGCTCTTTGTGGATACACGGATTCAGATTGGGCGGGAGACAAGGATGATAGAAAATCAACATCCGGGGCTTGCCAATTCCTTGGTAGGTCCTTGGTATGTTGGTCTTCTAAGAAGCAAAATTGTATATCTCTCTCCACCGCCGAAGCCGAGTATGTTGCTGTCGCTAGTGCTTGCACCCAATTGCTATGGATGAGGCAAACTTTAAAGGAATATGGTGTCCATTGTGACAAAGTGCCTCTTCTATGTGACAATGAAAGTGCCATCAATATTGCATACAACCCAGTGGATCACACAAGAACAAAGCATATTGAGATTCGACATCACTTCATTAGAGATCATGTTGCTAGAGGTGATATTGATCTATCCTATGTATCAACCAAAGATCAACTTGCCGATATCTTCATGAAGCCACTTGATGAAGCAAGGTTTTGCTACTTGAGGAATGAACTAAATATCGTAGATTCTAGGAGTTTGACTTGATTATCTTGCACTCTCACCTAATACTAGACCCATGTTTGGTTTAGGGGTAGGCATGGACATAGGGGGAGTGCGGTCCTAATTGATTGGACTATCCCTCCCCCATTATGCGCAAAGTAAACAAAATCATTCCTCTTAATATCATTTTGTGATATGTGAGCTTAATGATGAGTTTCGGTAATGGACCCAAGATATATCTTCATGGTGCCAAGCCGAGTATACTCAAATATGGTGGCCTATGCCACCGCCCCCTCTCAATCGAGAGGTTGATGTGCTTACTCGTGTTTGTCACTTTTTAAATTGGTTCTTACTCATGTTTGTCATCCTCTAGTTGGTGTTGCTCTTTTGGTCATGCACTCATATTTGGCTCTCCATATGTTTTTACTGTTTCTTTTTTTCTTTGAGTGCATTGGCCCATATCCGCGTTACTCTCTAAACCCATGCCATCCTTATCCCCCCAACAAAACCCATCTACTCTGCACAAGAACCTTCTATTTTTATGTATCTTGGCTCTCTGTCCTGATGGTAACGGTACTACCGGATCTCATATGCGGTACTACCGCCTAACGGTACTACCGGATGTTACTAGCGGTACTACCGCCCCTGGTTGTGTTTCCAGGTTCCTACCTGAAAACTTCCTTGGTACAGTACTACCGGCCTGTACTTCCGGTAGTACCGCATAGCGGTACTACCGCCCATGGAACCGGTACTACCGCTTGTGCGCGTCGGTTAAGACTGGAGACGGGGGAGAGGCACCCCTCAGTGCCTCATTCATCCCTTGTCTCCACTCCTCATCCGCGCCACCACCAGAGCAAGACGACGCCGGAGGAAGCCCGCCCTTCCCTCCCTCTCCCGGATCCACACCGGATTCGGCCTCCCTGCGGGCTCCTCTCTCTTCCCCACCGTCATGGACACCGGTACTACCGCCCTCCTCATCTTCTTACTTGTTTTCTCCATTGAATCTAGGGTAACTTCAATTCTTGGTTAAAACTCGCATTCTTGAGGTTTTATCGTGTGCTATTTACCAGATCTATCACTTGGTCCGATGGAAATCGCGTTTTACAACAAATTTATTGCCCGTACTTGGATCTCTAGTCCAGATCTGCACTATAGTCGCGGGCCGGTAGTACCGGGAATCTTTTTCCGGTACTACCGCTAAGTACTACCGCCGATGTAGGTCCCAGACTACCGCCCAAGATCTTGGCAATTTTTAAAACACCAAGCTCCATCCTCTGTGTTGTCTCAGGTTCTTGTGCCCTTACCCCTATGCTATCTCCCTCGTTCTTTCACAGGTGCAGGGGGTCCCTGGGGATCACGCAAGCGCTCCAAAGCTCACTATGAGATAGAGGACTATGAGTCAGAATCCGAGACTGAGTCAGAAGAGGAGGTCATGCCCCAACCTAGTGCCCGTCTGAAACTGCAAACAACTCGTGGTCGTCGGGGTGTGTGTGGGGGGGGGGGTCAAGCAAAGTGCTGGTCATGGTAAAGCTCCTCCACCTCCTACTCCTTCAGGTCCTCGCAATATTCAAAGTTCCGGGCCATCTGGGCCCAAGCTGTTGTCTGATATATCTGAGACAGAATTTCATGCTCTGCGGGTGGTCAGTCCATATGGGGCAGCTCGCTCTCATGCTCGAGAAAACAGCCTCTTCTATACGGATTTTCAGGAGCGGGTGTTCCATGAGATTCTCATGAAAGATGATAAAATTGTGGTTCCTCAAAAATGGATCGAGATGAATCATGTGAGGAAGCATCTAGACTACTTTGGTGAGGCCCTTGACATTTGCTCCAACATTGGCTTGCTTCCCATTATGGAGTTCCGGTGCAACTATGATCCTATGCTCATTGCTTAGTTCTATGCAACCGTTCACTTTGCCAAGAATGATACTCGGACTCTCACCTGGATGACCGAGGGTGTTTTCAAGCAAGCAACATTGGCTGAATTTGGGGCTATCCTCGGGTACGAAGACCATGGCAAGGACATTCCCGTTGGTTTTCGGTGCCACGCCAATGATCGTCCCATGAAGAAAGATGTGCTTGCCCCACTGTACATCCGAGGGCGCGGAATCCCTGGAAAGATCAAAGGGCTCCTCCCTACATATGACATAGTGCATCGCATTTTTCGTGAGACCGTCGCCCCTCGTGCTGGGAATGTTGATGAGATACATGCTTTCATGGTGGATATTATGATGGCCACCTATCACCACCGTGACTCTGGCCTACCTATGGATGTGATGGATGTTATTTGGAATGAGATGGTCTGTGCCACTTTTCAGAGGAGGGTACCTCCTTTTGCTCCATACATCATGGCTCTCGTCATTAGCAAGTGCCCTGTGATTGCCCGTGACTTGCCTTCTCTTCGTCTTGCCACTCACCGCCACAAGAATCTGCTGATCAAGACCCATCTCAAACCACGCAATGCGGATGGTCAGATTGTTGATGAGGATGGGAACCCGGTTGAGGAGGACTCAGGTGATGCTGCTGATGCACAGCAGGATGCTACTTTTGTGGTCTCTCGTCGCAAGACCGCTTAGCCATCTTGGGCCAAGAGGTTTGAGGCCAAACTCAAGAAGATATTCTGCTTACAAGTGGACAATCAGAAACGCATGTACGAGGCCCATGTCTATGCCAAGAAGGCATGTGCTCGTCAGAAGGAAATGATGGAGGCTCAAGGCTTGACTACTTCCAAGGGCTCCGAGAACAACATTACCCCAGAAGACCAATGGATCTCCAAGCACAGCAACTGGTACGATGATGCCACTTCCTCCTTCCGTGCCCCTCCACCTTATGATGATGCATGGGACAACTTTGTTGATGATGATGATGAGTGATCTCCGGGGCGTTAGTGTTGCTCTTGTCCCTTTTTGGCGTCTTGATGCCAAAGGGGGAGAAGTTGCACATTAGGTATGCGGGATTTGCGAGGGAAAGTCACAAGCTCGTTCTTGCCTTTGATTTTATTCGCTTGTGAACTTTATTTGGTTGCCTCTTATTATGTGTGACTTACTATGTGTGAACTAACTAATTGTGCTATGTATGATAAGACTATGTGGTTATCGTATGGATCCATCTTGTGTGTAATATGGCTATTCTTGTTTGGATCTATCCTATGTGATGACCTTCCCCATTCCTAATCAATATTGGTCATCACATGTTATTTAGCAAAGGTATGTCCTCTATGTGCGACTTCTACTCCCAGGTAGCTTGTTAGAATGTATGGGGCTTGTTTCTACATATCTAGGGGGAGCCCCATCTACATCTTGTCATCACTAGATTTCCCTGCAAAATGTGTGTTGTCATCAAACACCAAAAAGGGGGAGATTGAAAGAGCATTTGCTATCGCTAGTGATTTTGGTGTTTGATAACAACACACATATCGGACTAATGATTTGCTAAGTGTGTCACAGGTACATTAATGAAGGGAATATGCCCTGAGAGGCAATAATAAAGTGTTTATTATGTGTATTCCAAGTATATGATAGATGTTTATTTTGCATGCTATAATTGTATTAATACGTAAACGTTAATACATGTGTGTTTAATAAACAAACAGAAAGTTCCTAGTTATGCCTCTCTCATAAACTAGCTCGTTGATTAACAAGATGATCAAGGTTTCCTGATCATGGACATTGGATGTTGTTAATAACGGATCACAACATTAGTGTAATGATGTGATGAACATTCATCCAGTATAGCATTACGATCAAAGTCATTGAGTTTATATTGCTATAACAACTTACGAAGTGATCCTAATCCTTAGACCATGAGATCATGTCAATCACTAACACCAGAAGAGTTTCTTGATAACATCAAACGTCACACCGTAACAGGGTGATTATAAAGATGGATTCGAACTAATAAAGTGTTATGTTGAGGCTCATGGATCGAGAGTGGAATTTGTTCATCCCGATGACGGATAGATATACTGGGCCCTCTTGGTGATATCACATTGATTAGCTTGCAAGCAAGTGATTTGATCACCAGAATGTTATATCACAAGAACGAGAAAAGAGTGCATGTCGGTAACGAGATCAAACTAGGTATGGAGATACCGATGATCGAATCTCGGACATGTAATATATCGTGAAACAAAGGGATTAAGATACTAGCATAAAAGGTTACGACGATCACAAGAAAGTCATCGTTGAATGTGTGGGAGTTAGTATGGGTCTCGGATCCCGCTTCGATTATTGTTCCGAGAGGGTCTCGACCATGTCCGCATTATTCACGAACCGTAGGGTGACACACTTAAGAGACACCGACATCCAATTGGAGCAAATGTTTCATGCCGAAAGAATGAACAAGCGCGAATTTATTTCACTAGATACCAAAACAGGTTTTGGGTGAAATTGCATAAAGTGGTTATGCATGTGAAATAGAATTCTAGCAAGGGGTTATTTGTGAATGTTTGTCATTAAAGTAATTGACAAAATTCTGAATAAAATAAAAGAGTTTTATTTAATGAGAGTTTGCATTAAATTTGGTGGAAATTTAATGGGATTTTGAGTGGACTTTTGAGTGGAAGGAATTTAGAGGAGTTTTGTGAGTGGAGTGTCCACCCACATGAAGAGGGGAGGAAAGGGCAGCCCCATGCGCCAAGCCACCCCTTGGGGTTCCCCTCCTCCTATAAAGGAGCCCCTCCTCACTTTTCTCTTACACCTCCTCGTGAAGGATCTCTCTCCCCCTCTAGAATTTATCCCCTATGGTCTCGGACTAGCGAGATACATGTTCCCGGTGGCTATTTGGCAAGAAAGAGTTGTGCTTCCGCTGCATCGCTGGGCGAGGAGGCGGAGGTTGCTCGGTGCCTCGAGCGTGTGTGCGAGCACGGATGCTTGGCTGATTTGCGGCGCTTAGGACTTCCTCTCGATCTTGAGATCGGCAAGAGATCGTCTACATCAACCACGAGTTGAACTCGTTAAGCTTTGTCGGTCTTCAAGGGTATGTTCTCTACGGATATACATCCGCCCGTTGTTTGTATCTAGTATATAGATCTTGGTATATAGTTCACATCGTAGGAAAATTTTTGTTTTCTATGTGCGAACCCTTGAGGGTATCGAGCCGGATCTATGCGTAGATACTTTACACCGGTAGTACACATATGAGTATGTGGCGATGATGATCATGTTGTTGCTCCTTTGTTGTGATTTTGGATATTGGTGGCATAGTGGGATGAAGCGGCGGACAAACTTTACATGTCCTCGCACATGAGACCTGTTCCACGCTTGACATGCAACTAGTTTGCATAAGTGGCTAGCGGTGTCTCTCTCCTACTATAGTCAATATCTATTTTGCAAGCGAGTTGTCAACAATTTGATTATCCTCGTTGTGGTTCATGTTCGTAGGTAAGAACGGTTCTATCTCGAAGCCCTAAGCCACGTAAAACTTGCAATGGATAAATTAGGCGTCTAGTTTAGATTGTTCTTTGGGCTAGTGTTATGATATGGTAGTGTTGTAAGTAGAAGTATGAGATGATACTCTTACAACACACATAGCGTAAAATCCATAGACCTTGGATTTACACATATAGGTATGATAGTGATCATACCACGATGCACATGATAGAGATCATCTGCGGGAACCATATAATTTCACTAATAAACATATGATGTTTGATTGCATCTTATATTGCTTGTTTAGCGCTTTGTTAGCATAATAAGATGATCCTCATTTAAATATCAAGATAAGAATGTGTTCTTCCTTTAGTATGCACCGATTATGTTTTCACGCTCCAAGACATCACGTGATGATCGGGTGTTCTTGGATCCACGACCATATTTCGGTGTAAAAGCAGTTACACACGCAAATACTAAGGTTCTAACTTGGCGAGCCTAGCATGTACATGGCCTCGGAACACGTAATCGAAAGGTTAAGCATGAGTCATATAGTTGATATGATGCCCATTTGATGCTCGCCTTTGAAGCTATACCGACTCACGTGATGATCGGACTTGGTGTAGTGGATTTGGTTCATGTAATCACCAAAAGGGCACGAGGGATGTCGCTTTTGAGTGGGAGTTCATTCGTAATATAGATTAGTTGAACTCGATCTATCATACAATTAGTCTAAACTTTACAAATTCTGTGGATGGCACCACCTTTTTAATTTCAATGTGTTCATGGAGAAAGAGAAACTAACGAGCGGTAGCAACTTTCTTGAATGGGCCATGAATTTGAGGATTCTCCTCTCTGCGCACAAAAGCAATATGTGCTAGAAGCGCGTTAGGCCCCCACCTTTGATGATGCCCCGACGAGGAGAAGAATGTCTATCGACTCGTCAGAGGACCACAACTTAGTTCATTGCGGCATATTGTATGGGCTAGAGCGAACTTCAAAGCGTTCAAAATGGCAATGCATTTGATACAATGGGTGAGTTGAAAATGATTTTTGACACACATGCTTCTGTAGAGAGCTACAATGCTTCAGAAAAGTTCTTTAGCTGCATGATGGAAGAGCACAACTCCGTTAGTGAGCATGTACTCAAGATGTCGGTTCTGGATAAGCTTGTGTCCTTGGGAATATCGATTCCCATTGACTTAGGCATCCATCGTGTTCTGCAGTCTACGCCACCTAGCTATAAGAGCTTCGTGATGAACTATAATATGCAAGGCATGAAGAAGTCTCTCCCGAGCTTACACAATGCTTAAAAGCTGCAAGTGGAGATCAAAAAGGAACATCAAGTGTTGATGATCAATAGGAACACTGGTTTCAAGAAAGACAAGAAGGAAAAGCGGAAGGGAAGTAAGGAGGCAAGCCTGTTGCACGCTGAAAAGAAACCCGAGTTGGACCTAAGTCGATTCCGAAAGTGCTACTATTGTAAGGGGACTGCCATCGAAGCGCCCCAAGTATCTGGCGGACAAGAAGGCAAGGCAAACAAAGGTATATATGATATACATGTTATTGATGTGTACTTGACTAGTGCTCATGAGCACTGGGTATTTGATACCGGTTCAGTTGCTAATATTTGTAACTCGAATCAGGGGCTGCGGAACAAGCGGCCGCTAGCAAGGGGTGAGGTCAAGATGCGTGTCGGCAATGGATCAAACATTGATGTAATCGCCGTCGGAACGCTGCCTCTCCACTTACCGTCGGGATTAGTTATAAACTTGAATAAATGTTATCTGGTGCCTGCACTGAGCATGAACATTGTATCTGGATCGTGTTTAATGCAAAGTGGTTATTCATTTAAATCTGAGAACAATGGTTGTTCCATTTATATGAATGAAATATTTTATGGTCATGCACCGATGATGAATGGTTTATTTCTATTAGATCTCCATGATAATGTTACACATATTCATAATGTTGATGCTAAAAGGATTAAACTTAATGATGATATATCCGCATATATGTGGCACTGCCGTCTAGGTCATATTGGCATTAAACGCATGAAGAAGCTCCATTCGGATGGACTTTTGGAATCACTTGATTATGAATCATTTGATACATGTGAGCCATGCCTTATGGGCAAGATGACTAGAACGCCGTTTCGGTTCAATGGAGCAGGCGGCAGATTTATTGGAAATCATACATTCGATGTATGTGGTCCAATGAGTGTGTCGGCCGAGGTGGATATCGTTATTTTGTTACTTTCACGGATGATTTGAGTAGATACGGTTATATCTACTTGATGAAACACAAGTCGAAACCTTTGAAAAGTTCAAGGAATTTCGTAATGAAGTGGAAAATCATCGTAATAGAAAGATCAAATTTCTACGGTCCGACCGTGGAGGTGAGTATCTAAGTTCTGAGTTTAGCACTCACATGAAAGAGTGTGGAATTGTTTCACAACTCACACTGCGAACACCACAGCGTAATGGTGTGTCGGAACGTCGTAATCGTACTTTATTAGATATGGTTCGATCTATGATGTCTCCGACGGACTTGCGTTGTCATTTTGGGGTTATGCACTAGAAATGCTGCATTCACTTTAAATCGGGCACCATCTAAATCCGTTGAAAAGACATCAGATGAATTGTGGTTTGGAAACAAACCTAAGCTGTCATTTCTTAAAGTTTGGGGATGCGATGTTTATGTGAAGAAACTTCAACCGGATAAACTCGAACCCAAAGCGGAAAATGCGTCTTCATAGGATACCCTAAAGAAACTATTGGGTATTCCTTCTATCACATCCGAGGGCAAGGTTTTGTTGCCAGAATGGATCCTTTCTAGAGAAAGAGTTTCTCGCGAAGGTGTGAGTAGTCGGAAGGTAGAACTCAAGAGGTTGTGGAACCTTCTCTTCAAAGTATGGCGAGTAGCGCAGGCGGAAGTTGTTCCGAGTTGGATCCACCTGTTGAAGAGGGAACTAATGATAATGATCATGAAACTCGAAGAGAGTACTACCGAACCTCGCAGGTCAAACAGACGCGTCGACTCCCAAGTCACGGAAATCTGTCATGAATTTCATGGTTGATGAAAATAATGACCTGCGACGTATGAAGAAGCGATGATGAGCCGGATTCCAACAAATGGTTAGAAGCCATGAAATCGAGATGGAATCCATGTATGAAAATCAAGTTTGGAACTTGGTGGAATTACCTCACGACCGAAAGGCCGTGGAGAACAAATGGATTTTCAAAGGAAAACTGCGTCGATGGTAATGTGACCATCTATAAAGCTCGACTTGTCGCAAGGGGTTTCGACAAATTCAAGGAGTTGACTACGATGAGACTTTCTCTCCCGTAGCGATGCTAAAGTCGATTAGGATTATGTTAGCAATTGCATATTTCGATTATGAAATATGGCGTATGGATGTCAAAACCGCGTTTCTCAATGGTAATATTGAAGAAGAGTTGTATATGATACAACCAAAGGGTTTGTCGATCCTAAGGATGCTAACAAGGTGTGCAAGCTTCACGATCCATCTATGGATTGAAGCAAACATCACGGTTGGAATCTCCGCTTTGATGAGGTGATCAAAGAGTTTGGATTTGTCCAAACTTATGGAGAAGCTTGTATTTACAAGAAAGTGAGTGGGAGCAATGTGGCATTTCGATATTATATGTGGATGACATATTATTGATCGAAATGATATAGAACTTTTAAACAAGTGTTAAAAGTTATCTAAACGACAAATTTTCAATGAAGGACCTAGGTGAAGCGTCATGCATATTAGGCATAAAGATCTATAGAGATAGATCTAGGCGCCTAATAGGGATATCATAAAGTACATACCTTGATAAGATTTTAAAGAAGTTTAAAATGGACGGAAGTAAGAAGGGTTCTTACCTATGTTGCAAGGCAAGACATTGAGTAAGACTCAAAGTCCGGCCGGCGGAAGAAAGAGAGATAATGGACAAAGTCCCTATGCTTCACCATAGGCTCTATAATGTACACCATGCTATGTACAAGACCGGATGTGGCACATGCTATTAGTTTGACTAGTAGGTACCAATCGGATCCGTGTTGAACACTGGATAGCGGTCAAGAATATCCTTAAGTACTTACGAAGAACTAAGGATATGTTTCTTGTATACTGAGGTGAAGAAGAGCTCGCCGCTAAGTGTTATGTCGACGCTAGCTTTGGCAATCGATCCGGATGACTCTAAGTCTCAATACGGATCGTATTTCTCATGAATGGCGAGCGTTAGTTGGAGGAGCTCCAAACAACCTGTGGTAGCGGGATCAACAACGGAGGCGAATATGTTCTTTGCTTGAGCGGCTCGAAGCGATTTGGATGAAGGAGTTCATATCCGAACTAGGAGTTGTGGCAACGCGTTGGACCCAATGGTGATCTATTGTGACAACAATGGTGCCATTGCCAATGCCAAAGAGCCAAGGTCTCACAAGCATTCCAAGCATATTAAGCGGTTTCACTCCATCCATGAGCATGTCAAGGATGGAGATATAAAGATTTGTAAAGTACATACGGATCTCAATGTAGCAGATCCGTTGACTAAAACTCTCCCTAGAGCAAAACATGATCAACACCAGAACTCAATGGGTGTTAGATTTATCACTATGTAACTAGATTATTGTCTCTAGTGCAAGTGGGAGACTGAAGGGAATATGCCCTGAGAGGCAATAATAAAGTGTTTATTATGTGTATTCCAAGTATATGATAGATGTTTATTTTGCATGCTATAATTGTATTAATACGGAAACATTAATACATGTGTGTTTAATAAACAAGCAAAGTTCCTAGTTATGCCTCTCTCATAAACTAGCTCGTTGATTAACAAGATGATCAAGGTTTCCTGATCATGGACATTGGATGTTGTTAATAATGGGATCACAACATTAGTGTAATGATGTGATGAACATTCATCCGAAGTATAGCATTACGATAAAAGTCATTGAGTTTATATTGCTATAACAACTTACGAAGTGATCCTAATCCTTAGACCATGAGATCATGTCAATCACTAACACCGGAAGAGTTTCTTGATAACATCAAACGTCACACCGTATGTAACAGGTGATTATAAAGATGGATTCGAACTAATAAAGTGTTATGTTGAGGCTCATGGATCGAGTGGAATTTGTTCATCCCGATGACGGATAGATATACTCGGGCCCTCTCGATGATATCACATTGATTAGCTTGCAAGCAAGTGATTTGATCACTAGAATGTTATATCACGATGCGAGAAAAGAGTGCATGTCGATCGAGATCAAACTAGGTATGGAGATACCGATGATCGAATCTCGGACATGTAATATATCGTGAAACAAAGGGATTAAGATACTAGCATAAAAGGTTAAAGCGATCACAAGAAAGTCATCGTTGAATGTGTGGGAGTCGATGGGTCTCCGGATCCCGCTTCGATTATTGATCCGAGAGGGTCTCGATCATGTCCGCATTATTCACGAACCGTAGGGTGACACACTTAAGAGACACCGACATCCAATTGGAGCAAATGTTTCATGCCGAAAGAATGAACAAGCAGAATTTATTTCACTAGATACCGAAACAGGTTTTCGGGTGAAATTGCATAAAGTGGTTATGCATGTGAAATAGAATTCTAGCAAGGGGTTATTTGTGAATGTTTGTCATTAAAGTAATTAACAAAATTCTGAATAAAATAAAAGAGTTTTATTTAATGAGAGTTTGCATTAAATTTGGTGGAAATTTAATGGGATTTTTGAGTGGACTTTTGAGTGGAAGGAATTTAGAGGAGTTTTGTGAGTGGAGTGTCCACCCACATGAAGAGGGGAGGGCAAGGGGGCAGCCCCCATGCGCCGGCCACCCCCGCCCCCCTCCTCACTTGTCTCTTACACCTCCTCGCGAAGGATCTCTCTCCCCCTCTAGAATTTATCCCCCATGGTCTCGGACTAGCGAGATACATGTTCCCGGTGGCTATTCGGCAAGAAAGAGGTGTGCTTCCGCTGCATCGCTGGAGCGAGGAGGCGGAGGTTGCTCGGTGCCTCGAACGTGTGTGCGAGCACGGATGCGCTGCTGATTTGCGGCGCTAGGACTTCCTCTCGATCTTGAGATCGGCAAGAGATCGTCTACATCAACCACGAGTTGAACTCGTTAAGCTTTGTCGGTCTTCAAGGGTATGTTCTCTACGGATATACATCCGCCCGTTGTTTGTATCTAGTATATAGATCTTGGTATATAGTTCACATCGTAGGAAAATTTTTGTTTTCTATGCTGCGAACCCTTCAATTAAAAAGATCTGCGAACGTTCAAAAACTGTCTGCCTGGAGCGGTACCAAAAAGCGGTAGTACCGCTTTTTGCTACCGGACCAGACATAAGCTTTTTACAGTTTGTCAAAAGCTTCTGCCTGCTCCGGTACTAAAATGCGGTAGTATCGCTCGGGGCAGAGACTTTTTGCACGTTGCTAAAAGCTTCTGCCTTCTCCGGTACTAAAATGCGGTAGTGCCGCATTTTAGTACCGCTCAGGGCAGAGACTTTTTGTACATTGCAAAAAGCCTCTGTCTGCGCCGGTAGCAAAATGCGGTAGTACCGCATTTTACTACCTGGCGTGACAGAGAGTTCTTCTTCGTTTGAAAGCTGTTGTTTTCTCTATGTCCGGTAGTACCGGTTGCCACAAGCGGTACTACCGCTTTCCGGTAGCAGCAACAGTAGTACCGCTGGGGGAAGGACTTGATGCAGTTTGAAAGAAAGGTGGTCCGATACCAGGTCCGGTAGTACCGGAGTTCTCCGGTAGTACCGCTTGAACTTCTGGTACTACCGCTGCAATAAATGCATCAACGATCAGATTTTGTGGAGGGGTATAAATACCCCTCCACCTACCTTGGGACAAGTTGCTCAGTGCATTAAAGTCAAAGAACACCATTGGAGACCATTGGAGCCACCCAAATCCTCAAGATCTCCTCATCCCACCACCCAAAGTCTTTGATCTTTGGGGAATCGAAGGAGGAGGCCCCGATCTACTACTTCACCAAAAGAGATCTTCATTTCCCCCTCATTTCATTGAGGGCCCCTTTGCTCTAGTGTTATCTTGGAAACCCTAGTTCTTGTTTTTGTTCTTACAAGCTTGTCTTTGATTGCTTTGACAGCTTGCTTGTATTTGGGAGCCTCCGATTAAGTTGTGGATGTGTGCCCCAAACTTGTAACGGTGCCGGCTTCCACCTTGAAGGTTGCCGATATAGTGGAAGGTGAATCGATCCCGTTGGGGTGAGATTCATCGGAGAACAAGGGAGGCCTCTCGTGGCGTTGGTGGTTTGAAACCACCCCCTCTCCAA
This sequence comes from Avena longiglumis, assembly GCA_030063025.1. Classification (NCBI taxonomy): domain Eukaryota; kingdom Viridiplantae; phylum Streptophyta; class Magnoliopsida; order Poales; family Poaceae; genus Avena; species Avena longiglumis. Next base: position 494,412,842 of record CP125973.1, on the reverse strand, counting down.
ATGTAGACGTACTTCCCCTCAAAAGGAAGGAACTACGGGAAACAAATCCTTGTGTCTCCGCGTCCACTTTTCGGTTACTTCTATCCTTTACCGCACCTTACTTACTTGGCACTACTTTGTGTTGTGGTAGCCCTTGCATAAGTGTCATATAGGTAAATTCACCATAGTTGCATTATCTAGAGAATTTACCTTATTGTCAAACCTTAATTTGAAAAAGAAGAAAATTTGAAGTAGCACCTATTCACCCCCCCTCTAGGTGCCCATACGATCCTTTCACCAACAATGATTATTTGCGTACTCCTATTACACAACCAACAATTACTATTGAAGATTATGAAATTAAGCCCCACTATTTAAATTTGGTTCAACAGAATCAATTTGGAGGCTCTGTTGTTGAGGACGCAGGTATGCACTTGAATACTTTCACTGAAATATATGATATGATGCGCATTAAAGATGTTGACCCCGAAGCGGTCAAGTTGCGTTTATTTCCTTTCTCTCTTAGAGGAAGAGCAAAAGAATGGTTGTTATGTTGGCCTAGAAATACTATTGCATCATGGGTGGAATGTACTTCTTTATTTATGACTAAATTCTTTCCACCTGCAAAGACTATGCAACTAAGATCTAATATTACTGGTTTTAGACAGGAAGAGCGTGAGCCACTAGAGCTTGCATGGGAGAGAATGAAAGAATGCATGAGAAACTGTCCCAGCCATGGGATGGAAGATTGGTTAATTCTCCATTTATTTTATAATGCTCTTAACCCTGTATCTAAGTCTATGCTTGATACTGCAGCTGGAGGAATATTATGGGTAAACAAATTACCAAAACAAAGCAGCTACTAGACAATATGCAAGATAACCATGTCCAATGGCATGTGGAAAGATCAAACACAAAGAAAATGAACTCCATCACACCTCAAGAAAATGAAAGAACTCAATGCTAAGTTGGATGAGCTCATATTAGTCGTCAAAGGTAAGAAAACCCAGGTAAGAGCTATCCCAAAACCAAATATTGAAGAAATAGACTTCATAGCTCGTAATGATTATAACCCTGTTTGGAAGAAGAATTATAATCCAAATCTTCAGAAACACTATTCTAGTCCTGCAGGTAACTTTAATAATAATATGGCATCAAGTAATGGTAGTCTCCAAGAAACTCTTAAGTCTTTTATGGATTTTCAAAATGAGCAAAACAATATCCTAATTAAAATAATGGAGAAGCATGATGCTATGGTTGGTAAATTATCTAACCAAGTTGTAAGTTCGAGGAATGATTTGCAGGCCCTCCAGGAAAGAACAAGGATTGTTGAGGCACAACTAGGTAAGATAATCGAGAGTTAAACTCTCATTCTAGCTAAATTTGCAGGTATAGTTGAGCCCAATCTAGTTGAAGACCTCAAGATGATAAGAATCCAAAGGGAGGAGCCTGAATAACTTGACTATAGCAATGCTCCTTCACCAAATTACACAGTTGAAGATCTTGTGAAAAAGATCAATTTCAAGATTCCGGTAAGTCAAGGAAATGAGGAAGCCATGTATCAACACTTCATTAATTAGGTAGCAGTTAAGGTACGTGAGCTTGCGTAAGAGTATAAGAAAATTGCTAAAAATTACCAGTTAAGCTTGATGATATATTTGAGCCTACTATTAATATTAAAATTGGGACTAATGAAATAGCTAAACTTTGTGATTTAGGTGCAAGTGTTTCAACAATTCCAAAGAGTCTTTTTAATAAGCTAAATCTTGTCTCATTTGAAATCACTGAGTTAAAATTACATCTAGCAGATTCTACCTATAAACAAGTAGTATGAATTAAAGAGAATACTTTAGTATACATTAAAGGCTGTTCTACTCTTATTGATTTTGTTACTGTTGACATGCCTGAAGATGCTACCGCTCCTATCATATCAGGCCGTCATTTCTTAAGAACTATTAAGGCTTTGATTAATTTGCATGAAGGGAACGTTAAGCTTCAACTGCCTTCGCGGGATCCATTTGTTATTCATTTTCCCAGGAAGAAGAAAGCCAAGCATGATGAGAAGGAGGCCATCACTTTGAAGGCCAACTATTTTGGAGTGGGTGTTCCACTCATATGGCCTAAATAAGCAACATCAAGGTCAAGCTATTAACCATAAAAGAGCGCTGCATGGGAGGCAACCCATGTGAAATAAAGGTTTGAGTAAAGTTTTTAAGATGTAGTTGTAGTTTTATGTTGAATAAAGAGTGCTAGAAAACTCTAGTTGAGGAGGAGAAGTTTGGTAGTACTAAAATTCCTGTTTTATACATGTTGTTGTTGGTCAATAATTTAGACTATCATTTTTCTGTCAAAAACATGGTGTTTCTCTAAGTTTCAGTTTAAGAAATAATTCTCGAAGAAACGTAAAATTCTTGGCGAGTACAGAAGGTTTAACGACTAACTATACGGCGGGAATAAAAATTCCAGCCGTATAGTTGCGGCCGTATAATTATCGATGCCTTCAACAAAAATTTCTCCACGGGTACAGAAGGTTTAACGACCAATTATACGACGGTTCCATTTTAGTCCAGCCATATAGTTTCGGCCATATAGATATCATCACTTCAGAAAAACCCTAGAAACCCTAATCTTTTGCCGTCAGACCAACTATACGACGGGAACAAAATGTTCCGGCCATATAGTTGCGTCTGACCACAAAATCTCCACGGGACAGGTACCCCAACACCAAAACTTCAATATTTTTCTCTCATCTACCTCCAAACTCTTTCAAAACCTTAAGGAATCTTCATCTCTACTCAATTTCGTTCAATTTCCTTGCACACAAGTGAACTATGGTATGTTTCTCCTCCGGTCCTCCAATTACTTTTTGCAAATTCATCTCTGATTTGTTGTCATTATCAATCTAGGGTGAGACTTATTTAGAACCAACTGCCATGTTTATCTTGCCTAGATTATTATTTTGAGGAGATTCTTTAGTGTGCTGTACTGAGGAATGTGCTATGCATATTATTGTTGGATCAAAAAGTTTTATTTTTATCTTTCTTATTTATTTTTAGAAGATTAACACAAGGATCCAAACGTGTGCTTGTGCCGCTACGAGTTCTTCTCAGGCTGCCGCTACCGCTACAGCTCGGGACCGCATGGGGATTCGGTTCAGGAATGAGCTCCAACACGATTGCTTCAACAAGATCAACAACTGAGAATTGAAGGCCAACAAATGAGCTTGTTCCATTATATTGAACCAACTCGGTATTTCTAATGACTTTAATTTACTTCGTAACAGTGTTGGCCTGCAAAACTTTGTATTCCATGATGTGCCTACTTATCACCGGTTAACTCTTGAATTCTTAAGTTCTTTGACAAGCACCATTAAAACATGGCATGGAGAGGACACAATTTCTTTCCAACTTATGAACAACAATTATACATTAACACTTGATGAATAGTGTAATTGTCTTAGTTTACCAATCAGTGATGCTAATGCTTTACATGCATCTTTTACTGGCATTGAACCTTCCCCAGACCACTATTATAATAGAATGAATTTCACTTCTAGAGTCAACAAGGGGAAGAATATTCAGCATTCTGATATTCGCTATTTGTTCTATGTTATTGCTAACACCTTGCAGGCACGAAATGAGTACAAGACTCAATGATGAGGACATCTTAGTCCTTGCAAAAGCTGATTTCAATAATAACTTGTCACTCAACTTGGGCGCAATTATTGTGCGCTACCTAGAGCACCAGTCCTCCCAAAGCCAAGGACCAATTACAGGTGGAGGCGTCATCACCGTGCTTGCCATTTCCCTAGGCATCGACCTGGGTGAGTTGCAACCATTGCTAGGTGAGCGACGTGTTGGTTTCTCTACTTTAAAAGCTTATGGAATGCTCACTAGGAGAGGTGGTGGTTTTTACTTACACATTGCAGGAGCTAGGCGTCTTTACCCCACTCCTTTGCCTAATGGTCTTTTCTCTATCGAGAAAGGACATTTGCTATATGATGTGCAGGTTGAACAACATCAACCCGAGTAGGAATTCTGGATGAGGATGAGGACCAAGAAGAGGAGCAAGAATTTCCTTATCAAGAGGAGTAGCCACCAAACCAGTTCGCTACATATCAAGACTTCCAAGAACTTGTAGGGACTGTGTAGGGGATGCATAATATCGCCCTGAACCTCCGAGAAATCACAATTAACTTATCAAATAAATTTGGGGACTGGATTTACAACTTTTTCTCGCCACCACAATGATTTGAAGGGCTTTCAAAAGCCTAAGCTTGGGGAAGTTTCCTCATTATGTTATTTGGCGTTCATTTGCTTTATTTTATTTTGAGGTTATGCTTTTTATTTGAGTTTATAAGCACTCGTGTTTGTTGATGGCTCAGATATGTAGAGATCGTTGGGAACCCAAGAGAAGGTATGATGTGCACAACAACAAGTTTCCCTCAGTTATGAAACCAAGGTTATCGAACCAGTAGGAGTAAGGCAACAACTCCAAGGTATTGATAGCAACTTGGAACGTGCACAACACAACCACAATACTTTGCCCCAACTTACAGTGAGGTTGTCAATCTCACCAATTTTGCTAAAAACGAAGGATTAAACGTATAGCGTGGAAGATAGTAATTGCAGAAAGTAAGCAGTAAACGGTAAACAATAGATGGTATATGATGACCCATAAGTATAGGGGGTGTATCTCAGTACTTTCAATAAATAGGAGTGTCGATCCCAACGAGGAGCAGAAGGTGCTGACTAGTGGTATGGAGCAGGAACTCTCTGTAAATACTTAGCAAACAGATTTTTAGGGGTTTTCTGATAAAGCAACAAAACAAAGTGCAAGTAATAAAGACAACGAACAACTGCAGCAAGTGGCCCAATCCTTTCTTAGCAAAGGACAAGCCGGTGGAAATACTTATAAGGACCAAACATTCTCGAGGACACATGGGAATTCTGTCAAGTGCTTTTGCTTCAAATAGCCGAGTACTCTTCTTTGGTGTTGTAAGTATTGTGTGGGTGAACCAGTGCTAACATACCGACCTTACTTGGACTAATACATACTTGTGATTAAACCTCCTACAAGCATCTGCAACTATAGTAAAGTAATTAAGATATAAATCTAACCACAGCCTTAAACTCTGAGATCCTACACTCCCTTGTGCAAAGGTGTCCTAACGGGGATTCATGTTTCTGTCACTCCGGCAACCCCACAATTAGTAGACAAATACACAATGCATTCCCCTAGGCCCATAAATGGTGAAGTATCATGTAGTCGACGTTCACATGACACCACTAGAAGAATATCACCACAACTTAAATACTAAACCATTGAATAATAACTCAACACAAATCCACTACCAACAACATGACTACTCCCATGTCCTCAAGAACTAAACGAACTACTCACAAGACATCATATGGATCAAGATCAAATACGATATGGTAATGGATAACAGTTTGAACATAAACAATAATCCAATGGTTCCACTCACAAGCATCAACTACAATAGTAATTAACATCGGGAAATTTTTCCCTAAGAACTATGCAAGTATTCAACACGATTGTTACAACGGGATGGAGTGGTGATGATGGAGATGATGGTGTGGATGATGATGATGATCCCGATGAAGTCTTGCTTGATGATGGTGTTGATGGCGATGATCTCCCCTCTCCTGGAAGGGATTTCCCCGGCAGAAATCTGTTTGCCGGAGAGCTCTTTCTCTCTCGGTGTTTTCCGCCCCGCAGAGGCGATCGAAATATTTTTGTGGTTGCTCCCCTGGTATTAGGGTTCCGAGAGGAAGATATAGGTGATAGGGTGGAGTCGGAGGCCGGCCAGGTGGGCCACACCTGCCCTAGGCGCGGCCTAGGAGGGACCGCGCCTAGGGGGTGGGCCCCCTGTGGCCTGGCTACGCCTCCCCTTCTGGCTTCCTTCGTCTTCTGGGAAAATATAATTTTCCAATATTTTTCTGGTATTTTTATGATCTTCGCGAAATTGCATCAAAACACCTCTTTTTTCCATCAGAATACTGACTCCAGCAGTTCATCCTCCAAGAATCATCCAACATGCAAAAACAGTAGAAAAGACATAAGTAACACCTCATAATAAGACATATATCAATGAATAGAGGCAAATTATGATATAGAATGGTGATGCAAATTTGACGTATCAACTCCCCGTCCCCAAGCGAACACTAAGCTTAGTAAACATGTGCACAAGTTTATGGAGTGAAGTGTCGATAAAAGAATATGGACAAGAAGCATCACACTTACCATTACACAACTCATAGAAGAAAGCAACTCCCCATTATATAACTTAGCTTGCAACAAGTACATGAGTCACAATAGAGATGCATAAAGATAAATCATAATTGGAATTGGCAAACTTTGTTCTTGGTCATAGAATACCTGGCAAACAGTTTCACAAAAAGCTTTTTGTAGAAGTCTTCAAAACAGGAGCACTCTTTGCGCAAAAAGGTTTTTCACAATGAAAGATTTCAAAGTAATACTCAATAGATAAGAGTTTTGTGCAAACAAGGAAGATAAAGAACATGATTGAATAAATCACCATATGAATGCTTGAAACACAACAACTCAAATGCTTGCTAGAGATAGAGAGGAAGTAGGTTTACTGACTCAACTTGGAAATAGAAGAAATGTCCCTTGATAGAGGTAAGCAGGGATTTCAAGTCATAAAGAGCTTCCAAAAGATTATGGTACTTACTATCTTTTAGCCCTCATTGCCCCTATCATAGGCATCTTGAGATGATTAAGGTTAAAGTGAACAAAGATGGAGTATATGCTTGACAAAATATAAGTTGGCAATCTCATGTCCCTTGAATATGAGGGCCACACCTCATGCTACTCAACTTTGTTTACCGGTAAGTTCTTGTCATTGTAAGTACATGCGTATCATAGAGAACTGCCAATGGGGTACCCCTTTCACATGGTACAAGAGCTTTCCCATAACCAAAATGACAAGGCAAGCAGAAAGTGAGCATCTCAGCGATCTTTTTATTTACTATTTGCATAGATTTTTATTAAGGATGCTTCACAGATTTCTCACTATGGTGATGCTGCAAGTTTCCACCATGATTAGCCATGGCTTAGGCTAGCGGCCCAGGCATTTCTCTAACACAAAATACATAACTCCATGGACTTACAAGCTCCCTTTTTATTTCACATCGGTGACATCCACAGACAAAAGAGCACGATATCAACTGTGTACAAAGTACAAGTGCAATGTTAAAAACGTTCCCCATGACAACATGGTTCTGCTAATACCAACGTATAGATGCAAGCATATACAACTTCAATGACACAATGGTTCAAGTCTATTAGGGGCAAGAAAATAAGGTGTTCCATCAAGTTCGTGAGAGCTTTACTAACTAGTTTTCATATAACAAAATACTTTTTAATTTGAAAGATAGATGAAGCTTGAAAATTTTCTTGGAATATCAATAATGCTAGTAGGTAGATATGGTGGACACAAATGGAAAAGGTTTGGTTCAAAGGGATTGGAAGCATGAGAAGTATGCCTTCTCAAAACAGGTTTTTGGCTAGCAAGGCTGGGTAGCAAGCACAAGAGTTGAAAGAAACAAGCAAACATACAAGTAATAAAGCCAAACATGCAATCTTCCTTGAAGACACAAAAGATCTTAAATAAAGAATACTAAGCTTATGAGCCAATCAAGAAAGAAAATAAATGATACGAGATACCTGTAAGCTTTTTTCTTTTCCTTTCAAACCTCAAAAAGTGTTGCTACTGACCAGAGCTCGGTTTGCCAAAACCAATTTAGATCTACTTGATGGTCCCAAAGTGATGACAATATTGATCAACAAGATCAATCATATAATAGATATTGTAAACTAAAATAAGAAGTGCAAAAAAGTAAAAGATGAGACTTCTCATTAATATTCCATAAAGGCACTCACACCAAGGGATACATAGATAATCAACTAAAGGAGATATACTTCCACATGCAAACCAACCTATAAGATACCTTCTCTACCAAAGATATGAATCCACTAAAAAGGTAAAATATAAAAGATAATGATGGTGATACCATGGCACTCCCCCAAGCTTGGAACAAGCCAAAGGGATGGCAAACCTGATGATAAATTACTCCTTCGGTGGTGATGGTGTTCCTTTGATATCATGAGACTTCCAAGGTAAAGGCTCCCCATCCAAAAAGGATGTCTTGGTTTCCACAATCCTAAAACTAGCAGCAGAGCTTATGAGAGCAAATATAGCCTCATACTCACAGTTTGGTTTTGTATGTCGTAAAGCTGTGCTTGTAATTGGTTGGTGGCCTGATGTAGTGAGAGGATTTCATCTTGGAGCTCAGCAACCTCCTCCTTGTGCTTGGTGATGAGTTCTGAACTTATCTTATGGATGATATCCACCTCGCATTCCGCCATCTTCTTTTACCTGAAAACTTCCTGTTCTAATGCTTCCATCCTGTCTTCCAGACTGCCTTCTCCTTTAGGGCCTTGAACTTCTTTCATCTGCACCTCCCCATCCTTGAGGATCAATTCCTTGGGATGAATCTTCAACTCATACATGTACGGGTTGATAGCATCTGAGGAGGAATCCTCTATGGGTGATCCAGAGGAAGACATTATAACTCCAAAACTGAGAATCTGCCTGACAGAAATAGATCGAAACAAAAACATGACGAGAACAAGATACACGAACCTTGAGGGATCCGGGGGGTTATATAATACGAAGTTTAAATGCACAAGGAAGGTACTGGTACGAACACGAGGCGGAGACGAAGCTCGGGGGGGGGGGTCACACCCCCTCCAGGTGCGACCAGCTGGGGCCCGCTCCTAGGGTGGGTTTGGCCACCCTGGCCTCCGTTTCCTCCTCTGTTCCGTCTCGTAACCTTTCGTATGTAGTAAAAACATCAAAAATATAAAAAGATTGGGTTTTCACAAACCTTCTGTTTTCACCAGTTTTACCTATTCAAAACGAACTCTGCAGATTCTGGTGTTTGGTTTCTGATAATTTCTTCTGGAGTCACCATTTGAATAACATCAGCATCTTCGTTATAGGAATCTCCAGAGTTATAATGTTTAAGTCTTTGTCCATTCACCACTTGTGTGGTGTCGTCCTTCAAAGAAGATATTTTGATAGCACCTGAACGATATACTTCCTTAATAACAAAAGGTTCTTCCCATTTTGAGAGTAGTTTCCCTGCAAAAAATCTGAGACGAGACCTATACAAAAGAACTTTCTCACCAACATGAAAATCCCTTTTGAGAATTCCCCTATCATGCCATATTTTCACTTTTTCCTTAAAGAGTCTAGCATTTTCATAAGCTTCACTTCTCCACTCATCTAAAGTACTCAAGTCAAGCAATCTTTTCTCACCGGCAAGTTTTAAATCTCTATTCAATTCTTTCACTGCCCAATAAGCTTTGTGTTCTAATTTTAAAGGCAAGTGACAAGCTTTCCCATAGACCATTTTGTAAGGAGACATCCCCATAGGATTTTTATAAGCAGTTCTATAAGCCCATAAAGCGTTATTTAACTTCTTAGCCCAATTTTTCCTAGATCTATTGACAATCTTCTACAAGATAGATTTAATTTCCCTATTAGAAAGTTCTACTTGCCCACTGGTTTGGGGGTGATAAGATGAAGCAATTCTATGGTTAACATCATATTTAGCGAGAGTTTTCTAAAACCACCATGAATAAAATGAGAGCCTCCATCAGTCATGAGATATCTAGGTACACCAAACCTAGAAAAAATAACATCTTTAAGAATTTTTAAAGAGGTCTTACCATCAGCACTATTTGTAGGTATGGCTTCTACCCACTTTGTAACGTAGTCAAAAACACCAAGAATATGAGTATACCCTTTTGAAGGAGGAAAGGGACCCATAAAGTCAAATACCCAACAATCAAAAGGTTCAATAACAATAGAATAATTCATAGGCATCTCATTGCATCTAGAAATGTTACCAACTCTTTGACATTCATCACATGATAAGACAAACTTCGTTGTGTCCTTGAAAAGGGTAGGCCAAAAAAATCCAGATTGTAAAACCTTTTGTGCAGTCCTGTCCCCAGCATGATGTCCTCCATAAGCACTGTCGTGACACTTTCTCAATATCTCTTGTTGTTCAAATTCTGGAACACATCTTCGCATAATACCATCTAATCCTTCTTTATATAAGTGTGGGTCATCCCAAAAGTAATGCCTTAGATCATTAAAGATTTTTCTTCTTTGCTGGGCTGTAAAGGTTGGAGGGAAATACTTGGAAACAATAAAGTTAGCATAATCAGCATACCAAGAACTCTCATGTGGACTTACCCTTATTGCAGCCAACTGCTCATTTGGAAAACTATCATTAACAGGCAAAGGGTCAAAAGAAATGTTTTCCGAACGAGATAAATTGTCAGCAATAGGATTTTCAGCACCTTTCCTATCTACAATATGCAGATCAAACTCTTGTAAAATCAACACCCATCTGATAAGCCTAGGCTTAGCGTCCTTCTTTGTCATAAGGTACTTGATAGCATCATGATCAGTATGAATAGTAACCTTTGAATCAACAATATAAGGTCTAAACTTATCATAAGCAAAGATTACAGCTAAGAACTCTTTTTCAGTAGTAGAATAATTCTTTTGAGCAGCATCTAGAGTCTTGCTAGCATAATGAATAACATTCAACTTCTTATCAACATGTTGCCCAAGGACATCACCCACAGCAAAATCACTAGCATCACACATAATTTCAAAAGGTAAACTCCAATCAGGTGGTTGAACAATAGGAGCAATAATCAAAGCTTTCTTCAAAGTTTCAAAAGCTTCCTTACAATCATCATCAAAAACAAAGGGTACATTTTTTTGAAGAAGATTAGTAAGGGGCTTTGAAATTTTGGAGAAATCTTTAATAAACCTCCTATAGAAACCATCATGACCAAGGATACTACGAATACCTTTAATATCTCTAGTACAAGGCATCTTCTCAATTGCTTCAATTTTGGCTCTGTCAACTTCAATGCCTCTTTCAGAATTTTTGTGTCCAAGAACAATACCTTTATTAACCATGAAATAGCATTTCTCCCAATTAACAACAAGGTTGGTTTCTTCACATCTCTGCAAAACTTTATCAAGGTTGTGCAAACAGTTATCAAAAGAAGTTCCATAGACCAAAAAAATCGTCCATGAAAACATCCACAATTTCTTCACAAAAACCATGAAAGATAGCAAACATACATCTCTGAAAGGTAGCAGGAGCATTACATAAACCAAAAGGAATATGCCTATAAGCATAAGTGCCATAAGGACAAGTGAAAGTGGTTTTCTCTTGGTCTTGAGATTTTATAACGATTCGAGAAAACCCAGAATAACCATCAAGAAAACAAAAGTGAGTATTTTTAGACACCTTTCTAGCATTTTATCAATAAAGGGCAAAGGATAATGATCTTTCTTAGTAACTTTATTAACCTTTCTAAAATCAATGCACATTTTCGTGGTATTGCCGACAAGTACGCCATGGAGGGGTCCTCACAGTGCGTGTTTAGAGATGTGGGGGAAGGCGGAGGGTTGACGGGTACGAGGTAACACAACTTACCCAGGTTCAGATCCCACAACGGTGGCGGAATCCTATTCCTGCTATAAATCACGATAAATCACTATAAGGCCGAGTACAGATATATGTTTGCTGTGCGAGGTTGTCTGAGATTGTGCCCTAAAGGCTCCCATAGGCCCGACTTATATAGTCTCCAGGTCCTAGGTTTACAGGGAAAAGTCCTAGCCGGACAGGTTACAGAGTCCTACACCGTCTATTACTAGTCTTGTGTGTCTTGTACTCCAAGGCTCCGGCTACGCTGGTGACTCCACCGTAGCCTTCCTTTATCCGGCATGGGCCTCCCTTCTGGATCCATCTAACTGGGTCGCCCAGAAGGCCATGGGCCATGCTACCAACTGTGGGACACCCGGGTTATCCAGATAGGAGACATGCTATGAGGATACCCATATAGCATATCCCCAACAGTAGCCCTCGGAGAACTCCGAGATCTCTTGCGCTGTCTTGCCTCTTCACGTTGGATGGATGTCGGCAAATCGTCAAGCAATATCTTGTAGTCCTCCAAAAGAACCCTGCAAGGTTTTCTCCGTCTTCAAATTTATAAGTCGGAGAAATGCTGAATCTTCCATCGTACTCTTCCGTAGCCGGACTGGATCCGTCCATGCAGAAATCTTCTGATCTGATGGTTCACCTGCCTATGTCAGCTAGGGAGACGTAGAATATAGGTCAGCAATGCCTCGTAACTCACACATGCAGATAACTCAATCATGTCCAGTTTTCCCGCGCGAGCGATACGAACCGTTGGCGGCGACGATTGAGACGTGGCAAAATTTCCGCGCATGCCCGCCCACACGTCGTCTACGCGGCAACCGTCCGATCAAGCTGCAGGAATCTCGATGCTGGGTATCATAAATAGTAACTGCAGTGGAAATTTACTTTTTCACCTCATTCCCCCTGCATCTTCTTCCTCAGGCAAGCGTATCCTCGATCTCTCCGCGCCTCGCATGAAAAACCCTAACTCCCAATCTCGCTAGTCACTTCCACAAACTCGCAATGGCCAGTAGCAGCTCTTCTCCTTTGATGGTGGCGTCGGGTGAAGCCGCGGCGAAGCCGGCGAGCTCCGTCGTCGTGCCCCCAGAGGGCATGGTCATCCCTATCTCTGCGGTGGCCGAGACCACCGGCGGTGACCATAATACAGTGGCGCTGGAGCTACTGGAGGAGGAAAACGACTCCCACAAAGGCGACTGGCACGGTTCGGACATCACGGACCGCGACATCAAGGAGTTGATCATGGAGGGCTACCTCCCTGCGATCGAGGGGCTCGCCTGGCGGGCGGCACCGGCCGGCGAGGTCACACCTTCTCCCCAAGCCAGAGAAAAGGTGTACCTAAAGGCACAGATGGTACGCGACGTCTCCCTGCCCATCTCTAACTTCTTCCTTGCTGTCTTGAACTACTACCGAGTCCAGCCACAAAACCTCTCTCCCAATAGTATCCTAGCGCTTAGCAACTACGCGGTGCTTTGCGAGGGTTACTTAGGTATTAAGCCTAGGCTAGACCTCTTCATCTATTTCTTCACCGTCAAGCGTGAAGCCGGGGCCAGCAAGGATGAACTTAGAAATTGTGGCACCTTTAGGTTCAAGATCCGACCTGGTCGGCGCTTCCCCGACATCATCGGCCAAGAGTCCTGCAAGAACTGGCAGCGTACTTACTTCTACGGCCCAGATATCCCTCTGGCCGGCCGAGAAGTAACGTACCCGGACTTCGTCGACGGAGCCGCCGCCAAAACTTCGACATGGATATCCTAGGCCTCCCTTCCGTCCGACATCGACGCTTCCCGCGCTATAAGGCGGATAGAGTGGTTCGTAGAGACGGGTTTGACCGGCTTGGACCTAGCCATGTGCTGGTTCATCAGGCGAATCCAGCCTTTGCAGCACTGCTCGAAGCTGATGCACGAGTATACCAACGACAGAAGGGATAGCCTCTGCATCTCCGTGGACAACTTCTCGAGTGACTCCGTCAAGCTTTGCCTCAAGGACATTGTCAAGGTGAAGGACAAGAAGCGTGGATTCGCCATCACCTACGACATGTTCGCATAGAGCAAGTGCCCAAAAGTAACTGCTTATTTTCCGTGTATGACATATACTCCAGTTCTTCCATCTATCCATTACCATCTCATCTAACACGGAGGTTCTTCACCTTAACAGCTTAACGACATAGAAGAGGACAACATGGCTCCTCAAATCTATGATCCAAAGATGAAGGAAGTCACCGTCGTGTACGACGACGATGCTCCGTTGGCACGACAGTGGAAGAGCTCCACCTCTGACGCTGCCGACAGAGGCAAGAAGAAGAAGACGGAGGGTGGAGCCTCCAAAAAGACTACCGCCGCCCTAGAGGTGGAGAAAAGAAAGACTACTGGGATCCCTTTTGCCAAAGCACCCCCCTCTTGTGTAAGCTTCTTTCTCTCCGACATTGTCCATTTATCTGTCTTGTTCATGTACTTATGCATTTTGCATATTTCAGGAAGAAAGCCACGACCAACTTGAAGAAGACCTCCAAAACATCGGGGGCTTCTAGAACCATCAAGGACATGCTGCATCGCAACGCATCTCCCGCCATTGCCCCTGTCACTCCCACTGTCAAGCCCTCATCTGCCCCAACAAGCTCTCAAACCAAGGAAGCAGCTGGCCCTTCCGCCATGGAAGTGGACTCAGGCGCCTCTACCGAGCTTGCTGTTGTCGGCGAGCAGGCGACGCAGGAGAGTGCCGCACACCAAATGGCTGAAGCTCCGTCTAAGGATGCCATCGGTAGTGGTAAGGCGGTGGTGGAAGCTGGTAATTCTGCCAAAGGCGGCGCCCTCTCCCCCTAGAAACCCATAGAATTCCCGAAGATAGTCTATCCGGCACTTACACCGGGTAGCACTGCTCTGGTTCCTGGTGCGGCGCCGACATCTCAAGCGTGCGGTCTCGAGGAGCTCCTCCAACAAGCAGAGATCTTTCAAGGAAACAGTGTATCCTTTGGCAAGCTGCTGGCCGAGAGTGCTACCGACCTCAAGATCATTGCACTTGTAAGTTTTATTTGCCTTTTGCATTTCATATGAGTATCCCACTGTAGCCCCCAAGGATTTAGACGGAAAACCATAGGTCTTTGCGTCTGAATGCTCTAAGAGTGACTAAGGTAGAAAACTTCTCACTGTAGCCCCCAAGCATGTAGTTTGAATGAATTATTCCGACTAGATGCTTTAAGAATAGCATACAGAGTGTTTATAAATTTCGATACTGTAGCCCCCAAGCTTCTAGTTGCAACCGAATTAGTTCTGACTAGATGCTTTAAAGAGAAACTGAGCATACTTCTGAGTTAAAACTTTATACTGTAGACCCCAAGCTTCTAATCGAAAACTGAATTATTTCCGACTAGATGCTTATAGAAAGACTAAGCACATTGCTAAGTTAAAAACTCTCGCTGTAGCCCCCGAGCATCTAGGTGGAAGTTTTCCGGCTAGATGCTCCAAGTAGACCAAACAACAAATACCTTTCTTCTTTCCACATAATGAGAATGCTCGGAGGGGCATGGCCAACGACAAGTACCAGAAAATGCGCGCGGACTTGCAAGCTGAAAAGGGTAAAACTGCCTTCTTGAAGGAACAAATCACCAAGAGCAAGCGTCTGTTTTCCTTTCTTTATCGCATCCCGACTTGGTTTTGCGCCTATATTCTCCGAGTACTCACCGTGTACTGTTATTTCTCCGACTTGCAGAAACCATTGCCAAGGCTAAGGACATTGTCGAGCAATCCAAGCACATTCAGGAGATGGATAGCGAGAACAAGATCCTTAAGCAGGAGAGGAAGGACATGCTGAAAATGCACGAAGAATCAATGAAAGCCTTGCAGGACTCTGCCACCGAGGAAATGAACCGCTTGAAGGAGGAGATATCGATCTTAAGAGATCATAAGAAAGCTACCGATGAGCAGAAACAACGCCATCATGAAGCGTACAAGATCCTCCAACAAGAATGGGACTCCTTGGCGGATACCCTCTGGCAAGCTGAGGCTAGCATCTTCAGTAAGTGATTCTCCGTCTTGGATTTCTGTAGTCTGAATACTTTGAATTTTCGAACTCATGTGCTCCTTTGTCGGAATTTGCAGCTCCTATGGGTTTAACCCGGTCGCCTCCTCCAGCAAAGGAATGCATGGTTCTTGCCGGAAACTTCATCAACACCGCCATCGGGCAAGCCAAAGAGATTGCCAAGACCCTCCATATCAACATCAAGGCATCGGACTCTGTGGAAAAGTTCTTGGAGATTCTGCGCCGAGCCCCGAGCGTATCACAAGCTGGAAAGCTTCATGTGCACGGGCCGGTGCAAGGATGGCGCTATCCATGGTAAAAGCACACTACAAGGATGCCGACATCCACACGGTAACCTCTGGCATTCCCGACGTAGATGACGATGGAAAAGAGATTAATCACGAATCCATCTTGTTGTCACTCGCGGGTTACGACACCAGAGTTGCCGAGTTAGTCGATGTCAACGTCTTCGTGCCGATGAATACCATCGATGGCGGCAACCAAAGCTCCTCCGAGTCCCTTCACATTGCCGACTTCGAGGGTGATTCTCATGCTGCTGATGACGCTGCTTCCAAGTCGCCTGTGCCAAAGGAATGAAAAACAATTTGTAATATTTTTTTCCTCTGTAATGCGTATGCGGAAAAAACTATGTATTAACTTAAGGCGGAAAACAATGATGTATGTCCTGCTACTTAGGAACTAGTTCCAGCATGTATATATATTTTTAAGCAAGTGCTGGCTTATCCATTACTTTGGTTCTTATGTTTGACTTTTTGTGAGTCGGAACCATGCGCTCAGGCGATGATGCCCAATGGCACCGTCAATAACCTAAGCACAAAATCACCGACAATAAGTGCCGAAAGTCACTACTCCAGAATCCACATAAAAACAACAAAGAACGTGTAGACCAGAAAACTTAAGCTAACGCCCGTTGGCGGAATTTTCACCAGTGCAATTTCAAAACTTGTGCATAAAGGTTTTATATGATCCAAAAATGAACACTAAAGGAGGTCAAAGACTCAGAAATATGAGTGAACCAGAGATCTTTATTTCATTGATCATATAAGAGGTACACAATAGATAAAAAATTCTAAGTGTAGAAAGGACGTAGCTGTGCTATGTTCCATGGCCGATCAAGCTCCGGGTAGTCATCATCCGGGTCACGTCGCTTACGCTTATGATCCTTGTTGGGTCTATCCTTCAGTTCACGATTGTCAATGAGGTAGTAATACCTATTGAGTAGCGCCTTGCTTATGATGAACGGTCCTTCCCATGGCAGGGATAATTTGTGTGACTTCTTCTGCTTAAGTCGGAGCACCAAATCCCCCTCTTTAAACGAGCGATGCCGAACGCGGCGACTATGGTAGCTGCGTAGCTTCTACTGGTAGATGGCGGATCTTTGGCATGCCAAAACATGCTCCTCTTCGAGAAGGTCCACATCCAGGCGTCTGGATTATTTAGCGTCATCTTTGTCATAGGCGGCGACTCTTGGTGCATCGTGAAGTATGTCGGAAGGTAGGATGGCTTCTGCTCCATATACCATGAAATAAGGGGTGTAGCCGGTGGATCTGTTGGGTGTAGTTTTTAAAATCCACAGCACATATGGTAATTCTTCTGCCCAGGCTCCAGCTGCTCTATGTAGCGGTGCCTCAAGACGTGGCTTTATTCCCTGCAGAATTAATCCATTGGCTCGCTCAACCTAACCATTGGATTGTGGATGTGCCACAGAAGCAAGGTCAAGTCGGATGCCCTTCTCCCAACAATAAGCCTCCACTTCTCCGAGCGACAAGTTGCTGCCGTTGTCGGTGATAATTCTATGTGGGAGACCAAATCTCACCACTAGATCCCGGGCAAACCTGAGGGCAGCTGCCCCATCAAGCTTTATAATGGGTTTAGCTTCTATCAATTTAGTGAATTTATCAACTGCTACGAGCAGATGCGTAAACCCACAAGGTGCCGTTTGCAACGGTCCCGCCATGTCTAGCCCCCTGACTGCAAACGGCCAAGTTATTAGTATTGTTCGCAATTCTTCAGCAGGAACATGTGGTTGTCGGGCATAATACTGGCATCCCATGCATGTCTCCACCAGCTTATCGGCGTTCGCCTTTGCGGTCAGCCAGTAGAATCCTTGCCGGAAGGCTTTTGCGACCAACGATCGAGGAGCGACGTGATGCCCGCAATCTCCGAGATGGATTTCTCGTAGGATTTCAATACCTTCTAGCTGGGAAACACACTTAAGGTATACACTAGTAGTGCTCCTTTTGTAGAGCTGTCCATTAATTATGGTATAGGCCTTTGCTCATCGTACTATTTGCCGTCTTTTGACCTCGTCGTCGGGCAAAGTTCCGTGTTCGAGATATTCCATGAACGGTTTTGTCCAAGCCGGAGGGACATTTGTCACCATGTGGACGAAAGAGTCAACTCCATCCGGGTTGTCGATGTATGCTCCCTTCACGAATGGTGCCCGTAGATGCTCTAAGAAAAATCCTGGCGGAATTCGTTTGCGCCCTGATCCAAGTTTAGATAGTAGATCGGCCACCTTGTTTTGCGCCCTAGGTACATACTTGACCTCGTAGCCCAAGAAGCACTTGGCTATCTCGTCCACTTCATCTCGATATGCCGCCATCATAGGGTTCCGCGCATTCCAGGTGCCAGCCACCTGCTGGGCAACCAAGTCGGAATCTCCACAGCAGACTATGCGCTTGATGCCAATATCCTTGGCTACGCGTAATCCGTGAATGAGTGCTTCATACTCCGCCATGTTGTTTGTAGCCTCGAAGTGGATCTGCAGAACATAGTGTAGCTTGTCTCTAGTTGGTGACTATAGCAGTACACCAGCCCGCGAGCCGTTGAGCAGCTTTGATCCTTCACAGTGCATCACCTAGTATTATGGTTCCGGCAACGGAGTAACATCTGGCATCTTCATCCAATCTGCAATAAAATCCACCAAGGCTTGTGACTTGATAGCGTTGCGCCTCTTGTAGGTGATCTCGAAGGCGGCAAGTTCAATGCCCCACTTCTCGACCCTTCCCGTAGCGTCGCTATTGTTGATAATGTCGGACAGTGGAGTCTTGCTCACCACTGTGATTGGGTGCTCCTGAAAGTAATGCATCAGCTTGCGAGAAGGAAGGAATACTCCATAAGCTATCTGGTAGTGCGGGTAACGCTGCTTGGACTCCGTCAAGACCTCGCTTACATAGTAAACTGGTCGTTGAACTCCTTCCTCATAGCCTGGTTCCTTCCGCTCTACCACGACGACGATGCTGATTACCCGGTTGGTTGTCGCCATGTAAAGTAACATGGGCTCTCCAGGCTCGGGTGCTCCAAGGATGGGCGCTGAGGAAAGAATCTCCTTGAAATGCTTCAATGCTGCATTCGCTTCGTCCGTCCACGTGAATTTGTCCGCCTTCTTCAACAACTTGTACAACAGCAGAGCCTTCTCTCCAAGTTGGCTGACGAACGGATTAACTGCTACAACACAACCTGTTAGTCGTTGAATGTCCTTTAGGCATGTCGGACGGTTTATGTTTAAGATGGCCTTGATTTTCTCCGGGTTGACCTCGATTCCACGCTGGGAAACGATGAAGCCCAACAATTTGCTGGCTAGGACCCCAAAGACGCACTTCTTAGGGTTAAGCATCATGTTATATTTCCGGAGATTATCAAAGGTTTCTTTTAAGTCGGAGATTAAGTCATTTGACTTTTTAGACATCACCGCTATTTCTTCCACATAGACATGAACGTTCCGACCAATTTGATCGTGTAAGCAACGTTGCATTGTCCGCTGGTACATAGCACCTGTGTTTTTCAGCCCAAAGGGCATCGTAACATAGCAAAACGTGCCGTAGGGTGTAGTGAACGAAGTGGCCAATTGGTCCGACTTCCTCATCTTGATCTGGTGGTATATTGAGTATGCATCGAGAAAACACAAAAGTTCCGAGCCAGCCATCGAGTCAATGACTTGGTCAATGCAAGGCAAAGCAAACGGATCTTTGGGGCAAGCTTTGTTCAAGCCGGTGTAATCAACGCACATTCTTAATTCTTTGGTTCCCTTTTTGGGGACAAGTACATGATTGGCCACCCATTGGGTGTGAAGGACTTCTCGGATAAAACTAGCGTTAAGTAACCTAGCTATGTCTTTGCCAATGGCGCGTCTCTTCTCATCTCCAAAGCGTCGTAGAGGTTTCTTCACTGGTTTGCATTTTTGATCAATGTTTAAGCTGTGCTCGGCAAGTTCCCTCGGTACACCTTTCATTTCGGCAGGTTGCCAGGCTAAGATGTCCCTATTCTCACGGAGGAACTCGATGAGCACGCTTTCCTATTTGGGATCCAGGTTCGTCCCAATGGCGGTGGTTTTGGAGGCATCGCCTACCACAAGTTCCACCGGCTTGGTCTCGATGGCGTCCTTGAATGCTGGAGCGGAGTCGGAAATCTGTTTCTTCGATGCGGGCATCTCTGAGTCATCGACCTTGCTATAGATCTCCTTGAATTCTTTGCTGTAGAGGACAGCTTCTGCGTAGGCTGCTTCATTAATCTCGCAGTCCCTAGCTTTGGTAAAGCTTCCGGATACGGTGATGACACCATTTGGTCCGGGTATCTTGAGTTTGTTGTAGACGAAGCATGGCTTGGCCATGAAGGTGTGGAATATGTCGTGACTGAATATGACGTGGTACATGCTCTTGAAGGGGACCACCTCAAAGGTCATGCGCTCTTGGCGGTAATTATTAATATCGCCAAAGGCTACCTGAAGTGTGATGGACCCAAGGGACCGAGCCTCCCGACCAGGAACTACGCCGTGGAAGATGGTGTTTGTCCGCCTTAGGTTTGCCTCCATCAAGTTCATCTTTTGTAGTGTATCCAGGTACATGATGTTGATGCTGCTTCCACTATCCACCATACACTTGGTGAACTCATTGCCGTCAATCAGGGGGTTGATGACCATGGCGTATTGGTTCTCCGTAGGAATGAGGTCTAGGTGATCCTTCCTGTGCCAAGTAATTGGAACCACCAACCAATGCAGGCACTGTGGAATTGGAGGTAGAGTAGCCATCAGGATCCGCATAGAGGTCTTCTATTGTCGGGCGGAGGGGGTGCCAAGGAAAGTGTGGTAAACTGGCGCCTTCTTCACGAAGGGGTTCTTGCCTTTGTCGTCGCTCTTGGCGGCGTGCTTGGGGTCAACATCCTCATCCATGTCACTTGAATCCTTGGACTCCTCCTCCTTCTTCCCCTTGCCCTTGCCTCGCGGTCTGTTCTTCCGACTTCGTTTGTAGCCGGACTCCGACTCTTCCTTGAGGTCGTTGATGAAATTGTAGTGTCGATTGGTGTGATTGGCTTTACCGTTGACATCGAGGTGTACGAGGCATGGCATATCCTCGTAGGTTTGGGGAACGCGGAGCGCTGCCGAGGTAGTTTCACTTCCTCGCTGCTGCCCATGACCAGCTCCCCGTCCTCGGCCACGTTCTCCGTCATCACCTTGTCCTGCAAAGGTCATGGCGACCATGTCGGGTGTCATGGTATTGCCGACGAGTACACCATGGAGGGGTCTTCACAGTGCGTGTTTAGAGACGTGGGGGAAGGCGGACGGTTGACGAGTACGAGGTAACATAGCTTACCTAGGTTTAGATCCCATAACGGTGGCGGAATCCTACTCCTATCACTATAATGGAAATACGCCGAGTTACAGAGATAGGTTCGCTGTGCGAGGTTGTCTGAGATTGTCTAAGTTATCATGGCCTAAAGGCTCCCATAGGCCCGACTTATATAGTCGCCAAGTCCTAGGGTTACAGGGAAAATTCCTAGCCGGACAGGTTACAGAGTCCTACACCGTCTATTACTAGTCTTGTGTGCTCCAAGGCTCCAGGTACGCTGGTGACTCCACCGTAGCCTTCCTTTATCCGGCATGGGCCTCCCTTCTGGATCCATCTAACTGGGCTGCCCAGCAGGCCATGGGCCATGCTACCAACTGTGGGCCACCCGGGTTATCCGGATAGGAGACATGATATGAGGATACCCATATAGCATGTCCCCAACAGTAGCCCCGGGAGAACTCCGAGATCTTGCGCCGTCTTGCCTCTTCACGTTGAATGCTCCGTCTAGAGGGATGTCGGCAAATCATCAAGCAATATATTGTAGTCCTCCCAAAGAATCCTGCAAGGTATTCTCCGTCTTCAATTTATAAGTCGGAGAAATGCTGAATCTTCCATCGTACTCTTCCGTAGCCGGACCGGATCCGTCCATGCCGGAATCTTCTGATGTGATGGTTCACCTGCCTATGTCAGCTAGGGCGATGTAGATATAGGTCAGCAACGCCTCGTAACTCACACATGTAGAGAACGCAATCATGTCCACTTTTCCCACGCGAGCGATACGAACCGTTGGCGGCGACGGTTGGGACGTGGCGAAATTTCCGTGCATGCCCGCGCACACGTCTCCTATGCGGCAACCGTCCGATCAAGCTGCACGAATCTCGATGCTAGGTATCATAAATAGTAACTGCGGTGGAAATTTACTTTTTCACCTCATTCTCCCCTGTATCTTCTTCTTCCTCAGGCAAGCGTCTCCTCAAGCTCTCCGTGCCTCACATGAAAAACCCTAACTCCCAATCTCGCCAGTCACTTCCACAAACCCGCAATGGCCAGCAGCAGCTCTTCTCCTTTGATGGCGGTGTCAGGCGAAGCCGCGGCGAAGCCGGCGAGCTCCGTCGTCGTGCCCCGAGAGGGACTGGTTATCCCCATCTAGAGAGAGGTCGAGACCACCGGCAGCGACCATAATCCAGCGGCACTGGAGCTGCTGGAGGAGGAAAACAACCCCTACAAAGGCGACTGGCGCGGTTCGGACATCACGGACCGCGACATCAAGGATTTGATCATCGAAGGCTACCTCCCCGCGACAGAGGGGCTCGCCTGGCGGGCGGCGCCGGTAGGCGAGGTCACACCTTCTCCCCAAGCCAGAGAAAAGGTGTACCTCAAGGCACAGATGGTACGCGGCGTCTCCCTGCCCATCTCTAACTTCTTCCTTGCCGTCTTGAACCACTACCGAGTCCATCCAAAAACCTCTCTCCCAATAGTATCCTATCACTTAGCAACTACGCGGCGCTTTGCGAGGGTTACTTAGGGATTAAGCCTAGGCTAGACCTCTTCATCTATTTCTTCACCGTCAAGCGCGAAGCCGGCCAGCAAGGATGAACTTAGAAATTGTGGCACCATTAGCTTCAAGATCCGACCTGGTCGGCGCTTCCCCGACATCGTCGGCAACGAGTCCTGCAAGAACTGGCAGCGTACTTACTTCTACGGCCCAAATATCCCTCTGGCCGGCCGAGAAGTAACGTACCTAGACTTCGTCGATGGAGCTGCCACCGAAACTTCGACATGGAGATCCCAGGCCTCCCTTCCGTCCGACATCGACGCTTCCCGCGCTATAAGGCGGATAGAGTGGTTCGTAGATACGGGTTTGACCGGCTTTGACCTAGCCATGTGCTGGTTCATCAGGCGAATCCAGCCTTTGCAGCACCGCTCGAAGCTGATGCACGAGTATACCAACGACAGAAGGGATACCCTCCGTATCTCCGTGGATAACTTCTCGAGTGACTCCGTCAAGCTTTGCCTCAAGGACATCATCAAGGTGAAGGACAAGAAGCGTGGCTTCGCCATCACCTACGACATTTTCGTAGAGAGCAAGTGCCCAAAGGTAACTGCTTATTTTCCGTGTATGACATATACTACAGTTCTTATGTCTAGCCATTACCATATCATCTAACAGGGAGGTTCTTCACCTTAACAGCTTAGCGACATAGACGAGGACAACATGACACCTCAAATCTATGATCCAAAGGTGAAGGAAGTCACCGTCATGTCCGACGACGATGCTCCGTTGGCGCGAAAGCGGAAGAGCTCCACCTCTGACGCCTCCGAAAGATGCAAGAAGAAGAAGACAGAGGGTAGAGCCTCCAAAAAGACTATCGCCGCCCTGGAGGCGGAGAAAAGAAAGACTACTGGGATCCCTTTTGCCAAAGCACCCCCTCTTGTGTAAGCTTATTTCTCTCCGACATTGTCCATTTATCTGTCTTGTTCCTGTCTGATGCATTTTGCACGTTTCAGGAAGAAAGCCACGACCAACTTGAACAAGACCTCCAAAACAACGGGGGATTTTAGAACCTTCAAGGACATGCTGCATCGCGACGCATCTCCCGCCATAACCCATGTCACTCCCACTGTCAAGCCCTCGTCTGTCCCGACAAGCTCTCAAACTAAGGAAGCAGCTGGCCCTTCCGCCATGGAAGTGGACTCAGGTGCCTCTAGCGAGCTTGCTATTGTCGGCGAGCAGGCGACACAGGAGAGTGTCGCACACCAAATAGCCGAAGCTCCGGCTAAGGATGCCATCGGTAGCGGTAAGGCAGTGGTGGAAGCTGGTACTTCTACCGAAGGTGGCACCCTTGCCCCCCAGAAATCCATAGAGTTCCCGAAGATAGTCTATCCGGTACTTACGCCGGGTAGCACTACTTTGGTTTCTGGTGCGGCGCCGACTTCTCCGACGTGCGGTCTCGAGGAGCTCCTCCGACAAGCAGAGATCTTACAAGGAAACAGTGTATCTTTTGGCAAGCTGCTGGCCGAGAGTGCTACCAACCTCAAGATCATTGCACTTGTAAGTTTTATTTGCCTTTTGCATTTCATATGAGTATCCCACTGTAGCCCCCGAGGATTTAGACAGAAAACCATAGGTCTTTGCGTCTAAATGCTCTAAGAGTGACTAAGGTAGAAAACTTCTCACTGTAGCCCCCAAGCATGTAGTTTGAATGAATTATTCCGACTAGATGCTTTAAGAATAGCATACGCAGTGTTTATAAATTTCGATATTGTAGCCCCCAAGCTTCTAGTTGCAACTGAATTAGTTCCGACAAGATGCTTTAGAGAGAAACTAAGCATACACGGTGTTTATAAATTTCGATATTGTAGCCCCCAAGCTTCTAGTTGCAACTGAATTAGTTCCGACTAGATGCTTTAAAGAGAAACTAAGCATACTTCCGAGTTAAAACTTTATACTGTAGCCCCCAAGCTTCTAATCGAAAACTGAATTAGCTCCGACTAGATGCTTAAAGAAAGACTAAGCATATTGCTAAGTTAAAAACTCTCGCTGTAGCCCCCGAGCGTCTATGTGGAAGTTTTCCGGCTAGATGCTCCAAGTAGACCAAACAACGAATAACTTTCTTATTTCCATAGAATGAGAATCCTCGGAGAGGCATGGCCAACGACAAGTACCAGAAGATGCGCGCGGACTTGCAAGCTGAAAAGGGTAAAACTACCTTCTTGAAGGAACAGATCACCAAGAGCAAGCGTTTTTTTCCTTTCTTTGCCGCATTCCGACTTGGTTTTGCGCCTATATTCTCCGAGTACTCACTCTGTACTGTTATTTATCTGACTTGTAGAAACCATTGCCAAGGCTAAGGACATTGTCGAGCAATCCAAGCACATTCAGGAGCTGGATAGCGAGAACAAGATCCTTAAGAAGGAGAGGAAGGACATGCTGAAGATGCATGAAGAATCGATGAAAGCCTTGCAGGACTCCGCCACCATGGAGATGAACCGCTTGAAGGAGGAGATCTCGATCTTAAGAGATCAGAAGAAAGCTACCGATGAGCAGAACCAACGCCATCATGAAGCGTATAAGCTCCTCCAAAAAGAACGGGACTCCTTGGCGGATACCCTCTAGCAAGCTGAGGCTAGCATATTCAGTAAGTGATTCTCCGTCTTGGATTTCTATAGTCTTGATACTTTGAACTTTTGAACTCATGTGCTCCTTTGTCGGAATTTGCAGCTCCTATGGGTTTAACCCGGTTGCCTCCTCCAGCAAAGTAATGCATGGTTCTTGCCGGCAAGTTCATCAACACCGCCATCACGCAAGCAAAAGAGATTGCCAAGCCCCTCCAGATCAATATCAAGGCATCAGACTCTGTGGCGAAGTTCTCGGAGATTCTGCGCCGAGCCCCCAAGCGTATCACAAGCTGTAAAGCTTCATGTGCACGGGCCTATGCAAGGATGGCGCTATCCATGGTAAAAGCACACTACGAGGATGCCGACATC
Source organism: Avena longiglumis (assembly GCA_030063025.1). NCBI lineage: Eukaryota > Viridiplantae > Streptophyta > Magnoliopsida > Poales > Poaceae > Avena > Avena longiglumis. The sequence continues at coordinate 494,387,185 of CP125973.1, read as the reverse complement.
GACACGGTAACCTCTGGCATTCCCGACGTAGATGACGATGGAAAAGAGATTAATCACGAATCCATCTTGTCGTCAAGGACAATCAAAGACATTCTGCATCGCGACGCATATCCCGCCATTGCCCCTGTCAATCCCACTGTCAAGCCCTCGTCTGCCCCAACAAGCTCTCAAACCAAGGAAGCAGCTGGCCCTTCCGCCATGGAAGTGGACTCAGACGCCTCTACCGAGCTTGCTGTTGTCGGCGAGCAGGCGACGCAGGAGAGTGCCGCACACCAAATGGCTGAAGCTCCGTCTAAGGATGCCATCGGTAGCGGTAAGGCGCTGGTGGAAGATGGTAATTCTGCCAAAGGCGGCGCCCTGGCCCCCTAGAAACCCATAGAATTCCCGAAGATAGTCTATCCGGAACTTACGCCGGGTAGCACTGCTCTGGTTCCTGGTGCAGCGCCGACATCTCAAGCGTGCAGTCTCGAGGAGCTCCTCCGACAAGCAGAGATCTTGCAAGGAAACAGTGTATCCTTTGGCAAGCTGCTGGCCGAGAGTGCTACCAACCTCAAGATCATTGCACTTGTAAGTTTTATTTGCCTTTTGCATTTCATATGAGTATCCCACTGTAGCCCCCGAGGATTTAGACGGAAAACCATAGGTCTTTGCGTCTGAGTGCTCTAAGAGTGACTAAGGTAGAAAACTTCTCACTGTAGCGCCCAAGCATGTAGTTTGAATGAATTATTCCGACTAGATGCTTTAAGAATAGCATACAGAGTGTTTATAAATTTCGATACTGTAGCCCCCAAGCTTCTAGTTGCAACCGAATTAGTTCCGACTAGATGCTTTAAAGAGAAACTGAGCATACTTCTGAGTTAAAACTTTATACTGTAGCCCCCAAGCTTCTAATCGAAAACTGAATTATTTCAGACTAGATGCTTATAGAAAGACTAAGCACATTGCTAAGTTAAAAACTCTCGCTGTAGCCCCCGAGCATCTAGGTGGAAGTTTTCCGGCTAGATGCTCCAAGTAGACCAAACAACGAATACCTTTCTTATTTCCACAGAATGAGAATGCTCGGAGGGGCATGGCCAACGACAAGTACCAGAAAATGCGCGCAGACTTGCAAGCTGAAAATGGTAAAACTGCCTTCTTGAAGGAACAGATCACCAAGAGCAAGCGTCTGTTTTCCTTTCTTTATCGCATCCCGACTTGGTTTTGCGCCTATATTCTCCGAGTACTCACTGTGTACTGTTATTTCTCCGACTTGCAGAAACCATTGCCAAGGCTAAGGACATTGTCGAGCAATCCAAGCACATTTAGGAGCTGGATAGCGAGAACAAGATCCTTAAGCAGGAGAGGAAGGACATGCTGAAAATGCACGAAGAATCAATGAAAGCCTTGCAGGACTCCGCCACCGAGGAAATGAACCACTTGAAGGAGGAGATCTCGATCTTAAGAGATCAGAAGAAAGCTACCGATGAGCAGAACCAACGCCATCATGAAGCGTACAAGCTCCTCCAATAAGAACGGGACTCCTTGGCGGATACCCTCTGGCAAACTGAGGCTAGCATCTTCAGTAAGTGATTCTCTGTCTTGGATTTCTGTAGTCTGGATACTTTGAATTTTTGAACTCATGTGCTCCTTTGTCAGAATTTGCAGATCCTATGGGTTTAACCCGGTCGCCTCCTCCAGCAAAGGAATGCATGGTTCTTGCCAGAAACTTCATCAACACCGCCATCGGGCAAGCCAAAGAGATTGCCAAGCCCCTCCAGATCAACATCAAGGCATCAGACTCTGTGGCAAAGTTCTTGGAGATTCTGCGCCGAGCCCCGAGCGTATCACAAGCTGGAAAGCTTCATGTGCACGGGCCGGTGCAAGGATGGCACTATCCATGGTAAAAGCACACTACGAGGATGCCGACATCGACACGGTAACCTCTGGCATTCCCGACGTAGATGACGATGGAAAAGAGATTAATCACGAATCCATCTTGTCGTCACTCACGGGTTACGACACCAGAGTTGTCGAGTTAGTCGATGTCAACGTCTTCGTGCCAATGAATACTCATGCTGCTGATGACGGCAACCAAAGCTCCTCCGAGTCCCTTCACACTGCCGACTTCGAGGGTGATTCTCATGCTGCTGATGACGCTGCTTCCAAGTCGCCTGCGCCAAAGGAATGAAAAACAATTTGTAATATTTGTTTCCTCTGTAATGCGTATGCGGAAAAAACTATGTATTAACTTAAGGCGGAAAACAATGATGTATGTCCTGCTACTTAGGAACTAGTTCCAGCATGTATATATTTTTTAAGCAAGTGCTGGCTTATCCATTACTTTGGTTCTTATGTTTGACTTTTCGTGAGTTGGAAGACTCATTGTCGGAACCATGCGCTCAGGTGATGATGCCCAATGGCACCGTCAATAACCTAAGCACAAAATCGCCGACAATAAGTGCCAAAAGGCACTACTCCAGAATCCACATAAAAACAAAAAAAAACGTGTAGACAAGAAAACTTAAGCTAACGCCCGTAGGCGGAATTTTCACAAGTGCAATTGCAAAGATTGTGCATAAAAGTTTTATATGATCCAAAAATGAACACTAAAGGAGGTAAAAGACTCAGAAATATAAGTGCACCAAAGAGATTTATTCCATTGATCATATAAGAGGTACACAATTAGATAAAAAATGCTAAGTGTAGAAAGGACGTAGCTATGGTATGTTCCATGGTCGATCAAGCTCCGGGTAGTCATCATCCGGGTCACATCGCTTACGCTTATGATCCTCGCTGGGTTTATCCTTCAGTTCACGATTGTCAACGAGGTAGTAAGACCCATTGAGTAGCTCCTTGCTTATGATGAACGGTCCTTCCCATGGTGGGGATAATTTGTGTGAATTCTTCTGCTTAATTCGGAGCACCAAATCCCCCTCTTTAAACGAGCGATGCCGAAAGCGGCGACTATGGTAGCTGCATAGCTTCTGCTGGTAGATGGCGGATCTTTGGCATGCCAAAACACGCTCCTCCTCGAGAAGGTCCACATCTAGGCATCTGGATTCTTCAGCGTCATCTTCGTCGTAGGCGGCAACCCTTGGTGCATCGTGAAGTATGTCGGAAGGTAGGATGACTTCTGCTCCATATACCATGAAATAAGGGGTGTAGCCGGTGGATCTGTTGGGTGTAGTTCAGAACTCCACAAAGACAGCATTTACGCTTCTTCCGCCAGTTCCAACTGCCTGTAGCGGTGCCTCAAGACGTGGCTTTATTCCCTGCAGAATTAATCCATTGGCTCGCTCAACCTGACCATTGCATTGTAGATGTGCCACATATGCAAGGTCAAGTCGGATGCCTTTCTCCCAACAATAAGCCTCCACTTCTCCGAGTGACAAGTTGCTGCCATTGTCGGTGATAATGCTATGTGGGAGACCAAATCTCACCACTAGATCCCGGACAAACCCGAGGGCAGTTTCCCCATCAAGCTTTCTAATGGGTTTAGCTTCTATCCATTTAGTGAATTTATCAACTTCTACTAGCAGATGCGTAAACCCACATGGTGCCGTTTGCATCGGTTCCACCATGTCTAGACCCCAGACTGCAAACGGCCAAGTTATTGGTATTGTTCACAATTCTTCAGCAGGAACATGTGGTTGTCAGGCATAATAATGGCATCCCATGCATGTCTCAACCAAATTGTCGACGTTCGCCTTCTCGGTCAGCCAGTAGAATCCTTGCCGAAAGGCTTTCGCGACCAACGATCGAGGAGCGGCGTGATGCCCGCAATCTTCGAGATGGATTTCGCGTAGGATTTCAATACCTTCTAGCTAGGAAACACACTTAAGGTATACACCAGTAGTGCTCCTTTTGTAGAGTTGTCCATTGATTATGGTATAGCCCTTTGCTTGACGTACCATTTGTCGTCTTTCGACCTCGTCGTCGGGCCAGGTTTCATGTTCGAGATATTCCATGAACGGTTTTGTCCAAGCCGGAGGGACCTTTGCCACCATGTGGACAAAAGAGTCAACTCTATCCGGGTTGTCAATGTCGGCTCCCTTCACGGATGGTGTCCACAAATGCTCTAGGAAAACTCCTGGTGGAATTTGCTTGCGCCCTGATCCAAGCTTAGATAGCAGATCGGCCGCCTCATTTTGCTCCCTAGGTACATACTTGACCTCGTAGCCCAAGAAGCACTTGGCTATCTCGTCCACTTCGTCTCGATATGCCGCCATCATAGGGTTCCGCGCACTCTAGGTGCCAGCCACCTGCTGGGCAACCAAGTCGGAATCTCCACAACAAACTATGCGCTTGATGCCAATATCCTTGGCCACGCGTAATCCGTGAATGAGTGCTTCATACTCCACCATGTTGTTTGTATCCTCGAAGTGGATCTGCAGAACTTAGTGTAGCTTGTCCCCAGTTGGTAACTGTAGCAGTACACCAGCCCCCGGGCCGTTGAGCAGCTTTGATCCGTCAAAGTGCATCACCCAGTACTCTGGTTTCGGCAACGGAGTAACATCTGGCATCTCCGTCCAATCTGCAATAAAATCCGCCAAGGCTTGTGACTTGATAGCGTTGCGTCTTTTATAGGTGATCTCGAAGGCGGCAAGTTCAATGCCCCACTTCGCGACCCTTCCCGTAGCATCGCTGTTGTTGATAATGTCGGACAGTGGAGTCTTGCTCACCACTATGATTGGGTGCTCCTGAAAGTAATGCCTCAGCTTCCGAGAAGCAAGGAATACTCCATAAGCTATCTTCTAGTAGTGCGGGTAATGTTGCTTGGACTCCGTCAAGACCTCGCTTACATATTAAACTGGTCGTTGAACTCCATGCTCATAGCCTTGTTCCTTCCTCTCTACCATGACGACGATGCTGATTACCCGGTTGGTTGCCGCCATGTAAAGTAACATGGGCTCTCCAGGCTCGGGTGCTGCAAGGATGGGCGCTGAGGAAAGAATCTCCTTGAGCTGCTTCAATGCTGCATCTGCTTCGTCTGTCCACGTGAATTTGTCCGCCTTCTTCAACAACTTGTACAACGGCAGGGCCTTCTTTCCAAGTCGGCTGACGAACCGACTAACTGCTGCAACACAACTTGTTAGTTGTTGAATGTCCTTTAGGCATGTCGGACGATTTATGTTTAATATGGCCTTGATTTTCTCTGGGTTGACCTCGATTCCACGTTGGGAAACGATGAAGCCCAACAATTTGCCGGCTGGGACCCCGAAGGTTTCCGGACATTATCAAATGTTTCTTTTAAGTCGGAGATTAATTCATTTGACTTTTTAGACATCACCGCGATATTTTCCACATAGGCGTGAACGTTCCGACCAATTTGGTCGTGAAGGCAATGTTGCATTGTCCGCTGGTACGTAGCACCTGCGTTTTTCAGCCCAAAGGGCATCGTAACATAGCAAAACGTGCCGTATGGGGTAGTGAATGAAGTGGCCAATTGGTCCGACTTCCTCATCTTGATCTAGTGGTATCCTGAGTATGCATCGAGAAAACACAAAAGTTCCGAGCCAGCCGTCGAGTCAATGACTTGGTCAATGGGAGGCAAAGCAAATGGATCTTTGGGGCAAGCCTTGTTCAAGCCTGTGTAATCAACACACATTCTCAGGGTTAAGCATCATGTTGTATTTCCAGACATTATCAAAGGTTTCTTTTAAGTCGGAGATTAAGTCATTTGACTTTTTAGACATCACCGCAATATTGTCCACATAGGCGTGAACGTTCCGACCAATTTGGTCGTGAAGGCAACATTGCATCATCGCTGGTACGTAGCACCTGCATTTTTTAGCCCAAAGGGCATCGTAACATAGCAAAACGTGCCGTATGGGGTAGTGAATGAAGTGCCCAATTGGTCTGACTTCCTCATATTGATCTAGTGGTATCCTGAGTATGCACCGAGAAAACACAAAAGTTCCGAGCCAGCCGTCGAATCAATGACTTGGTCAATGCGAGGCAAAGCAAACGGATCTTTGGGGCAAGCCTTGTTCAAGCCGGTGTAATCAACGCACATTCTTAGGGTTAAGCATCATGTTGTATTTCCGGACATTATCAAAGGTTTTTTTAAGTCGGAGATTAAGTCATTTGACTTTTTAGACATCACCGCGATATTGTACACATAGGCGTGAACGTTCTGACCAATTTGGTCGTGAAGAAAACGTTGCATCGTTCGCTGGTACGTAGCACCTGCGTTTTTCAGCCCAAAGGGCATCGTAACATAGCAAAACATGCCGTATGGGGTAGTGAATGAAGTGCCCAATTGGTCCGACTTCCTCATATTGATCTAGTGGTATCCCGAGTATGCATCGAGAAAACACAAAAGTTCCGAGCCAGCCGTCGAGTCAATGACTTGGTCAATGCGAGGCAAAGCAAACAGATCTTTGGGGCAAGCCTTGTTCAAGCCGGTGTAATCAACGCACATTCTTAATTCTTTGGCTCCCTTTTTGGGGACAAGTACATGATTGGCCACCCATTGGGTGTCAAGAACTTCTCAAATAAAACTAGCGTTAAGTAACCTAGCTATCTCTTTGCCAATGGCGCCTCTCTTCTCATCTCCAAAGCGTCGTAGAGGTTGCTTCACTGGTTTGTATTTTGGATCAATGTTTAAGCTATGCTCGACAAGTTCCCTAGGTACACCTTTCATGTCGGCAGGTTGCCAGGCAAAGATGTCCCTATTCTCATGGAGGAACTCGACGAGCGCGCTTTCCTATTTAGGATCCAGGTTCGTCCCAATGGCGGTGGTCTTGGAGGCATCGCCTACCACAAGTTCCACCGGCTTGGTCTCGATGGCGGCCTTGAATGCTGGAGCGGAGTTGGATATTTGTTTCTTCGACGCGGGCATCTCTGAGTCATCGACCTTGCTCTGGATTTCCTTGAATTCTTTGTTGTAGAGGACAACTTTCGTGAAGGCTGCTTCATTAATCTCGCAGTCCCTTGCCTTGGTAAAGCTTCTGGATATGGTGATGACACCGTTTGGTCCGGGTATCTTGAGTTTGTTGTAGACGAAGCATGGCTTGGCCATGAAGGTGTGTAATATGTCGCGGCCGAATATGATGTGGTACATGATCTTGAAGGGGACCACCTCAAAGGTCATGCGCTCTTAGCGGTAATTATTAACATCGCCAAAGTCTACCTGAAGTGTGATGCACCCAAAGGACCGGGCCTCCTGACCATGAACTACGCCATGGAAGATGGTGTTGGTCCTCCTTAGGTTTGCCTCCGTCAAGTTCATCTTCTGTAGTGTATCCAGGTACATGATGTTGATGCTACTTCCACTATCCACCATACACTTGGTGAACTCATTGCCGTCAATCAGGGGGTTGATGACCATGGCGTATTGGTTCTCCGTAGGATGAGGTCTGGGTGATCCTTCCTGTCCCAAGTAATTGGAACCTCCGACCAGCGCAGGTACTGGGAAACTGGGGGTAGTGTGGCCATCAGGATCCTCATAGAAGTCTTTTGTTGTCGGGCGGAGGGGGTGCCAAGGAAAGTGTGGTAAACTGGCGCCTTCTTCACGAAGGGGTTCTAGCCATTGTCATCGCCCTTGGAGGCGTGCTTGGGGTCAACATCCTCGTCCATGTCACTCGAATCCTTGGACTCCTCCTCCTTCTTCTTCCCCTTGCCCTTGCCTCGCAGTCTGTTCTTTTGACTTTGCTTGTAGCCAGACTCTGGGTCTTCCTTGAGGTCGTTGACGAACTTGCAGTGTCGATTGGTGTGAGTGGATTTACCGTTGACATCGAGGTGTATGAGGCATGGCATATCGTGGTACTCCTCGTAGGTTTGTGGAACACGGAGCGCTGCCGAGGTAGTTTCACTTCCTCGATGCTGCCCACGACCAATTCCCCGTCCTCGGCCATGTTGTCCGCCATCACCTCGTCCTGCAAAGGTCATGGCGACCATGTCGGGAGTTTTCTTTTCTTCTGGAGCGGTTTTCTGCTTTGTAATGCTGTTCCGCCGAGCTTGAGTTGGAACGGCCGTTGCCGGCAAGGAGCCGCGAGCATCGTCGTCGGCAGCTGCGAACTCACTAGCCACCTAAATCATCTGGTTCAAGTCAAGCCGATGATTGTCCTGCAAGCTCTTCACCTTATGCCGGAGCAATGTGCCCCTTTCCAACCCATCGATGAAGGTGGCCATGGCAGTCTGAGCGTGCACTCCTGTGCAGAAATTTTTCATATCCAGCCAACGGGAGAGGTAGGCGCGAGATGTCTCGTCTTTCTCTTGCACGCACCATTGTAGATCGCCAACAGTTCAGGGACGTTTGTACGTACCCTCGAAGTTCTTGGTGAACGCTTCTTGCATGTCCAACCAATTGCAGGTGCATTTCTTTGGCAAGTCATCAATCCATTGACGGGCCGTGCCCGCCAACATCAAAGGGAGGTACTTGACGGTAACGTTGGGGTTACCTCCGGCAATCTCCACCGCGTTGCCGTAATCCTGCAACCATGTGGTTGGCTTGGCGGTGCCGTCGTAGGGCTTGATGGCCTTGTTGATCTGGAAACCTTTGGGGTAAGTTGCGGACCGTATCGCAGGTCCAAAGCAACGTGGTCCCATGTATGGTCCTTCCCGGGCCTCGTGGATCTTATCGATTCGCGAACGTGCATCATATGGCTCCGGGTTTCTTTTATTCTTGTCAACAGGGGATGGGCTGCGTGAACGACGCGGGCCTCCTCCGCCATGGTGACTGCTGGGTGGTGACGGAGGCGGAGGTGGCGGTGGGTTAGCCTTCTTGCTATTACCCTCCTGCGACGCCTCACGCCTGCCGCGATTGCTTGTCGGACGCGGAGGGTCATGGTATGACCTGCTCTTGTGTCCCTGGTTGCGCTCTCCGTCATGACGGGTCTACTCCGTGTTGTCGCGGATGATGATGTCGCCCTGCCTTGGCGGGGGCATATCCGTACGTCGGTGAGCCTTGGGGTCTTCGCGATGTCGGGGGGGGGGGAACGGGGCGGTGGCGATGAGCGACGAGGTAGGGCTTTTTCTCCGTGGTTGGAGGATATGGGGATAGGATCCTTCCTGTTGCGCGCATCCCTTCGTCTTTGCTCTGATGAACCCGTCTGGGACCCGACATCAAGAGGAGATCTGTCCCTTGGCGGCTTATGCTGGCTAGACCGGTAGAACGTTGGGTCAGACTCCAGCCTCTAAGAGATGGCCTTTTCCTGCTGTTTCACCGCCTTAGCCACTAGGTCATAGACCTGTTCCACCGCCTCAGGCGATCGATCCTGCTCCAGAACGGTCTTGGCGACGGCGAGGTTGAGGAGAGGGGTGGGCATCACCTGCCTGCCTTCACTGTCAATGTATGTCTTGGCCTATGCCGTCTTCGAGGGAGCCCATCCTAGGTTTCACCGTACACCAGGATCGTTGATGACGCGAGCCAGAGCTTTCTTAGCCTTCTGCGGCTGCACCAGAGTCTTGTACTCGGCCTCCATTGATCTAGCTTTCTCTATGGACTTCTGCGCGTTGACCAGATCTTGATCTAGCTTAGCGCCTTGCTCCACGATGGCCTACGCTTCCTCCAGCAGCTGCTGGCGCTTCTCGTCAAGCTGGTTCACGTTCCGGATATGAGCTAGGGTCAGTGGCTCTACGAGGAGGTTTCCGTACATCACTCTATCAGCTGGAGTAACTTGGGCAGCAGCAGACGTAGATGCCGGAGGCGGCAAGTTTGCGGTGTTGTTGTTTCTCGGGCCGGTGCCGGGTTCCTGCGGCTGTTGCACTGGGTTAGGTGGAGGAGGCATGACCTTTGCGCGATCATCATTAGCAGCAATAAGTGGACCCTTCCCATTTTCCAGACTGTAGGCGGAGCTCGTCCGGGTTGATCTTCATCCATTTCCATCTCTTGCATGGCGGAGTCTAGTTCCTCTGGACTGAAATCTATCTCCTCTGAATCTGCACTGAAGTCGGCGTAGAGCGCGTCAATCATAGAGTAGGAGGGTGCCAGGATTTCCTCCATGACGGGGGTGGAGGTGCAACAGCAGCGATGATGACTGGAGGTGGCGGCGCAGCTGCGGCGACGGTGGCCGAAGGCGGATGTGGCGATGGCTGAATCAGAGGAGCTCCGTCAATGAGTGCAAGCGCTGTCTGAGCTGCCGCTTCAGCCTCCGTGTAGTTGTTGACGGTGTTCACCATGCCTTCAAAGGTAAGGCACCCCGAAGCCTGCTGCCATCTTAGAGAATGCAGGAGAAGCGTGCCATGGTCCAGTCCTTCCACAGAGTGATACATAGCATCATCATTGGGGTAGTGGGCCAGAACGGCTCGTATACGGAGCCACCTGGCAAGATAATCGCGGGGGTTTTCGCCCTCTCTCTGAACGCAACGCGCCAGATCGAAGATGGTAACCACGCCGACGAACTTGGATCTCTGCTGTCCAGACGCACGGTCTAAGCCGGCAGACTTGTAGTGTTCTTCCACCTTTATATCCTGCACAGGGGCGGTTTGGGTAGGCCTTGAATTTTTCTGATCCTTGACGGCAAACTCCGAAGAGAGATCCGATATTGATCCTTCCGCGAACGTATCCTGCCCGTAGGCGGTCCGTGCGGGTCTTGATGCTCCTCTGACTCCCAGGGAACTAGTGCTCGAGTCGGTTTCGACGATGAAGAGGTGGATGTCTCCGATAGGAACGATCGAACACCACGTAGGATTCGTCTTCACCGGGATCCAGAACTCGCCGGGAGGGATGATCGGAACATTGCCGGAGAAGAGAACGCGACCGATGGCTACGGTTTCGCCGATTCCCGCGAAGATCTTGGTCCTCGCCTCACGAAGAGCGGCGCCTCTTGCCCCACGGTGGGAGCCAACTGTCGTGGTATTGCCGACGAGTACGCCATGGAGGGGTCCTCACAGTGCGTGTTTAGAGACGTGGGGGAAGGCGGATGGTTGACGGGTACGAGGTAACACAGCTTACCCAGGTTCATATCCCACAACAGTGGCGGAATCCTACTCCTGCTATAAATCACTATAAGGGCGATACGCCGAGTACAGAGATATGTTCGCTGTGCGAGGTTGTCTGAGATTGTGCCCTAAAGGCTCCCATAGGCCCGACTTATATAGTCGCCAGGTCCTAGAGTTACAGGGAAAAGTCCTAGCCGGACAGGTTACATAGTCCTACACCGTCTATTACTATTCTTGTGTGTCTTGTACTCCAAGGCTCCGGCTATGCTGGTGACTCCACCGTAGCCTTCCTTTATCCGGCATGGGCCTCCCTTCTGGATCTATCTAACTGGGCCGCCCAGCAGGCCATGGGCCATGCTACCAACTATGGGCCACCCGGGTTATCCGGATAGGAGACATGCTATGAGGATACCCATATAGCATATCCCCAACACACATCCTATACCCAACCACTACTCTTTGCGGTATAAGCTCATTATTTTCATTAGGCACAATAGTAATTCCCCCTTTCTTTGGAACACAATGAACGGGGTTAACCCATTGACTATCAGCAATATGGTAAATATTACCAGCATCAAATAGTTTTAATACCTCATTTCTTACCACATCCTTCATCTTAGGATTTATATGGTGTTGGTGTTGTTGCCTGTCAAAACCCACCCATGAGCAAAGAAAGCAACACGAAGAGCCGGAGGCTCCAGAATCGGTGGGCCTGGTCCCTGCAACGGCTCGCAAAACTCCGACACGCCCCGGCTTGGTTCGAGGCGTGCACGACCTATACCTGGTCGAAGGTGAAAGATTGCTTCGATTGATTTCTGCATGGTAAACAAGTATCAGAAATTTGAGCCGACTGCTCTCGGGTTTTCACGTGAATCGGCTCCTAGAGCCGATTATCCCATGGTTCTGTATTAGATCTATGATAACATGGGGTTTTGCTTCATCATTACAAGTTAAATCGATCTACAACAGTTAATGTTTTCACCACGTAATTGGAACATCCTGCACGTGATTGAGCCTGGTAGATACAAAATATGATAGAAAACTAAGCCTAGAGGAGGCCTAACAATCGACGTAAAATCAATTACCGGAACAACTCCTCTCGAACTAGCAAACCACGTCCTTACGTACTACTGGACCCTTCAACCCGTTTACAAGGCCTGACTACGTGGATATCAAACTAAACCTTGGAGAACAAGGCATAACCGGATCGAATCAGCTAAATAAAGATCAAGCAAGATGCTACCCTTGCACTTGGGAAAAGGTGCAAAGGTAGCGAGGTAACTAGAGGTAGCATAACTTCAACAATCATAGCGAAAAGTACCGATGCTAACCTAAACAAATCTACGATAATAGTATTACTCGCCATCAACAAGGCTTCAGTACGAGTAACACCAAATAACGCATAAGCAAAAATACTGCCTAGATCGCAAGATGCGATCTAGGCAGCATGACACTTACCCGAAAGAAACCCTAGAAACAAGGGGTGGCGATGCGCCGAGATTGTGTTTGTTGTGAACGTGATTGTCCTCCTTTTTCGATAACCCTAGGTACATATTTATAGTCCGGAGACTTTCTATCTTTGGAATAACTCTACAACTCTATCTTTACCTAAACTGAAACGGAACCTACTACGATACACAGATACACGGCCAATTTAGCCCAAATCCACGCACAAGGCCGATCCAACAACACGTCGCATATACGTATCTTCCAATCCCATCTTGATTACGGCCCATCTCCTCCTTTGGCCAAAATATGGCGATAACACATGCCCCCCTGGTTTTGGCAATAATAATTCCAAAACCACTCTGTTGATGTTTTTTCTTCCCTTCTCCCTTTTTTTTCTTTCACATCGGTCACGCGTCGCAGAGTAGAATCGTCACGTCACCCCCTCATCATGATGCCCTGTCTTCTCCACTCCTTCGCAGTGCATGATTTGACGATTTTGGCAGCACATTCTGGGAAACCGCTATGGCATTGAACCGCCTCCACTATTCTCCTTATTTAAATTCATCTGAGCAGTTCAGTCCCCATCTTCCTCCAAAGAACCAAAAACCCTCTTCCTCCGCCGAAAACCCTCTTCCTCCGCCATGGCCTCCTCTTCTTCATCTGTCCTATCCTCCCAAGCCTCCAACACAATGAGCGACCGGGAGCCGACGCCAGAGCACCCGCCGACGGCGGCGTACAACACTCTCGCCCCACAATGGTGGGACGAGAGGGATTGGGATTTCGCCACCTGGTCGGAGGACGACGCGTCCCTGACTGACGGCGAGGAGGGCCTGCAGTTCCTTGTCGACGGGGAACTGGAGGCGAAGAGCAGCTGACGCTGGTCTCAGGATTTGCGTCGAATCCTCCGACGAGGAGGAGGAATCGGAGGAGGACACCTCCTCCGATGAGTATACACCGGTGAAGCGCTTCCGCGCCGGGTCCAGCGAGGACACCGAAGACGATGACGAGGACGAGGAGGCCCCCGATGGCTTCTTCAGTAGCAGCAGCGAAGACGACGCCGGCAGCAGCGCTGACGACAGCGAACAAGACGGCGGCGAAGACAGCGGCGACGACCTCGGCCTCTAGATTAGGAACCAGTAGTAGTAGTAGTAGTAGTAGTAGTAGTAGGCTTCCTTTTGTAATCAATCAGCCTTTTGTAAGCAATCAGCTTTTGAATGAATGAAGATTTGCTTTTCTAATTCGAAGATTGCTTTGTTCGACCCAATTTCGCCGATAGTCAAAATAGGTCGATGCTCCAGAAGCCGATAACGCTGTATCGGCTTTCACCACACTGCACTCATTCAGTCAACCAAGTCAAAGCTCAAAGAGCCGATGGCAACACATCGGCTTTCCCAAAAACGTTGACAAGGTCAAAACTTGGTCGCATATTTAGGCAAATCTAAGCGGCCACTTTTCAGTTTCAAACGGTAACCTGCGACCCTCTTCAAAAAGGGCGACCCAGATCTCCAATTACCCACCAACTAGATTGAGCTCACAGCGACAAGAACCCTCGATCCCCAACTGCATAGATCCATCTCCGCCGGCAAACTAGATGGCGGAATCGTCCAACATCAACCCAGAGGTCTCCGGTCTGAAGGTACGCCTACTCCTCGTAGTATGAACGCGATCAAAATTAATGGCGAACACCTGAATTAATGTCTTCTTCCACCATTAAATTTTTTAGGTTTCAGACATTCTACTGCCGCATCCTTCTCTCCCAAGTTCTCTCTGCCTTGGCCCTCGCATGTAATCTAGTCCTGCCCATCCGATTTCTTGCGAAATAGCCAGAATCCCTTCATAAGCCAAGACCTAGATCTGAACTCTTGGGCCGACCGCTCATGAGCCCGCCTAATCCTCGAACATTGGGTCTCTTGGTTCAGTAGGGTAGCTAGAGCTTACCAATCCCAATGGGAAACCACGTGAATAGTCGATGCCCTGCATTTGTCATTGTCTCCTCTTGAGAAGCACGAGAACCTCCTAAAAACCATCGGCTACTTCTAGTCTGACGCTCTGAACTGCTTTATGTTCGGTCATGGCCCCATGTCACCAACTCTGTTAGACGTGGTAATGATTACTGGTCTGGATGTCACATCACCCAGCCCCTCTGCTTTTAAACTGACCAAGGTCCCCTACAAACTGTCTTCTAAAACAGACTGCACGAACTGGGGTGCCTACTTCCAACGCCATTTGAAAACAAAGGGCCCTGTCACAGAGAAAGAACACACAGCCTTTCTCAACTTCTGGCTGGAACATTTCATATTCTGTGGCCCTTCCCTTGCTCCCACCAAGAATTATCTCTCCTTAGCCCACGAACTGGCCAAAGGCACTCAACTTGGCATCGGCAAGTCGTTCCTTGGAGAGGTCTATCGATATCTCCGATTGATGTCATCTGTCGTTCTCCGCATAGCAGTCAAAACAGGTGGTCCTTGATGGTTCATTCAGCTATGGGCTCAGCTGTATTTCCAAAACCACATCCCAAACTTCCCCCTTTTGGAAAGTTGCACCTTCCCAGATGTAAAAGGGAAGCAGATCCGATGCACCAGCTATGGCCAAGCTTTGTATAGGCTGCCACGCAGTAAGCTGACCCCTCAGGAAGCGTCTAAAAGGTTCAGTATTTTCTTTCAAGGACTGGACAATCCTATCTTCTTTCCTTACATGGAAGAATCTGAACATTTTGAAAACCCACTCTCCTTCAGGCTAGACAATTTTGCCGATGACACCAGCACTCGGCAGCTCTTTTCCACTGTGATTCGTCCCTGTTTCCTTCCAGTTGGCATGAGTACATCCAATGTAATAATCAAGCCCAGGTATGAATTCTATCACCACGTAGTGGCTCGGCAATTTGGCCTTGGACAAGTACCTCCCATTTCTTTCTCCACCACCTTACAGAGAGCAGAGCCGACCGCCTGATCCTCTCACCACCAAAGGTGTTATTCCTTCTTTGATGCTCGACCATCCCAATTCCCAACGACCTCACCTTCGCCTCATCAACCGATGGCTTTGAAGACCGGTGGTCGATGTGGAAGACTCACGCCTGGAGAGCACAGGACCGCTTTGAAACAACTCGATGTCGATTATGACATCCCGTGGAACAGTACCACTACTTGCACATTTTCTTGATGCAGCTCACAAATAATTCTTCTATTAATCCATTCTTCCTCTTTGCAGAACAAGATGGCCTCGAACCTCACGCAGTGATGGCTCCCCTTCGAGTTCTTTCCGCCAGCCTCGTGGTTCTTTTCTCGCAAAACTCGCCACCTCTGAAAAAGGTCATAATGCGAACAGCCGATATCACCACAATCGGCTTCCAAGAACCCAAGAACCTCTAAGTCGGCTACCCTCGAGTTCCAACCAAAAAAGAACGATGGCGAGGAAGGTAGCTGCCAGAAGACCTTGAGGCGCGGAGCCCTTCTCCGAAGCTCATGTAGGGTGATTCATGCCTTGGTCGATCCTTCTAATTCTTCCATCCTTGCATATGCGTGCTCACTGGTTCTCCTTTTTTATAGGCTTCCGTCGAAGACACCTCCAGCGAGAACACTCAGACCAATCGAGGAGAACTGGGCCCAACAGATTCTGAGAGGACCATCACACCGAGCCAGCCAGATTCATCACCATCGGCTTCCAGAAAAAGGTCGGTTCCTGAACCTACTGCCCCCCGAGCACCAGTCGAGGCGGGGCCAGCTGTGGGTCCCAAGAGAGCTCGCAAAGGACTGCAGGCTTCTTCGTCGAGCCAGGAGGTTTCGAAAATCATCACCCTTCATGCTCTTACTACTTACTTCTTTTATCTGCCGATTCATCATCATTTACATCGGCTAAACACCTTTCATGCAGACGACTGACGTTTCTAGTGGGAAAGCTGGGGCAGTGCCGATGCCTTTAGCCAAGCCAGATCTAGCAATCCCCGAAGGTGCAGATGAAACGGCTACTACTTTGGCCAAGCCCCCAGCAACCACACACAAACCGATCGCCTCCTCATCTGCTATCCCCTCGATCTTCGGAGAGGTAAGTTAGCTCCTTTTCGGCTCATCCTTACACGTTTGGACGCATACTGACGCTTTTTGGGGCTGCCAGAGTTGTGATATTTCAGGTTTGCTGACGTTCGACCCTGAATCCATCGAACCAACTCCCTCTGTTGCTGATGATGAACCACGAGCCAGGGCTGTTCCACCTCAATTCCAGCGTCTTAAAGCCCTGTTGTCCTCCCCGATCGAAGAGTTGATCGAGGGTTCTGAGGAGGTGAAGAGCGTTCTGGCTGAAATAAAAGACCAACTCCCAGTAGCATTGCAGGTGAAGCTTTGGCCAGTTGTAACTCTATCTTTCTACGGGCCAAGGATGAAGTTAGCTCGTGAGAGGATCAGTCTGCGCCGCGCCCAACTTCCACTGAAGGCCAATATCGCAGACAGATGCCAGCAGCTCAACGAGAAAAAGGCGTCTCTGGATACCAAGACTGACACCTCTGTCAGTACCGCCGAGCTCGCATCCTTGAAAAGGGAGTTGGAAGATCTTGAAGAGAAGGTCCGGGAAACTAAACAACTCATTCGCGACAAGGAAGAATCCATCGCCCGCTCCCAAGACGAAGCAGCAAGCCTCAAAGCTCAAATGAAGACCGATCTGGCAAAAATACGTGCCCTGAACAAGCAGCTAGTGACGGGCAAGGACGAAGATGACGAAGCCGAGATCGCCGAGGTGGATCGTGTCCGCGTCTTGGCGCCCACGCCTTCGAGGCATTTCTTCAGTAGTTCGTTCATGTAAACTGGCATCTGCTTGTAACAGTTTGAACCTCTAGAGTCGATGACTGTGCATCGGCTATATATTTTCTTTTATTTGGCCGATTTCATGTATCGGCCCCCACATTTCACTGTCCATCATCCCACATGCTTGGGAAATATTTCTTGAGATGTTGGCCGTTGACGGCCATCGAATTTTACGCCCACTCCTCAAGCATGTACGCGTTCCCTCTTAAAACCTGATCGACCCTGTATGGCCCGTGCCAATTTGGAGACCATTTACCATATGTTGCATCCTTAGTCCCTAATGGCAACACAGCTTCCCATACCAAATCACCAACGTGGAACTCCTTTGGCCTCACTTTCTTGTTATATGCACGAGCTACCTTGGCCTTGTTCTCTTTGATTTTCTCAAGCGACCACAGCCTGAGCTCAGTTAAATCCTCAACACTGTCACTCATCAGGGTTGCATATTCTTCAGTTGTTAGATTGTCCTGAAAAGTGACACTTCTCGATCCAGCCGTAATTTCCCAGGGCAATACGAGTATGGAGATGATCTGATCAGCTTAATCCCCGTGTCCTCACAGAACTTTCTAAACTCGTGAGAAATGAAGACCGAACCTCCATCGGTCGTGATATTTTGGGGAATCCCGAATCTATGGATGACATGTTCTTTCACAAAGTTGATAACATCCTTTGAGTTTACTGACTTCATCGGGACAGCTTCCACCCATTTAGTGAAATAATCAGTAATGGCCAAAATCCACATGTGGCCTTTGCTTGATGGAGGATTGATCTTGCCGATCATATCCATGCCCCAACCTCGGAATGGCCAAGGCTTGATGATGGGGTTCATTGCTGACGCGGGTACCATCTGAATCTTCCCAAATTCTTGACATGCTTGACACCCTTTGTAGTACTTGAAACAGTCCTCAAGCATGGTGGGCCAATAAAACCCTGATGGCCTGATCAACCATTTCATCTTGTGAGCCGATTGGTGAGTTCCACAGCGCCTTCGTGTACCTCGTAGGAGCCGATTGGCCTCGGTCCCCTGACATTTGAGTAATAACCCTCCAGTCCTCAGAAACATGTCGTCTCCAATAAGCACATTTCATGGCCTTGTACCTTATCCGCTTAGGTGCCCCAGCCGAATCCTTCAAGTAATTGAAGATATCGGCTCACCGATCGCCTGTGAATCAGACACGAACATCGGCTCCCTCGCTACGTCTTTGTAGCTGAAGCCATTTGTGCAAGATCATTCGCCTCGGTATTCGCGATCGCGGGATCCGTGTGAAGTTTATGAACCGAACTGTGCCATCACCGCGGCATTGCAGCCATAATGGGAAGAGCGACTCGCTCTCACACTTGTATTCCTCCGTGAGTTGAGAAATCACCAACTTGGAGTCTCCAAAGATTTCCACTGCTTCTGCTCCAGCTTCGATGAGCAACTCCATTCCCTTGCGTATCGCCTCATACCTAGCGACGTTGTTGGTGCGAGGGGCAGATAACCTGATGGAGAAGGAAAATGTTGCCCCCCGGGGCGACACGAGTAGCATGTCGATGCCGCACCCATCGTCACAAACCGATCCATCGAAAAACATAGCCCACGCTCGTATAGACAGTGCTGCTATATTAGTGTTGATCCTTTCAGCGATAAGGTCGGCCAATGCATGTCCCTTAACTGCTTTTGCAGGTTGATACCGGATGTCAAACTCCGATAATGCAAACATCCATTTGCCCAGTCGGCCTTTCAACATAGGAGCCGACAGCATGTGCTTGATGACGTCGATTTGCATATGATGACAATCTCCGCTGATAGCAAGATGTGACGCAGCTTGGTGCAGGTAAAAAACAGGCAGAGGCACAACTTGTCGATCTCAGGATACCTTGTTTCTGCGTCCAGCATCCTTCTGCTGATGTAAAATACAACTCGCTCCAGTCCATCATAAACTTGCACCACTACTGAGGCGATGGACGTGTCGACTCATCGACGGTAAATGTAGAATGGTCCATCCGTGGGCGGAACCAACACCGGGCGTCGGATATTCTTTGATCTCGTCAAGGCTTGTTGCTGCTCGCCCCGGAATTCCTCGTCAGTTTTAATTTTCACCAGTCCCATGAACGGCTCTATTCTTCCTGACAGATTGGAGATGAATCTTCTGACGAAGTTGATCTTGCCGATGAGAGACTGTAGTTCTTTCTTCGTGGTAGGTGGCTTCATTGTTCGTACCGCCTCCTGACTTTTTAGGCTGATCTCAATTCCGCGTTCATGGACCAAGAAACCCAAGAACTGACCGGCCGTCACCCCGAAGGCGCACTTCTTTGGATTCATCCGTAGCCCGAATTTTCTTGTTCGCCCAGACGCCAGCAGATCGTCCAAGTGTCCTTGCACTGAAGCAGACTTGACCACCACGTCATCGATGTAAATTTCCACCAGCTTGCCGATCAGATCATGGAAAATATAATTCATGGCTCTTTGGTATGTGGCGCCGGCATTCTTCAGTCCAAATGTCATCACTACATATTCAAACAACCCCACCGAACCTGGGACTCTGAACGCAGTCTTGTGTATGTCTTCTGGAGCCATAAAAATTTGGTTGTAACCGGCATTGCCATCCATGAAGCTCAAGATCTTATGACCAGCCACTGCGTTGATTAACGTCTCTGCTACCGGCATCGGATACTCATCCTTTGGGGTAGCTCTGTTGAGATCCCGAAAATCTATGGCAACACGCCAATCGTCCCTTTTCTCTACAGTGCGATACTAGAAATCCACTCAGATACCGCATGGCCTGATTAACTTGGCCAACATTTTCTCGACCTCCTTCTTGACTTCTTCCGCACTTCGCCTTCATCCGTCGTGCTCACCTGGAATGGCCGAAATCCTTTTTTAAGCGGGAGTCGATGCTCAATGATGCTCCTGTCTAACCCAGGCATCTCTGTATAGTCCCAGGCGAAGCAGTCTGGATATTTTTTCAACAGGGCTATCATCGGACCCCGCAGACTCGGATCTAACTTTTTGCTGATAAATGTTGGTTGTGGCTTATCCCCAGGACCGATGTCAATCTCTTCTAGTTCATCAGCGGATGTAAACCCATAGCCTAGCTTTTCGTCACCTGTCAAATCGATGCTAAACACAGGGCAAACAGTGGGTGAGGATAACAAAAATAATTTGGGCCGATTGCCTGAATCGGCCCCCTTTTTGATTGCATTAGTCAAGGACGGTTTACACCTTATTGTTTTACAATGGCAGGGAATCTCCCTGCTACGACTACATGATCTGCTTGTCGTAAGATTGCTGCTTTTTATTTTTTATGGCCGATCGCAGGGATCGGCCGTACACGCATTTGATCGTGGACTTTGCTACTCTGTCGGGCCGCGGATAAGACCAGCCTCACCCCGTTTTTGTAGCTTCAATGCGCTCATAGCCGTCTAGACTGATTCCGGAGATCGGCTCTTGGTCTTCGCTTCCTGCACGTTCATGCCTATGGATATCTCGATAGAATCATCTGCATGAATGACCTCCACCTCATCTCCATCCCATCAGACAGGGTGCATCGTGGACGGAATGCAGCGGTTGGCATGAATCCAATCTCTCCTAGCAAGACAACAGAGGTGCTTTTGCTATCCACGACGAAGAATGACGAGGGATGGTTTTTCGCCCAGTCGGTCGATCCACGCTCAAGACGCCTTATGCTTCAAGTTTGGCCGTTGAAGTCGCTTAATGTGACGTTGGTTTTGATCGATCTGCGGTGGAGCGTCCCAAACGCCGTAGCATGGAGTATGGCATTATATTGATCGCTCCGGTGTCCACCAACATCTTGTCGACAGTGCCCATTGATGTAACCTCGTGAGGGCAGGGCTTTCAGATGTTTGTAGCCCTTCTCACGTGGCTTTTCAAATATAACCGGCCGTGGGCCGCAGTCAAACTGTGCCACTGGTAGCTCGCTGGTTCTTGGAGCGCAGAACTCTGACGGAAGTACGAACACCATGTTTGTGCCAGCCGATGTCTTTGGATCGGCTTTTACCGGTTTGGGGCGCCACTCTTTCCTTTTCGGGCGATCTTCCGTTTCCAAGGTCTGCCGAATTTTAACGGCCAGATCGGGACGTGCTTTCTTTAAAGCGTGGAGATACTGCGCTTCGGCTTCTTCCAAGTTACGCAGCCACTGCACTCTACGCTTTTGGGTGTGTCTGAGTCCGTCGGGACACCACCTTGGACGGTGATATCTGTCTTCTTCTTCGTCATCCATTGGCTCCTCGAGATCTTTTGCTCGAGCGGACTCCCTGTATCGGCTCCGAGGTGGAAGAGGCCCTAGACGCTTGAACACTGAAACTGGCCCCGTGTCCTCCTTCTGCTGTCCACATTCCGGGCAGTTAACGATTGTAGGCAATCGTCTCATCCCCGCATCCCAGCAATACTTGAAGAAAGGACAACCCCAATGTTTGTCTGCGCCTTCCTTTTCCTTTGACGGCCCCCTAGCGGGGTGCTCATATCCTTCATCGTCTCTATCGCGCCGGCGACGTCGATCATACTGACGCTCATACTTATTCAGGAGGTGCATGGAGTGTGGCTTCTGATATCGCACGCTTCTGACCTGTTTCTCAGTTAAGTACCGCCTGTCATCGTGGCTGGGACGGTCGCGTGGACCAGCCTCCTCTCTTTCTTTGCCCTGAGAGCGACCGCCTTCCTCCTTGTATGTGCCATGGTGGTACCCAGATCCTGCCATATTAACATCGAACGAGAAATCCAGCTGACGCCTCGTGGAGTGGCTGTGTTCTACCATGTTGACGCCGGGAAATGGGTTTGTGTCTACTTTCATGGCGAACTGTCCCAGGATCAGACGGCCTTGCTCTATTGCTGTTTGGATCTGGCGACTAGCTCTTTGCAGTCATTGGTGGTGTGGGTGAACGAGTGATGCCACTTGCAGTATGGTCTCCCGTTCATCTCCTGAGCCGTAGGGATTTTGTGGCCTTCGGGTAACTTCAGCTGTTTTTCTTCAAAGAAAATCAAATATCTGCTCAGCTTTGCTAACATCAAAGTCGAACCCTTTTGCAGGCCCCTGCCGCTTCACCCATTTGCAGGACACAGGATCTGCCCCCCGAGCCCATTCAGCCACGGCCACCTCCTGGTCTTGTGTAGGATCATCTTCTTCAGACGACCGTGCCTATCGGACGCTTGAACTTGTCTTGGTACAACTCGTGGTGGCGCTGCTCATACATCGCCGATTTCCGGGCCATGTGCGCCAATGAGTTGTACTCTACTTGGAAAGCCAGATCCTTGATGGGTGCTGAGAGACCCAACACCGCTAGCTCGACTGCTTCTTTTTCAGTTAAACGAGCTGAGTAACATCGGTTCTTGACAGTCCTGAAGCGCTGGATGTTCTCGGCTACAGTTTCTCCCCGCTTTTGCCGCACCTATGCCAGGTCTACAATGCCAGCCTCGGTAGCCTCTGAATGATACTGAATGTGGAACTGCTCTTCCAGTTGCTTCCAGGTCTGAATAGAATCAGGTGGCAGTGAAGTGTACCACCCAAAAGCTAGTCCTGTCAGAGATTGCGCAAAGAACCTTACGCGCAACTGATCCGATGCTGAAATCATGCCTAGCTGTGCCAGGTATCGGCTCACGTGCTCGATCGAGCTCGACCCTTCTGAACCGCTAAACCTTGAAAACTCAGGGAGCCGATACTTGGGTGGCAGCGGAATCATATCAAACTCGTTGGGGTACGGCTTTGAATAGACGATTGTCCTTCTCTTTGGCACGAAGCCGAACTGGTCTCTCAAGATGGTATGGATTTGCTCCACTGTTTGAGCTGTAGGGGCTAGATTCTCATGACTCGTTCCAGTGGCATACTTGGCTAGCCACGCCTGTTTGTCGGCGTCCATCCCGCATATCATCGCTTCCAAACGCTTCTTGAAACCCCGCTCCAGAACTCGCCGCAGAAATCCCTGCGGTTGCAATCTGGTTGGTGCGTGTCAGGTTATTGCAGTCCGACACGTAAGTGCACACATATCCATGTGGGATTTCTTTAGGTGGTTCAAACAGTAACTGGCAATCGCCTGGTCGCCTCGACCTTGTAGACGACGCCGCTGCCTGGCGGCTCCGGAGCTGCAAGTGTGAATGGCAGTGGCCGGCTCGAGCGGTCTTTCTCCCTGGTGAGTCCCCAGAGTAGGCCCCGACGGAGAGTATTGATGTTTCATGATCTCCTGAACTACGCGAACTGCGATCCATTCGAAAGCGTTCACCAGGCTCTCAGAATGGCGGTGAAGAGAATGAGCCACCATGTAGTTGACTTCCTGTCGCAGAGCTCAGTGCGCTCCTCAAGGAATGCATGATCCACCTCATCAAGAGCACCTTCGTGAGAAACCTTTCCACCGATGCCATGCTTACGGTCCTCTCAAAAGAGCCGATGAGATCGGCTTCAAGAGAGCTTTGATGTCATCATACTTCGCCTTGTGCTCCTCAGCTGTCAGACGTGATCGGTCTGTCCCCATCTCAGCGTCGGATGTTGATGCAGATCGTTGATTGTCCCACCGGGCGCGAATGTGTTGCTGTCAAAACCCACCGGCGAGCAGCGAGGAGCAACACGAAGAGCCGGAGGCTCCAGAACTGCTGGTGGGCCTCGTCCCTCGGCAACGGCATAAAACTCCGCACACGCCCGGCTTGGTTCGAGATGCCACCGACCTATACCGGTCGAAGGTGAAAGATTGCGATTGATTTCGCATGGTAAACAAGTATACGTAAATTCGAGCCGTGACTGCTCCCTGTTTCCACGTGAATCGGCTCCTAGAGCCGATTATCCCATGGTTCTGTATTAGATCTATGATAACATGGGGTTTTGCTTCATCATTACAAGTTAAATCGATCTACAACAGTTAATGTTTTCACCACGTAATTGGAACATCCTGCACGTGATTGAGCCTGGTAGATACAAAAGATGATAGAAAACTAATCCTAGAGGAGGCCTAACAATCGACGTAAAATCAATTACCGGAACAACTCCTCTCGAACTAGCAAACCACGTCCTTACGTACTACTGGACCCTTCAACCCGTTTACAAGGCCTGACTACGTGGATATCAAACTAAACCTTGGAGAACAAGGCATAACCATAACGGATCGAATCAGCTAAATAAATATCAAGCAAGATGCTACCCTTGCACTTGGGAAAAGGTGCAAAGGTAGCGAGGTAACTAGAGGTAGCATAACTTCAACAATCATAGCGAAAAGTACCGATGCTAACCTAAACAAATCTACGATAATAGTATTACTCGCCATCAACAAGGCTTCAGTACGAGTAACACCAAATAACGCATAAGCAAAAATACTGCCTAGATCGCAAGATCTAGGCAGCATGACACTTACCCGAAAGAAACCCTAGAAACAAGGGGTGGCGATGCGCCGAGATTGTGTTTGTTGTGAACGTGATTGTCCTCCTTTTTCGATAACCCTAGGTACATATTTATAGTCCGGAGACTTTCTATCTTTGGAATAACTCTACAACTCTATCTTTACCTAAACTGAAACGGAACCTACTATGATACACAGATACACGGCCAATTTAGCCCAAATCCACGCACAAGGCCGATCCAACAACACGTCGCATATACGTATCTTCCAAGCCCATATTGATTATGGCCCATCTCCTCCTTTGGCCAAAATATGGCGATAACAGGTGCTCAACAACTGGTTTTGCATCAGGTTCTATATTAATAGCATGCTGACATATAATACGAGAAATTCCTTTAAATCATCAAGAGTATAGCCCATAGCTCCTCGGTGTTTCTTCAACATCTCCAATAACCTATCTTCTTCCTTTCCTGAAAGTTTAGAACTAATAATAACAGGATATACTTTCTTGTCATCAAGATAAGCATATTTAAGATCATCAGGTAGAGGTTTTAGTTCAAAAATAGGGTCCCCTTTAGGTGGTAGCGTGGTACCCAAATCTTCCACAGGTAGATTATGCTTAAGTAACTCAGGTTGACGAAGGAAAACCTCATCAATCTCATCTCTTTCCTTCATGAAGACATCGCTTTCGTGATCCTCCATGAACTGCTACAAGGCATTGTTAGGATCAAGAGAAATAGCAGAAAGTTGTTCAACCCTGAAATCCTCATTAGGTAGTTCATTTTCATAAGGAGTTTTAGAAAATTTGGAAAAATTAATCTCATAAGACTCTCCATCAAACTTAGTCAAAAAAATTCCTTCATACAATCTATGATAGACCCACAAGTATTCAAGAAGGGTATACCAAAGATAATAGGATAGGTTTTACTAGCTTCTTTACCAAGTACTAGAAAATTAGCAGAATATTTAATCTTACCACAAAGAACCTCCACATCTCTTACAATGCCAATGGGACAGACTGTCTCTCTATTAGCAAGGTGAATAACCACATCAATGTCCTCAAGCTCACAATGACCAATTTCATGCATAATTTCCCTGTAAATCTCATAAGGAATAGCACTAGAACTAGCACCAATATCACACAAACCATAATAGCTATGATCACCAATTCTAACAGAAAGCACATGGACACTAGCTTTTCTATTTTTTTAGGATGAGAGACAGTATTAGAAGCGTCTTCACAGAAGACAATGTGCTCATCCTCTATATTTCGAGTGACAAGATCTTTCACAATAGCTACCATAGGTTCAATATTAATTTGCTCATCGGGTCCACAATTTTCTTTGTACTTTTGCTAAACACATTAGCTATGATAGAATGTTCCTTTACCTTAGCAGGAAAAGGGACTTTCTCAACATAAGGTTCAGGCAAAATAGGATCAACAGTACAAACTTCTATGCTAGCAGGAACATGACTAACAATGTCTTTGAAAGGAGCATGATACTTGCCCAACTCCTTTTTAGGAATTTCTATATAAGAGGCAAAGTCCTCAAAACATTTCTCAAGAACTTGATAGTCAAGAACATACTCATTACTAATATCACGGAAGTCATCAGTTCCCATAAAAGATTTAATGCATTCATAATCATAGTTTATACCTGACTTTCTTCCTTTGTCATTCTCCCAAGCTTCAGTGTTCTCCGGAATTCGGTCTAGGAGATCCCATTTAGCTTCTTCCTTCATACGTGTGAATGATACAGCACAAGAAGCATCTAGTAAATCTTTATCATGAAGAGAAAGCCTAGCATAAAAGTTATTGATAATAATATTGTTAGGGAGTTCATGAATAGGACATTTAAGCATTAGTAACTTCAATCTCCCCCAAGCTTGAGTTGTACTCTCTCCATCATGAGGCCAAAATTTATATATCAGGTTTCTATCCTTATGAATCTCACTGGGAGGATATAATTTAGAATAAAAGAGAGATGCCATCTCCTCCCATTCCATGGATTGTCCATTCTTCAGCAACTTATACCATTCTTCAGCTCTCCCTTTCAAGGATATGGAGAGTAACTTCTTCTTCACATGTTTAGTTGTGATACCTGCACACTTAAACAACCCGCATAATTCATGGATAAAAATCAAATGATCACTAGGGTGGACAGTTCCATCCCCTAAATAATAATTATCCATAACACGATCAACAATACATGTAGGCATCTTAAAAGGGTTGTAGTTCATCTACTACCCTAGCAGTGGTAGTAGTTTTCCCAAACAGAAAACCAAGTGGGTTATCCATATTGGAAACAAAGCAACAAATAGAAAAAAAGCAATACTCACAGTAGAAGTTTCCCTTACCAGTTCCACTCTTCAATAGCGTTTCACTCCCCGGCAACGGCACCAGAAAATAGTCTTGGTGACCCACAAGTATAGGGGGTGTATCGCAGTACTTTCGATAAATAGGAGTGTCGATCCCAACGAGGAGCAGAAGGTGCTGACTAGTGGTATGGAGAAGGAACTCTTTGTAAATACTTAGCAAACAATTTTTTAGGGGTTTTCTACTAAAGCAACAAAACAAAGTGCAAGTAATAAAGACAACGAACAACTGCAGCAAGTGGCTCAATCCTTTCTTAGCAAAGGACAAACCGGTGGAAATACTTATAAGTACCAAACGTTCTTGAGGACACATGGGAATTCTATCAAGTGCTTTCGCTTCAAATAGCTGAGTACTCTTCTTTGGTGTTGTAAGTGTTGTGTGGGTGAACATGTGCTAACGTACCGACCTTACTTGGACTAATACATACTTGTGATTAAACCCCCTACAAGCATCTGCAACTACAGGAAAGTAATTAAGTTATAAATCTAACCACAACCTTAAACTCTGAGACCCTACACTCCCTTGTGCAAAGGTGTCCTAACGAGGGTTTAGGTTTCTGTCACTCCGATAACCCCACAATTAGTATCCAAATACACAATGCATTCCCCTAGGCCCATAAATGGTGAAGTATCATGTAGTCGGCGTTCACATGACACCACTAGAAGAATAGCAACACAACTTAAATACTAAACCATTGAATAATAACTCAACACAAATCCACTACTAACAACATGACTTCTCCCGTGTCCTCAAGAACTAAACGAACTACTCACAAGACATTATATGGATCAAGATCAAAGATGATATGGTAATGGATAACAATCTGAACATAAACAATAATCCAATGGTTTCGCTCACAAGCATCAACTACAATAGTAATCAACACCGGGAAAGTTTCCCCTAAGAACTATGCAAGTATTCAACACGATTGTTACAGCGGGATGGAGTGGTGATGATGGTGCTGGTGGAGATGATGGTGTGGATGATGATGATGATCCCGATGAAGTCTAGCTTGACGATGGTGTTGAAGGCGATGATCTCCCCTCTCAGGGAAGGGATTTCCCTGGCAGAAATCTGTCTGCCGGAGAGCTCTTTCTCTCTCGGTGTTTTCCGTCCCGCAGAGGCGGCGGAAATCTTTCTATGGTCGCTCCCCTGGTATTAGGGTTCCGAGAGGAAGATATAGGTGAGAGGGCGGAGTCGGAGGCTGGCCAGGTGGGCCACACTGCCCTAGGCGCAGCCTAGGGGGACCCGTGCCTAGGGGGGTGTGGGCCCCCTGTGGCCCGGCTACGCCTCCCCTTCTGGTTTCCTTCGTATTCTAGGAAAATATAATTTTCCAATATTTTTCTGGTATTTTTCTGATCTTCGCGAAATTGAATCAAAACACCTCTTTTTCCATTAGAATCCTGACTCCGGCAGTTCATCCTCCAACAATCATCCAACATGCAAAAATAGAGGAAAATACATAAGTAACACTTCATAATAAGACATATATCAATGAATAGAGGCAAATTATGATATAGAATGGTGATGCAAATTGGACGTATCAGTATATCAATGGTAAGGAATGGACCAGGGTCCAAAGTTGGTGTTCTCCATAAGATAAATAACATTCTAGGTGAAAAAATTACAGCGGGGCAATTGACAGATTGAAAATGCATAACAATGCATATACTAGACATCTTGATCTCTACGAGTTTTGTTTGGGCATTACAACATAATACATAGACCGTAATCCAACTGCATCTATGACTAATAATCCACCTTCAGGTTATCGTCCGAACCCCTTCCAGTATTAAGTTGCAAGCAACAGATAATTGCATTAAGCAAAGTGTATAAAGTAAACAATACAATTTTCCTTGGACAAAGGATTGTTGTTTTCTCCCTAGTAGCAACAACACATCTACAACCTTAGAGATTTCTGTTACTTCCCCAGATTACTAGAGGCATGAACCTACTATCGAGCATAAATATTCCCTCTTGGAGTTACAAGCATCTACTTGGCCAAAGCATC
This sequence comes from Avena longiglumis, assembly GCA_030063025.1. Lineage (NCBI taxonomy): Eukaryota > Viridiplantae > Streptophyta > Magnoliopsida > Poales > Poaceae > Avena > Avena longiglumis. The sequence goes on along the minus strand of CP125973.1, from coordinate 494,358,369 downwards.
TAATACCAACGGAGAGCATGCAAGATCACAAATAACATAGACATGATAGAATCAATAATCAATCTGACATAGTACTCAATATCCATCAGATCCTCGCAAACACACCATGTAGCATTACAAATAGATGATATTGATCATGAACGTAGATCACAAGATCTAATCATGATAGCACAAAGGAGGAGAAACAACCATCTAGCTATTGTATGAACCCATATCCAAGGGTAAACTACTCACGCATCCCTCCAGAGGCTGGCATGGTGATGAAGAAGGCCTCTGGGATGATCTCTCCCCTCCGGTAGGGTGCCGGGAAGAGCTTCGGATCCCCCCGATCTAGGGACGATGGTGGCGGAGACTACAGACTGTTTCGTGGATTTTTGATCGGGTCCTTAGGGTTTCTGCCTCGGGGTGTTTATATAGGCGAAGGGGAAAGGTCGGTTGAGGGCCAGGGGGCCCACACCATGCCCGGGTGCGACCCAGGGTGGATCCGCGCTAGGGGGTGGTGTGGCCGCCCTATGGAGCCTCTTTGTCCTCCCTCTGGACTCCGTCTTAGCTCCGGTAAAATATTGACTTCGGCTTTTGTTCCGTCCAATTCCGAGAATATTTCTTTACTAACTTTTCTGAAACTAAAAACCGCAGAAAACAGGAAATCGACACCGTGGCATCTTGTCAATAGGTTAGTTCCTGAAAATATATGAAAATGCCTCAAAGTGTAGACAAAACATAAGATAGTTGATACAAAACAATCATGGAGCATCAAAAATTATAGATACATTTATGATGTATCAAGCATCCCCAAGCTTAACTTCTGCTCCTGCTCGAGTAGGTAAGTGATAAATAAAATAATTTTTGAGGTGACATGCACTATCACAATCTTGATCAAGGTATTGTAAAGCATTGATAGCTGGGATCAAAGTACTCTAAACATGAGAATGAAAGATGTAGTTCTAACAATAAGACATAGAAACTAAGTTGTAACATGAAAAAGGTACAAACAAAAGATCATGAATAACAATACATTGAAATACATTTGTTCGTTTCACATATAGAAAACATAGCATGAGTGGTATTCAGCTGGTCCCTCATGGTATAGCAAAACATAAATGCATAGGACACCTTCAAAGTTCATAAGGGTGAATATATACAAATAATTTAAGAAAAGCAATACCATGATTATGAATAAATCAATAAGTTTTGAGACAATACACATTGAACTAATAATGACAACTATGCTCTCTTAATTGGTGCATAAATATAGAAAGTAGAGACTCAACATAAAAGTAAAAAAGAAAGGCCCTTCACAGAGGGAAGCAGGGATTTCAAGTTTCATAAAGAGATTCCAAAAATTATGGTACTTATTAGCTTTGAGCTCTCATTGCCCCTATCATAAGCATATTGAAGTGATTATGGTTAAAGTGACACAAATATGAGTATATGCTTGACAGATCATAAGTTGAAAATCTCATGTCCCTTGAGTACGAGGGTCGTTCCTAATGCTACTCAACTTTAGTCACAAGCAACTTCTTGTCATTGTAAGTATATGTGTATCATAGAGAACCACCAATGGGGTACCCCTTGCCCCATGACACAGGATCTATCCCATATCAAAATGACAAGGCAACAAACAATGAGCATCTCAGCGATCTTTTTATTTACCATGATCATGGTGTTTTTTTCTATTTTTTCCTGAAGATGCTTCATAGATTACTCACTGTGGTCATGCTGCAAGTTTCCACCATGATTAGGAATAGGCTAGCCGCCTAGGCGTTTCTCTAACACATATACAATACTCCATGGACTTACAAGCTCCCCTTTTATTTCACACCGTTGACATCCATAAATAAAAGATCATGATATCAACTCGATAGATATGTACAAGTGTTGAAAGCGTTCCCCATGACATCATGGTTCTGCTAACTCCCAACTTATAATTTGCAAGCACATAAGCAACATAGATGGCACAATGGTTCAAGTTTATTAAGTGCAAGAAAATAAAGTGTTCCATCAAGTTCGTGAGAGCTTTAATCACTAATTTTCGCATAACAAAAGTTTAATTTGGAATATAAATAAACACATGAATATACTTGGAATGGTTTAACACACCATGCATAGGAATTTATAGTGTACTCTTTGGAATAACTTGGTTTCTTGGGAGTTGGATGCACGAGTAGAGCTCATACTCAGTACAAGTGGAGGCTAGCAAAAGTCTGGGAGCGACCAACTAAGAGAGCAATAATGGCCATAATCACGCAAAGCGACAAAACATTATTAATTGAAGCATAAAGTGATATCACAAGTCAAAAACTAAATGATCATAGAGGCTAAGGTGACTGGTTCGTAGTCTTAACATGGTGTAATCATGTGCCAAGTCAACCCAAATAAAGCATCAAAGGAGAATACCACAATACTATGCTTTTGTATGCTAAAACAACACATGATTCTTTCATGGCACATTAAGCAATCTCAATTGTTTGAAAAATTCATGCTACTACAATAATGACTAAGCATATAGTCAAATAAACATTTAACATGACATGCTAAAGTCTAAGCCACAGTCAAAACAAGCTTCCTTTTGTACCACTATAAGCATGAAACTTTCTACTCTTTTCCAACACCAATCGACTTATTTGAAACAACTCACAAAGATAATAATCAATAAATATCAGTGAGCTTGTCTCACAAATATACAAAGAAGAACTAGAAAGTTCTAAGAAAAAAGCATAGGAAAACTAAGATTAAACACAGTGCTAGCAAAAGAGAACACTCACAAAACAGTAAGAGTGAAAACTAAAGTGTTCTAGACAATGAAGAACTAAGTATGACTTCTCCAAAATAGGAGTGTTGGGGTCAGGACAATTTATTGCAGCAAGCAAAGCAAAATAAAACTAAAAACGAAAACAAAGACGCTCCAAGAACAACATATAGTGCATGAAGCAATAAAAATGAAGTGTCTTGAAAGAAAACCTGAGATTTTTATTCATGAAGAAGGGGATACCTTGGGCATCCCCAAGCTTTGACGCTTTTACCTCTTGAATATTTCTTGGGGTGACATGGATGGCATACCCAAGCTTGAACTTTTGTCCATTCTTCATCTCATCACATCATTCTTCCCCTACACTTGAAAATTTCCTTCATACAAAACTTCACACAATCTTCATTACCAATATTAGTGTATTCAAGATAATAAGCCTTTGGGTTTAGTTTCAACACAAGTAAAACTTCCATTAAAACACAATCTAATGTAGAAATTCCTTTTAAAATCTCAAGTGATCAAAGAGAACTCAAAAGAAACCGATTAAGAGGCAAATGTAAATAATGGCAGAAATCTGTCAAAATGGACCAACAGGTAAATACCGATTTTTTCAAAGACCTTCTGTTGCTCAAATTGAAAAGTGATAAACTAACTAAAGTTAGATAATAACCTGAGGCAAAAGCACAAAACATTACAGATCAATCCGACGTACTGGGATTTTTCACGATTTTTTTATAGTGAAGCACATAAATCTGTTTTGGGACATCAACTTCCCCAAATCGTACTTTTCTCTCATTAGAGGTTATTTTTGGCACAAAAACCACATAAAAATGATAAGGACAGGTTATTACAGAGGCAATAACTTCCAATACTCAACAAAATAAAAAAACTTACTAAAAAAATAAAAAATGGGTTATCTCCCAAGAGTGCTTTTCTTTAACGCCTTTCAGCTAGGCATAGGAAGCAGGAATCAAGTATTTTTGAATGAAGAAGCATCAATATCTTTTAATAAGATATTCAAAAGATAGCTTCTATTTTTTAGGGAAGTATTCTATACCTTTCTTGAGTGGGAATTGATATTTAATGGTGCATTTCTTCATATCAATAATGGCACCAATAGTTCTAAGAAAAGGTCTTCCCAAAATAATAGGACAAGAAGCATTGCATTCAACATCCAAAACATAGAAATCAAATGGGTACAAAAGTATTATTAACCATAATAAGAACATCATTAATAATCACCATAAGTTTCTTTTTAGCATTATCATCAAGATGGACATCCAAATAACAATCTTCCAATGGTGGCAAATCAAGCATTTCATAAATTTTTCTAGGCATAATAGAGACACTAGCACCAAGGTCACATAAAGCTTTAAGATCAAAATCATTCACTTTCATATGAATGATGGGTTCCCAACCATCTTCTAATTTCCTAGGAATAAAAGCTTTATGTTTCGATTTTTCTTCCTTAATTTCCATGAGAGCATCTATAATGTGTTTTGTAAAAGCCATATTCATAGCACTAGTATTAGGACTTCTAGATAGCTTTTGTAAGAAAATAATTACTTCATAAATATTGCAACCATCAAGATCAAAATCAAAATTAGCATCCAAGGTAGTAGAACTATTGTTTCCCATATTTCTAAAAATTCCAGCATTTTTATTGGAAAAGGTTCCATTAGGTTTAGGCATTCTTGCAAAAGGAATGGGGACTTCATGTGGTTTGCTAGCATCAACATTGCTGCTGCTGGTAATAGTACAAATTTTAGTCATACTACTATTTCTAGCAATTTCATCTTCTCTTTCCCACCTAGCATTCAATTCAGCTAACATTCTAACATTTTCATCAATTCTAACTTGTATGGCATTGGTAGCAGCAAACGGATTTTCCATAGTTTCAGGTTTAGCAGCCATTTTATTAATCAAAGAAGATTGTGCTTCAGACAAATATGAAATATTTTTTTTAGCATTTGAAATATTGGTTTGCAAACCAGGAATTTCCCTATTTAGATTCTCAAGTTGATGACTAATATTTTTCAAAATAGTAGATTGTTCCTCCATGGTTTTAGTGAATAATTTATCCTGCTCATATTGCATTTGCATGAATTTTTTAGTGGATCTTTCAACTTCCAAAATCTTTTCTTCACTAGGCATTCCAAATTTACCATGATAATTATTGCTATTATTAGGAGGATATGGCCTATAATTATTATTACTATAAGCATTGTTACCAAAATTATTATTTCTAATGAAGTTCACATCAACTTGCTCTTCTTGAGCAACCAAAGAGGCTAAATGAACATTATTTGGATCAATATGAGCTTTTCCATTAACAAGCATATACATAATAACGTCGATTTTATCACTCAAGGAGGAGGTTTCTTCAACGGAGTTTACCTTCTTACCTTGTGGAGCTCTCTCAGTGTGCCATTCAGAATAATTAACCATCATATTATCAAGGAGCTTTGTTGCAGCACCCAAAGTAATGGTAATAAAGGTACCTCCAGCAGCAGAATCCAACAGATTTCTTGAAGAAAAATTTAGTCCTGCATAAAAGGTTTGGATAATCATCCAAGCAGCCAATCCATGAGTGGGGCAATTCTTAACCAAAGATTTCATTCTTTCCCAAGCTTGAGCAACATGTTCATTATCAAATTGTTTAAATTTCACTATTTCACTTCTCATAGATATAATCTTAGCATGAGGATAATATTTTCCAATGAAAGCATCTTTGCATTTAATCCAAGAATCAATACTATTTCTAGGCAAAGATAGCAACCATTCTTCAGCTCTTCCTCTCAAAGAGAAAGGGAACAATTTAAGCTTAATAATATCTCCATCTACATCCTTATATTTTTGCATCTCACAAAGTTCAACAAAATTATTAAGGTGTGCAGTAGCATCATCAGAACTAGCAGCAGAAAATTGCTCTTTCATAACAAGATTCAGCAAATCAGGTTTAATTTCAAAGAAAGTAGCTTGAGGAACATGTGGAGCAATAGGTGTACACATAAAATCATTGTTGTTTGTGCTAGTGAAGTCACACAACTTGGTGTTTTCAGGAGTATTCATTTTTGCAGGATTAAAGCAAGCCAGTAGAAATAGAAACTGAAGTAGGAACTATTTTTTGTGTTTCTAATAAAAATAAGAAAACCAAACAAAACTAAAGAAACAAAGCGAAACAAAAACAAAGTAAAGAGATTGGTTGTGAGAGACTCCCCTTGCAAGAATCTTCTTTCTCCCAGAAAATTGATTTGACATGGAGGAAGAGATTGAAGCTTTCCTTATCTCCCCGACAACGGCGCCAGAAAAGTGCTTGATGGATCAGATATGTAGAGCTCGTTGGGAACCCCAAGAGGAAGGTATGTTGAGCACAACAGCAAATTTCCCTCAGTTATGAAACCAAGGTTATCGAACCAGTAGGAGTAAGGAAACAACTCCAAGGTGTTGCTAGCAACTTGGAACCTGCACAACACAACCACAATACTTTGCCCCAACTTACAGTGAGGTTTTCAATCTCACCAGTTTTGCTGAAAATGAAGGATTAAACATATAGTGTGGAAGATAGTAATTTCTTGTGGTAATTGTAGAAAGTAAGCAGTAAATGGTAAACAGTAGATGGTATATCAATGGTAAGGAATGGACCGGGGTCCACAGTTCACTAGAGGTGTTCTCCATAAGATAAATAACATCTTTGGGTGAGCAATTACAATGAGGCAATTGATGATTGAAAATGCATAACAATGCATATACTAGACATCTTGATCTCTACGAGATTTGTTTGGGCATTATAACATAATACATAGACCGTAATCCAACTGCATCTATGAATAATAATCCACCTTCAGGTTATCATCTGAACCCCTTCTAGTATTAAGTTGCAAGCAACAGATAATTGCATTAAGCAAAGTGTGTAAAGTAAACAATACAATTGCCCTTTGACAAAGGATTGTTGTGTTCTCCCTAGTAGCAACAACACATATACAACCTTAGAGATTTATATCACTTCCCTAGATTACTAGAGGCATGAACCTACTATCGAGCATAAATACTCCCTCTTGGAGTTACAAGCATCTACTTGGCCAAAGCATCTAATAACAACGGAGAGCATGCAAGATCACAAATAACATAGACATGATAAAATCAATAATAAATCTGACATAGTACTCAATATCCATTGGATCCCCACAAACACAACATGTAGCATTACAAATAGATGATCTTGATCATGAATGGAGCTCACAAGATATAAACATGATAGCACAAAGGAGGAGAAACAACCATCTAGCTACTGTATGGACCCATAGTCCAAGGGTGAACTACTCACACATCACTCCGGAGGCTAGCATGGTGATGAAGAAAGCCTCCAGAATGATCTCTCCCCTCCGGCAATGTGCCGGGAAGAGCTTCAGATCCCCCCGATCTAGGGACAATGGTGGTGGCGGCTACAGACTGTTTCGTGGATTTTTGGATGGGTCCTTAGGGTTTCTGCCTCGGGGTGTTTATATAGGCGAAGGGGCAAGGTCGGTTGAGGGCCAGGGGGCCCACACCATGCCCTGGCGCGGCCTAGGGTGGACCCCCGCTAGCGGGTGGTGTGGCCGCCCTGTGGCGCCTCTTCGTCCCCCCTCTGGACTCCATCTTCGCTCCGGTACAATATTGACTTCAGCTTTTGTTCCGTCCAATTCCGAGAATATTTCTTTACTAACTTTTCTGAAACCAAAAATAGCAGAAAACAGGCAACTCGCACTGTGACATCTTGTCAATTGGTTAGTTCTTGAAAATATATAAAACTGCCTCAAAGTGTAGACAAAACATAAGATAGTTGATACAAAACAAGCATGGAGCATAAACAATTATAGATACGTTTACGACGTATCATTGGTTTCCCCAACACTTTATCTTTAGTTATTTTTATTTTGTTTGCGAGATTTTCAAGCCAAGCTTTGTCGCCAAATTTCTATTTTTTAATTCCCTCTGTCAAAAACCACAAAGAGATTGCTCCATTTATCTTTATTTCCCTCTTTCTTTTCTTTTGTTTTCTTTTCTCCTCGAGGTTCTCATGTATTTGGAGGAGAGTGATCGACTTCGAGTTTTCAATAAATAAACCAAAAGGAAAGAGAGAAGTGGAACCAAACATGAGAGGTATGCCTTATGACTCCCCACTTTTGAAGTTTGAGAAACCCATGCTAGTTAGTAGTAAATGTTAAGATATTATATTGGTGGAGTGAGTCTTTATATTGTAGTAAATTTTTGTTTGCATGGGTATTTAGTTGAGTATGTTTTGTTAACTCTTGTAGTTAACCAAGTCTTGCCTACAAATTTGCTAAACAATTGTAACAAGAAAAAGTCTCACGATTGAAGGCCTGGGTGTTGTAGTGTTTAGTCTTGAAAGCTTATTCCTAGAGACACTCAACACCACAAAAAATAATAATTGATTTGATATCTCTCTTTGAAAAGATTTGTTCAATTGAATTAATATTTAGCGGTTTTTGTGAGCATGCCAAAGTTTGACGTGTGAATCATCAAAATGATATAGCTTTATGCGTGTCAAACTTCATGGGATGCCAACAACTCCGCTATCCTACGAACGATCTTCATGGATGAAACTCCTAGATTTTGTCTATGAGTTTATTAAATATTTGTAGCAGCAATGCTATAATGGATAAGACTCTTGGCACTCTCAGATAGCTGTAAACATGATGGAATCACTCCTTTGGTGGATATGAGTAATCATTATGCAAAAAGAACAAAAAACTTAGTGATGCCACGAGTGTCCATCACATCCCGATAAACTAATGAAAATATTTGGCATGCTCTCAATTACTTAAGAACTGAAATTCTTGAAGGACATCGAATAGAAAAGTAGTGCTTAAAAAGTCTTGACTTATTGATGTGGGATAATTGAGATACTTTAGTTTATATGCTTTTCATGAAAAACTCTCACATTCTCAATTTTATATGATTATACTTTATTGTTCAAAGGCAGGCTTATGAGTTGATTACATGACATGGAATAGAGTTTACTCATTTGAATCATCCATGATAACAATAATTTTGCCGTGCAAGGATTCATGAAACCCATATGATATGATTGCCATTACTCTATCTATGCTGAAGTTTTTCAGATTAATAAAGTGGAGGAAACATGAGACTACCAATTATGAGTAAGATCATCATATCGTTATTTTAGTTTAAATGTCGAGTTCCTTTTTGATTTTGGTTTTCTTGCTCGAGGAAGATCAAGTTTAAGCTTGGGGAGGTTGATGGCTGTGAAATATAGTCATCCACACTCACATTTAAACTAGATATTATTCATATATTTGATGAAATATCTCTCTAAACCCTGCCACTAATGCCTAATGATCAAAGGGGTATGCAATCCTGTCTTGTTATTTTTCCCTGCGCAGATAATGACGTTTGATGATGGGAATCACAACATTAAAGTCAAAGATACGAGATTTCCAACACGTCAAAGAAACCAGGAGCCGTGAAGTGGATATAGAAGCTTTAACGACCAACTATACGGTGGGAATAAAATTCCGGCCGTATAGTTCCGGCCATATAGTTGCCATCGACACCACTAGGTCAAACAGAACAACTTTCATGAAGGGACCCCTATATAAAGAGGCCTCAGGCGACGAGAAAACTCTCTTGCTTCACCACTGACGACACCCAGCCATCAGAAACCACACCCCCGGAGGGATAAATATAGATCTAATCTCCAAACCCTTCTCCTCCACCATAGCCATATTCCACCATTTGTAATAGAGATCTCTTCTCCAATTGGCGACATTGTAAGACTATTTGCTATCAATCTCATGATTTCTATTACAATGTTTTTGGTTATTGATTTCATCTCTATGTGTGAGTACTTCTCCTTGGGCTAAGGACTTCGGCCTAGCCATGTAGCTTTTGTGCAAGTTATTTATCATAGATGGGATCATGTATTAGTTTGTATGACATGATGATTATTGTAACCTATGTTGCCTCAATCTAAGGACTTGTCAGGTATCCAAGACCCCGAGGATTGATCCAGGTATAGGGAGTGTGAGTAATGACTAATCTGCAGGATGGGAACCCCGGTGACAGAAGGGGTATTATGGCTGTATGTGAGGGATTTACTTGGGATTAATGGTGTCATCACTATGCATATCATTAGTTCTGTTTGTTCTATGGATGAGACTAGTAGGTTATTGCTATAAGCGGTTGTGGAGGAAATAGCAATTATGGATGCACTGTCCATATATAATTATCTTGCTCTAACAATTACATGTATACTTTATTAATATGTTTTATTACCATTAGATGTTTTGCACAACTACTTGTGAAACCGAAAGCCCTAGGCCCTCTCTCTCCATCATCGACAAAAACAAAAGATCACAAACTCTTGGTCCGGTAAAACACAAAAGTAATTCTAAAACTCCTGAAGGTTCGTTAAAGTAACCTTACTATGTTGTCTGCTTCCCGAGGATTTGATAAACCTAGGTCTTCTAGGAAAAAAGAAGCTATACTATATCTGTAATCCAGATCGAAGGTATCAGTGGTGTTCTCTTAGAATCTATGTGCTTGAGCTAGAACGAGAAACCGTCCCATGCCTATGGGAAATTGACATCTCTAAGTAGCGAGTTTGTATTAGTGTCTCTCTTCAAAAAACTAGTAATCGTGGCGAAGAATTGTGCAAAGTTGGAGGGACACCAGTTGCACCCTACAATCTGGTGGAACACGCTCCAGACAAACTTAGCCACCGAGTAGGAGAAGAAACAATGAACCGCATCCTGCTCCGCACAGAGAGCAATGGCCATTGGCGTGGCCATGTCGGGTAGCGATTTGTAGGCTCGAGGGAAGTTTGTCTAGGATAAGCTTACAGGAGAAGATCCTATTTTTTAACGGCAGTTTAGCAGCCCAAATATGTTTGCAGTGAGCCATTTTTGCCCCTTGCGATAGCTTGGCATACATCGAGTTGACCGAATAGGCCCCAAAAGGGTCTAAATGCCAAGAGATTGAGTCTAATATGGCAGCCAGCTCGTGCCATTGGGCCACGCCCGCCTGGTCAACAGAGCGACGGAAGGGCAACCCAACATAGACCTGAGCCACTGACGTGTGTTCACTCTCACAAATCGCAAAGAGGCCCAGGAATCTCTTACGAAAGGGTCGCCCTTGTGCCACCAATCAGACCAGAATTTGGTGCGGCACCCATCGCTGATCGAACTACGAGCACCTAGTTTAAAGAACTGCTTAATTTTGTGCAAAACTCTTCCAAAACGGGGAGCCCCCATGGCCATCCCCTGAGAAAAATATCAGCTGCATCCGGGTATTTGTCCCTAATGATCGACGTCCAAATCAATCATCATGTTGGTAGAGATTTCAAACCCACTTCAATATCAACATGGTGTTCATCCTTTTTGAATTGAGGATACCCAAGCCTCCACTATCCTTTGGAAGGCAGACCGTTGGACAGTTGACCATGTGGTATTTCCTTTGATCATTGATGCATTCCCAGAAGAACCTAGCTCTGTGTGAATCAAACATCATGTGCACACCATCTTGCAATAGAAACAACCCCATAGCAAACATTGTGAGGCTGGCTAGACAAGAATTAGAGAGGATCAGGCACCCTCCCGACGACTAGAATATCCCTAGCCAAGTTTAAATTCTATTAGCCGGATTTGGAATCAAGAAACTCCATTGATAGAGCGTCAGTTTGCGATTAGACAGAGGGAGACCATGGTTAATGAATGGGAAGGAACCCAACTTGCAATTTAGCATGTCCGCAACCCTTTGTTGAACATCCATGGTCCTCCCCATCAGGGGCGGATCCAGGATTTGATCATAGGGGGGGGGGCGAGACGATAGCGACTATAAAATAGGTTTATAACAACACTATACTAAATCTTAAATATATTTAGTTTTGTTATCCGAACACATTTTCTATAACTAAAGCTTAATTTTATTTGCTTTACCACTATAAATCCGTTAAATAACAAGTATATGATCTTATGAACGGTAAAATTTATAGAAATTTTCCTTACAAATACGAATAACTATATAAGGTTGTAGAAAAATACTAAATAAATCAAGGGCCACATCAGTGATGGGAAGAAGAAGAAATTCACCATAAAAGAGATAAACATTGAAACTATACCAAGTTTTATTGTGTATATTATAGATATCAAATTGGAACATTTATATGTTTTGCAATAAAAAAGCAAACTACATTCACTAGTTTGAGTGTAGGTCTATGGTCAGAGCTATCAAATAAATCGATAACACAACAATTCAATAATTATTTAATCGCTAAATACTTTGTAATAAAATTGGTGCATATAATCCGCAATTGATTTGACTAAGCAATTTCTATTAGATAGGGTAATCAAACTAGCAATTCCAGTAGCCAACATGCATATATCTGGGATCATACCTTAGGACGATCACTTCACATATTGGACATGTTGTGTGGATGAAGCATGCCATAGTTGATAGTTTCTAGACGCATGGAAGTTATTCTTTGTGCCTTTACTAATCAGTAATCACGGACACGCCGACACTTGAATACAAAATCCCGATATTGACGGTGGTGCCACAGCGGTGACGAAGAAAGGAGAAATAAGCTGATTAGATCGTTGAGGGAAACCGAGTAGAGAAGAAATTCAGATATGTCCCATGGATCAGTTGCTCGATATGTGGTTTTGATAATACTTCAATATGTATGTACTATCCCTTGGTAGCTAATGTTTTGGGTTTGTCCCATAAAACTTGAGCAATCAATACATTGCGCATATTGGTCTAGGCTAATGGATAGAGTATTACAATTAGTAATTGAGCATCAAAATTAGTGCTAGCCCCCATTGCATATCCTTTAGGGGGGCTGAACCATAGGGGGAGCCTGGCCACCCCTCGCCCCTCCCTAGATCCGCCCCTGCTCCCCATCACAATCTCTTCACTTTTGTGATAGTTGATCTTGAGGACCAACATGTCCTCAAAGCACATAAGGATGAATTTTAGGTTCACAATGTCTTGGCTCTTGTTCTTGATCATAATCAGAGTGTCATTCACATACTGCAGGTGCGAGATCCCCACTAGGATAAGATGAGGCACCACACCATGAACGTGGCCAGCCACAGACGATGATGAGAGCATCACCTATAGCGCTTCCCCGATAAGTTGAACAACAACGGCGTGGGTCCCCTTGACACACTCCATGCTTGTTATCAAAATTGACCCATTTCCCCACTGATTGAGATCGTCATTTGACCACTTGTGACAAGTTGGGAAATTCTATGATGAACCCAGCGTCAAACTCTTTGCATTGTAGTACCTTCGGCAGGAAATCTCAATTTACTCTATCATAGGCCTTCTCAAAATCCAATTTTTAGGAGAATCCCACTCGATTTCGTAGCCTTAACTTTTTGCACAATCTCTTGCAGCGCGAGTGCCCCGTCCTTTAATGAACGTCATTTAATTTAGGCTAATTATTCTATTGGCGATACTATCGAGTATGGATGTGAAGGCCTTGAAAAGGATCTTGAAGATCACATTTATCGGCGTGATAGACCTATACTGAGAAATTTGCTCATCTCCTTGCATATTGGGGATCAGTGAAAGGACCCCAAAGTTCATCCGGGAAACACCTATCCTCCCTAGGATAAAATCATTCAGGACGTGGAGAACTCCCAACTTAAAAAGTGTCTAGATTTTTTTTGAAGAAAATTACTAGAAATCCGTCTAGGACAAGAGCCGTGTCAAGTCTTCATGTCCTTCACAATGGCTTGGAGCTCTTGCTCAGAGAAGGTAAGAGCCAGACCCAAGTTCTCGTCCTCCAAGACTCGTAGCTTAGGACCCCACGAGTTGGGGGTTGAGCCCATAGTGTCTTGGAATTGTCATCCCTAGTAGCTGATGATATAACTCACATATATGCTCTTGGATGGCCAATTTCTCTGAGATAATCCCAAAAGGGGTGGTGAGGGTCGTGATGGCACATTTTCTGCGGTGCCCATTGGCCACAACAAGGAAGTATGCCGTATTTGTGTCCCCTTGCAAGGCCCAGAGCACACGGCTGCGCTGGCGTCAGTAGTCCTCGTCTTGTTTGAAAATCTATTGCAGTTGTTCTTCCAACTGATATCTGAGTGCCCACATATCCTCGTCAATCCCTACTACATCTTTGCCTCCTTGCCTAGATTTAGACCCGATCCTCAAAGCCCCTGCCTGATTTTGGAGATCATAAAATGCCACCAATCAACAATATCATGTCCTTGCACCTAATGTGCCAAATTGTCCTATATTGATAGCACCAGTTCATTGAAACCCTCAATTTCAAACCATCTAGATTCAAAAAAGTGATGGAAATATGCCCTTGGGGCAATAATGAGTTGTATTATTCTATATTTCATGTTCATGATTAAGTTTATTCTATGCTACAATTGTATTAGTTCCGGATAATGAATATTTGGAGAAAAACCCTAATACATGTGTGGAATCATAAACACCGTTGAGATATCAGTAGTCTCGCCTCTAAGACTACTTCATGTATCATTGACGGTCCTAGTTTCCTGACTATGGGCAAATACAAAGTGTTGTAGAGTTGCCAATGATATGTGAGATCAGAGTTGTTGAGAGAACAATGACGATGGATAGACCCAACATGATATACAGTGAAACGCATCACCAATATTGTTATCGGTAGTTTCTCATAAACAAATATTGCCTTTACTAAAAGATTGTTTGACCGCAAGACACGTATGGATCTGGGTACGATATGGACATGGCGGGATTCTTCAAACGTTGCTCTGAACAAGGCTAATTATAAAGTCAATCCTTGCTCTTACCGGATAGTATGCCAATGATTTATATGGTGTGGTTACGGTAATTATTATTCCTGACGATGAAGAGATACACTCTAAGCCCACTCATGTACTATGTTGTTTATCATCGTCTGTCCGGACATGTGATAAAGTTTTTGATTATAGGAACATTGGTAGTACAGTATGAGTAAAGAGTATATGCCATTAATGAGGATAACCTAGTGTTTCACTTTGGGCAATGTATATCATCGAAGCAATACGATATGTATCAGACAAATACAAATGGTTCACAGGATGAAAGAACTTCGTGTTATTTGCGGGGTTACTACATGCATCAAGGCCCTAATAGTAATCATTGAAGCGGAATGAGTTCTGAACATGTTCGCAAATATACGAACCCATAGGGTCACAAACTTAAGAGTTCAATGGTATTTAGAATATGATTGCGAATTAAGATTTAGTAGAGAAGTAATTCCGAAGGCGTTCAGAGTGTCTTGGAATATACCGAAGGTGTCCAAAATATTATCAAGAGTGTTTGAAATGAGTTTAGAGCATTAATGGAAAGAGAGGAGGGTTTCAATATCAAAATGGTTCCGAGAGGTCTCGGGTGATCCCATAAGTGTCCGTAATGGTCCCGAGAATGTCCCAAATGGTTCCGTATATATATGGAAGGTTTTGGAATGATCAGAAGGTCCAAAAGGCACTGGGGGTGATCGGGACCATCTTAGGATGACCCAAAGGTTCTATAATAGGTGTAGCCACGTTGCCCTAAGGGGCAAGGAAAGTTTCCCTACCCCAATTCAGATAGGTTAAAGGAGGCTATTTTCTAGTAGGTTTCAGTTGACCTAAACCGATCGGAACTCGTCCAAACTTGGGGCCGGTCTTGGACGACCCAAGGGGCCTGGAGACCTATAAAAGTATACCCAAGGGCACCCCAAGATACACACAAGTCGTGGATTAGCCTATCCCCAAGATGAAGCACCGCCGCCGCCCCGAAACCCTAGCCGCAGGCCACCCGCCGCGCGCGGGCCGCCTCCCGCCGCTGCACCACCGCCTCGTGCGCTTCCGCAACCATATCTCTCTCTCGCCATCTCCTACATGGTGGAGATCTAAACCCTAGGGCAGGAGTGCCCTAGGTTCTTCTTCTACTACGACGCCAAAGCATGCCCGAGTTCTACCTCAGTTTAGATCTAATCTAGAGGGACTACAGAAGCGCTACCAGATTTTCATCGACATGTTCCTGCTTCGACAATGTTCTAGATCATATCTTGACGCGGTGCCACTGATCTTGTATGTGTGGATACCGGTGAAGGTGCTACACTTGGAGCACTTGATCGTGTAGATCTTTGCATCGGAGAAATCTTCTCACTGCTAATTGACTAGCTGCAGGAATTGACGCACCGACTACTTCAACAACGATGTCTTCATCGGTGCATGATCGTGGGAGCCGTCTGCGGGATAATACATATCATCGCGACACGCTAAGGCTTGTTGCAGAGATCGACGCTCGTTCAACCTCGTCATAGACAACTTCCGCTAGATCGATCTTCGAGAGTATGATCCATTGCCTCTCCCCTTACATATGATCCTGCTTATGCGCTAGAAATTTTTGTTTTTTGCGTAACACGTGAGCAATCTATGCGTAGGCATATGTACGGATAGAGCAATCACATAATTCCGGCATTATAGATTTTGTTCTTGCTACCAAATTGTCGCAATTTTGATCTTGGTGGTATTGCATGATTAGTGTCCCTTGTGATCATTGTGTTGTCATTTTGCTGTTGGTTTAAAAACCAAACTACATTCCGTTATATATCTTGTCCCTTGTTGTCATTTTGAAGACAACTCTTCTATGTACTATCAACCTATCATGCATACTAAAAAGGTTTGCTATTACAGACTGAAACTAGAAGGTTAAGGGGTTCTAGTTTTGTGACCTATAGTTTGGTGAAGGAAGCCGAAGATGCCATTAACGGAACCGTTTGCACTTGTCATGTGAGATGATGGTGTACTTTGTGTGTTAATTCTTTTCCTCATCCATTTCTTCTCACATATTAGTAGTCATGAACCATCTAAATATGTTATGTATGTTGTATGTGGCGTAACCGCTTCGAAGCTACACCTCTGTACCCTCCTATAAGACATTTTCGCAGCCCAAATAAACCTGGCAAAACGTCTTATAGAGGGGAACCGAGGAAGTACTCCCTCTGTTCCATAGCTTGCTAAAAATACTTAGAGCATCTCCACTTGCCTACCCAGGAGGCCGATTCGCTCGCCGAATTTCAGTCCGGATGCCGAAAACTGGTCCAGTCGCGTATCCAAGGACCTGTTTTCGGCCGGATTTAGGCCATTTTTGGTCCGGACTACCCAGGCCGAACCCAGATTTCCGGATACGCCCTGGAAACGCCGGACTCAACAAAATCGGCGAAAAAATCAAAGCGGCGCGTGGACCCGCCGAATCAGTGACGGAAGCCGAGTCGTCGTCATCCTCGGAACCACGCGGCGCGTCGCCGATTTACGGCGCCACCGTCGCCGCCTCGGCTCCCGCAACGGACCGACGGTCACTAAGTTCTCGCCGTTTCCACTTTTCCGCCCTCGCCGCTACACCCCTCCCGCCCTCGCCGCGCACCTAGGCCTTTATAAGCCGTACTCCTCGCCGGAGATCTTCGCACTCTCTCACAGCTCCGCCCACCCACAAGCCCAACTCCGACGAACCTTCTCTCACCTTTCCCCCTTCTCTCACCATGGGCGAACGCTACCCCGGCGACGACGCTGCGGCGAACGGCTTCGGCCGGCGCACCCTCCAGACTTGGGAGGCGCGCATGCTGTACGAGGCGGGGTACATGGCGCCGCCGGACACGCGGATGCCTCCGGGGTGGACGCTGAGCGCCGACGGCATCCCAATCCCGCCGGGGCCGACGCCGGAGGAGCTGCCGTACGATGTACAAGAGTACATCGCCGGCATGGACAACCCCGCCGAAGCGGTAAGCGCCGAAGACCTCGTCTACTGGGGGAACTTCTTCGCGGAGCGGCGCCAACAGGAGCTCGTCCGCCACGAGGGGCCGTCGAACGAGTCCCCACCGCGCAAAAAACTTCGGCGGGCGCCCGGCGTTGGTGGAAGCGCGCGAGCGGGCGCCGCCGCCGTCTTGGAGCACATCAACGCGGAACACTCGCGGCTCGGCTTCAAGCGCAACCCGACGCCGGCGGGGCGGGTCGGCGTGCTCCGGCGAATCGGGCCGAGGAGGATGGCGAGCATGAGCTCATCCTCATCCGCTGGCGTCCCACTCTTCGGCAGCGCCGCCGCCGCCGACGGCCGTGAAAGCCGTCGCTGCGGGCTCACCGCCGCGGACACGCGCGCGCGGTATCGTCATCGGCGAGCCGTCTGCGCCTACGCCGCCAACCGGCCACCTGCGCCTACGCCTCCCCAAGACAGAAGGCTCGGCGCCGACCGAGGACGCCGCCTTGAAGATGGCGCTGGAGCAGTCGCTCCACGAAGCGCCGCCGCTGCCACCAGTCGAGACCTCCTTGCCGGACATCCTGGAGTGGTCCAGGAGGGACTGTGAGAAGGCGGAGCATCAGCGCATCCTCGGCCTGCAGCAGCAGGCCGAGGAGCAGGCCGCCCGGCGTCGGACGCTGTCTGGGCGTGAGCTTGCCTACTAAGGTGCCCCGCTCTACGTCCTGGACGACGACGACGAGGACGCAGGCCCGTCCTACCAGCCGTGGAGAATCGGCGACCCGCGAGCATCTCCGCCGAACCAGCCGCCCGGCGGCAGCGATGACGGCGGCGAGGATGACGGCCGAGCCGACCCCCGCTACACGTCGTTCTACGACAACTTCGGCATGTAGGACGGCGAAGGCACCGGCGGCGGCCTTTTTAAGTTTATTTATGTACTAGTTTCGTTTAAATTTGATGTAATCCGCCTATATTTCGCCCAACTTAATGAAAATCGCCTAAATTTGATGAATTTTAGCCGAACTTGGGGACTCGGCCTGAGTACGCGGGTGGGAAAATGGGCGTACCCAGGCCGAAAATAAGTTCAGTCCGGCCGAAAAACGGACCAAATTTCGCCCTAGGTTCGGCCAACGAGTGGAGATGCTCTTATATTGTGGAACAGAAGGAGTATTTGCTAAGACGGGCTTGTGATTTTTTAGATTATTATCTTCAAAAAATTGAAATTTTGTGGACACATAGTATTTTCAAATGTTACACTGATATTTTGTGCGAATGTAGCTTGTTAAGTGTGTAGCACCGTATTCTAAAAAAAAAAGTGTGTAGCACCGTTGGCTTTGATGATCTTATTTAGTACAATGAGATAAAGATAGAGATGATTAGAAATTTCTACCTTCTCAGTTATGGATAGAATATGATTTCGGTTTCTAGATTGCTCTTCATACAAGCTAAAAATCAGAATGCTGAGATATATGTTTTTATGTACTCCCTCCGTCTCCAAATAGATGTCTCAAATTTATATTTATATA
This sequence comes from Avena longiglumis, assembly GCA_030063025.1. Taxonomy (NCBI): domain Eukaryota; kingdom Viridiplantae; phylum Streptophyta; class Magnoliopsida; order Poales; family Poaceae; genus Avena; species Avena longiglumis. The sequence goes on along the minus strand of CP125973.1, from coordinate 494,339,343 downwards.
CTAAATAGTATCTATATACTAACAAGTTTTGCATACACTCCTCAACCTACCGCAATTGTTTCCCAAGGTTCGATTAAACCAAGGTCTTCTAGGAAAAAGCTAATATACTGTATCCGTAATCCGGATCAAGGGTATCAGTGGTCAACCTCTATATGTTTAGGGTTGCATAAATTAGGATCTATTCGAGAGGTTTAGTGTAGGTTTAGATAATTAGGGTTAGGGTTTGAATTCAAATAGAATTTACTTCTTTAGTTTGAATTGTCCCATAACAATTTAAATTATGTGATTAGATTAAGAAAAATAATGTGACAGAATGCCACACATTAATGTGATTTATTTCACAAAGGACCATATGCATTTATTCTATGCATCTTGCATAAAAGGAATGATTTTTAAATAAACTCTAATTTATTGATATTATTTCCTCAAATAAATTTATTAGAGAGGATTCTTACTTAGATAGGCTTAAATTTGAATTGATCAGAAGGATTTAATTAGAAGGGTTGCACTTATTTTGTTCATGCCCATTGTTGCATAAGGATGGGTTTCCTTTCTTTATTTCATTTAAAAGAACATATCTCCTCCTAATGAAATTAGGTTTTCAAAGAGATCATAAGGTGGTCATGATCGAATGAAGATGATTTAAATCTCCGAGATAGCATGTTGGTTTTCAAATGGGGAGAAATCCCCATTTCTTGACATCGTAAAATTGTGCATATGCTATGCACATGACAAGGTGATCATGAGAGAGTTTTCGGAGGTCTTTAAGGCCTTAGAGAATTAAGTGGGAAATTACCCTTCTTAATTATAAGAGAATGACCTTAAGATTTAAGTAGGATTTTTTTGTGATCATCAAGCACACGAGATCATATTTTGTATATGTACAAAATATTCAATCATAGGCAAGCATCTGATCACTTCACCTAAAAAGATGCAGGTGAAACATTAGCATCAATTTTTTTTTGGAAAAGAGTATATATTAATATCACAGGGATACCAATTACACCCAGCCTCTGCAACAACGCATGCCCTAGCGGCCCTACGGATGCACACAGCCTAGAAAAAAGAAAGAAGAATTACAAAAAATAAAAATGTTCCGCTACAGAGAACCATTCCTCAAAGCAACAACACTGACACCATCAGAACAACACCAGTAGTCCTCTACTCCAATAACAACGCCTTCAAGAAGGAGACAGTGCCCAAGCGCCGTCGTTTCCCGATCAAAGATCATAGGTTTTCACCCTGGAGAAAGTCCTCGCTCGCAAAACAATGTCTTCAACAAGGCCATTGCCAGGCACAACCAGTTAAGGCCAGACCTTGGATTTTCACCCTGCAAGGTAAGACTGGGAACTCCTTCTGTGTTGTCTTCCCGCACCAACAGTCGTTGCTACGAGTCACGGATCACACAGCCAGTTCTCCGCCGCCACAAAAACTAAAATCACCATCGCTACCCTCATATTTCTGCTTTCCTGGCATTCTCCGTATCTGACTTCACCATGGCTCTAAGAATGGCACTTGGTGGGAACAAACAACAGAGCTTCGCAACGCTCCCGCTGAAACCAAACGGCCAGAAAAACAAGGAACACACGACCGAATACCTTCCGATCCAGCAATCTCCGGGCATGATCGCCCATGGGAGTTCGTCATGAGCCTTCCTAACTCGCCTCTCCAGCCAAGATCCACGAGGGCCAACATCAAGCAGATCTCTTCTTCGCGCGGGAGGAACCCTAGGACCGCCACCATTATTCAAGCACACCACGCGCGAGCAGCGCAATGAAAAGATAAGGCAAGGCAATGCCGAGAGGATTATCAGATCGGACATAGAGGTCCAGATCGAACCCATCTCACATCGTGCCCCACGACCTCACTCCGCGGCTCCGGCTCGCGCCCACCATGGCCAGACGGACCATGGCCACGCCTGGAGCCCGTCGTCAATCAGGGTTAGAGGGCTGATCTAGGTCTTCCAAAGGAATCCCCAATTCCAGCGCCTCCACCACCAGATCGCCGCCACGGGGAACCGCCATCTCCACCCCGACGCAGGGACGCCAGTCGCAACAAGCCCACGGCAAGAAGCGCCAACGAACGCCCGGTAGGATGCCGGGCAGAGCTCTCCGTGCCACCACAACGCCCGACCGAGACCCGACAGGCCCGCGGGACCAGATCGGGCCCGGCGCCCATGCGGGACTAGGGCCAGCGAGCAGACGCACCTTCGCCAGGCTGCGCCGTGCCCTCCGCTCCGTCCCGACCTCCCTGCGCCGCCATACGCCGCCGCGCCGCCATGGATCAGCAGACTCCGCCCTGGCCGAGATCCGTCACGACGAGGCATGGCATAAACATAAAATGGCATGACACTTGTATGGTAGAAATGAACATCCAATTCATACAACACCGATTCATCTTATTTATCAACAATTTTTTATTGGCTCTAAATTTTGATAGTAATAGGTAGTATAATTTATTATTACAAGATTCTCAAAAAATATATTATTACAGAATTTTGGGTGTTATACATGTTGTTGGGTACAGTACTAGTACAAACAAAATCGGACTTGCTCTGTCCGGTCTGGGACGGCCCTTTCGAGTTGCACCTACTTGTACAGTACTAGTACGATCGGAATTTAGCCGTGCATCGTACATTGCTTCAGTCCTATACGCACGTGCGGTCGCTTGCAAACTCTGAACAATTATAGCAAACGCGGACCACAATTAGTGCAAACGCAGACCTCAACGTCATCGATTAACAAGTCAACCTGTACAGCCTTTTGCAGCTCGAGATGATACATCACATAATAGTCCCTCTAAGAGCATGGGCAGCGGAGGCATACGCATGCAGTAGCTCCAGATCATCCACATCAGCACATGCGCATCAGGCTACCGTCTTGTTTTGCCTCTCCCAACCCACCGATGGCCTTGTGATGTAAGCACACAGCATAATTTGGCCCACGTTTGTCAGACTCCCTCAGTGCTCTCTTCCATCTTTTCAATTCTTTTTTACTTCTTTTTACCCAGGGATCACGCTTCTTCTACAAGCAGCGGCTGGCACAGCAAAACTACTTTTAGGCTTACAGGTTGGCATCCGAGCCTAGTTGGCAGCTGGGCAGCGGGTCTGAAGCCACGCGTTGGCCATGCCCTAACAGCCTAACGGGCTCGAGATGAAACACCAAGATGATTTAAATCTTCGAGATAGCGTGTTTGTTTTGAAATTGGGAGAAATCCCCATTTCTTGACATCAGAAAAAATGAGCATATGATATGCACATGACAAGTTGATCATGAGAGGGTTTTGGGTGATCTTTAGGCTTTAGAGAATTAAGTGAGAAATTACCCTTCTTAATTACTCCATCCGTTTGGGATTATAAGTCCCGCGCGGATAACTAGGTTGCCAATTTGAACAACAAAATATAAATAGTATAGTACAAAAAGTATACCATTAGAAACTTTAGAGGTTATATTTTCTAATGGTATAATTTTTATAATATATAAGTTATGTTTTGTTAGTCAAATTAACAACATAGGTATGCGCGTAGGACATATAATCCCGAACAGAGGGAGTATCAGAGAATGGCCATAAGATTTAAGTAGGATGTTTTGTGATCATCAAGCACGTGAGAGCATATTTTGATATGTACAAAATATTCAATCATAGGCAAGCATCTGATCGCTTCACCAAAAAAGATGTAGGTGAAACATCAGGATCAAATTGTCAACGGAAACACGCTTAAGATAAAATGACATGACACTTGTATGGTAGACATGAACATCCAATCCATACAACACTGATTCATCTCATTTATCAACAATTTATTTTATTAATTCTGAATTTCAATAATAATAGGGAGGATAACTGTATTTGAGTGTTACATGGTAGTATAACAGTCTGGTGATGATGCTTTTCTAGTCAGCTTTTCCTCCTTTGAGGACCTTTGATGGTTTTTAATTGCCTGTTTCGTCCCATAATGCTCAGATAGTTGTCAGTGTATGTGAAGTGGAGGATATTCCGTCCAAGTTTGTTTTACCTCAGGTTTGGGTCCGTGTGGAAGGGATTCCCCATACTATCCGTCGCTTTCATGGCCTTTGGGCTATTGGTTCTTTGCTAGGTACCACTGTGGATGTGGACCTGGTAACCTTGTATAGCCGCAATATTATTTGTATCTGTGTGGCTATAATGAACCCCAAAGCTCTAAAGAAATGTGTGGATGCAAAGGGGCCTTTTATTGGTGTGACTGCGACCTTGAAGCTAAAAGGTTTTGATTTTGTGTTTCGCCAAGAGGCTGATGATTTTGTTCCTGATCCCGGTTATACTCCTTTCTTTTGGAAACGTAAGGGAGATGATACCGAGGATGATGATGTCTCTGGCCAAAAGGAGAAGGATAGTACTCTTCATGAAGGTAGCACTCGGTCACAGGAGACCAACATGGAGGTGGACACGACTAATCCGTCATCTTCTGGAGGTGTGCAAGGCAACCAGTGTTTCCTGTCTGTTTTTGCGGCCACTCCGTTCAACACCGACCCGCAGACCCCACGCGGCAAATAGATTGTTGAGACAGCGCGGATGTCTCGGACTAAGACTGTGATTTTTTAAAGACCTGGCATGGCTCGTTTTGGTTCTATGTCTCCTGCTCTTTTTGATGGTGTTTTCCGTTCTTCACTACTATTGTCCTCTGTTGTGCAGCGAGAACAGCACCTGCATGTTCCAGTCAGTCCGGCGACCAGGGACGGGCCGTTCCTTGCCGACTTGGGACTTGCTATCCCACACGCCTGCATTACGGGGCCATCTAAGCCGCTGCTTTGCGCTTTGCTGCCCGCTCCATCATGCATTGCCCTGTGGCAGCCGAGACCATCGAGCCGCTACAGTGCACTGCACGCAAGCAAGGCGATACGCTAGCTGGGCCACTCTCTGAGCTGATGCATGGTGCTGCATGCATGGAGCTGTTGCAAGGCAGTGCCCCAGATGTTTCAATCACCGAGCCGCTTCTTCACCCGTAGAAATGCGCTGCGCCAGCTGGGCCCCCTCCGGTACATGCCATCCCGCCGTCTTCGCCTTCAGGACCGTCGTTGGACCATGGCACGCCGTCTACTGGTGGACCGTGCATGGCAGATGCTTATCTGCAGCCGGTCGGCCAAGCGGACTGCGATATATCCCTGGACCATACCACGCCTCGTGGTCGGTCTGTGGACGTCGTGGTGCCCGTTACTGCTTCAGCTGCTGCCGGTCAGAGTACACAGGCGATGGGACACGTGCTACGGTGCAGTGTGCGCCATCCAGTATATGAGGATGGGTCAGTTGCAACTCACGAAGACTCTATGATAAAGACTATGCGTCGTAAGGCATCTTTTCTTGCCCCTTCTTGATGCTTTGCAAACAGCTTGTGCTTATCTGTCTGGGGGAGTTGTATAGTCTTTATGAAGGCAGCCCATTCTGGATATATACCATCAGCAAGATAATAACCTGTGGTATACTCATTCCTATTGACAGAAAACTGAACTTGAGGGGCTTCTCCTTTCAGTGGCGGAGCCAACTCACTCCAGGAGCCCGGGCAATGTCTGTTTGCAGCGCCGCCGGTAGAAATTTCCCTAGCTCAACCTGGTTGCTAATTCATGTATTAACCCCACCTCTTAATGGAGATGCTCCGACTGAACCCGGGCAGCTGCCCGGGGTCGCCGGGAGCTGGCTCCGCCACTGTCTCCTTTCAATGCATCAAAAAATAGTGGGGACTGGTTGAGCACATTAAGATCATTATTCGACTCGGCAACTCCAAAGAAAGCATGCCAAATATGTAGGTCCTGGGAAGCAATAGCTTCTAGGACCATTGTTGGTACGCCATAATCACCACGGGTGAACTGTCCTCTCCATGCTAAATGACACTTTCCCATCGCCAGTGCATGCAATCGGCACTTCCTAGCATTCCAGGGAAACCACGAGACTCATTAACTTGAAGTAGACGCTCAACATCCTCTCGTTTGGGGCATCGCAAGTACTCCCCACCGAACACTTGAATCACCCCCTGTGCAAACTTGTCCAAGCACTCTAATGCGGTGCACTTCCCAATCTTCAAGTACTCATCAAGAGCATCTGCAGGGGTGCCATATGCTAGCATGCGCATGGCTGCTGTGCACTTTTGCAATGGTGAGAGCTCTACTCGACCAGAACAATCTGACCTATAAGTGAAATAGGGAGACCACTGACCAAGGGCATTCACAATGCGTAGGAAGAGATCTCTATTCATACGAAATCTTGTACGAAACATACTCTCGGGGTAGAGTGGTTGTTCATCAAAGTAGTCCTCCACTAGACGATGATGAGCACCTTCATGATCCCATCCGAATGCGCTTCCTTCGACTGAATCGTCGCTGAGATAATCCATCTCTGAGCCTAGCCTTGATTTTTATCATGAGCCTCTCAACAAAGGAGTCCAGTACATTTTGCTCAGCAACATAGGCTTCCATGATTTTGGATGGGGCTAGCTCATCGGAATCATTTGTGTTTGGAGATGATTCTGACATGGTGGGTGAGGAATATGGGCTGGTAGGCTTGAGTAGGAAGATGAGAGGTAAAGGAAGGTTGGTTTCGGTGGATGAGTCTGAAGAGAAGAGAGAGCATTATATAGGTGTCCTGTTTCCTTGGGTGTAATAACTATTCTGCATGGTTATCTGTATTACATTGTAATTAAGTGTAGTTAGACCATTGACTACATGATTTTGCACTTCCTGCATGGTTATCTAGAGTGCACTGCATTTAGTGTAATTAGAATATTGACTACACGAATATTTCAGCACTTCCTGCATGGTTATCTGGAGTGCATTGCATTTAGTGTAATTAGACTATTGACTATAGGAATATTTCAGCACTTCCTGCATGGTTATCTTGAGTGCATTGCATTTAGTGTAATTAGACTATTGACTACAGGAATATTTCAGCACTTCTTGCATGGTTATCTGGAGTGCATTGCATTTAGTGTAATTAAACTAGACAGTGGACAGTAGGAAGTACCTTAGTCAGTTTTCCAAATAACCTCTCCCTGAAACACTTCAATGCCAACACATGCTCGGATCTCACATCTTCGGGCATCCCAGTTGTATCTTCCATCATCAACGATCGGTACGTTTCTAGCATGACCGACTCCTTGTGATCTTTTGCTGCAAGGCACGCAAGCTTCCGAACTTCAAAATTATCACTAGACACACGCCTTTGAGTCTCTAACATCTCTTTGCGGCCTTCATTTGCTGCATTCTGAGCATCTACAAACTTACTAAGCTCATCTTCAAGATCTATTATACAATCTTGATCCTTTCTTTTTCGTTTCCGCTGATCCTTAGCTTGCTTGCCACCTGGTGGTCGATCATCTCGAGCATCATCTAGAGTAAAACGCTTCCCAACTTCATCATCAACACTAAACTTCCTCTTTTCCGGCTCCAGATCTTCTAGGCGTTCCAAATATGCAGCCCATTTTGGTTCCTCCTTTAGAACCTCCCAACAATGCTCAAACATAAATGGACCATCTCCTTTGTGATCTGCCTCATAAGTTTGCATTGCCCTCTTCTTTAAATCCACATCAGATTCACCACTCGCATACAAAGCATTAGCCTCCTTCCAGCTTGCACAAAACCATGCAACCTTTTTCTTTATTTTAGCAAATCGATCCTTTACTTGCTTAATTAGCCTTTCCCTGTTTTTTGGGGTGGTACTATTGTAAACAGCTGCAACATCTTTCCAATATTGCTCATTCTTCTTGTAATTGGATTGAATTGGGTCATTTGAATTATTCAACCAAGCACTGACCTATAATATTACCGGAAGGGATTATTGGTGTGCTAGTAATGCAACATATGTAGTAAGCGCGCAAATAACTTACCAATCTAAGATCCTCCACTTTTGTCCATTGCAAGCGTTTTTCAGTCCTTTCACAATCGACACCACTCGTATCATCACCAACATTGATTGGCTGCGATGAAGTCCCATTTACAACAGCCTGTGGGTGACTTGGTGTGTTCTTAAATAGACTAAGAAAACCACCAGGTGGGTGAGAATCCAATCCCCTGCTCAAGTAATAGATGATAAAGCAGTTAACTTCATATCAACAACAGAAAAAATTATAAGATCAATTAGTCAGCACAGAGCTAGGCGTTTCACAAATATTTTATACTCCCTCCGACCCATATTAGTTGACTTGGATTTGTCTAGATTCGGATGTATCTAGTGTAGATACATCCGAATCTAGACAAATCCAAGTCAACTAATATGGGTCGTCGGAGAGAGTACAACAATCCTATGTTCAAGATAATTAAAGCCTATACTACAATCTTGATTTATAGTAACTTGGTGACAACAGTCCTAAGTCCGAGATAAAGTGTTCATGTACGAAAGAATCCTACATACGGCATATGTACCTAGCAGCACGAGTGTAGCAACCAGATTGTAGATGGAAAAGCAATTAAGAATCCATACCATGCTTCCAGACTTGCGTCATCAATATTCTCATGCGAGTACCAACGAGATGGAGAGCCACCAATGCTTCCACTTGGTGCCCAACAAGAGCCTTGAGCTGCAACACCTGGTACGTTGGGTTGCTGCAGACTAGCAGGCCAGCTTGGTGCAGGAGAGGCTGCCCCAGACTGCGGTGGTCGTGCGGGGATCCAAGTCCCCGGTCCCTGTGTGGAAGGTAAGATCGATGGTGGCAACGGCGGGACGAGCTGGGGCAGCGGCGGCATGAAGAGATGAGGCGCTGCCGGCAGGATATGGTGAGGCACCGACAAAGGGACCTCCAGAGGCTCTGGCGCACGCGTCCTTTTGGACTGCCGGCCCATCTCCTTGATGTGGCGGCGGCCGTCGGCGGCAGTTCAAGGTTTAGGAGATGGCGATTTGGGGACGATTTGGGGACGATTTGGGGGCTATTTTTCTAGGGTTCAGATAGTGATTTGGAGACCTCTTCGATTTGGCGCGCAAGAAGTGATTAGCGGGGAGGGAAGGCAGGATTTGGCGTGCGATGAGAAGGAAGAAGCGCGGGAGGCATAGGACGCGCAAGAAATCTGGAGAACCGGTGGTACCATCCGCATCACCGGGCGATACACGAAGCGTTCGCTTGCTTCTCTTTCCTTCCTTATCTCCCCTCCACCTAGGAATTTGTTGACGTGGAATAGTCTATAGCTTGCTGACTCAGCTCTATTATACTTGCTCTAAGGCGGAGAAATATTTGGACTCGGGTGGTAATATCTTGTCTTCTAAATCTTTTCTTTCTTTTTCTAATAAACACATTTCTTCAAAGTTGAACTGCATAGGAGTTACTCTTGTCTCAAATGTTAGAGATATTTATGTGTCAACGAAGGTCTTGAGACAGATGGAATTTGACCGACTAACGGTTATTCCAAAAGTTTTGACACGCTAGACACCACCTATACAGATGATGAAGATGCGAATGCCACAACCGATGGTCATCTCCTATCCCATCTCGTGGGTGAAGTACTTGAGGTTGGTTTCGATGAGGACCGACTTAGTTCTGTATATGAACTAACAGCATCTAGTAGAAAATCATCCTCAGGTAAAAAATGTAATAAGTATCGAAAACGGGATTTGGCACCAAAATGTATTATTGTTTTCCAATGAATGGCATGTTTTTGAATAGCAGAGGTTTCATGACTTGGCTAAACATTTACATATTGCTCACGGTTCTCGGGAACATAATTTAGATTTTGTAGCCATTTCTGAAACTGGTAGGCGTGAATTCTATACCAAGGCTATTGGACCGTATATCAGGAGGTATAGACTTCGTATGGCATTCACGTCCACCACGTGGTCATTCTGGTGGTATTTTACTTGGCATAAGTCTGACACCATGGAGGTTTTGGCTTGTTCGGAGGGTGAGTTTCAGATCAAACTCCATATCCGTAATAAAGCTGATAATTTTATATGGAGCCTTGTTGCTATGTATGGTGCGGCTCATGATGAGTTTAAAGCTATTTTCCTTCGAGAATTGGTGAACTTAGCAAAGGACAATCCATAACCTATTCTCATAAGGGGTGATTTTAACTTGCTTCATTTTCCATTTGAGAAGAGTAAAGGTCGGTTTGACGATCATTGGCCTTTTTTATTCAATGTTGTCATCGATAGTTTGGATCTAAAAGAGGTTACAATGATTCGACGACAATTTATTTGGGAAAATAGTCTTCCGGAACCTACATACAAAAAACTTGATCGTATTTTTCCCTAGTCTTCGTACGCACTCTAGAACATATTGAGGCTCTGTTATACCATGCTCCCATCTTGTTGACTACTGGTATACCTAGGTCACGATATTCTCGTCTGTTCAAATTTGAATTAGGATGGTTACATCGGGATGGTTTCCAGGATATGGCAAAGCTAAACAGTTATGGGTGGTACCCCAATCCAGAGGTGGAATAATAAAGTGCGAGTGACACGCAAACACCTCGGAGGTTGGGCACGTCACACAACCGGTATTCTTAAAAAAAGCAAAGGCTCTCGTCTACTATTGATGAACTTGAAGCTTTAGCAGAAATCTGATTGTTAACTTTGCATGAAATTGAACTTAAAAGCCAATCGAATGCGGATATAGCACATTTTATGAACAAAGAGGAACTCAAATGTAACCAACGTTCCAAGGCTCAATTTATTTTGCACGGGGATTCGAATACTAGATACTTCCATAGTGTGGCCAATGACAGATATAAGAAGAAACTTATTCGCTCCTTAACGCAAGATGATGCTGGAATGATTGAGGGACATGGGTAGTTGAAATCTTATATTACAAATTACTACAAAGGTTTTTTTGGAGAACCAGAAGAAGGTACCTTCTCTTTGGATGAGTCCCAAACAGACGATGTACCCTATGTTTCTGTTGAGGAAAACAATCTATTGACTACTCCCTATACCGAGGACGAAGTCAAGAAGGCTGTTTTCTAAACGGAACACAATAAGGCCCCTGGTCCTGATGAATTCCCAGCTGAGTTTTATCAAACCTTTTGGGATGTTATCAAAACAGATCTTATGAACATATTTAGTGCTTTGCATGCTGGAAAATTAGATTTGTTTCGATTGAATTTTGGAGAGATAATTTTATTACCTAAGATTAATGAAGTAGAGCGAATCCAACAATATATACCGATCTGCCTTCTTAATGTTAGTTTTAAGATTTTCACCAAAGTCACTACTATCATATTAAATTCAGTGGCTGATGATGTAGTTTTCCCTTTGCAAACTGCATTCATGCAAGGTCGCAACATACTTGACGGTGTGGCTAACTTACATGAAACAATGCATGAACTACATAGAAAGAAATTGGATGGGGTCATTCTAATTGATTTGAAAAAGCCTATGATAAATTCAAATGGTATTTTATTCAACGGACTCTTAGAATGAAAGGTTTTTCAGCCGAGTGACGTGCTTTAATCAATAGCTTTTTGTCGGGAGGTAGTGTTGCCATCAAAGTCAACGATAATGTTGGCAAATACTTCGAGACCAAAAAAGGCCTAAGACAAGGAGATTCACTATCGCCAATGCTATTTAATATAGTGGTTGATATGTTATCTATCATGATTGAGCATGCAAAGTCTGAGGGTCAAATTGAAGGTGTGATTCCCTATCTAGTGGATGGAGTTTTATCTATCCTTCAGTATGCCGACAATACAATTCTGTTTATGAAACATGATCTCGAAGAGGCTAAGAACCTGAAACTCATACTTTCAGCTTTTGAACAACTTTCGGGATTAAAAATAAACTTTCATAAAAGCGAATTGTTTTGTTTTGGTGAGGCTCAGGAAGCGGCGGACCTTTATGCTGAGCTCTTCGGCTATAGTTAGGGTGTTTTTCCGATTCGATATTTGGGAATTCGGGTTCACTACCGGAGGCTTAGAAATGCTGAATGGAAAATCGTTGAGCAAAGACTACAGTTGAGATTGAGTAGATGGAAAGGTAAATTACTCTCCATAGGGGGAAGATAGGTACCCATCAATTCAGTACTAAGTAATATGGTAGTGTATATGATATCATTCTTTCAACTCCCAAAAGGTGTCTCGCAAAAGTTGAATTATTTCCGATGAAGATTCCTTTGGCAGGGAGATAGTGAGAAAAAGAAGTATAAACTGGCTAAATAGAGTGTGCTTTGTCAACCCAAAGAACAGGGGGGCTTGGTATTCATGATATGAAGATCAAGAATACAACCCTACTTAGTAAATGGATCTTCAAGTTATTAACTGAAGAGGATATATGGCAAACTCTACTAAAAATAAAATATGTTGGTTCAAAAGCATTGTCCCAAATGGTTTGGAAACCTGGTGACTCTCACTTTTGGGCCGGCCTGATGGCAACGAAGAAACAATTCTTATGCTTCGGTATATTTTCTATTAAGGACGGTTCTCAGGTACTGTTTTGGGATGATAAGTGGCTTGGTACTACCACACTCCAGAAACAAATATCCTGCATTGTATTCCATCGTCCGTTATAAGGAGGAAACGATTGCCATCGTGTTGGAATTATTCCAACCAATGTGACTTTTAGAAGAGATTTAATTGGTACCAAACTTGACTCTTGGATCATGTTGCTTCATCGGTTAGCAAATGTTTAATTGTCAGCTGGGCCTGGTGAATTTCATTGTAACTTAAGTGAGAATGGTTCTTTCTCTGTTAGTTCCTTATACAATGCTTTAGTCCCGCCAGTCATACCAGTTTTAGATAATAGAATGATCTGGAAGATAAAGATACCTCTAAAAAACAAAATCTTTGCTTGGTATTTTCGTCGAGGGGTTATCCTTACTAAAGATAATCTTATTAAGCGGAATTGGCATGGGAATCCTATGTGTGTGTTTTGTCATCATAACGAGACAATCAAACATCTGTTTTTTCAATGCAATTTCGCTAAATCTATATGGTCAGTGACCCAAGCAGCTTCAGGCTTGTATCCGCCACGTAGCATTGCCAACATTTTTAGAAATTGGTTACAGGGATAGACCACAAGTATAAGTTACTTCTTCGGGTTGGAACAATTGCCATTATATGGTCGCTACGGCTATGTAGAAATGATAAAGTTTTTAATGATAAAAATTGTTCTCTCATGCAGGTTATTTATAGATATACCTACACCCTACGGTCTTGGTCGGCACTGCATCGTGCAGACTATCACGACCTTTTTACGGAGGTGTGCACGCGGTTGGAGGATATGGCGCGAGATTTGTTTACCCGACATAGATGACAGCATAATCTACGGATAGGCCCTCCTTCAGCATCTTAGGTGTTTTTTACACTTTCTTATTTTGATATGTAATAATACGTCTTTTAATTATTTTTATTCGGATCTATGAAGTGTACGGCCGTGTGTATCCTAGCTATGCAAAGGCCGAATGTAATACTTAAAATTTTGAGTAATAAAACGTCTCTTATCCAAAAAAAAAACAGTCTGGTGTAGGTGGAAAGAAAGGCTAGAGACCTGCTCTCCCGCCCCGCAAACAGACCGAATCAAAATTCGTCGAGTCCGATTTGGTCGAGTTGCCTTCAGCACCTACTTGTAGAGTTGCCTTTAGCACCTACTTGTAGAGTAGTACGACAGGAATTTAGCCGTGCATCGTACATTGCTTCAATGATCCTATACGCACGTGCGGGTCGACTTGCAAACTCTGAACAATTAGTGCAAACGCTGACCTCAACGCCATCGATTAACAAGTCAAACTGTACAGCTTTTTTCAGCTCGAGATGATACATCACATAATGGTCCATCTGACAGCCCAACGTCTCGAGATGAAACACCAGCATAAGTCCGTAATCATCAAAGCAAAGACGACCAAACATCCAATGCCATTCTATTCTCTCACCATTTTATTTTTCCTCATTTCCACCACTTTTTCCTTTCAACATCCCGGGCTAAACTCACATCAAGCAAAGTTGCAGATATAGTAAGTAGTATAATATCTGATAATTAACAGCTAATTAATCAGTCCCAGACTCCCAGAGCAATTGCAGTATACTACATGGACGATGCGGCGTACTAACCACTAACCATCTAGCAGTACTAGCATAATTTTCCCCGATCTTCTCTTCTTCTGCACTATAGTTTCAGTTCACAGGCACATGATGACCTGGTCCGTTAACATCGGCGCCGGCGCTTGAGCTGCGGGTCACCGGTGGCGGCGAAGCAGCGGAATTGGTTCTCCGGGGAACAGATGTCCGGCACGAAGACGGCCGCCGTGTCGGAGGAGCCGTAGTGCGCGTCCCCCTGCCAGTGGAGGCCTGACGCCGTGGGCGGGGATGGCAGCTCCGGCACTGACGACCAGTGGACCTCCGGTACCTGGCCGAAGAATTCCTGCGCGTTCTGCGCGGCGGTGGCGGCGCCGGAGGACGACGACGACAACGAACGGCGGGTCGGCGAGCCCAGCTTCCCGCTGTCAGCCTGCAAATGGATCACCACTAGCTGTCAGGTTAACGTTCAAGCAAGCTATATACAGGGTTTAGCTGTTCAGAGTTCATTGTTCAGACATAGATCGATCGTTGGGTCACATGTTCTGATCAGAAACATGTCAAAAGTGTCTCTTTCAGGCTTTCAGCTGGAACTTTCTAGGATCCGGATCAAATAAAGTAGTGCTTGTTTTGAGATGGATTACCAGAATTACTGATTAGCTTTTGAAACTTTGCAGGATCCAAACTACCTGACTGGAGTAAGAGCTAAGACTGTACTTGTAAAACTGCTTGTAGTAGTAGTAATTCGTTCAGGCTTACTGACCTTGGACGTGCCATTCTCGGCGAATCCGAAGCCGGAGTTGAACTCTGCGAATCCGAAGAACTCGTCCAGCGGCCAGTCGGGCATGCTCCCGCCAAAAAGCGCGGCACTGGCCGCCGTGACGGCTCCCCTCGGGATCTTCTTGGGAGGAGCTTTGATCAGCGCCGGCGGCTCCGCGGGGCTGAAAGCCGGGGAGCCGCTGCCAAACTGGTCATCGATGACTGACCAGTCTGGCAAGTTCCCCGTGATGCCGACGTCTTGGCCGGCCGGCCAGTCGATGTCGCCGTTGCCGTAGAGCGGCGTCGGGCTCCTCTTTTTGGGGCACGGCGGCGGTTGCAGGGCCGGAGCCGAGGTGGCGTTGTTGGCCGGCTGCGGCTCTGGCTCTGGCTCGGGTTCTGGCTCAGGTTCTAGTTCTGGTTCTTGGTCGTCAGGCTGGAGGCCGACCTGGACGCCGGTGAGGAGGAACCTCCTGTGCGCGGAGACGAAGGCGTTGGCGGTGTGCACGGCGACGTCGCAGCTCCGGCAGAGCAGCGCGCGGTCCTCCACGCAGAAGAAGTAGGCGTGGCCCTCCTGTGGTTCGTTCACGAAGAAACAGAGGAGATGCTCGTCAGATCATGCAGGGAAAACAACGATCTCCTTTTTACCAGCATGCCAAATAAAAGAAGGGCCAACAGAGGAAAGCATGGTATACATACCTGGCATATGTCGCAGTTTGGCGCGGAGACGGCGGCGGGCGAGTGGGAGGAGGCGGCGGAGAGGAGGGGCAGGCGGTGGTGCTTGCCGGCGAGGCGGTTGGCGGCGTGCACGTCGCGGTCGCAGCGCGCGCAGAGGGCGGCCTCGTCGGCGCAACAGACGACGCGCGCCTCGGCGGCCTCGCACGCGGAGCACAGCACCTTCATCGATGGAGTGAGTGACCCGGTGGCTACACGATCATCCGTGTGGGCTCGATCAGGGGAGGAGGAAGAAGACGGGCGCGGCGCGGGGGTCGGGACTTGGGGGGTGGAGTTATGGATAGGGAAGGGGGGAAGCGGTGCGGTTTTGTCAGTGTGGCGCCGGCCGGTTCGTGACGCGAGGTCGCCGTGCAGGTGCGGTGTCGCCCGCGCGTGGCGCCCGCGGGAGCACACGGGGTGGGTGGCAGGTGAGGTGCGAGACTGTTGGGAGGGAGCGCCGGATATTTTGGTGGCCACGGACAGAGACGCGGACGCGCTGGGCACAGAACACATGGGACGGAGGTTGACATGCATGCCATGCCATGGCTGGCGCCCGTAGGGGAATCCGAATTGACCAGGCCGACGATCGATGGAGAGGAGTGGCGAGGACGTCGCGGCCGGATCCGATTCGCCGAGACGCGGCGTCCACGGGTTGGACAGCGCCGCGCGCGCGGTAAAAGGCGTCGCTCTTTGGCGGAAGGCTCACAGCTCCATCGTGGTTTCAGTCACGACCAGGTGATTCACTGGCTGGTCTTCATGTCTAGTAGCATCAACCTCGGTTATTTTTTCTTTTTAAAGAAAGACTCGTTCATGCATATAGGAAAAAAACTTCCACCTCCTCGCGCTCCTCTAGCCACCCCGGCGCCGGCGGGAGGAGGATCGGGGCCCTCTAATCCGGCGGCGGTGGTCTAACTCAGCCTGGGTGATGGGGGCAGGGCGGCGAGTTCGTGGTGCTGCGGGGTGACGCCGGCTAGACACTTATGGCCCAGATCTGAACCCCTCGGATCCCAGGCTCGAGCAGCACGTCATGCGGATGGCGATGGGGTGTAGAGCGGGCATGGTGTAGTAGCGACAGTGGCAATCACCTGTTGTAGCGTGGTGACGGACTTCACATGCCCAAATCTAGGCCTAGCCAAACTTTCTTGGGACTGGTGCGCCTTCTCGGGGGCATTACAGGCCTGCTAGGCCCGGACGGAACCAACTGGGAATGGTGTGTCCTGCAATCGCGTTCGGTCGACTACCGTCCTTGGTGGTGGAGGCAGTTCCCTCCTACGTGGTTGCGGTACTGCCGACCCCGTTTCAAACTACTCTTCGTCTCCGTCGTGTAAGCCTCGTGACCTTGTTTCGGTGAGATGGCGATGGCAGCTTTGTGACCGTAGTGGTGCATGTTAGTGGGCGGCGAGCTTGGTGGTGTCAAGGCCTCGACCTCGAGGGGCTCCTATGCAATGGATCGCCCAAGGGTTATGGATAGAGTTTTTCGGGAAAAATCCTCGTAGGCTCGCCTGACACCGACATTGGTGCCGCCCTCGGATGGTGCCATTCCTTCCCTGAGGACGCCTTGGTTACCTTATGTACCACTAGTAGAAAACATGTCATCCGTTCGCGCCCCCTCAGAGCATTAGTCCCGGTTGCGCCACCAAGGACTAATCTTAACCGGTTCGAGCGGGCACGGGGCCCGGAGGCATGCGTCCCGGTTGGTAAGGGGACATACGTCCCGGTTTGTAACACAAACCGGAACTAAAGGTTAGGCGTCAGCCACGTGGCGTGCCACACACCTTTAGTCCCGGTTTGTGTTGTAAACCAGGACGTATGATCCCGCCCTCTATAAATGCAACGCCCCAGCCCTCTGCCTCCACTCTGTTTTTTCTCTTGGTGGAAGGTGTGAGGGGTGTGCTAGTTTTTCTCCCCTATGCATGCATTCAAGGTGTTAGATGAAATGTTTGAGTGAATAATCCCGTTCAATTTCTCACAGAACAAAAATATAGAAGGTGTCCGAGACGCACTTGAGCTTTCTCCTCTTTATTTCCCTCGATCGAGGTTAGCAATCTTATCTTTTCTCTGTCATTGATACACTGCATGTGTCGATGTGAATTGGTCATTTCACTATTTATGATGTCTTGTTTTTTGATAAACTTACTTATATGATGCAGATGAACGGTCGGGAATGGATGTACGGTGACCGGCGCGTAGCCGGGTATATGAAAGGCGTGGATAAATTTATCGATGTGGCTACGGCAAACAAAGAGAATGGTTTTATACGTTGTCCATGTGTTCAATGTCGGAACAACAAGGAGTACTCTTCCTCGAAAATCATTCGCCACTGATTATGAAAGGTTTCATGCCCAACTATAATTGCTGGACCAAGAACGGGAAAGAGGGTTATGATGGAAGATGGTGAAGAAGAAGATGATGATAACAACTATCCTCATATGTTTCTGAATCTGAGGATACCGCAATGGAAGACAATGGAGAGGAAGGAGGTGAAGAACGGACATCGGATGAGTGGTGATGAACTTGGTAGGGTCATTTCGATGCAAAGCGAGTGTGAAACAAAAATGAGAAGTTGAAGTTAGAGGGCATGTTAGAAGATCACAAGAAATTGTTGTACCCAAATTGTGAAGATGGCAGCACAAAGCTCGGTATCTGCTGGAATTGTTGCGATGGAAGGCGAGTGTGGTCTAACCGACTCCTCATTTGAAAAGATCTTGAAAATAATGAAGCGAAGTTTCCAAAACATAATGAACTTCCAGAGTACCTCTGAAGCAAAGAAGACTCTTTGTCCTCTAGGATTAGATGTGCAAAATATACATGCATGCATTAATGACGCATCCTCTACATGGTAAGGAGTATGAGAATTTAGATAAATGCCGGTATGCAATGCATTGCGATATAAAATCGCACGAGATGACACTGGTGATGTTGAGGAGAGCCCCTCGGAAGAGGGTTCTGCTAAGGTTATGTGGTATGCTCCTATAATACCAAGGTTGAAACGCATGTTCGAAACAAAGAGCATGCGGGTTGTTGCGATGGCACAAAGAAGACCGTAAGAAAGGCGGGAAGTTGAGACACCTGCGATGGGTCACAGTGGAGAAAAATTGAGAGAGACTTCCCGGACTTTGCGGTGGCGCAAGGAACTTATGGTTTGGTCTAAATACGGATGGCATGAATCCTTTTGGGAGCAGAGCTGCAGTCACAACACAGCCCGTGACTCTATGTATCTACAACCTGCCTCCTTGGTTGTGCATGAAGCGTAAGTTCATTATGATGCAGTGCTCATCCAAGGCCGAAGCAACCGGCAACGACATTGATGTGTACCTTAGGCCATTAGTTGAAGAACTCTTACGGTTGTGGCGCAAATCAGGTGTATGCGTCGTGGGATGGGAACAAACATGAGCCATTTGATCTCTGAGGGTTGTTATTCGTAACCATCAATGATTGGCTGCTCTTAGTAACCTTTTCGTGACGGATAAACAAGGGATATAAGGCATGCACACCTTGTTTAGATAAGACGAAGGTACATATTTGCATAAATGCAAGAAGGTTGTGTATCTGGCGAATCGGCGATTTCTTCCACCAATCATCCCGTAAGAAAGAAAGGCAAGCATTTCAAAGGTGAGGATCAAGCGAAGAAGCTGAACTCCTATGGTGATGATGTATTTGGTATGGTCAAGGACATAGAAGTAATCTTTGAAAAGGGTCCCGGCGGTCAATCAGTTCCGAACGACATCGCTATAGGACACGCACCCATGCGGAAGAAGAAATCTATATTTTGGGAGCTGCCATATTGGAAAGTCCTGCGTGTCCGCTCTTCAATCGATGTGATGCACGTGACGAAGAATCTTTGCGTGAACCTGCTAGGATTCCTAGGCGTGTATGGGAAGACAAAAGATACACCAGAAGCAGGAAGGACCAACAAATTATGAAATATCCAAAGAACATGCATACACAGAACAAGATGGATAAAGGGCGTCACTTAAGTCGTGCCAGCTATGCTCTTACCAAAGCAGAGAAGGAAATCTTTTTTGAAGTCCTTTATAGTATCAAGGTGCCATCGGGCTTCTCATCTAATATAAAAGGGATAATAAATATGGTAGAGAAAAAGTTCCAAAACCTGAAGTCTCATGACTGTCACGTGATTATGACGCAGTTGCTTCCGATTGCATTGAGGGGGCTTCTAGCGGAAAATGTTCGAGTACCCATTGTGAAGCTGTGTGCATTCCTCAATGCAATATCTCATAAGGTAATCAATCCAGATATTCTGCCAAGGTTACAGAAGGATGTGGTACAATGTCTTGTTAGTTTTGAATTGGTGTTCCCACCATCCTTCTTCAATATTATGACGCATCTCTTGGTTCACCTAATGGAAGAGATTGCCATTCTCGGTCCGGTATTTCTGCACAATATGTTCCCCTTTGAGAGGTTCATGGGAGTCTTAAAGAAATATGTTCATAACCGTGCTAGACCAGAAGGAAGCATCTCCAAGGGATATGGAACAGAGGAGGTCATTGAGTTTTGTGTTGACTTTATTCCTGACCTTAAGCCTATTGGTGTTTCTGACTCGCGGCGTGAGGGAAGACTAAGTGGAAAAGGCACGCTGGAAAAGAAAGCAATGATATGTAGGGACGGGGATTCTTTCACTAAAGCACATTACACAGTTCTACATAATTCCACCTTGGCAGCTCCGTATATCGAGGAACACAAGAATATTCTACGCTCCAAAAACCCGGGGAAGCCTGAATCACTGATTACAGATGAACACATGAAGTCTTTCGGTGGTTGGATGCGGACACATATCTTGAATGACACCACTGTTGGAGATCGACTATACTTGTTGGCCGAGTCACCATCTTCTACTATATTGAATTTCCAAGGGTACGAACTAAATGGGAATACATTCTACACGATCGCCCAAGATAAAAAGAGCACCAACCAAAATAGTGGTGTCCGCTTTGATGCAATAGACGAGAATGGACAAAAGGACACATACTATGGTTACATAGAGGAGATATGGGAACTAGACTATGGAGTCTCTTTTAAGGTCTCTTTGTTTCGCTGCAAATGGGTCAACCTGAAAAGGAAAGGGGTAAAGATAGACCAGCTGTACGGAATGACAACAGTGGATCTCAACAATCTTGGTTATAGAGATGAACCATTCGTCCTAGCCAATGATGTATCTCAGGTTTTCTATGTGAAGGGCATGTCCTCCAGACCGAAAAAAAGAAAAAAATATGCAAATGAATACATCATGTGATGAGCCAAAGCGTCACATAGTTCTTTTAGGGAAAATAAACATCGTGGGAATCGAGGACAAGACATACATGTCAGAAGATGATAATAAGTTTGATGAAATTCCGCCCTTCATAGTGAAAACTGACCCAAGCATTCCGTTAAGTAAAGAAGATGCTCCATGGTTACGTCTGAAGCGATCATAAGGAAGGACATATGCCAAGAAGTTCATGCTCATATTATGTAACTCTAGTTCATGTCTTTCGCGGTTTGTGGCTTCACCTAAGGATATCTTTCGCGGTTTATAGCTTGACCGGGACTATATATAGGGGGGCCTTTAGTCCCGGTTTTGTAGTCTCAGTTTTTAATATTAATAAATGTCTTGAGTGTTAGTCCCGTTTTGTGGCTGGATGTAACACCCTCAGAATCGGACCTATGCAAGTTTGAGCGAAATTCGCCAAACCCACATAGAAACGATTCAAAGGTGCCCACCAGGCACTTTCGTGCGGGTGGAAAACGAAGTAATAACATTACACAACAGTCCTCGATGGGACCCACAGAACAGATATATATATAACAGCGACTCAAAGAGTCAAGAAGACAGATATAATATACAAGATCCAAATCACCTTGAAAACGATAGAGCGTCCGACTACGGACCAGAAGCAAATGGGGCTAAGAGCCCTGAAGAATAACCAATGGCGTCCATAACCCCGCCTGTGCCAGGAAGGGTAACCCCGCTAACGACGTCGATCTCAAACCTGCTTAAACAAAAGGGTGCCGACAAAGGGCAAAGGAAAAGAGGAGCATCGATCGAGGCCAAGACAGCGAGGCTAGAATTGGCCCTCGCCTACATAGGTATGGTGGACTAAAGCGGCAGCGGCAGCATGCACTAAACAACCTATAGAGACTCGATACAACTGGCGGTAAAACAGAGAGGGATAAGAATGACCTAACCGGATCCAACCTGAAGCTATCACCAAGCAAACCCATCCTGGTGTTTCCCCCTCGAGACCAATCGAGGAAGTCCACCGAGGAACTCACACAGTTGGCAGTTTTACTTATTCAGTTATAGTTGCGGCACTTTACTAGTCAGGTTTAGATAATCGTCCTGATAAAATAAGCAGTGGGCCCTTTTAGTTAATCATTCCGTTATAGTTGCAACAATTACTACTCAGATACAGATAGCATGAGATAAACCCAAAACCCAGCAGTTGTTGGTACTTTTATTCAGCCAATTCCGTTGTAGTTGCCATACTTACTAGTCAGATACAATTGTCGCAAGCGACAACCAAACAAGCAATTGTGGGCAGTATTAATTAGTCATTCCATTATAGTGAAGCTGATTACTAGTCATTATAAGTCAAATTTATAGCAGTAAACTTTAGTTATGCTTGTCTATGATCGAGATACTGTGCTCCAAGTCGTCCATATCCGCGGACACGGCTTTCAGAAAGTTTTACCCGGCCGGGGTGCACCAATAGCAACACACGCTCGATCAACCTCGGAAAAACCAAATCAAAACCCAACGAGGCTTTCACGACTGAACAATCACAGGATTCAGAAATATTTCGGGGCACCCTTAAGTAGATTCCGAACGGAGTAAGCAAGCTCAGACGGCCTCAAGGTTATGGGGACGGTGTGAGCGATCGGGAACCCGAAGTGTGGCTGGGCTTGTCGACACGCGGAATCGGGCCATTATCCTAACAGACAAAGGTGCTCCTCGCACAAATTAAATCTGAAGTAGCATGGCATAAGTACAGGATCGTAATAAAACCTCAAACTAGTTTGTGGCCCCAAGAAATAAGAATCAATCAAGCTCGGGGCCTGGGGTCCCATATACCTCCCGGATGTGGATAGCGCGATAAATCAAGGAACAGTATCAAGTACTCGGGTCTTACGGACACAAGTGGGCGTTCGAAACCAAATATTTTCTATCACCCACCGATGCCTCGCTTATTCAATTTTAGTTGTTAAACAGAAATTAAAGTGACGATAAGTAAAACTAGAATCATCTCCATCGTCAACATGCGGCAAAACATCAAGAATCGTGGCATATGACACACATCAAGACTTGAGCAAGCAACTACGACGCCATAAGTCCAACTCTCTACCAAACAACAAGGTTATAGGGTGTGTCCAAGGCAATATAGGGCTGCACGGTATCTCACAGTGCGAAACTAAAGCATCGCAACACGTATAGCAATAGATCAACAGAGGGAATAAAGACTATAAAAGTAAGATAGGTAGAAAGAGGAGATGCTACTTTGAAAACATTGTCGAAGGTTTTATCCAAAGACCGGGCGAAGCTCACATCAACTCAACGGCCTTATCCGCGAAGAAGCAAATCACTAGAAGGAACACCGGATGCAATATTTAATACAACGGCAGAAGATCGGCATGATGCATGCATGATGGATGACATGGCAAAGGTGCGATGCAATTAGGTCAATATTAAGTGGAACCGGGGTCCCGACAATTTAATTAGATGGTTCAAGTTATTTAGATCCCCGCAATTTAAATGTGGTTTAACATGGTAGAAGATAGCACCGGGTTCGCTACACAAGTTTAAATGAGGCCGATATGAGACTAGATTTGCCCGCATATGGGCCCCATATTTAATTATTAGGTGAATCGGCAGAAGGCCCCAAACCACAGATATGCATGCGAGTATGACAATTCAATATGCGATCAAGTTGTTATTATGCATTTATAAAATAGGGTTTGCGGGAAGGGGTTCACACATTAGGGTTCTCGACGATCTTGGGGTTTCCGGGGTTCGGGGTTCGACAGGGTCCAGGGTTCGACGGGTTCGTCTCGGCGGTGTGTTCTCAAACATCGGGTAGATCTTGTCGCATCCGGGTTCTCAGCGGTCTCGGCGTTCGGAAAGGAGTACTCGGTTCGGTGCCGGGGGTTGCATCGGATTCTTCGGGGTTGTTCTTGTCGCATGCAGATCTTGTCGGTACCGTGTGCCGGTCGGTCTTGGCGATCGGGGTGCAGAACTTGGTGTCCGGGTCGGGGTACTTGTCGTTCAGGGTCTCGGAGTCCGGGATGAAATGCTTGGCGTCCGGCGGTCGATCTTGTTGGTACCGGCCCCATCGGGTTCCACCTCGCTTATTGGTCGACGAACATGCAGCGATGCAGATCTTGGCGACAAAGGTCAGCGGAGGGGGGGGGTCTTGTGACGAGACGGTCTTGTCGAGGAACCCTCGGGTTCGGGATGAAGGTCTTGCGGTTTCCGGTTCTCTTTGGGTTGGGGTTCTCGGCGTCCGAGGCAGATCTTGTCGCGGTGTAGAGATTGCCTATTGTGGCGCGCTTGGCGGTCATCGGTTCGGCGCCGAAGGTCGTTGGCGAGCTCGGGTTGTCTCGGAACGGTCATAGGGAACATCATCGGATCCTCCATGGCGCACATACACGAGCACACACAGATACACACACGGGACAGCGGGCCCACAGGTCGACGGGGACACGGGGGGGAAGGTCCTGGCCGGCGGGGCCCTGGCCGGGCGAGGCCGCGCAGAGGGGACGCCGGCGCAGAGGCGGCAGGACCGGGCGAGGCGGCCCGCACGAGGGCACGAGAGCGACACCGGCGGCGCTGGCGGCCAGGCGGGCGCGGCGTAGCAGCAGCGGTGGCCGGGCGGCGCGGTGAGGCGGAGCAGGGCGGCGGGGCGGGGCCGAGGAGAACGCGATGGCGAGACGGAGCGGGCCCGGGCGGGCGGGCGTGCGGCGGGCAGCAAGGCCGGAGAGCGGAGGTCGGAGGTGAGGATGCAGGGAGGCGAGCCGGCGGCAAAGACGCGAGGTGGACGTGGCGCCAAGTGTGGCGTCAGCGCTGGGCGTGGCGTTCAGCCGATGGAGGCGAAGGAGGATGGCCGGCGGAGCGCGAGGTGGGCGGCGGCGAGCCGGGAGGAGCTCATGGGCGACGGCGGGGCTCAGCCTGGGCGCGGGCGGACACGCCAATGGGCGTGGCCGGCAGAGCGTGGGAGAGGAGATGGGAGGCCGCCAAGTGCGTGCGGGAAGGAGGGCTGGGAGGTCGCATGCGGGAAGGTGAGTGGTGGGGCCCGTGTGGCGATTGGCGGTAGCAGGCTGCACGCTGTGGAGGCGGGAAGTGGGCCTGTGGCAAGGCGTGGGGCGTGTGGTTCTCAGGGTGGGCAGGATTTACTAGTCTGGGAGGCGGGTGTGTCCTGAGGCGGGCGGTGAGGGAGTTGGGTGGGACCGGTCATAGAGAGAGGGTAGTGGGGTAAGAAAAGGAGAGGGGGAAAGAGATGGATGGATGAGGTGGCAGGGTGGGTATGTTTGGGGTGAGAGGGGGAGGGGGCAGCCTGGGATTGGTGGGTAGGAATAGATTGGGTGGGACTAGGATTTAGGGTAGGGCTGTTTTATTATTTGTGTTTGTTTGGTCCTGTTCTAATTAAAACAGGACCACTTTGCCAAAAGTTTTTAGAGAAAATAAATATCCGATACCTTCGGGGTTTTGCCTTTTATAATAAAGAGGGGTTTTTGTACCATTCAAAACTAGGCTTTTCAAATAATGCAGTCAAACAATGCATGATGATGACGATGCAATGCACAAATTTAACGCGATTTTCTAGTAGTGGTTTTGCGGGATGCCACAATTCGACACCACTAACAAAGGATCTCGCCCTCGAGATCCGCCTCATGGTACCGGAAGGGAGGTCGGCGATCTGCGTCTTCTCGCTTCGTGTAGGTCCTCGCGACACCACTAACAAGAGGTCGTTGTCCGTGATCGTCGAGAGAACACTCCGGAAAACAAAAGGTCGAAGGTAGAGGCATCCACAAATAAAGCCACCTCTAGCTTCCGATGGATGGAGTAAAACTGCTGGATCCACTGATTCGATGTACAAGAGCGAATGATAAGGGTAGTCGGATGGTGATCAGTCCATCGCGCACCCAAACCATTACTCTGCACACGAATAGGCGGATTATGCAACTAACTCTCGGATTCAGACTGAAGATCTCGACAAGCGAGGTTCGGAAACAACGGAGTGATGCAGACTCTGCTTCGGATCTGGCGTAGGGGATGTCGTCGCGTCGGAAACACCGGAAGGCACAACCAAGGAACAAAGAATGGTACCACAGCAGACGGATTCATCAGGCATCTTGAACACCGGACGGTAGAACACCGTTATCGAAGAAGGAAGTGAAACCCTAAAGGTACGACGGAAACCCCACCACGAGAATTCCTGGACTCGAAGAAAGAGACGAGAGCGGATTCAAAGCACGTAGGGGTAAGAGGGGAACAGCAGAGAGGTAAGGAGTAAAATCAGACCTAATCAGAACTGTCCAACCGATTTTTTCAAAATAGTTTTGACACTCTACTTCGGCCGTTAGCTAGGTTTTCCTCTGACAGTTGGACTTGTGGGTATCGCAATCGCTCGATACCACTCAGAACACCTCGAATCGGACCTATGCCAGTTTGAGCGAAATTCGCCAAACCCACATAGAAACGATTCAAAGGTGCCCACCAGGCACTTTCGTGCGGGTGGAAAACGAAGAAATAACATTACACAGTCCTCGATGGGACCCACGAGCAGAGATATATAACATGACTCAAAGAGTCAAGAAGACAGATATAATATACAAGATCCAAATCACCTTGAAAACGATAGAGCGTCCGACTACGGACCAGAAGCAAATGGGGCTAAGAGCCCTGAAGAATAACCAATGGCGTCCATAACCCGCCTGTGCCAAGCCGGAAGGGTAACCCGCTAACGACGTCGATCTCAAACCTGCTTAAACAAAAGGGGTGCCGACAAAGGGCAAAGGAAAAGAGGAGCGTCGATCGAGGCCAGATGATGCGAGGCTAGAATTCGCGGTCCTCGCCTACATAGGTATGGTGGATCAAGCGGCGGCGGCATGCACTAAACAACCTATAGAGACTCGATACAATGGCGCGGTAAAAGCAGAGGGATAAGAATGACCTACGGATCCAACACAAGCTATCACCAAGCAAACCCATCACGGTGTTTCCCTCGAGACCAATCGAGGAAGTCCACCGGAACTCACAGTTGGCGCTTTACTTATTCGATTATAGTTGCGGCACTTTACTAGTCGAGTTTAGATAATCGTCCGATAAAATAAGCGATGGGCCCTTTTAGTTAATCATTCCGTTATAGTTGCAACAATTACTCGGATCTGAGATAGCATGAGATAAACCCAAAACCCGGCAGTTGTTGGTACTTTTATTCAGCCAATTCCGTTGTAGTTGCCATACTTACTAGTCGAGATACAATTGTCGCATGGCGACAACCAAACAAGCAATTGTGGGCGGTATTAATTAGTCATTCCATTATAGTGAAGCTGATTACTAGTCATTATAAGTCAAATTTATAGCGATAAACTTTAGTTATGCTTGTCTATGATCGAGATCATGCTCCAAGTCGTCCATATCTGCGGACACGGCTTTGAAAAGTTTTACCCGGCGGGTGCACCAATAGCAACACACGCCGATCAACCTCGGAAAAACCAAATCAAAACCCAACGAGGCTTTCACGATGAACAATCACAGTTCAGAAATATTTCGGGGCCACCCTTAAGTAGATTCATAGCGGAGTAAGCAAGCTCGAGCGGCCTCAAGGTTATGGGGACGGCTGTGAACATCGGGAACCGAAAGTGTGGCTGGGCTTGTCGACACATGGAATCGGGCCATTATCCTAAATACAGCATGTGCTCCTCGCACAAATTAAATACGAAAGTAGCATGGCATAAGTACAGGATCGTAATAAAACCTCAAACTAGTTTGTGGCCCCAAGAAATAAGATGAATCAAGCTCGCTCGGGGGTCCCATATACCTCCGGATGTGGATATAGCGATAAATCAAGGAACAGTATCAAGTACTCGGGGTCTTCAGGACACAAGTGGGCGTTCGGAAACCAAATATTTTCTATCACCCACCGATGCCTCTGCTTATTCAATTTTAGTTGTTAAACAGAAATTAAAGTGACGATAAGTAAAACTAGAATCATCTCCATCGTCAACATGCGGCAAAACATCAGCAACTGTGGCATATGACGACACACATCAGTACTTGAGCAAGCAACTACGACGCGCAAGTCCAACTCTCTACCAAACAACAGGTTATAGGGTGTGTCCAAGGCAATATAGGGCTGCACGGTATCTCACAGGTACGGAAACTAAAGCATCGCAACCACGATAGCAATAGATCAACAGAGGGAATAAAGACTATAAAAGTAAGATAGGTAGAAAAGGGAGATGCTACTTTGAAAACATTGTCGAAGGTTTTATCCAAAGACCGTGAAGCTCACATCAACTCAACGGCCTTATCCGCGAAGAAGCAAATCACTAGAAGGAACACGGATGCAATATTTAATACAACGGAAAGATCGGCATGATGCATGCATGATGGATGACATGGCAAGGTGCGATGCAATTAGGTCAATATTAAGTGGAACCGGGGTCCGACAATTTAATTAGATGGTTCAAGTTATTTAGATCCCCGCAATTTAAATGTGGTTTAACATGGTAGAAGATAGCACCGGGTTCGCTACACAAGTTTAAATGAGGCCGATATGAGACTAGATTTGCGCATATGGGCCCCATATTTAATTATTAGGTGAATCGCGAAGGCCCCCAAACCACAGATATGCATGCGAGTATGACAATTCAATATGCGATCAAGTTGTTATTATGCATTTATAAAATAGGGTTTGCGGGAAGGGGTTCACACATTAGGGTTCTCGACGATCTTGGGGTTTCCGGGGTTCGGGGTTCGACAGGGTCCAGGGTTCGACGGGTTCGTCTCGGCGGTGTGTTCTCAAACATCGGGTAGATCTTGTCGCATCCGGGTTCTCAGCGGTCTCGGCGTTCGGAAAGGAGTACTCGGTTCGGTGCCGGGGGTTGCATCGGATTCTTGAGGTTGTTCTTGTCGCATGCGAGATCTTGTCGATCGTGTGCCGCTCGGTCTTAGCGATCGGCGAACTTGGTGTCCGGTCGGGTACTTGTCGTTCGGGTCTCGAGTCGGATGAAATGCTTGGCGTCCGTGGTCGATCTTGTTGGTACCGCCCATCGGGTTCCACCTCGCTTATTGGTCGACGAACATGCGATGCGCATCTTGGCGACAAAGGTCAGCGGAGGGTCTTGTGACGAGGCGGTCTTGTCGAGGAACCCTCGGTTCGGATGAAGGTCTTGCGGTTTCGGTTCTCTTTGGGTTGGGGTTCGGCGTCCGAGGCAGATCTTGTCGCGGTGTAGAGATTGCCTATTGTGGCGCGCTTGGCGGTCATCGGTTCGGCGCCGAAGGTCGTTGGCGAGCTCGGGTTGTCGCGGAACGGTCATAGGGAACATCATCGGATCCTCCATGGCGCATACACGAGCACACAGATACACACACGGGCCCTGGTCAGTCGACGGGACACGGGGAGGTCTGGCAGCGAGGCCCTGGCGGCGAGGCGCGCCGAAGGGGCCGGCGCGGCGGAGACAGCGGCACTCGCGAGCCCGCAGCAGGCGGCGGTCGAGAGCGGCACCGGCGACACGTGGCGGGCGGCAGCGGCGAGCGTAGGCGTGGCAAAGCCTTGCGGTGAGCATGGCCGGAAGCAGTGGCGAGACGCGGAAGCGGCAGCCAGCGGCCGGCAGCGTCTGGCAGCAGCTGCCGGAGGTCGGAGGTGAGGATGCGAGGCGAGCCGTGGCAAGACGCGAGTGGGCAGGGTTCGCGCGCGTGTGCAGGCAGCAGCTGGTGGCGTTGGCGCGATGGAAGCGGCGAGGAGGATGGCCTTGCGAGGTGGCGAGGCGGCCGAGGCGAGCTGGAGGCGGCAGCGGGGCTCGCCGCCTCTGTCTTGCGCGACACGCCAATGGGGAGTGGCCGTGGCAGAGCGGGAGGGAGATGGGAGGGCCGGCCGCGTGCGTCTGGGAGGAGGCTGGGGAGGTCGCATGCGGGGAAGGTGAGTGGTGGGGCCCGTGTGGCAGTTGGCCGGGCGGGCTGCAGGTGCAGCGTGTGAAAGAGGTGGGCCCAGGGCAAGGCGTGGGGCGTGTGGTTCTCAGGGTGGGCAGGATTTACTAGTCTGGGGAGGAGCGGGTGTGTCTGACAGGGGCGGGCCGGCTGAGGGAGTTGGGGTGGGACCCGGGTCATAGAGAGAGAGGGGTAGGGGCTGGGGTAAGAAAAGGAGAGGGAGAAAGAGATGGATGGATGAGGTGGCAGGGTGGGTATGTTTGGGGTGAGAGGGGGAGGGGGCAGCCTGGGATTGGTGGGTAGGAATAGATTGGGTGGGACTAGGATTTAGGGTAGGACTGTTTTATTATTTGTGTTTGTTTGGTCCTGTTCTAATTAAAACAGAACCACTTTGCCAAAAGTTTTTAGAGAAAATAAATATCCGATACCTTCGGGGTTTTGCCTTTTATAATAAAGAGGGGGTTTTGTACCATTCAAAACTAGGCTTTTCAAATAATGCAGTCAAACAATGCATGATGATGACGATGCAATGCACAAATTTAACGCGATTTTCTAGTAGTGGTTTTGCGGGATGCCACACTGGACCGGGACTATGAAGAAGTTGTCCCGATTCGTACTTACCATTAAGATCTGATCTCCAAACGCACGCGGTCACATATTAGGGAGTGCCTCTATGACCAGTTTCTTGGAGATGCCGGAGGGCCCGATCGTGGCATCTCCTGGCTGGTCGTAATCTCCTGCTCTCGAAACCATCTTGCAGCTTGTAACTCTAACTAGATCAATACACAGAGCTAACTAATTTCACATATTAGGAGTGCCTCTATGACCGATTTCTCGGAGATGCCGGAGGCTGGGCTCGTCGGCATCTCCACAGGCTGGCCGTAGTGGTGTCCCTACTCTAAAACCATCTTGCAGCTTGTAACTTCTCTAACTAGATCAATACGCTGGAGATAACTAATTTCACATATTAGTGCCTCTATGACCGGTTCTCGAGATGCCGGAGGGGCTGGGCTCCGTCGGCATCTCCCCGAACTGGTCGTAGTGGTGTCCTGCTCTCGAAAACCATCTTGAAGATGCCTCAAACGGTGGAGGATCGGACTCACAAGGATGCCTATTTATAGTACAAGCTCGGCATAGTGTCGACACTTACAAAATAATGTCGACACTCACCCCTATTATTAGTCTTGACTCGTGTTTTGTCGGGTTGGTGTCTCCAACGGGACTAAAGGTTCATCTTTAGTCGGTTGGTGACACCATCCGGAGACAAGGTACACCTGCAGGACATAATGTCGACACTCACCCCTATCATTAGTCTTGCTGGCCCACTGCCGAAATCCCTCCAACCGGGACTAAAGATGAACCTTTAGTATATTGAAAATCCGAACAATGAAAATCCTTCGCGTGGTGTCATATTATGTGACATAGTTGAAAGGAAAAATACCAGACTTGGTATATTGATCATGTCTCAAAAAAACCTTCACAAAATGACCAATCATGTTCGAGGTTTCATGGCTTTCGGTCCAAATGACCGATGTTATGTGCTGAATCACGACATAGTTTGTGATGATGTGCCCATATTATGCATGCATGCGGACATTGGTATGGAGAACAATGTTGCAGGAGGAAGTTTTCCTTTTATGCATACGGAAAAGCCCTTTTCCATTTTCCGAGCGCAAAAAACTGGTCGTTTTGTGAAGTAACCACCAAAATCCCATTTCAGAATGCTACCGTCCCATTTTCCTAAAATACTAGACCACCTTACATGGACTATCTCCCAACCGGGACATCTCAAATCTTTTCGTCCATCCCGTGTAAAAAGGACAAATGTCTGCCGAATCGGTAGGAAGTGGGTCCGGTTTGTACTACACGTACATGATCTATCGCCCGTGTTTTTTTAAAAAAATCATTTTTAGACTCGCAATATGTGGTTTCTTCAGAGATCCAATGCAAGATCTAACGATGCTCGTCCCCTATCTTCATGCACGCCGGTTCGACCATAGTTAGAAATTCAGAAAATTCAAAACAGGCATAATAAATTCAAAAAAAATCCGAACAATGAAAATCCTTCGCGTGGTGTCATATTATGTGACATAGTTGAAATTAAAAATACCAGACTTGGTATATTGATCATGTCTCGAAAAAACCTTCACCAAATGACCGATGTTATGTGCTGAATCACGACATAGTTTGTGATGTTGTGCCCATATTATGCATGCATGTGGACATTGGTATGGAGAACAATGTTGCAGGAGGAAGTTTTCCTTTTTGTCGCACGGAAAATCCCTTTTCCATTTTCTAAGCGCAAAAAACGGGTCGTTTTTTTAAGTAACCACCAAAATGCCGTTTCAGAATGCTACCGTCCCATTTTCCTAAAATACTAGACCACCTTACATGGACTATCTCCCAACCGGGATATCTCAAACCTTTTCGTCCATCCCGGGTAAAAAGGACAAATGTCTGCCGAATCGGCAGGAAGTGGGTCCGGTTTGTACTACAGGTACATGATCTATCGCCCGTGATTTTGTGAAAAAAATCATTTTTAGACTCGCAATATGTGGTTTCTTCAGAGATCCAATGCAAGTTCTAAATGAGCCATTTTTCTTCCCGCCATTTCTTCCTGCCATTTTTCCCCGACATTTCTCCCACCATTTCTTCCCGCCAGTTCTTCCCTTCAGTTATCTTCCTGCCATTTCTCACTATATATATATGTAGGGTTGGCCTCCATTGTCATTGCACATCTCTAGACTCATATCTGCAACCTCATCACTCTTTCCCATGACTTCCACCGTAGCACTAACTCCTAGGGCGGGGCGCTTTGCCTCGAACTACCACTGCTTAGAACTCTTGTCCCTGTCGGGATTTGGATCTTTGGCCGGAGGCGTGCTGGTTCCTCCTGTCCCTCTATGTGTGGCGCGTCGGATGGCCATCACGAACCACTACTACTGCGAGCTCACGCCGGAGCAGCGGAGGAATCCCAGATGGCATCCCGACTATTTCTCGACTTGGGAAGCCTTCTTCGTGGATCGGCGTGAGAGGGCGCTCGCCAGGCACGAGGAGGATGGCCCACCTCCTCCGAACTTCAACGAGGCCGGCCGTCGGTTGTGGTGGCGCGGTCGGACTCTCTAGAGCGTCATGTCCTATGACACGGTCGCCGACTCTAGCCCCCGTCTGCGCTACCCTCAAGTCCAGCCCACTCATACTCAGCCTTCAAGGTTCAACTACGGCGATCCGGCGGCGGCAGCAATGGCGAAATCACGACTACGATGGCGAGTATTACAGTGTAGCGGGAGCATGGTGAATCGCTCCAACATTGCAAAACAAGTCCCGCCGATTGTGGCTTAATCTGGCCATGTATCTTAATTTCCAGTTCTTCTATGTAACTTTGTGTTAGTTGCGTTATGTACTTTAATTCCAGTTCTATCCTAATAAAATTTTCTTTCCGCCCATTATTTCCCGTCATTTTTTCCCGCCCATTAATATATAAAAAATATAAGTTAATTCAAATCCAAATTAAAACACAGAAAATGGTTTTGAATTATTCATTCAAATCGAGACACTTTTTATGTTTAAAGTTTTTCTAAATTCCAAATTAATATTCAAAAAATATAAGTTAATTCATTTTTAATTTTAAATGGTTCATAGTTTAAATGGTTACATTAATTATTTTTAAAAACAGAAAATGGTTTTGAATTAGTTATTCAAATTCAAACACTTTTTATGTTTAAAGTTTTTCTAAATTCCAAATAAATATTCAAAAAATATAGGTTAATTAATTTTAATTTTAAATGGTTCATAGTTTAAATGGTTACATTACTTATTTTTTAAAAATATAAAATGGTTTTGAATTATTTATTCAAATCCACACACTTTTTATGTTTAAAGTTTTTCTAAATTCCAAATTAATATTCAAAAAATATAAGTTAATTCATTTTTAATTTTAAATGGTTCGTAGTTTAAATGGTTACATTAATTATTTTTAAAAACAAAAAATGGTTTTGAATTAGTTATTCAAATTCAAACACTTTTTATGTTTAAAGTTTTTCTAAATTCCAAATTAATATTCAAAAAATATAAGTTAATTCATTTTTAATTTTAAATGGTTCATATTTTAAATGTTTACATTAATTATTTTTAAAAATAGTAAATAGTTTTGAATTAATTATTCAAATTCAAACACTTTTTATGTTTAAAGTTTTTCTAAATTCCAAAGTAATTATCATTTAAAAAACATTACAAATTTAAACCCCAAAATAAAAAATAAGGCGGGAAGAGAGAGAAAAATCCTGAAATTTTTTGAAAACAGGGTCCCTCTGTCAGTCACTGTGGCTAGGTATGCCTGCGGTGTAAAAAGTTTAACCGGCTTTTAATAATTTCAGAAATAATTATAATCTTATAAATTCTATAACTTTTAATCTATAAGTCAGAAAAATATGAATAATATATCAAAATGTTTAGAAAAATGAAACCTAGCTATCTAAGCTATAATCATGCATTGTTCAACAACTTAAATAACAATTTTAATTAGAAGATCAAATCCACCCCTCTCATGTGTTCCAGAGTTTCTCCGAGTTAGGGTTTTCACCCCTTGGAACCCCGATTAATTGTAGAGCATGCTTTAGGGTTACATTTCAATGCAATTCAACTTGTCATATCATCATACTTGCTTGAGCATTACATCGATGCCATGTGTTGATTGTTTCCCTTTCTTTCCGGTGTTTGGTTCTTCCCGGTAGAATACGATATCGAGATCGAAGATAGAGATCAACACCGTCGAAGCTCGAAGACAAATACTTGACCAACTGTAATCAAGTCAAGTACAAGGATCCTGCATCTCTGCTTTCGGCTATCAACAGGCAAAGGCAAGCATAGCCCTACCATGATATAATCCTATGATTTCGAAAGCATTTCAATTCTTGCCATGATGCATACAATTCTACTCTGGTCTTTTATCGATAGTTAGAGTGTCCTATATATTATAATATTTTGTATTTGTATATGTATATGTATTTGTATATGTATATTATCATATTTTGTATTTGTATATGACATTAGTTGTCATAGACCCTATTTGAATCGATGTTGCACCTAGGGTTAGCCGGTGTGTCCTCGCCAGGGCATCCCGAACCCGAGGGTTGATTGATTGCCGCCTTTTTAAGCTATAATCATGTAGAAAAATGAGTTCTACCTTTTTAAGCTATAATATATCAAAATGTTCAGAAAAATGAGTTCTACCTTTTTAAGCTATAATATATCAAAATGTTCAGAAAAATGAGTTCTACCTTTTTAAGCTATAATCATGCATTGCTAATCAACTTTAATGACAAGTTTAATTAGAGAACTAAATCAACCCCTCTCATGTGTTTCCGGAGTTTCCCGAGTTAGGGTTTTCAACCCTTGGAACCCCGTTTAAATTTCCGAGCAAGTTTTAGGGTTTCATTTCAATGCAATTCAACTTGTCATATCATCATCCTTGTTTGAGCATTCGGCCTATCCCTCCTCCCCGATCGCCACAACGCCTCCGTCTCCGTCCATCGCCACGCTCCATTAGCCCTTCCCTTTTAGTGTGTATGTATATATTGTGTATGTATATATAGTGTGTATGTATATATTTTTATTATTGTGTATGTATATATTAGGGTTTCTCCGAATTAGGGTTTATCCGTTTGACTTATCCGTTTTCCACCTATGCGAGAAAATATGGACCCACGTCGGAGATGAAGAAAGGAAGAGTTGATCCAAGGTGTGATCCGGGGAAGAAAATTTAGATGTATCGACGTTTCGAAAAACTCCGGTGAGGTGATCCTCTTTTGCGGAATAGGCGACTTGTTTGAGGTTGAAGGTGTTGCCTTCATGAGGAGAAGGCGATGCCTTGTGTAATCGAGAAGACGACCGCTCTGGCGAGGTGCATGTAATATAATTAATTAATTCATTAATTAATCATCTGCTATCTATATAGAAATAGTAACGATGATCTTTCTTCTTTTAGCCCTCCGGATTGAACAAATCTACTGAAAAGAGCGGACGAGGCCCAACCAAAAAGTTGGAAGACCATGAGAGGTTCAGGATCGAAGATATCGCTGAAGACGGCAAAGCGACGGCTCCCGAAGTT
The DNA here is from genome assembly GCA_030063025.1 of Avena longiglumis. Lineage (NCBI taxonomy): Eukaryota > Viridiplantae > Streptophyta > Magnoliopsida > Poales > Poaceae > Avena > Avena longiglumis. The sequence goes on along the minus strand of CP125973.1, from coordinate 494,303,663 downwards.
GTCGCAATCAAATTTGTGGCATAATGCGGAGTAATCGTTAGGGACTTAATCCCGATCACCATTCAAAATTGGAATAGTCCTGCTGATGCTAAAGAAGAGGGAACATGTTTGTTTGTCCCTAACAAGGCCAAAGATTTACTGTGGAAGAGGCTCATGGTTAATTTCAAACTACCGAAGATAGAGCTAGATCCAAATACGGAGGATCCAGTTGAGGACGCCTTAGAACATGGGAGAGCCATGGAGGCTAAGGTCTGGGAGTGGGCTATGAAGAAGATGGCCCAGTGTTTCACCAACTGGAAGAAAAGATTGCACCTTGACTATGTCGTGAAAGAGAAGACTCCGGATTTCAAGAAGACTCAGTTTGAGAAGATAAAACCATTCTGGGCTAAGTTTGTAAATTACAAGACATCAGAAAAAGCTAAGAAAATGTCTGCAACGAATAAGCTGAATGCTGCTAACAAGAAGTATCACCATACTATGGGGCAAGGTGGCTACAGGGCTGGAATTCCTAAGTGGGAGAAACTTGAGAATGAACTGCGTGCTAAAAAGATCACCGTAGAGACAGACGATTGGGTAGAACGTGCAAGGAATTGGTTTTACAGGCATGGGGGCACGTTGGACTCGGAAGGGATGTGTATATATAACATACGACATAAAGAAGACCCCTTGCCAATCGAGAGGATGAGAAAAGCAGTAAAGGCTGTTAAAGATGGGGACTTCATTCCCGATAGAGAGAATGATGAGCTCCCACTCGCCCTTGGAAATAAGGAACATGATGGACGAACACGAGGCACAAGAGGCTCCCAACCATGGAGGGTGGGTTTCAAGAGAGGAAGAAATATCGATAGAAGTCGTCGGAGGAGAAAGGACAGGCGGAAGTTGAAGCAGATATTCGGAAAAGCGAATGCGTATAATTGAAGAACGAATAAAGCAACAACAAGATGAAATTAACGCACTTAAAGAGCATAGTACTACCGGCCCATCTCGAAGACTGCGCATTCGATTACCGCCTATCGAATAATCGAAAAAGCGATGTGGCTTCCACCGAGGTCCGGGTGATGACAATGGCGATGACGATGGTGCAAGCGATGGCTCTGTTGGCTACCCAGTGGAGGATATCACGGAGATGACACCTGCGAGCTACATGTCAAAGTTGTGAACATATCAATAAAGGTGGCGGTTGGCTATGCCTTACCAATTGGACCCACACCAACTTACCGCCGTCCGGTTCGGAGGGCTACTGTTGTTATGCAGGTGGATGAAATCATGCCCACCTTTGAAGTTTTGGATCTTCACTACCTGCAGTGAAGGGGATGTGATGTACTAGGAGACGCAACAAACGTCACCATTCTATGCGAAGAAATGTATCGTGCTTAATCACACGCTAAGGCCATCTTCGCGCCCTCACCCGTCTCCGGCCGAGGTCGTCGTGCCGCAAGTGGCGCCGTCTTCGTCGTCTCACCCGGCTCCGTCGCCTCACCAATCTCGGGCAGCCATCGCGCAGGAGCCATCGCCGAGCCTCGGGATAAAAAGCGTAAGCGCATCTGCTACTCTCTGCGTGGTAAGCGATCGCCGAAACGTAAACAAGAGCCTCTTCCAAAAGTACCAAAGGTTCCTCCCAAGAGAACTTATGACTGTACTGAAGAGGAGACTGCGGCGATCTTTGATGCGGAAGCAACAGCGTTTTTTGCTAAGCTGAGGCGGCCAAAAGAGCCAGAGTTCCCCAACACCAAAGAAGAAAAAGCCAAAGTGTTGAAAATGCTAAAGACTCTTCATCAACCCGAGCCAAAGCTGTCATCAGACTATGAGCGTTCTATTCTCAAGTCACATGCGGCACAAAAAGCCTCGAAGAGCAAGATCTTGATGCAAGCGAAATCTGTTGCCCATCGGAGAACAAGCAAAACAGTCTTGCGCACCTCTCAAGGTGATTTCCCAAACCAATGTGGTCGAGCAAATATGGGGCGAAGAGCGATGATCCGGTAGTTACTGTCTGGAGAAAAGCCTGCTCAAGGTATGAGTATTGCCCAGTACTTATCCCAGTTAGAGTACTTCCCCGTGAGTGAAGTAGCATACAAATACCAGTACGGCAAACCTCTCGTCAAACCTGAGGAGGTAAACAATCTTCCAACAAAAATGCGAAGATTGCATAACTGGTACATGCATGCCACAAAGGCCGAGGCTGACTGGATAGTGCCGAGGGTTACAAAAAAGCATCATGGGAAAGAAAAGGATGACATGATATCCATTGAATTTGATGAACTATTTCAATTATTCAATCAGGACGTCTTGGACAAATCGATCATCAGTGCCTATTGTCTGTAAGTACTAATTCTGTAATTAATTTAGTCTCCAGCTATCTCACCTTGTTTATTACATATATATAATCATACTATAATATGCATAATGAAGATTCTCGAATGCAGCAGAGGACAAATCTATGACATTGGCTTCATTGACCCATATTGGGTTCATCAAGCTAATCTCAAAACAATCCCCCAGGATATGGAGGATAATAGTGTACACGCGTTGAGGTTTCAAGAAACCAGAAGGGAAATACTTTTTCCTTACAACTTCGAGTGAGTGTTACTGTCTTCTATACACTTTCTATTTCGCTTACTCGATGTTAAGTATATAATTGATTAGTTATGCATTCGAAGTTTTCACTATATTCTGTTAATCATTCAACTTGACAAAGGGCGTGTACTAGTCATGGACTCGAAACATAAACCCCTTGAGTAGTGGAAGGACATGCAGATGATCCTTCAGCGGTAATTCTAATCATTACGACACTATATCGGCAACGTTCGTGAATTTTATGATATCAAGTAATCAATAACTTCTTTTATTCGTTTTCTTCGCCGGACAGCGCTTGGAAACGGTTCACCAACAAGGCTAGGGGTGTTTGGAAAGAGGAGCTTACATTTGAAGCACTAGATGTAAGCACCACTAGCTATATCCGCGCATCTCTTTGATTCTAGTTTTAATACAGTTATTATCATGCTTGATTATTATTTTGATTGAACTATGTTCTCGTAAAATGCTTGACACAGGGACCAGGTAACAATCTATGTGGATACTATGTTTGCGAGTTCATCCGGCAGACGTGCGATGAGAAGGGCAGAAATTTAGAGCAACTCCACGTACGTAAACAATTTCTATAGTTTTTAATTACAATCAAATCGTGTTTAGTTTCATTCATATAGGCTGACTCCTTTTTTAAATCAGATCAAACGTCTACGGGACGGTCTTCTGCCAAAGGATCGCGTACGAGCAATTCAGGAGGAATTGGCGGGATTCTTGGATGCAGAAGTCCTAAACCCAAAAAGGGAATACTATTCGGCTGTGTATAGACAATAGAGATTGTAAAAAGAGCAACTTTTGTATGTAGTGCATGAACTCGATCCGTGTATCGAATGTAATATTATCATGATGATCTTGTGTAATATAACAGTTCCTTCATTGATAAATGCAAAACACTAAATAAACAATAAAACAACCTAATGAATTCTCTGCCTCGGCACAAAAAGTGGCGAAAATGCTGCCGCAGCAACAAAATGTGCCAAAATGAATTCTGCGGCGGAAGAAATGTATAAATCTACTGCGGCGAAGGTTATTGTCGGTTCGTTACGAACCGACTAACGCCACCCTCACCCTCTGACGCCGCTACGTGTACCCCCATTTGTCCCGATTGTGGGGCAACCGGGACTAAAGATTGGGGCTTTAGTCCCGATCGATTGTCCCGTCCCGGTTGGTTAACCGGGACTAATGTCTCTTACCAACCGAAACCAATGGAGCGTTTTCTGCCGGTGTACACTTACCTCCGTGTGTCAGGGGAACCCTGGGACCTGTGCATTGGTCCGATCCGTTGTTGTTTGTCTCACAGCTCGTGGTTTCACTGACGAGTTGACGACCATGTGACTGACGACCAGCTCGTGGCCATCGTGTCTAGTTTCAACTTCAGTTAACTCTTTTCTTTTTTAAGAAAGACTCGTCCATAGCAGAAACAGAAACGTACAAACGTGCTCAACTCGCCACCATCGTGCATCAAGCAGAAAGGTCCTAGCTACGTTCGCTGCATCGAATCAGCTTAGCCACCACGCCGGGCGGCCTGGCTATCCAGATAACGGTCGGTCCCTACAAGTGCAGCATGGGCATGGCCAGCCACTATATATCGCCCGCCAACTAGCATCCAATAATGCGCCTCCGTCCCTTTCCTGACCCCATTCACTTATGGCCGCCTTTGGCAATTTGCCGATCGATGTGCTCATGCATCATGCATTTCCATGTAATTCGTGATCATTTCATGGGCAGATGATGTATACATATATATGATCTCCTTGCAAAAGATATTTAGTCGGTCGCTTTCGCCTTTGCGTGAAAAGATTACATAGGATTACGTCTTTGAGCACTCCAACGAGAGCGAGTAAAAATGGCACGGTAAGTTCCTTCTATATCTGGCGTAGTCTCACTGTTTCAGACATTTCAGGATTTTCCGTTTGCCCTTTCAGGCTATGTAGTAGCAGCTTGATGTTACGATACGTGCAAATAGACATACTGTCACATCGTTATGCTGAAAAATTGTGTCACCCTGCTTGTCTTTGCCGATAGTAGATTTCTGTACATTCATACAAACTTTTGTTTATTGGCTTCTTCTACCTCCGTCCCAAGGCTTAAGGCCTATTTTTTTTATCAAAAGTCAAACTACCTCAAGTTTGACCAAGTTTTTAGAGAAAAATATTAATATTTATAATATGTAACCCATACACTTCCATACATCATGAAACATATTTCACATGGTATCTATATAATATAATAGTTCTTGATAGTTTTTTCTAAAAGTTTGGTCAAACTTTTAGGTGACTTTTCAAAAATTATAGGCGTAAGCCTGGATATGGAAAATAATAACTAGGTTCTGAAGCTTACGTCTCAAGTCAGGCCGGTGTACACATGTGGGGAGCCCCTTAATTGAAGTTAGGTACTCAATTGCTTTCATGAGATTGCGGATCGCGGATCATGTCATACTCTACTAGTTTGGACCATACGCAATGCGATTCAACGCGTGTCCCCAACAACTTTACGTGCCCTCCAATTACGTACGGGGTAATGATTTCTTGGAAGTAGAATGGTTACGTGTCATGTAGTACAAGCACATGTTGATTAGCAGTTTTTTCGCGTTAACACAATCCAAGTGTACATCTACACCAACTTCATAGGCATAGGCACAGGCATAAGCACATGTCATTGAAGTTAGACACACACAACGCAATTTTAAAGATTAACATACATAGGCATATTAGACATGCCATACACATGCAACTCAAAACCTAGCACATCTACACCAACTTCATACGTAGCCATCATCAAAATAAATAGCAGGTGGGGCGGCGCAGAATCACCCTTTACCAAGTCATCTCACATGGCGATGAGGTCGAGAAAACAAGACTTAGTCAAAGAATCAAGACTTGAGCAGCCGTGCTTAGCCTCTCCCCAAAACCTTATCTCCTCTCTCCTGGAGTAGGATCAAAGAGACATGGTTCTTGAGGCCTGATCCCCCGATAGTCGTGCATGCGGTCGGTGGGACAGTATAACGAGGGTAGCACAACAAGATGGAACAGCCTTGGCGCACAAAGAGGAATATGCGATCTCATTGCTTGTGATGGCTAGGGTTTACCTTTCGATTACATGTTCCAATGCCATGCATGTATATGTTAGGCTCGCCAAGTAGAACCGTAGTATTCGCGTGTGTAAATCTGGCTTACATCCGTTGTTTGCGAATGTTGCGGTCATTACATGGTGTCTCGAAACGATAAACTTTCTTAATGGTGCATACTAAGGAAGCACACGTTATTATCTTGATATTAAGTGTAAGGGACCATCTTATAATGCTATCGACATGATCTAAGCAAAATAAGATGCATAAAAAGGATTAACATCACATGCATGGATAATGTGATATGATATGGTCATTTTTGCACTTGATCTCCATCTTGTGCGTCATGGTATGGTCTCCATCACTCCAACGGCGTAGCACCAAGGTCCATGGCACCACCATCTTGGTTGTCCTCCAATAATATTATATTACATGGATATCTGACACGCAAGACATAATAGAATAAGACAATCATCGGGATCCCGCTGGTTTGTCATTTTTACAAAGAAGATCATTGCATACATCAAATTTGTAACACTAATCATATCACATCACATGCCCTCCAAAAACAAGTTAGACGCATCTAATTATCTTTGCATGTTTTATGCGGTTTAGGGCTTTCGAGGATAGAACCGTTCATATATACGAACATGAAACCACAATGGTGATAAACAAATTATTAGCAACCCGCTGTAGATTATATCTTAACTATAGTGGAAATGACAGACACCCGCAAGCAACTTATACAAAACAAGTTGCATGTCAAAATGTGAGTCTCATCTGCAAGGACACATAAGGTTAGTACGGGCCGCTTCATTGCACTATGCCACTAAGATTATCAACGCCCACATACATATATATGTTATATTCGTACATAACATCTACGCATAGATCCGGCTTTGATACCACTGAAGGAGTTCGTAGCATAGAAAACAAATTTTTTCCTGCGTTTTGGACAACAATGATGCCAAGATCTGATATAGAATATGCATGTAACATGTAGATATCATTCAGAACAACTTATCCATGAAGACTGAAAGTTTTATCGAGATCGGATCTTGTGGATGATGTAGGCGAACACTTGCCGATCTCAAGATCGTCTAGGTGAGCACTGCAATCCGGTAGCGCCTCCATACTCGGTCATATGTATGGATTGATGAAGATCTCTGTTTCCTCAATCGAGCGGCGCAGCGAAAGTAGTAGATCCACCGGAGAAAACTATTTGGCCATGGCTTCCGCTAATCCAAAAGCCAAGGGTGGAGCAACTAGAGGAGGGAGAGAGAGACTTTTACTTGAGTGTGTGGGTCAGCCGATCGACCTACTATAGTTTAGTACCTATAGATGCGACAGGTCCGGTCCGGTTTGGACCTGATACTGGACCTGTGCACCTGTATCAGAATTCCAGGTCCAAGGGTCGGACCGCACCTTTTCTAGTAGGGTAATGGGTAACCTGTAGGTTTATAGGTTTGACCCTCCTCTGCTGCATACGTCTGCTGCCGGGGTGTTGGGCAGATAATGGCCCAGCTGATCAGTTTATTCCATTAGACAAATACTTGCAGATTCTGTGTATATATGTAAAAAAGAACTATACTAATTGAAGATCGTATATATGCAGATTTTGTATAATGATTTTTTTCATAAAATTTAGACAAAAGCTATCTCATATATTCGCAAAACGTAACAATACAATATACATGGACATAACACGTGCATTACAAGAGAATTAGCAACAGTAACAGGTTAGGACGAACAAATGCGAACAAATGCTTTTGTTCTCTCTTCTTTTGGTTGTCTGAATAAAGTCTTCAACTCTCCTAATGACTGGTGTTGTTGGTAAACTGAACCAACATGGAACCATGTAAGATAATTAAAATGCATGTTCCATGACCTGAAGCAAACAAGTAGCAAGATAATTAATACATGTAAGATGTCTAGATAGTACATGAAGAGTAGAAGTAGTTTCTGTTGAACAGACTGCTCAGAGCAGTACATGTAACATGGGCATTGGGGGTTTTAGTTCCAAAAAAATCTCCCAAAGATGAAGCTACATGAAATCCAAGTCTCTCAAAGATGAAGAATAAACGTAACAGGGAATCCTCTAGGCAGTAATAAGGACATCTGATAAATACCTACGCCAAGGATGAGTTGACTTCAGTATCTTGTAAGTTAACTAGATCGGTGATTGCGCTCATGCTTTTGTCAACAGATGAAATACAAAATTCAAAACATATTACTAGTATAAATAAAATGGAATGACATCAAATGATTTTGTTTACATGGCTATAAACCATGTATACTTTCTTTTTGCCTAAACTACTTGTCCAGATGATATATTACAATGCATATGTTCTGGCTATGGCGTTGTGGCGATTCCACAGCGACGACGAGAGCCCCAGGCGCAGCTGTTCTTCCCCTATGACGGCGTGCACATGGCGGCGCCGCGATGCGCACACGGGTGTGGGTGTTCCAGCGACGACACGGCGCCAGTGGTTGGAGTTGATGTTTTGACGGTGATCTGGCCGGTCTGACGCTCCATGCCTGGGTGCGGCCACCCACTATCCTTGTCCGTTCTCCCTAGCTCCGAGCGCAGTGTTCTTGCTGCTCTGGCCGGGTTGAGTTGAGCCCAATGACATCTTGGCGTGGCGGCTCAAGGTGCCCGTGCGGCGGGGTGGGTGCTGGTTGGCCGACGATGTATCTCTAAGGTGGTTGTGCTCTATCCTACCAGCGACTCCTCCCATGACGGCACTTGGGCCGCTAGCGGCTCGATGTTGTGCCCTCAGGTGGCTTGTCTCCTTGTGGGCATGGTTGCCCCCAATCTGGCGCGCTAAATGTGCTGCCAACGGAGTGGGAAGGAGACAACTCGGTAGCTCCGGGAGAGGAACGAACAATGTTCGGTTGCGGTGAGAGGAACCGGGCGAAAGCCTTGCCTTTCAGGGCCGGTGACAATGACGCCTGAGGGCGCCGTTTCCTCTGAGGCGTCATTGAAGAGTTCCGGCACCTCCCTCGCCCAGTGTCTCATGTCTCGGATGAAAACCTTAGATTTGGCTTGCCAGATCGGGCGAGTAAGATATATCCTGAAAGCCTAGTGAGTAAGATATATCCTACAGACCACCAGCCTATTGCTAGAGTTGCTTACGGTTTGAAGCCTTGAACTTTGCTTGAGCTCACCTCTGAAACTTGCTTGCCTACTGCATGTAGTTTTTTATTACAAACTATCGAACCAAGTTGGTACTCCTGTGGCATTCCCATCCCATTCTATGAAATTTTCATATTACGGTCGGAAAAGGACACATGATATATTTACCCAACGCATTATCACTCCTTGAATGATCAAGTACATGTTTGACTGAATAGAAACGCATATAGTGCTCTAAATCTTTAGCAATAAATGAATACAAATACAAATATGTAGTAGTATAATTTAATCCTAATAACTATGACAATGAATTTAATCTCTTTATTTAGGAAAATAAATAGATCAAGAGGAATGGCATCCCAGAGAACCACAAGGAGGCATAGATGCATGACAGAATGCTTAGCTAGCTACCAATCTGAACTGAATGACTCAGCTACCGATCTAAATTGACGAGAAGAAATTCCTGTGGTACCTGACCTTGGACTATGGCAGATGGGAGAGGGCAGGCCAACGGTGGAGACTGTGATACGGCAAATGATAAGTCGGTAGATTCGGGCTCCTCGTCACCGCTGACGCGCCGCTCGCGTTTGCCTGTCCGACCACGACCGAACTGAATCTCGGGAAGGAGACTGGGGAATCCTGTTACGTTCGCACCTCGCCCGTCCTTGTTACCTTAATCTCTTAGCCTTTCAAGATATTGTTACTTGTGGAAACGAGAGAGGGTTGGAATATCTTTTGCGTGGAGTCCATATCGTTGCCTTTTGGTCCATCATTGTGTCGACAGGCAAGGCGCACGTATTGACCTAGTACGATCGAGTGGCACGGCGTCGAGCACCACCCCAGCACTCTCTGTCACTACGCGCGTATGTTTTGTCCCGGAACGTAACGGACACACCTCCGTACTGGATGCTGTGTGTACTGGATATTGGCGCGGCAGTCGTGATTGGCGCGGCTGTGTGTACGGACACACCTCCGTACTGGATGTTGTGTTTTTTTTTGTCGTCTGAACCTCCAAGTCACTATTTTCCTGCAGGACAACGGGACACAAGGCTGTGTTTTGTCGATTGATGAAACATGAAACGCGACGATGCGACAAGATCGAGCCACTCAAACAATGGAAGTTTTTTTTTTTTTGACTCAAACAATGGAAGTTGGTTTTTTTTTCTTAGGGTGAAATAAAAAGCAGGTCTGTAGATATTTATGGGGTCCAATTGAATTGAGGCCCATGCAAGGTCGTTAATCTACTTACAAGCCATAACATCTATCCCATCGTTATAGGGGAAACTATAGTCAGCCCACAACACAGTTCGAGGCTTTGAACTCTGCCAAGCGCAGGAACAAAATGAACAAAGCCCGTAATGATCCCATGAGTTTTTATTTAGCTTTATAGATGTTCTTTTGTAAATGGTTTTACATAAAAAAAAAATATCCGGAAGAGTCCAGGGTATGGCATTTGAAATAGAGAGGGGCTATTTGTAGAAAACAAAATAGACATTTCGGAAATAGTTTTAGACAGACATATGCATGATGACATAACGATACTTAGATGCAAGATGGCATAATGACATGAGCATGTCGTTATGACGATGCACAAACACAAGCGATTTTCTGGTAGTGGTTTTTGTTAGATGTATATATCTATATATTGTATTTCCCCATATGTTAGGGTGCTTCCTGCATATTTGCCATGTACATGTACTATATATTGTGGCCTTTGGCCCCAGAGGAATACAAGTTGCATATTCCTGACATGGTATCAGAGCTAGGTTAGCCTCCTCCTACTTGCAACTTCGTCACACTAGCCGCCACCGTCCCTGTCGCCGACGGCCTTGCCGTCGTCCCCGCCGCCGGTTGCCGCCTGTCCGCATCCAGTTTCTGGCCGTCTGCAATTGTCATCTATTCCAGATCCGATCCAGAATTGATCTTGATTGGGTCTACAGATTTGTTCGTGCGATCTGATCCAGAATCGATCTTGATTGGGTCTCCTGCAAGGCTCACGCGTGGAATCGATTCTTGACTGGGTCTCCTGCAAGCTCACGCGTGGCCTCTCTCCTGCAAGGTCCACGTCTCGTGCAAGGCTCACGCGTGGAATCAATTCTTGAGCTCAGGCGTGGCCTCTCACGCGTGGAATCAATTCTTGATTGGGTCTCCTGCAAGCTCACGCGTGGCCTCTCTCCTGCAAGGTCCACGCACGCGTGGCCTCTCTCCTGCTACAAGGTCGATCGCCGCCGCCTCCTTCTACTTGCGCGGGATTGGATCGCCGCCTCCTGACGTTGCTGGCCCGCCTCACGCCTCCGCCAACTCTGCCCGTCTGCCCGGCGCGCCTGGCCTCCGCCCTCCGCGCTGACTCGCTCACATGCGCCTCCACCGTCGCTTCCCCAGCGCGGCCTTGCTCTGCTCTCTGCCCGTTCGGCCCGCACCAGCTCCGCCTCATCTGCCGGCTGCCTGACGGATCCAGCTAGCCCCCGATCGAATCTGCCTGTTGAATTCGTCGGTTTCTTGATTGCATCTGAGAGTTGACCAAAAAAAATTTGAGAAAGATGTCTTCTGCATCGGGCTATGTTGCGATTCCTCGCTGCCCGGTGATCTTCGATGGCGAATTACCACGATTTATTTGCCTTTATCTTGCGTTCACATCGCGGTCTCCGTCTTTGGGGTGTGCTCTCCGGCGAGGTCTCCTGTCCCATGCCCCTGCTCCTGTGGCTCCTCTTCCGCGACGCCGATTGTTCTCGATCGATGCTTCTCGAGGCCAAGGATGCTTTCGAGTGCCGATGATAGTCTTTATTCGCTTATGACTGAAGTTCAAGCGATTACTCTGGCGATCTCGAGACCTATCGCCACGCTACGCCTACACTCGGTGGGTCGATGGGGATGCTCGTCTTCTTCATTCTCACCTCTAGTGTTTTGCCCCGATGTCTTTGCGAGTTCATGAGTCTCCCTATTGTTCTTTGCTGGGCACATCTTCGTCGGATATCGGTTGCAGGGATGCTCTTTACCGGTCCGTGGTTCGCCAGAGCATGCTCTTGAGGTGATTCCACTATTGATGAGTTCTATACTCAGTCTTTGCTATCTGGCGTCGACTTGATTCTCTCCTTCTTCTGTTTGTGGCACATGCTCGTGTTGCGGATTGTGCACTTTCAGGTTGGAGTTTCACCGCATCTATGAGTTTACATCTCGCCAGAGTTCGAGCCCCGCGTGCTTTCGGTGAATGCTCGTGGTCGTGTTCCCTCTACGAGGTGTTATGCGAGCTTGGTGAGGACACCCGTCTTCGTAGTGCTGGTCTTCTTGCGGTTCCGTTTGTGCTTGCTACTCGTGGTGCTTCTTTGCCGTCTGCTCCCTCGACTCAGCCGCGGTCCCCTGTGCCGCCACCGCCGATTCTACCCACCTCGGGTTAGGGTCGTGGTCGGCCTCGGCGACCTCGAAATCGATCGGGCTCGTGGTCGAGGTCGTTGTGGTTCTCTTAAATCCTTGCTCTTCTGCTTGAGGATGGCCACACTTGGGCCACTTGTTATACAGGACCCGTTCGTCAGCTGACACAGGCTCGTGGGCGAGCTCCTTCGGGTCTTCGGTTGCTCTCTCTTATCGGACATTATCGAGTCTTCGTAGTGCCTTTGCTCTGGGCTCTTCTTGACGAAACCTGCTGGTTACGGATCGACTCTTGAGATCGCTGTGCCACCACCTTCTACACAGTCAGGTACGTCTCCGTGGTATCTGGACTCTGGAGCTTCTTTTCATATGACCTCTGAGTCTTCTTTTCTGTCCGCTCTTCGTTCTCTCCCTTCTCCTGTCCGTGTTTTTACGGCTGATGGTACCTCTCTTCCTGTTTCTAGTCGGGGCACCCTTTCTACTTCTTCTTTCTTTGTTCCTGATATTTCTCATGTTCCTCTTCTTAAGATGAATCTGTTCTCTGCTAGCCAGCTTACTGACTCTGGTTGTCGCGTCATTCTTGATGTTGATTCTTGTGTTGTCCAGGACCGTCGCACACATGCCATAGTTGGAGCTGGCCCATGATCGTGACTTCGGGCTTTGGGAGTTAGGCGGCTTGTTCCTTCCGCCACTCCATCCGCCAGTTCCTCCGGTCGTCGCCTGCTAGCTCCTTTCAGCGATGGCATCATCGTCTTGGTCACCTTTGTGACTCTAATGCATCATCATTAGTTCATCGTGATCTTAGGGTCTGTCTCGGAGATGGGTCTTTACATTGTCGAGCGATGGGTTGGGTAAGCAGATTGACTTCCTATCCTACTAGTGCGTCTGTATCTCAGCGACCTTTTGATTTAGTTCATTCCGATGTTTGGGGTCCGGCTCCTTTCGCTTCGAAAGGGGGCCATCGCTACTATATTTTATTCATCGATGATTTTTCTCGGTACACATGGTTGTATTTTATGCGCTCTCGTAGTGAAGTGCTCTCCATATATCAGCGATTTGCGGCCATGGTTCGTACTCAATATTCTACCCCCATTCGTGTGTTTCGTGCTGATTCTGCTGGTGAGTATATCTCCTAGATGTTGCGAGGTGTTCTTGCTGAGCAGGGCACCCTTGCTCAGTTCTCCTGTCCTGGCGCACATGCTCAAAATGGCGTTGCTGAGCGTAAGCATCGCCATCTTCTTGAGACCACTCGTGCCATGATGATTGCTTCTTCTCTTCCGCCGCATTTCTGGGCCGAAATTTGTCACGTGGGCTTACCTCATCAATATTCAGCCATCTGCCGCTATGCAGGGTGGCATCCCTCTTGAGCGCCTCTCTGGACAGTCTCCAGACTATTCCATGCTTCGCTTGTTTGGTTGTGTTTGCTATGTTCTCCTTGCTCCTCGCGAACGCACCAAACTGACCGCTCAGTCTGTTGAGTGTGTTTTCCTTGGATACAGTGATGAGAATAAGGGCTATCGTTGTTGGGACCCCGTTGGTCGTTGGATGCGTATCTCTCGTGATGTTACTTTTGATGAGACGCGTCCTTTCTATCCTCGTCCCACTGCTGGTACCTACCCGGTGGAAGATATCTCTTTTCTTCTCTTTCCTGACACACCCCCTATGTCTACCCCTTCTACTCCCATTGTGTCTTCTTCAGGATCTCCTCCCCCTGATGTTTCTTCTTCTACACCGTCCTCCTCTGTTCCGTCTAGTTCTCCTAGTTCTCCTCGTTCTTCGGAGTCTTCCTCTGCTAGTCCTTCTGCTTCATCGTCGTCTCCTGAGTTGTCTTCCTCTGACGAGCTTCCTTCTACTCGTCATGTTCGTCAGCGTCGTGCCCCCCATCGTTACTCTCCTAGTCAGTATGGTCTTTATGTTGCCTCTGAGCCGACTTCTTATCGGGATGCTAAGCATCACCCTGAATGGCAGATGGCCATGGCTGAGGAGATTGCTGCGCTTGAGCACACTAGCACCTGGGATCTTGTTTCTCCCCCGCCTGGTGTTCGTCCTATCACGTGTAAGTGGGTCTATAAGATTAAGACCCGCTCTTATGGATCTCTTGAGCGCTATAAAGCGCGTCTTGTGGCTCGTGGTTTTCAGCAGGAGCATGGTCGTGACTATGATGAGACCTTTGCTCCTGTGGCTCATATGACCACTGTGCGTACTCTTCTTGCTGTTGCTTCTATTCGTCACTGGTCTATGTCCCAGCTTGATGTTCAGAACGCTTTTCTCAATGGTACGTTGAGTGAGGAGGTTTATATGCAGCCTCCTCCTGGGTATTCTGTTCCTGAGGGGATGGTTTGTCGTCTTCGACGGTCTCTTTATGGCCTCAAACAGGCCCCTCGTGCCTGGTTTGAGCGCTTTGCTCAGTAGTGATCGCTGGTTTCTCCCCTAGTGCTCATGATCCAGTTGTTTGTTCACACTTCTCCTCGTGGGCGCTCTTCTTCTTCTCTATGTTGATGATATGATCATTCTTGGTGATGACCACGAGTATATTGCCTTTGTTAAGGCTCGTCTTCGTGATCGATTTCTTATGACTGATCTTGGTCCTCTTCGGTACTTTCTTGGGATTGAGGTTTCCTCCACTTCGATGGCTTTTACATCTCTCGGGAAAAGTATATTCAGGATCTTCTTGCTCGTCTTTGCTCTTGGGGATGAGCGCCTTGTTGAGACCCCTATGGAGCTTAATGTTAAGCTTCAACCTCGATGGTGATCCTCTTTACGATCCAAGCGTTATCGTTATCTTGTTGGGAGTCTCGTTTATCTTGTCTTTCGTCACGACATCTCTTATCCTGTTCATACTCTGAGTCAGTTTGTTTCTGCTCCTACCACTGTTCACTATAGTCATCTTCTCCGTGTTCTTCGTTATCTTCGTGGTACGATCACTCGTCGCCTTTTCTTTCCTCGTTCCAGCTCCCTCCAGCTCCAGTGCTATTCGGACGCTACATGGGCGAGTGATCCTTTGGATCGTCGTTCACTTTCTGCTTACTGTGTGTTTCTTGGTGGTTCGCTCATTGCTTGGAAGACGAAGAAACAGACAGTGGTTTCCCGTTCGAGTGTTGAGGCTGAGCTGCGTGCTTTGGCCTTGTTGACTGCGTGCTTTTGGAAAGCATCAACACCAATATTCTTGGTAAGCTCATGCTTGACCGGATCACGTGCAACACTAATAGCACATGTACTGTCAGACAAAACCAGACCACAAAATCCGCAAGTAACCACCGTAACCAGGTCACCTCAGCAGTCAACAAGGCCATAGCACGCAACTCAGCCTCAACACTCGAGCGAAACTTTCTGCTTTCTTCGCCTTCCAAGCAATGAGCGAACCACCAAGAAACACACAAGAAGCAAAAGTGAACGACGATCCGAAGGATCACTCGCGTAAGCGCCGAATAGCACCGGAGCCGGAGGAGCTGGAGCGAAAGAAAAGGCGACAGTGATCGTACCACGAAGATAACGAAGAACACGGAGAAGATGACTATAGTGAGCAGTGGTAGGAGCGAAACAAACCGACTCGGTATGAACAGGATAAGAGATGTCGGGACAGTGAAGCAAGATAAACAAGACTCCCAACAAGATGACGATAACACGTCGGATCGAAGAGGATCACCATCGATGCGTTAAAGCTTAACATTAAGCTCCATAGGGTCTCAACGAGGCGCTCATCCCCAAGAGCAAAGACGAAAGCAGATCCTGAATATACTTTTCCGAGAGATGTAAAAGCCATCGAAGTGGAGGAAACCTCAATCCCAAGAAAGTATCGAAGAGGACCAAGATCAGTCATAAGAAACGATCACGAAGATGAGCCTTAACAAAGGCGATACTCGGGATCATCACCGGTAATGATCATATCATCAACATAGAGAAGAAGAAGAGTGCGTCCACGAGGAGAAGTGTGAACAAACAACGCTGGATCATGAGCACTAGGGAGAAACCAACAGATCCTGCGAAGCAAAGCGCTCAAACCAGCACGAGGGGCCTGTTTGAGGCCATAAAGAGAACGTCGAAGACGACAAACCATCCTCGGGAATGAATACCGGGGAGGCTGCATATAAACCTCCTCACTCAACTCACCATTGAGAAAGGCGTTACGAACATCAAGGTGGGACACTGACGGTGACGTAAGCAACAAGAAGAAAATCGCACAATGGTCATATGAGCCACAGGAGCAAAGGTCTCATCATAGTCACGACCATGCTCCTGCTGAAAACCATGAGCCACAAGACGCGCTTTATAGCGCTCAAGAGATCCATCAGAGCGAGTATTAATCTTATAGACCCACTTACACGTGATAGGACGAACACCGGGAGGGGGAGAAACAAGATCCCAGGTGCCAGTGCGCTCAAGCGCAGCAATCTCCTCAGCCATGGCCATCTGCCATTCAGGATGATGCGCAGCATCCCGATAATAATTCGGCTCGGAGGCAACAGAAATACCATACTGACTAGGAGAGTAACGGTTGGGGGCACGACGCTGACAAAAAGGACAAGGAGAGGGAAGATCATCAGAGGAAGACGACGCAGGAGACGATGATGAAGAAGAGGGAATAGTAGAGGAAGACTCCGGAGAACGAGGAGAACTAGGAGAACTAGACGGAGCAGAGGAGGACGGTGGCGAAGAAGATACATCAGGGGGAGGAGATCCTGAGGAAGACACAATATGGGTAGAAGGAGGTGTGTTAGGAAAGAGAAGGAAAGAGATATCTTCCACCGGTTAAGTACCAGCGGTGGGACAAGGATAGAAAGGACGCGTCTCATCAAAAGTAACATCACGAGAGATACGCATCCGACGACCAATAGGGTCCCAACAGCGATAGCCCTTATGCTCATCACTGTATCCGAGGAAGACACACTCAACAGACTGAGCGGTCAGTTTGGTGCGTTCGCGAGGAGCAAGGAGAACATAGCAAACACAACCAAACAATCGAAGCATGGAGTAGTCTGGAGACTGTCCAGATAGGCGCTCAAGAGGGATACCTCCCTGCAAGGCGGCAGAAGGCTGAATATTGATGAGGTAAGCCGATGTAGCGACAGCCTCAGCCCAGAAATGCGGTGGGAGAGAATAAGCAATCATCATAGCACGAGTGGTCTCAAGAAGATGGCGATGCTTACGCTCAGCAACGCCATTCTGGGCATGCGCGCCAGGACAGGAGAACTGAGCAAGGGTGCCCTGCTCAGCAAGAACACCTCGCAACATCTGGGAGATATACTCACCGGCAGAATCAACACGGAAAACACGGATGGGGGTAGAATACTGAGTACGGACCATGGCCACAAAACGCTGATATATGGAAAGCACTTCACTGCGAGAGCGCATAAAATACAACCAAGTGTACCGAGAAAAAATCATCGATGAATAAAATATAGTAGCGATGGCCCCCTTTCGAAGCGAAAGGAGCCGGACCCCAAACATCGGAATGAACTAAATCAAAAGGTCGCTGAGATACAGACGCTCTAGTAGGATAGGGAAGCTGAATCTGTTTACCCAACCTACAACCCTGACAATGCAAAGGCCCATCTCCTGAGACAGACCCCAGAAGACCACGATGAACTAATGACGACAGGCGAGAGTCACAGAGGTGAGCAAGACGATGATGCCACTGCTGAAAGGAGCTGGTAGTAGAGGCGACAACCGGAGAAGAAGCGAGATGAAGTGGCGCGGAAGGAACACGGCCGCCTAACTCCCAAAGTCTGAAGAGTCACGCAATGCGAGGGACAGCTCAACCAGGCACAGGCACGGTCTGGACAACACAAGAATCGACATCAAGAATGACGCAACAACCAGAGTCGATGGTGGCTAGCGGAGAATGATTCATCTTAATAAGAGGGACATGGGAAATATCAGGAACAAAAAAAGAAGTAGAAAGGGTACCCCGACTAGAAACAGGAAGAGAGGTACCATCAGTCGTAAAAACACGGACAGGAGAAGGAAAAGAACGAAGAGCGGACAGAAAAGAAGACTCAGAGGTCATATGAAAAGAAGCTCCAGAATCCAGATACCACGGAGACGTACCTGACTGTGTAGAAGGTGGTGGTCGACGGTGTCAAGAGTCGATCCACAACCAAGTGCCGTCGAAGAAGAGCACAGCAACAAGCGGACGCGAAGACTCGATAATGTCCTGATTAGAGAGCAACTGAAGATCCGGAGGAGCCGACTACCCACGAGCACGGTGCTGGCGTAAACGGGGTCCGTGTAACAGTGCCCCAAGTGTGGCCATCCTGTTGCGAAGAGCGGTGTAAGAGAACCACGACCACGACCACGAGCCTCTGGTGCGACTCGACCACGAGGCTTGGTGCTGAAGCCGACCACGACGACACGGAGGAGTGGGTAGTATCGGCGGCGGTGGCACAGGGGACCGCGACTGAGTCAAGGGAGCAGACGGCAAAGGAGCACCACGAGTAGCAAGCATAGACGGAACCAGAAGAAGACCAGCAACAAGGAGACGGGTCTCGTCAGCCCGAAGCTCAGACAACACCTCAGAGAGCGGAACATGACCACGAGCATTCAGCTGAGCATGTCGGGGCTCAAACTCCTGGCGAAGCCGAGACAGAAACTCACAGATGCGGTGAAACTCCAAATCCGAAGCGCTGTCTGGCAGACGAGCATGTGCCACAAACAAGCGATGGAGAATCAGGCGGCGCGGATAGCAGCACTCTGAGTATAGAACTCATCAATAGTAGAATCACCCTGCTGGAGAGAATGCTCCTGGCGAACCACAGACAGGTAAAGAGCATCCCAAGACGGCTGATAACGCTGACGAAGATGGTCCCACTGAGCGGCAATAGTAGGGAGTCTCATGAACTCAGCAGCATACTGGGGCAAGACACTAGAGGTGAGAACAGCAGCAGCACGAGCATCCTCATCAACCCAATGAGTGTAAGCAGTCAGAGCGTGTCGATAGGCCTCGAGATCAGAAGAGTACTGCTTGAACTTGAGATTATAAGCAACAACAGCACTATCATCAGCACTCTGAGCAACATCCTTGGCCTCCTGAGAAGCATCAGCACCGAGAACAATTGGTGTTGGCGGAAGAGGAGCCATAGGAGCAGGGGGCATGGCGGACAAGAGACCTCGCCGGAGAGCACACCTCAAAGACGGAGACCGCGCATGTGAACACGCATAAAGGCAGCAAAATCAGGATAATTTGCGCCATCGAAGATCACCGGGCAGCGAGGAATCGCAACATAACCCGATGAGGAAGACATATCTCTCTCTTTTTTTAATCAGATTGGATCGGATCGGCGCTGACGCAAGCAGACGTCAGCAGGACAGGCGGCTGAGGCAGACAGGCGGGCGGTAGAGGAGCCACAGGCGGGCGACCGGCCTGTTAGGGATGGGCGGGCCAGCAGGTGAGGGCCCGGCCGATCAGTGAGGTGCGGGCAGCAGGGGTAGGTGAGGTACCGCGTGCTGTAGAAGGTGGCCGCGTGGTAAGGAGGCGGACGGGCGGGCGTCAGGAGGCCCGCGAGTCAAGACACCGGTGTGAACGGGTGGCGGCAGGGAGTGTATGTGTGTCAGATCGAGGACGGCAGGAAGTGTATGTGTATGCGCTGTAGAACGTGGATGAGAAGTACCAGCAGAGGACGAAGGACGGCGTGGGCGTCGGTACCAGCAGTACCAGCAGAGAACAAAGGACGGCGTGGGCGTCGAGCAGTTACCAAGCAGAAGTGGCGGGGTCCGATCGGCAGTAGCACGGGTGCAGATCGGATCGGTAGCGATGGGATTTCGCAAGTAGCGCATACCACGGGCGAGGCAAAGCTGCCAGCGAGCAGTAGCGGAGGCGGAAGCGGTGATGGCGGCGACGATTACCAGCAGAGGACCGGTGGGCACGGGAACCCTAAAACCGGCTCTGATACCATTTTAGGAATAGACAAGTTGTATTCCTCTGGGGGCCAAAGGCCACAATATATAGTACATGTACAGGGCAAATATGCAGGAAGCCCCCTAACATATGGGGGAAATACGATATACAGATATATAGATCTAACAGCTATAACTGTATTGAAATGAAACGTCAACACACGTGTGATATACAACAACCTGTAGTTCCTAGTGAAACTCTAGTCACAGGTTCATTGGTCAACAGATGATCAAACGTTTCCTGATCATATTGGTGCCTCGTCCCCAATTTACAATGGAGTCATTTTATTAGAGAATGAGATGGTGAACATACTATCTATAGCATCGTATCACGATCATGTTACAGAGTTTAGCTTACGATGATTAAGAAACATAGTGACTCTTTCCTTAAACCGTGAGACCATATATAATCACTGTCTCCTGAGGATACTACTCTGATGGCACTTGATGTCATTCAGTGGAACGGTTATCATAAGGGTATCATTGGGTTGCGGTGTGGTATTTGAGGCAATGGCTACAAAGTATCTCTGTATTTGGCACTCCTTCTGTCGTGGTGGTGGCACGACAGATGCCATGGGTAGGCTAAAGTATGGGGCCAATGGATGCTAGAGGGATCCGGGGAGGGAAGATGTAGCGATTTCTACACTCAAATGACTAACAAGTAGATCTTTATTTCTCCTCTTAAGAACTACAAATGCTCCTTGAGCTGTATCAAGGAAGAAGAGAGCTACTACACGAGCCTTTTGGTAAGGAATGAATCGATCCCCCTCTCAGGAGCCCGTGCCCCTCCTTATAAAGGGGTTCCTTGGTTCCTTCTAGGGATGACGTGGCAAGCATATTCTTGGAATATGCTTGTCCCAAAGTGGTAACTCGACGGACTCCTTTCCGTGTCTCCCTTCTATCGACGGCAATGTTCCAGAGACCTTCACATGCGCGCCTCGGGCTTCCTCACTGTCACTTCCATGACGTTCATCTTCCCTTATGCATCTCAGCTCCTTGTCCTTTGTGCTTGGCTCTATCTAGATTCCTCCTAGCCAGTGACTAGGGTTTGACTATAGGCACCTCCTTCTCCTGCAAGCTTCATGTTATTTGGCCTTGTCTCACATAACTCAGCTCAGTCTTCACCTGTATTCAGGTTAGTCAGACTCATTCGGCCAACTTAATTCATATGTCGGCCGGATAAGGTTTTACTCATTCTTCATTCGTCATGGCCCTGGTTATCTCGGCCGACTCTTATATGATTCGGCCAACACAATCAGTAATTCGGCCCATGACAAGGGAGATTCCTTTCATATTTCCTTTGTCTTGACCCTACTCGGGGTCACCTCCCCAACGTTAGTTCCCGAAGCTGGTGTGGTCCTGCCCGTAACCTCGGCCGGGCCACATCAGTTTCCCAATTTACTTCGCTCTTTCTTTCCGAGTTAGTTCTTTCTGTTCAAGGTATCCGCGCAGCTTCATGAGCACGCCTCATCCTATGTGTACCACTCATCATTGTTCTTCTAGTTTTTTGTTCCTCTACAGTGCTCACTGACAAGCTACAGTGATTACTGCGCCCGTCGCGTCGGCGCAGTGACGCCTCGATCGGTCAGTTGGCCCGATCCTCTCCTGTGCCGTGTGGCCTGTGGTATGGCTCCACTAGTTGCGAACGGTTCCGCCACGCGCGTGATTACACGGTTATCGTGGTGCACCCACGATCCCACTACCACTAAGACTGCGTGGTTATAAGGAGGGGAACGGGGCTAGAGGATTTTACTTTGTTTGCCCTTCTTCTTCCTCCTCGCGCCAGTGCCTCCGTTCGTGCGCTAGCGGTTGCGCCATTGTCGATCTCCTCAACGGTGACGCTGCAGTTCTTCTGCTCCGACGACCGCACCGCCGTGCCCTCGCTTCGTTGCCTTCGCCGGTGAGTTATCCTACGACACCGCCACTAGGTTTCCGCCCTAGGAATTCCCTCTGCCTTCCTAGATTCCTCGCAGCGGTTCCTCTTTGTTTTGCTGCCGCGCTCGTTAGAATCACAACGAGGCCCTGCACCGCTAGGCCTCTCCCCATGTCCAGTTCTGCCAGCGGAGCCCACGTCGAGGAGGATGACTTTGCGCCCGGTTCAGAACGGGGTTCTTGGCAGGGTTCCACTGTCACTCGCCGTGAGGTAGAGTGGTTAATTAAAACGCGCCGGATCCCGGCCGAGGTAAGCTGTCGCTTGCCCGGCAAAGAATCCTCTCCCGTACTTAATGAGGGAGAGTACGTAGTTTTCATGTCCCACTTTGCTCATGGGTTCGGCCTCCCCCTTCCAAGAAGAATTGGAACTACAACCCTAGGAAAAGCCATGCTCTGGCCGAGGCATTTGAGATTCGGCTCAAGGAGTTGATCCGCGCCGGGATCCGGGGTGATGATCTGATGACCGCATTCATCAGTAGCCAAATCTACCCTTTTCAGCTTTTTTCTCACAAGCTTTGCTATATGAGTGGTCCTCTCGATCCCAACCGAGTATCGACGATTGAGCTTGACGACTATCACATTTATTAGCGTGTCCGAGCTATCTTCAAGACTGATATGCCGAGGAGTGGGCATGGGGATTAAAGCCATTCACTCGCGGGAATCCCCCTCCTTAGGTAAATTTACGCATTGGTGTTTGCTTCCGAGTCGCCTTTGTGACTGTTCTTTTGCTAAACCTACTTTGTTTCTTCTCTCGCAGAGGTTTGCGGAGCAAAAGACCGAGGATGCCGAGGTTCTGGCTCTTCCATGGACTGCAGATCGGAATACCCCGGACAGCGGGGAACCTGACCCGGAAGAGTTTGTCCCTAAGTCGGATGCTGCTCCGTCTCGCGCCCGAGGCAAGACCTCGGCCCACGCAGATGAAGGTGACTCGGACGACGTCCAAATTCTTGAGGTAGTTGCCGCGGTGCCTATCTCTTACGCATTTCCGGCTCCTACTTTCCCAGCTAATCTAGCTGGTCAGGTGCACGACACCGAGCCTCTTTCTTCTCAAGCTCCTGCTACCTCGAAGAAGCGCACCGCTCTAGCAGATCCCTCTGACACTGCCCACAAGAAGCGAGTGAAGAAGTCTGCCCAGCATATTCTGAGGCATAAGACCATGCCTGTGGTTACTGGGTGAGTTTACTTTCATTCGTATTTCTTGTTTCTCTCTTTCTAGCCATTGACTCGACCTCCTTTTTTTTGTCTTTCGCAATGCTCTTCTCTCCGCACAGCCTAGCGGTCCGAGTATGACGACCCATACCACTCGGCCGCCTTCTCATCCTCCAGAAGATACTCGGGTTCCTAGACCCCCTCGTGTTGATTCTCCTCCAGCGCCGACACATATGTCGCTTGGACGAGATTTACCTGTTGCCCCCACCGTTAGTACCGACATAACTCCCACACCGGATCATCCGGTTGAGCCTGTTGCTCCTGCCAAGACCACCGAAGTTTCCCCCAATGATCCTTTGATCGCCCCAACTCCAGCTGCTACTCCAATTCCATCCGAGGATATCACCACCTCGGCCCCCTTGGAGGTTTCAGTTCCTCCTGCCCCCCAGGGCTTGATTCCTAGTGCTGAGGTTGTTGCCACTGCCAAAGTCTCTACTAAAAGTAGGAACACCGTTGTTTCTAAACCTTTAGCATCTCAGAAAGGGTCAGCCTCCTCTTCTCAGCCCAACATAGCTGATGCACTCCGCAAGGGATCTTCCTCCGCTGAGCCTGTTGTCACCCCTGCTGCCGACACTCAACTTACTCTTCACAAGAGTCCGGCGACGGCGGTGGTTACGCAACGGGCCCGAGGTAAAGTGTTGACTCTCACTACGAGCGGAAACAACCTCGGATCCTTGGTGGAGTATGCCAATAACTGGAACGCCGCGGATCAACTTGAAGGCAATCCGAGTAGCCAGCCATTCCACCTTTCCAACATCAGCAGTCGCTTGCACATGGCCGCTAAGATTGTCCTTGATAGTGACAAGATGAATGAGGTAAGTGCTTTCGTTAATGTTTTGTTTATCATTCAAATGGTATTATATACATATTAGTCCCCGAAGATTGCAACCGGATAACTTGTTGTTCGTTTGAAAGCTTTGTCAGGCTTCAAATGTCATGAGTCGGATTAGCCGTGATATTTGAATCAAGTTTCACTCAGTTCGGATTTGCTTTAACTTTAAATATCTAGCTACTTTGATATAATTCAAGTTACACTTAAGTTGGATCTGCTTTAACTCATATTATCCAGCCACCTAGATCCGAGTCAAATTTTATTTAATTCGGATCTGCATTAACTTTGAATATCCAGCCACCCAGATCCGAGTCAAGTTTCATTTGATTCGGATCTGCTTCAACTTTGAATATCCAGCCACCTAGATCCGAGTCAAATTTTTAACTCGGATCTACTTTAACTTTGAATATCCAGCCACCCAGATCCGAGTCAAGTTTCATTTGATTCGGATATGCCTCCACTTTGAATATCCAGCCACTTAGATCCGAGTCAAGTTTCACTTGATTCGGATCTGCTTTAACTTTGAATGTCCAATTTTGTAATTTTCTATTATGTCCAGGTTGCCCATGATCGGCGGACTGCCGAATTTTAAAAGTTGCTCTTTGCCCACAAGAAACTGTAAGAAAAGTTTGAGAAGGTTGTTCTCGTAGTGAAGAAAACTGGTAATTTAATAAATTTTTGTATTGTTCCTTAAGTTTTTAACATTTTTGGCTTGTCGTGCTAATTCACTCTTTGCTGGTGTGTAGCTAGTATCAATAATCTGAATACCCGCCTTACCAAGAAAGTTGACGCTCTTGAAGGTTGGTTCCTCGTTTTTGGTTTTTAACTTGTTAATTTCTGTCCGAGATAAATATTTGGTTTCTTACAAACTTCCGGCTTTGGTATATCCAAGTTGCACACATTTGCAGCATTGCATCAAGAATGCATACCTATGCCTGATATGATGCTGCATTTTTTAGAGCAAGCTGCCAATCATTCGGCGCAACTCAAAGAGAGGGATGATGAGATAACCCGGTTACGCGCCGAGGTTGAGTCTCTCAAGCTTTCCCAGAAGTCCGAATTGGAAAAAGTTGATCAGGAATTTTCCGAAGAAAAGAATCGACTAAGCCTGCAGTTGTAGAAAGATAAGGAACTCCTCGACGCTGCCGAGCTGAAGAACCGGACGATGAGCGAGGAAATCACTCGCTTTGAGAAGAATAAGGCCGACTGGACCCAGGATCTGCATAAGATGCTGAATTATATTCACCGTAAGTTTCTATTCTTTGCCGACTTACGTTTTTGTTTTGCTCGTCTTATCTTATATGGTGCCTTTATTTGTAGATCATTTCCCCGAAGCTCAACCGGTGAGCTCCAAGGCAGTGGTGACAGCTCGCGCTCGCCGAGGTGTTCCTGTTACCTCGGATCAGGAATACTCTATTGAGGACTTTCTGATTGCGGTCGCTGCTGCTGTTGGACCAATGAAGATCATGGGAAGACATTTGGTGCAAGCAGCTATCCGGGCCTACCATGTTGTTTTGCCGAACACCTCTGGAACGCCTGAAATTGATGAGATTGAAGTGCTTGTGTCAAGGCTGATGGCATCTCAGACCCAACTTAACCTCTGGAGGGAATCTTTTGGGAGGGCTGGTGCTGATATGGCCCTTACGACCATGTTGTCTTGGTATGAAGATATCTCCCTCGATACTTTGATGCACCTGCGCACTGGCTCTCCTTGGGTGGAAAATCCAGAGTTTGTTGCTCGCCGTCAGGCTCGTGCTTTTCAGCTTATCGAGTATGCCGACTTGCATAATTGGATCGACGGGCCAAGTTTTCTTCCCAATCCGGCAGATGATGTCGAAGTCGAAGATGCATCCGGTGATGATTCGGCCGATCAGGATGAAGCGGAGGGTGACTCGGATAACTTCCGCGACTCAAATGCAAGTTCGGATGAGGATGGCGACGCGCGATCGTCCTCTAAAGGGACTGAGAATTCTCGAGCTCAAGCTGATGTTTCTCAGCAGCCGGGGCTTGCCCCCGAGGTTACTATTGCTTCTATTGTAGCCGAAGTAACTTCGGCTGAGGCGCCAGCTACCTCAGAGCGTCCAGTTCCTCAAAATACCCCTGCGCAGGAGACCGAGGTCGCTTCGTCATCATCCGATATACCCATTCCTGATGCTCCTGACCATGATACTGCCACTTAAGGGTGATCTGGCCCTTTTCGTTATTTAGGTTCAAAAAACTCTAAGTTTTTTTCAGTCCCCGGTATGCCAGGCGTATGATGTCTGTGGAACAATTGTCTGTCTTTTGGTGTGGTGTGAACCTTTTTGCCTTGCGTCGCTCAGGCATTGGTGATGGTAATTATTATTATTCCATCTAAGCAAATCTCATTGCTTCATATCTTTGCTTTGACGAACTTTAATTTCATAAATCCGGATTGTATTCTTCTATGTGGCTGACCTTCATTCGACATTTATCTTGCTTGCCCTTTGTGAACTTGGTTGCGTAGCTGTTGTGTTCTCAACTTCTACCTGAAGTATAATCCTCGGAGCTCATATCTGGTAAAGTGATATAAATAGGTTGCATCCCTTATCATACTTCGATTTGCTGGGGTTGCTATTCTTGTTTTCATTATCCTTAGAGATCTTTGTTTATTCTCGCTTTGCTGTTCCTTTGATGACCAAGGCAAGCTTATATCATATCTTGCAAGTTATGATCAATAGTTTTGGGGAGTCCCCGAGTCTCTAGTCGAGCTATGGAACTTGTATGTGTCTGGCGACAAACAGTGGGTAATATAAGTCAGTCCCCGAGTTATTACTCGGGTTACTGAGTTCTTGCATGTTCTCAAAAAAATATCTAAAATCATGAAGCAGTCCCCGAGTTTTTATTTGGGTTGTCCAAACATAATGCATAATGTAATGCCGAGGACATCACGGGGGAGTTCCCGAGTCATTGCTCGTGGCTCCGAGGTTTTAATATGCAACTTAAAAGTAAGAAACAACATGGGGCAGTCCCCGAGTCACTGCTCAGAGTGCCGAGGTTTAATACGTAATTCAAAATAAGATACAACATGAGGCAGTCCCCGAGTTGCTGCTCGGGTGCCGAGGTTTAATATATAATTCAGAATAAGATACAACATGAGGCAGTCCCCGAGTCGCTGCTCGGGTGCCGAGGTTTAATACATAATTCAGAATAAGATACAACATGAGGCAGTCCCCGAGTCGCTGCTCAGGTGCCGAGGTTTAATACATAATTCAAAATAAGATACAACATGAGGCAGTCCCTGAGTCGCTGCTTGGGGTGCCGAGGTCTAATACATGCTCGATACTCCGACTTGGTGCGTCACATCGTGACTTGCAATATATGGCTTCTAAGTGTAGAACGGGCGAAGTAAATCTATGTTCCACGGTCTTTTTGATTCGTCCCCGGCTTTGTTTGCCTTGTTCTTTTCTGGTGACTGAGCATCGATTAGGTAATATGCATCATTGTGCAATGCTTTACTCACGATGAATGGTCCTTCCCATGGGGGTGAGAGTTTGTGCATGCCGGCTATGCGCTGCACTAGCCGAAGAACCAGATCTCCT
The DNA here is from genome assembly GCA_030063025.1 of Avena longiglumis. NCBI lineage: Eukaryota > Viridiplantae > Streptophyta > Magnoliopsida > Poales > Poaceae > Avena > Avena longiglumis. The sequence continues at coordinate 494,276,085 of CP125973.1, read as the reverse complement.
TCTTTAAAAACTCTTGGATTGACTTTCTTGTTGTGGTATCGTATGAGGTTTTGCTGATAAATAGCTGATCTTGATAATTCCAATTCCCTAGCCTCTTCTAGCGAATCAACATCGTCTTGTCGAGCTACTTCATTTACCTCGGCAGTTGTGTACTGGATTACTCTTGGCGAATCATGCATTATGTCGGCTGGAAGCACAGCTTCTGCCCCATATACTAGAAAGAATGCGGTATATCCGTTGACCTGTTCGGGGTAGTTCTGAGGCTCCACAATACTGCTAGAAGTTCCTCGATCCAGCATCCTGCCGACCTTTGCAGTGGTTCGATAAGCCGGGGTTTTATTCCGGACAATACCAGCCCATTTGATCTTTCTACTTGCCCGTTTGATGCTGGGTGAGCCACCGAGGCAACATCTAGTATTATGTGTTTATCTTGGCAGAATCTAGCAAAGGCTCCTTCGGCAAAAATTGTGCCATTATCTATGATAACACTGTGTGGATATCCATACGTCAAGATAATATCTTTGAGGAATTTTACCGATGTTGGTCCATCACACTTTCTTATTGGTTTCACCTCGATCAACTTTGTGAATTTATCCACCATGACTAGAATGTGAGTCATTCCGCCCCGGGCTGGCTTGAATGGACCTACCATATCCAAGCACCATATAGAAAAAGGCCAAGTAATTGGTATTGTTTTTAATTCGGACGAGGGCATATGTATCTTGCTGGCGTATCTCTGGCAACCGTTACATTTTACTACTAATTCTTTTGCCTCCTTCAATGATGTCGCCAATAAAATCCATGCCTAAATGCTTTGGCCACTAAAGCTCAGGACGAGGCGTGATGCCCGCATTCTCCCTGATGTATATCCAGGAGTATTTCCTGTCCCTCTGCCGAGCATCTTTGCAGTACGCTTGTGACGCTTCTCTTATATAGCTCGTTGTTTATGATTGTATAAGCTTTTGCTCTTCTTACTGTCTGTCTAGCCAGTACCTCATCACTTGGCAAGATTGCGTCCTTAAGGAATGAAAATATGGGTTGCGCCCATATCGGCGTGATGTTCTCTGGGACGGTCCCACTGTCGATTTCCATATTTTATGCCGACATAACTGCTTCGGATCTTACTGTGTTTGCTCGTGCGACTGCCGGGTTTACCTTTAGAAAACCCGGGTCATATTCCTTGTCAATTTCCATTGGCACACTTCCTTCTATTAGTTATGCCGAGATACGAATTGACTCGGATTCCGGTGATGGTGTAATTGATGGTTTTCTCAGGTGCTCTAGGGCAATGCCCGGGGGAATTTATTACCTGGTTGATCCGAGCTTTGACAGTGTATCTGCAACATCATTTTCTGCCCGTGATATGTGGTGAAATTCGCATCCATCAAAATAACCACTGATTTTTTGCACATGAAATCTATACGGGGCCATATTCGCATCTAGTGCGTCCCAATTTCTTGATACCTGCTATACTACCAGATCTGAGTCCCCATAGCATAGGATCCGACGTATACCAATATATTTTGCCATTTTTAACCCATGGACGAGTGCTTCATACTCGGCTACATTGTTTGACGCGGCGAAATGTATCTGCAGCACATAATTTAGCTGATCTTTTTTCGGTGAAGTTAATACTATCCCTGCCCCAAACCATTTCTCAGCTTAGATCCGTCAAAATACATTGTCTAATAATTCGGATCTGGTAATGGTGGTTCATATTGTACCTCGGCCCAATCCACAAAGAAGTCGGCCACTGCCTGAGATTTAATTGCATCCCGCCTATCGAACTACGGAGCATAAGGTGATAACTCGATTGCCCATTTTGCTATTCGGCCACTTGCATCTTTGTTGCTCAATATCTCGGCTATGGGCGCCTCACAAATCACTTTTATCGGATGTTCTTCGAAGTAGTGTTTGAGTTTTGTCGCCGACATGTACACTCTATAAGCCATTTTCTGGTAGGGCGGGTAGTTCTGCTTTGAGGCTGATAATACCTCGCTTAGGTAATATACCGGCCTTTGTATTGACTTATCCCCTTCATTTCGCTCCACGACAACCACCGCACTTACCACTCTGTTAGTGGCGGCTACATAAAGTAACATGGGTTCTTTTGATAATGGAGAAGCCAAGATCGATGTTGTGACCAACATCTTCTTTAACTCATGAAATGCATTATCAGCCTGTGGTGTCCAGATGAATTTATCAGATTTTTTCATCAGTTGATATAGGCAATGCCTTTTCACCTAGCCGGCATACGAATCTACTCAGCGAAGCCAAGCATCCCGTGAATTTTTGTACATCGTTCAGACACTTTGGCAGTTCCATTCTTTCAACTGCACGGATTTTGGTTGGATTTGCCTCTATACCTCGGCTGGACACGAGGAAACCGAGTAATTTTCCAGCCGGCACGCCGAAGGTACTTTTTTTCGGGTTAAGCTTCATCCGGAATTTTCTCAAGTTTGCGAATGTCTGCCGAATATCATCAAGGAGCGTTTTGCTCTCTTTTGTTTTTATAACCACATCGTATACATACACTTGTACATTTTTTCCTATCTGGTCATGTAGACACTTTTGCATGCATCTTTGGTATTTGATCATGCATTACGCAGGCCGAATGGCATGGTGCGATAGCAATAAGCCCCGTACGGGGTAATAAACGCAGTCTTTATTTGATCGGCCGGATTTAACGGTATCTGGTGAAAGCCAAAATACGCGTCTACAAATGACAACAGCTCACAACCAGCGGTCGAATCAATGACTTGATCTATCCTAGGTAAAGGAAAATGATCTTTAGGACACGCCTTGTTTAGGTTCGTGTAATCGATACACATTCGCCATACTACGGCCACATTCGGGTCATCCTTTTTCTTTTCTACCAACACTGGATTTGATAGCCAATCCAGATGAAGCACTTCCATGATGAACCCAGCTGCAAGGAGCCGAGCTATATCATCCCCTATTATTTTTCTCCTGTCTTCGGCGAAGCGGCGAAGAGGTTGCTTCACCGGCCTTGCTCCTGGCCTTACATGCAAAGAGTTCTCAGCTAAATCCCTCGGCACACCTTGCAGGTCTTGGGTCGACCATGCAAAGATATCCCGATTCTCACAGAGGAAGTTGGTGAGCTCGCCTTCCTATTTGGCATCTAGGCCGGCACCAATCGTGATGGTGCGCTCGGGGAATTGCTCATCTATCTAGATCCTTTTCGTATCTTTAGTCGGCTAGAAAGAAACACTTCCATAGTGGTTGGCTAATGCCGGCATATTCAGCTGTGCCGACTGAGCCAGAGCCGCTACTTCCTGAATCCTCCTTTTTTCTCTTGCGATAAAAAATGACTCGGCCAGGTTTGATCCGGCCAAGGCACACTCCATTGATTTTCTGTAATCTCCGGCTACTGTTATCACCCCCTGTGGGCCGGGTAACTTCATTTTCAGATAAGTAATGTGGCAACTGCTCATGAATTTAGCCAATGCTGGCCGTCCGAGTAAAGCATGATAGCAACTCTCCAGGTCCACCACCTCGAACTCCAAATTCTATGCTCTGCAATTCTCCCTCGTGCCGAATAACACATCTACCCGGACTTTCCCAACGGGTTCGCATGAGAGGCCCGGCACTATCTCATGGAACGTGGTTCTTGTGGACTGTAACATATTTTGCGCTATTCCAAGTTTGTGCATTGTGTCCTTGTACATAATGTTGATACTACTTCCATTATCAATGAGTACTTTTGAAAATTTCACATTTATGCTGGGTCCGACGAATGTCGGATCTAGTACCAGTGCATACGACCCTGGATTCAGCATTATCTTCGGGTGGTCTTTTACGCTCTAAGTTATTTCCTGATCAGACCAAGGCACGTATCTCGGTACTGCTGGCATAACAGAGTTCACCTCCATATGCCGGCGTTGCACGCTCTGCTTGTCCTGCTGGTCTATTGTGAACACACAATATGATTGATGATGCTCCCTGTAATCATTTCGTCCGTTGTTTCCGGGGTTTGCCCTTCCATCTTGACCTTGATTTATCACTTGATTCACTGCATCCCTCCGGTCCAAGTTATCATACCTCGGAGGATGTGGTGGTAACATTAACTGCTGCGCATTTGCACCGGTTAGCTATGGCTGCTGATGCGCTTGATGCGGTGGCGCTTGCATGCCCGCTGGGTTCCCTATTGTATTTTTCATACAAGCACATTGCCGAGTTGTATGATTAGCCGGCTTGGCCGGGTTTGTAGTGTGGAACTTACACGGTTGATCCATCATGGATTCAAACGTGTACTTCGGCCTTTCTTGCCACTGCTTCTTCTGTTCCGGAGTCCACTGTCTATTCCCTTCATTCCTCGGTGTCCACTGCTGAGGACCATTTTTCTGTCGCTGACTGTTTCCGTGACTCGGCTAATCTTGTACCACCGCTGCCACCTGGTTGGAAGCATATTTGTAGTCTGGCCTCTCCTCCCTTCTTCTACCTCGAAATTCATTGCGCCTCGATGACCTGGCTGCATCTCTTGCATATTGATCCAGGTGCTCGCGATGCTCTGCCGACATTAACTCTGGTTGCGTCGGATCCCCTAAAGCATACGAATCTGCTATCCTGAGGGTCTCTGCCAATATGGTCGGCATATCCCTTCGCAGCCTCTGCCATAATACACTTGCATATCGACAGCCTTGAGCAAACCAAGCTATCGCTTGAGACTCTATGACTCCTTCGCATGAGTTTCTGAGATTACACCATCGAGTCAAGAATTCTCTATCCGTTTCATTCGGCCTCTGCTTGCACATAGCGAGCTGTTGTGGCCTGTTTGGTCTTTTATAGGTACTGGTGAAGTTGCTGACAAACATTTCTTCAAAATCTAACCAACAGTTGATACTGCCTACTGGAAGATTGTTCAGCCATACTCTGGCTGGTCCTTCCAGCATCTGTGGGTCATATCTCACCGCCCATCGTAGGTTTCCGCCGGCTATCTTCACCGCAGTGGCATAATCAATTAACCAATCTTGTGGTTTTGTGCTCCCATTGTATGTTTTCGTTCCCCTTGCCAATTGAAAGTTCGGCACCGGTGGTTCGCCCATGATCCGTGGTCCGAAGCACGCTGGACCATGCGCACCTTGTTCCTCCAACAACTCGGACCGATACAACCTGTCCAGTTTTATTCTCGCATCATTTGATGGAAAGTTTCTGTATATGATCCTCTCTTGTATTCCACAATGATTATTCCCACCATGTCCTGCATTCTCCATATCCGAGTACCCATCATTGTACCTCTCATTTGCCTGATCATAGTGAGATGGTCTCCCTTCTCGCTCTTGCCGAGGTTCATACCTCGGCTGAGGATCTGGCGGAGGATTTCTCCTGCCCTCCGCCGGGTTATTGTTCTCATGACCTCTTCTTCCGAGGTCCTCGTTACCTCGGCTTCCATTGCCTTTGTTCGCACGGCCGGGGTTTCTATCGCCACTGTTACCTCGGTTTCCATTGCCTCTGTTTTTATTGACCTTTTCGGCTACTGCCGGATCATACGGAACAATCTGCTTATTTATTTTTCCTGAAGTCACTGCTCTATCTTTTCGCGCGTTATTTACGGGTGAGGATGCTTCTGCCGCAGATAGTGCAGGTGCTGCTCTGGCCGAATGAACCATACGTGAAGCTCCCGGTCTTGCCGGGTCAGCCCTAAGCATTTCCTCATTCTGCTGGTTCGCAATGCGCACCAGCTCATTCACTCTTTCTTGCTGTTTTTGCCAGGCTTCCCCGCTTAATCCTTCCAACTCCAGGGCTGCGGCATTTGCCGCCCTCAGGTTCTTTGTCGGGGTACTATACCTCGGCAAGCCTAGGTCGACTGAATCACCTTCGCGAGCCTCATGCTCTTTGTTGATATCATTCATGAGGTTCTTTCCTCTCAATCTCAATTCATCTACCCGCTCGGGGGAAACATCCAGTTTATTTGCCTTGGCATATTCTCGCAGGGTCCTGTTCAAGGACTCCCGCAAGGCCGACACCTTTTTTTTGACTCTACTAGTACTTTTTGTCTAGTTTCTTCTAACTCCGCCTGGGCGTTAGCCGGATCAAGTATCGGTGCCACAGGCGTGGTTAGATTATCTATAGTTGCCTGGAGAATATTCTCAGGTCTCACGAGAGGTGGCCATCTTACCCTTGCCGCCTTTGGGGTTGTCTCCTGTACCTCGGCTGACTTGGTTGCTGACGAATTAACCTCGGTGGGTTGTGGAGCCGTCTGCTTTGCTGCCATCTATCCTCCTGCTGCTGGGTCCTTGCTTGGCCCGGCGCCTGCCCCTGCCGCCGGTTATGCGGCTGCCACCATCACCTCGACGCTGCCGACGAGGCGTGCGCCACGCGGACCGTTAGCAGCGCTGAGGGGAGGTTCTCCTGCCTCAACGACTCGGCGTGGATAGACGCAGGATGTGTCGACGCCGACGTAGACCATGTGCGCGCCCAGGTTGATGAAGACGTCGTTGCGCGGAGGCGCTTTCCTCCAGAAGCTACCCGCGTTATCACTGACATAGTCGCAGAGATCAAATCTCTGGACTAAACCAGAGACAACCCGCTCGCCGGTGTGGATGAAGTTTCCCCTCCGGATCTTGACTCCAGCTAGCACCGCTGCTGGCCCCATGGTGGGCGCCAACTGTCGTGGTGGTGGCACAGTAGATGCCATGGGTAGGCTAAAGTATGGGGCCAATGGATGCTAGAGGAATCCGGGAAGGGAAGATGTAGTGATTTCTACACTCAAATGACTAACAAGTAGATCTTTATTTATCCTCTTAAGAACTACAAATGCTCCTTGAGCTGTATCAAGGAAGAAGAGAGCTACTACACGAGCCTTTTGGTAAGGAATGAATCGATCCCCCTCTCAGGAGCCCGTGCCCCTCCTTATAAAGGGGTTCCTTGGTTCCTTCTAGGGCTGACATGGCAAGCATATTCTTGGAATATGCTTGTCCCAAAGTGGTAACTCGGCGGACTCCTTTCCGTGTCTCCCTTCTATCGACGGCAATGTTCTAGAGACCTTCACATGCGCGCCTCGGGCTTCCTCACTGTCAACTCCGTGACGTTCATCTGCCCTTCTGCATCTCTGCTCCTTGTCCTTTGTGCTTGGCTCTGTCTAGATTCCTGCTAGGCAGTGACTAGGGTTTGACTATAGGCACCTCCTTCTCCTGCAAGCTTCATGTTATTCGTCCTTGTCTCGCATAACTCAGCTCGGCATTCACCTGTATTCAGGTTAGTCAGACTCATTCAGTCGACTGAATTCATATGTCGGCTGGATAAGGTGTTACTCATTCTTCATTCGTCATGGCCCTGGTTATCTCGGCCGACTCTTATATGATTTGGCCGACACAATCAGTAATTCGACCCACGACAAGGGAGATTCCTTTCGTCTTTCCTTTGTCTTGACCCTACCCGGGGTCACCTCCCCAACACCTTCTTTGGAATGGCAGGATCCAACAATGACATCAATGTCCTGCAGTGCTCGCCTGTCTTCTCCAAGCTTGTTAAGGGTCATGCTCCTCCGGTGGACTATGTGATCAATGGCCACCACTATAACAAGGGATACTACCTGGCAGATGGCATATATCCAAGATGGTCAATATTTGTAAAGACTATCTCAAGCCCTCTTATCGTAAGCAATCCAACTTTGCCAAGCAACAAGAAGCTTGCAGGAAGGATATCGAGCAGGAATTTGGTGTCCTCTATGCTCGATTTGTAGTTGTCATAGTCGAGATTTAACTACTAAAAAAATACTAAGCAACTAATATACTGATAGTAGTATATTAACAAGTTTGGGTAGTCAAGATGAACCTAGTACCGTGTCCAGTGGTCAAGGCCTCCACTTCTCCTCGAGCCAGCAGCCTACAATAGAATAAAAACCAATCAGACTTATGCTAGAATAAAAACCAATCAGCATACCAGCAAGCAAGGAACATAGGAAGATCAAGACAGTAGTTACAGCATCATAGATTCACAGCAAAAAATTTAGTTCAACATCACCCTGGTTCACATAGGTTACATAACCATATAAAGTTCAGATGCACACAAGGACACAAGCAAATAAATAGGTTCAACATGACATCAGGAGCAAATGAAAAATTCAGAAACACTCATTCACTCAAACAACATCAGGAACAAAGTCTTGATCTTGGCCTCAATCAATATCCACTTCAAATTCTTGATCTTTCTCAGGGGGATGCGCAAAATCATCATTGTCATCATCACCAGTCTCCATGTCACTGTCATCAATTTCTTCTTCCAGTTCAGCCCTCAACTCTGGATCATTCACAATCAGATTTCGTGGCCTCCTTCCATAAGTGATATAAGGGACGATGGGTCGACTAGATTGACTAGCATGAGCATCACCACGTGCTCTCCCTGGAAAGTTGCGGCCTTGGAGGCCCTCCATTGCACCCACTGCCTCATCAACATGAGACCAACGCAATGAATTAGAACCATCAACATCAACATTTTGATGAACCAATTCAGCATTGATATCGACCCACTCGTTATCCCATTGAAAATTTTCTAGTATAAGAGCATTAGCCCTCTTTCCTTTGAATCCTTCCTCACGTAGCTTTTGAAACCTATTCTCCATTTGCCGGTTGTATGAGACGTACGAAAGCTTGTTCAATCTTCTGTACTCTAAGCGGTTTCTCCCTTTGGTATGGATCTGCAATGTGCAAACAGAAATTTTATGAGAAGCTGCTGCTGCAATAAAACTATAAAGTGTCAAACAATTAGTAATTACTTAGTTACTTACATGAGCAAATATGCTCCAATTGCGCTCGTAGCCATATGATGAAGCACATAAGCTAATGATTCTCTTGGCAAGACATTGTAGTTCATAAGAAAGACCACCATATGCACCCCACCAAAGCACTACACAAATTTCAATTCATAGTCCATACAAACAACCACAAAAATCAAAAAATAAAGAAATCAAGAAGCAACTAGAATCACTTACAAGGATACGTTTTCTCACGATCTTTAATATCCATTTTCTTCGTGAAACAAATACCTTCCGTCCTCTCATAATCACCAGCTCGGTTGCTTATCTTCGATTGGAGCTCATCATCGGGCACCATCTTCCATAGCACATCATTGAACATGGAACGCAGCTTTGTAGCTAGTCTCTTGTTGGTGTCTTGAATGGAAAATAATTTGCTCGGGTTCAAGAACAAGGAAGCACCATGTAGCTTGTGCTCCATCTGATTATCCCACCTCCTATCAATAATGGCTAACGTTTGAGAACACAACACTTCCCTTTGAGTCAAGGCTTCCTTAATGTGTTCTTTTGCAACATCCATGGCAGCCCAAATCCCAGGCATTGTTGGGATCTCATCACAGTCCACAATCCTCAAAGCTTTTAGAAGTGGTTGTGAAGCTCTCTTGCAATTCTCCACAGATTGCCAAAACGGCACGGAGAGCACGGTTCTTTCAGCGGCCTTCCCCGCCTCAGTAGTCTTCAATTTTCTTGCATACCAATCTACACTAACAAAAAGAGTTTTGAGTGTTTGCCTTTGAGCCCACATGATGGTCAAGGTTAGGAATGATGTTGCAAAATGAGTTTCTCCAGGCCTCACAAGGTCTTTTTTGCCATTCAAACTTCTCATTAGATCAAGAATTGTTGTATGTGCATAGATAAATATGGTGGTTCTCTTTGCTTTGACGATGCAATCACTGAACTCCTTTATCTTCCCAATGTCCTCGAGCATTAGATCCAAACAGTGGGAAGCACAAGGTGTCCAATATATCATAGGGTACTTCTCCATTAGAATTCTGCCAGCTGCCTTATAGTTTGATCCATTGTCACTAACAACTTGGACAACATTTTGTGGCCCAATTGCTTCTATTTGTTCTCCTAACAACTTTTCTACCAAATTTGCATCAACCGATTCAGCTGAAACATTAGCTGTCCCTAAAAAGAAGGTGCCTTCAGGACTATTGACAAGAAAATTAATCAAATGTCGCTTGCTCATGTCTGTCCAGTCATCCGACATGAGTGAGCAACCATATTCTTTCCATGCCTTTCCATGCTTCTCCTTCAAGGTGTCGGCGAAGAACTTATCCCAGAAGACCAGGTTGCCAGGATCCTCGGCGAGATCAGGGTCTTCCATGGCGGTAATAGCCGCATGGATCTCGCCGGCGATGTCCTCGTCGGTCAGCACCCGGGATCTCGCCGGCGCTGAGATTCCAGCCGAGAGGAAGACGAAAGTCCAGCGACGGCGTATAGCCCGCGTCGTGGAGCATCCAGGCCTCCCACGGCTGCAGCATGCGGCGGCCGAAGCCATTCGCCGCCGCTTTGTTGCCAGGGAATCTCTCGGCCATGGCTTTTCGCCGGAGTTGTGGAGGTGGAAAGGTGCGAGCGTTTGGAGTTCGTCGGAGTTGGGAGCGTTGTGAGATAGTGTGAAGGGAGACGGCGAGTGGTACGGCTTTTATAGGCCAAGGCCGGCGGCGAGGGCGAGAGGGGTGTAGCGGCGAGGGCGGGAAAAGGAGAAACGGCGGGAAGGATGACGACGACTCGGCTTCTGTCGCTGACTGGGTTGGTCCACTCGCCGAATTCGCTTCGTTCGGCGTTCCCGGGATCCTGGAAATGGCCCGTGAATTTCGAACCAAAGTTAGCCCAAATCCAACGAAAACGGATTGCTGAGAACGCGAGCCGAATTTCGGCATCCGGACCTAATTTTCGCCCGGGATTGGCGTTATGAAAACATCAAACATGAGTGGAGATGCTCTAACATACTCTTCGTTTTGTTTCGTAAAATTTTGGTTAAGAAACTTCCTTTTTTTAGGACGTGCGTTGTTTGCACTTGGTGCACCCTTTTTTTTTTTTTTGAGGGACTTGATGCACGTACGTAGGCAAACTCCGATAGGCGCAGCTATCGGTTGGTCACGCAGTCCAAACCTGTCAGTCCGATACGAAATATGGCACGCAATGCAGGCCCACATTTATGCCGGCCCATATACGAGTCCGACCCTGTCACCAACGAGTCCGACCCTGCTGATCGTGTATAAAGGAAGGCACGTACGATCGAATCTGTGTATATATACGCTAAAATAGAAGGGGAGAGAGGGAGATCGATAAAGAGAGGAGCCAGCTCGATCGAACTCCGCGAAAAGAACCGTCGTCGCCGGCGCGAGTGACGGCAAAGAGAAGCATAATAAGGCGATGGTCGAGACAGCGGCGGAGAAGGCGGCGCGGCTGGCCTTCGTGAAGGCGGCGTTGGAGGAGCACAGGCGCTACGATGCCATGACGGAGAAGGACGTGGTGGAGGAGTACCGGCGGGCCGGCAAGCTTCACACGTACGACCCGGAAAAGGAGGCGGATAAGCGCTTTGCCAGGGTCGTCAAACTTCATCCCTTCCGGTGGCCCGACAATATGGTCGCAGAGATCGAAACATGCATCAGATACCTGGAGGAAGACGAGGACGACTTTAAAATAGGACTTTATTCACTCATCATCGAGGAATAATTAAGATCTGCAGATTTTTATGATACACTCGATCTCGTCATGTTATGTTAGATCTGTTTATGTCTGTCCTTGTTACCTTATATAATCTCTTAGCCTTTTAAGATGTTACTTGTGTTAACGAGAGAGGGTTAGAATATCTTTTGCGTGGAAGTCTATGTCGTTGCCTTTTGGTCCATCATTGTATTGTATTGACGTAGTACGATCGAGTGGCACGGCGTCGAGCACCACCCAAGCCCTCTCTGTCACTAAGTTTTGTCCCAGACTTCGTTATATTCTATTGTTGCCACAGTGCTCGAATCATTTCCGCCTAATATAACGTTTAGAAGGGATCTAATTGGTTCTAGACTTGACTCTTGTATCATGTTGCTACATCGCCTGGCACATGTACAACTGTAGGACGAGCCAGATAAACTCCGATGGAATCTAACTAAGAACGGGTCCTTTTCTGTTAGCTCTTTGTATGATGCTTTAATCCAGTCGTCTATTCCGGCGGTAGATAATAGGATGATCTGGAAGATAAAGATATCTCTTAAAAACAAATTTTTTGTTTGGTATCTTCGTCGTGGGATTATCCTTACAAAGGACAACCTTATTAAGCGAAATTGACATGGAAATCCCGGGTGCGTGTTCTGTCACCATGATAAGACAATCAAACACCTATTTTTCCAATATAGTTTTGCCCGGTCTATATGGTCAATCACCCAGGCAGCTTCAGGCTTGTATCCACCGCGTAGTATTGCCAACATTTTTGAGAATTGGTTATATGGTATTGATAACAAGTACAAAAATCTTCTTAGGGTCGGAGCGATAGCCATTATATGGTCGTTATGTCTATATAGAAATAATAAGGTTTTTAATGGTATAAACTGCTCTCTTCTGCAGGTTCTCTACAGGTGTACTCATACCCTTCGGGTCTGGTCGACTTTGCATCGTGCGGAATATCGCGATCTTTTCATGGAGGTGTGCACGCGGCTGGAGGATACGGCACGGGACTTTTTTACCAGACATGGATGACAGCATAATCTTCGGATCGACCTGCCCTCTGCACCCTAGGCGTTTTACAATTTCTCAGTTTGATATGTAATTCGCCTGTATTTTTCTTTTTATGTTTTGGACCATGTGGATTGGTGTCGGCTATGTGTATTTATATGCAGAGGCCGGGTGTAAGTTACTGACTAAGTAATAAAAACGCCCTTTATCGAAAAAAGTTTTGTCCCTCGTACGTACTGGATTTTGTGTACGCATTGGCTCTGCACTCTTTTTTGCCACCGACGCTACTCTTTTTTTGTCTGAACCTCCAAGTCACTGTTTTCCTGCAGGACAACAGGAAGACAGGCTAGGCTGCGTTTTGTCAATTGATGAAACTTGAAACGTGACGGTCAGGGGCGTAGCCAGGATTTGGACATGAGGAGGAGGGAGCGATGACATTTTTTTTGAAGCATAGTTTATGTACATTTGGGACATATGTGAAGTGAAGTAGCATAATTTTTAGATGTTTGACTTATAATTCATATAAATTATCTCACATTTTCATAGATAAGCAAAACACCATATGTTTGTCAACAACAGAATGTGAATTTTCTAAGTCAAATATAGCTCTTTTACCAACAATTTGATCTCACTACGGCTAGATGCAATTGACGTGGGAAAACAATAGATTTCATTATTTTTGTTTGTCTATTTCTTAATTAGCAAATACGGAGTAATAGCTAAACTGGAGAAAAAAGACTTAGATTAGATTAGCCATATGTATATAGTGTATCGTGTACCTTAGACAAATAATTTGGCAGTTAGTCGACGAGATGTGCAGCAAGCAGACGAACAAACGATCAACGACGCCCGGCATGCACGTAGCTACTCTACTGGCTTGACAAACCGCCGGTGCCTTGACAGCCGGAGCAGCGAGCGGCGGTGGGCGATCTCACGACCGGCAAGGAGATCGGTCCGGGGCCGAAGCCGACGATGACTTGCCTATTTTGCAAGTACTGCCATATAGCATTGGTGTATATCTGCTCAAATCGATCCACTATTCATGGCCTAGACATAGCTAGCTACCGCGATCACTTTAGCAATCGCCCCCTGGCTCCACCCCTGGTGACGATGCCACAAGATCGAGCCACTCAAACAATGGAAGTTGGTTTTTTTCATAGGGTGAAATAAAAGTAGGTATGTAGATATTTGTGGGGTCCACTGGTGGAAACGGGGCTATAGGTCCCGGTTGGCATGGGGTTTTAGTCCCGGTTGCCCAACTGGAACGGGGCAATCGGGACTAAAGGCCTAACCTTTAGTCCTGGTTGCCCCACCAACCGGAACAAAAGGGTGCACACGTGGCAGCGGCAGAAGGCGAGGGGGGTAGAGCATTAGTCCCGGTTCGTAATACCTTCTGCCGCGGCAGAGATTTGGCCCATTTCTCCGTCATGCGAGAATTCGTTTAACACATTTTGTTGCCATGACAGATTGTTGCCACTTTTGTGCGCGGAAGAATTCATTTAGGTTGTTTTATTGTTTATTTAGTGATTTGCACTTATCAATGAAGGAACCTTATATTACATCATGAATATCATGACAATATTACATTCAATACACGGATCGAGTTCATGCACTACATACAAAAGTTGTTATTCGATGCTACCGGCCAATTCCTTCAAAGTTGCTATTTTTACAATACATATTGTCTATACACAGCCGAACAGTATTTCCCTTTTGGGTCTAGGACTTCTGCATCCAAGAATCCCGCCAATTCCTCCTGAATTGCTCGTACGCGATCCTTTGGCAGAAGACCGTCTCGTAGACGTTCGATCTGATTTAAAAAAGAAGTCAGCCTATATGAATGAAACTAAACACAATTTGATTGTAATTAAAAATTATAGAAATTGTTTACGTACGTGGAGTTGCTCTAAATTTCTGCCCTTCTCATCGCACGTCTGCCGGATGAACTCGCAAACATAGTATCCACATAGATTGTTACCTGGTCCCTGCGTCAGGCACTTTACGAGAACAGAGTTCAATCAAAACAATAATCAAGCATGATAATAACTGTATCAAAACTAGAATCAAAGAGATGCGCGGATATAGCTAGTGGTGCTTACATTTAGTGGTTGAAATATAAGCTCCTCTTTCCAAACACCCCTAGCCTTGTTGGTGAACCGTTTCTAAGCGCTGCCCGGCGTAGAAAATGAATAAAATAAGTTATTAAGTACTTGATATCATAAAATTCACGAACGTTGCCGATATAGTGTCGTAATGATTAGAATTACCGCTGGAGAAGTATCTGCATGTCCTTCCACGTCTCAAGGGGTTTATGTTTCGAGTCCATGACTAGTACACGCCCTTTGTCAAGTTGAATGATTAACAGAATATAGTGGTAGCTGCGAATGCATAACTAATCAATTATATACTTAATATCGAGTAAGCGAAATAGAAAGTGTATACAAGACAATAACACTCACTCGAAGTTGTAAGGAAATAGTATTTCCCTTTGGGTTTCTTGAAACCTTAACGCGTGTACTATATTATCCTTTGTATCTTGGGGGTTTGTTTTGAGATTAGCTTGATGAACCCAATATGGGTCAATGAAGCCAATGTCATAGATTTGTCCACTGCTGCATTCGAGAATCTTCATTCTGCATATTACAGTATGATTATATACATGCAATAAAGAAGGTGAGATAGCTGGAGACTAAATTAATTACAGAATTAGTACTTACAGACAATAGGCACTCATGATCGATTTGTCCAAGGCGTCTTGATTGAATAATTGAAATAGTTCATCAAATTCAATGGATATCATGTCATCCATATCTTTCCCATAATGCTTTTTTGTAACCTTCAGCACTATCCAGTTAGCCCCGGCCTTTGTGGCATGCAAGTACCGATTATGCAATCTTCGCATTTTGTTGGAAGATTGTTTACCTCCTCGAGTTTGACGAGAGGTTTGCGTCTTGGTATTTGTATGCTACTTCACTCACGGGAAGAACTCTAATCGGGATAAGTCTTGGGCAATACTCATACCTTGAGCAGCGGCTTCTCCGTGACAGCAACTACCTCTGGATCATACCGCTCTTATTTATATTTGATCGACCCACATTGGTTTGGGAAATTACCTTGAGAGGCGCAAGTCTGTTTGCTTGTTCTCCGAGCTAGGCAGATTTCTCGCTTGCATCGATCGCTCTTGAGGCTTTTGTGCCGCATGTGACTTGAGAATAGAACGCTCATAGTCTGATGACAGCTTTGGCTCGGGTTGATGAAGATTCTTTAGCATTTTCAACACTTTGGCTTTTTCTTCTTTGGTGCTGGGGAACTCTGGCTCTTTCGGCCGCCTCAGCTTAGCGAAAAACGCTGTCGTTTCAGCATCAACGATCGCCGCAGTATCCTCTTCAGTACAGTCATAATCTCTCTTGGGAGGAACCTTTGGTACTTTTGGAAGAGGCTCTTATTTACGTTTCGGCGATCGCTTACCATGACGCAAGATGGCGATGCGCTTCGCTTTTATCTGGCGCGGCGATGGCTCCGCGGCGATGGCTGCGCCAAGATTGGTGGCGGCGTGGCGGGTGAGCGGCGAAGACGGCTGCGTGGCGGTGACGACCTCGGGAGACGGGTGAGCGGCGGCGAATATGGCGTGTGATTTGAAGCACGATACATTCCTTCGCCATAGAATGCGACATTTTTCGTCTCCCAAGATGCACATCCCCTTCACCTGCAGGGTAGTGAAGATCCAAAACTTCAAAGGTGGGCATGATTTCATCCACCGACAACAGCGTAGCCCTCTGGAACCGGACGACAGTGGTAAGTTGGTGTGGGTCCAATTGGTAAGGCATAGCCGACCGCCACCTTCATTGATATGTTCACAACTTTTACATGTAGATCGCGTGTGTCATCTCTGATATCATCCAGGTAGCCAACAGAGCCATCGTCGGTGCACCATCGTCATTGCCATTGTCATCACCGGGACCTCGTTGGAAGCCACACGCTTTTTGATTATTCGATAGGTCGGTAGCATCGAATGCAAGTGTCTTCTTGAGATGGGCCGGTAGTACTTTGCTCTTTAAGTGCGTTAATTTCATCTTGTTGTTGCTTTAATCGTTCTTCAATTAAACGCATTCGCTCTTTCTGACTATCTGCTTCAACTTCCGCCCTGTCCTTTCTCCTCTGACTGCTTCTATCAGGATATTTCTTCCTCTTTTCGGGAAACCCAGTCCTCCATGGTTGGGAGCCTCTTGTGCCTCGTGTTCCTCCATCATGTTCCTTATTTCCAAGGGCGAGTGTGAGCTCATCATTCTCTCTATCGGGAATGAAGTCCCCATCTTTAACAGCCTTTACTGCTTTTCTCATCCTCTCGATTGGCAAGGGGTCTTCTTTATGTCGTATGTTATATATACACCTCCCTTCCGAGTCCAACGTGCCCCCATGCCCGTAAAACCAATTCCTTGCACGTTCTACCCAATCGTCTGTCTCTGGGGTGATCTTTTTATCACGCAGTTCATTCTCAAGTTTCTCCCACTTAGGAATGCTAGCCCTGTAGCCACCTTGCCCCATAGTATGTGATACTTCTTGTTAGCAACATTCAGCTTATTCGTTGCAGACATTTTCTTAGCCTTTTCTCATGTCTTGTATTCCACAAACTCAGCACATAATGGTTTTATCTTCTCAAACTGAATATTCTTGAAATCAGGAGTCTTCTCTTTCACGACATAGTCAAGGTGCAATCTTTTCTTCCAGTTGGTGAAACACTAGGCCATCTTCTTCAAAGCCCACTCCCTGACCTTAGCCTCCATGGCTCTCCCATGTTGTAAGGCGTCCTCAAATGGATCCTCCGCATTTGGATCCAGCTCTATCTTCGGTAGTTTGAAATTAACCATGAGCCTCTTCCACAGTAAACCTTTGGCGTGGTTAGGGACAAATAAACATGTTCCCTCTTCATCCGCATTAGCAGGCCTATTCCAATTTCTAATGGTGATCGGGATTAAGTCCCTAACAATTACTCCGCATTGTGCCACAAATTTGATTGCGACAACTTCGGGAGCCGTCGGTTTGCCGTCTTTAGCGACATCTTCGATCCTGAACCTCTCATGGTCTTGCAACTTTTTGGTTGGGCCTCGTCTGCTCTTTTCAGTAGATTCCTTCGATCCGGAGGGCTAAAAGAAGAAAGATCATCGTTATTATTTCTATATAGATAGAAGATGATTAACTAATGAATTGATTATATTACATGCACCTCGCTGGAGCGGTCGTCTTCTCGATTACACAAGGCATCGCCTTCTCCCTCGCGGAAGGCAACACCTTCAACCTCAAACAAGTCGTCTATTCCGGTAAAAAGAGGATCACCCTCACCGGAGTTGTTCAGAAATGTTGATACGTCTAAATTTTCTTCCCCACGGATCACACCTTGGATCAACTATTCCTTTTCTTCGTCTCTGACGTGTGGGTCCATATTTTCTGCATAGGTGGAAAAACGAATAAGTCAAAGAAGCTAAAGGAGAAAGTTAGGTACGGTGTTGAGAGATATAAACCCTAATTCAGAGAAACCCTAATATATACATACACAATAATAAAAATGAAGAGAAACCCTAAACCCTAAACCTAGCTACAATGTGAATTGGGTCTGGGGCTACCCAAGTGACTAACCAGTGGGGCTGAAGACCAATAATACCAAACTAATTAATAAACCTAATAATACCTAACTAATAATAAACATAGTAATGCAAACACAGAAAAGAAAGGGAAACAATCAACACATGGCATCGATGCAATGCTCAAGCAAGTATGATGATATGACAAGTTAATTTGCATTGGAATGTAACCCTAATACATGCTCGACGATTTAATCGGGGTTCCGAGGGGTGAAAACCCTAACTCGGGGAAACTCCGGAACATATGAGAGGGGTGCATTTGTTCTTCTAATTATACTTGTCATTTAAGTTGTTGAACAATGCATGATTATAGGTTAAATATATAGGTTTCATTTTTCTAAACAATTTGATATATTATTTGTATTTTTCTGACTTATAAACAATAATTTATTGATTTTACAATATTAAATCATTTTCTAGAATTAAAAAAAAAGGCAAATAGTTTTTACACCGGGGAGACCCCTAGCCAGTGAGACTGACAGAAGGGCCCCAGTGCCAACTCAGCCTCCACGCATACAGATCATTTTTATACCACATAGGAGCCTACCATCGAGGTCGTGATGGGCCCTAGGCCACATCAGCTGCCACGCGAGCAAGGTGACGCACGAGTGACGTCAGCACGACGTCACGCTGGCGGTGAGCTCCCAGGCAGCGACAGCGACGGCGATAGCGGGAACGCCTGGACGCGCGGATGCGCGCGTTAGAGAGAGCGCGATGCAGGGAGAAAGAGGGTGGCGGCGCCGCTCCTTGTTGGTCACCGGAGCGTCGCCTCCGTCGAGCTCGAGCGGCGGCGGCGTCGGGCACACGCGGGGAGAATAGTACAGGAGGAGAGGGAGAGAAAGAAGAACACCGTGAGGATCAACAGCTCACCAGGAACACGATAGAGGTGGTGGCGAGGACGGGCAAGCTCGGGAGACGCCGTAATCGACAGAGACAGACGGCGGACGGAGCTTCCAATCCAGGCGATTGAGCTCACGCGCGAGGGGGAAAAGTAGTCGGGACACGCGTGGACGGAGGCAGCAGTGGTGGCGGACGGAACGCGTGGGTGGCGGCGAGCTCGGGTAGCCTGCCAGCGACGGGGGCGGTTCCTGTGCGCGCGTCGGTGAGAAGCAGTGAAGTGAGATGAGGAAGAAGAAGAGGAGGCGCGTCAGTTATAAACGAAGGGCCTTTTGTCCCGGTTGGTGGCTCCAACCGGAACTAAAGGGTCATACGTCCCGGTTGGAACCACCAACCGGGACGTATACTCCAATATTTTCAGCAGACCAAGGGTTGGCGCGCAGGGGTTCTTTAGTCCCGGTTGGTGGCTCCAACCGGGACATATTCCCCTGTTTTCAAATTTTTTCAGGTATTTTTCTCTATTCCCGTCTTATTTTTTATTTTGGGATTTAAATTTGTATTGTTTTTTAAATGATAATTAATTTGGAATTTAGAAAAAATTTAAACATAAAAAGTGTTTGGATTTGAATAAATAATTCAAACCATTTTCTGTTTTAAAAAATAATTAATGTAACCATTTAAAATATGAACCATTTACAATTAAAAATGAATTAACTTATATTTTTTTAATATCAATTTGGAATTTAGAAAAACTTTAAACATAAAAAGTGTATGGATTTGAATAAATAATCCAAAACCATTTTCTATTTTTAAAAAATAATTAATGTAACCATTTAAAATGAATTAACTTATATTTTTGAATATTAATTTGGAATTTAGAAAAACTTTAAACATAAAAAGTGTTTGGATTTGAATAAATAATTCAAAACCATTTTCTGTTTTAAAAAAATAATTAATGTAACTATTCAAAATATGAACCATTTACAATTTAAAATAAATTAACTTACATTTTTTTAATATCAATTTAGAATTTAGAAAAACTTTAAACATAAAAAATGTTTGGATTTGAATAAGTAATTCAAAACCATTTTCTGTTTTTAATGGGCGGAAAAAAAAGGACGGAAAATAATGGGCGGAAAGAAAATTTGATTAGGATAGAACATGAATTAAAGTACATAACGCAACTAACACAAAGTTACATAGAAGAACTGAAAATTAAGATACATGGCCAGATTAAGCCACAATCGGCCGAACTTGTTTTGCAATGTTGGAATAATTCAGTCATGCTCCTGCCTACACCTGTAATACTCGCCACTGTAGTCGTCGTACTCGCCGCGGCCATCGTCGCTATCGTCGTCGGGGTCGCCGTAGTTAAACCTTGAAGGTTGAGTACGAATGTGTTGGAGATATGCCCTAGAGGCAATAATAAATGTAGTTATTATTATATCTTTGTGTTTATGATAAATGTTTACATTCATGCTATAATAGTATTAACAAGGAAACATTGATACTTGTGTGATTTGTAAACTTAATTTGAAGTCCCTAGTATAGCCTCTATACATCACTAGCTTGTTGGTTGATAAATGATTGTGGTTTCCCTATCATGAACATTGAGATGTTATCAACAATAAGATCATATCGTTAGGAGAATGATATGATGGACATACTCCTATAGATAAGCGTAGCATAAAGATCAATTCATTTCAATAGTTCAATTGCTATATGCTTTCTGATACATAAGTAACCTAATTCCTTCGACCATGAGATCATGCATATCACCTTTACGGATGGATGCTTTGATGACATCAAACACCACCGTGAATCGGGTGGCTATAAAGGTGGCATTGAGTGTTCGGAAAGTATTGGTTGAGACACATGGATCAAGAGTGGGATTTGTCCATCCATATGACGGATAGATATACTCTGGGCCCCCTCGGTGGAATGTCATCCAATTAGCTTGCAAGCATGTGACTGGCTCACAATGGATCACATATCATGGGAACGAGAAAAGAGTACTTATCGATTCGAGGTTGAACTAGGTATGCGAGATACCGACGATCATAACCTCGGATAAGTAAACTATCGTGAGAAAAGGGAAATTGGTATCGTATGTAAGTGGTTCATTCGATCGCAGTAATCGTAGAAATATGTGGGAGCCATATGAATTTCATTCCTCTATTGGTTATTATTCGGAGAAGTGTCTCGATCATGTCCGCATAATTCACGAACCGTAGGGAGACACACTTAAGGATTCGACGTTGTTTGAGTAGTTATGGTATGATGAGAAAGAGACCGAATGTTGTTCGGAGTCTCGGATGGGATCCGGGATATCACGAGGTGATCCGGAATGGTCCGGAGAATAAGATTCATATAAGGAAAGTCCCGTTTCGGAGTTGGGGAATGATTCCGGTGTTTTCATCGGGAATGTTCTAGAATGTTCCGGAATGTCCGACACTCCGGAGGGGAAGGTTACATGAATGTGTTGTATCAAGTTGGTATGATTGCATCATGTAATAAGTGTCCTCGCTGTTCCAAATAAAGGATTAAATTGAATCCTAGTTTGAAAAGTCAAATAGCTAAATTGAAAAGTCAAATAGCTAAAATTGGAAAGTGGAAAAGAGGAGGAAGGGGGAATCCGAGTTGGGGAGGAGTTCCCTCCTCTAACCGGCGGCAACCCTCCAAGCCGAGTTGGGGAGGCACTCCTCTCCCTCCCCTTGGCCGCCGGCCCCCCTCCACCTATATAAGGAGGGGCAGGGACCCCTCCTAGAACACACAAGTCCCTCACCTCAAACCCTAGAAGCTGCAGCCCACCATAGCCGCCGCTGCCCCCTTAGGGTTTTGCCCTAGCCGCCGACTTGGGGGTCCCCGGAACCCTAGCCGCCGGCTCTAGCATCCCCTCCTTGTTGTGTCTAAACCCTAGAACACCGAGGATCTCTCTCATATTCCACCATACTCGCTCCGGCTTAAGGCGAAGCCTCATGAGATCTCCCTCTACTCCTGTACCACTGCCAGGTTGCCGGAATCACGAGGAGAGTGCTACAACCTCCGCTGGGACAAGGGAGAGGAAGGTCTTCGTCGAGTACCAACGTGTGACCGATCAAGGGAGCGCCGCTAACGCAACGCCGGAAGGATCGTCTACACAATCTTGAGATCGGGAAGAGTACGACTACATCACCCACGAGAATCCGCTCTCGTTAAACGCTTTGGAATCTTTGAGGGTAAGTTATTCCATCGACTCGTTGCTACAATATAGTAGATAGATCTTGGCTTGTTTGTTTGTATGCGATAGAAATTTTTTGTTTTCCATGCTACGAAACCCTACAGAATGGGCTGGACTTGAGGGTAGCGCAGGCGGGGGCTAGAGTCGGCGGCCGTGTCGTAGGCCATGACGCTCTGGAGAGTTCGGCCGCGCCACCACAGCCGACGGCCAGCCTCGTTGAATTTCGGAGGAGGTGGGCCCTCCTCCTCGTGCCTGGCGAGTGCCCTCTCACGCCGATCCACGAAGAAGGCTTCCCAAGTCGGGAAATAGTCGGGATGCCATCTGGGATTCCTACGCTGCTCCGGCGTGAGCTCGAAGTAGTAGTGGTTCGTGATGGCCATCCGTCGCGCCACACCTAGAGAGACAGGAGGAACGCCTCCCAAGGCCAAGAACCAGCCGACGGGGACACAAGAGTCTGGAAAGGGTAGTTCAAGCAAAGCGCCTCCACCTACCTTGGAGTTAGTTGAAGGGTTCGCAGCATAGAAAACAAAAAAATTTCCTACGATGTGAACTATATACCAAGATCTATTTATACTAGATACAAACAACGGGCGGATGTATATCCGTAGAGAACATACCCTTGAAGACCGACAAAGTTTAACGAGTCCCACTCGTGGTTGATGTAGACGATCTCTTGCCGATCTCAAGATCGAGAGGAAGTCCTAGCGCCGCAAATCAGCAGCGCATCCGTGCTCGCACACACGTTCGAGGCACCGAGCAACCTCCGCCTCCTCGCTCCAGCGATGCAGCGGAAGCACAACTCTTTCTTGCCGAATAGCCACGGGAACATGTATCTCGCTAGTCCGAGACCATGGGGATAAATTCTAGAGGGGAGAGATCCTTCACGAGGAGGTGTGAGTGAGAAGTGAGAGGAGGGCTCCTTTTATAGGAGGAGGGGAACCCCAAGGGGTGGCTTGCGCATGGGGCTGCCCCTTCCCTCTTCATGTGGGTGGACACTCCACTCACAAAACTCCTCCAAATTCCTCCACTCAAAATCCCACTCAAAGATCCCATTAAATTTCCACCAAATTTAATGCAAACTCTCATTAAATAAAACTCTTTATTTTATTCAGAATTTTGTCAATTACTTTAATGACAAACATTCACAAATAACCCCTTGCTAGAATTCTATTTCACATGCATAACCACTTTACGCAATTTCACCCGAAAACCGTTTCGGATCTAGTGAAATAAATTCCTGCGCTTGTTTATTCTTTTTCGGCATGAAACTTTTGCTCCAATTGGATGTCGGTGTCTCTAAGTGTGTCACCCTACGGTTCGTGAATAATGCGGACATGATCGAGACCCTCTCGGATCAATAATCGAAGCGGGATCCGAGACCCATACACTCCCACACATTCAACGATGACTTTCCTGTGATCGTCGGAACCTTTTACGCTAGTATCTTAATCCCTTTGTTTCACGATATATTACATGTCCGAGATTCAATCATCGGTATCTCCATACCTAGTTTGATCTCGTTCATACATGCACTCTTTTCGTTCGTGATATAACATTCTAGTGATCAAATCACTTGCTTGCAAGCTAATCAATGTGATATCACCGAGAGGGCCCAGTATATCTATCCGTCATCGGGATGAACAAATTCCACTCTCGATCCATGAGCCTCTACATAACACTTTATTAGTTCAACCCATCTTTATAATCACCTCATTACGGTGTGACGTTTGATGTTATCAAGAAACTCTTCCGTGTTAGTGATTGACATGATCTCATGGTCTAAGGATTAGGATCACTGTAAGTTGTTATAGCAATATAAACTCAATGACTTTGATCGTAATGCTATACTGGATGAATGTTCATCACATCATTACACTAATGTTGTGATCCCGTTATTAACAACATCCAATGTCCATGATCGAAACCTTGATCATCTTGTTAATCAACGAGCTAGTTTATGAGAGAGGCTTAACTAGGAACTTTTCCTGTTTGTTTATTAAACACACATGTATTAACGCTTCCGTATTAATACAATTATAGCATGCAAAATAAACATCTATCATATACTTGGAATACACATAATAAACAATTTATTATTGCCTCTCGTGGCATATTCCTTGATCTCCCACTTGCACTAGAGACAATAATCTAGTTACATAGTGATATATCTAACACCCATTGAGTTCTCGTGTTGATCATGTTTTGCTCTAGGGAGAGTTTTAGTCAACGGATCGCTACATTGAGATCCGTATGTACTTACAATCTTTATATCTCCATCCTTGACATGCTCGCGGATGGAGTGAAACCGCGCTTAATATGCTTGGAATGCTTGTGAGACCTTGGCTCTTTGGCATTGGCAATGGCACCATTGTTGTCACAATAGATCACCATTGGGTCCAACGCTTGACAACTCCTAGTTCGGATATGAACTCCTTCATCCAAATCGCTTCTGAGCCGCCCAAGCAAAGAACATATTCGCCTCGTTGTTGATCCCGCTACCACAGGTTGTTTGGAGCTCCTCCAACTAACCGCTCCGCCATTCATGAGAAATACGTATCCGGATTGAGACTTAGAGTCATCCGGATCGGTGTCAAAGCTAAGCGTCGACATAACACTTAGCGACGAGCTCTTCTTCACCTCCAGATACAAGAAACATATCCTTAGTTCTTCGTAAGTACTTAAGGATATTCTTGACCGCTATCCAAAGGTTCAACCGGATCCGATTGGTACCTACTAGTCAAACTAATAGCGTGTGCCACATCCGTCTTGTACATAGCATGGCGTACATAATAGAGCCTATGGTCAAGCATAGGGATTTTGTCCATTATCTCTCTTTCTTCCGAAGCCGGACTTTGAGTCTTACTCAATGTCTTGCCTTGCAACATAGGTAAGAACCCTTCTTACTTCCGTCCATTTTAAACTTCTTTAAAATCTTATCAAGGTATGTACTTTGATAGCCCTATTAGGCGCCTAGATCTATCTCTATAGATCTTTATGCCTAATATGTATGACGCTCACCTAGGTCCTTCATTGAAAATTTGTTTAGATAACTTTTAACACTGTTTAAAGTTCTATATCATTTCGATCAATAATATGTCATCTACATATAATATCAGAAATGCCACATTGCTCCCACTCACTTTCTTGTAAATACAAGCTTCTCCATAAGTTTGGACAAATCCAAACTCTTTGATCACCTCATCAAAGCGGAGATTCCAACTTCGTGATGCTTGCTTCAATCCATAGATGGATCGTTGAAGCTTGCACACCTTGTTAACATCCTTAGGATCGACAAAACCCTTTGGTTGTATCATATACAACTCTTCTTCAATATTACCATTGAGAAACGTGGTTTTGACATCCATCTGCCATATTTCATAATCGAAATATGCAGCAATTGCTAACATAATCCTAACTGACTTTAGCATCGCTACGGGAGAGAAAGTCTCATCGTAGTCAACTCCTTGAATTTGTCGAAACCCCTTTGCGACAAGTCGAGCTTTATAGATGGTCACATTACCATCAAGATCGCTTTTCCTTTTGAAAATCCATTTGTTCTCTACGGCCTTTCGGTCGTGAGGTAATTCCACCAAGTTCCAAACTTGATTTTCATACATGGATTCCATCTCGGATTTCATGGCTTCTAACCATTTGTTGGAATCCGGCTCATCATCGCTTCTTCATACGCAGGGTCATTATATTCATCAACCATGAAATTTATGACAGGGTTTCCGTACAGCTCGGGAGCTGCACGCGCCCTGTTTGACCTGCGAGGTTCGGGAGTACTCTCTTTCGGAGTTTCATGATCAGTATCCTTAGTTCCCTCTTCATGGTGGAGCCAACTCCGAACGACTTCCCGCGCTACTCGCCATACTTTGAAGAGAAGGTTCCACAACCTCTTCGAGTTCTACCTTCCGACTACTCACACCTTTCGCGAGAAACTCTTTCTCTAGAAAGGATCCATTCTTGGCAACAAAAACCTTGCCCTCGGATCTGTGATAGAAGGAATACCCAATAGTTTCTTTAGGGTATCCTATGAAGACGCATTTTTCCGCTTTGGGTTCAAGTTTATCCGGTTGAAGTTTCTTCACATAAACATCGCAACCCCAAACTTTAAGAAATGACAGCTTAGGTTTGTTTCCAAACCACAATTCATACGGTGTCGTTTCAACGGATTTAGATGGTGCCCGATTTAAAGTGAATGCAGCAGCTTAGTGCATAACCCCAAAATGACAACGGCAAGTCCGTCGGAGACATCATAGATCGAACCATATCTAATAAAGTACGATTACGACGTTCCGACACACCATTTCATTGTGGTGTTCCGCAGTGTGAGTTGTGAAACAATTCCACACTCTTTCATGTGAGTGCTAAACTCAGAACTTAGATACTCACCTCCACGGTCACCGTAGAAATTTGATCTTTCTATTACGATGATTTTCAACTTCATTCGAAATTCCTTGAACTTTTCAAAGGTTTCGACTTGTGTTTCATCAAGTAGATATAACCGTATCTACTCAAATCATCCGTGAAAGTAACAAAATAACGATATCCACCTCGCCGACACACTCATTGGACCACATACATCGTAATGTATGATTTCCAATAAATCCGCCTGCTCCATTGAACCGAAAACGGCGTTCTAGTCATCTTGCCCATAAGGCATGGCTCACATGTATCAAATGATTCATAATCAAGTGATTCCAAAAGTCCATCCGAATGGAGCTTCTTCATGCTTAATGCCAATATGACCTAGACGGCAAAGCCACATATATGCGGATATATCATCATCAAGTTTAATCCTTTTAGCATCAACATTATGAATATGTGTAACATTATCACCGAGATCCAACAGAAATAAACCATTCAACATTGGTGCATGACCATAAAAGATTTCATTCATATAAATGGAACAACCATTGTTCTCGATTTGAATGAAAACCACTTTGCATCAAACATGATCCAGATACAATGTTCATGCTCGGCAGCACCAAATAACGATTATTTAAGTTTATAACTAATCCCGATGGTAAGTGGAGAGGTAGCGTTCGACGGCGATCACATCAACACTTGATCCATTGCCGACACGCATCTTGACCTCACCCTTGCTAGCGGTCACTGTTCCGCAGCCCCCGATTCGAGTTACAAATATTAGCAATCAACCGTATCAAATACCTGTGTGCTACTGCGAGCACTAGTCAAGTACACATCAATAACATGTATATCATATATACCTTTGTTTGCCTTGCCGCCTTCTTGTCCGCCAGATACTTGGGGCGCTTGCCCAAATGGCTCCCCTTACAATAGTAGCACTCGGTATCGACTTAGGTCCAACTCGGGTTTCTTTTCAGCGCTGCAACAGCTTGCCGCCTTACTTCCTTCCGCTTTTCCTTCTTGTCTTTCTTGAAACCAGTGTTCCTATTGATCATCAACACTTGATGTTCCTTTTGATCTCCACTGCAGCTTTTAAGCATTGATGTAAGCTCGGGAGAGACGCTTCATGCCTTGCATATTATAGTTCATCACGAAGCTCTTATAGCTAGGTGGTAGAGACCTGAACACGATGGATGCCTAAGTCAATGGGAATCGTTATTCCCAAGGACACAAGCTTATCGGTAACCCGACATCTTGAGTACATGCTCACTTACGGAGCTGTTCTCTTCCATCATGCAGCTAAAGAACTTTTCTGAAGCATTGTAGCTCTCACAGAAACATGTGTGTCGAAAATCATTTTCAACTCACCCATTGTATCAAAAGCATTGCCGTTTTCGAAACGCTTTCGAAGTTCCGGCTCTAGCCCATACAATATGCCACAATGAACTAAGTTGTGGTCCTCCTGACGAGTCAGATAGACATTCTTCTCCTCGTCAGGGGCATCGTCAAAGGGGGGCCTAACGCGCTTCTAGCACATATTGCTTTTGTGCAGAGAGGAGAATCCTCAAATTCATGGCCCATTCGAAAGTTGCTACCGTTCGTGCTAGTTTCTCTTTCTCCATGAACGCATTGAAATTAAAAGGTGGTGCCATCTACAATGTAATTTGTAAAGTTTAGACTAAGTGTATGATAGATTGAGTTCAACTAATCTATATTACGAATGAACTCCCACTCAAAAGCGACATCCTCGTGTCCTTTTGGTGATTACATGAACCAAATCCACTACACCAAGTCCGATCATCACGTGAGTCGGTATAGCTTCAAAGGCGAGCATCAAATGGGCATCATATCAACTATATGACTCATGCTTAACCTTTCGATGCGTGTTCCGAGGCCATGTCTCATACATGCTAGGCTCGCCAAGTTAGAACCTTAGTATTTTGCGTGTGTAACTGTTTTACACCCGAAGTATGGTCGAGGATCCAAGTACACCCGATCATCACGTGATGTCTTGGAGCGACGAAAACATAATCGGTGCATACTAAAGGAAGAACACATTCTTATCTTGATATTTAAATGAGGGATCATCTTATTATGCTTAACAAAGCGCTGAACAAGCAATATAAGATGCAATCAAACATCATATGTTTATTAGTGAAATTATATGGTTCCCGCAGATGATCTCTATCATGTGCATCGTGGTATGATCACTATCATACCTATATGTGTAAATCCACAATCTATGGATTTTACACGCTATGTGTGTTGTAAGAGTATCATCTCATACTTCTACTTACAACACTACCATATCATAACACTAGCCCAGCAACAATCTAAACTAGGACCTCTAATTTATCCATTGCAAGTTTTACGTGGTGAGGGCTTTCGAGATAGAACCGTTCTTACCTACGAACATGAACCACAATGAGGATAATCAAATTGTTGACAACTCGCTTAAAATAGATATTGACTATAGTAGGAGAGATGACACCCGCTAGCCACTTATGCAAACTAGTTGCATGTCAAGCGTGGAACAGGTCTCATGTGCGAGGACATGTAAAGTTTGTCCGGGCCGCTTCATCCCACTATGCCACCAATATCCAAAATCACAAGAAAGGAGCAACAACATGATCATCATCGCCACATACTCATATGTGTACTACCCGTAAAGTATCTACGCATAGATCCGGCTCGATACATCAAGGGTTCGCAACATAGAAAACAAAAAATTTCCTACGATGTGAACTATATACCAAGATCTATTTATACTAGATACAAACAACGGGCGGATGTATATCCGTAGAGAACATACCCTTGAAGACCGACAAAGTTTAACGAGTCCCACTCGTGGTTGATGTAGACGATCTCTTGCCGATCTCAAGATCGAGAGGAAGTCCTAGCGCCGCAAATCAGCAGCGCATCCGTGCTCGCACACACGTTCGAGGCACCGAGCAACCTCCGCCTCCTCGCTCCAGCGATGCAGCGGAAGCACAATTCTTTCTTGCCGAATAGCCACCGGGAACATGTATCTCGCTAGTCCGAGACCATGGGGGATAAATTCTAGAGGGGGAGAGAGATCCTTCACGAGGAGGTGTGAGTGAGAGAGAGGAGAGGGTGCCTTTTATAGGAGGAGGGGGCACCCAAGGGGGTGGCAGGCGCATGGGGCTGCCCCTTGCCTCCCTCTTCATGTGGGTGCACCCTCCACTCACAAAACTCCTCCAAATTCCTCCACTCAAAATCCCACTCAAAGATCCCATTAAATTTCCACCAAATTTAATGCAAACTCTCATTAAATAAAACTCTTTTATTTTATTCAGAATTTTGTCAATTACTTTAATGACAAACATTCACAAATAACCCCTTGCTAGAATTCTATTTCACATGCATAACCACTTTACGCAATTTCACCAAAACCTGTTTGGTATCTAGTGAAATAAATTCGCGCTTGTTTATTCTTTCGCATGAAACTTTTGCTACAATTGGATGTCAGTGTCTCTTAAGTGTGCCACCCTACGGTTCGTGAATAATGCGGACATGATCGAGACCCCTCTCCGATCAATAATCAGAAGCGGGATCTGGAGACCCATACTGACTCCCACACATTCAACGATGACTTTCTTGTGATCGTCGGAACCTTTTACGCTAGTATCTTAATCCCTTTGTTTCACGATATATTACATGTCCGAGATTCGATCATCGGTATCTCCATACCTAGTTTGATCTCGTACTGACATGCACTCTTTTCTCGTTCCCGTGATATAACATTCTAGTGATCAAATCACTTGCTTGCAAGCTAATCAATGTGATATCACCGAGAGGGCCCAGAGTATATCTATCCGTCATCGGGATGAACAAATTCCACTCTCGATCCATGAGCCTCTACATAACACTTTATTAGTTCTGAACCCATCTTTATAATCACCCTGTTACGGTGTGACGTTTGATGTTATCAAGAAACTCTTCCGGTGTTAGTGATTGACATGATCTCATGGTCTAAGGATTAGGATCACTTCGTAAGTTGTTATAGCAATATAAACTCAATGACTTTGATCGTAATGCTATACTTCGGATGAATGTTCATCACATCATTACACTAATGATGTGATCCCGTTATTAACAACATCCAATGTCCATGATCAGGAAACCTTGATCATCTTGTTAATCAACGAGCTAGTTTATGAGAGAGGCTTAACTAGGAACTTTTCTGTTTGTTTATTAAACACACATGTATTAACGTTTCCTTATTAATACAATTATAGCATGCAAAATAAACATCTATCATATACTTGGAATACACATAATAAACAATTTATTATTGCCTCTCAGGGCATATTCCCTTCATTAG
The DNA here is from genome assembly GCA_030063025.1 of Avena longiglumis. Lineage (NCBI taxonomy): Eukaryota > Viridiplantae > Streptophyta > Magnoliopsida > Poales > Poaceae > Avena > Avena longiglumis. The sequence continues at coordinate 494,245,219 of CP125973.1, read as the reverse complement.
TGCTACGGTGGAAGCCATGGGGAAAGAGTGATGAGGTTGCAGATATGAGTCTAGAGATGTGCAATGACAATGGAGGACAACCCTACATATATATATAGTGAAGAACTGGCGGGAAGAACTGGAGGGAACAACTGGCGGGAAAAAATGGCGGGAAAAATGGCGTGTCGACATTATGTCGTGCGGGGTGTACCTTGTCCCGGATGGTGTCACCAACCGGGACTAAAGATGAACCTTTAGTCCCGGTTGGAGACACCAACCGGGACAAAACACGAGTCAGCACTAATAATAGGGGTGAGTGTTGGAAAATGGAAAAGGGCTTTTCCGTGCGAGAAAAAGGAAAACTTCCTCCTGCAACATTGTTCTCCATACCAATGTCCACACACATGCATAATATGGGCACAACATCACAAACTATGCCGTGATTCAGCACATAACATCGGTCATTTGGACCGAAAGCCATGAAACCTCGAACATGATAGGTCATTTTGTGAAGGTTTTTTCGAAACATGATCAATATACCAAGTCTGGTATTTTTCCTTTCAACTATGTAACATAATATGACACCACGCGAAGGATTTTCATTGTTCGGATTTATTTTGAATTTATTATGCCCGTTTTGAATTATCTGAATTTCTAACTATGGTCGAACCGGTGTGCATGAAGATAGGGGACGAGCATCGTTAGAACTTGCATTGGATCTCTAAAGAAACCACATATTGCGAGTCTAAAAATGATTTTTACACAAAATCACGGGCGATAGATCATGTACCTGTAGTACAAACCGGACCCACTTCCTACCGATTCGGCAGACATTTGTCCTTTTTACGCGGGATGGACAAAAAGGTTTGAGATGTCCCTGTTGGGAGATAGTCCATGTAAGGTGGTCTAGTATTTTAGGAAAATGGGGCGGTAGCATTCTGAAACGGCATTTTGGTGGTTACTTCACAAAACGACCCATTTTTTGCGCTCGGAAAATGGAAAAGGGCTTTTCCGTGCGACAAAAAGGAAAACTTCCTCCCGCAACATTGTTCTCCATACCAATGTCCACACACATGCATAATATGGGCACAACATCACAAACTATGCCGTAATTCAGCACATAACATCGTTCATTTGGATCGAAAGCCATGAAACCTCAAACATGATATGTCATTTTGTGAAGGTTTTTTCGAAACATGATCGATATACCAAGTCTGGTATTTTTCCTTTCAACTATGTAACATATTATGACACCACGCGAAGGATTTTCATTGTTCGGATTTATTTTGAATTTATTATGCCCGTTTTGAATTATCTGAATTTCTAACTATGGTCGAACCGGTGTGCATGAATATAGGGGACGAGCATCGTTAGAACTTGCATTGGATCTCTAAAGAAACCACATATTGCGAGTCTAAAAATGATTTTTTCAAAAAATCACGGGCGATAGATCATGTACCTGTAGTATAAACCGGACCCACTTCCTACCGATTCGGCAGCCATTTGTCCTTTTTACCCGGGATGGACGAAAAGGTTTGAGATGTCCCTGTTGGGAGATAGTCCATGTAAGGTGGTCTAGTATTTTAGGAAAATGGGACGGTAGCATTCTGAAACGGCATTTTGGGGGTTACTTCACAAAACGACCCGTTTTTTGCGCTCGGAAAATGGAAAAGGGCTTTTCCGTGCGACAAAAAGGAAAACTTCCTCCTGCAACATTGTTCTCATACCAATGTCCACACACATGCATAATATGGGCACAATATCACACTATGCCGTGATTCAGCACATAACATCGGTCATTTGGACCGAAAGACATGAAACCTCGAACATGATAGGTCATTTTGTGAAGGTTTTTTCGAAACATGATCAATATACCAAGTCTGGTATTTTTTTCCTTTCAACTATGTAACATAATATGACACCACGCGAAGGATTTTCATTGTTCGGATTTATTTTGAATTTATTATGCCCGCTTTGAATTATCTGAATTTCTAACTATGGTCGAACCGGTGTGCATGAAGATAGGGGACGAGAATCGTTAGAACTTGCATTGGATCTCTAAAGAAACCACATAATGCGAGTCTAAAAATGATTTTTTCAAAAAATCACGGGCGATAGATCATGTACCTGTAGTACAAACCGGACCCACTTCCTACCGATTCAGCAGACATTTGTCCTTTTTACCCGGGATGGACGAAAAGGTTTGAGATGTCCCTGTTGGGGGTTAGTCCATGTAAGGTGGTCTAGTATTTTAGGAAAATGGGACGGTAGCATTCTGAAACGGCATTTTGGTGGTTACTTCACAAAACGACCCGTTTTTTGCGCTCGGAAAATGGAAAAGGGCTTTTCCGTGCGACAAAAAGGAAAACTTCCTCCTGCAACATTGTTCTCCATACCAATGTCCACACACATGCATAATATGGGCACAACATTATGTCGACATTATGTCGTGCGGCGTGTACCTTGTCCCGGATGGTGTGACCAACCGGGACTAAAGATCAACCTGTAGTCCCGGTTGGAGACACCAACCGGGACAAAACACGAGTCAGCACTAATGATAGAGGTGAGTGTCGACATTATTTCGTATGTGTCGATACTATGCCGAGATGCTTGTACTATAAATAGGCATCCTTGCGAGTCCAGTCCTCCAGCCAGTTTGAGGCATCTCCAAGATGGTTTTCGAGAGCAGGGACACCACTGCGGCCAGTTTCAGGGAGATGCCGACGGAGCCCAGTCCTCCGGCATCTCCGAGAAACTGGTCATAGAGGCACTCCCTAATATGTGAAATTAGTTAGCTCCGAGGCGTATTGATCTAGTTAGAGAAGTTACAAGCTGCAAGATGGTTTTCGAGAGCTGGGACACCACTGCGGCCAGTTTCAGGGAGATGCCGACGGAGCCCAGTCCTCCGGCATCTCCGAGAAACTGGTCATAGAGGCACTCCCTAATATGTGAAATTAGTTAGCTCCGAGGCGTATTGATCTAGTTAGAGAAGTTACAAGCTGCAAGATGGTTTTCGAGAGCAGGGACACCACTACGACCAGTTTCAGGGAGATGCCGCCGGATCCCAGTCCTCCGGCATCTCCAAGAAACTGGTCATAGAGGCACTCCCTAATATGTGACTGCGCGCGTTTGGAGATCAGATCTTAATGGTAAGTACGAATCGGGACAACTTCTTCATAGTCCCGGTCCAGCCACAAAACGGGACTAACACTCAAGACATTTATTAATATTAAAAACTGAGACTACAAAACCGGGACTAAAGGCCACAAACCGCGAAAGATATCCTTCGGTCAAGCCACAAACCGCGAAAGACATGAACTAGAGTTACATAATATGAGCATGAACTTCTTGGCATATGTCCTTCCTTATGATCGCTTCAGACGTAACCATGGAGCATCTTCTTTACTTAACAGAATGCTTGGGTCAGTTTTCACTGTGAAGGGCGGAATTTCATCAAACTTATTATAATCTTCTGACATGTCTGTCTTGTCCTCGATTCCCACGATGTTTCTTTTCCCTGAAAGAACTATGTGACGCTTTGGCTCATCATATGATGTATTCGTTTGCATATTTTTTCTTTTTTTCGGTCTGGAGGACATGTCCTTCACATAGAAAACCTGAGACACATCATTGGCTAGGACGAATGGTTCATCTCTATAACCAAGATTGTTGAGATCCACTGTTGTCATTCCGTATAGCTGGTCTATCTTTACCCCTTCCCCATTCAGGTTGACCCATTTGCAGCGAAACAAAGGGACCTTAAAAGAGACCCCATAGTCTAGTTCTCATATCTCCTCTATGTAACCATAATATGTGTCCTTTTTTCCATTCTCGTCTATTGCATCAAAGCGGACACCACTATTTTGGTTGGTGCTCTTTTTATCTTGGGCGATCGTGTAGAATGTATTCCCATTTATTTTTTACCCTTGGAAATTCAATACAGTAGAAGATGGTGACGCGGCCAACAAGTATAGATGATCTCTAACAGTGGTGTCATTCAAGAGATGTGTCCGCATCCAACCACCAAAAGACTTCATGTGTTCATCTCAGAATCCATGATTCAGCTTCCCGAGTTTTTAGAGCGCACAATATTCTTGTGTTCCTCGATATACGGAGTCGCCAAGGTGGAATTATGTAGAACTGTGTAGTGTGCTTTAGTGAAAGAATCCTCGTCCCTACATATCATTGCTTTCTTTCCCAGCGTTTTTCCACTTAGTCTTCCCTCATGCATGAGTCGAAACACCAATCGGCTTAAGGTCGAATAAAGTCAACACAAAACTCAATGACCTCCTCTGCTCCATATCCCTTGGAGATGCTTCCTTCCGTCTAGCAGTTATGAACATATTTCTTTAAGACTCCCATGAACCTCTCAAAGGGGAACATATTGTGTAGAAATACCGGACCGAGAATGGCAATCTCTTCCACTAGATGAACCAGGAGATGCGTCATAATATTGAAGAAGTATGGTGGGAACACCAATTCAAAACTAACAAGACATTGTACTTCATCCTTCTGTAACCTTGGCAGAATATCTGGATTGATTACCTTCTGAGATATTGCATTGAGGAATGCACACAGCTTCACAATGGGTACTCGAACATTTTCCGGTAGAAGCCCCCTCAATGCAATCGGAAGCAACTGCGTCATAATCACGTGACAATCATGAGACTTCAGGTTTTGGAACTTTTTCTCTGCCATATTTATTATCCCCTTTATATTAGATGAGAAGACCGACGACACCTTGATACTGTAAAGGGCTTCAAAAAAGATTTCCTTCTCTCCTTTGGTAAGAGCATAGTTGGAACGACTTAAGTGACGCCCTTTATCCGTCTTGTTATGTGTATGCATGTTCTTTGGGTCTTTCATAATTTGTTGGTCCTCCCGTGCTTCAGGTGTATCTTTTGTCTTCCCATACACGCCTAGGAATCCTAGCAGGTTCACGCAAAGATTCTTCGTCACGTGCATCACGTCGATTGAAGAGCGGACACGCAGGACTTTCCAATATGGCAGCTCCCAAAGTATAGATTTCTTCTTCCACATGGGTGCGTGTCCTGTAGCGACGTCGTTCGGAACTGATTGACCGCCGGGACCCTTTACAAAGATTACTTCTATGTCCTTGACCATACCAAATACATCATCACCAGCAGGGAATTCAGGCTTCTTCCAGTGATCTGCCTCACCTTTGAAATGCTTGCCTTTCTTTCTTACGGGATGATTGGTCGGAAGAAATCGTCGATTCGCCAGGTACACAACCTTCTTGCATTTATGCAAATATGTACCTTCAGTCTTATCTAAACAGTGGGTGCATGCCTTATATCCCTTGTTTGTCTGTCCTGAAAGGTTACTAAGAGCAGGCCAATCATTGATGGTTACGAATAACAACCCTCATAGATTAAATGGCTCATATTTGTTCTCATTCCACGCACGTACACCTGGTTTGCCCCACAACTGTAAGAGTTCTTCAACTAATGGCCTAAGGTACACATCAATGTCGTTGCCCGGTTGCTTCGGGCCTTGGATGAGCACTGGCATCATAATGAACTTACGCTTCATGCACAACCAAGGAGGCAGGTTGTAGATACATAGAGTCACGGGCCAGGTGCTGTGACTGCAGCTCTGCTCCCCAAAATGATTCATGCCATCCGTACTTAGACCAAACCATAAGTTCCTTTGCCACCGCAAAGTCCGGGAAGTCTCTCGATTTTTCCACGTGACCCATCAGGGTGTCTCAACTTCCGCCTTTCTTACGGTCTTCTCCGTGCCATCGCAACAACTGGCATGCTCTTTGTTTCGAACATGCGTTTCAACCTTGGTATTATAGGAGCATACCACATAACCTTAGCAGAACCCTCTTCCGAGGGGCTCTCCTCAACATCACCGTGGTCATCTCGTCGATCTTATACCGCAACGCATTGCATACCGGCATTTATCTAAATTCTCATACTCCTTATCATGTAGAGGATGCAGTCATTAATGCATGCATGTATCTTTTGCACATCTAATCCTAGAGGATGAGAGTCTTCTTTGCTTCAGAGGTACTCTCGGAAGTTCGTTATGTTTTGGAAACTTGACTTCATTATTTTTAGCATCTTTTCAAATGAGGAGTCAGTTAGACCACACTCGCCTTCCATCGCAACAATTCCGATGTGGTACCGAGCTTTGTGCTGCCATCTTCACAATTTGGGTACAACAATTTCTTGTGATCTTCTAACATGCCCTCTAACTTCAACTTCTCATTTTCATTTACGCCTCGCTTTGCATCAGAAATGACCCTACCAAGTTCATCAGCTGGCTTATCTGATGCCCGTTCTTCACCTCTTTCCTCTCCATTGTCTTCCATTGTAGTATCACTGTATTCAGGAAACATATGATGATAGTTGTTATCATCATCTTATTCTTCACCATCTTCCATCATAATCCCTCTTTCCCCGTGCTTGGTCCAGCAATTATAGTTGGGCATGAAACCTTTCATAATCAGGTGGAAGCGAATGATTTTCGAGGAAGAGTACTCCTTGTTGTTCCGACATTGAACACATGGACAACGTATAAAACCATTCTCTTTGTTTGCCGTAGCCACATCGATAAATTTATCCACGCCTTTCATATACCCGGCTACGCGCCGGTCACCGTACATCCATTTCTGACCGTTCATCTGTATCATATAAGTAAGTTTATCAAAAAACAGGACATTATAAATAGTGAAATAACCAATTCACATCGACACATGAATTGTATCAATGACAGAGAAAAGATAAGATTGCTAACCTCGATCGAGGGAAATAAAGAGGAGAAAGCTCAAGTGCGTCTCGGACACCTTCTATATTTTTGTTCTATGAGAAATTGAACGGGATTATTCACTCAAACATTTCATCAAACACATTCAATGCATGCATAGAAGAGAAAAAACTAGCACACCCCTCACACCTTCCACCAAGAGAAAAAACAGAGTGAAGACAGAGGGGGCTGGGGCGTTGCATTTATAGAGAGGAGAGATCGTCCCGGTTGGAGCAAGAACCGGGACTAAAGGTGCCACGCCACGTGGCTGTGGCGAAACCTTTAGTCCCGGTTGGTGTCTCCAACCGGGACGTATTCCCTCTTACCAACCGGGACGCGCCTGCCCGCGGCTCGCCGAACCGACGCGTTAAGATTAGTCCCGGTTGGTGGCGCAACCGGGACTAATGCTCTGAGGGATCGCGAACGGATGGCCCTTTTTCCACTAATGATTCAAGGTAGTTAATCTACTTATGGGCCATAACATCTATCCTGATTCCCGTTGTTATAGGGGGAAACTAGCCCACAATACAGTTCGAGGCTTTGAACTCTGCCAAGCTCAATCAAAAAATAATGAAGAACAGATGGTCCATAAATCCATTGGGATTACCCAGAAAACTATACACAACTTTTTAAACGGGGCATCATCATCTAACAATGATGTCAGTGGCACGTACGCAATGCATTTGTTTAGTCCGATCGATCTGGGTACCTTCTGGTGGCAGCATGAACTATTGGTCCCGTCCACGCTATTTCTACCCCGACTCAGGCAAATTATAATACAAGACCGTACTAGTACGCAGTAACAATCCGCATACCGGGGTCCAATTGCAAGCTAATCGTCGGATCTTGGCTCAAATCGAACGACAACCTGTCATGTACAATAGCTAGAGATAAAATTATCCTACTTTATAGCTTACTTTACACTCTCACATAGTGTCTAGGAGCACGTGCTGCAGCTGGCTCTTAACTAAGAGTCCACTCATCTTCTCTCCTCCTCCCCTCTCTCATGCAACTAAGCATAAATATACTAGTTTAAGTTCTATAGCCTTCGGAGTGAACCTTATTGTACTTGCTCTTACAGCGTCGCCTCCTCCAACCATGCGCTTCACACATCCCCTCTCCTGCATTCAATGGCTGCACTGCCCAATGTGCTTCCCACCGCCCTGAGTCGCTGCTCTCCCACATCCAGCCTTACACATCCACCTCGACATCTCGTGTGATGTATATTTGCGGAATTGTTACATATTACAAAATGTATATATAGGGCAAGCCACAGGTGGACGGCCCAAACCCTAACTTGGGATACAAGTACTCTAGTCTAACATCCTCCCGCAGTGTCAACGTGGGCTTCAACAATGTTGAAATTGAACCGAATATATCGAAGAATGATGAGGTGGCAAGCCCTTTGATAAAAATATCTGCAAACTGCCCAGAAGTCGGGACATGAAGAACTCGAACTTGCCCCAATGCAATCTTCACGCGAATAAAGTGATTATCAATATCAATGTGCTTGGTCATGCGATGCTGAACTGGATTGCTTGACATGTAAATAGCTGAAATGTTATCACAATAAACAATAGTGGCCTGCTGAATGGGGCGATGCAATTCCGTCAGGAGCTAGTGTAACCAAATTGTTTCAACAACTGTGTGTGCAATGGCCCGATACTCTGCTCCAGCCGGCGACCGAGAGACTGTAATCTATCTTTTAGAGGACCATGAAATTAAATTGTTACCAAGGAAAACACAAAAACCAGACGTGGATCAACGAGTATCCGGGCAACAAGCCCAATCTGCATCGGAATAAGCCGTCAATAAAGTGGGAGGTGAAGAGTTTAGGTGAAGACCATGATCTAAAGTGCCTTTGAGATAACGAAGAATGCGTTTGACATGATTGTAACGAGGAATGCGAGGGTCATGCACTCATGCATGTAAAGACAAGCTTGTTGGACAGCAAATGAAATTTCTAGATGTGTACTGCAAAGCACATGTTAAGTTGTGGTATAAAATAGAATCAAAAAAAGGTTCACCATTAGAGGAAAGTTGAAAGTGGTGTCGAAAGGGGCCCGGGAGGGCTGACAATCAATCATACCAGTTCAAGATAAAAGGTCTAATATATATTGGCGTTGGGAAAGAAAGAGACCATGTGAATCACGAGTAACAGAAATATTGAGAAAATGATGAAGAAGGCCGAGATCAGTCATGGAGAATTCTGTGTTGATAAGAGAGATGATGTGATTATGAAAACTCCGAGAGGAAGCAATGAGAACAATGTCATCTACATAAAGGAGATAGGATATATGAGAGTCTTTGTGGTAGACAAAAAGAGAGGTATCGGAGAGGGAGGGAGTAAATCCGAGTGTTTGAATGAAGGTTTAGAAGCGCTGAAACTAGGCACGTGGTGCTTGTTTTAAGCCATATAGGGCTTTCTGTAGAAGACAAACTTGATTCGGGAAATACAGTTTCCTACAAGGAATCAAGGAGAAAGGCATTTTTGACATCTAATTAGTGAATAGGTTAGGAAGAAGAGATGGCAATGCTAAAAACCGTAAGAATGGTGCTGGGTTTGACTACATGAGAAAAGTTTTCGTCATAATCTATGCCATGCTGCTGGGAATAGCCACGACAGACCTAGCGAGCTTTGTACCTAGAGAGGGATCCATCAAAGTGAAATTTGTGACGAAAGACCTGCTTCCCAGAGACAATATTAGCACCGGGTGGTCGAGGGACAAGATGCCAAGTGTGGTTATCAAGAAGTGCATTGAATTCATCCTTCATGTAGCTGTCCGACTATGGTAAAGAAGAGCAACTTTGTATGAGTTAGGAAGTGGGGAAATAGTAGTAGTGACGTGGAGATTAAAGCGGGAGGTAGGTAGACGAAAACCAGACTTTGCATGAGTATACATGGCCTGGTCCTTAGTGGGTGTCGTTGTGGGAACAGCTCGTGGAGGAAGTGTGGATGGAGCAGCCAGGAAAGAGGATGGCATGGCGACATGTTCTGCAGCAACAAGATTTTGAGGTGCATCGGCTGCCGCGGCAAGCGGCGACATCGAATTATCTGTTGTGGCAGAGCTGGGAGTGGGATCGTATGGCATGACAAAGCGGCTTGCCATGACAGAGGTTTGGCTGGTTTCGGCTGCCACGACAAGGGACAACAGAGAATTTTCTGTCGCGGCACTACTAGGAAAAGGGCTATAGGTAATCCGCACATCCGTGGCTCACATGGTTGAAGTGCCCCACGGGTAAAATAGGCGTGGCTCACCTGTGGGTAGTGCCCTACTATTAACTAGAACAACCGTGACGCACATGGGGTATGTGCGCCACAGATATGTATGGGCCAGGGGCCTGCCAGTCGCATGCCACGTACCCGTAGCGCACATGGGGTAGGTGCGCTACGGTTGTGGCAAGTTTCGCGCACTATGCCATGTGCGCCACGGTTGTGGCAAGTTCTGTGGCGCACTATGCCATGTGCGTCACGGATGTATAAACTTAATAGTAGGGCACCTTGCCCTAGTGCCCTACGCCTAACTATCCTGCACCAACTCCACACCCCCCCCCCCGATCGCCTTTTTAGGCTTTGCAAAAAATAAAAGAAAATGATAAACACCTCAAAAAATTAAATCCTTTCATATTTAGGAAGATAATGTGGTATAGTTTCTAGGAAAATTAACAAACACGAGTTTTGACTTTTTCTGCAAAAAAAAGTTATGCCACGGTAAAATGGCCGTAACTTTTGCATACGATGTCGAAAAAAATCGTATAATATACCAAAATGACGAGAACAAGATTTCGCATCTGCTCGCAACCACCTCTAGTTGTTTAGCGATTTTTTAGATTTTCAAAATTCGAAAAGAGTAAAAAGTTATGGTCAAAAGACCGTTTTTTCCTGCAGAAAAAAAATAGAGGGCGACTTACCCGTAGCGCACCACCACCTAGTGCGCCACGGATAAGCTTGGGCGGGATTCAAATTTGAATCCCCACCCCGCCCTCCTCCCTTTTCCTTTCCCCTTTTCCCTCTTCCTCTCCCTTTCCCTTATCCTTCTTCCTTCTTCCTTCTTCCTTCTTCATTCTTCCTTCTTCCTTCTCCCTTCTTCCTTCTTCCTTCTCCTCCTTCCCCTCCTCCTCTCCTTGCAGTGACGGCGCGACGTCGGCCTCCTTCTCCTCCTCCTCGCAGTGACAACGGGCGACGGCGGTGCAACGATGGGCTCCTTCTCCTCCTCCTCGCAGTAACAATGGGCGACGGCGACATCCTTCTCCTCACCGACCTCCCTTCCTCCCTCTCTTCCTCCATCTCTTCCTACCTTCCTTTCTTCCTCCATCTCTTCCTTCCTCCCTCTCTTCCTCCATCTCTTCCTTCCTCCCTCTCTTCCTACCATCCATTCTCCAACCACACACCACCTCGATGCCGGCGAGGACTAGAGCGGCCACGACCCCTCCTGCACCTTCCTGCCACGGCCATGCTCCGGCGAGGTGACACGACTGCGGCGGCGATGCACGGACCCGATTGCTTTTGCAATTCAAAACGAGGGTGTTTTTTGATTTTTTTTTTGTTTTTTGAAAAACACATCCGTGGCGCACCTGAAAAGGCCTTCTGTGGCGCACTACCAGGTGCGCCACGCCTATCTCGACACAACCGTGACGCACCATGCAGTGCGCCATGGCTACGAGATAGCCATAGCGTGAGGCCCGTGGCGCACTGCTAGTGCGCCACAGAAAGCCTTTTCAGGTGCGCCACGAACAGACGTTTTTCTAGTAGTGCGGTAGGGTTTTGGCGAATGAGGATGGAAAGAATGTGATTGTTGGGTGATTGAGTAGGGGAAGAGGATGGACAACCGAACACCAACACATGCATTAAAGGGCCTCCACAGTGGTGCCTCCAACGAGGGGAGCGATGACCAAGAGCGCCACCACCACCGGCATTGGTTGTGGCCAGAGCTGGGTTTTCACCCGGAGCACACCAAACCGCAGCCGTGTCCGCCAGACCGCCGAGTCGAGGTAGCTCAACAGCCCGTCGACGCCAACAACCAACTTGCTCCGCTAGTCCCTCTGGCCGACGGAGCACCCAAGGCGAGGACCCAGGAGGCCAAACGACACAAGAAAGTGCCTCGCTCGCCCGATCCCACGAGGGATCAGGGTTTCCCTTAGAGAACCCGGGTGGAGGGGCAAGAACACCACCACGACAACGCCTCCAAGGAGGAAACGTTGGCAAAAGGCGTCGCTGCTGTCGGCTCCAACCGCAGCCAGAACAAGACTTTTGCCCGGTAGAGAGTCACAACCTCACACTCGCCACTCGAGGCCGGCCAGACCACCATCACCATCCCGCACATCCACCTTCGAAGCCATCGGACAGGGCAGATGGACCCGGCCGCCGGCACACTGCCACACCTAGGCTCCCCGTCGTTGCGACAAAAGCCGTCGTACAGATCATCACCGCTGCCCGCGAGATAGCTGCCAAAGTAACCAGAGCGAACCCGGGCAGCCGTCATTGTAGACGGAACAAAGACCACAACCACCACCATCCTCCACATCGCACGCCGGCAGCGCCAAACGCCACACAACGGCCACCAACATACCAGACCGGAGAGCCCCACGACCACGGCCGCCACCAACCGCACCACGCGGAGAAGAGAGGTCGGGCAGCACCAACCTGCCGCCGAATACGCACCGCCGAAGAGCACCGTGGGCGCCGCCGGAATGCCACGATGAGGGGGGCGCCGACCGACACCGACGCCGGGCTCGAGGATGAACGCCGATGGCCGCAGACGTGAGCTCCCAGGGCCCACCGCCACAAGACGCTGCCACCGTGATCGCCGAGAAACCGGCCGCCCGACGCCCAAACTCGCCGAGACGCCACCATCTGTGGTCGCCGCCTAGATCCCGTAGCGCGAGAGGAGGCCAGCCGCTGGCCGCCATGACCCTTCGAATTCATCCGGTGGCGGCGGGCGGAGGTGGAGGGGTGGCGGCAAGGTTGGGGATCGGTCGCCCGAGCCGTCCCTCTGGGAGCGACGCGGGGACGGTTCTCAATATAGATTAAGGTGCCTACTATCTCTACGTGTTGTTATTTCCAGTGTAGTTCATTCTGATCTTGGCTTCGTAAGTATAAATAGTTCAAAAACATAATTTAGATTTAAAACTTCTTAATTCATCTACTCATTGGTCATATTCATCCTATTGCATATGCTCCTTGTTGGTGTTTCCATATTTAGTAGTATAGTTTTCTTCTGAATGAAGATCACCCATGTTCTGTAAGATCATGAAAATAGAACATATCATCTAAGCTAGGTATGCAAGATAATCTCATTTTTTGTATTACTTGAATGAAATTTGTTATATTTACACTATTGGAAAGTAGAAGAAGGTGCAAATGGATTAGGAAACAAAGCAAGGTGATGGTACATATTGATTTTAGCATTCAGAAGGTTAAGCCTTGATATGTGGCAGGTTGGGGCAGAGTTAAGGTTGATTTTAGCATTTAGAAGGTTAAGCCTTGATCTGTGGCAGGTTGTGGCATAGTTTAGACAGAAAGCCAATATGATGTCGTTGTTTGGCTGCAGTTTTGAACTATCATTTCTATGATATATTTTTCCATTTATATTTTAGAGTAGTCTTCAGTTTGGAACCATGGTCAGGAAAATTCTACTACCTTTGGATCTTCTCATTCAAATCGAACTCAAAACTGTTCGCGTGACAATATTGAGGAGTCCCACATGCCTTAAGGAAATTATTATTTTTACAGGGAATACTCGAGATTTTTATTACTCAGTCATAGGGTTACACTCGGCTAACACGAGTTGTGATATAACATCTAGAGTGTGATGTACCGAACAAACGGTACTCCCTCCAGTTCTACCCAAATTTGCTAGACTATAAGCGACCCTATTTTGCTCTCGAGCAACCTTAACAAAACTAACATTTCGAGCACTAGTAAGATGCTTGATCTCCTCGAATAAATGACCATAAACTAAACAGTTCTTTGTGCAATCACTCACTGCCGATCGCACTGAAAGACAGTCTGTCTGAACGATGATCGGCTACGTCGACCATTGATGCGCCAGCGCTAGCCCCTCCATCACTACGGTCACTTCCGCCTCCAGCGCGTCATTGCAATGGAACAGGTGACGATATGCCAAAAAATAATAGTACCACTTGAGTTTCTTAGTACCATCCCAGCACCCGCCCTTCCTTGTTCATCAAATGAGCCATCAATTGACAAGGCATTCCACCCTGGGCAAGGTTTAGGACAAGGTGCACATACTCTCCCCGAAGACTCACCAGAAGGCTGCACCGTTATGTAGATACTGATTTGAAATAGTAAATAAAAGTAGCTACTGAGATATCGCCTAATGACATCAGTGGGAGGGGAAGCCTTGTCGTGGATCACATCATTATGTAGCTGCCATATTCTCCATATCACCATAATGATCATACTTCTAATATCCCCTGAGACTGACACGATTAAATCAAAAAGCCACTGACGTCCAGTATTCTGCACTTCTATTCTTCTAGGAAGTGACCATATTTCACACATACAGTCCCACACCTTCACAGTAGACTTGCTCGCCATGAGGACGTGGAACGAGTCCTCGTCCGTAACACCACATAACCGACAAGGCCGATTGTCTCTAGGTGTGTTCTCCTTATATTTGTTCATGTTGCAAGCGCGCCAGTTACCACCTTCCAGGCAAAAAAATCATCTTTTGAGGCATCGGTGATTTCCAAATCAGGTTCCACACTGGCCTCTTGTTCTGATCGTGTACTTGTAGCTTCACGTGCAGTTTGCTCGATGTGATTTGCAACCGCTAGGTGGTAAGCACTTCGCATAGTGAAGTTTTCAGATTCTCCAGGCTGCCATGCTAGGAAATCTTCGCTAACTCTTGGCGTGGTTTTAATCTTCAGAATTGCCTCGATGTCAACGGGTCTGAAGAATTTCCCTAGTCTGTCAACATTCCATGCACCATGTGCATCCAGGAAATCGGATACTCTATTATATCTGCAATCATCTTTCACGGATATTGGTCTGGAAGTTGGTCCCTTTGGAATCCACAGATCCCTCCAGGCTCTGATTTTTCTTCCATTCCCTACGCGCCAAATCATTCCTCTCTTGAGCAACTCTAGCCCATACTCAATTTCCTTCCATATAGTAAATGTATTACAACATACAACCGTGTCCAAGAGATTTCCATTGGGAAAATACTTGGCCCTCAACAATCTTGCACATAGACTTTCTGGTTTAACTATTAATCTCCAAGCCTGTTTAGCTAATAGGGCCTGATTAAACAGACTCATATCCCTAAACCCCATGCCACCATGTGATTTGGGTAAGATCATGTTGTCCCAAGCAAGCCAGACCATTTTCCTCTTGCCATTCTCCACCCTCACCAGTATTGGCGTGCCATCTTGGTCAGCTCATCACATACCAATGCTGGGAGCTTAAACACACTCATAATATGTTGGGATAGCCTGTGCCACCGCCTTTATCAACACCTCCTTGAACTGTCAATTCTATGATGTAATCTTTCCACTTATATTTTAGAGTAGTCTTCAGTTTGGAACCTTGGTCAGGAAAATTCCATTGCCTTTGTATCTTCTCATTCAAATTGAACTCAAAACTATTGGCGTGACAATATTGAGGAGACCCACATGTCTTGAGGAAATTCTTAATATGGAACCACTAGAGATTTTAAAATTGTGTAAAGTATATTACATGTTTAGTGGTATGAGGACTACGAGCTATGTTCTTTGATGACATGCGGCAAAATAAACTCTTGTGGTGGTAATATTGAACTGCCTTAGGATGAGATCAGTGTCACATTGAAAGTACTACGTAACATCGAACTTCAAGCTGCGCTTTTTCGTATCATCCTTCTTGTACTGCCATTGTTGTGTGATGATTGAGTGGATGCAAATGTGTCGATGCAAATTCAGAGTGCTACTTGTTTTAATTTTTATTACTAAATTCAAAATTAAGATGATGTACATTTATGCAATCTTTCATGAGGAACAAAAATAAAGAATAGGCAAATACGCATTAACATTTGCTTCAAAACGGAAAAAGATTTTTCTAATTAAATGTTAATCCCTCCTTTTCATAATTCTTGTCATGCTTGAACTACAATCATGACAAGATTTACGGAGAGTGTATAATATAAAATTTGATGCATTAGAAACGTGTATTACGATCTAGGCTTGTGTATTACGACTACAATCGTTGGACTACAATCCCATTGCATTGCACGGATCCTTCGATAACATGCGATCTAGGCTTGTGTATTACGACCACGAGCGAGCCCTAGAAAACGAGAATGAAAGGAGACATGTGACGCCTTGGCTAGGCAAATATCGCTCTAATCGCTACCGATGAGATCTAAAAAGAGGTCGTGTGGAAGCCACGATAATCTATACCCATTCTAAAAAAAAAAAGAGAACCTATACCCGATAGCGATCGCCCTCGGTGCGCAAATTACGGAACGGCCCCCCACCGGCTGGGGTACTTCGTACGTGGAGATAGATAGTACTAATATTTTTTAGTTATTCCATTATTAATTGATCAATCTACGTGGGTGAGTGAATAAAAAAGAGCGAGTGTATGTATGCACCGCATGTGTCCGTACGTCGTCCGGAAGCGTGTAGAGATAACCTCCCACAAAAAAAAAGGCCACAGGCGTGTCCCTCTCGCGACGTCGATCGATCGGGCGCGATGATGGATGTGTTGGAACACCGCCGATCGACGGCCCCTTGTTCCACGGAAGAAGGCACAAGACAAAGTAGATGAAACAGGGAACTTTTATTGATATCTTTCTGTAACTCACGTATAAAGGTTGTTCCTCTATTTATAGACAAAAGGTGGGATCGATACCACATGGGCCAACCCTAGCCTGGTAGAGGCCCACGAATGGGCCTCTACCGCCCGTTTCAACACTCCCCCTGGGTATCTTATCTGTATAACCATGGCTTAAAACTCCGAAAAACCCAGTGGGAAAATATGGAGAAATGCACACGGTATACTTCTTGCTATGTTGCACGAATTGCCTCATTAAAAACCTCATGTGAGAAACTTCATAAAAACTCACTAAGGGAAAAAGAGTACAATTCACTTAACTATAAAGTTAAGTACTCAATCATCGGGATCAAGATTTCAGCGATGAGTTTGTGAAGATTCTCCCCCTGAACCTTGCATCTCCCTAAGTCTCATCATGTCGATCCCTCTGACACATCTCTCGAAAGAAGACGCTGGCAATGATTTAGTGAAAAAATCAGCGAGATTTTCACACGACTTAGTATGCAAGACTTTCACTTCGTTCATCTTTTGCAACTCATGTGCATAGAAGAACTTGGGGTTTATATGCTTTGTGAGATTGCTCTTCACGTAACCCGTCTGGACTTGTGCAACACAAGCGGCATTATCTTCATAGATAATTGTTGGGGTTTGTACAGTGTTCAGTCCACATGACATCTGGATGTGACTGACTACGCGTCGAAGCCATACACATTCTCGTGATGCTTCATATAATGCTATGATTTCCGAGTGGTTCGTCGAAGTCGACACAAGAGTTTGCTTAGACGATTTCCAGGAAATAGCTGTTCCACCACAAAGGAAAACATATCCAGTCTGCGACTTGGATGTATGCGGGTCCGAAAGGTACCCAGCATCTGCATAGCCTACAACAGATAGGTCTTGGTTCTTTTGGTAAAACAAGCCAAGGTCCTTTGTCCCTTGTATGTACCTAAAGATGTCTTTAACGCCTTTCCAATGCCTCTTGGTAGGCTCAGAACTGTACCTTGCAAGCAAATTGACGGCGAATGCAATATCCGGCCGTGTACAATTTGTGAGGTACATAAGTGCGCCAACTGCACTTAAGTAGGGGAATTCCGGTCCCAGAATTTCCTCCCCCTCTTCTTTAGGCCTGAACGGGTCCTTGTCTTGCTGCAAAGATCTTTCGACCATCGGGGTCTTAGAAGGATATGCCTTTTCAAACCCAAATCGTTCCAACACCTTCTGGGTGTAGGCCGACCGGTGAACTAGAATCAAATAGGGAATGCTCAAGTTGCGCATCGAGGCAGAACTTGGTTTTGCCTAAGTCTTTCATCTCAATTCGACATCGTAGGAACTCGCTTCCTCAATATCGTCGGTGTACCGATTATATTCAAATCGTCCACGACACCGAGATAATACGAAACCATCCAGGATCTCCGTATAAAAACACATGGGCAATCTTCATTGCTCGCGTAGCCCTTCTCATGAAGGAAATCTCTTAAACGATTATACCACATCCTACCTGACTGTTTTAGTCCATACAAGGACTTCTTAAGCTGAACACTGTATAAGCTCCTGTTTGCTCTATCCTGGTTCGGGACAGGGATACCTTCTGGTACTTTCATGTATATGTCCGAATCCAATTTACCATATAGGTAAGCGGTGACAACATCCATTAGTTTCATTTTTAAGTCCATGTTTACTGCCATTGAGATCAAGTATCTAAAGGTAATTCCATCCATGACTGGGGAGTAAGTTTCCTCAAAGTCGACACCTGGTCGTTGAGTGAAACCTTGAGCAACGAGCCTTGCTTTGTACCTTACTACTTCATTATTCTCGTTTCTCTTTCGAACAAAAACCCATTTATGGCCAACGGGGCGAATATGGGGAGGAGTTAGATAAACAGGTCCAAATACCTCTCTTTTGTTTAACGATAATAATTCAGCAGTAATTGCCTTCTGCCAATCTTTCCAATCCGACCTTTTCTTGCAATCAGCGAGCGTGTTAGGCTCCGGGTCAAGATCTATGATTGAGGCAATTTTCTTGGCAAAATTAACGTCGACATTTGCCATGGCTCGGTTGTATGACTCGCCTAAATTAACATAGTTAATGGCCATTTCGTCATGGAGTGCATCAGGCACATCCTCTTGCTCCACCGGATTTCCCAATCCAGGAGCTAGGTCCTTTAGCTTTCCCGCTCCGATGTGTGCGCACACAACTTCGCTGGGTATTTCCGATATAGGAAAGTTCAAGTCCGGAATTTCGTGCACTGAAATATCCGTGCCAGTCTCAACTGCTCCCTCAACAGGGGTAGTCTGTAATAAATCTCTCTTATCCTTTTTCTTCGGGCGTCCCCGGGTACTTGGGATTTGAGAAACCGGAATCCGCGTCCTCTTAGGCCTTGGAGCAGGAGCGGGTATACCATCATTTTTCTTTGGTATTTCAACCCTTTCCGGTGCATGCACATGCGACTTTGTCACAGTCTTTAAATCACTAAAATGATCGGGCAGTTGATTCGCTAGGGAGTGCAAATCTAGTAACTTTTGGACTTCTCTATTAGTCTCAACGGCGCGGGTCATGAGCGTGGATCCCGTGGCTTTCCGTGATTTCTCGACTTTTGTCATCCAGGGTTGATTACCTCCCCCCAAAGTCGGAAAAAGATCCTCGTCAAAAATGCAGTCAAAAACGGGCCGTGTGACAGTCACCTGTCAAGGGGTCCAAGAACCTGATTATGGACAGTCTCATAACCAACGTATATCCCCGACTTACGGAGCGGTCCCATAGCTGATCGGGGTGGTGGTATAGGTACATATACCGGCAGCCGAACCTACGAGGTGGGAAATTTTCGTCCGACCCTTGCAAGTTGGATGGGAGAGTGGATGTTGTAGGCCGATGGTCGAAAGTTGATGAGATTAGCGGCGTGTAACACCGCGTGTCCCCAACATGTAGTTGGTAAATTACAACCCTGAAGGAGTGGTCGGGCAATGAATTTAATCCTTTAATCAATGCCTCCGCGAGTCCATTTTGAGTGTGGACATGCGGTACGGAGTGCTCGAGTTTGATTCCAGTTGCCATGCAATAATCATCGAATGCCTTTGAAGTAAATTCTCCGGCATTGTCCATTCGAATAGACTTTAAACGATAATCAGGGAATTTATTCCTTATTTGTATGATCTAGGAGATCAACTTTGCAAAAGCATGGTTCCGTGTTGACAGCAGGCAAACATTGGACCATTTAGAGGAAGCATCGATGAGCACCATGAAGTACCGAAACGGCCCTGAGAGGGGCTGAATTGGACCACATATATCCCCTTGAATGCGTTCCAAGAACGCGGGGAGTACATCCTTCACCTTTAGGGGGGACGGTTTAATGATCAATTTCCCCGTAGCGCATGCGGAGCACACGAAATCATCGGGATTCGGGAAATTTTTCACATTAACATTATGACCGCTCGAGTTGTTAATTATGTTTCTCATCATCCTAAGACCGGGTGGCCTAACCTATCATGCCAAAGGAAGAATAGTTCGAGCTTCTAAAGACAGTCTTAAGGGTAGTGTAAATAGGTGGTGCTACTATCTTAGTGTAGTACAGCCCGAGAGCTAATGAAGGGAGTCTTTCGACAACATGTTTACCATTTTCGCGCTTGGTAATGAGTAGGAACTCCTTTCCATGCTCATCATCATCGGTTTCGACATGGAAACCATTTGCGGATGTCTCTAAAACTTAAGAGAGTACGAGTCGACTCCGGATACAACAAAGCCTCTTCAATGATCAGAGTTGTTTTGTTTGGGAGTATGATAGTTGCTCTTCCGGAGCCAACCACATTCGGACCGCAGCCGGCGATCGTCATTATGTTACCAGGGTTTTGGTAATTGACTCAAAATACTTTGTTTCTCTCAAGATGGTATTGGTGGTGCCGCTATCGAAAGGCACGTTTCCTCCATTTGGCGCCACACGTTCTAAAATATAGTGCCTAATTAATATAATGGAGCGAGGAAGATGCTACATCAAGTAAGTAAAACACAGAAGCATTTCAGAACATCACATAATCAAATAATGGAATAAATGAATAAATGTCATCCAATCGCCAGGAAACAAATAAATGTTATGCTCTCATAGAGCTTACAACCATATCGAGTAATTGTATCTGATTATTGCGGAAAAGGAATCATCACAACAAAAGGAGCTCAGGTGGATTCTGCGAGGAAATCACCAAGCTCAGCCAGTATCTCAAGGTCGGTGGGCGGCTCTGCGTTGGCCATCATCATGGACAAGGGGCCTGGCTGAGGTGGCGGGGGCACAACGTGCTCAACCTCCATAAGCAGCGCGGCGTGGGGTCCGCCGAGGTGCCACTTGTGCACGCCCTGCGCCACTATGTGCGTGACGTTTTGCACGCGCCGCTCCGGCGCCGGTGGTGCCTCAACTGGACAAGATGCGCCTCGCGCCTTCTTGTTGGCCTTGAACGTCGGCGACGTGTTTAGGGGCCAAACACGCCTGGAGAAGTGAGTCTTGGAGCCACAGTGAGCGATCCTGGGCCTCGCCTTGCCCCTTGCTGCGTTGCTTGGCCGGGTTGGAGGAGTTGGGTCCCTTCTTGCCCTTCTTGCCTCTCTTCTTGTGGATGGGCTTGCGCACCTTGTAGGCACCAGCATTTGCCTCATGTCTTGGGCCCCCTGCGAAGGGTTGCGCGGAGAAGTTCTTTTTCAGAACATTATCCTGCGCCTCGGCCACCTGGAGAGCATCAATAAGCGTTGCATATTCCGTGAATCCTTCCTGGCGAAAGTTTCGCGAGGACTGGATGTTGTCCGGATGGAATGTGGAGAGGGTTTTGTCTATCTTCTGCTGATCGGTGGTACTGGTCCCACACAGCTGAAGAATAGTACAACCGTGCAACTGAGTTGTACTCTCCACGTCTTGAAGTCCGCAAACCTCGACGTATCCAATCGCCTGTGGGTGAATGGTGTACTTCAGCCTAGAGAACCGCTTGTTGAGGGCGGTCCAAAGGGCGAAGCACTCCGCTCGCCATATACTCATTCTTGAGAGTCTCACATGTGATGGCGGAGGAAGTGGTGGCTTTGGCGTTATCCGGGATGGTTTTCTTGGGGCCGGGGTCCCTCAATCAACGCATCCTTGATGCATCGGCCTCAAGGACAATCTCAACGTCCGAGGCCCAAGTCAGTAGTTAAGCCCATCCAGGTCAACTCCGGAACTTCCATGGTGACGATTCCGGTCATCCGCAATTTATGCAAAGTGTAAGATTACAGCAGTAATCGGTTGCATAAATCGATAATCGATACAATAATTCAAATATGACGTTCAAAATTCAATTTAAAAAGGTGCAAGCTATCTATGAGATACAAAGTATTAAAGACATGCGGTAATTGATAACTATAGCAAAACATAGTGCAAAAGCTTGTGTAAAAACGGATCAAAAGATAGGGCCAAAAAACGGTCCAACCGCCCGTGATCGCGTGCTACCAAACGCCCGGTACCCTTGTCTTCTGCTGCCGGGCTCCAGATCATCCCCGCCAGCGGGCAGAACGGAGCTAGCAAGCTAGCCCGGCTGATCGGCGGTGTCGGCAGCGGACCGAACCAGCGGCGCGATTAGCGTGTGGGCATAGCCGGCGAATGTCGCAGGCGCGTAGGAAATATAAAAGAAAACGGTCCAGAAAATGGACAACAACACGTGCGCCAAGTGGACGCCCATCCGAACTGACCATGCATGCAGGAAACAGGGATCAATCCCATGATTGCCTTAACTGTAGCTGCTGCATGCATGCGGTTGTCTGCATGCGCGGCTTGCTCGTAGCTGCTGCATGCGCGGCTTGCGCGAGCGCGCGGCAACCAGCTGCTGCACACGCGCCAGCGACGACGTGGACGCAGCGTGGCGGCGGCAGCGCGTTGGCGGCATCGGTGCAGCGGTGCACGGCCAGCGAACACGGCGCGGCTGTGGCCAGCGCGAAGCGCCGCGGCCAGCGGGCACCTCGGGCGCGGCAGAAGCGCGCGCGGTCGGCGCATGCGGCGGCCTTGGCGCGCAAGGCGAAGCAGCCGCGACGCGGCTAGTAGCGGCGACGCGGCGACGCCAGACGGCGGCGAAAGCGGCGGCAGTACGCATATGTGGCGGCGCGCCGCGGCAGCCATGGCGGCAAGCGGCAGCGGAAGCGGCGGGCAGCGCGCGCGCGCCAGCGAAGGCTGAAGCGGGGCGCGGCGTCGGCGTGGCGCGGCCCGGGCGTCTGTGGCGGCTCCTGGCGCGGCGGCGCGGGCGGCGCATGGGCGCGGCGAGCGCGGCGGCGGCGCGGCGGCGGCTCGCACGGCCACGCTGGCGCGGCGGCACGCGGCGGCGGGCGACGCAGCGGGCGGCAGCTGCGTCGGGCGGCCCGACACGCGGCGGCATGGCGGCGGCGCATCCACCGCCACCGGGCGTGTGGGGCGCGGCCATCGTGGCTCATGGCGGCCATTGGCCATGTAGTGCCAGTCTTTGCTTGCCTTTGTTCATCGCGATGGAGAAAAAATTGACGGTAAAATAATCGCGATCGAAACAAATCGTCTGCTATTCGCGGTATGCAGATCGGGGATCTAAATAAAAATTAGATCGACAAGCAGATGCACTGATACGATCAACAAGTTTCGATCCGAAGTGATTAAATCGACATTGGTCGGCGACGGTGTCACCGACTCCCGGAAAGAAAAATCTGTATCTCAGATGGGATCTGATCTAAGATCTGAACGCAAATCTAGAAGGGAAATCGCGAGACGAATCCATT
The DNA here is from genome assembly GCA_030063025.1 of Avena longiglumis. Lineage (NCBI taxonomy): Eukaryota > Viridiplantae > Streptophyta > Magnoliopsida > Poales > Poaceae > Avena > Avena longiglumis. The sequence goes on along the minus strand of CP125973.1, from coordinate 494,221,953 downwards.
TTTGCGGTCAGATTGGGGTTACCTTCAACTTGACGGAGGCTCGACGGAGAGACTCGTGCAGATAACGTGTTGGAACACCCCCTGCCGACTGACCGGTCCCGGGGCTGTTCCACGTGGAAGAAGAAGACTAGGAAAAGGCACACAGTACAAGTAGATGAAACAGGGAACTTTTATTGATATCTTTCTCAGACTCACGTCTGAAGATTTCCTCTATTTATAGGCAAAGGTGGGATCGATCGCGTGGTAACCTACTGGTAGAGGCCACACCGAATGGGCCTCTACCGGCCCGGTTTCCCAACAGGATGAACTCAGGCGACGCGTGGCCAGCTACCACAAATTAAACCTTGGCGAACAACGACCACATGCGTGTGGCTGGCGTGGTTCCATGGATAGAACTGGAGGCCAGCAACACCGTCGTACTCCCTCCGTCCGGAGATAAATGTGCATCTAGCTTTTAACTAAGTCAAATATAATTAAATTTGACTAATTTTATAGAAAAAATATAGAAACATATATTAAATCAAATAGACATATTATAAAACTAGATTTAAAAATAAATCTAATAGTAATAATTTAGTGTCATATATGTTAATACGATGTCCTAAAAAGTTAGTCAAACTTTAATATATTTGACTTAGGCCAAAACTAAAAGGACACTTATCTGCGGAAGGAACGGAGTATTGCCAATGCGCTGCCGCCGGAACCTGTACGTCAGTACTACTAGTACGTGTAATACGGCAAACGATAAGTCGGTAGATTCTGCGTGGACTCTTCATCACCGCTGACGCCCCGCTCGCGTTTGCCTGTCCGACCACGACGGAATCTCCTTTTTTTTTTTAACAAGCGGGGCCATATGACTGAATCTCGGGAAGGAGACGGGAGAATCATGTTACGTTCCCACGATCTCTTAGCCTGTCCATGTTAGTAGTCTCGTAAATTATATTAATCTCTTAGCCTTTCAAGATATTGTTACTTTGGAAACGAGAGAGGGTTAGAATATCTTTTGCGTGGAGTCCACATCCTTGCCTTTTGGTCCATCATTGTGTTGACACACAAGGCGCACGTATTGACGTACGAATGTACGATCGAGTGGCACACCCAGCGCCACCCATGTCAATACGCCCGCAAGTTACAATATAAAAGGTGGCAACTCGTCCCCTCTTTCTTTAGACACTTGAGACTCCTTCTCCCTCTCTTGGTGTTCTATCATTGCCATTGCTTAGCGAAGCTCTGCCGTAAAATAGAAATCTACACTTAGAAAATTGGAGTAGAAGTTTTTGGCGGATCCCTTCTTTCGCTGCCCCACTGGACCGAGGGCATGAAGGACGTCAACGAGCCGCATGTGTGATCAAGTACGGAGGTGCCACCGGTTGTGGCGCCTTGAGTACCCGATCTTGAGATCGCCGCGTGTACATCTTTATATTCACCAACAACGTTTGAGCGGGAATGTAACCCCGCTTACGGTTTTTGAGGGTGAGTTACTCACGGCTATCATCTCGTGATGATCTTGGCTAGACAGTGGTTCGCACGTAGGATTTTTTTTTGTTTTTCATGTTTCGAACCCATCAGCATGGCGCAACGCGGGCTCATCCCGGAAGAGATGTGAGCGCCTCCTCCGAGTTGTGTGACGCCAACACCTACCACTACTTATACGTCCATTGTTGTGCCGCCGCCGGGCTCTCCTCCAGCTCTCCCTACCACGACAGCCACAGCGACTACGGCAACGACATCGTCCGGCTCTCTCCCTGTGACATCCTCCACACCGTCGCGAAGCTCTACCCCCGCGGAGGAGAATTCTTCTGCCGCGGCATCGGAGGAGTCTGCTGCTCAAGATTCTGCTTTTTTTGTAGTAATTTGACAACCAAATTATGGCTGGTTTGGCCGTCGTACTGTTAAATTGGACGAACTTATGCCTATTTTTGGTAGTAAGAAATGAACTTTCAAAACAAATCGCAGATTGTGAAGCGTTGGGGCCAAAATTCGAGACTCAACCGGGCGAATGCACCCCCAAATCAAAAATCTCGCCGGGCGGAACTTCGAAAAGGATACCGTCGGGTACACCAGTAAACAAACGGGTGGAGATGCTCGGCCGCCGGGTCGGCCCGATCGACCTATAGGTCAGTAAAAGTGATACGGCAAATGATTAGTCGGTAGATTCGGCGCGGACTCCTCGTCACCGCTGACGCGCGCCGCCCGCTTTTGCCTGTCCGACAACGACCGGACTGAATCTCGGGAAGGAGACTGGGGAATCCTATTACGTTCCCACCTCACCTGTCCTTGTTACCTTTTTTTTTTTTTTGGAAACACCTGTCCTTGTTACCTTAATCTCTTAGCCTTTCAAGATGTTGTTACTTGTGGAAACGAGAGAGGGTTAGAATATATTTTACGTGGAAGTCTATGTCGTTGCCTTTTGGTCCATCATTGTGTCGACAGGCAAGGTGCACGTATTGACCTAGTACGATCGAGTGGCACGTCCAGCGCCACCCAGCACCAGCAGTCTGTCTTTTTTTTTTTTTTTGAACGGGAGAGCCCCCGAAGAGGCTGGAAGCCATCTATTAAAATAAAACGGGGGAGTTATAGATTTTTACGCAGGACCTTAGAAGGTCAAGAAATACAAGCATGCCCATGCATTTTACAAAAAGAACCCTACAACTGATTCGAAGAAAGCAATCGGGTCCTTCTTCCACACCGCCTCTGCAACAGCTGGGCCTCTCTCTGGAGGTTGAAAGAACGCCGGATCTTGCCGGCAAGCTTAATGGCCTCGTCATGGCGGGATAATCGGTGGCAAACGACTTCCGATTTGGATGAGCGAGAAAGGATTGGCTCCACAACTCCACGGCAGATCGCCAACTCCATGAAGATCCACTACATCCGGCGCAACCACAACGCCTAGGAGGAGCGGACCAAGCATGGAGCAACAGCGAGCAGCAGAATCCGCCTCCGCTCAAAGATACCAAGCTACCTCGTAGGCTCACGAGATGAGGAGGAAAGCCAAAGAAAATGTAGCAATGAAAAATTAAGTCTAGTACCTTCCCGGATAGCGGAGGCGACGCAGTGGAGTCCTCCTCACCACCATGGCCGGCCGGGAGGCTCCAAAACACCACACCTCGCATGACCTCTCCTCCGCCACCACGGGTAGTGAGGCACCACCGCATCAGAACTCTGCATCTGAAGACAACACCAAGACCCAAAAGGCCCTTTATTGGAGGATGAAGCAGCTGCTTGCCTCAGCGAGCATGGCTCCGACCGTCGGAGCTCCTCGTTGAGGAAGCAAAGCCACCACCAGCTGCTAGTCCCGGGCAAGAGAGCTAACAACCACCTCACGGCATGAAGCCAAACTACGGCAAAGAGCCAACATCTAACTACCCTAAGACTACTAAAACCTACAGCTACTCCGGCGCCGCTCCTCCGCCATCTCCGGCCGGCTATTCCGGCAGGAGAGGCTCGGAAACGGCCCGGAAGAAGAACGGTGGCAGCACTGACGGACCTTAGTGGAGGCGAAAAGGCCGTCGCCCCCCCCAGCCCATATAAGAATTTTAGCCCAAGGTCCGCCGGGTGGCAGGCAAGCGGAGGAGGAAGAGGATAAGATTAGGGAGGAAGAGTAAAGGGATGAAGAGGAAAGCCAGCAGTCTGTCAGTACGCGCGTAAGTTTTGTCCCGGAACGTAAAACGGACTCAGTCACCTCCGTACTGGATTTTGTGTACGCACCGGCACTGCACTCGTGATTGTCAGCGACGCTACTCTTTTTTTTGTCTCAGCCTCCAAGTCAATATTTTCCTGCAGGACAACGGGAGACTCAATTGAAACAGAAAAACGTGATGATGCGACAAGATGGAGCCACTCAAAAAATGGAAGTTGGTTTTTTTTTCATAGGGTGAAATAAAAGTAGGTCTGTTGATATTTATGGGGTCCAATAGAATTAAAGCCCAAGGTCGTCATATCCCATCCTTATAGGGGGAAACTATGGCCAGCCCACAATACAGTTCGAGGCTTTGAATTCTGCCAAGCTCAGGAACAAAATGAACCAAGCCCATAATGATCCCTATCTCAAACAAAAAATAACGAAGAATAGCTGGTCTAGGGATTACCTAGAAAACTATACTACACAACTACTCCCTCTGTTAGGGATTATAAGGCATATAAGAGTTTTTTAAAATGTTAGGAATTATAAGTCTTTTCTCATTTATTACCATCTCTTATCCAATGCATGGTCTTCTTTTTCTTTCTCTTCTCTCATGCATGTATAACTATTGATGCATGTAGTAATCAAGTGAGTGAGTTATTGATTTTTTTAATCCTATCAAAATGGCTCATAGGCCTTATAATCCCTAATTGAGAGAGTAGATGCTGACATCAGCTAGCAATATTTTTTAAACGGGGCATCATCAGCTAACATGATGTCAGTGGCACGTACGCAACGCAATGGATTTGTTTAGTCCGATCGATCTGCGTACCTTCTCGTGGCAGCATCAACTATTGGTCCCGGCCATGCTATTTCTACACCGACCCGGGCAAATTAATACACGACCGTACTAGTAAGCAGTACCACATATAGAGCCGGTTCTAACTAGTACGTACGGTAACAGCAACAATATTGTTAATCTTGGCACGCATGGAAGTTCTAGCTAATTTATTAAATGCACACTATCAGCAGCCGAGCCCATGCGCATATAGGTACTCACGGACACCATAAATATTTATGAAAGAAAGTTTTAGATAACGATCTTTTTATGTGGTAGATATATGTCTTCTTATCTTATTGTAAACTACATATATACATAAACAAATCAAGATCTTATAATGGCTCGAGGTGGTGTGACCTTATTGTCAATGACATCATCTCATGCGGAGGACCCACAAACTCTATAAATGGTGGATGGTGCTATCGCTTGTCTGGTCATAATGAGAAGTAACTTAGAGTAGTAACATGCTTAAGTTAGTAGTCTAAGTTACTACCTTAATAGTGGGAAGTATCATAAGTGCGATAACATAGAAACCTTTTTTAATTAATTTATGAACTTATTTTGCATTGAAAAGTGTGATGTGATGGTAACATATTATGTTACTCTATTTATTTCTTTCCACATTAATTACTTGACACACCACTCCTTTTATCTAGGTGGCATGCATGTTACCTCCTATGTTACTCCCGCTATGAGTAGGCTAACCTATGTGTCAATGGTAACCACATTCTTCTAGTTTAGTGAAGCAATCATGTATTGCATGTACACTATATTAAGAATTTAATGTGCTGAAAGATATGCATCCAAAAACTTGACAAACCACATCAATGTTAATGCTAACAAGCTACATACAACCCCACGAACATCTAGTGTAAGTCATAAGTATCTATACCATGCTTATTTTTCAGGGCCATGGTTGTATAGTAGATCCTTTTATTGAAAAGAAGTGCCTGCACATTTTTACAAATAATTGGATATATGACAGGACAATAAACACCATTATATCTATCCATGTGTGTATGTCTTTAACTTGACCCTTTCATTTAACCAGACAAACCTCAATCCGTTTGAGGGGATGTGGCATTAGAGCATTGGTGGGATGGTTAAGTGTGGTCATACTGATGTCCTTGCTCAAGTTATCTTGTTGGCATTCCAAACTTTGCAAAATGTGAATCAAGGGCAGCTACTCAAGGCAATAGATCAACAATACCCATATAAGGTTTGTACAATATGTCTGCATTCTTTGGAGAAGCATATTGGTTACTCCCTCCGTTTGAAATATATAATGTGTTTTAGCTTTTTTGAAACGGATGTAGAAGGTAAAACATCTTATATCTTGAAATGGATGGAGTAGATCCTTACATCATTGGAGTGTCACGATATTCTTTTGAGGTTGATCTTTTATGAAACTAAGATGTATACTTGTTTTCCATCAGTTAACAAGGTGTAAACATCATTATTGGTGGATGATGGGACGCCTCCTTGAATTGTAAACAATGCGAATAATGAAGTTGCTCCAATTAGGCGGCACATGGAGCTTGCACTCTGCCATTTGGCGCAACATGGTTGTTGTTCTTTCTCTCTCACACACACTTAATCAACTTGTCATAGTAATTGCTATATTGCACATTTCTTATGCATGTGGTTTTAACTTGGTATTTTCTCTCGCTCTCACACCCTTTCATTTATGCATGTGGTTTTATGCAAAGGATATCATGAATGAAGGTGCATTGTGGAAACGTATTAGGATCTTGAGAAATTGTTCTTGCACGAGTGAGAAAATAGTACAACTTTGTCAAGGCGCTACCCTACAAAGTGCAACTACTTTGTCCAGGGCGCTACACTATATAGTGCAACTCCTTGGAAAAAAATGCTACACTATAAGGAGTGGGCCCCTAGAGAATTTCCTCGCCATGTTGGCAGAAGGTGTAACTCCTGTGAGGAGGACGCTACTTGTCCAAATCGATGGACTTGGCCGGCCGGACACAACAGCGCGCCATGACACTTGAAAAAAAGGATAAAAATAATCCTTAGATAAAAGAAATTTGAGAAATAAACTGCGGTGAAAGAATTTCATAAAATTGTATGTAGCGTATGTCTAGAAACAGTTACACTCTATTGTGTAGAGCTCCTTATACAAATGCTACACCCCCGTCAACGTGATGAGGTAGGTATCAGGGGCCACACTCGTGGTAGTGTAGCCGAATTTGTCAACGACTTGTAGTGTCCTCATCAAAGGAGTTACTTTCCTCCTAATGTAGTGGGCCTTACTCCTATTCTAATGTTTCTTAATCTTGGGAGCTATGAGGATGAGACCATAGTAGGAGCGAGGAGAGGGATTATTTATAGTTTATTCTTTTCTTTCCAGTGTGGTTTTAAGGAGTTACTTTCCTAATGTGTAGGGCCTTACTCTCCTATAATGTTTTCTTAATCTTTGGGAGCTATGGATGAGAGACCATAGTCGTAGTAGCACTTGAGCTTTATTTATTATGAAATTCTTTTTTCGTGGTGTGGTTTTTTTAGAGTCTTTCTGTTTTATTGTGATTTGCCTATACATAAAAAAAGATAATGGATCGAGGTGGTGTGACCTTATTGTTGATGAAAACATCTGATGCAAAGAACCCACAAACTCTAAAAATGGTGGATGGTGCTATCACTAACCTATGTGGTAATGCTAACCCCAATCTTCCAATTTAGTGAAGCAAGCATTGTACATTATATTAAGAATCTAATGTGCTGAAAGATATGCATCCAAAAATGTGCAACCTACTAACTAGCTACATAGAACACCGGGAACATCCATTTTAAGACTTAGTTATCTATACCATGCTTATTTTTTGGGACCATGAGTTGAATAGTAGTTCGCTTTTCTCGAAAAGAAGTGCCTACATATTCTACAAATAATTGGACATGTGACAGGACAATAAACCATTTCTATCCATGTGTATGTCCTTAACTTCACCCTCTCATTTAACCAGGCAAACCTAAAATTCGGTTGAGGGGAGAATGTGGCATTAAAACATTGCTGGATGGTCAAGTGTGGCCATCATGATGTCCTTGCTCAAGTTTGCTCGTGGCATTGCAAAATTTGCAAAATGTGAATCTAGGGCAGATACTCAAGGTAATGGATCAAATGTACCCATATAAAGTTTGTACAATATGTCTGCATTCTTTGGAGAAGAATATTCTCTCTATATCCTTAAATTATTGGTGTGTCACTATATTCTACTTTGGTCGATATTTTATGCAACTAAGATGTATACTTGTTTTTCCATCAGGAAACAATGTGGAAAGATCATTATTGGTGGAAGATAGGACACTTCCTTTTGAATTGTAAAGAATGTGAATAATGAAGCTGTTCCAATTATGCGGCAGCCTGAGCTTGCACTATGCCATTTGTCACAACATGGTTGTTGCTCTTTCTCTCTCATACACTCGATCAATTTGTCATAGTAATTGCTATATATACAATTGTGTCAATCAAGGACGAAAACAATCTCCTCCAATACATGCGTGGCAAAATTGGTAATACCTTTGTTAAATACTTCAGAGAGATCTTTGCTTCCTCCAACCCTAACAATGGCAGGCCCTATCTATGCACCAGTGTACCAGAGCAAAATAATGACTACACCTACACTATACCAGACAAGAAGGAGCTCCTGGACACCCTCAAAGAAATGAAAAGAAATTCCTCTCCTGGCCCTGATGGTTTCAATGTGGAATTCTACTTAGAAACATGGGACTGGATAGGACAAGACGTATATGCTCTGGTTGAATCATTCTTCAAGACAGGTATTCTCCCCTCCCATGTCAATGATACTCACATAGCTTTGATACCCAAAAAGCTTATCCCTCTGGTGCCAACAGATTACAGACCTATAAGTTTATGCAATGTCATATATAAACTCATCGCAAAATCTCTAGCAAACAGACTCAAACCCCATCTTCCTGATTATATCCATCCCACCCAACAAGCTTTCATAGATGTCAACACCCAGATTTTTAATCCCAGATGCCTGTTATGCCATAACTCGCAATCCCAGGATTACCATTTTTGCGAGACATAACAGAATTGGATACCATAGTACATCATCCATTACAAACCGTACATAAGTTCTTACACAAATAGGGATCTCATGATCCAGTTCTTAATACAACATCAAGCAGCGGAATACGTAATAATAACGGTAGCGTAGGCGAAGCTCCATCTTGAGGTCACGAGCAATCTTGACGATGAGAGATGATCCTAGTTGTCGTAACCTTCCGGGTCCATCCTCCGGTACTCCTCTTCATAGTCCGCCATGGGAATAGCCAGGGACAAAGCCATGAGTACTCTTTAAGTACTCGCAAACTAATACTAACAGGTAAAGGGGTTTTTGGATAATAGGACACTAGGCTCTAGGGTTGTTTTGCAAAAGCCAGATTTATCTCTACCCGCAAACTCCTAAGTGGGAACTTGTATTACATATCACAACTCTGTTGTGGTCAAGTCAACGTTTCAAATCATTTCACAAGTCATTTTGAAAAGTCTGACGGGGGAACAGTATGGCCACTCCAACCGTCCATATCCGCGGACGCGGCTATTCGAATAGTTTGACACTCTGCAGAGATTGTACACTTTCACCATAATATTCGATACATCCGTCAGGAACAAATCCTGAATTCACCATACTCAGTATGCGGATAATCAATCCTACTCTTTCAATTACATGCCCTAGTATAAGCACCTCTCCTGTGAGTTTGGCCTCCCAACCATGACCAACTGTCATCTTGGGTACTGCACAGGTGGAAAATCTTCACAAGGTAGCCTCAGCTCAGACCTTGGCCGTGAGGGAACTAATACTAAGGTATATAAGTTTCCAGTCAAGCCCTACCCAATCTTCGGGTATTGTGGTTGTACGATAAAATTGGAATGGTATCGCATCTAGACAACCATCAGTTTTATAAAGGGCTAAGGCTCATGCCTCAACATTTTCATCACCAAAATCATCAGGTGTTCGGAAACACATGTCCAAAACATTTCAATAGAATGATCCATCATTCCAAGGTTTTCATAACCATTTTTCCACCAAGTATTCCCATCTAAAGTTGATCAAGTTTTATGCTTAGCACTAGCATCTACAGGTGGGGGTAAGCAATAATGAGGGGTGGTAAACTAGGGGAGTTTCAACTATGTATAACCTTATATCTTAGGATGATATCAAGGTTTCTAACTTAGGCCAAATTTTATGCTCTTTATGCAACCTTCACGTATCTTTCTAGTATCTATCAATCTCTTAAGTAAACTCTAAGTAAGAGCTTTGATAAAGCAATAAAGTAAGAAGCTTGCAAGTAAAACTAGGATTGGTTTATCAAGTGGGTATGATCACATATGCTTAAGGCATATAGTAGGCATAGGAGCAAGTATTGGCTTTCATAGGTATAGTCTCAGCTTGCAAGGTTATTAGCTTGCAAGTATTGGCTTGCATAGGTCAACTTGGTTAATAAAGCTTGCCTTGTGCAGAGCAGGGGTTGAAGTTCTTCTCGGCTTCTTCTTTGTAGAATCCTCCTTCCTCCTCGTATCCTTGGTCGGTACTAGCGTCTATGAATAAATACGAGGTACACAATCACCAAACAATACTTAACTACTTGCAATCATCACACACAAGGGTCCTATAGATGATCTAGCATCATCACTAATATTACAAGGTTAAAGCTTGGTTTAATTCCTTTTATTTTTAGAAAGGTAATTTCTACTATTGAAAAACTACTTAAGATTTAATATTCTCCGAACCAAAAATGGGATCATGTTGACACATGTCATCACCACATATTTTATTTCATGGGAATGTGATTTAAAGTGGTGTCACAATTTAATAAGGTGTTACCCTTTTATTTTAATTAATTAAAGTGATTAGAAATGCCTATGGGGCATTCTTTTATTATTTGAACATTATTTCTGCAAGTAAACCTATATATTTTTATATATTTTGAAAGGTATGGTTAAATGTGATTTTTGAAAGTTGGAATCAACTCAAAATCTATTATGGTTTAAATTTGAAAAATATTTGAATGCAGAAAAGCTTCTGCCTTGTTATTTTTACCATGGGTGATCTATAGATCCAAATGACTTGAATCCAACGGGCTTGGATTCAGCATTCACAGACATTTCTAACAAAATTGGTTTCATTCAATTTGGTGCACTGAATCGATCTGGGTTGATTTTTGAAGTTGGGTACAAAAGTGTGTTTGAAATAAAATGGAAAAAGTTCAATTCAAATAACTGGGCTGCGCGGGAAAAGTTAACGGGTCGGCCTGCTAAGAGCAGTGCTCCCGCGAGCTGCTTAAGTGGGTGTCCCCACTCGTCAGTGAGACAGGGAGGGGCGAAGCGGTACGGGGCAACGTGGGTCGTTCGATCTGATTCTAATCCAACGGCTGGCAGTCATCGTCGACGCGAGGCAACGCCGGCGAGAAATCAACCTAGCGCGGCCAGTGAGGGTTGCTGGGGGCTCACCGAGGTGCAGGCGAGGGTCGGCGAGGCGGGCGAACGATGAAGTCGATGACGGCGAATTCAGGGGTGGTCGCGGCAGCTCCAGAGGCGGCGGGCTTCGGTGAAATTCCGGCGAGGTCGTGCTCGCCTTGCTCCGGGAACGGTGTGGCACGATCAGTGATGAGAGGGGAGTAGAATGGTGTGAAGAATTCGAGCGGGGGTGGCCTCTATTTATAGTTGAGCGAGGGGACCGACGGGGCGCATGGTGAGCTCGTCGGGGGCGATGTTACAGGCGGCTATTGGCATGGGTGACGGTAGGGGACAGTGCGGTGTTCCCTGGTGATGCTGGGGCGGTGCGGCTTGGTCTGGAACATGCAACGCTCTGCGTGGCAGAGGCGGCGTCTTTGACGGCGAGCGTTGGCTGTGCGGCACGGGGCGGCTAACGGGGATGTCTGGCGGTCTCCTGGGTCGGTGGGGATTGTGTATGCACGCGGCGAGGGCTGCGCGCGGTCTGTGGGCTTCGGTCGAGGGTGGCGCTCTGGCGCACGCTCGGCATGGTCGCTGGCGGTCTGGGCGCGGTCCGTGCGTGTGGTCCAGGGGTTGGCAAGGTTCGAGTGTGGAGTGGCGGTGGACGGTGGGCTGCCTCCCGACATGCCGGCTAGGCTTGCCGCTGCTCCTAGCTTGTCGACTATGGGGTGGCAAGGGTGTGTGTTTCATTTCACCATTGATGACAATGGAAAGCTCACAGTGGTGCTAGTGCTTGGTTTAGTTAGCTAGATGATCTACTGAGATGGTTGTGAGCCAAAGAGGGGACAAGTTAGGCTCAAAACACTGCACACTATAGTGTTTTGATTTTGTTTGATTTGTGTCTGCCAAGTGTTTGATGAAATGGCCGTATGAAATCAAGTTTTGAATTTTGAAAAGATTTTTGGTGGGTTTGCTAGATTGGTGCTGGTGAGTCTGCAGATGCTTGGGTTTTGAAAGTTGAGCTTGTTTGAGTGGTTTTTGAAAAAGTGGGATCTTCCCATATGATAAAGATTCAATTTTGAATTGTCATTTAAACTATGCATTTGAAAGTTTCTGGATGATCACAAAGTGGGCCTTGATACTTTGTTATGAGTACATTCAAGGGTGCAAAGATCCGAAAAAGTTAGGTTCTGAAAGTTTGAGGCAGCCAAAGTAGGCATGGGAGTTAAATTGGTCAAAATGACCATTTCTTTATTTTATTTGTTTTGATTTACTTGTCTTTAGGAAAAGTGTGGGAAATGTTTTAGATGATGTTTATTTCACCTAAGAAACATTTTACAAGCAAGGAAACACACAAACAAGGTGGTTCAAAAGAATTTCAATTTTAATGCATACTCATATGCATGCATTCATAATTTTATTTAACAAAGTTTTTGTTAACCCTAATTTTGATGATTAGAGTGTGATGATCCAAGGTTAGTATTTTTGGGATGTTACAAACCTTCCCCCCTTAAACAAAATCTCGTCCCGAGATTTGAAAAAGGATGAAAAGATTCCCTAGGATTTGAAGAGACCGGGAAACTCCATCCTGATGTGATCTTCACGCTCCCAGGTAGCTTCCTCTTCTGTGTGGTTGCTCCACTGAATCTTGAGAAACTTGATGCTTCGGGTTCGGGTAGTTCGAAAAGCTTCTTCCAAAATACGGATGGGTACTTCGGGATAGGTCAGGTCATCGTTGATCTCTATGGTCCGGTGATCGATATTTTTGAACACTTCGGTCTTCTCGGGGACTTTGAGATACTTGCGAAGTAACGAGATATGGAACACATTGTGCATGGCTGACATCTCTTCGGGTAGTTCCAATTGATACGATACTTCTCCTCGACGGTTCAGAATCTTGAAAGGTCCGATATATCTGGGGGCTAACTTTCCTTTGAGTTGGAAACGCTGCATTCCCTTTAATGGCGACACTTTCAGATAAACAAAATCTCCTATGTTGAAGGCGAGGTCTCGACGTCTCTTGTAGGCGTAACTCTTATGTCTGGATTGGGCGGTCTTGAGGTGCTCACGAATCTTGGAACCTTCTTTTCTGCTTCTCGTAGTATGTCGGGTCCGAAGATCTGACTTTCTCCTACTTCCGACCAGTTCAAAGGGGTGCGACACTTCCTTCCATACCTAAATTCAAATGGGGCCATTTGCAAGATGGCTTGATAACTGTTGTTGTACGAAAATTCTGCAAACGGCAGACAGTCTTCCCACTTGGATCCATATTCTAACACACATGCTCTCAGCATATCTTCGAGTATTTGGTTTACTCGCTCCGTTTGTCCATCGGTCTGAGGGTGATACGCGGTGCTAAAATCTAGGCGGGTTCCTAAACCTTCTTGGACTTTCTTCCAGAATCTCGAGGTAAACTGAGTTCCTCGATCCGATACGATTTTCTTGGGGACTCCATGCAAACTAACTATTCTAGCGATATACAACTCTGCTAGCTTCGAACTCTGATATGTGGTCTTGACGAGTAAGAAATGGGCGACTTTGGACAATCTGTCCACTATGACCCAGATAGAGTCATTTCCCCTACTAGAAGTAGGTAGTCCAGTGATAAAGTCCATTCCTACAGAATCCCATTTCTATTCCGGAATCTGCAAGGGTTGCAACAATCCAGCGGGTCTTTGATGTCCTTTCTTGACTCGCTGACATATATCACACTTGGCGATATAGCTTCCAATTTCTCTTTTCATCTTATGCCACCAAAATTGCTCTTTCAAATGTTGATACATCTTAGTTCCTCCGGGATGGATAGAATAAAGAGTATCATGAGCCTCCTTCAAAATAACTTCTTTCAAATCAGAATCTGCTGGTACACAAAGGCGTCCTTTGTACCACAAAACTCCTTCTTCTTCGGTGAATCCGGGCACTTTGCCTATACCGATACGACGCTTGATTCCTTCAATACTAGCATTTTCCTTCTGCGCCTCTTTAATCTGACTGATCAAAGTGGGCTGAAGTTCTATGCTAGCCAAAAAGCCTTCACTTACCAATTCCATTCGAAAATCTTCCATCTCTTTGTGCAAACTTGGTTGCTCCTTCAAAATCGTGGAGTTCAAGCGGCACGACAATCTGCTAAGGGCATCGGCTACTACGTTGGCTTTACCAGGGTGATAGTGAATGTCCTGGTCGTAATCCTTGATTAGCTCAATCCATCTTCTCTGTCTCATATTCAGCTCCTTCTGAGTGAATATATACTTCAGGCTGTTGTGATCCGAATATATCTCACAACGGTTTCCCATCAGGTAATGTCTCCATGTTTTCAGGGCTAGAACTACGGCTGCGAGTTCGAGGTCATGGGTTGGGTAGTTTTGCTCGTGTTGCTTCAGTTGTCGAGATAGATAATATATAACTTTGCCTTCTTGCATTAGCACACATCCGAGACCGATCTTGGATGCGTCACAATACACATCGAAGGGCTTCGTATATCCGACATGATCAAGATTGGGGCTGAAATCAATCTCCTCTTGAGTTCTTGAAAACTCGCTTCACATTTGTCGGTCCATTCAAACTTCTTGTCCTTCTTCAGCAATTGGGTCATTGGTCTGGCGATACTCGAGAATCCTTCTACGAACTTGCGGTAATATCCCGCCAATCCGAGAAATACACGAACTTGGGTTTGAGTGGTTGGGGCTTGCCAATCTTCTACATCTTTCACTTTGGCAGGGTCAACGGCAATTCCTCCGGCTGATACAATGTGACCGAGGAATCCTACCTCCTGTAACCAGAATTCACATTTGCTAAATTTTGCATACAATTGATGCTCTCTAAGGGTTCCAAGAATGGTCCTTAGGTGTAGCTCATGTTCTTCTTCTGATTTGGAATAAATCAGAATGTCATCGATGAAAACGACGACAAACTTATCCAGGAAGTCCATAAAAATCTTATTCATGAGATTCATGAAATAAGCGGGGGCATTGGTTAGTCCGAAAGACATGACTGTATACTTATACAATCCATATCTGGTGGTAAAGGCAGTCTTTGGAATATCCTCTTTACGAATTTTGAGTTGATGATAGCCAGTTCTAAGATCAATCTTAGAAAACACTTTGGCACCGGTCAACTGATCACACAAATCTTCTATCTTGGGCAAGGGGTACTTGTTCTTGATAGTGACATCATTCAATTTCCGATAATCCGTACACAAACGATTACCTCCATCCTTATTGTCCACAAATAAGACAGGTGATGATCTCAAGGTGGCCGACTTGGTTGAATCAATCCAATTTCCAGCATGGAATCCATTGCTTCTTCGATTCTGCGAGCTCGGCGGGTTCATACTATAGGGTCTACGGGCTATGGGTCCGATTCGGATTAGTTCGATGATAAACTCGATATCCCGATCGGGGCATACTGGCAAAACATCTGAAATACATCGGGTATTCACGACTATCCGGACTTGGTCAATGGAAGGTTGGGCTATACTCTTGTTGCACTTGAATTGATGGGGTAAGGTTTGAGATATATGCTCGATCGATATTCCAGGTATCGGTCATGGTTATGGCTTTCTTGGCACAGTCAATCAATCCTTTATGTTTGGACATCCAATCCATTCCTAGTACTACTTCCAAACCTTTAGTTCCGAGTACTATCAGATTTGCATAAAAATCTATGCCATGGATTCGGATAGGGACGACTTTGCAAATTTGCCTAGCCTTGGTGGTTGATCCAGGAATTTGAACAATCATAACATGCTTCAATTTGGTTGGTTGAATTTTACTAGTGCTTGCAAATTCTTCGGTGACAAATGAATGCGATGCACCAGAATCAAACAACACTCTTGCAAGTACTGAATTAACAGAAAACATACCCAGCATGACGTCTGGCGCTTCCTGAGCTTCTTCAGCATGCATGAGAAAAAGACGGCCATTGCGGTTGAGTGAATTCCCTGGGGCAAATCTTCTTCCTGGCAATACACGACGCTGCTGCTGAGCTGGGGCATTGGCATTGGGGGCTGTAGCATTCTCTTGTTGGGGCACTCGTTGGAATAGTGGCTTTTATTTCCACAGTCATAACAGGTCACTTGCGACTTGTCCTTGGCCGCGACAGGCACAGCATTGCTTCCAGTCCTCGGGGCAGTGTTGGTGTTGGCGGTAGCATTGTTGTTGTTGAACTTGGGTGTGGCACTATTGAAATTGCTAGAGTTGTCGGGGTTGTTGTGATTTCCTCCGGGTCTAGGGTTTCCACGGTTGGGATAGGTGGGACGGTTCATCGGGGGTATATTGGTTCTTGGGGCAAACCCTAGAGATGGGTTGGGGCGATACTTTGGGGTATGACGGGTTACTGGCTGATGCATCATGCGACGCTTGCGGTTCTCATTGGCTTGGTTGATTTTTCCTTCCATCTGGATAGCAGAGTCGACAAGGGATTGAATATCAACAAAGAGGATATTGACTACACAGTCTGCATCTCATCATGCAGACCATTCAGGAATCTTTCTTTCTTCTTGGCTTCGGTGTCGATCTCATCCGGGGCATACCTAGCTAATGACAAAAATTTGTCACGGTATTCCACTACAATCATCCTTCCTTGCTTCAGCTCTCTGAACTCGTCTCTCATTCTCTTGATCAAACCTGGTGGCACATGGGTTCTGCTAAACTTGACCTTGAATTCCTCCCAGGTCATCATCTGGCCTCCGGTCATTGCGCGAACACTGTTCCACCATGCCCTGGCATCTCCGGCTAGATAGTGGGTGGCGAACAGAACTTTCTCGTTGGCTTCCACTCCGGCTACTTCTAGGTTATTTTCCATGGTTTGCAGCCAATCATCGGCGTCTAGGGGTTCTTCTAACTTAGTGAAAACAGGTGGGTTGGTATTCTGGAAATTCTTGAGTTTAGATCCATGGTTGTCTTGATTTCCATGGCCTTGGTTGTTGTGGGAAAGTTGGGCTATCTGCTGAAGTGTGGCTAGGTTGGCTTGACGTTCCGCTCTTTCAGCTTCACGGTCAGAAGTCAACAATTGCAGAATCTGCAACATCGGGTTCGGGGATGAACCACTTCCTCCGCGTGGCATCTAAAGATTGAGATAGATCATGAGAAAAGAGGGAAATTTCTAAGGTTTTGGGTCTTTGAAAATTTTTTAAAGTTTGACTCAGATTTTTCTAGCAACTTGCTTTTTCATTCATTCATTCATTCATAGCACCCAGTACAACACACACAACAAATAAAAACAGATGGTTTTAAGAACCATTCTGAGAACTACGATACGGTGGGACCGAATACTACTCACTACGCTAGTGCTCAAGTGCTACTACTCCTCGGAATCGGTGGCTTCATCATCCTCATCATCATCGATGAAGGCAAAATCGTCCTCATCGGTGAAGAATTCCATAGCATGATCCTCCAGAAAATCATCATCATCGCTAAGATAGGAGTAGGGGTCTCCATGAAGATCCTCTCCGGCATTCTCCCTTTCCTCCAACTACATGTATCTCTCGTGGATGGTATCCTCCAGAGATGAGATGCGGTGGCAAAGACGGGCAATGATGCGCTCCTTCTGGTCGAGCTGACGGTGGCGAGACTTGCGATCCTTTGCTAGCGTGGTGATGGTTTGGTCCTTCGTCTTGATGATGGCAGACTTGTGGTTGCAGTAGTCACGGCAGTTGTCCAACTCCTGCTGACGATTGTACATCATGAAGCTAAGGTGATCCAATTGGGTCTTCAACTCGGGGTGGTATGGGGCTTCCAGTGGTTGTCCATTAGCATCACGCCTTGGGAAAAACTCAAAGCGAGTACCCTTGATCTGATTGATGCTCTGTCCACACAGACGGGAAAGAGCTTCCTGCATGGCCCTGTCAAGTCCATCGAGCCAGTTGTTTTCTCTTAAGGTAAACTGAATTCCTTCCACAGTGGGAGGTTCAATCTTTCCTCGGAGACTTACAACAATTAGCCACTGCAGATCTTCTCCTCCTTGATCATTGAGTTGAGCTCCGAAGAACTCGTGGTGCGGACGCTCCAGAAGTTCCGAAAGCTGGTCCAAATCCCTCTCAAAGATAAGGTCTCCTCCATTCCCCAACTGATAAAACTTGTTGTACTTCACGTCCATCTATAAGAATAGAGGATGAGTAGGTTAATAGAGTGATCATGTGTGTCAAAATTTTATGTATTTTGGCAAGAGTTTTTGAGAAACATGAATTTTCATGAAAGAATCAAAGGGATAAGAATGAGAATAAGTTTTTGTAAATATTTGTTTTCTTTGGTTTTGGAAACTAAGTTTTTGATTCAAACGTCCAATCTAACTAGGGTCTCCTATGGTCAGGATGGCTCTGATACCAACTTGTCAACACACGGATTTTTAATCCCAGATGCCTGTTATGCCATACCTCGCAATCCCAGGATTACCATTTTTGCGAGACATAACAGAATTGGATACCATAGTACATCATCCATTACAAACCGTACATAAGTTCTTACACAAATAGGGATCTCATGATCCAGTTCTTAATACAACATCACGCAGCGGAATACGTAATAATAACGGTAGCGTAGGCGAAGCTCCATCTTCGGGGTCACAGGCAATGCTGACGATGGGAGATGATCCTAGTTGTCGTAACCTTCCTGGAGTCCATCCTCCAGGTACTCCTCTTCATAGTCTGGCCATGGGAATAGCCAGGGACAAAGCCATGAGTACTCTTTAAGTACTCGCAAACTAATACTAACAGGTAAAGGGGTTTTTGGATAATAGGACACTAGGCTCTAGGGTTGTTTTGCAAAAGCCAGATTTATCTCTACTAGGTTCCAAAGCTAGTCACAATTTTATAACTCCTAAGTGGGAACTTGTATTACATATCACAACTCTGTTGTGGTCAAGTCAACGTTTCAAATCATTTCACAAGTCATTTTGAAAAGTCTGACGGGGGAACACTATGGCCACTCCAACTGTCCATAACCGCGGACGCGGCTATTCGAATAGTTTGACACTCACTTTCACCACAACATTCGATACATCCGTTAGGAACAAATCATGAATTCACCATACTCAGTATGCGGATAATCAATCCTAGCCTTTCAATTACACGCCCTAGTATAAGCACCTCTCCTGTGAGTTTGGCCTCCCAACCATGACCAACTGTCATCTTGGGTACTGCACAGGTGGACAATCTTCACAAGGTAGCCTCAGCTCAGACCTTGGCCGTGAGGGAACTAATACTAAGGTATATAAGTTTCCAGTCAAGCCCTACCCAATCTTCGGGTATTGTGGTTGTACGATAAAATTGGAATGGTATCGCATCCAGACAACCATCAGTTTTATAAAGGGCTAAGACTCATGCCTCAACATTTTCATCACCAAAATCATCAGGTGTTCGGAAACACATGTCCAAAACATTTCAATAGAATGATCCATCATTCCAAGGTTTTCATAACCATTTTTCCACCAAGTATTCCCATCTAAAGTTGATCAAGTTTTATGCTTAGCACTAGAATCTACAGGTGGGGGTAAGAAATAATGAGGGGTGGTAAAATAGGGGAGTTTCAACTATGTATAACCTTATATCTTAGGATGATATCAAGGTTTCTAACTTAGGCCAAATTTTATGCTCTTTATGCAACCTTCACGTATCTTTCTAGTATCTACCAATCTCTTAAGTGAACTCTAAGTAAGAGCTTTGATAAAGCAATAAAGTAAGAAGCTTGCAAGTAAAACTAGGATTGGTTTATCAAGTGGGTATAATCACATATGCTTAAGGCATATAGTAGGCATAGGAGCAAGTATTGGCTTGCATAGGTATAGTCTCAGCTTGCAAGGTTAATAGCTTGCAAGTATTGGCTTGCATATGTCAACTTGGTTAATAAAGCTTGCCTTGTGCAGAGCAGAGGTTGAAGTTCTCCTCGGCTTCTTCTTCGTAGAATCCTCCTTCCTCCCCGTATCCTTGGTCGGTACTAGGGTCTATGAATAAATACGAGGTACACAATCACCAAACAATACTTAACTACTTGCAATCATCACACACAAGGGTCCTATAGATGATCTAGCATCATCACTAATATTACAAGGTTAAAGCTTGGTTTAATTCCTTTTATTTTTAGAAAGGTAATTTCTACTCATTGAAAAACTACTTAAGATTTAATATTCTCCAAACCAAACATGGGATCATATTGACACATGTCATCACCACATATTTTAGTTCATGGGAATGTGATTTAAAGTGGTGTCACAATTTAATAAGGTTTTACCCTTTTATTTTAATTAATTAAAGTGACTAGAAATGCCTATGGGGCATTCTTTTATTACTTGAATATTATTTCTGCAAGTAAACCTATATATTTTTATATATTCTGAAAGGTATGGTTAAATGTGATTTTTGAAAGTTGGAATCAACTCAAAATCTATTATGGTTTAAATTTGAAAAATGTTTGAATGCAGAAAAGCTTCTGCCTTGTTATTTTTACCATGGGTGATCTATAGATCCAAATGACTTGAATCCAACGGGCTTGGATTCAGCATTCACAGACCTTTCTAACAAAATTGTTTTCATTCAATTTGGTGCACTGAATCGATTTGGGTTGATTTTTGAAGTTGGGTACAGAAGTGTGTCTGAAATAAAATGGAAAAAGTTTAATTCAAATAACTGGGCTACGCGGGAAAAGTTAACGGGCCGACTAGCTAAGCGCAGTGCTCCCCCGGGCTGCTTAAGTGGTTGTCCCCACTCGTCAGTGAGACAGGGAGGCGCGAAGCGGTACGGGGCAACGTGGGTCGTTCGACCTGATTCTAATCCAACGGCTGGGGGTCATCGTCGACGCGAGGCAACTCCGGCGAGAAAGAAACCTAGCGCGGCCAGTGAGGGTTGCTGGGGGCTCACCGAGGTGCAGGCGAGGGTCGGCGAGGCGGGCGAACGACGAATTCGACGACAGCGAACTCAGGGGTGGTCGCGGCAGCTCCTGGGGTGGACGAAATCGATGGCGCCCTTCTTCTTCAGAGGCGACGGGCTCCGGTGAAATTCCGGCGAGGTGGTGCTCGCCTTGCTCCGGGAACGGTGTGGCACGATCAGTGCTGAGAGGGGAGTAGAATGGTGTGAAGAATTCGAGCGGGGGTGGCCTCTATTTATAGTCGAGCGAGGGGACGCACGGTGAGCTCGTCGGGGGCGATGTTACAAGCGGATATTGGCATGGGCGATGGTAGGGGACGGTGCGGTGTTCCCTGGCGATGTTCAACGACATGGTTTCGAGGCGTGGGGCGGTGCGGCTTGGTCTGGAACATGCAACGCTCTGCGCGACAGAGGAGGCGTCTTCGACGGTGAGCGGTGGCTGTGCGACACGGGGCGGCTAGTGGGGATGTCTGGCGGTCTCCTGGGTCAGTGGGGATTGTGTATGCACGCGGCGAGGGCGGCGCTGTCTGTGGGCTACGGTCGAGGGTGGCGCTCTGGCGCACGCTCGGCATGGTCAGCCGGGTCCGGGCGCGTCCGTGTGGTCCAGGGGTTGGCAAGGTTCGAGCGGTGGACAGGGAGTGGCGGTGGACGGTGGGCTGCCTCCCAGACATGCTGGCTAGGCTTGCTGCTGCTCCTAACTTGCTGTCGACTATGGGGTGGCAAGGGTGTGCTCGGCTGTTCACCATTGATGACAATGGCAAGCTCACAGTGGTGCTAGTGCTTGGTTTAGTTAGCTAGATGATCTACTGAGATGGTTGTGAGCCAAAGAGGGGACAAGTTAGGCTCAAAACACTGCACACTATAGTGTTTTGATTTTGTTTGATTGGTGTCTGCCAAGTGTTTGATGAAATGGCCACATGAAATCAAGTTTTGAATTTTGAAAAGATTTTTGGTGGGTTTGCTAGATTGGTGCTGGTGAGTCTGCAGATGCTTGGGTTTTGAAAGTTGAGCTTGTTTGAGTGGTTTTTGAAAAAGTGGGATCTTCCCATATGATAAAGATTCAATTTTGAATTGTCATTTAAACTATGCATTTGAAAGTTTCTGGATGATCACAAAGTGGGCCTTGATACTTTATGAGTACATTCAAGGGGTGCAAAGATCCAGAAAAGTTTCTGTTAGGTTCTGAAAGTTTGAGGCAGCCAAAGTAGGCATGGGAGTTAAATTGGTCAAAATGACCATTCCTTTATTTTATTTGTTTTGATTTACTTGTCTTTAGGAAAAGCGTGGGAAATGTTTTAGATGATGTTTATTTCACCTAAGAAACATTTTACAAGCAAGGAAACACACAAACAAGGTGGTTCAAAAGAATTTCAATTTTAATGCATACTCATATGCATGCATTCATAATTTTATTTAACAAAGTTTTTGTTAACCCTAATTTTGATGATTAGAGTGTGATGATCCAAGGTTAGTATTTTTTGGATGTTACAATAGAAGGGATATGTATAAGTAATAACATTATCATAGCACAGGAGATCACTCACTCCTTTAATCTATCCTCCTGGAAGAGCAAAGCTTTTATGTTAAAAATAGATCTGGCAAGGCTTTTGACAGAGTGGAATGGAACTTTATTGTTCGTGCTCTCGCACGTAAAGGGCTGCATGGTCATTTCATTAATTTGATACACGCGTGTGTTTCTTCGCCGACATTCTCTGTCATCATTAATGGCCAGCCTTTTGCGAAGTTCAAAAGTAACAGAGGAATACGACAAGGATGTCCTCTCTCTCTCCGTACCTTTTTGTCCTGGCTATTAATGAATTATCTATTGAACTACATGAAGCTATGACAAACCTTTCTTTGAGTGGCATCACTTTTGGATCAAATTGCCCGCCTATCCACTCCCTACTTTTTGCAGATGATCTCCTTATTTGTGGAAAAGCGGATATCAATGAAGCCTCCACAATAAAAAATGTTTTGGAATCCTTTTGAAAGCAATCTGGTCAAACTCCAAGCTGGCCTAAGTCAGGTATTATCTTCAGCAAGCTAGTGGATCAAAATACTGTTGAAGCAATTAAGAATATCTTCCCTGTTCCTGAAATGGACCCATCCTTCATCCATCTTGGGCATCCTCTTATCCCTTAAGCAAAAATAGGGTCAAATGACCTATAATTTTGTTATTGAGAAATTCAAAAACAAACTCACAACTTACAAGGCTGACCATCTGTCTAATGCAGATCGACTCACTCTTATTCAATCTGTTTTTGCCACTATTCCTATCTACTACATGTCAAATATCATCTTTCCAAAAAGCTTCATTTCAAAACTCAATACTATTGTTAGAAATTTCTGGTGGGCAGGAACCTCTCAAGATAAACCAAGCAAAGCTCTTTGTCTAAAAGCTTGGAAAGATGTTTGTGCCCCCAAAAAAGAAGGAAGCCTGGGCGTTAGGAATTTCCAAGCCATCAATTATAGCTTGATCCTAATGGCTGCTTGGCGATTGCTTCCAACCCTGACGACTTTCTCCACCAAATCCTCAAAGCCAAATATTTACCTAACACTACAATCTGGTGTCCATCCCCTAATACCCCAAAATCTGCCTTCTGGTCCTCCATTCTAAAAGTTCTACCTATCCTAAAAACACACTGTTGTTTCCAACTCACTCAAGGCAATATTTCTATATGGAACAACCCTTGGTGCAACCAATGGGAAAAGATCTATGAATGCTTAATTATTCAGGATAAGAACTATATCTACCCAGCAAGAGTAAAAGATCTGTGGTGTGAAAATGGAAAAGCTTGGAATACACATCTTATTGAATCCCTTTTCAGCAACCCTTGGCAGATCAAATAATGCAAACTGCTATTATTCCTGCTCAGGAAAAAGATCTTCTCTGCTGGAAGATTACACCAACAGGGAAATGTAATTCTAAGAGTGCATACTATGCCTGCCTACACTATCTGCGGGATAAAGGAGAACCTAAACCAAGGCAAACTCCTGCAGGCATCATTAACCTTCTGAACCAGATTAGGAAATCTAAGGAGATTCTTCCTAGAGTACAAACTTTTGCTTGGAGACTCCTGCAAAAGGCAATCCCTACAGGACAAAGGGCAGGGGAATATTCTAAACATATAAGTAAGCTCTATTGCAGATGTGGCATGGAAGAAAGTGATATGCACATTTTCTTCACATGTCACTTTGCAAAAGAAGCCTGGTTTCATTCACCATGGCATATAAGGATGGAGAATATCACTCAGATTAACCAATCTCTCGCAGATGTCATTTTGTGCCTTCTAAACATGAAACACCCACATGCCTCCATCCACAATGTTTTTACATTCCTTTGGTGCTTATGGAAAGCTAGAAACAGTTGTCTTTTTGGCAAAAATCCTGGAAAGCCTCACCAAATCATTATTAACTCCCAAGCTCTATTAAAGTCCATGCAACTTATTGAGATCCCTAGCAAACTAGCTGGGGGGGGGGGGGTGACTGTCAACAAGGAATTGGAAATAAAGTAAAGCACTTCACACTGGAAAGCCAAATCATTCCAGACAAAACACAAATATGGTGTTCACATCTACTCGGATGCAGCCTGGAAGAAAGAAGATGGGAGTAATGCATCAAGCACTGGAATCACTGGAATTGGCATCTTTATTCAAGCAAAGGAAGGAAACTCCCCTTATCAGCTGAAAATTCAGGCTTCCTCCTTATCTACTGCTATATCAGCTCTCCAGGCAGAAGCCATGGCCCTGCTTCTAGATGCACAAATTGCAGATACACTCGGAATAAAAGGAAATATTTTCTTTACTGATAACGACCTCTTGGCTAAGGCTGTTAACAGCAACAAGATTGACACAGAGTTCATCCACTGGAACTCTAGGATCACCCTAGCGAATATTTTGAATGTCATTAGAGAATCTAAGGCTAGAGTGATCCATATTAGTAGAGATCTTAATCAGGAAGCCTACCAATGTGCTCACAAGGTACAAAGAAACTTTTCTTCCGTACCTATCCTTAGATGCTCATCAGCAGCCCACTCTCATTTTTCCTGTCCAATCACCTCAATGTTTAGAAATAATACTTGGCAGGACTTTGTAATTCATGATGTAAACTGTTGTTGAGCTTCAATGAAATTTTGGTGCCTCTGGCACCATCAGTTTCCAAAAAAAAAAAAAGTAACTGCTATATCGTACATGTGCTTATGCACGTGGTGTTAACTTTGCCTTTTGTAGAGGTGAAGCAAAAGTTTTTTTCCCCGCATTGTACATCTAATTTAAATATTTTATTAAATATATACAAATTTAGATAAAAACTAAAGCTATTAATATGCACCGGAGGGGGTACGTGCGGCTAATTAAATTTCGTGGCGGTACGTACCCTTGCCTGTCGCGCATTTACTCCCGTCCGACGCATGCATGGTCAGAATCTGAGCTCAGAGCTTACTAGCTGCTGCTTCGTTCGCTGGTTGTCGCCTTGTGCAGGTTGTGCCAACCGAGGCTAAAGAACATACGTGTCCTTCGGCTCGGTGCAGCACACGATAACACAGTACGCCCTGTCCTTAACTCGGTCTCACAGTACAATGCGGGGAAAAAAACTGTCTTGCCGTGACAAAGAAGTGTATTTGCGGATTTATGGCTTCAGACTCAGTAAAATATCATATGGAGTAGTGGGGAGTATTGATTTCTCGACATAAACGGCATGTGCATCCTGGGATCCTCGTAATGTCACACGACGAGACCAAGACATCGAAGTGGAGGAGTACATTTCATTCACTTACATGGATCATTATACTAATGTAGCTTAAGCTTGGTTACATGCGTAAACAGTAAGAGCACTTGCGGCATCCCATGTCTATAAAGTACGGGTCCGTACGGTATCATTTTTTTTAAAGGAAAACAAAAATTATACTTGATATATTTCTTTATATACTAGTATAGCTTAAGCTTGGTTACATGTATGAGCAATGAGTGCACTTGCATATCCCGTGTGTGTGGGTCCGTACGGACTCTATGAAGGACCTTATTTTTTTGAAAAATTCAAATTTGAAAAGTTTCAATAAAAATATCAGGATACAGAAAATGATTTATAATACATGCGTACAAAATCTTATATGAAAATACTTTGTATTTTGGTCTCAGAAAAAAAATTCAAATCTGGATGCAAAGAGTGCAATTTTAAGTGGGTCTCTCTTATTCCAAAATTGGTCATATTTGTCTCTTTTGTTATGTTCCAAATATAAGGTATTTTCTATTAAATTTTTGCAGAAGTGTATTTCATATTGTTCGCTACACGATAGGTATTTTTTCAAAAATATTTGATGAATTTTAAAAAATTTAAAAAGGGCTCCAAGGGCTAGGGTTTTTGGCTGCCGCCTACAATTCTTCGACTGCTACCACACTAAACCCGCTCAGCCGTAACTCCTTTAGGATGTCTCCCCCGGCCTCATCTCGACCACCGTGTGGCCATGCGCGAGGAGGGATGCAAAGAAGCATTGCTCCAGGCGGAGGTGTCGGGCAAGAGGTCGAGTCGACGTTGATGAGGCGTTGCAGGAGGCATTGGTCAGGCGGGGGGCTTGAAAGACGTATCTTGAGACAAGGTCTTTGGCGTGGAGTTGAGCCACAGAGGAGGCGTGGGGACGTCGGCTTTGGGGCAGCACCGCGTGGGAGAGGGAGTCGCCTGGGAGGGTCGACTCCACCTAAACCTTCTGACCCGTCTTTGCCTAGACACGAGGAAAGTCGCTTTCTCCTCAGGCCATCCTCCCCCCCTCTCATCTGCTCCTCTCCTCCACTCCCATCACCTCCTTCTCCTTCAACTTGTGTGAAATAGGCAGACATCCTAAGTAGACGTTGTTGTGGATATAGTGAGTACAGAATCTGTTCCTAGGTTGAGCTGACATTTTCTTCTTCCCGACTCTTTTTTTCTTTTTCTTATCAATTTGTAAAATTTACTACGGATGGGCATAATTGATCCTAAATTTTGTATCACCGATCCTTTATGTGTTAATTTATTAGTTAGAAATTATGTTCTTAGAAAGAGGAAATAAACATTTATTTATTTTTAACCTAAAAATAATCATTTATATTTTAATAATAAGATTGTGCCCAAGTGCTAACAAAACTCTACCAACTAATCATGTACGCACGGTTAGTGTATTGAAAGAGTTGGAAAGGATAAAAATAAATATGCGACCGAAAGCTCGTGTGCTCGTCCGTGATATCTAACACGATATAGACATAAACGGCGAGGCGAAGCTTCCACGCCCACCTAGTATAATAAGTAAAGATAGAAGAAACACCTCCACACCAAATCACCCCGCTTCCGATACAAAACCTCCATGAGAAGATAACACACACACCAACGTTTTGAAAACCAGCTGGTGAACGTCTCGCCGGGGATTTTCACCCCAAGTCGACTCCAACGAATCAAGAGCAGGTAGGCACGGCAATTTTCTTTCTGGAAGACGGTCAAGGCGTACTATATTTTTATACTTCCTAAGATTAGTTTAGTTGCTCATATTTGTCTAGATTCGAATGTATATAATCCTAAAACATGTTTAATATATTTGAATCTAGACAAATTGAAGTCAAGTAATTTGGATAGAAGAAAGAAAAAAATTCAGGTACAAAATGGTTAGAGCATCTCCACTCGCCTACCCAGGAGGTCGGTCCGGACGCCGAAAATCGGGCCAGTCGCGTACCAGGACCTCTTTTCGGTCAGATTTGGGCCAACTTTGGTCCGAACTACCCAGGCCGAACTCAGGATCCCGGGTACGCCCTGGGGACGTCGAACGGAGCGAATTGGTCGAGTGGACCAGCTTGTCAGCGACAGAAGCCGACTCACCGCCATTCTTCCCGCCGTTTTCCTTTTTCCGCCCTCGCCGCTACACCCTTCCCGCCCTCGCCGCCGAACTCCGCCTATAAAAGGCGTGCATCTCGCCATCTCTCTTCACAGTCTCTCACACCACCACAACTCCGGTGAACTTCGGACGTTCGCACCTTTCTTCCTCCTCAACTCCGCCGAGAAGCCATGGCCGAGGGATTTCCCGGCCGACGCACGATGACGTCGTGGGAAGCCCAGATGCTCCGCGAGGCGCGCTATATGACGCCGCCGGACACTCGTCTCCCCCTCGGCTGGCAACTCAGCACCGGCGGGATCCCTGTTCCGCCGGTGCCGTCCGACAAGGACCTCGCCGGAGAGATCCTGGTGGCTATCGCCGACATGCAATACCCGGGTCTTGCCGTAGAGTTCCAGGGGCTATCTCCGACATGCAAGACGCGGATCCTGGCAACCTGGTCTTGTGGAGGCAGTTCTTCGCCGACAGACGCCTCGCGGAACTCACCCGACACAACGGTCCACCGGGCTCGCCGCCGCCCCAGCGTCACAATATGGCTTTTCGCCGCCGCTTCTGGAGCGTTCCAGGGCGAACTCTCGCCGGTGTCATGGAGCACATCCAGGCCGGCAACCACCCCCGCCTCGGCCTGTAGTTGTGGCGTCCAGCGTCGACCACGGCGGCGGCGGCCTTTTCCTAGTTTTTAATTCGATGTAATATGTGCTCGCCCTGTTTAATAAAATCCGCCTATATACGCCCATATTTTGCCGAGTTTGACTGAATTTCGCCGAATCTGGAACTCGGCCTGGATACGCGATTGGGAAACTGGACGTACACATGCCAAAATCAAGTTCCGTCCGCTAAAAAGAGGTTCAGATTTCAGACTGAGTTCGTCCAACGAGTGAAGATGCTCTTACAACTCGCTGCGAATAACGAGTCGTAGCACGAACTTTATGCTTGGGCTGATAAAAAAAACAGCCACCACATACGTTACAAGTACACCACAAATGGACATGTCCTAGACTAAGCAACCTAGCTAGGCGTGTCTCGACCGGCTGTCACCTCCCAAAAATGACAACTCTAAAGTGAACTTCTATGTTTTTTTTTTGAACGTGAAGTGAACTTCTATGTTGGCCTACCATCGACCGGCTAAGGCTTAACGAGAGACGACAAGTACTTCCTCTTTTTTAAAATATAAGATGTTTTAACTTTATAAAGCTAATAAATTTAGACTATTTTTAATGTGTAGGTTTATTCTAAACCTCTCTAAATCTATATACTAAAATAGATCTAAATGTATTAAATTCACAAACCTAAAACATCTTATATTCTAAAAACGGAAGGGGTAGATGGCAAGGTTCACACTTTACGAAGAATTATATCCACTAGAACTCTCATTTCTTAGTGATTTAGCAAGATCTTCCCCATCAATAAATTTATGACACTTCGGGTTGTTTGGTTGTGCTTATTTATGACTTTTCGTTTTTGACTTATAAGCCACAAAAACATCTAAATAGGTGCTTTTTATTTTATCTTTTGGCTTATACCAGCATACTACTATGTTTAGTTAAAAGCCAAAAGCCAAATCAAAAGCACTTATTTCAATGCTTTTGTGGCTTAGACTAGTCACAATGGAGAGTATCATATATTAGTATCATGCATATGATACTAGTGTATGATACTATATCTACAATGCATGGTATCATGTATTAGTATCATAGACTCACAATATTCATTGTTTTGTAGAATCTCAATGCAAATTTATGTACAGGATTTTTTTGACACTAAGTTTTCTATTTTTACGTGCTATGATACCGTATCTATCTATGATACTACTAGCATCTCTCTTATCATTAATTATAGTGACACATAAGCATTTTACATGCATGTAGTGGATGATATCACCTATGATACCCCCATTGGGGCTAGTCTTACTCCCTCCATTTGGGATTATAAGTCCCGTGAATAACTAGGTTGTCAATTTGAACAACAAAATATAAATAGTATAACATAAAAATTATACCATTAGAAACTTTAGAGGTTATATTTTCTAATGGTATAACTTTTGTGATATATAAGTTATATTTTGTTGGTCAAATTAACAACCTAGGTATACGCGTAGGACCTATAATCCCGAACAGATGGAGTATAAGCCAAATTCCAAAAACTAGATTTAAGCCCAACCAAAAAGGCTATAAACCTATTCACTTAGACCCCCTCAGGCCTCAAGGTAAGATGTTGTCTCCGTCCGTGGACACCTAGAACCTCCAATCCATGTCTCCAAACACATGTGCTACCGTATCCGACAAGATAATGGTGTCAAAGTCCACTCTTTAACCGGTGTTCTAGACTCAGCTCCTATTCATACAAGAACACTAAAAAAATACCCTTGTGCTTTTGGTGCGGCACAAGTGGAAAATAGGTGTAAAAGTTAGTTACCCGACGGATAAGCAATCTTGGCATTATTTTTACGCGTCGGCCACTTATGTGTCGTGGTAGACAGATACCGACACATATATGTGCCATGGTAGGTGCTTTGCAAGAGTGGCATTTTTTTGTGCCGCGTTTGGCAAATGGCGGCATTCCACTATTGCGCCGTCTATTACAAATGCCGTTGATTGTCTAGCTGACAGATGTGGTCTACCATTATCGACCCGAGACTAGCCCTTTATATGTGAGAAAATGGCGTATAACACCAATTGTTGGCAAAGCCACAAGCACAATGCGTTTATGCGCATAACACACACTTTCGTGGTAATTACTTTGCCAAAAATAATAAATCATGGATCCACTTGCATGTAGCCATCATGACTGCTGGATATCGACGTATGGCCCCTTTGTGCAATTTGTCCTACGTGATTGGCATTAGAAGGTTAAAATCAAGTAAAACAATCAAACTAAAAATAGTCAAAAAACACTTATTTCAATGCTTTTGTGGCTTATAAACCAATTTCAAAAGCTAGATTTAAGCCCAATCAAACAGGCTATAAATCTATTCACTTAGACCCCCTCAGGCCTCAAGGTAAGATGTTGTCTCCGTCCGTGGCCACCTAGAACCTCCAATCCATGTCTCCAAACACATGTACTACCGTATCCCACAAGGTAATGGTGTCAAAGTCCACTCTTTAACCGGTGTTCTAGACTCAGCTTCTATTCATACAAGAACACTAAAAAAATACCCCCGTGCTTTTGGTGCGGCACACGTGAAAAGTAGGTGTAAAAGTTAGTTACCCGGCGGATAAGAAATCTTGGCATTATTTTTACGCGTCGGCCACTTATGTGCCGTGGTAGACAGATACCGACACATATATGTGCCATGGTAGGGCTTTGCAAGAGTGGCATTTTTTTGTGCTGCGCTTGGCGAACGGCGGCATTCCACTATTGCGATGTCCATTGCAAACGCCGTTAATTGTCTAGCTGACAGATGTGGTCCATCATTACCGACCCGAGACTAGACCTTTATATGTGAGAAAATGGCGTATAACACCAATTGTTGGCAAAACCACAAGCACAATGCATTTATGCGCATAACACACACTTTCGTGGTAATTACTTTGCCAAAAATGATAAATCATGGATCCACTTGCAGGTAGCCATCATGACTGCTGGATATCGATGTATGGCCCCTTTGTGCAATTCGGCCCAGGTGATTGGCATTAGAAGGTTAAAATCAAGTAAAACAATCAAACTAAAAGTACCACTACAAGGTGGATCTTGGTCCACTTGTTCTACAGCCCAATAACCTCGGATCAGATCACTACTCTCACTCTCCCCCCTCCAGGCTCTCACGTGTCTACAGTAATTTGAGAGTCGCCTCTCTCTCCCGAGGCCTCCGCCAAATCGAATTCGGCGGCGCCGCCGCTCGGAGGAGAGGAGGATGGAGGGCTCGGCCTGTACAGAGTAGTTTTAGTCTTGGTTGTATGCCGGTAGGGGGCTTTATGCCTGTAGTTAGGAGTGGTGCTCTGGATCTTGGTCAAATATGGTGTTGGGTGGAGTTTCTTGTTCTTCTTTCCTTGCTTCCATGGCCGGAGCTGGAGAGGGAGAGTAGTTCCACCGCTCCTATGAATAAGACCATGGTCTCCTGCCAGGATCTGTGGAGGAGTTTTGGCACTGGTGGCCTTCCTCTGGCCGGCCTCGGTGGCGAGGAGAGGATGCAGGCCACCGTGGCAGGCTCTGCTTCAGGTCTTCGGTGTTGCAACCTTTCGATTCTGCCTCTTGCTGTTCATCCTCCTCCGGCGGGCCGTGGAGGCGAGGGGAGGGGATGTGCCAGCCTGCCTAGCGTCGGATCTGGAGGTTGCGGGTGTGGTGATGTTGGTGTTGCGTCTGATTGGAGTGATACCTCGACGACATCCTTGCCGTCGACCACCAAAGCTGTAGGGCAGCCGCTCCTCGTTACTGGGAGTTCTTCATCGACAGCGATCTGCCGACGATCTGATGTCGTCCAGCTGCCGATTCTAATGGCTGTGGGGCAGCCACTCCCACCCAGTCCGCTTCAAATATGGCGTTGGGTTTTCTTCCTCCAGGCTCGGAGGTCCTCTGGCTCCAAGGCGGTGTGCTCCCGCAGTTCCATCCCAAGTGGCTCTGTCCTTGACGGTGGAATTGTTGGTCGTCTCTGGATGCGTGCAAGCGGTGGAGAAGGAGCAAGACGAAGGCCTGTACTTGATTGCTTTTCTATTTTTAGGTTCAGGGTCATCTGTGCAATTTCCAAGGACCAACTTGTGGTTCTATTTTCTCCTATGGTCCTTTTTGTAAATTGTAATCCACCAACAATATGTTAATGCAGCATCGGGGTCTTTCCAGACCCCTCTTACCTTTCAAAAAAAATAACCTCAGATCGACAAAACTAATCATCGTCGCCAGATCTTAGGCCCTCAAATGCCGAGGTAGAAGTCGGCAGCGCTATTCATCATCGCTAGAGAACATGTCCTCGATGTTGTCGTGCGAGCCTCCAGGGGGACCGTTCTCATGATCGTCGTCCATGGATCTAGGATTTGGCGGGTGGTGGACGGGTGAGAGTTGGAGGGGCGAGATGTGAATGGGTTGGTGTGGCTGGTGTGTGCCTAGATGGAGGGCCTGAGCCGGAAAAATATACGTCTGCCCCGAACGCACCTCTTGTCCATAGGACCACAAAGCCATCTCAAATTTAGGTTGCAAATACTGCCAAACGGACCGGTCCCTTTACAGGGCGTTGTTGGGCCTTGTCTCCTGTCGGGTCGGACAAATTTGAACCCCGATCCAGTTGCTGGGGCGTTGGAGTTGTCCTTTGCTTCGAAACTTAAGTACTAACTAGTATATGGTTTAGGTTCGGTGTCGTAAACTAACCACTCGGAACCCATGTAAAAATTATGAACCGTAATAATTGTTGTGTATTGATCTGAACTAACGGTGATATATATAGAGGTACACGACTTGGTGAGAAAGATGGACTTGGGATACACGAAGATCCTAATCTATCTATAATCGTATGTGTATTCTAACACCAACCACCCCTTAGCTCCAAAATTGACCAAGTACTAATAATTAGTATGTTTTTGTACCCGGAAAATATCATAATCTTTGGAAAATAAAATCATGAATGTAGCGGATGCTATACATTAAAAAACCTGCAATTTCAGTAAACAGAGTCTGTACAAAAAGATCTCCATTAATTCCAAAGAGATCCAGACTTTCTACTATGATAGCCGCGCGCTGTTCGGATGCCCTCGGTCGCCTGCCGGGCAGCCGGGCGGGGGTCAAACAAAATTGGGATGCCTTCTCAAAAGCTGAGGCAGTCACAGGACAAAGTAGCGCTATACATATTTTCGTGTGTAGTTCCTATACGTGTGGGGTGCAACCTTTTGCAGGGGGACTGGCCTGGCAAGCACACTGATTGACTGATGTGATGGGAAAGTTGGGACTCATGACAGCAAAGGGATTCGCAATTTCTCTCCCATCTGCATGCAGTAGTGGTTTGCCTTTCGGTCATGGGCATGCACTACTGCCCGCTCGCTCGCTCGGGTTATTTACTGCCTCTGCACCTGATTATCTCTTCATCTGTTGCATCCAGTAGAAACAGTGTCAGGATTTATGGCATTCTGGGTACATCTCTCTGGCCCAGAGAAGTAATTAGAGCGAGATCTATATTTACACAGTGGCAATACCGCATGTACTGTAGCGGTGTTTAAGTGAAGTAGAAGTACTGGTAGGAGTAGTAACTTTCACTCATCCGTCTACGCCCCTCAGCTCAACATGCAAGCATGTCAGGCTGCGCGCTCTTGGAAGTTGGACCACTGGTTTCACTGGTCGACTTCGATTTGGAAAATGCGATGCCCTGTAATGAAAGGACCTTTCCCGTGAGATGTATCTTCAATTTTTTTTACGGAAGATATTAAAACTTAAGAAACAGTCGTCATAATAGGATGTATTTTAAACGAGGTTTCTTAGAGATGTTGTATTTAATAATTTTATGCTCATGCATATGTGTGATTAGACTAGCCAAGTTTTTTTTGGTCTATGGTTGCGTGTAGAAGATATAACTTAGCTAAGATACAACATCACTCTTTCTTCATTAACTATGATAAAACATAAGCAAATTGCCTAGGATATAGAGCTAAGATACACACATTGTGAAAGGCCTTACCGTAGAATTGCAGAGGGGTTAAACTACTTGTTCCCCGCGATGTACTCCGTTGCTCTACTAGTTTACTGAACCAATGATCTACCGTTTGTGCAGTATTTACTCAACTTGTAGACAAAAATCAACTCTCATCAACTAAGAGTGGAAAATATGGGCATCCTATTTAATACCTTCATTTCAAAATATAAGACTTTTTAACCGTTCAATTTAAACTGCTAGCCGCTCTCCGCTCCTTGTCCACCCTTGGTACCCAACGCCCCACCCCAAAAAAAATCGTGCCCCCAATGGATTTGGCCCATTTTCACAATATTTGGCCATTTTAACACATACGATCTCATATAAAACATGAATTTCAAGTTCATTTAATTATTCATAATGCATAGTCCACAATAAAATTGAAAGTACAATTATTAAAATTCAAGATTTTGGACAATAAAATCCACACAACATATGAAATGAAACCTTTTGTGTATCCACATGTGCTCAAGCAAATCGACTTTAAGTTGTTCATGAGTTTCTCTATCATGAATTTCACAACGAACTTGGAGATAGGCTTCAAATTCTTGTGGTGCATGCTTTGCCTCTATTAGAGGCCCCTGGAAATCCCACCCTCCAAGTTGCTCGTGTTCTCACGCTCATCCTCCACAAACATATTGTGCATGATCACACAAGTTGTCATCACTTTTCACATTGTATTCAAGCTCCATGTTCTTGCCCGGTGATGAACAATAGCCAACGAGCTTGAAGGACATCAAATGCCCTCTCCACATCCATCCTACAAGCTTCTTGCTCCTTAGAAAAACAGGCCTCCATCTGGTTTGTAGGAGGATTGATTGTCTTCACAAATATTGCCCATGGAGGATAAATTTCATTTGCTAGATAGTATCCTTTATTATAGGAGGGGTGGTTGATCTCATAATTGTACTCCGGCGTCTGAACAATAGTGTACAAGTTTCCCTCAGAGTTGAAGTACTTACTATAGAGTTGGATGTGAGCCGTAACTCTATCACTGTGAAGCGTCTCATGGCCTGGGATTGACCCCCTAAACTTAGGAATGGCACACTGATCGTTCTTGTGGATCATAAGGGCAGCTCCGAGCAAAACTTCTGAGTCATTGTTCGAGGAGTCATCATCCTCCATATCAATGAATGAATTACGTTAAGAAAAACATTGCGACTTTGTCGTCGCCATCGACCACGCAAATCGGCAAACACCTTGCGGGCACAAGTACGATCGACCGATCTTGAGGAGTTGGTGGAACCGACCGAACTTGAGGAGGTGCAGTGGAGCTAGTGGAGGTTGATGCCAACACTGTGGAGCTCGTGGAGGTCCAAGTTGTCGTCGTGGAGCTCGCGACAGCTCACCTACTGCTGGCGTTGCTCGCAGCCACATGCATCCCTTCACGGATGGGAAAGGGGGAGCTAGGATGGTTGGCCTCCATCACTAATTTGGTGGCGTCGAAGCATTGGGGAGATGGCACGATTGCTGCGGTGGCGAACTGGCATCAAACATCAGGGGAAGTTGCGGTGGACGGGATGCTAGGGGTGGGGATTGGTGGTCATGGCTGATAGGTGGGGCAGGGCATGCATGGACATGGTAGGACCGCAGATGGTATCCTTTTGTCACCAAATTACCCCCACGTTTGGTGATAGTTTGTGGGGAAATGGGCTTATTGGATTCGCAGCATACAAAAAAATCCTACGATGGGAACTGTATACGCCATGATCCATCTATCTAGATACAATCAATGGGTGGATATACATCCAGAATACATACCCTTGAAGACCGACAAAGCTTTACAAGTATGGACTAGTTGATGATGTAGTCGATCTCAAGATTGTGTAGAAGTCCGGCAGCACCGCAACTCAGCGGAGCATCCGTGATCTCACACACGTCTGGAACCCTGACCACCTCCGTGACCTCGCTCCAGCAATGCAGCGGAAGTAGCAAATTATCATTCCAAAAAAAGTCACCAGGAAACATGTATCTTGCTAGTCCGAGACCATGGGGGAATACTACTAGAGGGGGAGAGAGATCCTTCACGAGGAGGTGTGAGTGAGAAGTGAGAGGAGGAGCTCATTTTATAGGAGGAGGGGTAGCCAAGGTCCATGGTAGGCGTCCAAAGAGGGTGCCCCCACCTCTTACTCCATTCATGTGAGTGGAGATCCCACTTACACAAATGGCTCTCCATTTCGTCCACTCAAAATCCCACTCAAATTCCATTAAATTTCCACCAAATTTAATGCAATATCTCATTAAATAAAACTCTTTTTATTTATTTAGTCAGAATTTTGTTAATTAAATTAATTAACAAACATTCACATAAAACCCCTTGCAACATTTCAATTTCACATGCAGAACTAGTTTCTGCAATTTCACCCGAAACAATTCCGGTTTCCATTGAAATAATTCTAGCGTATTCTTTTTCTTTCTCTGGCATTTCATTTGCTCCAATTGGTGTCGGTATCCCTTAAGTGGGTCACCCTGTGGTTCACGAATATGCATACATGATCGAGACCCCTCTCCAATCAATAATCAGCAGCGGGACCTGGAGATCCGTACTGACTCCCACACATTCAACGATGTCTTCTAGTGATCGTGTGAACCTTTTACACTTGTAACTAAAACCCTTTGTCTCGCGATATTTTACATGTCCGAGATTCGATCATCGGTATCCGCATACCCAATCTAATCTCGTTACTGACATGTACACTTTTCTTATTCCCGTGATATAACATTCTAGCGATCCACATCACTTGCTTGCAAGCTATATCAATGTGATATCACCGAGAGGGCCCAGAGTATATATCTCCGTCATTTGGATGGACAAGTCCCACTCTTGATCCATGAGCCTCTATATAACACTATCGGAGTATCTAAACCACCTTTATAGTCACCCTGTTGTGGTGTGACGTTTGATGTTATCAAGACACTATTCATATGTTAGTGATTGACATGATTTCATGGTCTAAGGACTAAAGTCACTTGTAATGATATTATAGAAATTTAAACATAATGACTTTGATCGTATTACTATACTTAGAATGAATGTTTATCATATCATTCCACTAATGTTGTGATCTCGTTATTAACAACATCCAATGTCTATGATCAGGAAACCTTGATCATCATGTTAATCAACGAGCTAGTTTATATGAGATGAATAACTAGGAACTCTTTATTTGTTTATTAAACACACATGTATTAACATTTTCAATTAATACAATTATAGCATGAGAAACAAACATTTATCGTAAACAAGGAATAATATAATAACCACCTTATTATTGCCTCTCGGGCATATTCCCTTCAGGGATTTCTAGGGAGGGGGAGATTTTGGGCGTCGTTGGGTGCTGGTTTTTAGGCTGGCATGTCCATTCTGACGATTCAGACTAATGGGGAGTGTTTGGGGCCTCCCTTGGAGATGCTT
The DNA here is from genome assembly GCA_030063025.1 of Avena longiglumis. Lineage (NCBI taxonomy): Eukaryota > Viridiplantae > Streptophyta > Magnoliopsida > Poales > Poaceae > Avena > Avena longiglumis. The sequence continues at coordinate 494,184,326 of CP125973.1, read as the reverse complement.
ATACAACGGAGGTAGTATTATGCATTCTAACTTATGGGTTATAGCAGAACATATGTTTTTGGAGGCAAAATAGAGAAGTGCAATCTTAGGATATGATTTTGATGTACAACTTCGTATGAAGCCAAATATAAGGTGGAATTACGGCTCGAATTAGAATTAATGAAGAACCCTAGTTGGTATTTACAGGTCTGTGATTTGATAACTATGCCATGTTTAGATGGTTGTCTTTAGAAAAATACAAGATTGTGCATCGAACAAGAAGAGTTTGATGAACTTGAAGATTTTATTGTTTTATTTTAGACTTTATTTTGCAATTGCTCGAGTCAGTTTTTGTATCTCTGCCATGTACTATTCGCTACTATGATATATTATGGTATTGATTGTAAAAAAGAGTCTAACCTCGATCATGTAAAATTTTGAGTAATTCTTCTATTCGTATAACAGAGAGTTCAAAATGCCATGACATTATTTCCGTGCTTTTTTGTTATATATTTCGGTTTATTATGATCATATCTTCAATTCATTGTGCCACTATGAATTGGAAAATTGGAGAAATGCCACCAGCCATCGCTGATTCGTTAGTCTATATCCCTGGTTCCGTTTGATGTCGGCCTTCGTTTGCACTGGCTGACTCGGTTTCTTACATGTGGTTCCTATCATGCTCAGTCGTTGTTCTAACCGTTATTCTGATGAGCGAGTCCCACCACTTGGATGTCGACGGCGCGCATCCCAGGTTCAATGATTTGAGCCCCCATTATTCTACAATTTCTCATATTTTGCCACTCCCCCACTCTACCCAACTGCCCTGGTCCCAACCGCTTCAACATTGTTCCACCGTGCACAACCCCGCACCCCTACCGATCTTTCCTTTGTCCTCTATTCATCACTCTCGCCATTGTCCCCTCCCTTCCTTCTCCGCTTCATTCCTGGTGTAGTCAGGAGTCTAGAAGAGAAAATGCATGAGCCGGCCGTTGGCTTCATGCCTACGACAGTACGGTGGGCGTGAAAATGATCCAACACAGAGATGGATCACGCATGGCATAATAGCATGAAGATGTATGCTACATGGCTGGAGTGCATGATCGAGGGTGGCATAGGGGAAGAGGACGCATGGAACAAAGCACTACAACTCTAGAGCCTAGTGAATGTACCGTTGGTCCTCCTTGAAGGGTAAGACATCTAATTCCATCTCTTCTTTTTCCAATTAGCGATTCAAGTCCCATGGTAATAGCAGGGGATATGTGTTGATAACGTAGGACATCTGCCGCATCCAGATTACGACTCAAGATTCGGCACTGGTATCGGTCTAAAACCTTTATCAGTCAGTAGAATTGGAGCTAGCGCTGGCTTTGATTATCGGCTGACGGTAGACGTGGTAGACCTAACTCTATGTGACTTGTATATGGAATTTGGCAAGTTCCCGGTTACCAGAACGAGTAATTCATACCCAGTTACTATGACACAAATTCTCAGAATTTATGCGACATATGGAGTGACGAGCTATGCTCATGGATGTCCATGTTGTTAACAAAGAGACTAGAGAAGATACTATCGTCAATGATTTCTGACCATTTATAAAACAAACAACTCAATCGACCATAACAAAGCATTGATACGTTGGAAACGTGTCTATAAGAATCCCCCGATGCAGAAACCCTGAGTACCCAATAAAATATCCACGAAACCGTCTGTAGCCGCCGCCACCATCGTCCCTATATTAGGGGGGATCTGAAGTTCTTCCCGACACCCTTTCGGAGGGGAGATCATCCCAGAGGCCTTCTCTCCGGTATGATGCGTGAGTAGTTCCACCTTGTACTATAGGTCCATGTAGTAGCTAGATGGTTGTATCTCCTCCTTTGTGCTTTCATGTATAGATCTTGTGAGATCCGTTCATGATCAAGGTCTAATCTATTTGTAATCATGCATGTTGTGTTTGCGGGGATCCGATGGATATTGAGATATTATGTTGGTTTGATTAATGATTTTGTCTTTATGATTATATCATGTCTGTGTTGTTTGTGATCCTGCATGCTCTCCGTTGTTAGTAGCTATCTTGGCCAAGTAGTTGCTAGTGACTCCAAGAGAGGGTATTTATGCTCGATAGTGGGTTCATGCCTGTAGTTTCCAAGGGAAGTGACAATAATCTCTTCGGTTGTAGATGTGCTGTTTCTACTAGGGAGAAAACAACGGTCTCTTGTTCATGGAACATGTGGACTGTTTACCTTACACACTTTGCCTAAAGCAGTTGTCTGTTGCTTGCAACTTAATACTGGAGGGGGGTTTGGATGATAACATGAAGGTGGACTTCTAGTCATAGATGCAGTTGGATGGCGGTCTATGTATCTTGTTATATTGTCCAATCAACCTCATAGGATCTTTCTGACTAGTAATTGCGTTGTTATGCCTTGCTCAGTTCCTGTCGATTGCCCTGCTGTAATTTGTTTACCCTTCATGCCATGTTGTTTATCTAAGGAGAGCACCTCTAGTGAAATATGGACCCCGGTCCAATCTTTACCATTGATACATATTCCACTGTTACTTGTTAACTTGCTACAAACCATTACCTTCCACATAATACGTTTAATCCTTTGTTACAGCAAACCGGTGAGCTTCACAACCTCACTGTTCGTTGGGGCAAAGTCTTGAGTTTGTGTTGTACAGGTCTTCGCGTTTATTGCAACACCTATGTGACGTTTCCTTCCTCCTTCTGGTTCGATAACCTCAGTATCAACTAAGGGAAAACTTGCTGCTTGCTTCTTCACACCTTGCTCTTGGGGTTTCCAACAGGCTATGCGTAGACACTCATCAAGCATCCTGTCTCCATGGTACCGAGTGCAACCTCCCATCTTCTCCTTGAGCATGATGCCTTGTCAAGCAAGTAGGAAGACATATAAAGGGGGGCTGAGGATGAATTTGTGTTCGAAGATGATGATAACAAGAAAGCATATCCAGATATGGCTGTTGACCTTGATAGGATGGAAAGTAGGGGATATTTGGTTGATTCAAACTTTGATCCTAACTATGGGACTAATGAGTAAGAGGGATGTTGAAGATGGAGATATGCTGATGAAGACAAGGACAAACTAGTGATACAATTTGATAGGGACAACCCTATAATTGATGAGGGGACTGTGTTTGAGACTATGGAAGACTATAGATACATAGTTGCCACCTTTGTAATAAAAGTTTGGATTACTTATATCATTAAAAAGAGTGACTAAAAGATTTAGGGTGCATTGTAGGAACAATAAGGTGTGTAAGTGGGGACAACATGCATCCCCTATGAGGGGTGGGAACCCATTTTAGGTTGCAATAGCTAAATTTCAATCCATTTTTTCATATTTAATATGGTGATATATATATGCTTTGATTTATTAAATTATCATCATGCGAATCGAGGTAAACACAAAGAAAAACAACCATGCTAATACTTCTTTAAGTGATGAAACAAGACCTAATTCAATAAAGTAGATTGTTGCTACTGTACTTTATTGAGTGAGGAAGGATCAAGCCATTGGACGTGTTGAACTCAGATCGAAACTTAGTGATAAGTTTAACATTCTGATTCCTTACCATAGATCTTTTATGGGAAGGAGATGGCTTTGGACTTGATTTAAGGCAAGTGGAATGAAAGTTTCCACATGTTGTACAATTTTGAAGGAGGAATACGAAGGGCATCATCTTGGAGTGTTGTTGACATTGATACGAAGGACAACATGCATCCCCTATGAGGGGTGGGAACCCATTTTAGGTTGCAATAGCTAAATTTCAATCCATTTTTTCATATTTAATATGGTGATATATATATCCTTTGATTTATTAAATTATCATCATGCGAATCGAGGTAAACACAAAGAAAAACAACCATGCTAATACTTCTTTAAGTGATGAAACAAGACCTAATTCAATAAAGTAGATTGTTGCTACTGTACTTTATTGAGTGAGGAAGGATCAAGCCATTGGACGTGTTGAACTCAGATCAAAACTTAGTGGTAAGTTTAACATTCTGATTCCTTACTATAGATCTTTTATGGGAAGGAGATGGCTTTGGACTTGATTTAAGGCAAGTGGAATGAAAGTTTCCACATGTTGTACAATTTTGAAGGAGGGATACGAAGGGAATCATCTTGGAGTGTTGTTGACATTGATTACAAAGGTAGTAAGATGAAGACATAAGAGCTCAAGAGGGATCAAGTATAAGAAAAAAATAAGAAATGCTTCATGAGAGTTTTGTCTGCCTGAAGGCATCCTGCAAGGGGTTTCTAGAGGGCCACATGCCAGCAATATACACAACTTCTTTAATAGGTAAGTTTTGGGGGCAACTTGCCACAACTTATGTTGTAGACACCTATAATTGCATTTTCATGTATTTTATCTTGTTCTTGAGGGTGAATCTAACAAAAAATGGACATGGTTAATGGAGAGACTATGTGTAGCAATTGGACATCCTGAAGGTTTGGTTATACACAATGATGCATCCAAGGGGCTAGAGAATGTTGTTGATGTCGTATTTCTAAGGGTTGATCATAGAGAATGCATGCGGCACCTTGCTATTAACTTCATGAATAAGTTTAAAGAGAGGATATTTGAAGACAACATGTGGTCAGAAGTATACACATACACCCCAAGAAGGCATGCTACTTACATGCAAACCTTGTATATAATATCAAATGTGAAAGAATACCTTGAAAAAAATCACATCAAACTATGGGATAGAAGCAGGTTTGGTGAGTTATGCAAACTATATTATTTTTGCAACAATTTCGGTAGAGAGTTTCAATTCTAAAATTAGGAGCCTTAAATCACTTACAATTGTTATTTTGCTAGATGCAATAATACAATGCATTATGTCAAATATAGATTTTCGGAAAATAATTTATGCAAGGAAATTTATAGGCCATAAAATAGTGCCAAAGGTGGTTTTTCTACTTAATGCAAGAACCAAGGCAATGAAAGGAATAATGATGTGGATGATCGCAAGTTCTAATAAATTAGTTGAGTTTTATGCAAAATACAAGCACGAAACCTAAAGGAGTTACCTTATAGATATTTAAAGCAGGACTTGTTCTTGCAGGAAGTGGTTGATTACTGGTCTGCCATGTCACCATGCACTGTACTTATATTAAAGATGAGAGGTGAAGGTGCTAAAATAGAAAATTTTGTTCATAACTATTTTTTTGTGGACAAGGTGGCTACATCTTATGTAGAAAATGTACCACCTATGAAAGATGAAAATGATTGCAAGATTGACGATCCAGGTTCAAACTTAAACCACTAGTTCTTAGGAGGCCACCTAGGAGGCCTAGAAGCATTGAATCCATATGGACTTGGTGATGCATTTATTTTTGATATCTTTGATGGTTTTCAAAATTTCTTGGCTGTCCGGGATGGAGTATGTGTAGTCATGAGGCCCGGCCCTGGGGGTGTGGGGGAGGGGGGGACGAGAACAACTGAATTAGGTATGGTTGATCCATATGAATCTTGTTGTTCTCTAGTTCTCCGATATATGTATAGGTTGTTAGGTTGTAGTTACGTTAGTCTATATGCCTCTATGCCCTAATTATGTTGTTCTCTATTTCTATTACTCCTCGAAACAGGATTTTACCCAGTTATATAAATATAGCAACCGTTTGAGACCGCTGCTCGGCCAGACAGCACAACGCCCAAAAGAAAAACAAATAAAACGAAGAAGAAAAAGAAGAGAAAACAAAGCCGACAATAGTGGCTCAATGAAAAGGGGATGACCCGCAACCGATGCGCCCTCCAAAGAATTTCCACCATGCACCTAGCATTCCGAAGCATCACGTATCAAGCAACACCTCCAAGAAGGAAAACAACGACAATAACGCTGCTACCCGTACTAGACCTAGGGTTTTCTCGATATGCTACGGGAGGTGGGAAAGAGGTACACCCGACGCCCTTCAGGAAGGATGGCAACACCCGCAGGCGTTACCACGTCGGTGTCAAGACGACAAGGATTTCTCCCGACCCATCAAAAAACCACCCTCCCAGACGCTACGAATTGCTCCACCCAGCTGGCCACCCACCAGCACACGCCACCACGGTCTTGCAGTCACCACCACCATCGCACCATGACCCACGATGTGAGGCTGGTACGACCTAAAAGAAGCAACATCGGCACTGGTTGACAGAACAATGACACGCGGGAGGGAACAACCTCCACCGCCGGAGGGTGATAGCCGACCGGATGTAGCAACAAGGACAAACCAGTCCCTCTCTGGCCCGGCTGAGCTCAAAAGGACTCGTGAAGCCTCTTCGCCACACTGCAGCAAGGGTATCACCATCGCCGTCAACCCAAACACTAGTCGCTACTCCTCAGTCCACCAATGAGTCCGCCGCCACCGCCGACCTGAAGGGAATATGCCCTGAGAGGCAATAGTAAAGTGTTTATTATGTGTATTCCAAGTATATGATAGATGTTTATTTTTCATGCTATAATTGTATTAATACGGAAACGTTAATACATGTGTGTTTAATAAACAAACAGAAAGTTCCTAGTTATGCCTCTCTCATAAACTAGCTCGTTGATTAACAAGATGATCAAGGTTTCCTGATCATGGACATTGGATGTTATTAATAACGGGATCACAACATTAGTGTAATGGTGTGATGAACATTCATCCGAAGTATAGCATTACGATCAAAGTCACTGAGTTTATATTGCTATAACAACTTACGAAGTGATACTAATCCTTAGACCATGAGATCATGTCAATCACTAACACCGGAAGAGTTTCTTGATAACATCAAACGTCACACCGTAATGTGGTGATTATAAAGATGGATTCGTAACTAATAAAGTGTTATGTTGAGGCTCATGGATCGAGAGTGGAATTTGTTCATCCCGATGACGGATAGATATACTCAGGCCCTCTCGGTGATATCACATTGATTAGCTTGCAAGCAAGTGATTTGATCACTAGAATGTTATATCACAGAACGAGAAAAGAGTGCATGTCGATAGAGATCAAACTAGGTATGGAGATACCGATGATCGAATCTCGGACATGTAATATATCGTGAAACAAAGGGATTAAGATACTAGCGTAAAGGTTTCGACGATCACAAGAAAGTCATCGTTGAATGTGTGGGAGTCGATGGGTCTCGGATCCGCTTCGATTATTGATCCGAGAGGGTCTCGATCATGTCCGAATTATTCACGAACCGTAGGGTGACACACTTAAGAGACACCGACATCCAATTGGAGCAAATGTTTCATGCCGAAAGAATGAACAAGCGAGGAATTTATTTCACTAGATACCAAACAGGTTTTCGGGTGAAATTGCATAAAGTGGTTATGCATGTGAAATAGAATTCTAGCAAGGGTTATTTGTGAATGTTTGTCATTAAAGTAATTGACAAAATTCTGAATAAAATAAAAGAGTTTTATTTAATGAGAGTTTGCATTAAATTTGGTGGAAATTTAATGGGAATTTGAGTGGACTTTTGAGTGGAGGAATTTAAAGGAGATTTGTGAGTGGAGTGTCCACCCACATGAAGAGGGAGGGCAAGGGCAGCCCCATGCGCCGACACACCCCTTGGGGTTCCCTCCTCCTATAAAAGGAGCCCCCTCCTCACTTGTCTCTCACACCTCCTCGTGAAGGATCTCTCTCCCTCTAGAATTTATCCCCATGGTCTCGGACTAGCGAGATACATGTTCCCGTGGCTATTCGGCAAGAAAGAGTTGTGCTTCGCTGCATCGATGGAGCGAGGAGGCGGAGGTTGCTCGGTGCCTCGAACGTGTGTGCGAGCACGGATGCGCTGCTGATTTGCGGCGCTAGGACTTCCTCTCGATCTTGAGATCGGCAAGAGATCGTCTACATCAACCACGAGTTGAACTCGTTAAGCTTTGTCGGTCTTCAAGGGTATGTTCTCTACGGATATACATCTGCCCGTTGTTTGTATCTAGTAGATAGATCTTGGTATATAGTTCACATCGTAGGAAAATTTTTGTTTTCTCTGCTGTGAACCCTACAAAGGGTATCGAGCCGGATCTATGCGTAGATACTTTACACAGGTAGTACACATATGAGTATGTGGGCGATGATGATCATGTTGTTGCTCCTTTGTTGTAATTTTGGATATTGGTGGCATAGTGGGATGAAGCGGCCCGGACAAACTTTACATGTCCTCGCACATGAGACCTGTTCCACGCTTGACATGCAACTAGTTTGCATAAGTGGCTAGCGGGTGTCTGTCTCTCCTACTATAGTCAATATCTATTTTGCAAGCTATTTGTCAACAATTTGATTATCCTTGTTGTGGTTCATGTTCGTAGGTAAGAACGGTTCTATCTCGAAAGCCCTAATCCACGTAAAACTTGCAATGGATAAATTAGAGGCGTCTAGTTTAGATTGTTGCTGGGCTAGTGTTATGATATGGTAGTGTTGTAAGTAGAAGTATGAGATGATACTATTACAACACACATAGCGTGTAAAATTCATAGACCTTGGATTTACACATATAGGTATGATAGTGATCATACCACGATGCACATGATAGAGATCATCTGCGGGAACCATATCATTTCACTAATAAACATATGATGTTTGATAGCATCTTATATTGCTTGTTTAGCGCTTTGTTAGCATATTAAGATGATACCTCATTTAAATATCAAGATAAGAATGTGTTCTTCCTTTAGTATGCACCGATTATGTTTTCGTCGCTCCAAGACATCACGTGATGATCGGGTGTTCTTGGATCCACGACCATATTTCGGGTGTAAAACAGTTACACACGCGAATAATAAGGTTCTAACTTGGCGAGCCTAGCATGTACAGACATGGCCTCGGAACACGGACCGAAAGGTTAAGCATGAGTCATATAGTTGATATGATGCCCATTTGATGCTCGCCTTTGAAGCTATACCGACTCACGTGATGATCGGACTTGGTGTAGTGGATTTGGTTCATGCAATCACCAAAAAGGCACGAGGGATGTCGTTTTTGAGTGGGAGTTCATTCGTAATATAGATTAGTTGAACTCAATCTATCATACACTTAGTCTAAACTTTACAAATTCTGTTGTAGATGGCACCACCTGCTTTTAATTTCAATGTGTTCATGGAGAAAGAGAAACTAGCAACGAACGGTAGCAACTTTACCGAATGGGCCATGAATTTGAGGATTCTCCTCTCTGCTGCACAAAATCAATATGTGCTAGAAGCGCCGTTAGGACCCCCACCTTTTGATGATCCCCCTGACGAGGAGAAGAATGTCTATCAGACTCGTCAGGAGTACCACAACTTAGTTCATTGCGGCATATTGTATGGGCTAGAGCCGGAACTTCGAAAGCGTTTCGAAAACGGCAATGCATTTGATACAATGGGTGAGTAGAAAATGATTTTCGACACACATGCTGCTGTAGAGAGCTACAACGCTTCAGAAAAGTTCTTTAGCTGCATGAGGGAAGAGCACAACTCCGTTAGTGAGCATGTACTCAAGATGTCGGGTTACGCCGATAAGCTTGTGTCCTTGGGAATATCGATTCCCATTGACTTAGGCATCCATCGTGTTCTGCAGCTCGCCACCTAGCTATAAGAGCTTCGTGATGAACTATAATATGCAAGGCATGAAGAAGTCTCTCCCGAGCTCACAATGCTTAAAACCGCAGTGGAGATCGAAGGGACATCAAGTGTTGATGATCAATAGGAACACTGGTTTCAAGAAAGACAAGAAGGAAAACGGAGGAAGTTAGGCGGCAAGCCCGTTGCCGCGCTGAAAAGAAACCCCGAGTTGGACCTAAGTCGATTCCGAGTGCTACTATTGTAAGGGGATCCCATCGAAGCGCAATCGCCCCAAGTATCCGGCATAAGAAGGCCGCAAGGCAAACAAAGGTATATATGATATACATGTTATTGATGTGTACTTGACTAGTGCTCGCAGAGCACCCAGTATTTGATATCGGTTCGATTGCTAATATTTGTAACTCGAATCGTGGGTCAGAACAAGCGACCGCTAGCAAGGGGTGAGGTCAAGATGCGTGTCGGCAATGGATCAAGCGTTGATGTGATCGCCGTTGGAACGCTGCCTCTCCACTTGCCGTCGGGATTAGTTATAAACTTGAATAAATGTTATCTGGTGCCTGCACTGAGCATGAACATTGTATCTGGATCGTGTTTGATGCGAAGTGGTTATTCATTTAAATCCGAGAACAATGGTTGTTCCATTTATATGAATGAAATCTTTTATGGTCATGCACCGATGATGAATGGTTTATTTCTATTAGATCTCGATGATAATGTTACACATATTCATAATGTTGATGCTAAAAGGATTAAACTTAATGATGATATATCCGCATATATGTGGCATTGCCGTCTAGGTCATATTGGCGTTAAACGCATGAAGAAGCTCCATTCGGATGGACTTTTGGAATCACTTGATTATGAATCATTTGATACATGTGAGCCATGCCTTATGGGCAAGATGACTAGAACGCCGTTTTCCGGTTCAATGGAACGGGGCATGATTTATTGGAAGTCATACATTCTGATGTATGTGGTCCAATGAGTGTGTCAGCGCGAGGTGGATATCGTTATTTTGTTACTTTCACGGATGATTTGAGTAGATACGGTTATATCTACTTGATGAAACACAAGTCTGAAACCTTTGAAAAGTTCAAGGAATTTCGTAATGAAGTGGAAAATCATCGTAATAGAAAGATCAAATTTCTACGATCCGACCGTGGAGGTGAGTATCTAAGTTACGAGTTTAGCACTCACATGAAAGAGTGTGGAATTGTTTCACAACTCACACTGCCGAACACCACAAATAAATGGTGTGTCGAACGTCAGAATCGTACTTTATTAGATATGGTTCGATCTATGATGTCTCTGACGGACTTGTCGTTGTCATTTTGGGGTTATGCACTAGAAACTGCTGCATTCACTTTAAATCGGGCACCATCTAAATCCGTTGAAAAGACACCGTATGAATTGTGGTTTGGAAACAAACCTAAGCTGTCATTTCTTAAAGTTTGGGGATGCGATGTTTATGTGAAGAAACTTCAACCGGATAAACTCGAACCCAAAGCGGAAAAATGCGTCTTCATAGGATACCCTAAAGAAACTATTGGGTATTCCTTCTATCACAGATCCGAGGGCAAGGTTTTTTGTTGCCAAGAATGGATCCTTTCTAGAGAAAGAGTTTCTCGCGAAAGGTGTGAGTAGTCGGAAGGTAGAACTCGAAGAGGTTGTGGAACCTTCTCTTCAAAGTATGGCGAGTAGCGCTTGTGCGGAAGTTGTTCGGAGTTGGCTCCACCTGTTGAAGAGGGAACTAATGATAATGATCATGAAACTCCGAAAGAGAGTACTACCGAACCTCGCAGTCAACAGACGCGTGCAGCTCCCGTCACGGAAATCCTATCATGAATTTCATGGTTGATGAAAATGATGACCCTGCGACGTATGAAGAAGCGATGATGAGCCCGGATTCCAACAAATGGTTAGAAGACATGAAATCCGAGATGGAATCCATGTATGAAAATCAAGTTTGGAACTTTGTGGAATTACCTCACGACCGAAAGGCCGTGGAGAACAAATGGATTTTCAAAAGGAAAACTGATGCTGATGGTAATGTGACCGTCTATAAAGCTCGACTTGTTGCAAATGGGTTTCGGCAAATTCAAGGAGTTGACTACGATGAGACTTTCTCTCCCGTAGCGATGCTAAAGTCAGTTAGGATTATGTTAGCAATTGCTGCATATTTCGATTATGAGATATGGCAGATGGATGTCAAAACCGCGTTTCTCAATGGTAATATTGAAGAAGAGTTGTATATGATACAACCAAAGGGTTTTGTCGATCCTAAGGATGCTAACAAGGTGTGCAAGCTTCATCGATCCATCTATGGATTGAAGCAAGCATCACGGTTGGAATCTCCGCTTTGATGAGGTGATCAAAGAGTTTGGATTTGTCCAAACTTATGGAGAAGCTTGTATTTACAAGAAAGTGAGTGGGAGCAATGTGGCATTTCTGATATTATATGTGGATGACATATTATTGATCGGAAATGATATAGATCTTTTAAACAGTGTTAAAAGTTATCTAAACAGCAAATTTTCAATGAAGGACCTAGGTGAAGCGTCATACATATTAGGCATAAAGATCTATAGAGATAGATCTAGGCGCCTAATAGGGCTATCGCAAAGTACATACCTTGACAAGATTTTAAAGAAGTTAAAATGGACGGAAGTAAGAAGGGGTTCTTGAAGGGTTCGCAGCATAGAAAACAAAAATTTTCCTACGATGTGAACTATATACCAAGATTTATTTATACTAGATACAAACAACGGGCGGATGTACATCCGTAGAGAACATACCCTTGAAGACTGACAAAGTTTAACGAGTCCAAACTCGTGGTTGATGTAGACGATCTCTTGCCGATCTCAAGATCGAGAGGAAGTCCTAGCGCCGCAAATCAGCAGCGCATCCGTGCTCGCACACACGTTCGAGGCACCGAGCAACCTCCGCCTCCTCGCTCCAGCGATGCAGCGGAAGCACAACTCTTTCTTGCCGAATAGCCACCGGGAACATGTATCTCGCTAGTCCGAGACCATGGGGGATAAATTCTAGAGGGGGAGAGAGATCCTTCACGAGGAGGTGTGTGAGTGAGAAGTGAGAGGAGGGGCTCCTTTTATAGGAGGAGGGGAACCCCAAGGGGTGGTGGCGCATGGGGCTGCCCCTGCCCTCCCTCTTCATGTGGGTGGACACTCCACTCACAAAACTCCTCCAAATTCCTCCACTCAAAATCCCCTCAAAGATCCCATTAAATTTCCACCAAATTTAATGCAAACTCTCATTAAATAAAACTCTTTTATTTTATTCAGAATTTTGTCAATTACTTTAATGACAAACATTCACAAATAACCCTGCTAGAATTCTATTTCACATGCATAACCACTTTATGCAATTTCACCCGAAAACTGTTTCGGTATCTAGTGAAATAAATTCCTCGCTTGTTTATTCTTTCGGCATGAAACTTTTGCTCCAATTGGATGTCGGTGTCTCTTATGTGTCACCCTACGGTTCATGAATAATGCGGACATGATCGAGACCCCTCTCGGATCAATAATCGAAGCGGATCCGAGACCCATCGACTCCCACACATTCAACGATGACTTTCTTGTGATCGCTTCGAACCTTTACGCTAGTATCTTAATCCCTTTGTCTCACGATATATTACATGTCCGAGATTCGATCATCGGTATCTCCATACCTAGTTTGATCTCGTTCGACATGCACTCTTTTCTCGTTCGTGATATAACATTCTAGTGATCAAATCACTTGCTTGCAAGCTAATCAATGTGATATCACCGAGAGGCCCAGAGTATATCTATCCGTCATCGGGATGAACAAATTCCACTCTCGATCCATGAGCCTCAACATAACACTTTATTAGTTCGAACCCATCTTTATAATCACCCTGTTACGGTGTGACGTTTGATGTTATCAAGAAACTCTTCCTGTTAGTGATTGACATGATCTCATGGTCTAAGGATCGATCACTTCGTAAGTTGTTATAGCAATATAAACTCAATGACTTTGATCGTAATGCTATACTGGATGAATGTTCATCACATCATTACACTAATGTTGTGATCCCGTTATTAACAACATCCAATGTCCATGATCGAAACCTTGATCATCTTGTTAATCAACGAGCTAGTTTATGAGAGAGGCTTAACTAGGAACTTTCTGTTTGTTTATTAAACACACATGTATTAACGTTCAGTATTAATACAATTATAGCATGCAAAATAAACATCTATCATATACTTGGAATACACATAATAAACAATTTATTATTGCCTCTCGGGGCATATTCCTTGATTCTTACCTATGTTGCAAGGCAAGACATTGAGTAAGACTCAAAGTCCGGCTTCGGCGGAAGAAAGAGAGATAATGGACAAAGTCCCCTATGCTTCAGCCATAGGCTCTATAATGTACGCCATGCTATGTACAAGACCGGATGTGGCACATGCTATTAGTTTGACTAGTAGGTACCAATCGGATCCGAGTTCTAACACTGGATAGCGGTCAAGAATATCCTTAAGTACTTACGAAGAACTAAGGATATGTTTCTTGTATACGGAGGTGAAGAAGAGCTCGTCGCTAAGTGTTATGTCGACGCTAGCTTTGACACCGATCCGGATGACTCTAAGTCTCAATCCGGATACGTATTTCTCATGAATGACGGAGCGGTTAGTTGGAGGAGCTCCAAACAACCTGTGGTAGCGGGATCAACAACGGAGGCCGAATATGTTGCTGCTTCAGAAGCGGCTCAGGAAGCAGTTTGGATGAAGGAGTTCATATCCGAACTAGGAGTGGTGGCAAACGCGTTGGACCAAATGGTGATCTATTGTGACAACAATGGTGCCATTGCCAATGCCAAAGAGCCAAGGTCTCACAAGCATTCCAAGCATATTAAGCCGTTTCACTCCATCCGCGAGCATGTCAAGGATGGAGATATAAAGATTTGTAAAGTACATACGGATCTCAATGTAGCAGATCCGTTGACTAAAACTCTCCCTAGAGCAAAACATGATCAACACCAGAACTCAATGGGTGTTAGATTTATCACTATGTAACTAGATTATTGCCTGTAGTGCAAGTGGGAGACTGAAGAGAATATGCCCTGAGAGGCAATAATAAAGTGTTTATTATGTCTATTCCAAGTATATGATAGATGTTTATTTTGCATGCTATAATTGTATTAATAAGGAAACGTTAATACATGTGTGTTTAATAAACAAACAGAAAGTTCCTAGTTATGCCTCTCTCATAAACTAGCTCGTTGATTAACAAGATGATCAAGGTTTTCCTGATCATGGACATTGGATGTTGTTAATAACGGGATCACAACATTAGTGTAATGGTGTGATGAACATTCATCCGAAGTATAGCATTACGATCAAAGTCATTGAGTTTATATTGCTATAACAACTTATGAAGTGATCTTAATCCTTAGACCATGAGATCATGTCAATCACTAACACCGGAAGAGTTTCTTGATAACATCAAACGTCACACCGTAATAGGGTGATTATAAAGATGGATTCAGAACTAATAAAGTGTTATGTTGAGGCTCATGGATCGAGAGTGGAATTTGTTCATCCCGATGACGGATAGATATACTCTGGGCCCTCTCGGTGATATCACATTGATTAGCTTGCAAGCAAGTGATTTGATCACTAGAATGTTATTTCACAGGAACGAGAAAAGAGTGCATGTCGGTAACGAGATCAAACTAGGTATGGAGATACCGATGATCGAATCTCGGACATGTAATATATCGTGAAACAAAGGGATTAAGATACTAGCGTAAAAGGTTCCGACGATCACAAGAAAGTCATCGTTGAATGTGTGGAGTCGGTATGGGTCCGATCCCACTCGATTATTGATCCGAGAGGGTCTCGATCATGTCCGCATTATTCACGAACCGTAGGGTGACACACTTAAGAGACACCGACATCCAATTGGAGCAAATGTTTCATGCCGAAGAATGGATAAGCGCAGGAATTTATTTCACTAGATACCAAACAGGTTTTCGGGTGAAATTGCATAAAGTGGTTATGCATGTGAAATAGAATTCTAGCAAGGTTATTGTGAATGTTTGTCATTAAAGTAATTGACAAAATTCTGAATAAAATAAAAGAGTTTTATTTAATGAGAGTTTGCATTAAATTTGGTGGAAATTTAATGGGAATTTGAGTGGACTTTTGAGTGGAGGGAATTTAAAGGAGATTTGTGAGTGGAGTGTCCACCCACATGAAGAGGGAGGTAAGGGCAGCCCCATGCAGCCACCCCTTGGGGTTCCCTCCTCCTATAAAAGGAGCCCCCCTCCTCACTTGTCTCTCACACCTCCTCGTGAAGGATCTCTCTCCCCCTCTAGAATTTATCCCCCATGGTCTCGGACTAGCGAGATACATGTTCCCGGTGGCTATTCGGCAAGAAAGAGTTGTGCTTCCGCTGCATCGCTGGAGCGAGGAGGCGGAGGTTGCTCGGTGCCTCGAACGTGTGTGCGAGCACATATGCGCTGCTGATTTGCGGCGCTAGGACTTCCTCTTGATCTTGAGATCGGCAAGAGATCGTCTACATCAACCACGAGTTGAACTCGTTAAGCTTTGTCGGTCTTCAAGGGTATGTTCTCTACGGATATACATCCGCCCGTTGTTTGTATCTAGTAGATAGATCTTGGTATATAGTTCACATCGTAGGAAACTTTTTGTTTTCTATGCTGCGAACCCTACACGACCCCCGTCGCCAAATAGCAGCGCCATCACCACCGTGGTCACCCGGACCTGCCGGACCGATGCCGGTCTAAGGTACAGCACGCCGCTCTAGGAGGGACGCACACCGGTGCTAAGACGACTCAAACGAGGAAGCCAGCCCTAGGTCCAGACCCACCTAGTCTAGACCCGCCGAGGAGCTGGAAGCAACAGACACACACCATGGCGAGGGGGGACGCCGGCGGTCACCCGATCTGGGCCCACCTGGCCTGGATCTGGTGTCCTAGCCACATCTAGGGGGTGGTCCGAGGCCACACCCCCCGCATCACCAGCCCCTATAGGCCCAGATCGAACCCGAATGGGCCCAGATCTGGGTCACGCCTCCCTGGCCGCCACACTGCTCCTTGCCGCCTCCAACCTGCTTCCCAGCGCCACCAAGCAGCCAACAACGCGCCTCGCCCCGACCGGACGCACCACCAACCCATCACCGCGCCGCCCCTCCACCCAATGTTGCAGAGGGAGCCGCCCACGGCCCGTACCGCCCGTGGACCTCGCCGCCCAGGCCTGCAACCGCCAGCCCAGGACACGGCCGCCACCTCGCCGCCCGACGCACGCGCCACTGCAGCGCCGCCATGGAGCCCGACGCCAGCCCCACGCTCTGCCCCAGGAAGACGGCCCCGCGAGCGCCCGCACCGAGATAGAGGCCAAGAGCCCGCCGGGCGGCGGGCTTCGCCAGGCGCCCTCTGGCGGCGAGAGGAGGAGGAAGAGGGCGGCGCGGGAAGCTAGGTTCCCTGCACACGCTGGGCGAGAGAGGATGAACCGTTTCCCAGCTCATCTATTTCTATTACTTATTGACAAATATTTTCAAACTTGAAATTACGGAAGAATTATTAGAGATCTTCGGTTTCCTAAGAAAGGTTAAATTGTTGGGAACTCTATGCATGGAGAAGAAGTTATTGGACAGGATTGATACTGATTACATCATCAGATACTTTGCATCTAGGAATGTAAGGAGAAGATTTAAGGTAAGATTATACCGTATTATTTTTAGACAGATATTGCTAATATGTATACTTTAAATTCTTATTGCCATTATTTTATACATTCATATATCAAAAAAGGAGTCTAACTAAGGGGCTCCATATTCGGAGTTTCGCATCTCAGGACCGGCCCTGGTAGTCATGTTCATCTTGTGGCATTTGTGTTCTGATAAAAGGACTGATTCTTGTAGGACTCTGGCGTATTCTAATGAGCCCATGAAATTTTCTACACATGTTAGACCGTAGGATTAATAACCGTAATAATTTCTATGGGATTCACCTGTACTAGATTTTAGGGAATAATGCATCCACTCTATGTTTTTTTAGGAGAAAAATATCTAATGCGCAATCAAACATCCACTCGGCCTGAAAATGACATGATTGGTTGATTACTCTAATACATGCTGTATTTGCTTATGTTATGTATCCATATCAATACCACAGGAGCATTATTTATATAGTCAAAAATTATGTACCGACGGTGGAAAACAGTAGGTACAAGATTCTGATTTCCATTATTGCCTTAACAGGAGTGCTAGCTAGCGGTCGTACTAGCTATGATAGCTAGCTAGTACTACTCCATTTGATGCAGTAGGAGTAGCATGGAGCAGATGCAGTTGGTGTCGACTTCATATGATGAAACCATACTACATTCATGCAGTTGCAGAAAAGGAAAATTTGTTTTTTTTCATTTTTATTTTTTCATTCTAAATTTTGATATTTTGCTTTTGCTCCGCTCGTTCCTAGTAATACATTTTTTTGTTCTCGGTGGGGCAAAAATAAAATGGCAATGGTGAAATTTTGTTTTTCTTTTGCACCTTTATCTGTTGTTTTGGTTTTGGTTTTGCCACTCAATGGAGAAAATTGGGACAAAAGCAAAACTCAAAATTTAGAGCGACAAAAGCAAAAATTGGCAAAAACTAGTGTGACAAAAAATGAAATTTTCCCTTGAAAAAAATGCCATCGATCAAAGCATACTGCATCCATGCCGCTGTTGCAGAAAGGCCATCCATGCATACGTGTTGACTCGTTGACTGAAGTGTTGTTGGTAATTTCATACGCACACAGTGCTCCGTATGTACTACGCTAGCTGTAGAGGTATTATTGGTAATCTGCACGGGTGCCGGCGTAGCGTGTTGCGATTGCCCAGCCTCTCTCTCGCGCCCTCGCATCGGTCATTCCATGCATGTTGCCTTTCCGGTGGCGCCATGCCCATGGATGAAAGTAGAAAAGAAAGTTTTTGATTTTTCTAAAAAAAACAAAAACAAAGTGAAAATACAGAAATAGAAACGAAATTTTGTAAAACGAAAATAAAAATGAATTGGTTTGACGAAAACGGAAACAAAAACAGAACGTCGTTTTTTGGCAGACGTGGAAACAAAATTTCCGTTTCAGTCTAATATGGAATCTCTGTTTTAGGATTGATATGCATAGATAAATCTAATAGACCCATTACGAGCAAATTGCACAAACCACCATCTTTTGTTGCACGTGTTGCACAAAGCACTCACTTTACATGATGTTTGCATAAAACACCAACTATACATTTAATTTTTTGCAGAGAGGTCTAAATCTAATATTAGTTTGCTTAACAACAAACCTGACCGCTAGGGCCCACATGTTAAAGACGGCGTGGCATCCACGTGTCATACTTTTTTCAAACATCTCAAAAAAAATATGTAAAAAATTCAATAGCTAATGTAATATAAAAGAAAATCTGAGAAAGTCTGAAACTGTTTAGATCATTGTGTTAAAATACTTATCCCTTTTTGTGAAATTTGGCCTAATTTTTTTAAAAAATGAAGAAAATCTAGTAACAAGAACAATATGACTTAAGTAATCTGGGAAAGTTGACCGACCAGAGATGGGACAGAGACAAGCTAGCTGAAAAAAGTAGCTAAATAAAAAAATAGCTTATGAGATGCCACATTAGTTTTAACATGTGGGTAGTAGCCGTCAGGTTTGCCGTTAATCAATCTAATACCAAATTTGAACCTCTAAGCAAAGAATTACACATATAGCTGGTGTTTTGTCCAAACAACAGGTAAAGTGAGTGTTTTGTGCAACACGTCCAGCAAAATGTGGTGGTTTGTGCAATTTCCTCGACCATTACATGACCTTGTCAAAACTAATTTGCAAAGCTGCTGATCCTAGAACCGATGACCATGTAATCCCTTCATGCATTCAAGTAGGCTTTCAAGATTTGATCTTTTCATTATTCCCTTGTAAACCTAGCAATGTGCTATAATCAGGGAACAACTTTATTGGTTTTCTTAAACGTTTAAGATTTGTTGCATGATTTTAGAGTTGTCTTGGTTCTGGGTAAAATTTGCGTCGTTTCGCGTCTCACCGTATTCGATCCATATCTGTTTTCGATAATATTTTTTCTGTTTTTGTTTCTAGAGTTTTTGTATTTGTTTTCACTTTTGTAAAAAAATGTGAAAATAAATGTGGCACCACGTTGGGTTCATTTTCATTCAGTTTTCATCCCATATGGACATGCATGGTCGTGGCTCTGCTCTTGGCAACCGTGCCATCTCTTGCCATCCGTCTCAGGAGTCAGTGTCACTGTGTCAGCCTATCCGGTGGTCCCCAGGCCCGACACCTCATTCGCACTGCGACTGACCCACAGGATCCACCGTAGGTACAGTATTATTATTCCTTTGTTTCTCTAGCAAGCTGTATACTCCATCTCTTTTAAAATATAAGATGTTTTAGTTTTGTAAGTCTAGATTTATTTTCTTCACAAATCTAAAATATCTTATATATTTTAAAACGGAAGGAATACTACGTACTCATTTTCCATTCTTCCACCGAACTCGTGTAGTTTTAGCAACCTATGTTTCCAAATTAGATGTCAGTGATTTATTTTAATTCAGATATATCTATATATTAAAATACCTCTAGATTCCTTCCACCGAACTCGTGTAGTTTTAGCAACCTATGTCACAAATTAGATAGATTTGTGACAAGTAATTCAGGGCAAATGGAGTATTTGTTTTTGTAACTAACAGCAACTAAGTAGATATTGACGTGTACCACCCCGAAGGTGAGATCCGTTGGAAATCTATAATACCGTACGTATTCGCTTGTCTATGTGTACCAAATAGTGTTCTACTCCGTCCGTTTTTATATTAGTTGTAGTTGTTTTGGTATAGACTGGGGGCCTACGTATTCCCGTTTCTATGCTAGCGCATGTATCCAACCTCGGTGAAGATTTTATCAGGCAAACAAGCGCATATGGATGTGGTTGACCTAACGTGTGCTGTTCATTTTTAATTCGTTCATTCACTTCGTATTATCTTACTGAGCTGGCCGCTGGCGTTGCTCAATCATTATATGTTAGAAATTAAAAATAATGGGCTAAAACATTAGGCTCATATATGATTTCAATTTTTTTCTAAATCTCAAATTCCATATGTGATTTGGTCTAAATTGGTGACTGTTTACATATGTGTGTGACAAAAGTAATATGAGCTAAAATTTAGTCCCACATGAGAAAAATTGAAAGAGAGTGCACCACTTTGTAAGTGAGAGATAATAAGAGAGCTACGCGCGATCCTGCTCCGACGCTCGCGCACGCTGCGGGTTGCGAAAATCTCACTAAGCCGAGCTTTATTTTGCTGCTCAAAAAAATATGTGCGGTTAGAAAGCGTGTCAACAGTTAGTGGATTTGGGTCGCTCATGGATCTGTAATCACTTGTGCGCAAGATGGCCTCGGCCCATGTTGTGCCATGTACCGGATTTTCCAAGCTGCTCTAAGAGCTGTGTGTCTTTCACCACGCTTATATAAAAAAAACAATCTAGGATTTTGCTAGCCTCTTTGCTTGCACCGGCACCGTAGTCTACTCCATCCCACGCGCGGGTGTGCACCGCGGACAGAAGAGCTGGTCTCCAAAACCACTTGTCTTTGTGATCCTGTATAGGAGAGGATAGATAAGGTTTTTAGAAAATGCTCCGCGCGACTGCTCAAGTTTATCATCATTGCGCGTCTTCCTGGGCGATCTCCTGACCCACGGGCGACTCATCTTCAACGCTGACATCTTCGACAGGCTACGGCAACCGCTGCCGACGGTGATTTTATCGGCAACCGATCAATACGTATACTGTGATCCGATCTGTTGCTACACTATGGCAGTTATTGTGTATGCCCCACTACTGTTTATGTTGATTAATACTTCTAGTATGTTAGAGTTTCACGTGATTGTAGATGTTCTTATCATGATTTATATTTTAAAATTAATTATGAAAATTATGCCTAATAATTTGACATTATATGCAGATCGAGCATATACATTTTTGCCTGAGGCATGCCAAATTTGTCTCATGGATTAGTGAGAAATTAACGTTGACATGTGCGACATATTTTCCCAAGGAAGAATATCATACTGACAACCACATATTCGTGGCAAAAACATGTGCGTTGCTCAGTTTTGTAATGTAATATTTTTCATAATGTCCTTCGGTCGTTGGTGCAGAAAATAGTGGTCGAGATCGACCTCAGAGGGGTGTCCAACGACGTCCTATAGAATAGAAGAGAATCGTCGGTGGGAACACCATGAAACCACACCGCGACGACTCCAATGAGCATGGAATTATGCGAGAGGACTACTTTTTGTAAGAGGACTATACTTGCCCGTAAAATATGCGAAGTTGCAACTTGCAAGCAACCAAAGCAGCAAAGGTACTTATTTGTACTAGTACGCTTCTGGGATGCTATGTGGCTAGTTTCTTCGATTTTTAATAGCCTCATCTCCGTGGCATACATTTCTAGGACACGTTCGGAGCATGTATATATGTCTTCAATATAAGTCCTAGCGAGCAAAAATTGGACCGATTGGTTGCACAGGTCACCTCCATGTTGTGGTCAGTTTCAATGTACTCTCCAGCTAAGCTCGCTAGGAATCGACGGTTTCCGTGGAGCCACGCCCGTGAGAGCACAAAATTGCATCGATGTACTTGCAAGCAACCAAAGCAGCAAAGGTACTTATTTGTACTAGTACGCTTCTCGGATGCTATGTGGCTAGTTTCTTCGATTTTTAACAGCCTCATCTCCGTGGCATACATTTCTAGGACACGTTAGCATGTATATATGTCTTCAATATAAGTCCCAGCGAGCAAAAATTGGACCGATTGGTTGCACAGGTCACCTCCATATGTTGTGGTCAGCCTCAATGTACTCTCTAGCTAAGCTCGCTGGGAATCGACGGTTTTCTGTGGAGCCACGCCCGTGAGAGCACAAAGTTGCATCGATGTGCCCGCCGGTTGCACAAGCGGAGAAGCGTGTAAGATCCGTCCTTAACTCCATGCTCCAGTGAAAACCGGTCCATAGATTTTGAGGACTCTATGGCAACACGACATCAAGAGTTTTTTGTTTAATGTGGAAAAGCTTCCCTAGAGTTGTGTGTGGGTGTGTGTGTGTGTGTGGGGGGGGGGGGGGGGCAATGGCCCCCTATTACAAAATAAATCATTAAATATAGATTTAATATTTATTATGCTTACAAAATTAAGATCACTTTATTATTAAGCATGATTAGAGTTCTTGGCCATCTTAACATTGTATATCAAGCTCCGCTACTTGTTCACACATAAAATACTTAAAATATTAGTATTCACAAGAGAAATATTAGTGTAATGCAACAAGATAAATAATATTTACATTTGATAGATCTATAGTCTTTCAAAACTAATTGTTTATATTTATCGAGCGAACTATATACTATGATATTTATTTCTATCAGTTTCTCCATGTGTACACATGTATATAGATAAGTACCACTAGAATTAATCACATAACAACATTACAGGAGTAATAAGTCCATATGACTGTGCAAAAAATGAGTAGAAGAGTAAACATATTAGACATAAGATTAATATCAAGATGGAATACTCTTGAACATGTGTGATGGAACAAGGGGAATCATTGGAGTCAGAGGAGAGCCGTTTGCGAAATGATATGATTATATGATTACGTATTTAGTCTCCACTGCCCACAATCATGTAAATGCACATGAGAGACGATGTTGGTCTACCAATTTGGAGACGATAGAGAAATACGACATCGAGAAACATATTCAGAAATGATGAAGTAACTTTTTAGAAAAGAAGAGTCGGAGTAAAAAAAATAGTACACTATATCTTGAACAATCTATATTTTCTATAATTATTCTACACGATTGAATATTAAAAGTAAAAGGTACTTTTACAGCAACAAGTCTTTGGCAGGGACGCCTATCTCACGAGGGCCTAGGGCGAGCGCCCCTCTGTCCCGCCCTATGGACCGGCCCTGGCTCCAGTAATCTCACCCCCGTCACCGCCCCATTGCCACACTCCTCTTTCCATGTGATGTCCTAACAACCGACCATGGACAGAATGCCTCCCCCTCCCCCAACGGTTTCGGGACCAACCTTGGTCTCTTATGGACCATGATGAGCTCCTGAGTCATGCAAGAGTACATGCCCACATGCTTCGGAGCTTGGCAACACAGACTGATCAGGCCGTGTGTTGACTTTCAATCGGTTGTTGTCGTTTACTCATCTCCTGCGCGCACCCACAAGGGCGGCAACAACAACTGATGCCCACAAGTATAGGGAATCACTGAAATCTTTTATGGGAAGTATTACCCAAATTTATAGTTCAACACAAGGGAAACACAAGAATATCAACACGACTTTAGCAATTGAGGCATCACTCTCAACCACACATGTGTATCAATATATTCAAGAAGCAAGTGGTGATTATAGCAGTTGAATCAAAACAGTAAAGCAAGTAGTGAACAATAGCAGCAGATTTTTAGTTTTCACCAGAAGTAGGGACTTTTAACTTTTAGTGGCTAACATCATAGGCATGAGGTGGTAACAGGGTGTTGCATAAATGACATTGATCATATAATATAATCTAAATAACATGGCATTTATATCTAATTCAGTTGTGTATAAGTATGTGTTCCAAACATATCTATGCATACTAACCATTTCTTTTGCATAACATCTATTTTCCTACTTGCCCATTTCATCGGGGGCCAACTTGGAACTACAGGTCCTTTTGAATAGGCCAGAACAATGCATTAACGATCCATGAACACATAATATCCTTAAACTATCATATATTTCAATTGTTTCCCTAACTGTCACTTTAGGGTTCACAGGTTCAACACAATAATAGGCAATGCACCTTGCATATAGATACCAAACTCAAATATATAATGGGGAAATAAAAGTTCAGTACTGAAATCATGTCACTCGGGCCCTAGCAACAAGCACTAAACATAGCAAGGGTGTATCAAAACTCATACAAGAATATCCTCAAGATAAATACCTATAATCTCTTTTACGTATGGATGATTACATGATCAATCTCATCCAATCGCCATCCACCTCACATGCCTATAGAGGACTACTCACACATGATGATGGAGAGTGAGCACATGGTTGTGGGATATGCCATTGGTGATGATGGTGATGAAAAAGGCGTTGAAATTCCCCTCTACGGAGGGGAGAGTCGGACCAATCTGGCTCCCGAAACAAATATTGTGGGTTTGGCGGTGCTGTGTTTCACGAAAATCTTTGTGCTCTTGGATACCTAGGTTTTTCAGGTATATATGTGGGTACGCGAAAGGAGGAGGTGAGGCGACGCTCCAGGGCCAAAAGGTCCTAGGTGGCACAACTAGTGGGGGTGCACACGCCACTAGGTCTCGTTTGGGCCTCTGGGCTCCATTTGTGTGATTCCAAAACTCCAGGGTCATTGTTCTAGTGAAAAACTTCCGTGTTATTTTTCTATGATTTTATTTCCTGTAAAAACAGCCAGAAAGAAGACTTTTGCTAAAAACAACGTTAGATTCAACAATTTTAATCAAGTATGGTGAGATTTCGGAGCAAATTATTGAGAAAAGTTCTTGGAAAAGCAAATACATTTGGGATGTATCAGCAGCCATGGCGGCGAAGGGGAATACCTCTAGGGCTACCTATAGGAAGATTTGACCCCCTCTGGGCTATTATCCTCACCGGTGGGCAGCATAGTCTCCTACAACAACCGACAGATGGATCATTCGCCGGGGTTCGACCCTGTGCCAAGATTCCCTCCTAACCGTTTCGGTCCTTGTCCCCCGACTAGATTTATTACTCCTCCCACAGCAGCCATGGCACCCCCACCATCCCCTGCTTCCACTCCTGCACAACACACTCCTGCACCGGCAACTCATGTACTGTCAGCCACTCCTGCACTAGTCACAACTCCCATTTTGGCAGGACGTCCCACTATAAGCACTGCATTCACCCCTTCCTGATTTTGGCGGTTATGTTTTTTAGTCCTTGCTTAGATCCGTGCAATATTTATGAAATTCTATGTTTAGTGCTTCGAGTAGTTGATTTAAGTATAGATATGTATGTATGTATGTATGTAAATTAGGGCATGCGCATTGACATGCATGGATGCCTTTGATCGCAAACATGTTGACATAATGCATTTGCAAGCATGTCGACGCAATGTCGGTGATCACTAGGCCAATGTTGATCACCGACTTGAATGGTCATCAGTGGTGCAACATAGCATGGGAATATGGTACATTTTTCTCTAACCATATGCATGATCATTGTTTGTATATGTCACGAATGATAAATTTTGTGCTCCGTGAACTTCAATAGGACAGGGACACGGTCTGTGCAAACTACATCCCTCCTCGTCTAGAGCATGTTGACTACATCTCCCACAATAACTCTAGCGAGCAGAGGCCCATTATACCTAGGGTGGAGGAGCTTCTGGTTGAGAAGGAGGCGAAGAAGGACATAGGGCCGCCTCCACACACAGGGCACCACGATGTCCTTCCGGTGCCTCGTCAGTCCTACAAGCATGCGAGCATCATAGACCTCACTGCTCTCATCCTGCCGACGGACGTGGCCAAGATATGAAGAGGTGCCAATGAGTGTGCCAGTGCAGACTAGTAAGTTCTATGATCACGCCATGCATATGGAATGGTTAGGTAGTCAGCATATTCTTCATGAGAGGAAGGAAGAAGTTCACCCAGAAGACCAACCTCGTTGTTGGCAATACTCTCATCTTCAAGTTGAAGAATGATGGGTTCAAGATGATGCTGCTCACTTGAATGCCTTCTTCAAGAGGGTGTTCCTTTGTAAACGCCATGGCAAGTGATGTTCTGGGTGTGTCTATAGATATGGTGTTGACGATGTATTTTTTTTAGGTGTGGTATGCTTCTTCAACACTTATTTGTGCTAGTGGTACCCCTGGCATAATTAGTCATCATGTTGCACATGACGTACTATTGTTTTTTACAATCAACTCCATGCTATTTTTATAGTAGCAGATAGTACATGGTAAAGATACATGAGCTATTTTCATATATTACAAAAATGAAGTTTAAAAGAAACTAGCAAATCATAGAGGTCTTCAATCTCTTTCTTTTTTCATAACATGATCTTGTACTTTTCTGAAAGGAACCGATGAAAAATGATACAGATGCCAAAACACATACCCGTAAAAACCAACAAGGGTTCTTAATACACATGTATCTAAACACTAAAACACATCTAGATTTATTGGTATTTAAACAAAGCTGCGCCACTTATTTTGAATGATGATCGATATGGAATAAGGCATGGAATAAAAATCAAAGGGTAAATCGAAACTGAGGAAGGGCCGAAATCCTGAAGGACACGCGTATGCTCTTGCATGGAGTGCGCCGTAGTTCCCATTGATTTATTTTTAGATTTTTGGGTATCTCACAAAAGCAAAATTAAGTGGAACAAAGGGAGAAACAATGTAGCAATGCAACAGTAGGACTGCACGTGCTACCGGGCGCGCGCCAGGTCATTGCGAGCGGCTCATATAGATTCACGCAAAGTATGAAAGAGGACATAGTTCAATTGTTTAAAGAGTTATTAAATCCATCATTAGTGAGTAAATAATACTCGAAGTCACACAACTTATTTCATATGTACACTTAAGTCATAAAACTTGCAAACTGAACTAACAGATCATACAACTGGCTAACCCGTGCATCCTGGTCATAAAACCGGTCAACTGGGTGGGTTTTGACCAAAACCGGACAAAGACAAACTATTTTTTACAAAAAAAGTTAAGGTTATATTTTTATGTTGGCAAGTGTATAGGATGCTCGCGAGGAAAACTGCCAGACCAGAGTTCGTTTTTTTTAAAAGATATTTTTAAGACTTCAAAAAATATGAAAATAGTCACGCACAAACATTTATATATTTCGTAGGTACGCAAAAAATTTCAGACAAAAATACGTTTTATTTTATAAAATACAAAAAAGACAAATATCGGACAGAAATACATGCTTATATATAGCTAGGATTTTTTTCATGTAACCCAAACAAAAGAGTTTATGACCGAAACTTGCCACGGTCATTCAGCCCGCACATATGTATTGATAAATTTTAGATTTTTCGAAATGAAAAAAATACAAATTTTAAAATTTTCCAAATATCAAGCTCACTGGAGCTCGGGAGCCAGAGATTCTCTCTCATACTCTCACGATGCATACATAGTATTTAATAATAAAATATATTTATTCTGGGCTATATTAATTTACAAACGTATATAGATCCACACAGTTTTTACTTATATGTACGGTGTGACGATATTTGTTACTAAAATTTGTACTTGTATATATTCTTTCCATTATTTAATCATGGTTATAATACTTTTATCTCGAGTGCTACTAAAATTTGTACTCGTATATACATGTTGACCGGTTTCGGTCAAAAACCATCTAGTTGACCGGTTTTATAACCACGGGTGTACGGGTTAGCAAGTTGTGTGACTTGTTAGTTTAGTTTGCAAGTTCTGTGACTTAAATATACATACTTAGTGTCATTTACTCCATCATTTAGTCATTGAACTTGCTTAGGACGTGTACTGCTCAGCCAACACAGCCCACCTCCTGGGAAACTGGCTTACGTTTGTAGAGAGAGAAACGGAAAAAAGACAGAGTCCCGTCGCTAGAAATACAGACCGTCTAATCCCAGGACTGTTTCCCATTGTACGGAGTACCGACTACCGAGGGCGTCGCTTGCCGTGGCCGTGGCCTTGTTGGTTGCTCGCTCAAAGGTTGGACTCGATTTTGCAAGAGTGATATACGGAGAGGAGCGGAGGCGCCGCCCGGCCGGCTAGCGGACAGGATGCGACCTGCCCGGCTCCATATATAGGGGATAGATACGGAGTACGTCCTCCTCCGCTGTTGTCAAGCAGATCAAGGCCCGCATGTCCATCAAATTCCAATCCTTCCTAGCTAGCTGTGGTGTTCTGTGGTTTGTTTAATTGTGATTGATTGTGCTTTTCTGGCTAACCATGCGAACTGCGAATTAGTATATTTCATGCAATCATGTCGGGCCTATATGGTACAAGTGGGGACCTATATATTGAGTTCTGTTACGTCACCACACTATAGTCTGGAGTTATAGCAACTTGATGACACATACTGCAATCACAATTAATTTAACATTAGTATCTGAAGTGCAGACCACTGACACACACCGAGTACTGCCCCGCATGAACGTGTTTTACACGAATATTTTTCCGGAGGAAAGGAAAAAATCAGAAAATATTTCGTGAGACACAAGGGTCAAACAGAAGGAGAGTTGTTTAACACGGTTAATTGCATGCATGCACCCTTCGACCAACTCTGCACAACTATTTTGTGTAGTACCAACTAAACCTACCTACCAAAGAAAGCATGAAATAACAAACTTCAAGTGGAGTGTCTTGACAGCAACCTTCTCCAACCATATTACCAACTACTACGTACAACAAAAGTAAATGTATACGTTCTAGCTGGATTTTCCAAAGCACACCAAATATATACAATGTAGATGGAAGTTGCAGATCTGATCTGAATCACACCTCTGGACTACTACGTGCAAGATCTCTGGTGGCATGCCCACCGAATCACATGCACGGGTTGAAAGAGAGAGAGAGAATCTCCAACCAGGAAGCAAGGCACAAGAAAAAAGAAGAAAGCACTCGATCGCATGGTCACATGCGCAGAGAGAGAGAGAGAGAGAGAGGGGCCGGCCGGGATGGGTGTAGGCCTGGCTGGGTAGCGAGGGAAGAAGAACCAAGAGATGTGAGGAAAAAGAGGAGATAGAGCGGGGAGGGCGACTATTGCCTTCAAAAGGAAGAGAGAGAAACCACCGATGCCCCCCTTAAGTCGGATCCTTGTCGCCACCCGCTAGCCTCGCCGACAGCAAGGTACAGTGGCCTACCGCAGGGCCGCCCCACTGTCCGTATGCATGCCATCAACACGCTTGCAGGCGGCTGGAGCCAATTTGCTGGGGGTACCCCCTAGCACCAGGTGAGGCAGACAGCATTAGCATATGTGAGGAGCTAGTACATAATTTTGATGGGTTTTTTATGTTGCTCAATTTAACCCACGTAAGTTTGGCATGTTGTAAAGATTTAGAAAAAACTATGTTCAAGTCTTTTAGAGGTGTAGTACTTGGAAATAAAATCTATTATAAAGATTTAGAAAAAACTATGTTCAAGTCTTTTAGAGGTGTAGTACTTGTGGAAAGGAAATTTATTATAAACAATCTTTAATTTTCAAAAATAGACGTTCACTACATGATAGACCAAATTTAGGGACAAAGAACTGCCGTTAAAAGTTAACATAAGGAGACGGTTTGTTTGCCGGTACAACTAAACTGCCTAAAAGAAAAGTCGTGACAATTTAGTTGTCTACTGGAGTTTTTGACCCTCGCAATGCACACCCGGCCCAAACCGGTGGGCCAGACAGGAAAGAATTGGCCCGGTTGGTAAGCAGGACTTTGCGAATTTTTTTGGCCAGTTGGCGCTGCTATATTGTTTTCCTCCTTTCGCATCTCAAAACCCTAGATTGCCCACACAGTCGCTGCACACTAGCACCGTCGCCATTTTTACCCCTCCATGACCGTCGTCGTTCTGCCGTCGCCTATGGTAGTCCAACTACGCCTCTTGGCCTAATGGTCGCAGCCGCCGCTCCCCTGCTCCTCCCAAATTCCCTAGGTTATCTTTCCCCGCACACACCCAAGATCTAGCGCGGCCGCAAACTCACCGGGACCTCGTCCTTGTCACTCAGGGTGTACCTCATGCCTACCACGCCATTGCCATCATCCAGGGGAGAGGGGCCTCCCTGGGTCCCCCCAGTTCCTCGTACTCATTCGGTGGACTAGATCTCAGGTTCGACACGTCTCCCCTCCGCTTTCACGACGTCTGCTTTTCCGTGGTCATGGACCTGGACAACTGCCGCCTCCTTTAATAGCCATTGGCACAGTCGTGGTTATTGTACACGATGGATAATGACGCACTCCGAGTTGAGGCATACCTCCATGGCCCGAAATGTTAGGTGATTATGTGTTGCTTATATATCTAACTTGTTATTTTTACTGTAGGTGATTATGCACACCACCATCAACACACTTGCAGAAAGCTCGAACCCATTTGCTGCGGGTACCCCTGGCACCAGGTGAGAAAGACAACATTATTAGCACCTGTGAGGAGATCATTTTTGATGGGCTTTTGATGTTGCTCAATTTAACCCACTCTGTTTGGGAAAATCCATGTCTCATGTTGTTAAGATTACAAAAAATATATCTTCAAGTGTTCTAGTGGTGTAATTAGAAAGGAAATCTATTATCACAAATATTTAATTTCCTAAAACAGATATTTTGGACCATGAACCAAAAGCATAGACATCCAATACCTCAAGAAAAATAGCTAGATCCAAGTTTTGTAGACCATTCTATTGAACATTAAGATTTAAATGTTGTGTCCCTACAATGATATAAATATATCTTGTATAGTCGTAACCACGCAAGGCTTATGTGCTTCCATATCCTAGCATGTCATTCTTAGAATCCATGTTTGTATATACTTACATTCAAAAATTTCCATCTCTATATTTATGATTTCAAATTACTTAGATCAGGGTATTCATTACTATAATTAGAAATATCATAAATTTTACTTGTTACACACTTTCGTCTGGGCGATTTGCAAAAAGAATAACTTTGTTTTCCTTTTGCAAGCGAATAGTCACGCTTTCATTGTATTTGCTGCGGGTACCCCTAGTACTAGGTGAGGCAGACAACATTAGCATATGTCAAGAGGTAGATAATTTTCCATGGGCTTTCGATGTTGCTTAAATTAACTCACGGAGATTTGGTGAAACCAATTTCTCATGTTAAGAAGTTTATGAAAAAATTACGTTCAAGTCATTTAAAGGTATAGTTGGAAGGGAAATCTATTATAAACAATCTTTAATTTCCAAAAATAGACATTAACTACGCGATGGACAAGATTTAGGGGCAAAGAACTGCCCTATAAGTCAATCTAAGGAGGCGGTTTGCTTTCGACTGGAGTTTTTGGCTCTTCCAATGCATACTCGGCCCAAATCGGTGGGCCGGACATGAAAGAATTGGCGCGGTTGGTACGCGGGACTTTGCGAAAAAAATTGACCAATTGCCACTGCTATATTGTTTTACTCCTCTCACATCCCAGATCCCTAGATTAACCACACAGTCGCCGTACCCTGGCACCACCACCATTATCACCCCTCCCTGATCATAATCGGTCTGCCGCCTATGGCAGCCCAACTCCGCCTCTCGGCCTGATGGCAGTAGCCGCCGCTCTCCCGCTCCGCCCAACTCCATGGGTTAGCTTTCCCCGCACACGCCCAAGATCTATAGCGGCCGCTACCTCCCCATGACCTCGTCCTTATCGCTTAGGGTGTACCTCACGACTGTGATCGACCTTTTTGCCACTGTCTAGGGGAGGGGGGCCTCCTTGGGTCCTCCCACTTACTCATACTCATTTGGTGGGATAGATCTCGGGTACAACACGTCTCCCCTCCGCTTTAACGACCGCCTGCTTCTCTGTGGTCATGGACCTGGACAAACTGCCGCCTCCTATATTAGCCATCGACATAGTCGTGGCTATTATACACGGTGTACAACAACACGCTCCTAGTTGAGGCATACCTCCATAGCCCGAAATGTTAGGTGATTATGTTGCTTCTAGATCTAACTTTCAGTTATTTTTACTGTAGGTGATTATGCACATCACCATCAACACAATTGCAGATGGATCGAACCCATTTGCTGCGGTACCCCTGGCACCAGGTGAGAAAGACAACATTATTAGCATATGTGAGGAGATAATTTTTTATGGGCTTTTGATGTTGAACCCACTCTGTTTGGGGAAACCCATGTCTCATATTGTTAGGATTACAAAAAATATTATCTTCAAGTGTGTCTAGAGGTGTGATTAGAAAGGAAATCTATTATCACAAATTTTTAATTTCCTAAAACAAACATTTTGGACCATGCACCAAAAGCATAGACATCCAATAGCTCAAGAAAAATAGCTAGATCCAAGTTTTGTAGACCATTCTATTGAACATTAAGATTTAAATGTTGTGTGCCTACAATGATATACATATATCTTGTATAGTAGTAACCACCAAAGGCTCATGTGCTTCCATATCCTAGCATGTCATTCTTAGAATCCATGTTTGTATATACTTACATTCAAAAATTTCCATCTCTATATTTATGATTTCATATTACTTAGATCAGGGTCTTCATTACTATAATTAGAAATATCATAAATTTTACGTGTTACACACTTTCGCCTGGGCGATTTGCAAAAAGAATAACTTTTCTCAAAACGTTCTTAATGAGATCTCGTGCCTAGAAAATGCTAGCGCAACTAACTTTGAGATATATATATCTTTCATGGGAAAATATTTCTTACTTTGTTTTCCTTTTGCATGCGAATAGTCATGCTTTCGTTGTATTTGCTGCGGGTACCCCAGGCGCCAGGTGAGACAGACAATATTAGCATATGTCAATAGCTAGATAATTTTCCATGGGCTTTTGATGTTGCTTAATTTAACATACGGAGATTTGGTGAAACCAATTTCTCATGTTAAGAAGATTACGAAAAAATTATGTTCAAGTCATTTAATGGTATAGTTGGAAAGGAAATCTATTATGAACATTCTTTAATTTCCAAAAATAGACATTAACTAGGCAATGGAAAAAATTTAGGGGCAAAGAACTGCTCGTAAAAGTCAATCTAAGGAGGCGGTTTGCTGCCCGGTACAACTAAACTGTCTAAAAGAAAAGTCGTGACAATTTAGTTGCCGACTGGAGTTTTTGACCCTTTCAATGCACACACGGCCCAAATCGGTGGGCTCGACATGAAAGAATTGGCGCGATTGATATGCGGGACTTTGTGAAAAAATTGACCCAATTGACACTGCTATATTGTTTTCCTCCTTTCACATCCCAGATCCCTAGATTAACCACGCAGTCTCCATACCCTAGCACCACCACCATTATCACCCCTCCCTGATCATAATCGGTCTGCCGCCTATGGTAGTCCAGCTCCGCCTCTCAGCCTGATGGCCGCAGCCGCCGCTCTCCTGCTCCTCCCAAACTCCCTGGGTTAGCTTTCCCACACAACCCCAAGATCTAGCGCAGCCGCAACCTCCTCATGACCTCGTCCTTTCTGCTCAAGGCTTACCTCACACCTGCCGTCGACGCCGTTGCTGTTGTCCACGAGGGAGGGGGCCTCCCTGGGTCCCCCACTTCCTCGTACTCTTTCAGTGGGCTAGATCACGGGTTCAACGCGTCTGCCCTCCGCTTTCACGACCGCCTACTTCTCTGTGGTCATGGACCTGGACAAACTGCCGCCTCCTATAATAGCCATCGACATAGTCGTGGCTATTATACACGGTGTACAACGACGCTCTCCTAGTTGAGGCATACCTCCATGGCCCGAAATGTTAGGTGATTACGTTGGTTCTAGATCTAACTTTCAGTTATTTTTACTGTATGTGATTATACACATCACCATCAACACACTTGCAGACGGCTCGAACCCATTTGCTGCGGGTACCCCTGGCACCAGGTGAGAAAGACAACATTATTAGC
Organism: Avena longiglumis; assembly: GCA_030063025.1. Classification (NCBI taxonomy): domain Eukaryota; kingdom Viridiplantae; phylum Streptophyta; class Magnoliopsida; order Poales; family Poaceae; genus Avena; species Avena longiglumis. Next base: position 494,150,083 of record CP125973.1, on the reverse strand, counting down.
ATCTGTGAGGAGATAATTTTTTATGGGCTTTTGATGTTGAACCCACTCTGTTTGGGGAAACCCATGTCTCATGTTGTTAGGATTACAAAAAATATTATCTTCAAGTGTTCTAGAGGTGTGATTAGAAAGGAAATCTATTATCACAAATTTTTAATTTCCTAAAGCAAACATTTTGGACCATGCACCAAAAGCATAGACATCCAATAGCTCAAGAAAAATAGTTAGATCCAAGTTTTGTAGACCATTCTATTGAACATTAAGATTTAAATGTTGTGTCCCTACAATGATATACATATATATTGTATAGTCGTAACCACGAGAGGCTCATGTGCTTCCATATCCTAGCATGTCATTCTTAGAATCCATGTTTGTATATACTTACATTCAAAATTTTCCATCTCTATATTTATGATTTCAAATTACTTAGATCAGGGTCTTCATTACTATAATTAGAAATATCATAAATTTTACGTGTTACACACTTTCGTCTTTGCGATTTGCAAAAAGAATAACTTTTCTCAAAACATTCTTAATGAGATCTCGTGCCTAGAAAATGCTAGCGCAACTAACTTTGAGATATATATATCTTTCATGGGAAAATATTTCTTACTTTGTTTTCCTTTTGCAAGTGAATAGTCACGCTTTCGTTGTATTTGCTGCGGGTACCCCTGGCGCCAGGTGAGACAGACAATAATAGCATATGTCAAGAGCTAGATAATTTTCCATGGGCTTTTGATGTTGCTTAATTTAACTTACGGAGATTTGGTGAAACCAATTTCTCATGTTAAGAAGATTACGAAAAAATTATGTTCAAGTCATTTAATGGTATAGTTGGAAAGGAAATCTATTATAAACATTCTTTAATTTCCAAAAATAGACATTAACTAGGCAATGGACAAAATTTAGGGGCAGAGAACTGCTCGTAAAAGTCAATCTAAGGAGGCGGTTTGCTGGCCGGTACAACTAAACTGTCTAAAAGAAAAGTCGTGACAATTTAATTGTCGACTGGAGTTTTTGACCCTTTCAATGCACACACGGCCCAAATTGGTGGGCTCGACATGAAAGAATTGGCGCGATTGATATGCGGGACTTTGTGAAAAAATTGACCCAATTGCCACTGCTATATTGTTTTCCTCCTCTCACATCCCAGATCCCTAGATTAACCACACAGTCGCCATACCCTAGCACCACCACCATTATCACCCCTCGCTGATCATAATCGGTCTTGCCGCCTATGGTAGTCCAGCTCCACCTCTCAGCCTGATGGCCGCGGCCGCCACTCTCCTGTTCCTCCCAAACTCCCTAGGTTAGCTTTCCCGCACACACCCAAGATCTAGCGCAGCCGCAACCTCCTCATGACGTCGTCCTTTCTGCTCAAGGCGTACCTCACGCCTACCGTCGACGCCGTTGCTGCTGTCCACGAGGGAGGGGGCCTCCCTGGGTCCTCCACTTCCTCGTACTCTTTCGGTGGGCTAGATCACGGGTTCAACGCGTCTCCCCTCCGCTTTCAAGACCGCCTGCTTCTCTGTGGTCATGGACCTGGACAACTGCCGCCTCCTATAATAGCCATCGACATAGTCGTGGCTATTACACACGGTGTGTACACCGACGTGCTCCTAGTTGAGGCATACCTCCATGGCCCGAAATGTTAGGTGATTACGTTGGTTCTAGATCTAACTTTCAGTTATTTTTACTGTAGGTGATTATACACATCACCATCAACACACTTGCAGACGGCTCGAACCCATTTGCTGCGGGTACCCCTGGCACCAGGTGAGAAAGAAAACATTATTAGCATCTGTGAGGAGATAATTTTTTATGGGCTTTTGATGTTGAATCCACTATGTTTGGGGAAACCCATGTCTCATGTTGTTAAGATTACAAAAAATATTATCTTCAAGTGTTCTAGAGGTGTGATTACAAAGGAAGTCTATTGTCACAAATTTTTAATTTCCTAAAACAGACAATTTGTACCATGCACCAAAACCATAGAAATCCAATAGCTCAAGAAAAATAGCTAGATCCAAGTTTTGTAGACCATTCTATTGAACATTAAGTTTTAAATGTTGTGTCCCTACAATGATATAAATATATCTTGTATACTCGTAATCACAAGGCTTATGTGCTTCTATATCCTAGCATATCATTTTTAGAATCCATGTTTGTATATACTTATACTAAAAAAATTCTATCTCTACATTTATGATTTAAAATTACTTAGCTTAGGATCTTCATTACTATAATTAGAAATATCATAAATTTTACGTATTACACACTTTCTTCTGGGAGATTTGCAAAAAGAATAAATTTTCTCAAAAAGTTCTCAATGAGATCTCGTGCCTGGAAAATGCTAGTGCAGCTAACTCGGAGATATATCTTCCGTGTGAAAATATTTCTTACTTTTATTTTCCTGAAGCGAATAATCACTTGTACTCAATTTGCTGCGGGTACCCCTGGCATCAGGTGAGCCAGACAACATTAGCATCTGTCAGGAGCTAGATAATTTCCAATGGGGTTTTGATGTTGCTCAATTTAACTCACGGCAATTTGGTGAAACCCATTTTTCATGTTAAGAAGTTTACATAAGAAATTATGTTCAAGTCTTTTAAAGGTGTAGTTGGGAAGGAAGTCTATTATAAACAATCTTTAATTTCCAAAAATAGACATTAACTACACGATGGACCAGATTTAGGGGCAAAGAACTGCTAGTAAAAGTCAACCTAAGGAGGCGGTTTGCTGGCCGGTACAACTAAACTGCCTAAAAGAAAAGTCGTGGACTTGAGTTTTTGACCCAAATCGGTGGGCCGGACATGAAAGAATTGCCGCCGTTGCTATCCGGGACTTTGCGAAAAAAATTGGCTAGTTGTCGCTGCTATATTGTTTTCCTCCTCTCATATCCCAGATCCCTAGATTACCCACACAGTCGTCGCATCCTAGCACTGTCGCCATTATCATCCCTCCCTGATCATCGTCGGTCTGCCGCCGCGTATGGTAGTACAGCTCCGCCTCTCGGCCCGATGGACGCAACCACCGTTCTTCTGCTCCTCTCAAAACTCCCTAGGTTAGCTTTCCCCGCACACACCCAAGATCTAGTACAGCCGCAACCTCCCCGCGATCTCGTCCTTGCCGCTCAGGGTGTACCTCACGCCTTCCATCGACACCTTTGCCACCATCCAAGAGGTAGGGGCCTCCATGGGTCCCCCACTTCCTCGTACTCGTTCGGTGGGCTAGATCTCGGGTTCAACGCGTCTCCCCTCCACTTTCACGATGACTGCTTCTCTGTGGTCGTGCACCTGGACAACCGTCGCCTCCTATAATAGCCATCGGCACAATCATGGATGTTGTAGACAGTGGACAATGACGTGCTCCTAGTTGAGGCATACCTCCATGGCCTGAAATGTTAGGTCACTATGTTGCTTCTAGATCTAACTTTCAGTTACTTTTACTATAGGTGACTATGCACACCACCATCAACACACTTGCAGACGGCTCAAACCCATTTGCTGCGGGTACCCTTGGAACCAGGTGAGAAAGACAACATTATTAGCACCTGTGAGGAGATAATTTTTGATGGGCTTTTGATGTTGCTCAATTTAACCCACTCTGTTTGGGGAAACCCATGTCTCATGTTCTTAAGATTGCAAAACATATTATCTTCAAAAGTGTTCCAAAGGTGTAATTAGAAAGGAAATCTATTATCACAAATTTTTAATTTCCTAAAACAGAAATTTTGGACCATGCACCAAAAGCATAGACATCCAATAGCTCAAGTTTTGCAGACCATTCTATTGAACTTTTAAGTTTTAAATGTTGTGTCCCTACAATGATTTAAATATATCCTATGTGCTCGTAACCACAAGGCTGATGTGCTTCCATATCCTAGTATGTCATTTTTAGAATCCATGTTTGTATATACTTACATTCAAAATTTTCTATCGCTATATTTATGATTTAAAATTACTTAGCTCAGGGTCTTCATTACTATAATTAGAAATATCATAAATTTACGTGTTACACACTTGGCGATTTGCAAAAATAATAACTTTTCTCAAAAATTTCTCAATGAGATCTCGTGCATGGAAAATGCTAGCGCAACTAACTCGGAGATATATCTTCTGTGGGAAAATATTTCTTACTTTTGTTTTCCTTTTGCAAGCGAATAGTCACGCTTTTGTTGTACTCAATTTGATGCGGGTACCTCTGGCACCAGGTAAGGCAGACAACTTTAGCATATGTCAGGAGCTAGATAATTTTCAATGGGCTTTTAATATTGCTCAATTTAACCTTTGTTAGTATGGTGAAACCTGTTTCTCATGTTGTTAAGATTACGAAGAACTGTTCAAGTGTTCTAGAGGTGTACTTGGATGGGAAATCTACTATCAACAATCTTTTATTTCCTAAAATAGATAGTTCATACATCTCTCATAGTGAACTTGTGTTGTACCTGGATAGAGCACTTCTAACTCTGGCCATACGCCCACCTACATGCTAAAAAATCTCCTTGACCACTTTTGACATTGATGAAACATTTCCATGCTGCTAAATGATGTATTGTGGTTTACAACTCTTGACACCATCCATATCTCTTGACACCATGCACCTTTTCCTCAACTCCTAACTAATTCTCAATATCCATACTCATATTTTTATAACTTATTTTCTTTATACACATGTGAGGAAATAGTTATATTTATTTTCTGGAATGGGAAGAGTCACCTAGCACATGCTCGATTTGAAAATTTATGCTTTACCTGTAATTATTATAAAGCGAGCAGATTATAGTTGACTTTGATTGTTTCTTCAACTAATCAATTTGTAAGTTATGAAGCATGAGTTGGATAAAAGAGAAACATTTGAGTTACTTTTAGAACATTGCATGCCTTTTTTCTTTGGGAACATCCCCTAAAATTGAAACAAAAAAAGATTTCCCCCTATGCAACGACAGGGAGGGTAAATAAGAAAAGGAGATATGATATTAACAACACATACAATATCACAATGCTCACGAAATCTCACATCTCAACTAAACCTTGCATCTGACAAATTTTTAGGAATCGTTTGTATTTCTCCACTTTCTACTGGTAATTTTCCAACTTCTAGTATATAGGGGTCATAAGAATATAAGTTCTACTATATATAGGGCATATGTGTGATTCCTTAGATTTTCTCTCCTTTTGGAATGTTTGCATGGTTATACTTCCCAACTATCGATCACATGAGTATGGTTTGTCGTGGCTTATTTCTTTGAGCTTTGACTGCTAAGTAACATATGGACTGACCCGTGTGGTTTCAACAAACTAGTACATATAAATATTTTTTCATACTGAGGAAACACGACCAACTAAAAATGGACCATGTTTGTATATAACTAGTTCTAACATTCAAAAATTTCTATCTATATATACTTACATAGATCTTAAAACATGAGTTTAGGAAAATCATACCACTATTATTATAGAGAGATAGATAATTACGAAGATACTAGGGTGTATATATCTTGTGAACAAACATTTTCTCGCACGGTAATTTTTGCAAAGAATAGTTACAAAATTTTGTCATGTGCTCAGGGTCTTCATTACTATAATTATAAATATCATAAATTTTATGTGTTACACACTTCTTCTGGGAGATTTGCACAAAAAAACTTTTCTCAAAAAAAAAAAAAGTTTCCAGTGAGATCTCGTGCCTGAAAATGCTAGCCCAACTAACCGGGAGATATATCTTCTGTGGCAAACTATTTCTTACTTTTGTTTTCCTTTTGCAAGCGAATAGTCACACTTTCGTTGTACTCAGTTAATTAGAAAGTCATGAGCACTACCGTTGATCCATTATCAACTTATGCGCCAGCATAGGCGGACACAAGTGTATTCATGGATATTTAGCTGAATACCCATTATTTTTGCCAAGAAATAATCATGTAGTTTTCAGACCACCTAGCCTAACTAATCTTACAATCTTTTTTGGAGCAATAGCAGCAGAACACTAGTCTAGTAGTAGCACAGAGACTTCATATAGGCAGCTAAAAGCAGGAACATCGGAGCCAGCAAGGAGTAGATGTCGATTATGTGTATTTTTTTCTAATGCTGAATACCCATTGTCAATAACCTGTACCCGCCCATGTGCGCCGGCGTGCATGCAAACTAGCAGCACACCTAGCCAACTGCCTTGTGTGGGTTTACATGGGCATTAACACTAAAGCACAATCTTGTATATATGATGTCATGTCTGGTGAGTGCCATCGTATCTCACCATCTATCATACTCTATGTGCGTTTAGATGTGCATGACCAGTAGTCTTTTTTTGGAACTTCATGAGGTAGTCTTACTTGCTGGTGCGCCTGGTCAGGGCTAACACGCCTAGCAAAAAATTATAGATATGTGTAGTCTCCTGTGCTGGCATGCCTGGTTGGTTCCATGCATATGCCTCCATCCAATCGTCCTACAATAGCAACACCAATTATGGTTATGCAACACTTCTCAATGAACCTAGCCTACTGTCATATATGCTGAGTCCCATAGTCTCATCTGTTGGCATGCATGAACATGCACACCTAGCCTATATTGACCCATATATGTGGAGCAGTGGCAGAGCTATAATTGGAGCAAACCTCGTCCCAAAAACCAAGCGCAAACATTCTCCCAAAAAAATCCGTGTAATAGTGAAAAAATGGTATGATATCAAAGGTTGAAGGTCGAGTGGACTAAATTTTTTGGTACAATTGGTATTTGCAACTTGATAGGCAAGGTTGTTATTTGCTCAAGTCAAGAAAGGTCCACTTTGGGTTGTTGATTAGCTTGAATAGTTTCTTCAGTTTTCCTTCGGTTTGAGGATTTGTTGATTAGTTGGGCGTTGAGTTTAATGGCTAAAATATCTTCATATTCTATTCCTAGCATGAATCAATAACAGAAAAATGTTAACTCCAGGATTCAGTTAAAGTTGTAGCACAAGCGTCGATAGAAATCAAGTAAACTCAGAGATAGAACAGAAAATACCTATGCACAACCCAACAATTGCGAGAGAGGGCAGGTCGATGGTCGCCCGGAAAATGGTGGGTGATGCCTAGGTAGGCGGGCTGGGATGGGGTGTATGAATCCTGTGGGCCAGGGGACGCCAAGACAATGACCAGTCCCCGCTACCGACAACGTGGAAGTTGGTCTATGAGGAGTGGCGGCGCACGTCCTGCCGCAACCACGAGAGGAAGCGACCGAGTTTCATGCGTTTTCCTGATTCATTGGCCAAAGTAGAAGTCCCGTGCCAATTCGAAGACCATTATAGGCAATAGCCTAGAAACTTTTCTGGCCTCGGGCCATGGCCCTGGTTGTCCGTGGCCTAACTCTGCTCCTATGCATGAGCATCGACATTGAACCATAATCCCGGGAGGTTCCCATGCACCAAGAAATAACAAAATCCTATAATAATATGGAATTGCTTATATCAAGGTGTTTATTTATTATAAAAACAACATAAATTGTGTGTGTGTGTGTGTGTTATGCCAAGTATCATTTTCATGATCTAGTAGGTATAAATATCGCCCTGCGTAAAACACATTTTCTGATTTTTTTTCTTTTATAAAAGAGTCCCAATCTTGGTGTGCCCATATCAGAAAGACACGAGCACGTGCGAAGCTGTGCATGCACAATGCCAAGACATCCATCCAACTTTCTTACATGTGTAATGTTCTCATGAAGACCAATACCGAACTATAGTCATGTGCTTTGGCATCCGTGGATGCCACCATCACACCTAACCAACATTGAAGTGCCGTCTTGATACCAGTGAACCATAATTGAAAATAATACAATATTTATGAATTAATATTTCCTAGAACATTTCTTCATTACTATACTACAAGTAATATACTCACTCTAATCCATAAAAAATGTCGCTGATTTGGCATAAAGTTAATAAATCAGCGACAATTATTATGAATCGGAGGGAGCAGTAAACTTTACATGTTACACACTTTTTGGCCTTCGAGATTTATAATTAACTTCTAACAAAATTAGTGCTCAAAATGTTTGGCTTTTGCAAGAAAGAGTCGTAGTTTTGACATGAAGAAATCGAAACACGCTAGAACCAATGTGAAATTATAGTCTTGTGAGATCTCGTGCCTAAGCAATGCCAGAGCACCTAACCGAGAGTTGTATCTTCCACGGAAAATATTTTTTTATGTGTATTTTTCTTTTGCAAGACAATAGTTACGTTTTCCGGCATACCAAATTGGGAAGTCGTGAGTACTTTTGACGAGCAATAGTTTTGTCCGTGCAGTGTATGGACAATACCCCAACGCATCTATAGCCAACCTTTTTATACATGGGCAGCTTGTTCACATAAACAACAATTTTGAGCTATAGTGAAGCCAGGATTTAAGTATAGGGGGGGCGAGCGCTAACAAATTTTAAACCGAAATAATATATGGATCATATGTTTGCCCAAAAGCCAACAATGCTAACATTAAAATTTAAGGAAAATTTATAAGCAAGCGGACATTTGTTTGGCTATTTTTTTACAAAGTACATGTATACATCTTCTATAATCATTCACAACAGCTTGGTCCAAAAAAGTTAGCATTTTGGCCAGGCTAATTTGGGCAGATTTGAGACTTAAGAATAGAATTTTTTTTTACAAATTTTAAACTAACCAGCTATGGGTTAACTGAAGCAAAAAAGGGTATCTCTTGTAAGCACCTTGACTAGTAATCTAATTATACGGATGACGGCAAGCAACGAAGGTCACACCGCCATGGCGGCAGCGACCATAGCCGCCGCTAACAATCTGCCAATCAAGTCACCTTGGAGCGAGCCTATATCTAGCATCAAGATAGATCAGTCTGATTGATCGGCCACACGCGGTGAGAGCAGAAAGACCATGAAGATCATAATCATGGCCTGTACATGGACGTGTAGGCAGATGGGCACTTGATTGGGCTTCCATGCATGAACAACCAAAACCAATTAGGGGCCAAGAAAATCAATTAGGTGATTAAGTACAACAATTAGCATAAGACCTGTACTGATCCTGCTGTGTTTCCTTGAAGGGGGGGGGGACATTAGGGGGGTTCTGACCCCTGCTAGCCCCCCTTGCCTCCGCCCATTCCTATAGTCGTATGCTTTGACATCGTTGGATGTCATCATCCGACCTAGCCAACTTTCTTATATATGTGTAACTTATTAGCAAGAACACCAATTTTTAATCATGCTTCACCATCTGTTGATGCTGCAATAGCACCTAGCCGGTTTTCCCATGCTCATATAGGTTTACATGATCACCAACAATGAACCATAGTCTCGGGTACTAGTAAACTTTGCGTGTTTACACATTTTTTTGCCTTTGAGATGTACAAATAACTTCTATCGAAATTAGTGCCCAAAATCGTTAGCTTTTGCAAGAAAAAGTCGTAGTTTTGGCATAAACAAGGACGCTAGAACCAATGTGAAATCATAGTCTTGTGAAATCAGTCTTGTGAAATATCATGCCTGGACAATGCCAGCGTAGCTAACCGAGAGTTATATCTTCCATGGAAAAATACTTCTCATGTTTGTTTTCCTTTTGCAAGAGAATAACTGTGGTTTTTTTGACATACCAAATTGGAAATTCATTAGTATAGTTTTGTCAGATGCAGTGTATGGACAATGCCAACGTATCAAGGCAAGTATCTTATACTTGTGCAACTTCTTCACATAAACAACAATTTTGAGCTATAGTCGCATGCTTTTATAAATCTTTAGATGTTGCCATGCATTAGACCTAGCCAACTTTCTTATACATGTGTAACTTGTTCACAAGAACATCAATTTTGAAATATGCTTTGGCATATGCAGATGCCGGATGCCGCCATTGCACCTAGAAATTTGTCTCATGCTCATATATGTTTACATGATCACCAACAATGAGCCGTAGTCTCGGGTACCAGTGAACCAACACTTGAAAAAATTAAAATTTCTTAGAGCATGGTGTTCATTACAATACTAAAAATCATATCCTAAATCATACATGTTATACACTTTTTTGACCGAAAAAGTGCAAACTAACTTTTCTCGAAAAAAGTTCTCAAATCGTTTGGCTTTTGATTTATGGCATGCACAAATGGAAAGACGCGAGCACAAATGTCAAATCTAATCTCGTGAGATCCCATGCTTAGACAATGGTAGCACACATAACCGAGGCTATATCTTTGGTGAAAAGATATTTCTCATATGCTTGTTTTCCTTTTGTAAGGGAATAGTCATGTTTATAAAATAACAAGACGTGTAGGCAGATGGGCACTTGATTGGTCTTCCATGCGTGAACAACCAAAACCAATTAGGGGCCAAGAAAATCAATTAGGTGATTAAGTACAGCAGTTAACATAAGACCTGTACTGATCCTGCTATGTTTCCTTGACGGGACGGGGGGGGGGGCATTAGGGGGGTTCTGACCCCTGCTAGCCCCCCTTGCCTCCGCACATTCCTATAGTCGTATGCTTTGACATCGTTGGATGTCATCATCCGACCTAGCCAACTTTCTTATATATGTGTAACTTATTAGCAAGAACACCAATTTTTAATCATGCTTCACCATCTGTTGATGCTGCAATAGCACCTAGCCGGTTTTCATGAGTATAGTTTTGTCAGATGCAGTGTATGGACAATGCCAACGTATCAAGGCACGTATCTTATACTTGTGCAACTTCTTCACATAAACAACAATTTTGAGCTATAGTCGCATGCTTTTATAAATCTTTAGATGTTGCCATGCATTAGACCTAGCCAACTTTCTTATACATGTGTAACTTGTTCATAAGAATATCAATTTTGAAATATGCTTTGGCATCTGCAGATGCCGCCATCGCACCTAGACATTTGTCTCATGCTCATATATGTTTACATGATCACCAACAATGAGCCGTAGTCTCGGGTACCAGTGAACCAACACTTGAAAAAATTAAAATTTCTTAGAGCATGGTGTTCATTACAGTACTAAAAATCATATCCTAAATCTTACGTGTTATACACTTTTTTGACCTAAAAAGTGCAAACTAACTTTTCTCGAGAAAAGTTCTCAAATCGTTTGGCTTTTGATTTATGGCATTCACAAATGGAAAGACGCGAGCACAAATGTCAAATCTAATCTCGTGAGATCCCATGCTTAGACAATGGTAGCACACATAACCGAGGCTATATCTTTGGTGAAAAGATATTTCTCATATGCTTGTTTTCCTTTTGTAAGGGAATAGTCATGTTTATAAAATAACAAGACGTGTAGGCAGATGGGCACTTGATTGGGCTTCCATGCGTGAACAACCAAAACCAATTAGGGGCCAAGAAAATCAATTAGGTGATTAAGTACAACAATTAACATAAGACCTGTACTGATCCTGCTATGTTTCCTTGACGGGACGAGGGGGGGGGGGACATTAGGGGGGTTCTGACCCCTGCTAGCCCCCCTTGCCTCCGTCCATTCCTATAGTCGTATGCTTTGACATCGTTGGATGTCATCATCCGACCTAGCCAACTTTCTTATATATGTGTAACTTATTAGCAAGAACACCAATTTTTAATCATGCTTCACCATCTGTTGATGCTGCAATAGCACCTAGCCGGTTTTCCCATGCTCATATAGGTTTACATGATCACCAACAATGAACCATAGTCTCGGGTACTAGTAAACTTTGCGTGTTACACATTTTTTTGCCTTTGAGATGTACAAATAACTTCTATCGAAATTAGTGCCCAAAATCTTTAGCTTTTGCAAGAAAAAGTCGTAGTTTTGGCATAAACAAGGATGCTAGAACCAATGTGAAATCATAGTCTTGTGAAATCAGTCTTGTGAAATCTCATTCCTGGACAATGCTAGCGTAGCTAACCGAGAGTTATATCTTCCATGGAAAAATATTTCTCATGTTTGCTTTCCTTTTGCAAGAGAATAACTGCGGTTTTTTTGACATACCAAATTGGAAATTCATGAGTATAGTTTTGTCAGATGCAGTGTATGTACAATGCCAACGTATCAAGGCAAGTATCTTATACTTGTGCAACTTCTTCACATAAACAACAATCTTGAGCTATAGTCGCATGCTTTTATAAATCTTTAGATGTTGCCATGCATTAGACCTAGCCAACTTTCTTTCACATGTGTAACTTGTTCACAAGAACATCAATTTTGAAATATGCTTTGGCATCTGCAGATGCCGCCATCGCACCTAGACATTTGTCTCATGCTCATATATGTTTACATGATCACCAACAATGAGCCGTAGTCTCGGGTACCAGTGAACCAACACTTGAAAAAATTAAAATTTCTTAGAGCATAGTGTTTATTACAATACTAAAAATCATATCCTAAATCTTACGTGTTATACACTTTTTTGACCAAAAAAGTGCAAACTAACTTTTCTCGAGAAAAGTTCTCAAATCGTTTGGGTTTTGATTTATGGCACGCACAAATGGAAAGACGCGAGCACAAATGTCAAATCTAATCTCGTGAGAACCCATGCTTAGACAATGGTAGCACACATAACCGAGGCTATATCTTTGGTGAAAAGATATTTCTCATATGCTTGTTTTCCTTTTGTAAGGGAATAGTCATGTTTATAAAATAACAAGAGTTGTAGGCAGATGGGCACTTGATTGGTCTTCCATTCGTGAACAACCAAAACCAATTAGGGGCCAAGAAAATCAATTAGGTGATTAAGTACAGCAGTTAACATAAGACCTGTACTGATCCTGCTATGTTTCCTTGACGGGACGGGGGGGGGGGACATTAGGGGGGTTCTGACCCCTGCTAGCCCCCCTTGCCTCCGCCCATTCCTATAGTCGTATGCTTTGACATCGTTGGATGTCATCATCCGACTTAGCCAACTTTCTTATATATGTGTAACTTATTAGCAAGAACACCAATTTTTAATCATGCTTCACCATCTGTTGATGCTGCAATAGCACCTAGCCGGTTTTCCCATGCTCATATAGGTTTACATGATCACCAACAATGAACCATAGTCTCGGGTACTAGTAAACTTTGCGTGTTACACATTTTTTTGCCTTTGAGATGTACAAATAACTTCTATCGAAATTAGTGCCCAAAATCTTTAGCTTTTGCAAGAAAAAGTCGTAGTTTTGGCATAAACAAGGACGCTAGAACCAATGTGAAATCATAGTCTTGTGAAATCAGTCTTGTGAAATATCATGCCTGGACAATGCCAGCGTAGCTAACCGAGAGTTATATCTTCCATGGAAAAATATTTCTCAAGTTTGTTTTCCTTTTGCAAGAGAATAACCGTGGTTTTTTCGAGATACCAAATTGGAAATTCATGAGTATAGTTTTGTCAGATGCAGTGTATGGACAATGCCAACGTATCGAGGCAAGTATCTTATACTTGTGCAACTTCTTCACATAAACAACAATTTTGAGCTATAGTCGCATGCTTTTATAAATCTTTAGATGTTGCCATGCATTAGACCTAGCCAACTTTCTTATACATGTGTAACTTGTTCACAAGAACATTAATTTTGAAATATGCTTTGGCATATGCAGATGCCGGATGCCGCCATTGCACCTAGAAATTTGTCTCATGCTCAATATGTTTACATGATCACCAACAATGAGCCGTAGTCTCGGGTACCAGTGAACCAACACTTGAAAAAATTAAAATTTCTTAGATCATGGTGTTCATTACAATACTAAAAATCATATCCTAAATCATACATGTTATACACTTTTTTGACCGAAAAAGTGCAAACTAACTTTTCTCGAAAAAAGTTCTCAAATCGTTTGGCTTTTGATTTATGGCATGCACAAATGGAAAGACGCGAGCACAAATGTCAAATCTAATCTCGTGAGATCCCATGCTTGGACAATGGTAGCACACATAACCGAGGCTATATCTTTGTTGAAAAGATATTTCTCATATGCTTGTTTTCCTTTTATAAGGGAATAGTCATGTTTATAAAATAACAAGACGTGTAGGCAGATGGGCACTTGATTGGGCTTCCATGCGTGAACAACCAAAACCAATTAGGGCCCAAGAAAATCAATTAGGTGATTAAGTACAGTAATTAACATAAGACCTGTACTGATCCTGCTATGTTTCCTTGAGGGGGGGGGGGGCGAAACATTAGGGGGGTTCTGACCCCTGCTAGGCCCCCTTGCCTCCGCCCATTCCTATAGTCGTATGCTTTGACATCGTTGGATGTCATCATCCGACCTAGCCAACTTTCTTATATATGTGTAACTTATTAGCAAGAACACCAATTTTTAATCATGCTTCACCATCTGTTGATGCTGCAATAGCACCTAGCCGGTTTTCATGAGTATAGTTTTGTCAGATGCAGTGTATGGACAATGCCAACGTATCAAGGCACGTATCTTATACGTGTGCAACTTCTTCACATAAACAACAATTTTGAGCTATAGTCGCATGCTTTTATAAATCTTTAGATGTTGCCATGCATTAGACCTAGCCAACTTTCTTATACATGTGTAACTTGTTCACAAGAACATCAATTTTAAAATATGCTTTGGCATATGCAGATGCCGGATGCCGCCATTGCACCTAGAAATTTGTCTCATGCTCATATATGTTTACATGATCACCAACAATGAGCCGTAGTCTCGGGTACCAGTGAACCAACACTTGAAAAAATTAAAATTTCTTAGAGCATGGTGTTCATTACAATACTAAAAATCATATCCTAAATCTTACGTGTTATACACTTTTTTGACCTAAAAAGTGCAAACTAACTTTTCTCGAGAAAAGTTCTCAAATCGTTTGGCTTTTGATTTATGGCATGCACAAATGGAAAGACGCGAGCACAAATGTCAAATCTAATCTCGTGAGATCCCATGCTTAGACAATGGTAGCACACATAACCGAGGCTATATCTTTGGTGAAAAGATATTTCTCATATGCTTGTTTTCCTTTTGTAAGGGAATAGTCATGTTTATAAAATAACAAGACGTGTAGGCAGATGGGCACTTGATTGGGCTTCCATGCGTGAACAACCAAAACCAATTAGGGGCCAATAAAATCAATTAGGTGATTAAGTTCAGCAATTAACATAAGACCTGTACTGATCCTGCTATGTTTCCTTGACGGGACGAGGGGGGGGGGGGAACATTAGTGGGGTTCTGACCCCTGCTAGCCCCCCTTGCCTCCGCCCATTCCTATAGTCGTATGCTTTGACATCGTTGGATGTCATCATCCGACCTAGCCAACTTTCTTATATATGTGTAACTTATTAGCAAGAACACCAATTTTTAATCATGCTTCACCATCTGTTGATGCTGCAATAGCACCTAGCCGGTTTTCCCATGCTCATATAGGTTTACATGATCACCAACAATGAACCATAGTCTCGGGTACTAGTAAACTTTGCGTGTTACACATTTTTTTGCCTTTGAGATGTACAAATAACTTCTATCGAAATTAGTGCCCAAAATCTTTAGCTTTTGCAAGAAAAAGTCGTAGTTTTGGCATAAACAAGGATGCTAGAACCAATGTGAAATCATAGTCTTGTGAAATCTCATTCCTGGACAATGCCAGCGTAGCTAACCGAGAGTTATATCTTCCATGGAAAAATATATAACATGTTTGCTTTCCTTTTGCAAGAGAATAACTGCGGTTTTTTTGACATACCAAATTGGAAATTCATGAGTATAGTTTTGTCAGATGCAGTGTATGGACAATGCCAACGTATCAAGGCAAGTATCTTATACTTGTGCAACTTATTCACATAAACAAAAATCTTGAGCTATAGTCGCATGCTTTTATAAATCTTTAGATGTTGCCATGCATTAGACCTAGCCAACTTTCTTTCACATGTGTAACTTGTTCACAAGAACATCAATTTTGAAATATGCTTTGGCATCTGCAGATGCCGCCATCGCACCTAGACATTTGTCTCATGCTCATATATGTTTACATGATCACCAACAATGAGCCGTAGTCTCGGGTACCGGTGAACCAACACTTGAAAAAATTAAAATTTCTTAGAGCATGGTGTTCATTACAATACTAAAAATCTTATCCTAAATCTTACGTGTTATACACTTTTTTGACCAAAAAAGTGCAAACTAACTTTTCTCGAGAAAAGTTCTCAAATCGTTTGGTTTTTGATTTATGGCATGCACAAATGGAAAGACGCGAGCACAAATGTCAAATCTAATCTCGTGAGATCCCATGCTTAGACAATGGTAGCACACATAACCGAGGCTATATCTTTGGTGAAAAGATATTTCTCATATGCTTGTTTTCCTTTTGTAAGGGAATAGTCATGTTTATAAAATAACAAGACGTGTAGGCAGATGGGCACTTGATTGGTCTTCCATGCGTGAACAACCAAAACCAATTAGGGGCCAAGAAAATCAATTAGGTGATTAAGTACAGCAGTTAACATAAGACCTGTACTGATCCTGCTATGTTTCCTTGACGGGACGGGGGGGGGGGGGGGACATTAGGGGGGTTCTGACCCCTGCTAGCCCCCCTTGCCTCCGCCCATTCCTATAGTCGTATGCTTTGACATCGTTGGATGTCATCATCCGACCTAGCCAACTTTCTTATATATGTGTAACTTATTAGCAAGAACACCACTTTTTAATCATGCTTCACCATCTGTTGATGCTGCAATAGCACCTAGCCGGTTTTCCCATGCTCATATAGGTTTACATGATCACCAACAATGAACCATAGTCTCGGGTACTAGTAAACTTTGCGTGTTACACATTTTTTTGCCTTTGAGATGTACAAATAACTTCTATCGAAATTAGTGCCCAAAATCTTTAGCTTTTGCAAGAAAAAGTCGTAGTTTTGGCATAAACAAGGACGCTAGAATCAATGTGAAATCATAGTCTTGTGAAATCAGTCTTGTGAAATATCATGCCTGGACAATGCCAGCGTAGCTAACCGAGAGTTATATCTTCCATGGAAAAATATTTCTCAAGTTTGTTTTCCTTTTGCAAGAGAATAACCGTGGTTTTTTCGAGATACCAAATTGGAAATTCATGAGTATAGTTTTGTCAGATGCAGTGTATGGAAAATGCCAACGTATCGAGGCAAGTATCTTATACTTGTGCAACTTCTTCACATAAACAACAATCTTGAGCTATAGTCGCATGCTTTTATAAATCTTTAGATGTTGCCATGCATTATACCTAGCCAACTTTCTTATACATGTGTAACTTGTTCACAAGAACATCAATTTTGAAATATGCTTTGGCATTTGCAGATGCCGCCATCGCACCTAGATGTTTGTCTCATGCTCATATATGTTTATATGATCACCAACAATAAACCGTAGTCTCGGGTACCAGTGAACCAACACTTGAAAAAATTTAAAATTTCTTAGAGCATGGTGTTCATTACAATACTAAAAATCATATCCTAAATCTTACATGCTATACGCTTTTTTGACCGAAAAAGTGCAAACTAACTTTTCTCGAGAAAAGTTCTCAAATCGTTTGGCTTCTGATTTATGGCATGCACAAATGGAAAGACGCGAGCACAAATGTCAAATCTAATCTCGTGAGATCCCATGCTTGGACAATGGTAGCACACATAACCGAGGCTATATCTTTGGTGAAAAGATATTTCTCATATGCTTGTTTTCCTTTTATAAGGGAATAGTCATGTTTATAAAATAACAAGACGTGTAGGCAGATGGGCACTTGATTGGGCTTCCATGCGTGAACAACCAAAACCAATTATGGGCCAAGAAAATCAATTAGGTGATTAAGTACAGCAATTAACATAAGACCTGTACTGATCCTACTATGTTTCCTTGAGGGGGGGGGGGGCATTAGGGGGGGGTCTAACCCCTGCTATCCCCCCTTGCCTCCGCCCCTGCCTATAGTCGTATGCTTTGACATCGTTGGATGTCATCATCCGACCTAGCCAACTTTCTTATATATGTGTAACTTATTAGCAAGAACACCAATTTTTAATCATGCTTCACCATCTGTTAATCCTGCAATAGCACCTAGCCGGTTTTCCCATGCTCATATAGGTTTACATGATCACCAACAATGAACCATAGTCTCGGGTACTAGTAAACTTTGCGTGTTACACATTTTTTTTTTGCCTTTGAGATGTACAAATAACTTCTATCGAAATTAGTGCCCAAAATCTTTAACTTTTGCAAGAAAAAGTCGTAGTTTTGGCATAAACAAGGACGCTAGAACTAATGTGAAATCATAGTCTTGTGAAATCAGTCTTGTGAAATCTCATGCCTGGACAATGCCAGCGTAGCTAACCGAGAGTTATATCTTCCATGGAAAAATATTTCTCATGTTTGTTTTCCTTTTGCAAGAGAATAACCGTGGTTTTTTTGAGATACCAAATTGGAAATTCATGAGTATAGTTTTGTGAGATGCAGTGTACAGACAATGCCAACGTATCGAGGCAAGTATCTTATACTTGTGCAACTTCTTTACATAAACAACAATCTTGAGCTATAGGTGCATGCTTTTATAAATCTTTAGATGTTGCCATGCATTAGACCTAGCCAACTTTCTTATACATAACTTGTTCACAAGAACATCAATTTTGAAATATGCTTTGGCATCAGCAGATGCCGCCATCGCACCTAGACGTTTGTCTCATGCTCATATATGTTTACATGATCACCAACAATGAACAGTAGTCTCGGGTACTATTGAACCAACACTTGAAAAAATTAAAATTTCTTAGAGCATGGTGTTCATTACAATACTAAAAATCATATCGTAAATCTTACGTGTTATACACTTTTTTGACCGAAAAAGTGCAAACTAACTTTTCTCAAGAAAAGTTCTCAAATTGTTTGGCTTTTGATTTATGGCATGCATAAATGGAAAGATACTGAGCACAAATGTCAAATCTAATCTCGTGAGCCTGGACAATGGTAGCACACATAACTGAGGCTATATCTTCGGTGAAAAAACATTTCCCATGCTTGTTTTCCTTTTGTAAGGGAATAGTCATGTTTATAAAATAACAAGACCATTGAGGATTTCACCCGACATTTGTCATTAAGGTTGGGGGGGGGGGGGGGGGGGAGAAATCGAACCCGGGACCTGGTCCTTATGCACTCTGCACAGCTGGCACTAGCCCATGGAGAGTTCTCAATAGTCACGTATAAGGTGGTATTTAAATTAGAATTTGACAAATGAATTAGAAGTGGGATTTTGATAGAATTCCATTTGACACCCTAGTCAAGTCTATGGTGTAGTATCCAATTAGAAAGTCGTGAGCACTAGCATAGATTCATCTTTGACCTATGCGCTGGTAGTGTATTGGCACACGCGTATTTACATAAGCATTGACATCGAACGGTAATGTTGTGTGTTGTCCTGCGTTGTTAATTTCTTCCTCATGTTAGGTTGGGTTTATAAGTCTTGTGTGTATTCCTACATCAACAATTTGACAAACCTAATACTGTATGATTTATGTAATGCAAAGAATATATCATTAAAATGTTCATATATTATATTTTTTGCGGGGGATATATTATATTTCCTAACTAATGATAAACTAAAACAGCTTGTATGGTGTATATTATATTTTCTAATGATAAACTAAAACAGCTTGTTTTTCAAAGAAAACAGGAAAGACCCACATGAGCCTGGGGAGGCCTGCCAAGTGCGTCCACCATTTTCACACCTGCCCCCACCGCCAAACGGTCGCTATCACATGATGCCGTCCTGCAAACCGACGACCGTGATGGTGCCACGTCAACCACCCCACAAATTAAAGGGAAAAACAACTTGGCCGCTGTCCATCACACGTCGCTGTCTGCTGTAGTAAATGGGTTGTGGGTCTCACGCTCACGACACCGAGGCCAGCCTAGACTTTAAATGCGTATTAAAAAAAATCCTTAAGTCGCCAAATAATCGGTGGGAGGGGGAGCGGGAAAAGGGATAAATTATTCGCCTCGATCCTATCAAAACGCCATCTCGAATATTTAATTCCGTATCGTGAATTGGTGTATGCTTTAAATACTTTCCTCCTTTTCAAGCCCGGGCACACCTCTTTTTCCTCCTCCTTGCGGTCTACTCCTCGTCTACCCCCAAACACCAAACTCGTGGCGAATCGCGCGCAGATTTGCGCCGCCGGAGCGCGCCGACGTCGCGTCCATGGCCGCCGCGTTCTCCATAAGGTCCGTCTAGTAGCGCCGCCGCGTTCTCCATACGGTCCGTCTGGGAGTACCACTTTTGCTCTCTTTTTTTCTGATCTCCGTTTGTGATCTATCCGTAGGGGGTTCGCGGCGAGCAAGAGGGGCGAGCAGGCGGCGGCGGGGCGGCGTCCCCTGGGCATCAAGGATCTCCCTCCTATCGAGGCGCCAAAGTTCCGGTGGTGGGAGGACGAGCTCGCCAGCGCGGTGTCTGCTGCCGCTGCGGCGCCGTCCCCGAGGAGGTCGCCAAAGGCGAAGCCGCCGAAGAAGAAGCGTTCCATCTCGGACCTCTTCGCCGCGGCGCCCCCTTTGCCCGTGCCCCCCTCCTATGAGAGCGGAGGCGACGAGCAAACCGAGGCGGAGGACGACGAGGCGCTGCTGGCGATCGTGAAGCGGGCCAAGGAGGAGAAGAAGCGTAGGAGGAGACAGCAAGAGGAGGGAGGGGATGAGGAGCAGGAAGCAGCCCCGGCCGCGGCCGCGGCGGCGGACGGCTGCGTTGGGCGTGAGGCCGAGGGGAATTTCGAGACTACAAAGGTGCGTGGTCCAGCCCAGCCCAGCCCAAACCCATCTCTGCCCCTTGCCTGTCAATGCAATGATATCATCATCTGCTATTATTCCTGTGTTTTCTCCGCTGATTTTATTTACTACTTTTCATCTGCTCGATATGGATAGAATGATTGATGTTGGATTTTCATTGTCTCGCTGCACAGTACTAGGATGGTTAGTACTATATGCTTTGTACTCTAGCTCCTTTAAGTCCGAGGATTCGATCGTGAAATGTCATTACCATTGTGGTTGTCCCGTATAGGCGATGTTATTGCTTGTAAATAGTACTAGCTAATCTGGTTGGTGATCTGCGAACGCACGCTTATTATGGGGTCAATTAGTTGTAGCTTTATATGGGGACCGGCCTGTCGAGTCGCAGGATATTTTATGTATGTTTTGCGTGTACCGTGTCAAACTCGGTTGATATTCTTAACCAGTCCTCCTAGCTAGTTCTTGCTTCTACACGGTTGTTGTGATTTGTGTGGTACTCGATATTATCTGGCAGGCGCACCATGATTTGCTGGTCAAAGCTGTACGGGTCGTGTGCTAAGCGATAAAGTTAGAACGTTCATTGTGTTTTCTTTCTTGGGCATCATTACGTACGTTTGCTATCTTGGTGACCGTTTGGTACCTATGGATATTGTTGTTATTTCATGCACAATTTCTTTACTGTGATTCATATGATCGAGTTCGCTGGACACTGGACGTACAGTTTGTGCAGAGTTTGGGGTAACTTGGTGAGATGTATACTTACTCATGTATTGAATTAACTAATGTTGACCAACAGGGAGTGATCCGTACCTTGGCTATACGTTGTTAGATGAGACCTTTTCAGCTGCGAATTAATACGTGCTAGATATAACACCTTGTTTTATTTGGTAGCACCTGCGACTCGAACCCGAATGGGCAAGCGCTATACATTGTTAGATGGGACCTCTCTTGCTGCGGATTAATACACACTATAGATAACACCTTGTTTAATTCGGTCACGACTCGAACCCGGGTGGGCAAGCTCACCACTGTGAGGTCAAGCCATCAAGCCCGCTCTTTGTTTTCGTATTGAATTAACTAAAATCAAGAAGTAACAAGAATCGGCTAGATTATGATGACCGGTTAGACCAGTAGCGGTTGTACTTGACAGGGCTATTTGGTACTGCAGCATGTGTACCATATCTTATAGTACGTACATGGTCTATCGTGTTGCCTTTTCTCACACCATGCACGGTGAGTTGTGGGCTGCGTACGTATGTCCCTTCCTGCACATATTTCAGCTGGGTCTGGGACCCATACACCAGACTTTATCGTATGAAACAGACGTGGAGCAGCCATTTACCAGATCGCTATCTTGTGCATCTTTCTCTTGGATACGGGACTTCATCATTGCTTATCTGATACTTTTATTCTCCTCCTTTTTTTGTCTTAAAAACTGTTATATAATTTGTGAATGTACGTTTGCGCATGATAGCTAGCTTAGAAAACGTCTTGAACGCACCATTAACCAACAGTGCTTACTAGATGGTGGTGGCTCCCAATATGTCACAGTCAGCCCGTCACCGTATGTTTGTCATGATGCATGATCATCTAATTGTACTCTCTTAGGAAGTATTCAAATAATTAGCTAGTTGACCTAACAATAGGATATAAATACTCTCTAGGGTGGTTGAGCCACGCCGTGGCGAACCTACACACACCTAGGTTACCTCTATGTAAGTTTGAACTTTGTGATGATGTTAGTTTTATCTTTTCACATCTGATCATAATTAGCATTTGAAGTTTCCTATATTGTGGATACTAATGGTCATGATATTGTTAGAACCAATTAAAGTACATGCATAAGACGTTCAACATTATCTTGTGTGTTGTAGGATTTAAGATTTATAATCCAAGTTATATATTTTGCCCATGAAGGGTCACATTTGGAATTTGATAAATATCATCTATTTACATGTTTGCTACTTTGATAAAACTACTCAATACATTTTAGACTTACTTATTTCCTGGTAATATTTATAAGAATTTCATCAACTGGTTTTTGTATGTTGTTTTTTGCTCTTAGCTTAACGATCTTGATTTCTACTACTCCCTCCATCCTGAAAACGAATGTAGCAGATTTGTCTAAATTCGTATATATCGTGTCTAGATACATGAGTAGCGTCTAAATACATGCGAATCTAGACAAATTTGTGACGTCTTTTTTAGGGCGGAGCAGTATGTATAATCTTCCTTGGGTTCATCTTATGCTAAATAATACTAGTTAAATGAAAAAATTGTACTCGCAGAAGCCGGTTTTCCCCCTTTTGAACATTGTTGGGCTGAATATGGGCATGCATATCCATTTATTACGACAATTCATAAGTTAGTTGACCTGCGGATAAAGGGTTTCCTTGTCACCGGTATGTAAGACAAAATATTATATTTTTATTGGTGCATTTGAGGGTAATCATTGCATATAACAAACATGTGATTTCTTTATTCAACAAAAAAAAACTACATATCATGATGAGGCTAGTGGCAGAGGACAAAAATTTAATGTTGAGCGGACTCTAATGTATAAAACATTTGAGACAGAAAACTAAAGTAGGCATTAGCGAAGCAGCCCGGGTCCGTGCCTAGCTGCCTGCTCTTTGCGTGCTATTGGAGAAGTTAGATGCGCCCGTCCTGTTGCTGACCTCCTGACACCATTCAGCTGCTGCACCGTCAGAGTTCGATGGCGCAACGGTAGGTTTATCCTGGAGTCTCGGTGCTCTAGAGGGAAGCTGTATTAGAGCAACTCGTGCGAGTCGCACCACGTCAGTTCCCCATCTCGCGACACGGCTCGGGCTCAAGACCACCCATCCACACACCCCAACTCTTTTTCATTTCCCTATGCAGACAACAGAAAGCAGGACGGAACGCTGGCCATATATGTATTTTTCCCCAAATTGAAAGTAGGGCGCATGCCAAACCTCGCCATACGCAGAGCTCTTCTCGTGGATGAGGCACTACATATTTTTCAAGCAAACCACAAAACTATGTTCTTAATGCATTGATGTATAATTTTTTTTGTACAGTTCTACAAAATAGGATCATTACATGAATATATAGAGTTGCATATTAATTATGCATCTGATGGGTTGGTGCAATTTTTTTGTTATATATACATGATGGTTGCCTTTTGGATGTATGTTGAACTCTTCGTAGTACATAGCTGATTGTCCATTCCTAAGCTAGTGAATAGGATGTTGCAATCTTAGGACTGGCCTTACCATCATAAAAAATGCATTTATTAATTTATGGAACATTAGAAGAGAAAAAGGTTAATTTTTGGAGAAGCGAACTCATGGTTAAAGAAAGCTCTTAGTATTAAATATTCTTTACGCTTACCTAGGAATTAAATATGCCTCCACAAGTTTATGAAATGTACACCGAGCCAGATTGTATCAATTAAGAATGTTGATGTTTGTGTTCTCAATAAGTCATCGGTTTGGCCATCCCGAGAAGATGTTTCCGAGAGAAGGGTATGGTGCGAATGTATGGGCGCACTGCCTATGGAATGGTAACCTAGAATTTTTTAAACTCTTGTCTAGAAATTTTATATGAAGTGCTTGAACGAATGAATGATAATATGTTTTTGACGTTTTATTCAAAGTTGAAATTATTTACCTACAATGTTTTAACCTTTTATTATTTACTAGTTTGGTATATTTGATGTTTACACTATTTGTATTCATTAAATCAAGTAGGTGCATTTACGGATGAATTTATCCATCAAAGGTTGTTATTAAATATGCATCTGGATGTGAATACAATAATGCGTATGTAAAATTGCTGCAACATGCGCAATCAACTATAAGTTGTTTTCAGTTTAGTTCAAATTCATGTTCATTAAGATTAGTTTGCCATTTAATGGTGATATGGTACTTTGCACTTGAAAATTTTAAGCCCAGTATTATCTCATAGTGCACAAATTAGACTTAAGGCCTTGTTCGTTTAATCCAATAGAGGCTGGGATTGGCCTGGACTGGGTCCCAATTCTGGTTATCCAGCCTGACAAGATTTTTTCTCCAGCCCAGCACATTTGTTGTCTCCGTTTACGCCTAGAAGATATTATTAGCCCGGTTCATCCAACCATCTTGTACTTAGTAGGCCTGGAAAAAAATTATCATCACCGGACCCATGGAACAATTCCACGACACGGAGCAAGCGAAGCAACCGAACGAGGCATAAATTAATCCCTGCTGTCAACATGGCATAAACGAACGTCTTTTGCAGATGCAAGGGATTCAATCCATGCGTGAGATTGCCCAATATTGGATCGGGTGGAGCACATGGATCCACCAAATCCCGACTTGGATCTATTCCAGACAGGGATTCAATCTCAAGCAACCTAATGGGGCCTAAATTGGAATTAGAGTAGTATATTAGCATTGAATTTTGGATAGGAGAATATTTGTTCCATGGAAATCCTCCATGATGCCAACAAATCCTCTATGATGACGAAGGCTGGGCGCTTGGCGTTGGTGAAGTCTGTGTTGATGGCGATCCCCCTGCACCAGATCATAGTGCTGGCACTCAACAAGAAGACCCTCAAACAGATCCAGAAGATTTGTAGGGGCTTTCTATGGGCCGGCAGAGCAGATGCCAACGGAGGTCACTGCCATGTGAACTGGACAGAGTCTGCAGACCCCTAAAGCTTGGAGGTCTAGGGGTCCCCGACCTGGCTCGCACGGCCATTAGCCTCCGGACTCGCTGGATCTGGAGGATGCGTACCGACCCACTGCGACCTTGGCGTGGCCTTGATATGCATTTCTCCAGCACCAAACTGAAGGTGTTCGACGCCTCCACTACGATGGTGGTTGGGAATGGGAACACCACCCTCTTCTGGACGGACCGGTGGCTCAACGGGAGGACCATTGAGGAGATAGCGCCGGAGCTCTTCGTGCTAATCCGAAAACGCGCTCGTAAGAGCCGCACGGTGAGAGAGGCGCCCCTTCAGCGCCAATGGATCGCTGACATCCAGGGCGCGCTGAGCTCGCTTGCCCTCTGGCAGTATGTTCAGCTATGGATCAGGCTTCGGGACTTCCCCTTGTCAGAGGGGATTGACACCCTTCTCTGGCGGTGGACGACAGATGCACAGTACACTTCCAAGTCTTGCTACGAGTTCCTCTTTGAGGGGGGCCTCCTATCAAGCTCTTGGAGGCTGAACTGGCGGACCTGGGCCCCGCCACGGGTCAAGTTCTTTGTCTGGCTGGCTTGCCAAGACCGCTGCTGGATAGGTGAGAGGCTGGCTCGGCGCGGACTACCGCATCCTCCACGCTGTCCCTTGTGCGATCAATCGGTTGAGACTATGAGGCACCTACTCGTTGGATGCCCCTTCTCGAGATCGATCTGGCACGAGGTCCTGTCCTGGATTTGATCTACGGCTGCCCCCCCCCAGGTGTGCCATGCGTAAGGGCACATCATCACTAGTGATGCTGACGGCATGGTGGATCTGGAAGCTTAGGAACGCTGTCGTCTTTGA
The DNA here is from genome assembly GCA_030063025.1 of Avena longiglumis. Classification (NCBI taxonomy): domain Eukaryota; kingdom Viridiplantae; phylum Streptophyta; class Magnoliopsida; order Poales; family Poaceae; genus Avena; species Avena longiglumis. The sequence goes on along the minus strand of CP125973.1, from coordinate 494,123,914 downwards.
GAACATCTCACCGGATCTAGGAGGGCTCCTAAGTACAATCCGATCCGAGGCTCGCACCTGGGCTGATGCCGGGGCAAAGGGACTGCGTGCCCTGTTACCCGTCGTCTAGATCTACCGTGTCGAGTGGGTTGTGTTGTGCAGGGTGTTCGCTTGTTTCCGAGCGTGTAAATTTTGTACAGAAATCTCTTTTTTCTATCAATGAATAGAAACGCAAGCTTTGTGTTTTCGCGAAAAATAGGAGAATATTTGTATATGTGGTTGACTTATAGATGTGGAAATGACTGCTATTCTCAACAGTCAGTTCCTGTTTGATCCTTTTTCACCCTTACTCAGATTATTATTTTTTACTCCTGTTCCTATAGTCAACTAGCAGTTAGTTATGTTCGTATCAAGAGTGCGGAACCTCGTAATTGGTCTTCACACTTCTCCAACAGAACATAAACATGTTTGCATGAATATTTATTCCTAAGTGTTAGAGCCACGCTAAGGTGTCATCACAGCCCCTATATATACCATGTGTATTTCTTTTAGGATGAGGGTTTAGATTTTTTTCTAGGGATATGGATAATTTTTTAGCCACGCCAGGTGCCCATAACAAGCTATATCATTTCTATGTATCACTGTAACAGGAAATGTTACTTTGCTATATCCTCTTAAATCCATCTTTCCCCTAAACATTGGTGATGCAATGGGAGACTGACATAAACAAGCTGTATCTACAGAAGTACATTGAAGGTTGTAAGTTGCTGTCAGTGTAAAAGCATGGTTCATCACTTAGCTGCAAGCCTACAACACGAACCTCATTTACTTATTACACACTCGGGCTAAATTTCCATATTCAAAATTAAGATGAAAATTACGTATATTCAAATACTTCAGTGTCTAGAGTGTCCCACTTTTGTTTGAACATGGTATACATATGGTAAATATGATGTGTGCTGTTCATTTTTTAATTCAAAGTTATATCTATCTTATGGTTTCCTATAATGTTCCTCAATTATGTGAATTAATTTTTCGTATTCACAGTTATATGTATCTTATTGTTTCCAATAATAATGTTGCTCAATCATGTAGGAAGCACCTGAAAATCTTAATTTGCCTGTTGGATTGGATACACAGCCATCACAGAAACCTGAAGCTTCACAGCATCTAAGAAAAGAGATGGAAAATATATCTAGAAGAAGGAAGCAAGGGAAGATAAAAAATTCAAAGAAGAAGGCTGACAAATTAAAGCGCATGGACAATAATAGGGCCGACAAAGTGGGTAAACCACGAGACCTGGAAAAACATCTCCCTAGGCAAAGCATACTGAAGTGCATAGAGCGCACATCTGTCAAAATGGTCAAGGAGAAACATGTCAATTCAGAAGGCAATGAAGTAATAGAACTCAGTCGCAAATCAGTGAAGCGTGTCAAATTCTCTGAAGCGGATGATATACTTGGCAGTGAGATGCAAGGTTGTGAGCTACCTAAACGACGAAGTCTCAGCAAGCTGTTTTCAGATGCTATGGCTTCTTCTTCTTCGTCGTCATATTCATCCACGTCTACTGAAGGAGAAAAATGTATACCTGCAGAAAGTAGTAGTTCTCATATGCCGAAGGAAGCTTTCATCAAGACTAAAGAAGCAAATCTGAATTCAAATCATGAGGACTCTCCTACTGAAGGAGACAAATGCGTAACTGCTGAAAGTTGTTCTCCTATGCCTAAGGAAGCCTTCACTAAGACTAAAGAAGCAAATCTGAATCATGAGGATTATCCTACTGAAGGAGACAAAGGCATAACTGCAGAAAGTTGTAGTTCTCATGTGACCAAGGAAGCCTTCACTAAGACTAAAGGTGCAAATGTGAATTCAAACGGAGACCAAAGCATAACTCGAGAAAGTAGTAGTTCTCGTATGCCCAAAGAAGCCTGCACTAAGGCTAAAGAAGCAAATCTGAATTTAAATCATGAGGATCCTCCTGAGCCTAGCAACACAGAGCTGTCCTCTCATTTGCTTGATCTGAATACACTGCCAGAATCTACTGATTTGAACTACATGTATCATTCAAATTCAGAAGTGCCATATCTTGAGCATGCACATAAGGAAAATTTAAATTCCGATGTCCAATTGCTTGTTGGGAGAGAAAACCGGAGGAATTTGTCTTTTGATTCGCACAGACTGGCAAGCCAACTACCTGTGACTGACTCGGAAAGTGTTAAAAATGCAAGGTGGGCAGGCACATTGTTGCAAGGTGAGCTAGTCAATATTTCTGGGGTAGATATTGTTTGTCCTCCATTGAGCGCAAGAGAGCTTGGTGAGACTCAGCTTGACTGCAGTAATGTTTCAGTAAAAGATACTATGATTACGAGTACCTCTACTTGTGCATTGCCAGGCCATACATTTCAGGACTCGTTTCAAGATCACCAGAATGGGTTCCACACTAATCTGAACCATGGTGGCTCCCAGCTTTCTAACAGCGGGAAATTTCCTTCCTTGCCATCTCCTGAGTTGAATCTGCAACGTGACTGTAGTCCTTCTGTGGGACAAACATTTCGTTTGATGGGTAAAAGTTTTGCAGTTTGCACGGAGAGAGGTGAAACATCTGCTGAGACTAGGCAGAAACATACAGGTACGTCCACCAATGACTATGGGAAGACAAATGCTGTCTTGGAGTTGCCACGGCAAGGGCAACCTTTTCTCTCTTTACAAGCTCAAAGTTTCCGCAATGTTACAGTAAATTCTACCAGTAACATTCATGCTTCGACATATCATTCAAGCACAAGTCAGGCACATTTTGGATACAGGACTCAACAGGATTTCAGTCACCCAGTCCCTCCTGCAGCTAATATATTTTCTCGAGATGGGTTGCCATATGATAACAGGTTCATCAATTTTTCAAACTCGCAGCCCAGTCAGCCTTTTCTATTGGGGTGTCCACCTCCTCCCAATCACCGCAGTGCAGCAGTCCATCAGAATTCGCCGCCTCCTTGGCGTTATTACTCTGATCCCATCAATAGGACAGAACCATCCACAGCACCATTTTGGCCTCCAACCAGACAGCATGGGACACCATCTTCAGCTTTCCATGGGAGTTTCCCTCAGCAACATATTGTGCATTCAGCAACCTCATCAGCTCGGCCTCGTAACTCTGTGAGTTCTACATTCAGCCATCCAGCTCGGATAGTTCAGGAAGCTTCAGGCAGGACAAGAGATGCAGCTCTTTCATCCAAAAATTCAGAAAACAGAGCGGGGAAAGCTGTTGCTGGCAATTCCAATGCTTCATCTAGTGGTCACTATGTGCAGATGAGATCAGGCCCGGTTAAGCTCATTCCCGGGGCGAAGCATATCTTGGTGCCAAGCGATAGCACAGGGGACGGTAGTTCCATGCCCATGTACTCCTGTGTTTCCTTCGGAAGTAGGAGCGGAAATGCTGCGGCGTCTCAGAACAAAGGAGCGTGATAGGCTTTTGTGAAAGTTTTGGTTGGTGGCGGCTTCATGAATCTACAGACATCGGCGCCGCTTTTATTCAAATTCTTTCCTTTTTATTCTCGCCTTCTGAAAAATGTTTACTACGTTTTTGCTGCGCGTGAACCTAGGATGACTATCCTGTTTAGGCATAGTTGCGATACTTCAAATGCTTTATTTGCTTGCTGGATACTATAGTTATTTTCTAAGATGAACCTGAATCCATGGCTGCTGTAGCCTAAAACCATGTACTCCGTTATATTTCGTACTGCTGTTATACTCTTTGGTCTGGATGCTAAATGCATGTTATTGCTGGCAGAAAATGTTGCCTACATTTTTGTGTCGCAAAGTTGTGGCCTGTTGCTGTTAGGTTGATATATAGCTTATGTTGTGCTCATTTTCTACTCTTTTTACAGCACATTAGACGTTACCCTGCTTGTGTTTATCCTGCTTTGATGCTATACAACAAACAGCGAGGTCATGCTGCAAATGCTGATCAGACTAGTACGTGTTGCAGACAGACACACATGGCTGAAGTTCCAGGCGTGCACGGCTGGGGCAGTCGGTTCGACCGGGGACGGCGATGGCCACGTACCCTGTCGCCACAGGGTACGCCAGGCTCACGCGGCCGCCGTGGTCATTTGCTGTTGTTGCTCCTTCTGGCAGGCAGCAGGCCGATGTCACAGCCGGATCCTCCCAGATTTTCAGATCAAGAATCTAACCACCATCCACAGACCCCAGGACAGGGGGTTGGAGCGTGCGGTCTTGACGTACACATTTCACTTTTTGGAGTCACAAGGTGTGTGCATCTCCTGCAGGAGCCACCAAAGGGTACATCCAGCACCTTTTACCAATGTAGGTGTATATGCCACATGTTTTGAGGATAACGTGCGTGCTCCTTATTGGTACATAAAGACGATACGAGAAAAATATGATATGCCAAGCCTCTATGCATGATGGGAACATCATCATGTTAAGGGCCTATCGAGATGCCGAGGACGGGAATTGCCAAAATTAAAAACGTGACAACATACTCTTGTGCCGTAGTGAACATCGGCATGCAAGGTCGACATCAACCCTCTCCTTTCGTTTCAAAAGAAAACGCATTTGAAAAGGACCGTCGTTATCGGTACATCACCTTTTATTTGTACATCAAGACGATGGAAAAAACAGCTAAGCCTCTATAACACTAGGTAACCAAAAGGGCCGTCAAAATATCGACGATGCACATTGCCAAATTATTACAAAAGAGAGAGCTAAAAACATGATAACTTATTGTCGTGCCATAGTGAACATGGACGCATAAAAACGGACCCTACATCAACCTTCTCCTTTTACGACACACGGCTATCAAAGAATAGCCTTCTGAAGAAAATGCCTTCATGAAGGGCCATCGTTATTGGATCCAATCACAGAAGCTAGAGTAGGGATTTCACCCCGAAGAGCAAGCTCAGCAAAATTGATGCCTACAACAAAGATATATGTACATACGTGTTGTGTTTTAACTAGAGCTCGAGAACCGGTTCTCGGATAGCACCACAAAAACCAAATTTCCATGACATTGCTGCCCAACTTGCCAAGATGGCACCTATATTCCTCTGGCCTTGGCGAACTGCAAGACACAAACACCAAAGGCGCCCACCGACACAAGAGTGGACACGCCGCCCATCGTGGACAACTTGGTAGCACAAGGACCAATAGGCTAGGCACAAGAGAATTCCCAGTTCGATCCCAAGAACATAGAACCAGGAATGCTACCACATCGTCAACCATGTGGGATTTTCTACATCCTTTGGCCGTGGCATGGGAAAATGACAGATAGGATCGATGAAGGTGGAATTCATGGCTAGGGTTTTACCGCCCCGGCCACCCAAGGAGAGTGGCCCTTGGTATATGCCACATGCACTACTGAGAAATGTAGTCATTGGACACATGTGTGGGACACCGGCAGACCCAGATTAGTGCATGGATGTACACCCATTATTTCTGGCAAAAAAAACTTGTATATCTATATTTATTTCACATCTAGAGTAATATGCATCAAATAAATTAGGTAAAACATTTATATTTAGTATACTATGTACACCCATTATAAATATGCTGGTTCTACCACTGAACCCCGGACCCATGGTCACATGGTTTGTATGGTAATTTTCCAAAGTGACATACCTATATGCCTGAACTAAAGTTTGAAGTCTTTTTTTCTGCGTATTTGTTTTTAGAAATCGACAAAGAAACTATACAGTGAAAAATAAAGGTGGTACCGAATATTTTACATGCATCATGGAAATTAGGGACACCTGAATTCTGCCGTCCGTGCTCAAATCTGTTGCTGCAAGGGTGGTGTGATTGAAGTGGTAGGCGATGGAGGTGGTGGCGGTGCAACTGTGGAGGTGGGTGGGATGGAGTTGGGAGAAGTGGTGGAGTGGAGGCCATCAAGGAAGGAAGGGGCCTTGTTGGGTCATCACCTCACCTGGAGCTGAAAGGGAAAGGAAACAGACATGGTCATGGACCACGCACGGACCGGCCTCACGTATCTCCCCCGGTCCCTTTCAAATCACGCACGATCGATGCGCCCCCTGCCTCAGTTTTGCATCTCGCCTCGCCTTTTAATCTCCCATCTCAGCCTGTCTGTCGACCCATCGGCGGTGCGGCGTTGCCGAAAGCTAGGCGCCGGACCATGCTAGCTGTTGCTAATCGCAACGACGACGAACTCACCCGTCATCAAAAAGAAAAAAGTAAAAGAAAAACGACGCCGAACTCAGTTATTTTTTGACGTATATATAGGGTTATATATTAAACCTCCTGGTCTTACATCCTTGGATGCATGTAGCTATAACTCAGGGTCTTTAACTTGCAGGCGACATATATATATGAAGTAGAGAACAAATAGATAACAACCATGCATGACAAGATAAGTTGTGCACAAAACATTTTCTCTCCATATAAAAGGATAATATATCAAGAATATACTGTATAAAGTATAACTGAGTTCTACAACACCTCAATATCATGATCAATTCGAAACATCGAGATGCATAAATTATTGAAAAAAATAACAAGGTCAACGACATCAACTAGTGACCTCACAACACACGAAGATTCTCCAAAATCAACACCTCCAAGAAGGTAACGAGACAAAAGTGTTGACATTGTTGGATCCAGTTGAAGACTATATCATGAGTTTTCATCCGTGAAAAAAAAACAACGACGACGAACTAGGTTATTTTTTCAATGGCAAGTTGAAACGACATGAGCTAGAAGAGAGGCCATCGGGGGAGCCGCCATCTAAAACCCATCTCAGGTTCCTTTCCCTCTCGCCGGTGACGCTGGTGGTTCGTCCGCCTCTGGTGGCCTTGGGGTCTTGGAGGCGTGTTGGACCATGGCCTCTCGCCGACGAGAGGGTTCCCATACTTTGTTTAGGTTATTTTTCAGTGTCTTTTTCGAGGTGGTGAGGCGGCGACTACAACTTGAAGTCAGAATAAGGTTCTTATCGTCCTACCTCGCTCTGGTGGTGCATCTATTAGCAACAGAGGGAGCGTGGATATGTTTGTCCGAAGGATCTCTTGGGATTTGGTCATTTTTCGGGTGTAGTTTGAGATCAGCTCTTCCAATCTAGGTTTTTCATTTTCGATGACATTTGTTGATCTAGTGCGCTAGTCCTTTGGGGTCTTAGCACGACGATTTCCTACCACTCTACTAAAAAAAGCTCTTCAATGGCAAGCTGTGCCCAGCTCCGATGACGGAGAGGTGGAGGACGGCGGCGCGCCTTCGGCTCGCGCTAATGTTTGTAGTCGTCGCTAGGTGGTCCAAAGACCCACTTGTAGTTTTCTTACTTTTAGTCCTCTTTATACTGTTGTGTATGATTATTAATAGATCCTTGGAGTAGGGTTATTAAACCTCCTTGTCTTTACATCCTTGGATGCATGTAGCTATAACTTTACCCAAGACGACGCAAGGCAACAGGGTCTTTAACTTGTAGGCGACATATATGAAGTAGAAAACAAATTGAACCATGATAAAGATATGTTATGCATTAGCAACACATTTGAAAAAATATTTTCTCTCCATAAAACGATAATATATCAATAATATATAAAGTATAATCGAGTTCTATAACAACTCAATATCACGAGCAATTTGAAACATCCAGATGCATAAATTATTAAACACTAACAAGATCAACGACATCAACTAGTGACCTCACTTCACATGAGCCACCAGAAGATTCTTCAAAATCAATGCCTCTAGGAAGGTGACGTGACACAAGTTCGCCATTGTTGGATCCAGTCGAAGACTATATCATGAGTTTCACTAGAAGAGAAGGACCGGAGAATTTTCATGCAATGCCGTCAACAAGACAAAATCGACTCCCAAGAGCATATGTTGAGTCTCGCCTCCCAGGTCACCTCACAGGCGATTGTAGAGGCTCCCCAATCGACGCCCAAAAACTAGTTCTCGTTCGCTTATTCCACCTCGCCTTTGCCGGAGGATGGCAGCGGTAGGGTGCCCCCAATAAGCTTTTCTTCCTTTTCCCCTATTTATCTCCTTCCATCCACCTCACCTTGTGCTCATAATGAGCAACCTCGATCTGGCTATCGTCATAGACTTCGATCTAGCCCAAGCCATTCGCCTTAGATCTTGATGTCGCCAATTGGTGTGTTGGCCATGGTCTGGCGACTCCTCTGCTCCTACATGTGTACCCATGGGTGCATCCTGGGAGCCGAGGCTCGACAACCGGTACAAGTATTGGACTTCTCCACGAGTGGTCAGCACGGACAAATGCATGGTGCTCCTAGACCCCGGGATCGGATGAGATCCGATCGTGATCATGAAGCTCGCTTTTTCGACATCATGGGGCACATTGACATTTGTATCTATGTCTCGATATCAATGGTGTTGGCAGAGGTGGGGTATTTGAAGGTGTCCACGGTTGGAAGGCCATAAGGTGTCGATGAATTAAATCAAGTTCAAGACTACTAAGTAATTGCAGGTGCGGGGTCTTGGATGTGATGAACATAATACTTCATAGGTTGTTAGAGAATCTCCACCTACGCCTCCCAAGCCGTGTCCGGCAGCAGTGTCGGGCTAGGCATTTGGGGGCTCTGGTTCTTAGTGTAGGCCATTTGGTAGGCCTTCCCCACACACGCGACACTCAAAAAATTGACCCCAAACAAATTCGACATAAATAAAATGAAAACTATAGAAAATTCATATAGAACAATCAAATACATACTTTAAATAAATAAAATTTTGTTACAGTAATCCAAACATACCTAATAAATAGTTTCATCAGTTTAAATAAATAAAAATTCAAACATTGTGTCCTTTGGGCACCCACAAATGCTCCACCAGATCATCTTGCGGTCACCCATGAACACTTCAATCACAAATTTCTTGATTCATGGCAAGGAAAGAATTAAAGTCCGGTGACACACCTCATGATCAACAACGGCAACATGGCCCTAGTTCTCAAATGATTGATCATAAACCACTATAGCATCTCGCTCACTCTTGATGATCATGTTGTGCGTGATCACACATGCATATTTCACCTCAAACATGTGTGAGGTTGACCAAGTAAGAGAAGGGTACCTAACGATAGAAAAAAGAGCTTGAAGCACACCAAATTCCCGCTCGACACAACATCTTTCCAAGCCTCCTAACACGTATTAAACCAAGTTGTTTCATCAGTGTGAGGATCAGAGATTGTCTTCACAAATGTCGCCCGTCTAGGATAAATGCCAACAATAAAGTAGTAGCCTTTGGTGTATGGGTGACCATTGATCTCAAAGTTGACTGTCAGGCTTGGCCTTCAATAGGTATGCCAAACAGCAAAGAGTGCTGCAGAATATTGATGTTGTTGTGAGATCCATCCATGCCTAATTACAAGTCACCTAGCATTGATGGTTATACTGGCTATTTTATAAAGAAAAATTGGGATACAATCAAAATAAAGTTCTATCAGTTATGCAATGCCTTTCATGTATATGACTTAGATCTTCAAAGTATCAACACTACATATATTCTACTCATTCAAAATACTAATAACCCCATGTCTGCATCGGACTTTAGACCTATTTCTCTAGTAAGTATGACACTTAAAATAATTAATAAATTGGTTGCCGACAGACTATAAAAGTTTATTATTCCCCTGATCCACAAAAACCAATATTGGTTTTATTAAGACAAGAAATATCCGGGATTGTTTAGCATGGGTTTCTGAGTATCTAGATATCTGTCATAAATCAAATAAAGAAATTTTTATTTTGAAGATTGAATTTGACAAGGTGGAATTTAGTGCAGTTCTTTCTATGCTCAGACATCTTGGATTTGGGGAAAGATCCATATTACATGGTGCAACTACCTCTATTATCCTAAACCTGGGAAGAAAATAAAATGCATGAGAGGTGTGAGACAGGGAGACGCCCTCTCACCAATTTTATTTGTTTTAGTTGCTGAACTACTCCAAATTGTGATCAATAAAGCATGGATAGAGTGACAAATGAGGACTCCTTTGTATAGATCATATGGAAAAGATTTTCCTATTTTACAATATGTTGATGACACCCTGATTATATGCCCAGCTGAACCAAACCAATTGAAAAGGATTAAATATATTCTTGATAGATTCTGTAATTCTAATGGTGTCAGAGTAAATTACTGCAAAACCTCCATGATTCGAATAAATGTTACATCTGTAAGATGCCATGAGCTAGCAGATATCTTGGGACGCAAAGGAGAAAGCCTACCATTTATCTACTTGGGTATCCCAATGGGAACATTTAAGCCAAGAATTGAAGACCTAATATATCTAGTTGAAAGAGTGGATAAAAGAATGGCTGGTATTGCTAATATATTATCATATTCTAGCAGGATTATGGTGATTAAATCAACTATCTCTCTTATTCCTATCTTTGCAATGAGCACTATTATGGTACATCTTACCATTATGGATCACTTTGAGAAAACCTATAGAATTATTTTATGAAACAATAAAGATATCCAGAAAAATGGTAAATGCCTAGCTAAATGGGAGACTGTATGCCTTCCCAAAAATAATGGTGGGATGGAATCTTAAATCTCGGAATTCAAAACAAAGCTCTGACTACGAAATTCCTTTTCGAACTCTTTAACAAGAAAGATGTTCCATGGGTCCATATGATATGGGAAGCACATTATCAAGATGGGAAATTACCCCAAGGAAGATCCACCAAAGGCTCATTCTGGTGGAATGACTACTTTGCACTTATTGACACATTCAAAAATCATGCTATATGCAAGTTTAAGGAAGGCAAAACCACTCTGTTATGAAAGGATAAATGGAAGGAAGACAGACTGCAGAACATGTACCCACAATTCCACTCTCTTACAAAAAATCAGGATATTACTGTTAAGAGTGCTACTAAACAGTATAATGATGATATATCCCAACTCTTCCATTTTCCTTTATCATCAAATGCAATGCAACAGAGCAATGAACTCAATATTTTTCTATAGAATAGGACCCAACAGAATATGGACGATGTTTGGTCTTTCCTATGGGGATAAAATTACTCTACTAAGACGATTTATTGAGGCAATTATTGATCCACCGGAAGCCCCGATGCCTTTTAAATGGATATGGGAATCATGTTGCCTATCAAAGCACAATTTTTATTTTATCTACTACTTCTAGACAGACTCAATACTAAAATTTGATGTCAAGGAAAAATTCTATGTAGAAAGCAATAATGATGATAGTCATAATGAACACTTGATCCACATTTTAGTTGAATGTGATTGCAGTCAAAAAAATTGGTGGAAGATAAACTTTGAATGGGCCACAAGCTCGCCTCTTATTGAAGGCAAACAAAGACTGAATAGCATCTGCTTCAAGGAGATTCTGATTGTAGGCTGCTAGAGTATTTGGAACCACATGAATAAGATTATATTTGATCATGAAGTTATTAGTCAAGACATATGTCTTAGTATGTTCAAGGAATTCTTCTCCCTAATCATGCATAGAGCTAAACCTAGTCTCAAGGAAGGAATGCATCAATAGCTAGCTACTTTATGAATATTTCTATTTCCATCTATAATTAACATGTAAATATTGGCCTACTTGTCCCATAATATATAAAAAATCGCATAGTAGGGGTATTCCCTACTGTTTGTGCTTCGAAAAAGATCCAGCCATGCCAAAATACAGGATGCCAAATCCATAGGTCATAGTCTATGACAACTTCAAGTATCACACTGCACTCTTTGATATGTACTTTGTACATCGCTTGCCAAGCGAACATATAGTTTTTCCATCACAAGCGCATGCAGTCAATGCTACCAAGCATCCCAGGAAATCCCCTCGCTGTATATTGTTCTAGGATCCGAGCCACATCTTCTTCATTTGGTGCTTTTAGGTATGTTTACTCGAACACTCCAAAAATGCCTCAACAAAACCTATGCACACATTCAAAAGCTATGGACTCAGCAATCCATAGTTAGTCATCTTGTGTGTCTCTAGGAGCGCCATATTCAAGTCAAATCAATGCAACCGTGCATTTCTGAGTAGACAAGAAACCTACCAAGCTTGTGCAATCTTTCTTGCAAATGAAGTAGGGATGAAACTCTCTCACGCCATGCAAAATCTTTTTGAACAATTCCTTGTTTATCCTAAAGCGGCGCTGAAAGATGTGTGGTGGATGTGTTGGATCGTCGATGAAGTATTCGACCTCAAGCATCAAAGCGACGGTCATTCGCTGCCAGTCCTTGTTCGTCTTAGTTCCAGGCCTTGAGCCTTAAGTTTCGATCGTAGATGAAGGAGGCAATTGATGATCATCACACACTCTTCATCATCGGCATGCGCATCGACTTCATCAAGCTCCAATTGCTCCATCGTCATATCGTCATCGATGTTCATCATGTAAACATCATAGAACAAAATGCAGTCAAAGGGCCAAACACGTGCTGATCCATGGGAGGAGCCAAAAATAAATAAAAGCTCACATTGGAAAATAGGCGAACACCTTATGTGCACGGCGACTTCGTGGTGGTCTTGGTGAGAGCTGTGGAGACAAAACGACAGCGAGACGAGGGTGAGGCAATGACGATAAGATGATGAGAGTTGTAGGATCTTGGCTTGGGGTGGCAAAACGAGGGGGGAGGGGGAGCGTGGACAGTAAGGGAGGAGTGGCCGGTTCGCTGCAAAGGTCCCTGTACACCGAATCTACTGTGGCTGTAGTTGCCGGCCATCCCGGTTCGCTGGGACGCACCGGTGCAGGGCTTTTTTTTTGTCTCACCCCTAAGGCAATTTGGGACGCCTAGTGGAGATGCTGTTATAGGACACGGTTTTGCCAGAGGTGATTTTCTCGTCCAAACCGCACACGTGATGCTCCACCCTGGAAATTTAACTCAGAAGTTAAATCTCAACCAAGGGGATCGAACTTGCGCCGGCAAGAAAGCACCACTGAGCTTACCACTGGGTCAGATGCGCATCCACAATGGTGTACTCTTACTATTATCCAAGAAATGTAAATTGTATATATTATACCGAGCACGTTTGATCATCTAGTAGGTGTAAATATCGTTTGCGTAAAACACATTATCTCATATTATTTTGACTTTGCTGTCGTGTGCATCTTCGGAAGTCAAGCATTTTTTCGGGCCGTAGTTCCGCGGGATGCACTAGAGGAAAAAGGGCCATCCGTTCGCGACCCCTCGGAGCATTAGTCCCGGTTGCGCCACCAACCGGGACTAATGCTAGCACGCGTCCCGGTTGGAGCGGACACGGGGCCAGGGGGCATGGGTCCCGGTTGGTAAGGGGGCATGCGTCCCGGTTGGAGCCACCAACCGGGACTAAAGGTTTAACCACGTGGCACGCACCTTTAGTTCCGGTTCTTGCTTCAACCGGACTAAAGACCCTTGCCTCTATAAATGCAACGCCCCAGCCCCCTCTGCCTCCACTCTGTTTTTTCGAATGGTGTAAGGCGTGAGGGTGTGTGCTAGTTTTTTTTTCATGCATGCATTGAAGGTGTTTGTTGAAATGTTTGAGTGAAAAATCCCGTTGAATTTCTCATAGAACAAAAATATAGAAGGTGTCCGAGACGCACTTGAGCTTTCTCCTCTTTATTTCCCTCGATCGAGGTTAGCAATCTTATCTTTTCTAGGTCATTGATACAATTCATGTGTCGGTGTGAATTGGTTATTTCACTATTTATGATGTCCTGTTTTTTGATAAACTTACTTATATGATGCAGATGAACGGTCGGGAATGGATGTACGGTGACCGGCGGGTAGCCGGTATATCAATGGCGTGTACAAATTTATCTATGTGGCTACGGCAAACAAAGAGAATGGATTTATACGTTGTCCATGTGTTCAATGTCGGAACAACAAGGAGTACTCTTCCTCGAAAATCATTCATGCCACCGATTATGAAAGGTTTCATGCCCAACTATAATTGCTGGACCAAGCACGGGGAAAGAGGGGTTATGATGGAAGATGGTGAAGAAGAAGATGATGATAACAACTATCATCATATGTTTCTGAATACGTGATACCGCAATGGAAGATAATGGAGGAAAAAGGTGAAGAACGGGCATCGGATGAGCCGGCCGATGAACTTGGTAGGGTCATTTCGATGCAAAGCGAGGGTGAAACAGAAAATGAGAAGTTGAAGTTAGAGGGCATGTTAGAAGATCACAAGAAATTGTTGTACCCAAATTGTGAAGATGGCAGCACAAAGCTCGATGCGACACTTTAATTGTTGCGATGGAAGGCGAGTGTGGTCTAACCGACTCCTCATTTGAAAAGATGCTAAAAATAATGAAGCCAAGTTTCCAAAACATAACGAACTTCCGAGAGTACCTCTGAAGCAAAGAAGACTCTCATCCTCTGGGATTAGATGTGCAAAAGATACATGCATGCATTAATGTGCATCCTCTACCATGTAAGGAGTATGAGAATTTAGATAAATGCCGGTATGCAGCGTTACGGTATAAGATCGAACGAGATGACCCTGGTGATGTTGAGGAGAGCCCCTCCGAAGAGGGTTCTGCTAAGGTTATGTGGTATGCTCCTATAATACCAAGGTTGAAACGCATGTTCGAAACAAAGAGCATGCCAGTTGTGGCGATGGCACAAAGAAGACCGTAAGAAAGACGGGAGTTGAGACACCTGGCCGATGGGTCACAGTGGAGAAAAATCGAGAGACTTCCGGACTTTGCGGTGGCGCAAGGAACTTATGGTTTGGTCTAATACGGATGGCATGAATCCTTTTGGGAGCGAGCTGCAAAGATCCTGGCCCGTGACTCTATGTATCTACAACCTGCCTCCTTGGTCGTGCATGAAGCGTAAGTTCATTATGATGCCGTGCTCATCCAAGGCCCGAAGCAACCGGCAACGACATTGATGTGTACCTTAGGCCATTAGTTGAAGAACTCTTACGTTGTGGGGCAAACCAGGTGTACGTCGTGGGATGAGAACAAACAGGGCCATTTAATCTACGAGGGTTGTTATTCGTAACCATCAATGATTGGCCTGCTCTTAGTAACCTTTCATGATGCACAAACAAAGGATATAAGGCATGCACCCACTGTTTAGATAAGACCGAAGGTACATATTTGCATAAATGCAAGAAGGTTGTGTACCTAGCGAATCGACGATTTCTTCCGACCAATCATCCCGTGAAAGAAAGGCAAGCATTTCAAAGGTGAGGCGGATCACCGGAAGAAGCCTGAACTCCCATTTGGTGATGATGTATTTGGTATGGTCAAGGACATAGAAGTAATCTTTGGAAAGGGTCCCATGGTCAATCAGTTCAACGACGTCGCTACAGGACACACACCCATGTGGAAGAAGAAATCTATATTTTGGGAGCTGCCATATTGGAAAGTCCTGCGTGTCCGCTCTTCAATCGACGTGATGCACGTGGCGAAGAATCTGCGTGAACCTGCTAGGATTCCTAGGCGTGTATGGGAAGACAAAAGATACACACACAAGCAGGAGGACCAACAAATTATGAAAGACCCAAAGAACATGCATACAGATAACAAAGACGGATAAAGGCGTCACTTAAGTCGTGCCGCTATGCTCTTACCAAAGCGAGAAGGAAATATTTTTGAAGTCCTTTACAGATCAAGGTGCCGGGCTTCTCATCTAATATAAAGGGATAATAAATATGGCGAGAAAAGTTCCAAAACCTGAAGTCCGATGATCACGTGATTATGACGCATTGCTTCCGATTGCATTGAGGGGCTTCTACCGGAAAATGTTCGAGTACCCATTGTGAAGCTGTGCATTCCTCAATGCAATATCTCGAAGGTAATCAATCCGGATATTCTGCCAAGGTTCTGGAAGGATGTGGTACAATGTCTTGTTAGTTTTGAATTGGTGTTCCCACCGTCCTTCTTCAATATTATGACGCATCTCCTGGTTCATCTAGTGGAAGAGATTGCCATTCTCGGTCCGGTATTTCTGCACAATATGTTCCCCTTTGAGAGGTTCATGGGAGTCTTAAAGAAATATGTTCATAACGTGCTAGAATGTAAGGAAGCATCTCAAGGGATATGGAGCAGAGGAGGTCATTGAGTTTTGTGTTGACTTTATTCGACCTTAAGCCGATTGGTGTTTCGACTCGGCATGAGGGAAGACTAAGTGGAAAAACGCTGGGAAAGAAAGCAATGATATGTAGGGACGGGATTCTTTCACTAAAGCACACTACAGTTCTACATAATTCCACCTTGGCAGCTCCAGATATGGAGGAACACAAGAATATTGTACGCTCAAAAACCGGGAAGCCTGAATCATGGATTACGATGAACACATGAAGTCTTTCGGTGGTTGGATGCGGACACATCTCTTGAATGACACCACTGTTGGAGATCAGCTATACTTGTTGGCAGCGTCACCATCTTCTACGTATTGAATTTCCAAGGTACGAAATAAATGGGAATACATTCTACACGATCGCCAAGATAAAAGAGCACCAACCAAAATAGTGGTGTCCGCTTTGATGCAATAGGCGAGAATGGACAAAAGGACACATATTATGGTTACATAGAGGAGATATGGGAACTAGACTATGGAGTCTCTTTTAAGGTCCCTTTGTTTCACGCAAATGGGTCAACCTGAATGGGGAAGGGTAAAGATAGACCAGTTATGCGGAATGACAAGTGGATCTCAACAATCTTGGTTATAGAGATGAACCATTCGTCCTAGCCAATGATGTGTCTCAGGTTTTCTATGTGAAGGACATGTCCTCCAGACCGAAAAAAGAAAAAATATGCAAACGAATACATCATATGATGAGCCAAAGCGTCACATAGTTATTTCAGGGAAAAGAAACATCGTGGGAATCGAGGACAAGACAGACATGTCAGAAGATTATAATAAGTTTGATGAAATTCCGCCCTTCACAGTGAAAACTGACCCAAGCATTCCGTTAAGTAAAGAAGATGCTCCATGGTTACGTCTGAAGCGGTCATAAGGAATGACATATGCCAAGAAGTTCATGCTCATATTATGTAACTCTAGTTCATGTCTTTCGCGGTTTGTGGCTTGACCGAAGGATATCTTTCGCGGTTTGTGGCCTTTAGTCCCGGTTTGTAGTCTCGCTTTTAATATTAATAAATGTCTTGAGTGTTAGTCCCATTTTGTGGCTGGACCGAGTGCCTCTATGAACAGTTTCTCGGAGATGCCGGAGGGCCCAGGCTCGTCGGCATCTCCTGGCAACATGATGGTGTCCTGCTCTCGAAAACCATCTTGCAGCTTGTAACTTCACTAACTAGATCAATCGCCTCGGAGCTAACTAATTTCACATATTAGGAGTGCCTCTATGACCAGTTCTCGGAGATGCCGAGGATCGGGCTCGTCGGCATCTCCACAGGCTGGCCGTAGTGGTGTCCCTGCTCTCGAAAACCATCTTGCAGCTTGTAACTTCACTAAATAGATCAATACGCCTCGGAGCTAACTAATTTCACATATTAGGGAGTGCCTCTATGACCAGTTCTCGGAGATGCGGAGGACTGGGCTCGTCGGCATCTCCACAGGCCGATGGTGTCCCTGCTCTCGAAAACCATCTTGCAGCTTGTAACTTCACTAACTAGATCAATACGCCTCGAGCTAACTAATTTCACATATTAGGAGTGCCTCTATGACCAGTTCTCGAGATGCCGGAGGACCTGGCTCGCTCGGCATCTCCTCAAACTGGCCGATGGTGTCCTGCTCTCGAAAACCATCTTGCAGCTTGTAACTTCACTAACTAGATCAATACGCCTCGCTAACTAATTTCACATATTAGGGTGCCTCTATCGATTTCTCGGAGATGCCGGAGGATCTGGCTCGGCATCTCCCCGAACTGGCCGTAGTGGTGTCCTCGCTCTAAAACCATCTTGGAGATGCCTCAAACTGGCTGGAGGACTGGACTCACAAGGATGCATATTTATAGTACAAGCTCGGCATAATGTCGACACTCACCCCTATTATTAGTGCGACTCATCTTTAGTCCGGTTGGTGTCTCCAACCGGGACTAAAATTCATCTTTAGTCCCGGTTGGTGACACCATCCGGGACAAGGTACAATCCACGACATAATGTCGACACTCACCCCTATTATTAGTGTTGTCGCCCACTGCCAGAATCCCTTGATCATGCGGTTGGTTTCTCCAACCGAGACTAAATATGAACCCTCTCTTTATATAGGCATTTCCCTATTTATTAGGTAACACTTAAGACATTTATTAATATTAAAACGGGACAAATCGGGACTAGCTAACACTCAGGCCTAAAGCCGCCCCTTTAGTCATAATCATGCCTAGTCCTATAGTACGCAGCTTGTGGTCTTCATCGTCGTCGTCATCATCGCGTCATCGTCACACCGCCACTCGGGATCCTCGGCCCATCCATGGCATATACCAGGCCATTCAGCCTCGGGTTCACGGCGGGTGGGAGAGGGTCTCTGGAAGAGGCGATGCCATCACGGGACAGTGTGGGGCCTGTGGCGGGTGGACTCGTGGGCACCGTAGGCGAGGATGGTCTCCCCCGGCGATGTAGCGCATCACTTCGATGATAGTACGGTTCTCCCACCACAGACGACGGCCGACTTCGTTGTGGTTCACCGATGGCGGGCCATCACCCTCGTACCTGGCGAGCTCCCTTTCACGCCTATTAGCGAAGAAGGCATTCCAGGTGTCATAGTTGTCGGGATCCCACTGGGGATCCATCCGCTGCTCCGGCGTGAGCTCGTGGTAGAAGTGGTTTGTGATGGCCGCCTGACGTGCAGAACCTTGAGGGACAGGAGGGACAGGAACCCCTCCAACTCGGCATCCAGTACGGGCGGTACCCCGGTGGACAAGGGTAGTTGGAGGCGCACAGCGCCTCGGTCTCCTCGAGGGTCAGAATGGCCCAGTAGGCGTTGTCCATTGTTCCAAGAGAGGAAGGTATGGATGTGTGGATAGCCATGACACGATCACCCTAAATATAGAGGGAAAGGGCGGGAAAACTTGGCGTGAAGCTTTGGGAAATGGCGGGAAATATCTTTAGTCCCGGTTAGTGACTACATCCAGGACTAAAAGCTCTAGTAGAAAGGAAAGGCGGAAAACTTGGCGGAAGAGGTGGGAAATGGCGGAAAATATTTTTAGTCCCGGTTTGAATACATCCCGACTAAATTTGTGCCAACAATGATCATGTTTCAAAAAACCCTTTTCCATTTTCCGAGCGCAAAAAGCAGTCGTTTGTGAAGTAACCACCAAAATGCCGTTTCACAATGCTACCGTCCCATTTTCCTAAAATACTAGACCACCTTACATGGAATATCTCCCAACCGGTACATCTCAAACCTTTTCGTCCATCCCGTAAAAGGACAAATGTCTGCCGAATCGTGAAGTCCGGTTTGTACTACAGTACATGATCTATCGCCGTGATTTTTGAAAAAATCATTTTAGACTCGCAATATGTGGTTTCTTCAGAGATCCAATGCAAGTTCTAACGATGCCCGCCCCTATCTTCATGCACACCGGTTCGACCATAGTTAGAAATTCAGATAATTCAAAACAGCATAATAAATTCAAAAAAATCCGAACAATGAAAATCCTTCCGTGGTGTCATATTATGTTACATAGTTGAAAGAAAAATACCAGACTTGGTATATTGATCATGTTTCAAAAACCTTCACAAAATGACCTATCATGTTCGAGGTTTCATGGCTTTCGGTCCAAATGACCGATGTTATGTGTGAATCACGGCATAGTTTGTGATGTTGTGCCCATATTATGCATGTGTGTGGACATTGGTATGGAGAACAATGTTGCAGAGGAAGTTTTCCTTTGTCGCACCGGAAAAGCCCTTTTCCATTTTCCGAGCGCAAAAACGGGTCGTTGTGAAGTAACCACCAAAATGCCGTTTCACAATGCTACCGTCCATTTTCCTAAAATACTAGACCACCTTACATGGACTATCTCCCAACCGGTACATCTCAAACCTTTTTCCATCCCGGGTAAAAGGACAAATGTCTGCCGAATCGGCGTGAAGTGGGTCCGGTTTGTACTACAGTACATGATCTATCGCCTGTGATTTTTGAAAAAATCATTTTAGACTCGCAATATGTGGTTTCTTCAGAGATCCAATGCAAGTTCTAACGATGCCCGCCCCTATCTTCATGCACACCGGTTCGACCATAGTTAGAAATTCGATAATTCAAAGCGGGCATAATAAATTCAAAAAAAATCGAACAATGAAAATCCTTCGTGGTGTCATATTATGTTACATAGTTGAAAGGAAAAATACCAGACTTGGTATATTGATCATGTTTCAAAAACCTTCACAAAATGACCTATCATGTTCGAGGTTTCATGGCTTTCGGTCCAAATGACCGATGTTATGTCTTGAATCACGGCATAGTTTGTGATGTTGTGCCCATATTATGCATGTGTGGACATTGGTATGGAGAACAATGTTGCAGAGGAAGTTTTCCTTTTTTTATGCATCGGAAAAGCCCTTTTCCATTTTCCGAGCGCAAAAAACGGGTCGTTGTGAAGTAACCACCAAAATGCCGTTTCACAATGCTACCGCCCCATTTTCCTAAAATACTAGACCACCTTACATGGACTATCTCCCAACCGTACATCTCAAACCTTTTGCCCATCCGGGTAAAAGGACAAATGTCTTAATCGGTGGGAAGTGGGTCCGGTTTGTACTATAGGTACATGATCTATCGCCGTGATTTTTGAAAAATCATTTTAGACTCGCAATATGTGGTTTCTTCAGAGATCCAATGCAAGTTCTAACGATGCGCCCCTATCTTCATGCACACCGGTTCGACCATAGTTAGAAATTCGATAATTCAAACGGGCATAATAAATTCAAAAAAATCCGAACAATGAAAATCCTTCACGTGGTGTCATATTATGTTACATAGTTGAAAGGAAAAATACCAGACTTGGTATATTGATCATGTTTCAAAAACCTTCACAAAATGACCTATCATGTTCGAGGTTTCATGGCTTGGCTTTCATCCAAATGACCGATGTTATGTGTCAATCACGGCATAGTTTGTGATGTTGTGCCCATATTATGCATGTGTGTGGACATTGGTATGGAGAACAATGTTGCAGGAGGAAGTTTTCCTTTTGTCGCATCGGAAAGCCCTTTTCCATTTTCCGAGCGCAAAAACGGGTCGCTTTGTGAAGTAACCACCAAAATGCCGTTTCACAATGCTACCGCCCCATTTTACTAAAATACTAGACCACCTTACATGGACTATCTCCCAACCGTACATCTCAAACCTTTTCGTCCATCCGTAAAATGACAAATGTCTGCTAATCGGCAGGAAGTGGTCCAAACCTTTGTTTTTGAATTATTTATTTAAATCCAAACACTTTTATGTTTAAATTTTTCTAAATTCCAAATTGATATTAAAAAATATAAGTTAATTCATTTTTAATTGTAAATGGTTCATATTTTAAATGGTTACATTAATTATTTTTAAAATGTAAAATGTTTTTGAATTATTTATTTAAATCCAAACACTTTTTATGTTTAAACTTTTTCTAAATTCCAAATTAATATTCAAAAATATAAGTTAATTCATTTTAAAAGGTTACATTAATTATTTTTTAAAAATAGAATATGTTTTTGAATTATTTATTCAAATCCATACACTTCTTATGTTTAAAGTTTTTCTAAATTCCAAATTGATATTAAAAAAATATAAGTTAATTCATTTTTAATTGTAAATGGTTCATATTTGAAATGGTTACATTAATTATTTTTTAAAACAGAAAATATTTTTGAATTATTTATTTAAATCCAAACACTTTTTATGTTTAATTTTTTTTCTAAATTCCAAATTGATATTAAAAAATATAAGTTAATTCATTTTTAATTGTAAATGGTTCATATTATAAATGGTTACATTAATTAATTTTTAAAACAGAAAATGTTTTTGAATTATTTATTTAAATCCAAACACTTTTTATGTTTAAATTTTTTCTAAATTCCAAATTAATATTCAAAAATATAAGTTAATTCATTTTAAAAGGTTACATTAATTATTTTTTAAAAATAGAATATGTTTTTGAATTATTTATTCAAATCCAAACACTTCTTATGTTTAAAGTTTTTCTAAATTCCAAATTGATATTAAAAAATATAAGTTAATTCATTTTTAATTTTAAATGGTTTATATTTTAAATGGTTACATTAATTATTTTTTAAAACAGAAAATGTTTTTGAATTATTTATTCAAATCCAAACACTTCTTATGTTTAAAGTTTTTCTAAATTCCAAATTAATTATCATTTAAAAAACAATACAAATTTAAACCCCAAAATAAAAAATAAGGCGGAACAGAGAGAAAATACGAAAAATTTGAAATCGGGAATATGTCCCGTTGGAGCCACCAACCGACTAAAGACCCTCAAGGCCAACGCTTGGGCTGAAAATATTGAGTATAGGTCGGTTGGTGGCTCCAACCGGACGTATTTAGTCCCTTGGAGCCACCAACCGACTAAAGGTCCCTACTAGTTAACCATGCCCCTTCTCCTTCTTCCCGCCTCTTCTCACTCACCGCAAGAGATCGCCATGCCGCGAGGACAACCGCCGACGCCGTCAGTCGCCTAACCATCGTCCGCCATTGGCCTCCACGCTGCCTCATTGTGCTTATCCTCCTCGCCGAGGAATCAAGCCCTGATCGAATCAACCGCGTCTTCCCCATCACCGACGAGCCCGCCTTGCCATCACCGTTCGCCGATCTCCTCCCTCCAAGGCTACACACGCCGAGGGTGAGCTTGTAACTCTGGGACCCTTCTTTCCTCCCTAGCGCTCCTTCTCACGCCGCCCGCCGCCATCCGCCGCTGCATGTTGTCGCGTCTATTCCGGTGACCAAATCCGGCGGTGCCCTACTAGTTAGGTTCGCCTCGGCCCTCTTCGAACAAACCCATGCACGCCTCCCGAGCCTCTAGCAACGTCGCCGCCACCACACAAAGGCTCACCGGCGATGTGATGTCTGGGTGGGGCTCATGCTTGCGTGGAGGCCGAGTTGGCACTAGGGCCCATCTGTCGATCTCACGGCTAGGGTCGCCCGGTAAAAACTATTTGCCTTTTGTTTTTAATTCGTAAAATGATTTAATATTGTAAAATCAATAACTTATTGTTTATAAGTCAGAAAAATACAAATAATATATCAAATTGTTCAGAAAAATGAAACCTATCTATTTAACATATAATCATGCATTGTTAAACAACTTAAATGACAAGTATAATTAGAAGAACAAATGCACCCCTCTCATATGTTCCGTAGTTTCTCCGAGTAAGGGTTTTCACCCCTCGGAACCCCGATTAAATCATCGAGCATGTCTTAGGGTTACATTCCAATGCAAATTAACTTGTCATATCATCATACTTGCTTGAGCATTGCATCGATGCCATGTGTTGATTGTTTCCCTTTCTTTTCGGTGTTTCGATTATTAGGTTTATTATTAGTTAGGTATTATTAGGTTTATTAATTACTTTGGTATTATTGGTCTTCGCCCCACTCGATCACCGTGGGTAGCCCTGCACCGATTCACATTGTCAAGCAACTTAGGTGCATGTGGGTTCGACGATGTGCCTATCTACTACGGTTTCCCTTTCTCTTCATTTTATTATTGTGTATGTATATATTAGGGTTTCTCAATTAGGGTTTATATCTCTCAACCGCATTTAACTTTCTCCTTTAGCCGCTTTGACTTATTCGTTTCCACCTATGCGTAAAATATGGACCCACACGTCGAGACGAAGGAAAGGAAGAGTTGATCCAAGGTGTGATCCGTGGGAAGATAATTTAGACGTATCAACGTTTACGAACAACTCGGTGAGGGTGATCCTCTTTACGGAGTAGACAACTTGTTTGAGGTTGAAGGTGTTGCCTTCCATGAGAGAAGGCGATGCCTTGTGTAATCGAGAAGACGCACTCGGCAAGGTGCATGTAATATAAATCAATTCATTAATTAATCATCTGCTATCTATATAGAAATAGTAACGATCTTTCTTCTTTTAGCCCTCCGGATCGAAGGAATCTCGAAAAGAGCAGACGAGGCCCAACCAAAAGTTGCAAGACCATGAGAGGTTCAGATCGAAGATGTCGGCAG
Source organism: Avena longiglumis (assembly GCA_030063025.1). NCBI lineage: Eukaryota > Viridiplantae > Streptophyta > Magnoliopsida > Poales > Poaceae > Avena > Avena longiglumis. The sequence goes on along the minus strand of CP125973.1, from coordinate 494,099,868 downwards.
ACGGCAATCAAGCGACTCCGAAGTTGTCGCAACCAAATTTGTGGCACAATGCGGAGTAATCGTTAGGGACTTAATCCCGATCACCATTAGAAATTGGAATAGGCCTGCTAATGCGGATGAAGAGGGAACATGTTTATTTGTCCCTAACCACGCCAAAGATTTCTTGTGGAAGAGGCTCATGGTTAATTTCAAACTACGAAGATAGAGCTGGATCCAAATGCGGAGGATCCAGCTTGAGGACGCTTACAACATGGGAGAGCCATGGAGGCTAAGGTCGTGGAGTGGGCTTTGAAGAAGATGGCCCAATGTTTCACCAATGGAAGAAAAGATTGCACCTTGACTATGTCGTGAAAAGAAGACTCGATTTCAAGAATATTCAGTTTGAGAAGATAAAACCATTCGGGATGAGTTTGTGGAATACAAGAAATCGAAAAAGCTAAGAAAATGTCTCAAACGAATAAGTGAATGTCGCTAACAAGAAGTATCACCATACTATGGGGCAAGGTGGCTACTGGTGGCATTCCTAAGTGGGAGAAACTTGAGCAGGAACTGCGTGATAAAATATCACCCCTGCAGATGCATTTATTGGGTAGAACATGCAAGGAATTGGTTTTACGGGCATGGGGGCACGTTGGACTCGGAAGGAGGTGTATATATACCATACGACATAAAGAAGACCCCTTGCCAATCGAGAGGATGAGAAAAGCAGTAAAGGCTGTTAAAGATGGGGACTTCATTCCCGATAGAGAGAATGATGAGCTCACACTCGCCCTTGGAAATAAGGAACATGATGGACGAACACGAGGCACAATAGGCTCCCAATCATGGAGGACTGGGTTTCAAGAGAGGAAGAAATATCCGATAGAAGCCGTCGGAGAGTAAGGGCAGGCGGCGGTTGAAGCGTAAAGTCGAAAGAGCGAATGCGTTTAATTGAAGAACGATTAAAGCAACAACAAGATGAAAGTAACTCACTTAAAGAGCAAAGTACTACCGGCGCCCCATCTCAGCAGCACACTGCATTCGATGCTACCGGCCTATCGAATAATCGAAAAGCGATGTGGCTTCCACCGAGGTCCCGGTGATGACAATGGCGATGCCGATGATGCGACGATGGCTCCTGGCTACCCAGTGGATGATATCACGTAGATGACACAATGCGAGCTACATGTCAAAGTTGTGAACATATCAATGAAGGTGGCGGTCGGCTATGCCTTACCAATTGGACCCACACCAACTTACCACAGTCGTCCGGTTCCGGAGGGCTACTGTTGTTGTCGGCGTGGATGAAATCATGCCCACCTTTGAGGTTTTGGATCTTCACTACCTCGGTGAAGGGATGTGATCGTCGGTGACGAAAAAACGCCACCATTCTATGGTCAAGTATTGTATCGTGCTTCAAATCACACGCCAAGGCCATCTTCGCCGCCTCACCGTCTCCGGTAAATCGCCGCTGCAACCGCCTCCGTCGCCTCACCCGGCTCGTCGCCTCACCAATCTCCGGTGCAGCCATCGCCGCGGAGCCATCGCGCCTCGGGATAAAAAGCGTAAGCGTCATTGCCATCGTAAGGTGGCGATCGCCAAACGTAAACAAGAGCCTCTTCCAAAAGTACCAACGGTTCCTCCCAAGAGAGCTTATGACTGTCTTGAGAGGAGATCGCGGCGATCGTTGATGCGAAACGACAATGCGTTTTAAGCCGAGGCGGCCGAAGAGCCAGAGTTCCCAAAGACCAAAGAAGAAAAAGCCAAAGTGTTGAAAATGCTAAAGACTCTTCATCAACCCGAGCCAAAGCTGTCATCAGACTATGAGCGTTCTATTCTCAAGTCACATGCAGCACACAAAGCCTCGAAGAGCAGTACTGATGCAAGCGGGAAATCTGTTGCCCAGCTCGGAGAACAAGCAAAACAGACTTGCGCACCTCTCAAGGTGATTTCTCAAACCAATGTGGGGTCGAGCAAATATGGGGCCGAAGAGCGGATGATCCGTAGGTAGTTGCACAATCGGAAGCTGCCTGCTCAAGGTATGAGTATTGCCCAAGACTTATCCCGCTTAGAGTTCTTCCCGTGAGTGAAGTAGCATACCAATACCAAGACGGAAAACCTCTCGTCAAACTGAGGAGGTAAACAATCTTCCAACAAAATGCGAAGATTGCATAATCGGTACATGCATGCCACAAGGGCGGGCTAATCGGATAGTGCCGAGGGTTACAAAAAAGCATCATGGGAAAGAAAACGATGACATGATATCCATTGAATTTGATGAACTATTTCAATTATTCAATCAAGACGCCTTGGACAAATCGATCATGAGTGCCTATTGTCTGTAAGTACTAATTCTGTAATTAATTTAGTCTCCATCTATAATATTTTGTTTATTGCATGTATATAATCATACTTTAATATGCAGAATGAAGATTCTCGAATGCAGCAGAGGACAAATCTATGACATTGGCTTCATTGACCCATATTGGGTTCATGAAGCTAATCTCAAAATAAGCCCCCCAGGATACGGAGGATAATATAGTACACGCGTTAAGGTTTCAAGAAACCAAAAGGGATATACTATTTCCTTACATTTTCGAGTGAGTGTTATTGTCTTGTATACACTTTCTATTTCGCTTACTCGATGTTAAGTATATAATTTATTAGTTATGCATTCGCAGGTACCACTATATTCTGTTAATCATTCAACTTGACAAAGGGCGTGTACTAGTCATGGACTCGAAACATAAACCCCTTGAGATGTGGAAGGACATGCAGATACTTCTCCAGCGGTAATTCTAATCATTACGACACTATATCGGCAACGTTCGTGAATTTTATGATATCAAGTACTTAATAACTTATTTTATTCGCTTTCACGCTGGCAGCGCTTGGAAACGGTTCACCAAGAAGGCTAGGGTGTTTGGAAAGAGGAGCTTACATTTCAACCACTAGATGTAAGCACCACTAGCTATATCCGCGCATCTCTTTGATTCTAGTTTTGATACAGTTATTATCATGCTTGATTATTATTTTGATTGACGTCTGTTGTCGTAAAGTGCCGACGCAGGACCGGTAACAATCTATGTGGATACTATGTATGCGAGTTCATCCGGCAGACGTGCGATGAGAAGGGCAGGAATTTAGAGCAACTCCACGTCGTAAACAATTTATATAGTTTTAATTACAATCAAATTGTGTTTAGTTTCATATTCATATAGGCTGACTCCTTTTTAAATCAGATCGAACGTCTACGGACGGTCTTCGCCAAAGGATCGCATACGAGCAATACAGAGGAATTGGCGTGATTCTTGGATGCGTAAGTCCTAAACACACAAGGGAATACTACTCGACTGTGTATAGACAATAGGAATTGTAAAAATAGCAACTTTCAAGAAATTGGCGGTAGCATCGAATAACAACTTTTGTATGTAGTGCATGAACTCGATCTGTGTATTGAATGTAATGTTGTCATGATGATCTTGTGTAATATAAGGTTCCTTCATTGATAAGTGCAAAACACTAAATAAACAATAAAACAACCTAAATGAATTCTCGCGCGGCACAAAAGTGGCGAAAATGCTGCCAAGGCAACAAAATGTGTCAAAATGAATTCTCTGCAGCAGAAATGGGCCAAATCTGTCATGCAGCAGTTATTAGTCCCGGTTCGTGTTCTCCACCCTCGCTCGATGCTTACGTGTGCCCCCATTTGTCCCGGTTGGTGGGGCAACCGGGACTAATGGTTGGAGCTTTAGTCCCGATTGCCCCGTCCCGGTTGGGCAACCGGGACTAATGGCCCTTACCAACCGGGACGCATGGGCCCTTTTCTACCAGTGATGCATTGCATGGACAGTCCCAACACATCTAGCTAAATCTTGAATCCGTCCGCAAATAAGTGTATTTCTAGCCTTGTCTTAAGTTAAACTTTACTAAGTTTGACTAATTTTTTAGGACAACTTACCAACATTTATGACACTAAATTGATACCATTAGATTTATTTTTATATCTAGTTTCATAATATGTCAATTTGATATAATATATGTTTTTATATTTCTTTATAAAGTTGTTCAAATTTGGTTATCTTTGACTTACGCAAAAGCTAGATGTGTACTTATTTGCGGACGGAGGGAGTAGTCACGAGCGTTGGCATTTTTGGATGCCGCCGTGGCACCTAGTCAGTTATCTTTTGTTGATGATTAAAAAAAGGTTGTCTTATATTGCTATAGGTTTACACGAGATCCAATATTTAACCGCATTATTCGGTACATGTGAACCAACAATTAAGAAAATATTATAATATTTATGATTTAAAAATCAGGGTCTTCATTACTATAATAAAAATATCGTAAATTTTACGGGTTATACACTTTTTCGTTTGGGAGATGTGCAAAAGGTAACTTTTCTCAAAAACAAAAAAGTTCTCAAATTGTTCAGCTTTTACAAGAAACAGTCATAGTTTTGGTATGCACAAATGGAAAGACTTGAGAACCAATGTCGAATTCTAGTCCCATGAGATCTCGTGCCTGGAAAATGCTAGGGCAAATAAATGTGATTTATATCTTCTGTGGCTAAACATTTTTTTACTTTTATAGGTTTTCCTTTGCAAGGGAATTAGTCACGTTTTCAGTGTACCCAATTAGAAATTCATGAGCACTACCACCGATCCATTGTCAACTTATGTGCCGGCATGAGTGTACACTAAACGTATCCGGTGCACACGGGCTTGTGGTGCACCCGGTGCACCGAATTTTGGTTTTCATATTTACAAACTTAAAAATACTACCAAAACTCTAGATAACAGAAACAACTAGTCTGTAGCACTCTGCAAATTTCTGAATGCAAATTTAAATGTCAGTTCCTGAAACAAAAAAGACAACTTTAGTATCGATACCAATAATGGGCCAAATTTGTAGCCCAACTTGAAGTAGCTACTACTCACCAAGAGATTTGTCTTTTTTTTTGTTTCTAGAGCTATGTTCATGATTTTAAATTGACACTTTGTATCATATTAGAAATATATTATGTCAATATGCTAAAATTATTTTCAGGATATTTTTCAATTCGTAGAAGACTACACAGAGGTTTGGTGCACCGGTGCACCACAAGACTCGGTGCATTGGATACGTTGCCACCAGCGCACCTAGCCAACTACATTGTGGTTTACATGAGCATTAACAGTAAACGAATAATCTTTTATATATGATGGCATGTGTGGTGAGTGCCATTGTCCCACCATCTAACATATGTGATGTTAGATTTTTTTTTTGGAAATGAGTATATATTAAATCACACGGATACCAATTACACCCAGCCTCTGCAACAACGCATACCCTAATGGCAATACGGATGCACACAACCGAAAAAAAAGAAGAATTACAAAAAGGAAAAGTCCCGCTACAACGATTAGATCCTTACTAGCAGCGTCACTAACCCCACCAGAACAACACCAGAAGTCCAACATCTCCAATAGCGACGCCATCAAGAAGAAAACAGAGCACAAGCTGTAGGGTTCGCAGCATAGAAAACAAAAAATTTCCTACGATGTGAACTATATACCAAGATCTATCTACTAGATACAAACAACGGGCGGATGTATATCCGTAGAGAACATACCCTTGAAGACCGACAAAGCTTAACGAGTTCAACTCGTGGTTGATGTAGACGATCTCTTGCCGATCTCAAGATCGAGAGGAAGTCTTAGCGCCGCAAATCAGCAGCCCATCCGTGCTCGCACACACGTTCGAGGCACCGAGCAACCTCCGCCTCCTCGCTCCAGCGATGCAGCGGAAGCACAACTCTTTCTTGCCGAATAGCCACCGGGAACATGTATCTCGCTAGTCCGAGACCATGGGGGTTCTAGAGGGGGAGAGAGATCCTTCACGAGGAGGTGTGAGAGACAAGTGAGGAGGGGGTCTCCTTTTATAGGAGGAGGGGGGAACCCCAATGGTGGCTGGCATGGGGCTTCCCTTGCCCTCCCTCTTCATGTGGGTGGACACTCCACTCACAAATCTCCTTTAAATTCCTCCACTCAAAAGTCCACTCAAATTCCATTAAATTTCCACCAAATTTAATGCAAACTCTCATTAAATAAAACTCTTTATTTTATTCAGAATTTTGTCAATTACTTTAATGACAAACATTCACAAATAACCTTGCTAGAATTCTATTTCACATGCATAACCACTTTATGCAATTTCACCCAAAACCTGTTTCTATCTAGTGAAATAAATTTCTCTTGTTCATTCTTTCGGCATGAAACATTTGCTCCAATTGGATGTCGGTGTCTCTTAAGTGTGTCACCCTACGGTTCGTGAATAATGCGGACATGATCGAGACCCTCTCGGATCAATAATCGAAGCGGGATCCGAGACCCATCGACTCCCACACATTCAATGATGACTTTCTTGTGATCGTCGGAACCTTTTACGCTAGTATCTTAATCCCTTTGTTTCACGATATATTACATGTCCGAGATTCGATCATCGGTATCTCCATACCTATTTTGATCTCGTTACCGACATGCACTCTTTTCTCGTTCCTGTGATATAACATTCTAGTGATCAAATCACTTGCTTGCAAGCTAATCAATGTGATATCACCGAGAGGGCCCAGAGTATATCTATCCGTCATCGGGATGAACAAATTCCACTCTCGATCCATGAGCCTCAACATAACACTTTATTAGTTCTGAATCCATCTTTATAATCACCATGTTATGGTGTGACGTTTGATGTTATCAAGAAACTCTTCCGGTGTTAGTGATTGACATGATCTCATGGTCTAAGGATTAGGATCACTTCGTAAGTTGTTATAGCAATATAAACTCAATGACTTTGATCGTAATGCTATACTTCGGATGAATGTTCATCACACCATTACACTAATGTTGTGATCCCGTTATTAACAACATCCAATGTCTATGATCAGGAAACCTTGATCATCTTGTTAATCAACGAGCTAGTTTATGAGAGAGGCATAACTAGGAACTTTCTGTTTGTTTATTAAACACACATGTATTAACGTTTCCGTATTAATACAATTATAACATGCAAAATAAACATCTATCATATACTTGGAATACACATAATAAACACTTTATTATTGCCTCTCAGGGCATATTCCCTTCACAAGCACCATCATTTCCCGATCAAAGATCATAGGTTTTTACCCTGGAGAAAGTCCTCGATCACAAAACACTGCCTTCAACAAGGTGTCAGGCATAATCAATTAAGACCAGGCCTTGGATTTTCACCCTGCAAGGTAAGACTGTGAACTCCTCCTGTGTTGCCGCTCCTACTTTCCGATGCCGCTGCTACAATTCATGAATCACCAAGCCAATTCATCATCACCACCAGGACTCGAGCCACCATAGCTAGTCTCCAAATCTTGGCTTCCATGATATTCTTCGCACACTGACTATCTTTATTCCGCAAGGTTGTATATTATGTTTATTCCCTTGTTACATTGCCTAGAGAATAGGATATTACTAATGTCTTCAGACTATGGTAGACCTGGACATGGAGCTTGTGTTGCGTTGGGCTAGCTAACTCTCATTGGGTTTAGGACTTTATACTTTATAATTTCCAGCAGATTACAAAGAGATCTACTTGAGTGTTTTTTCCTAGGCCCAAAGTTGAAGCCGTGGTAGCCCTAGTGACATGGGTATCACCAATCAGGTACCTATGCTTAGTCATCCTAGGCGCATAAAAGCTTATGGCCCACGAAGGCCCAACAAAGTCCAAGAGACACCCGAGGAAATAAAGACTTATCTTGAACGACAAGGAATATTCAGGAACCGACATAGAGTTTGTATTAAAAATATTAATTTGTAACCTCTTCGGATACGGATCTAGGATCCAGCCTCTCATATAAAGGCTAGGAGGACCCGACAAAGAGGACACCTTAGTTTTCCTACAATCCGCCCTGAGCTAGACGCAACTAGCAAACCCGGTGACTTTGTAACCGAGCTTTCTCAATAATTATACTACATCGACTTCCTTATTTGTCTGATCAGCCGACGAAATCCCCAACGCTCTTTTTTTCACGAAACCCTAAGTCCTTAACAATGGGAATTCCAAGGTGACCCCTTGTAACCTAGGATAGATCTACACATGCTCGAGAGCACTCACGTGATACTCAGAAGAAAAACACATTTGATGGCTGCTAGGACAGAACCAACACACCAACACTAGAGCACCGCTCAGAACGTGTAGATGTGATGCACCGTATGCCTAGGATGCCTTATGTGCGGCGCTCATGACATAAAAAATTAAGCTATGATGTAAGTATATTTTATTATTATCTTGCAATTATAACTTTAACAAAAACACATTTAACTATAATAAATTCTAACTACAATATAAACATTTTCTCGTGGCGATGAAAAACATCTCGTGGCTACATACCATATGCGTACATACCACACCAACTCATAAGATTGATCGTGTATCTAAGCCAACTATTAGAGAAACGTACAACATTAAAAGTAGTGGAGCATAAACGAACACTTTACAACTTTTAGCAAAATAACTTACATGCAAGCTTGGGAGGATCACATGTCACACAACCCTCTTAGTTTCTACTCTTCAATTTTTTGTAGTTTATATGTATAATTTAAACATTTTAACATAAAATTAAAATAACTCTTTGATGAGAGTAGTTCGCATTTACACCCTCAATCACACTACATGTATAATTAGGTCTAATTATTTGACATGTTTTATTTTCACTACAAGGATTTTGTTGATATATGACCTGCATGAGAGTGCGCACCTAGCCTATATTGACCCATATGTGTTCATACAATGTGGTGGAGTTAGAATCGGAGCAAAACCTGACCAAAAAACCAAGCACAAAAAATCGACAAAAAATAATTGGTGTAATAGTGCAAAAATTGGTATGGTATGAAAGGTTGAGGGTCGAGTGGACAAATGTTTTTGTACAATTGCATCTGCAACTTGAAAGCAAGGTTGTTGTTTAATTGAGTCAATATTGAAGGCGGTCCACTTTGGGTTTTTGGTTAGTTTGAATAGGTTCTTCAATATTTCTTCGGTCTGAGGATTTGTTAATTAGTTGTGTGTTAAGATTAATGGATAAAATATTTTCGTATTTTGTTCCTAGCATAAAAAATTAATTAAAAAGTTATCTCCAACAATCGCTTAGAGTTGCAGCACAAGTGTCGACACAAATCAAGTCAAAAGAGAGGTAGAATAGAAAATACATATGCAAAGCCAAGCAGTTGCGAGAGTGGGCAGGTCGATGGTCTCCCGAAAAAGGGCCGGCGGTGACTAGATAGGTGATGGCGCCCACCACTTGTCGTGTGACGCTTCGTTGGAAACCCCAAGAGCAAGGTATAAAGAAGCACACCAACAAGTTTCCCCCAGTAAGAAACCGAGGTTATCGAACCAGTAGGAGGAAGAAAACGTCACACAGGTGTTGCTAGAAACGCGGAGACCTGCACAACACAAACTCAAGACTTTGCCCCAACAAATCAGTGAGGTTGTCAAGCTCACCGGTTTGCTGTAACAAAGGATTAAACGTATGGTGTGAAAGGTAATGGTTTGCAGCAAGTAAACAAGTAACAGTGGAGGATGTATCAATGGTAAAGATTGGACCAGGGTCCATAGTTCACTAGAGGTGCTTTCCTAAAATAAACAACATAGCATGAAGGGTAAACAAATTACAACAGGGCAATTAACAGAAACTGAGCAAGGCATAACAATGCAGTTACTAGCCAGAAAGATCCTATGAGGTTGATTAGGCAATACAACAATATACATAGACCGCCATCCAACTCCATCTATGACTAGAAGTCCACCTTCAGGTTATCATCTGAACCCCCTCCAGTATTAAGTTGCAAGCAACAGACAACTGCTTTAAGCAAAGTGTATAAGGTAAACAGTCCACATGTTCCATGAACAAGAGACCGTTGTTTTCTCCCTAGTAGCAACATCACATCTACAACCGAAGAGATTTCTGTCACTTCCCTTGGAAACTAGATGCATGAACCCACTATCGAGCATAAATACTCCCTCTTGGAGACACTAGCAACTACTTGGCCAAGATAGCTACAAACAATGGAGAGCATGCAAGATCACAAACAACACAAACATGATAGAATCATAAAGACAAAATCATTAATCAAACCAACATAATAATCTCAATATCCATCGGATCCCCGGAAGCACAACATGCATGATTACAAATAGATTAGATCTTGATCATGAACGGAGCTTACAAGATCTATACATGAAAGCTCAAAGAATGAGATACAACCATCTAGCTATTACATGGACCCATAGTCCAAGGTGGAACTACTCACACATCATACCGGAGAGAAGGCCTCCGGGATGATCTCCCCTCCGACAGTGTGCCAGGAAGAACTTCAGATCCCCCCGATCTAGGTACGATGGTGGCGGCGGTTACATACGGTTTCGTGGATTTCTGATCGGGTACTTAGGGTTTCTGCATCGGGGGCTTATTGTAACACCCTCAGAATCGGACCTATGCAAGTTTTAGCGAAACCCGCCAAACCCGCATAGAAACGATTCAAAGGTGCCCACCAGGCACTTTCGTGCGGGTGGAAAACGAAGTAATAACATTACACAACAGTCCTCGATGGGACCCACAGAACAGATATATACAACAACGACTCAAAGAGTCAAGAATACAGATATTATATACAAAGATCCAAATCACCTTGAAAATGATAGAGCGTCCGACTACGAACAAGATGCAAATGGGGCTAAGAGCCCTGAAGAATAACCAATGGCGTCCATAACCCTGCCCAGGCCAAGCCGGAAGGGTAACCCTGCTAACGACGTCGATCTCGAAACCTGCTAAAACAAAAGGGGTGCCGACAAAGGGCAAAGGAAAAAGAGGAGCGTCAGTACTGAGGCCAGTACACGGCGAGACTAGAATTCGGCGGTCCTCGCCTACATAGGTATGGTGTACGGAAGCGGCAGCGGCAGCATGCACTAAACAACCTATAGAGACTCGATACAACTGGCGGTTATCAGAGAGGGATAAGAATGACCTATCCGGATCCAACCTGAAGCTAACACCAAACAAACCCATCCTGGTGTTTCCCCCTCGAGACCAAACAAGGAAGTCAACCGAGGAACTCACACAGTTGGCAGTTTTATTTATTCAGTTATCGTTGCGGCGATTACTAGTCAGGTGTAGATAATCATCCTGATAAAATAAGCAGTGGGCACTTTTAGTTAACCATTCCGCTAGAAGCGGCACTTACTAGTCAGATACAATTAGCATGAGATAACCCAAAACCCAGCAGTTGTTGGTACTTTTATTTAGCCATTCCGTTGTATTTGCAGTACTTACTAGTCAGATACAATTGTCGCAAGCGGCAAACCAAACAAGCAATTGTGGGCAGTTTTATGTAGCCATTCCATTATAGTGAAGCTGATTACTAGTCATTATAAAGTCAAATTTATAGCACTACTTTAGTTATGCTTGTCTATGATCGAGATCATGCTCCAAGTCGTCCATAACCGCATGACACGGCTTTGAAAGTTTTAACCCGGCCGGGTGCACAAATAGCAACACACTCGATCAACCTCGGAAAACCAAATCAAAACCCAACGAGGCCTTCACGACAAAGCAATCACAAGATTCAGAAATATTTGAGGCCAACCCATTGAGTAGACCCAAGCTAAGCCGACTCGAGACGGACTCAAGGTTTGCGTCAATGGTCAGTAAACGATCGGGAACCCGAAAGTGTGACTGGCTTGTCGATACCGAAAACATTCCGCTTACCTAACAGACAAAGGTGCTCCTCGCACAATTTAAATAAAGCAGTAAAGCATGGCATAAGTACAGGATCGTAAATAAAACCTCAAACTAGTTTGTGGCCCCAAGAAATAAGACTGAATCAAGCTCTGGCTCAGGGGGGTCCCATAATCCTCCCGGATGTGGATAGCGCGATAAATCAAGGAACAGGTATCAAGTACTCGGGGTCCTACGGGACACAAGTGGGCGGTCGGAAACCAAATATTAGCTATCACCCACCGATGCCTCTGCTTGCTTACTTCAATTTTAGTTGTTAAACAGTAATTAAAGTGAACGATAATTAAAGCCATAATCATCTCCAACAACAACATGCGGCAAGGCTCCAACAACTGTGGTACTTGGCGACACGCAACAACACTTGAGCAAGCGACTACGACAATCAAGTCCAACTATCTATCAAACAACAGGTAATAGGATGTGTCCAAGGCATTATATGGCTGCAAGGGATATCACGGGTACGAAAAACTAGAGCATCGCAACACAGATAGCAATAGATCAACAGGAGGGAATAAATACTATAAAAGTAAGATAGGTAGAAAGGAGGGGAGATGCTCGCCTGAAAACATTGCCGAAGGTTCAGCCGAAGATCGGGTCGATACTCGCAACAACTCAACGGCCTTATCCGCGAAGAACCAAAACACTAGAACAAACACCGGATACACTATTTAATACAACGGCAGAAGATCGGGCATGATGCATGTATTATGTATGACATGGCAAAGGTGCGATGCAATTAGGTCATGTTAAGTGGAACCGGGGTCCCGACAATTAAATATATGGTTCTAGTTATTTAACTACCCCGCAATTTAAATGTTGTCTTATCATGGCAAAAGATAGCGCCGGTTCGCTACACAAATTTAAATGAGGCCACTATAAGACTAGATTTGTCCGCATATGGGCCCCATATTTAATTATATGGTGAATCGGCATAAGGCCCCCAAACCACATGACAATATGCATGCGAATATGACAATTTAATATGCAACAAGTTTTATGTTTATCATTTATAAAAATAGGGGTTCGGATAAGGGTCACACATTAGGGCTCGACGGTCTTGGTCCCGGGGTTCGGGGTTCGGTCTCAGGGTTCAGGGTCCGACGGATTCATTCTCAGCGGAATCGTTCTCGGATTACTGGGGTAGATCTTGGCGCATTCGGGAAGAAGTACTTGGTTGGCGTCGGGGACGCATCGGACTCGCCCTGGTCGATGCCGATCTTGTCGTCGCGAAGATCTTGTCGTGTCCTCGTGTCGGGTGGGTCTTGGCGTTCGGGGTGAAGTTCTTGGCGTTCTGCGTCTGTGTCCTTACCGTCCGGGTTCTCGAGCATCGCATCCGGGAAGAAGTACTTGTCGCACATGGGGTCTTCGGGAGCGGCTGAACTTGGGGTCCGAGAAGGAGTTCATGGCGTTCCATGTCCAGGGTTCGTGTGGTGATCCTGTTATCGATGGAGAACTTGTTTGATGCCAGGGCCTTCAGGAGATCTTGGGTCGGGGGTCTCGGCAACGGTATTCGAGGGCGACTTGTTTGGTGTCGGCGGTTCATTGAGTCCGTACGGGTCGTTGTCGAACTTGGTGAATCCCCGGGTTCAGTCGTCGCGGGGCGATTCCACTTATCCATCAACCACAACATAGTAACTAGCCGCCACCGGACAACACCAACTCGACCTGGTACCAAGCAGAGGACGCACGACGCTGGGATGAAGCCAAAACGGCCAGAGGAGAGCGTCCTGCAGCGGGTCCATCGCCGGGGAGCTCTTGGCTAGAACGGTCGGCCGGAGGCAGACGGGATGATGCCGAGCTGGGCACGAGCTCGCCCGTAAGGAGGCGGCGGCGCTCCAGGACGACAAGGCGCGGTCGGGAAGAGCTTGGGGAGGAGGACGGCCGGCACGGGGCGGCAGAGGACGCCGGAGGCGCGGGGCCGAGGGGTCGCGGGGTCGGCCCGAGGAGGGCGGAGAGCGGTCGCGGCTAACGGTGGAGCGGAGGGGAGAGGCAGGCGGCGGGCAGAGCGGGTTGGGGACGTGGCGGCCCGGAGAGGAGGGCGCGATGGCGACGCGCGGCCGGGCTTGGCGGCGAGCACGGGCCGGGTGGCGCGACTCGAGGAGGAGGCGGCCGACGCGTCGGGTCGCGGCGGCCGGAGGACGCCAGGGCGGGAAGCGGCGCTGACGGGCGGAGGAGCGCCGAGCGCTGGGCGGGAGGCGGCGACGCTGGGAGGAGCCGCGGTGGCGATGGGGTGCTCGGGCGGGTGGAGGCGAGGCGGATGCCAAGGAGAGGAGGGGCGAGCTGGCCGCGGGGCGGACGCGGGCGGCCGGGAGCGGCTTGGAGAGGGAGAGGGGACCGAGGGAGGAGGAGGGAGGAGGAAGACGAGCGCGTGGGGGAGAGCGCGGGGCCGGGGTGGGGCTGCGCGTCGGGATCGGTGTGGGGATCGGGTGTGGTGGTGGGGGCGTGCGTGTGTGCTGTGTGGGTGGGGCTGTGGGGTGGGTCCCAGGGAGAGAGAGAGGGGGAGAGAGAGAGGAGGGTGGGCCAGGAGAGTGGGGCCGGGTTGTAAGAGAGAGAGGGTAGACGGAGCTGGGTAAGAAAGGGGAGAGAGGGGAAAAAGTCTAGGATTGATGAGGTGGCAGGTGGGTAGAAATTGGGTCCAGGGGTGAGGTGGCAAGCTGTGAGAGGTGGGTAGATTAGGATTGGGTGGGAATAGGGATTAGGGTGGGCTGGACCGTTTCATTTCTGGGGTGGTCGACTGGGTCGAATCGGCCCGTTCGACTGCCCCACTAAAATAATTAAATATTTTTATTTGTTTCAAACAGACTTTTTGCAAACCGATAGCAAACAAAACAACATAATCCGGTGACCCGGGTTTTGCATTTGAATAAAGACGGGGCGTTTAGAAAACACGAACAGGTTTTTCCGCAAATAGTTTTATGCAAGCAAATGCAAGATGATGACGATGCTCAAATGCAATGTGGCATGATGACATGAGCATACGGTCATGATGATGCAATGCAAAAAAACAACGCGATTTTCTAGTAGTGGTTTTTGCGGGATGCCACAATTCGACACCACTAACGATGGATCTCGCCCTCGAGATCCGCCTCATGGTACCGGAAGGAAGGTCGGTGATCTGCATCTTCTCGCTTCGTGTAGATCTTCGCGACACCACTAACAATGATGCTTTCTTCGTCTTGAAATCGGCGACACCCCCAACAAGACGTCGTTGATCCCGTTCGTCAAGAGAACACTCCGGATAAACAACGGACGAAGTTAAAGGTAAGGCCACCTCTAACTTTCATGGACGGAGTAAGAATTGCATCGATCCACCATTCAATATACAAAGAAAATGATAAGAGTAGTGGTATGGTCGCGACTCCATCCCGCACTCGAAGCATTACTCGGTACACGAACAGATAGATCATGCAACCAACCCTCAGGATTCAGACTGAAGATCTCGACAAGCGAGGTTCGGAAACAAAGGAGTGATGCAGACTCTGCATCAGATCTGGCGTAGATGATGTCGTCGCGTCGGAGAACACTGGGAGGCCCAAACAAGAACAAAGAATGGTACCACAGATAAAGGATCACTCAGGCAGCAAGAACACCGGATGGTAGAACACCGTTATCAAAGAAGGAAGCGAAACCCTGAAGGTACGACGGAACCCAACCACGAGAAATCCTGGACTCGAAGAAAAAGACGAGAGCGGATTCAAAATACGCAGAGGTGAGAGGAGAGCAGCAGAGGGGTAAGGAGTAAAATCAGACCTAATCAGAACTATCCAACCGATTTTGCAAAAATAGTTTTGACACTCTACTACGGCCGTTAGCTAGGTTATCCTACATGCTGGAATTGTGGGGTATCGCAACTGCTGAGCTCTGATAACACCCTCCTGGAATCGGACCTATGCAAGTTTTAGCGAAACCCGCCAAACCCGCATAGAAACGATTCAAAGGTGCCACCAGCACTTTCGCATGGTGGAAAACGAAGTAATAACATTACACAACAGTCCTCGATGGGACCCACAGAACAGATATATATAACAGCGACTCAAAGAGTCAAGAATACAGATATTATATACAAAGATCCAAATCACCTTGAAAATGATAGAGCGTCCGACTACGGACAAGATGCAAATGGGGCTAAGAGCCCTGAAGAATAACCAATGGCGTCCATAACCCTGCCAAGCCGGAAGGGTAACCGCTAACGACGCCGATCTCGAAACCTGCTAAACAAAAAAGGGTGCCAACAAAGGGCAAAGGAAAAAGAGGCGTCAAGATCTTGAGGCCAGTACACGGCGAGACTAGAATTCGGCGGTCCTCGCCTACATAGGTATGGTGGACGGAAGCGGCAGCGGCAGCATGCACTAAACAACCTATAGAGACTCGATACAACTGGCGGTTATCAGAGAGGGATAAGAATGACCTATTCAGATCCAACCTGAAGCTAACACCAAACAAACCCATCCGGGTGTTTCCCCCTCGAGACCAAACGAGGAAGTCAACCGAGGAACTCACACAATTGGCAGTTTTATTTATTCAGTTATCGTTGCGGCGATTACTAGTCAGGTGTAGATAATCATCCTGATAAAATAAGCAGTGGGCACTTTTAGTTAACCATTCCGTTGTAGTTGCGGCACTTACTAGTCAGATACAATTAGCATGAGATAACCCAAAACCCAGCAGTTGTTGGTACTTTTATTTAGCCATTCCGTTGTAGTTGCAGTACTTACTAGTCAGATACAATTGTCGCAAGCGGCAAACCAAACAAGCAATTGTGGGCAGTTTTATGTAGCCATTCCATTATAGTGAAGCTGATTACTAGTCATTATAAAGTCAAATTTATAGCACTACTTTAGTTATGCTTGTCTATGATCGAGATACTGTGCTCCAAGTCGTCCATAACCGCGGACACGGCTTTCAGAAAGTTTTAACCCGGCCGGGGTGCACAAATAGCAACACACACTCGATCAACCTCGGAAAAACCAAATCAAAACCCAACGAGGCCTTCACGACAAAGCAATCACAAGATTCAGAAATATTTCAGGGGGCCACCCCATTGAGTAGACCCGCAACGAAGCTAGCTGACTCCGAGACGGACTCAAGGTTTGCGTCAATGGCTGTAAACGACTGGGAACCCGAAAGTGTGACTGGGCTTGTCGATACCGCGAAAACATTCCGCTTACCTAAACAGTACAGTGTGCTCCTCGCACAATTTAAATAAAGCAGTAAAGCATGGCATAAGTACAGGATCGTAAATAAAACCTCAAACTAGTTTGTGGCCCCAAGAAATAAGACTGAATCAAGCTCTGGCTCAGGGGGGTCCCATAATCCTCCCGGATGTGGATAGCGCGATAAATGAAGGAACATGTATCAAGTACTCGGGGTCCTACGGGACACAAGTGGGCGGTCGGAAACCAAATATTAGCTATCACCCACCGATGCCTCTGCTTGCTTACTTCAATTTTAGTTGTTAAACAGTAATTAAAGTGAACGATAATTAAAGCCATAATCATCTCCAACAACAAAATGCGGCAAGGCTCCAACAACTGTGGTACTTGGCGACACGCAACAACACTTGAGCAAGCGACTACGACACGCAAGTCCAACTATCTATCAAACAACAGGTAATAGGATGTGTCCAAGGCATTATATGGCTGCAAGGGATATCACGGGTACGAAAAACTAGAGCATCGCAACACAGATAGCAATAGATCAACAGGAGGGAATAAATACTATAAAAGTAAGATATGTAGAAAGGAGGGGAGATGCTCGCCTGAAAACATTGCCGAAGGTTCAGCCGAAGATCGGGTCGATACTCGCAACAACTCAACGGCCTTATCCGCGAAGAACCAAAACACTAGAACAAACACCGGATGCACTATTTAATACAACGGCAGAAGATCAGGCATGATGCATGTATGATGTATGACATGGCAAAGGTGCGATGAAATTAGGTCATGTTAAGTGTAACCGGGATCCCGACAATTAAATATATGGTTCTAGTTATTTAACTACCCCGCAATTTAAATGTTGTCTTATCATGGAAAAAGATAGTGCCGGTTCACTACACAAATTTAAATGAGGCCACTATAAGACTAGATTTGTCCGCATATGGGCCCCATATTTAATTATATGGTGAATTGGCATAAGGCCCCCAAACCAAATGACAATATGCATGCGAATATGACAATTTAATATGCAACAAGTTTTATGTTTAGCATTTATAAAAATAGGGGTTCGGATAAGGGTCACACATTAGGGCTCGACGGTCTTGGTCCCGGGGTTCGGGGTTCGGTCTCAGGGTTCAGGGTCCGACGGATTCGTTCTCAGCGGAATCGTTCTCGGATTACTGGGGTAGATCTTGGCGCATCCGGGAAGAAGTACTTGGTTGGCGTCGGGGACGCATCGGACTCGCCCTGGTCGATGTCGATCTTGTCGTCGCGAAGATCTTGTCGTGTCCTCGTGTCGGGTGGGTCTTGGCGTTCGGGGTGAAGTGCTTGGCGTTTTGCGTCGGTGTCCTTACCGTCCGGGTTCTCGAGCATCGCATCCGGGAAGAAGTACTTGTCGCACATGGGGTCTTCGGGAGCGGCTGAACTTGGGGTCCGAGAAGGAGTTCATGGCGTTCCATGTCCAGGGTTCGTGTGGTGATCCTGTTATCGATGGAGAACTTGTTTGATGCCAGGGCCTTCAGGAGATCTTGGGTCGGGGGTCTCGGCAACGGTATTCGAGGGCGACTTGTTTGGTGCCGGCGGTTCATTGAGTCCGTACGGGTCGTTGTCGAACTTGGTGAATCCCCGGGTTCAGTCGTCGCGGGGCGATTCCACTTATCCATCAACCACAACATAGTAAATAGCCGCCACCGGACAACACCAACTCGACCTGGTACCAAGCAGAGGACGCACGACGCTGGGATGAAGCCAAAACGGCCAGAGGAGGGCGTCCTGCAGCGGGTCCATCGCCGGGGAGCTCTTGGCTAGAACGGTCGGCCGGAGGCAGACGAGGTGATGCCGAGCTGGGCACGAGCTCGCCCGTAAGGAGGCGGCGGCGCTCCAGGACGACAAGGCGCGGTCGGGAAGAGCTTAGGGAGGAGGACGGACGGCGAGGTCGAGCACGGGGCCGCGGCAGGAGGACGCTGGAGGCGCGCGGGGCCGAGGGGTCGGCCCGAGGAGGGCGGAGCGCCGCGTAACGGTGGAGCGGAGGAGAGGCAGGCGGCGGGCGAGCAGTGTTGGGGACGTGGCGGCGAACGGCGGCCCGGAGAGGAGGGCGCGATGGCAGACGCGGCCGCGCGTCGGGGCTTGGCCGGCGAGCACGGGCCGGGTGGCGCTCGAGGAGGAGGAGGCGTGGCGACGCGGGTCGGGCCGGCCGGAGGCGCCAATGGCGGCGGGCGGCGCTTGACGGGCGGAGCTGAGGCCGGGCGGGAGGCGGCGCGACGCTGGGAGGAGCCGCAGTGGCGATGGGGTGCTCGGGTGGAGGCGAGGCGGATGCCAAGGGAGAGGAGGGCGAGCCACTGCGGCGGACGCGGGCGGGGGCCGGCCTGGAGCGCTTGGAGAGGGAGAGGGGACCGAGGGAGGAGGAGGGAGGAGGAAGACGAGCGTGGGGGGAGAGCGCGGGGCCGGGGTGGGGCTGCGCGTCGGGATCGGTGTGGGGATCGGGTGTGGTGGTGGGGGCGTGCGTGTGTGCTGTGTGGGTGGGGCTGTGGGGTGGGTCCCAGGGAGAGAGAGAGGGGGAGATAGAGAGGAGGGTGGGCCAGGAGAGTGGGGCCGGGTTGTAAGAGAGAGAGGGTAGACGGAGCTGGGTAAGAAAGGGGAGAGAGGGGAAAAAGTCTAGGATTGATGAGGTGGCAGGTGGGTAGGAATTGGGTCCAGGGGTGAGGTGGCAAGCTGTGAGAGGTGGGTAGATTAGGATTGGGTGGGAATAGGGATTAGGGTGGGCTGGACCGTTTCATTTCTGGGGTGGTCGACTGGGTCGAATCGGCCCGTTCGACTGCCCCACTAAAATAAATAAATATTTTTATTTTTTTCAAACAGACTTTTTGCAAACCGATAGCAAACAAAACAACATAATCCGGTGACCCGGGTTTTGCATTTGAATAAAGACGGGGCATTTAGAAAACACGAACAGGTTTTTCCGCAAATAGTTTTATGCAAGCAAATGCAAGATGATGACGATGCTCAAATGCAATGTGGCATGATGACATGAGCATACGGTCATGATGATGCAATGCACAAAAACAACGCGATTTTCTAGTAGTGGTTTTTGCGGGATGCCACACTTATTATAGGAGAAGAGGGAGACCAAGGCGGCCGCCAGGGCGACCAAACCCTATCCAGGCGTGGGGTGGGGCCTACCCGTGCCTGGGGTGGGTCTGGCCCCTCGGCCTCTCCTCTGGGCTTCTTGTTCCCCACCCCACGCCTGGGGTGGGTCTGGCCCCTCTGGCCGGCCCCTCAGCCCCTCCTCTGGGCTTCTTGTTCCCCATGGAAAGTAATTGACTTTGTCATTTGTCCCGTCCAATTCCGAGAATATTTCTTTACTAACTTTTCTGAAACCAAAAACAGCAGAAAACAGGCATCTCGCACTGTTGCAACTTGTTAATAGGTTAGTACCATAAAACATGTAAAAAGCACTTCAAAGTGTAGACAAGTAAAGAAAAGTAGATACTAAACAAGCATGGAGCATCAAAAATTATAGATACGTTTCCGACGTATCAACTTCCCCAAGCTTAACTCCTGCTTGTCCTCGAGTAGATAAGTGATAAACAGAATAATTTTTGAGGTGACATGCACCCTCACAATAAAGATCCAACCATTTGCAAGCATTGAAAGTTGGGATCAAAAGAACTTTAAACATGTGCATGAAAGAATGGAGTTCTAACAATATGGACATAGTAACTATGCATGCAACATGGCAAGCTACAAACAAAGATCATGAATAACATGCATTGAAAAAGTTTGTTTGTTTCACATACAGAAAACATAGCATAGTGGCAATCATCTTGTCCCTCATAGAGTAGCAATATAGATGCATAGGACACCTGCAAAGTTCACAAGGGTGACTAGAAACAAGTAGCACAAGAACAAGTAATAACACAATATGCATCAATTAATAAGCTTTGGAACACTGCACACATAATGACAACTATTCTCTCTTAATGGTGCCTAAAGGTAGAAGGTGAAGACTCAATAATGGTGGAAGAAAGGCCTTTTTGTAAAGGAAGCAGGAATTACAAGTTTCAAAAAGAGTTTCCAAAAATTATGGTACTTGTTAGCTTTTAGCCCTCATTCCCCTATCATAAGCATCTTGAAGTGGTTAAGGTTTAAGTGGCAAAGCTGGAGTATATGCTTGACGAAGTATAAGTTGGCAATCTCAAGTCCCTTGAATATGAGGGCCACTCCTCATGGATACTCAACTTAGGGCCCAGGCAAGTTCTTGTCACTGTAAGTATTTACATATCATTGAGAACCGCCAACGGGGTACCCCTTGCACATGGTACAGGAGCTTTCCCCTAACCAAAATGACAAGGCAAGAAAACAATGAGCATCTCAGCAATATTTTTATTTACCATGTGCATAGCTTTTTATTGAGGATGCTCCATAGATAGCTCACTATAGTGATGCTGCAAGTTTCCACCATGATTAAGCATGGCTTAGGCTAGCGGCTCAGGCATTTCTCTAACCCAGAATACAAACTCCATGGACTTACAAGTTTCTACTTCATTTCACACCAGTGACATCCATAGACAAAAGAGCATGATATCAACGGAGTACAACAAGGTACAAGTGCAATGTTGAAAACGTTTCCCGTGACAGCACGGTTCTGCTAATTCCAACTTATAAGTGCAAGCATATACAACAAAGTTGTCACAATGGTTCAAGTTTATTAGGGGCAAAGAATAAAGTGTGCCATCAAGTTCGTGAGGGCTTTAATCACTAAGTTTTCACATAACAAAATGGTTTTTAATTGGAAGATAGTTGAAAACAAGAATATACTTGGAATTGTGTAACACACCATGCATAGGAGTTTTATAGTGGACATTTTGGAATAACTTGGTTTCTTGCGAGTTGGAGGCATGAGTATAACTTATTCATACAAGTGGAGGCTAGCAAAAGACTGGGAGCAACCAACTAAGAGAGCAATAATGGCCGAAATCATGTAGTGCAACAAAGCATACTAATCAAAGCAAAGAGTGGTACTACGAGTCAAGGACTAAATGATCATAGAGTATAATGGTGACTTGTGAGAGTCATAACATGGTGTGAGAATGTGCCAAGTCAACCCAAGCAAAGCATCAAAGGAGAATACCACAATACTATGCTTTTGCATGCTAAAACAACGCATAATTTCTTCAAGGCACACTAAGCAATCCCAATTGTTTGGAACAAGACATGATACATCAATAATCACTAAGCATAATGCTAAAACAACACATAGAATGTCATGCTAAAGTCTGAGTCACAGTCAATGCAAGGTCCTCTTGCACTTCAAGCAAGAACTTACTACTCCTTTCCAAACACCAAGCAACCTTATTTGCAAAACAACACAGCGAGAACGGGGGTCCAAACTACTTTATTCAAGCTAACTAAACAACCTAAGCAAAGCAAACGAAAACTAAGACGCTCCAAGAACAACACAACTATGCATGAAACAATAAAAACGAAGTATCTAGATAGACCTGAGCTTTTTATCGATGAAGAAGGGGATGCCTTGGGCATCCCCAAGCTTTGACGCTTGTACCTCTTGGATATTTCTTGGGGTGAAACCATGGTGTAATCCCCAAGCTTGATATTTTGTCCATTCTTCATCTCATTGCATTATTCTCCCTCTACACCTGAAATTTTTCCTTCATGCAAAACTTTACACAATCTTCATTAGCAACATTAGCTTATTCAAAAGATATTAGACCTCTGGCAAAGCTTTGGAACAGCAAGGATTTTCACTAAAAACACAAGCTACTGTATTAACTCCTTCAAAAAGCTCAATTTAACTGAAGAGAACTAAAAAAAGAACCAATAATAAGAAAATGCAAATAATGACAAAAATCTGTGAAAACAGACCAGCAGGTAGAAACCGATTTTTTTTAACATCTTCTGTTGCTCAAATAAAAAAGTGTTGAACTAACGAAAGTTATCTAACATACTGGGAGATTTATTTGTAAATTTTGAGCTCAATCCTAGTTACAGAGCCTCCTCAAGAAATTTTTTGGTGGAGGATGGAAATCTGTTTCGGGACAACAACTCCCCAAATCTTACTTCCCTCTCATTAGAGGTCATTCTTGGAACAAAAAACAAACAAAAAGGGTAAGGAGAGGTCATTACTGAAGTAATAACTTCTAAGACTCAAGGAAACTCTTGGGTTATCTCCCAACAAGTACTTCTCTTTAACGCCTTTAAGTTAGGCACAAGAAGCAAGAAGAATCAAGTATTTTCAAATGAAGAATTGGTATCCATACTTGCAAAGTCTTCAACTATGAAAGGTATCTCATCCAAATGGGTTTTGGAGGATCCCTTCTCATCTCTCTTTGGTCTACTACTTTCATCAAAAAGATTTTCAGGAGCAATCCAATCAAAATTCTTTTCAAAGGCTTCATGCATTCCAACACGCTTAAAGGGTATGGGTATATTGAATTCTTATCTAGTCTTAGTTTTATCAGAAATACCCACAACATCTACACTTGAATCTAGCATATTGAAATGTTCAAAAACCTTTTTGGCCTCCCTAGCAATATTATGGAATTCTTTTGATAAAGTTTTAAGGATAAATTCCCTCTTTTCAGCATTATTTTCTTCTTTTAGTTTTAGGAACAAGAATTGTATGAAGGAGTTAAGGCTAACAAACCTAACCTCCAACATATGAACTAAAGAAGCTGCAGCAATCTCATAATTAGGAGCAAGATCTGCTATAGATTTATCCTCAATATCCTCATGCTTACTAACATAATTAAAGAATTCTTTAATATTATCTTTCCCAATTATGGAGCCACTACCTATTGCAAGATTTTTCAGAGCGAACTGGGGGAGCAACATGGTGAGCTAGAGAAAGGTGGCAACTAGAGTAGGAACTATATTTTTCCGTGTTTCTGAATAAAGCAAGCAAACCAAACTAGACTAATTTTTTTGGGTTTTTTGGAAAGAGGCAAACAAAACCAAGCAAAAGAAACAAAGCAAACTAAAAACAAAGTAAAGAGAAAGGAAGTGAAGGACTCCCCTTATGAAGACGTCCTTAGCCTCCCCGGCAACGGCGCCAGAAAATAGCTTGATGGCGCCCACCACTTGTCGTGGGACGCTTTGTTGGAAACCCCAAGAGTAAGGTATGAAGCAGCACAGCAGCAAGTTTCCCTTAGTAAGAAACCGAGGTTATCGAACCAGTAGGAGGAAGGAAACATCACACAGGTGTTGCTAGCAACGCGGAGACCTGCACAACACAAACTCAAGACTTTGCCCCAACGAATCAGTGAGGTTGTCAAGCTCACCAGTTTGCTGTAACAAATGATTAAACGTATGGTGTGGAAGATAATTGTTTGCAGCAAGTAAACTAGTAAAAGTGGAGGATGTATCGATGATAAAGATTGGACCGGGGTCCATAGTTCACTAGAGGTGCTCTCCTTAAATAGACACCATGGCATGAAAGGTAAACAAATTACAGTAGGGCAATTGACAGGAACTGAGCAAGGCATAACAATGCAATTACTAGTCAGAAAAATCCTATAAGGTTGATTGGGAAATATAACAATATACATAGACCGCCATCCAACTGCATCTATGACTAGAATTCCACCTTCAGGTTATCATCCGAACCCCCTCCGGTATTAAGTTGCAAGCAACAGACAACTGCTTTAAGCAAAGTGTGTAAGGTAAACAGTCCACATGTTCCATGAACAAGAGACCATTGTTTTCTCCCTAGTATCAATATCACATCTACAACCGAAGATATTTCTGTCACTTCCCTTGGAAACTAGAGGCATGAACCCACTATCGAGCATAAATACTCCCTCTTGGAGACACTAGCAACTACTTGGCCAAGATAGCTACTAACAACGGAAAGCATGCAAGATCACAAACAACACAGGCATGATAGAATCATAAAGACAAAACCATTAATCAAACCAACATAATAATCTCAATATCCATCGAATCCCCGCAAACACAACATGCATGATTACAAATAGATTAGATCTTGATCATGAACGGAGCTCACAAGATCTATACAAGAAAACACAAAGGAGGAGATACAACCATCTAGCTACTAGATGGACCCATAGTAGAAGGTGCAACTACTCACGCATCATACCGGAGAGAAGGCCTCCGGGATGATCTCCCCTCCGGCAGGGTGCCAGGAAGAACTTCAGATCCTCCCGATCTAGGGACAATGGTGGCGGCGGCTATAGACGGTTTCGTGGATTTCTGATCGGGTACTGAGGGTTTCTGCATCGGGGGCTTCTTATAGGCGAAGGGGGAGACCGAGGTGGCCACCAGGGCGGGCAAACCCTAGCCAGGCGTGGGGTGGGATCCACCCACGCCTGGGGTGGGTCTGGCCCCTCTGGCCGGCCCCTCGGGGTCTCCTCTGGACTTCTTGTTCCCCACAAAAAGTAATTGACTTTGTCCTTTGTTCCGTCCAATTCCGAGAATATTTCTTTACAAACTTTTCTGAAACAAAAAACAACAGAAAATAGGCATCTGGCACTATTGCAACTTGTTAATAGGTTAGTACCAGAAAACATGTAAAAAGCACCTCAAAGTGTAGACAAGTAAAGCAAAGTAGATAATAAACAAGCATGGAGCATAAAAAATAAAGATACGTTTCCAACGTATCAATAGGTAGGCAAGATGGGATCGTGTATGTGGAGCCTGTAGCCAGGGACGCCAAGTCGATGACCAGTCCCCGCTACCGGCGGCAAGAAAGTTGGTCTGTGTGGTGTGGTGGCCAGCATCCTGTCACATCCATCGGAGGAATCGGCCGTGCTTCACATGTTCGGTAGACTTATTGGCCAAAGTAGATGAGCTAAACTCGACCATTATAGTAAACTGGCTATAAAATTTTCTAGGCCCGGGTCACGGCCCTGGTTGCACGAGCCTGGCTCTGCCCCTATGCATGTGCATCGGCATTGAACCATAGTCCCAGGAGGTTTCCATGCACCAACAAATAACAAATTGCCATAATAATATGGAATTGCTTATTTCATGGTGTTTAATATTGTGAAAACAACATAAATTGTGTGTGTTGTGTCGAGGAGGCTTTTCATGATCTAGTACGTAGAAATATCTCCTATGTAAAACACATTTTCTAATATTTTTTCTTCGTAAAAGAGTCCCAATTTTGGCTTGCGCATATTAGAAAATCGCGAGCACCTTTTCGAGCCCCTGCGATGCAATTCATGCCAAGACATCAATCCAAATATTGGTAAAACAATTCTACCAACATTGAACTATGGTCGTGTGATTCGGCATCTATCCAGCACACCTAACTAATTGTCTTATAATAATATACGTATACACGAGCACCAACATTGAAATAGAGTCTCATACCATTAAACCAATAATTAAAAAAAATACATTATTTAGGCCATGTTCATTTAATCCAATAGAGGTTGGAATTGGTATAGATTGGGGCCCGATTCTGATTATCCAGCTCGGCAAGATTGTTTTCTAGCTCAGCAGAGTTGTTATCTTCGTTTACGCCTAGAATATATTCTTATCCCGGCTCATCCAACCATTTTGTACTTAGTAGGCCTAGAAATTTTTTATCATCACGGGACCTACAAAGTATAAAATTTTCTTTATAAGATAACATATCAATATTACTTATTTCTCGGCCTATGATGGATTAGATGTTCCGCTCCAATTTCGCACCTTATTATCTGCTTCATCTATTATCATCTCTCTCTCTCTCTCTCTCTCTCTCTCTCTCTCTCTCTCTCTCTCTCTCTCTCTCTCTCTCTCTCTCTCTCTCTTATTCTTGCACTAACCTAACCTAGCACCCCTTTAGCCTCCCTCATCAAACTATAGCCTCACATCATTTGTCTTAACATTCTAGTCAATAGATAGTTAGCTTGTTGAGGAGTTGCATCGTCATGTTGAAAGTACCACTAGAATTCAACACCATTTGTAGCGTCATGTAATCGTGGTTTTTTCTGGTGATTCTTTCCATTGACCATTAATTACTGCTTCATGCAGGATGGAAAGTGATGTCTCTTGAGATTGACCTCCATCCCTGATTGATCTAAGATTCACATATTGAGCCCTTTGGACTTGGTACCACCAGAAAGACCCGATGATTGTATGTTTTCATTTTTCTAAAGGTTGTATATTGTATTTATTCCCTTGTTACATTGCCTAGAGAATAGGATATTACTAATGTCTTGAGACTATGATAGACCCGGACATAGAGCTTTTGTGGTGTTGGGCTAGCTAACTCTAAATTGGGCTTAGGACTTTATACTTTATAATTTGCAGCAGATTACAAAGAGATCTACTTGGGTGTTTTTTCTTAGGTCCAAAGTTAAAGCTGTGGTAGCCCTAGGCTAGATTTACACACGCTCGAGACCACTCACGTGATACTCAGAAGAAACACATATTTGATGGCTGCTAGGACATAACCAACACACCAGCACTAGAGCACCGCTCAGAACATATAGATGTGATACACCGTATGCCTAGGATGTCTTATGTGCGGCTCTCAGGACATAAAAAATTAAAATATGATGTAAGTATATTTTTTTATTATCTTGCAATTATAACTTTAACAAAAAAACACATTTAACTCTAATAAATCCTAACTACAATATAAACATTTTCTCGTGGCGATGACAAAAATCTCGTGGCTACATACCATATGCGTGCACACCCCACCAACCCAGAAGATTGATCGTGTATCTAAGCCAGCTATAAGAGAAACGTACACCACTCAGAGTAGTGGAGCATAAACGAACACTTTACAATTGTTAGCAAAATAACTTACATGCAAGCCTGGGAGTATCAAATCTCACACAACCCTCTTAGTTTCTACTCTTCAGTTTTTTGTAGTTTATATATATAATTTAAACATTTGTATATAAAAATTAAAATAACTCTTCGATGAGAGTAGTTCACATTTAGCACATTCAATCATAGTACATGTACAATTAGGTCCAATTATTTGACATGTTTTATTTCCACTACAAGGATTCTAGTGATACATGACCTGCATGAACGTGCGCACCTAGCCTATATTAACCCATATATGTGTTCATGAGATGTGGTGGAGTTAGAATCGGAGAAAACCCTGACCCAAAAATCGAGCACAAAAAGTTCAGCAAGCAATAATTCGTGTAATAGTGCAAAAAATGGTATGATATGGAAGGTTGAGGGTCGAATGGACTAATGTTTTTGTACAATTACATATGCAAATTGAGAGCAATGTTGTTATTTGCTTGAGTCAAGATTGAAGGTCCACTTTAGGTTTTTTGTTAGTTTGAATAGTTGCTTCAGTTTGAGGATTTGTTAATTAGTTGTGTGTTGAGATTAATGGAAAAAATATCTTCATATTCTGTTCCTAGCATAAAAAATTAACAACAAATGTTAACCCTGGTAATCATTTAGAGTTGCAGCACAAGTGTTGACACAAATCATGTCAACCAAGAGATAGAATAGAAAATACATATGAAAAGCCAAGCAGTTGCTAGAGTGGGCAGGTCGATGGTCTCCCGGAAAAGGGCGGGTGCCGACTAGATAGGTAGGAAGGATGGGATCGGCTCTGTGGAGCCTGTAGCCAGGGACGCCAAGCCGATGACCAGTCCCCGCTACCGGCGAAGAGGAAGTTGGTTTTGTGGGGTGTGGTGGCCAGCATCCTGTCACATCCATCAGAGGAATCGACCGAGCTTCACATGTTCGGTACATTCATTGGCCAAAGTAGATGAGCTAGAGTCGACCATTATAGTAAATAGGCTATAAAATTTTCTAGGCCCGTGCCATGGCCCTAGTTTCCCGGGCCTGGCTCTGCCCTTGTGCATGAGCATCAATATTGAACCATAGTCCCAGGAGGTTCCCATGCACAAACAAATAACAAATTTCCATAATAATATGGAATTGCTTATTTCATGGTGTTTAGTATTGTGAAAATAATATAAATTGTGTGTGTGTTGTGTCGCGTAGGCTTTCCATGATCTAGTAGGTATAAATATCTCATGTGTAAAGCACATTTTCTGATATTTTTCCTTTGTAAAAGAGTCCTAATTTTGTCTTGCGCATATTAGAAAGTCATGAGCATCTTTTTCGAGCCCGTGCAATGCAATTCATTCCAACACATCAATCCAAATATAGGTAAATAATGTTCTACCAACAATTAACTATGGTCGTGTGATTCGGCATCTATCTATCACACCTAACCAATTGCCTTATAATAATATACGTATACATGAGCACCAACGTTGAAATAGTGTCTCATACCATTGATCAATAATTGAAAAAAATAATACATTGTTTAGGCCATGTTCGTTTAATCCAATAAAGGTTAGGATTGGCCTAGATTGGGGTCCGATTCTGGTTATCCAGCTCGGCAAGATTGTTTTCCAGCTTAGCACAGTTGTTATCTTCGTTTACGCCTAGACGATATTCTTATCCCGGCTTATCCAACCATTTTGTACTGAGTAGGCCTAGAAAATTTTTACGTCACGGGACCTACAAAGTATAAAATTTCCTTAATGAGATAACATATCAATATTACATATTTCTCGGCCTATGATGCATTAGATGTTCCGCTCCAATTTCGCACCTTATTATCTGCTTCATCTATTCTCATACCTCTCTCTCTTATTCTTTCACTAACCTAACCTAGCACCCCTTTAGCCTCCCTCATCAGCCTATAGCCTCACATCCTTTGTAATATATATAATTTGTCTTGAGATTCTAGTCAATAGATAGTTAGCTTGTTGAGGAGTTGCATCGTCATGTTGAAAGTACCACTAAAATTCAACACCATTTGTAGCGTCATGTAATCGACACCTCCATCTATGTTACCATATTCATGGTTTTTTCTGGTCATTATTACCATTGACCATTAATTACTGCTACATGCAGGATGGAAAGTTATGTCTTTTAAGATTGACCTCCATCCCTGATTGATCTAAGATTCACATATTGAGCCCTTTGGACTTGGTACCACCAGAAAGACCCGATGATTGTATGTTTTCATTTTTCTAAAGGTTGTATATTATATTTATTCCCTTGTTACATTGCCTAGAGAATAGGATATTACTAATGTCTTGAGACTATGATAGACCCGGACATAGAGCTTGTGTTGTGTTGGGCTAGCTAACTCTCATTGGGCTTAGGACTTTATACTTTATAATTTCCAGCAGATTACAAAGAGATCTACTTGGGTGTTTTTTCTTAGGCCCAAAGTTAAAGCCGTGGTTGCCCTAGGCTAGATTTACACATGCTCGAGACCACTCACGTGATACTCAGAAGAAACACATATCTGATGGCTGCTAGGATAGAACCAACACACCAGCACTAGAGCACCGCTCAGAACGTGTAGATGTGACAAACCGTATGCCTAGGATGTCTTATGTGCGGCTCTCAGACATACAAAATTAAGATATGATGTAAGTATATTTTCTTATTATCTTGCAATTATAACTTTAACAAAAAAACACATTTAACTCTAATAAATCCTAATTACAATATAAACATTTTCTCGTGGCGATGCCAAAAATCTCGTGGCTATATACCATATGCATGCACACCACACCAACCCATAAGATTATTGATCGTGTATCTAAGCCAGCTATTAGAGAAACGTACACCACTAAAAGTAGTGGAGCATAAACGAACACTTTATAGTTGTTAGCAAAATAACTTACATGCAAGCCTGGGAGTATCGAATGTCACACAACCCTCTTAGTTTCTACTCTTCAATTTTTTGTAGTATATATATATAATTTAAACATTTGTATATAAAAATTAAAATAACTCTTTGATGAGAGTATTTGCATTTAGCACCTTCAATCATAGTACATGTACAATTAGGTCCAATAATTTGACATGTTTTATTTCCATTACAAGGATTCTGGTGATACATGACCTGCATAAACTTGCGCACCTAGCCTATATTGACCCATATATGTGTTCATGAGATGTGGTGGAGTTAGAATTGGAGAAAACCCTGACCCAAAAACCGAGCACAAAAAATTCACCAAGCAATAATTCGTGTAATATTGCAAAAAATGGTATGATATGGAAGGTTGAGGGTTGAATGGACTGTTGTTTTTGTACAATTGCATCTGCAACTTGATAGCAATGTTGTTATTTGCTTGAGTCAAGATTTAAGGTCCACTTTAGTTTTTTTGTTAGTTTGCATAGTTGCTTCAGTTTCCTTCGGTTTGAGGATTTTTTAATTAGTTGTGTGTTGAGACTAATGGAAAAATATCTTCATATTCTATTCCTAGCATAAAAAAATAACAACAAATGTTAACTCCGGGAATCACTTAGAGTTGCAGCACAAGTGTCGACACAAATCAAGTCAACCGAGAGGTAGAATAGAAAATACATATGAAAAGCCAAGCAGTTGCGAGAGTGGGCAGGTCGATTGTGTCCCGGAAAAGGGCGGGTGATGACTAGATAGGTAGGCAGGATGGGATCGGGTCTGTGGAGCCTGTAGCTAGGGACGCCAAGCCGATGACCAGTCCCCGCTACCGGCAAAGAGGAAGTTGGTTTGTGGGGTGTGGTGGCCAGCATCCTGTCACATCCATCAGAGGAATCATCGAGATTCACATGTACGGTAGATTTATTGGCCAAAGTAGATGAGCTAGACTCGACCATTATAGTAAATAGGCTATAAACTTTTCTAGGCCCGGGCCATGGCCCTAGTTTTCCAGGCCTGGCTCTGCCCTTGTGCATGAGCATCAATATTGAACCATAGTCCCAGGAGGTTCCCATGCATCAACAAATAACAAATTTCCACACTAATATGGAATTGCTTATTTCATGGTGTTTATTATTGTGAAAACAACATAAATTGTGTGTGTTGTGTCGAGTATGCTTTCCATGATCTAGTAGGTATAAATATCTCCTATGTAAAGCACATTTTCCGATATTTTTCCTTCATAAAAGAGTCCTAATTTTTGCTTGGGCATATTAGAAAGTCACGAGCACCTTTTTTGAGCCCCTGTGATGCAATTCATGCTAAGACATCAATCCAACTTTCGTATACAGTTAAAACATGTTCTACCAACATTGAACTATGGTCGTGTGATTCGACATCTATCTATCACAACTAACCAATTGTCTTATAATAATATACGTATACATGAGCACCAATGTTAAAATAGAGTCTCATACCATTGAACCAATAATTAAAAAAACAATACATTATTTAGGCCATGTTCGTTTAATCCAATAGAGGCTGGGATTGGTCCGGATTGGGGCTCGATTCTGATTATCCATCTTGGCAAGATTTTTTCTAGCGTAGCACAGTTGTTGTCTTCGTTTACGCCAAGAAGATATTCTTAGCTCGGTTCATCCAACCATCTTGTACTGAGTAGGTCTGGAATTTTTTATCATCACAGGACCTACAATGTATAAAATTTCCTTAATAAGCTAACATATCAATATTACATATTTCTGGGACTATGATGGATTAGATGTTTCGCTCTAATTTCATATCTTATTATCTACTTCATCTATTCTCATACCTCTCTCTCTTATTCTTCCACTAACCTAACCTAGCACTGCTATAGCCTCCCTGATTAACCTATAGCCTCACATCCTTTATAATATATATCCTTTGTCTTGAAATTCTAGTCAATAGATAGTTAGATTGTGGAGTAGTTGCACCGTCATGTTGAAAGTACCACCAGAATTCAACACCATTTGTAGCGTCATGTAATTTCCACCTCCATCTATGTTACCGTATTCATGGTTTTTTCTGGTCATTCTTTCCATTGACCATTAATTATTGCTTCATGTATGATGGAAAGTGATGTATTTTGAGATTGACCTCCATCCCTGATTGATCTAATATTCACATATTGAGCCCTTTGGACTTGGTATCACCAGAAAGACCTGATGATTGTATGTTTTCATTTTTCTAAAGGTTGTATATTGTTTTTATTTCCTTGTTACATTGCCAAAAGAATAGGATATTACTAATGTCTTGAGACTATGGTAGACCCGGACATGGAGCTTGTGCTGCGCTAGGCTAGATAACTCTCATTGGGCTTAGGACTTTATACTTTATACTTTATAATTTTCAGCAGATTTCAAAGAGATCTACTTGGGTGTTTTTTTCCTAGGCCCAAAGTTGAAGCAGTGGTAGCCCTAGGCTAGATCTAAATATGCTCGAGACCACTCATATGATACTCAGAAGAAACACACATCTGATGGCTGCTAGGACAGAACCAGCACACCAGCAGTAGAGCATTGCTCAGAACATTTAGATGTTACACATCGTATGCCTAAGATGCCTTATGTGCGGCGCTAATGACGTACAAAATTAAGCTATGATGTAAGTATATTTTCTTATTACCCTGCAATTATAACTTTAAGAAAAAATCACATTTAACTCTAATAAATCCTAACCACAATTTAAACATTTTATCGTGGCGATGACAAACATCTCGTGGCTACATACAATATGCGTGCACACTACACCAACCCATAAGATTGATCGTGTATCTAAGCCAGCTGTTAGAGAAACGTACACCATAAAAAGTAGTGGAGCATAAACGAAGACTTTACAGTTGTTAGAAAAATAACTTACATGCAAGTCTGAGAGTATCACATGTCACACAACCCTCTTAGTTTCTACTCTTCAATTTTTTGTAGTTTATATGAATAATTTAAACATTTGTACATACAAATTAAAATAACTCTTGACTGAGGGTAGTTCATATTTAGCACCCTCAATCACAGTACATGTATAATTAGGTCCAATTTTTTGACATGTTTTATTTCCACTACAAGGATTCTGTTGATACATGACCTACATGAACGTGCGTACCTAGCCTATATTGACCGATATATGTGTTCATGAGATGTGGTGGAGTTAGAATCGGAGCAAACACTGACCCAAAAACCAAGCACAAAAAATTCACCAAACAATAATTTGTGTAATAGTGCAAAAAATGGTATGGTGTCAAAGGTTGAGTGTCGAGTGGTCTAAGGTTTTTGTACAATTGCATCTAGCAAGGTTGTTATTTGCTTGAGTCAAGATTGAAGGTCCACTTTGGGTTTTTGGTTAGTTTGAATAATTGCTTCAGTTTTCCTTCGGTTTGAGGATTTGTTAATTAGTTGTGTGTTTAGATTAATGGATAAAATATCTTCATATTCTGTTCCTAGCATAAAAATTTAACAAAACATGTTAACTCCAGGAATTGCTTAGAGTTGCAGCACAAGTGTCGACACAAATCAATTCAACTGAGAGGTAGAATAGAAAATACATATGCAAAGCCAAGCAGATTCGAGAGTGGGAAGGTCGATGGTCTCCCGGAAAATGGCAGGCGACGACTAGATAGGTAGGCATGATGGGTCGGGTATGTGGTGTCTGTAGCCAGTAGCCAGGAACACCAAGCCAATGACCAGTCCCCGCTAGCCCAACAAGGAAGTTGGTGTCTGGGGTGTGGTGGCCAGCATCTTGTCGCATCCATCAGAGGAATCGATCGAGCTTCACACGTTCGGTCGATTCATTGGCCAAAATAGATGAGCTAGACTCGGCCATTATAGTAAATAGGCTATAAACTTTTCTAGGCCCGGGCCATGGTCCTGGTTGCCCAGGCCTGGCTATGCCCCTGTGCATGAGCATCAACATTTAACCATAGTCCCAGGAGGTTCCCATGCACCAACAAATAAAAATTTCCATAATAATATGGAATTGCTTATTTCATGGTGTTTATTATTGTGAGAACAACATAAATTGTGTGTGTTGTGTCGAGTATGTTTTTCATGATCTAGTAGGTATAAATATCTCATGTGTAAAGCACATTTTCTGATATTTTTTTCTTCGTAAAAGAGTCCCAATTTTGGCTTGCTCATATTAGAAAGTCGCGATTACCTTTTTCGAGCCCCTAAGATGAGATGCATGCCAAGACATCAATCCAACTTTCGTATACAAGTAAAACATGTTCTACCAACATTGAACTATGGTCTTGTGATTTGGCATCTATCCATCACACCTAACCAATTATCTATATATATATATATATATATATATATATATATATATATATATATATTGACACCCAGGGTGCAGAATAGTTATTTTGCATCCCACATAACTTTATGTTGTCACGTTTAGAAATTTATGTTTTGTATACAAATAATTATGTTCATATTCATCCACAACGCAAAAAAATGACATAAAAAATAATTTATGAGTAATTATAATGTAAAAAACACTAAAAATACACATTTTATGTCGTATTTTTATACGGCATGTAAACAAAAAAAATTATGACATGTCTATATTTTCTTACGTTCTTCTCAACTCTCGAGGTAAGACAAAATTTATGCAATGTAAAAATAATATACAGTTCTAAAGATAGAGGGTGGGAGTAGAATAACTATTCTACACCCTGGGGGTCAAATATAAAATATATATTATATTATATATATATATAATATATATATATATATATATACACATGAGCACCAATATTGAAATAGAGTCTCATACCAATGAACCAATAATTGAAAAAAAATACATTATTTAGGCCTTGTTCGTTTAATGCAATAGAGGCTGGGATCGGTCTGGATTGGGGCTTGATTCTGGTTATCCAGGTCGGCAAGATTTTTTTCTAGCTCAGCACAGTTGTTGTCTTCGTTTACGCCTAGAAGATATTCTTAACCCGGTTCAGCCAATCATCTTGTACTGAGTAGGCCTGGAAAAATTTATCGTCACCAGACCCATGGAGCAATCAACGACAGCAACTGAACGAGACATGCTGTCAATAAGGCATAAACGAATGTCTTTTGCAAATGCAAGAGATTCAATCCATGCATGAGATTATCCAATATTGGATCTGGTGGAGCACATGGATCCACCAAATCCTGACTTGGATCTATTCCAGACAGGGATTCAATCCGAAGCAACCGAACGGGGCCTTATGAATCAATATTTCCTAGGGCATTTTTTTATTACTATAGGACAAATAATATACTACTTCTGATCCATAATACGTGTTGTTGAGCTGGTATAAGGTTACTAAATTAGCGACATTTATTATGGATCGGAGGGAGTAATAAACTTGCGTGTTACACACTTTTTCTCCTCCGAAATTTATAAATAACTTTTATCAAAATTAGTGCTCAAAATGTTTGGGTTTTGCAAGAAAGAGTCATAGTTTTGGCATGAACAAATAGAAACATGCTAGAACCAATGTGAAAGTATAGTCTCGTGAGATCTCTTGCCTAACCAAGAGTTATATCTTCCATGAAAATATATTTTTCATGTTTCTTTTCCTTTTGCAAGAAAATATATAGTTAGCGTTTCCGGCATACCAAATTGGGAAGTCGTGAGTACTTATGACGAGCAATTGTTTTGTCCGATGCAGTGTATGGACAATACCAACGCATCTAGCCAACTTTTTTATACATGCGCAACTTGTTCACATAAACAACAATCTTGAGCTATAGTTCTATGCTTTGACATCTTTGGATGTCGTCATCGGACCTAGCCAACTTTATTATACATAATACATGTGTAAATTGTTCGCAAGGACACCAATTTTTAACTATGCTTCGGCATCTGCTGATGCCGCCATAGCACCTAGCCGGTTGTCCCATGCTCACATAGGTTTACATGATCACCAACAATGAACCATAGTCTCGGGTACTAGTGAAACAACAATTGAAAAAATATAAAATTATATGAATTAAAATTTCTTAGAGCATCGTGTTCATTACAATAGTACTAATCATACCGTAAATTTTACGTGTTATACACTTTTTTCGACCGGTGACATACAAAATAACTTTTCTTGAAAAAAGTTCTCAAATCATTTGGCTTTTGCGAGAAAATGTCATTTGCATTCACAAATGGAAAGACGTGCATGGGAACTAATGTCAAATCAGGTCTCTCGTGCGATCCTGTGCCAGGACAATGCAAGCACACATAACAAAGGTTATATCTTCGGTGGGAAAATATTTCTCATGTTATTTGTTTTCCATTTGTAAAGGAATAGTCACGTTTATGGTTTAGTATCCAGTTAGAAAGTCATGAGCACTAGCACATCGTTTCAAAAAAAATGAGCACTAGCACAGATGTCGATGAACTACGGTCCGCAGCCTGCAGGTAGCGCAAACATTCTCCTACAGACAACGCATAGGAAGAATAATTTCTACATGCGAGCAGTACTGCAGATCCTGTCAAATGCGTCATGGTTAAGTGGGTAGCTGGTTCTTGCTTAAGAATTTCTCAACCAGACCAAACATTTGTTGCCTTTCTCCACAAGCTGCAGGGTCTCTTGCATTTTCATGCCTCGATCCAATCCAAAAGCACAGAAGTCCTGCCTTCCCAGCTAGCTCCGTGCCACAAGATCTTACCTCAGATACTGAAGTTCTATTGTCAAAATTGGGGATACTACTGTCATCCATGCACAGCACATACAGCCTAGTACTCCTGCAGTTTCGGTATTCTTGTAAAAGAAATTCAAACATTTGGTGATGCTGATGAATCATGCCCTGCGTCGACACGTGAGGGCAGTTTTGTGTTTAGGAAAGTGTCACATGTTCAGTGGTAGTACGCGCCAAGTTCCTTTCAACCAGCGTCACTATTGCTTGAGGGATCAATCCTCTCAACAGCAGATCAGCGAAAGATCTTTTCCTTCATGTGGGTGCATCGTCACTTCCGGAAAACAATCAATGTTGTTGCTATGGCATCTTCTCCATGGCCTGTCCATTTGAGCTATTATATGACTTCTCCAAGCTTCATTTGATGTGGCTCTGGTGCACTCCACACGATTATCTTCAATTCTATCCGTGCATGTGTTATTGTGCTTTATTTATTTATTTATTTTTCAACAGGAGAAGGGTCCAAAGGACCCTGAAGCTTCGTTCAGAGTGGCAGGTTACAGTTACATGAAAGACTCAGAGAAAAGATAAAATTACAACACAGCCCTTTCTTTATGCAAAAAGGACCTCACACGAAATCTTGGAACGTGATCCTGTCCTTCTTTGCCGATGCCGACACAAGCCTCGAAGTAGCGACCACCAGCTCCACATCGGGAACGAGACCACCTCGTGTGGAGACGGCGATGTGCGCCATGCTGAAGCCAGAAGATCCTCTGGGGTGAAAACCTTTTTTGATCAGGGCAATGACGGTGCTTGTGCATTGTTTCCTTCTTGGAGGCATGTTTTTGGAGTTGATGGATTTCTGGTGTTGTTTTAGTGATGTTTGGTCGCTGTTACAAGGAACCGATCACTGTACCAGGACTTTTCTTTCATGTAATTCTCATTTATTTTTGGTTGTGTGCATCCAGATTGCCATTAATGCACTACATTGTTATAGAGGCTGGGTGTAATTGATATTTTCACAATATTAATATATCCCTTTATAAAAAAAGATGCATACAAATATTCGCGACATCCTTTTTCGGATAGTTTGAGGCTTTGAGCACCGCTCTTTTTTTTAAAATGGGCGTTTTATTATTTATTAGTAAGTTTACACCCGGCCTCTGTATAGATAGGATACACACAACAGATCAACCACAGAACTCGAGACCAAAGAAAAAGGAAATGGAGATCTAAAAAGGAACAGGAGACAACATTTTGTGGAAAGGGAACGGAAATGGAATATTCTAAACGGAAACGGAAAAAGAAACAAGGAAGCCACTTCTGGCAGAAACGCAAACAGTAAGGAAATTTCGATAAAAACACAATTTTTTTCCGAAAATATAACCAATCAAGCCCATATACGAAATAGTACTTTGCACGAGTGATTTTTCTTACTATTGTCGAGCCATAGAATATATACGGGGTCTACATAATACATACAACTAGCCCAGTCTATATACTGATCAAGTAAATGTCTTAGCGTTTATGTAAACTTATCTGCTTGTCGAAGTGTTTAATTATGTTACTTTATGTTCAATTGTCGCTTGTCGAAGTTGTGAGATATTCTTTGTTTGTTTTCTTTGTTGTATAAACCATGATATTATGCCACTATTATATTCTGGAAATGACAGTTTTTGTAACATATCCTTCCCGTATCTATTCTATATTCGTATCTGATGTTTTTTAGTTCCGTGTTTGTTCCCGGAGTTTTCTATTTCGTTTTCGATTCGAACGACACAAGAGGAAGCGAAAATAATAATGCATGTTTCCGCTCTTTTCCGTTCTGTTTTCAACCCTATACACGCGGACCTGAGACCACACTCCAAATGAGCACATGGCTTTGTTATCCAAGCTACAAAAGGCAATACCCTAAACTCGGTGACACTTCGGAGCCGACGCTTCAACATCCATATCGTCCCTAGGGCCGCACACCAACCGCGGGTCGGCAGGTCTATCCTCCAAGCGGCCAAACCCGACACCAAACAACTCGAAGACGTCAAGCTTGACTATTTTCCTCTGGACTGCGTCAACTAATTCTTGCTGTTTACATTTCTCAACATGTTACCTTTCGGGGTGAACCGATTGGTGCATACAAGGAGGCCATGAACGGAACATTATCAAGCACAATATTAAGAAAACTCAAATTTACCAACTTCAATTCACTCCCCTCTCTCTCTCCTGTGAACAGTACACCGAAAGAGCCCAGTGGTTCCGGGCCGATCCCGAGCCCCTCCGGCGGCGATGCCGGCCGGAGGTGGCGGAGGAGAGGTTCCGGCGTAGTTAGGATTAGGTTGTAGGGTGTTTGCGGCGGTCTCGTCGCGGGTTTGGGCGCTTCTGCCCGGAGTTGTCTCCAGGTCGCCGGCCAGATCTGGAGCGGGCTGGGGTGGATCTCTCTTCTTCCAGTGCTCCGGTGGTCGGAGTCTGTGGAGGTGAGTGGATCCTCCGCCGGTGACTCAAAATAAGGCCTAGGACCTGGTATCTGATGAGGGAGTTGATGCCGCGGCCCTTTCTTGGCCGGCCGTGGTGGCGGGGGAGGAAGGTGCGGTGGTGACGGTTGATGCGGGCGCTTCTTCTTCCCGGCCGGCCGTGGAGGCGAGGGGGATCTGCAGCGTTGCGTCGTCGTCTTCTTCTTCCTTGTTTGGATACTGGGGTGGTACTTGTCGCGGCGGTGTCTCCCCTCCTTCCTATTCAAGCCGCCATGGTGGTGGCTCTGTTGGTGGAAGGATTGGGTGCCTGCGGCGGCGGTTCGGTTTTGGAGCTTCTCTCCGGCGTCTTCTGGCGGCTGTTGCTCCGTCAGCACGTCGGACCCAATGGCAGTAGGGCTGCCGCTCCTTTGCTGCTCGGCCCGTGCGTTGTCCGCTGTGAATCGCTGGATTTGCCGGAGTTTCGCCGTCGATCTGGAGGTGGATGAGGATGTTGGACTTGATTGCTTTTTCAAGTTTTCCTCAGGGTCCTCAGTGCTTATTTCTGGGCCTCGATGTAATTTTTATTTTTATTAGGCCTTTTTGTACTCCAGTGTATCAAAGCAGCAATATATTTCGGGTGCTCTTGCACCCGTTCCCCGTTCAAAAAAAAAAAAAAAAAAAAAACCAACTTCAATTCAACGTCTTAACGTGACATGGAGCTTATTGAGACTGTAGACTACTTTTAGCAATGATATACTAGCTGAACTGGCTCTTAGAAGTGCATGATCGCAATGCTATATTTAAGTAATAAAGTGTCTTTTACTGGAAGAAAGAAAAGCTGAACCGGTTGGTGCATGCAATTTAACTATAGCTATCGAACATGTAAAATTTATACATCGTTCGATCATCTAAAATCTTAATACCGAATAAAAACTAGGGGATTTTGGTTTTGGTCTCATGGCTATTGGTTGATTCCATATTTGACCTCTGTACTCGCATATGGTGGGACCCATAATAAGTTGTAAAATTGGACAAATTTTGCCATTACCCTCAGCTGAAGATGTCTGAACAATGACATCACGCCGCTGGGTTTAGGCACATGCCAGCCTGGTCAGCACTAAAACTACATGTTACAATTAGAAACGAAACAAATAATAAGCTTATTAAAATATATTAAATTATTAGGGGGAAGCCACAAAAAGAAATACATTAGGAAGATTGT
Organism: Avena longiglumis; assembly: GCA_030063025.1. Lineage (NCBI taxonomy): Eukaryota > Viridiplantae > Streptophyta > Magnoliopsida > Poales > Poaceae > Avena > Avena longiglumis. The sequence goes on along the minus strand of CP125973.1, from coordinate 494,058,954 downwards.
TTTTTTTAAAGGTAAAAAATGGAACAGCTAAATATCCAAAATTGTTTTTCAAAGAGAGAAACTTACTACCAAATTTGAATCCTAGCGCTTTGAAACAGGGCATATTTGCTCAAAAACCTCATTTAAAGTTGTACTATGACCAATGAGATGAAAGTGATTCTATACATATGCCAACAAAGTCAGCACAAAATGTTACACAAGCAAACAACATGGTTTCTTAGAAAGTATAAAAGGAAAAGGTAAAAAGGAATATTTCATAAATATATTGTAAAACATGGAATTTCCTTTTAAAATAGAAAAAATAAAATCCCAACTTCTTAGGGAAACAACAAACTTACAAATAGTGTGAGTAATTGTTTTTAACTTTGAATTTTTTTCCAGAATTTCATTTTAGTACTTATCTAAAATATTTGTATTTTAAGATCACATGTTTCTCAAAGTTTATTTTTTATTCACACTTACTGGATTTATTTTTCTCATTTTTTCTATTTTCTTCTGAATATTTGGTCGGAATGCGCGATTTTTTTTAAATAATACGAATTAATTAATTAATTTGAGTTCTATTATACGTTTTTTCGAAATTCCAGATCTAGCATTTTGTCGGCCACGGGCAAGCCGACTGGGCCAATCGGCCAGGCCCTGGCCGACTGCATGTGGCACCATGCAATCGGCCCTGGCCCACACATGAAGCCGATTGGTTCAATCGGTCTGGCCCAGGCCGATTAGTGCAATCGGCTAGACCTAGACCGATTTCCTAATCGTCCTGCCCCTAACAAAATCCCGCATGATCAATGCAGCCCTTCCGCCACTGTTTTCCTCGCCAATCCTTCGCGCCGATTTTTCCCGCCACTACTTCCCGCCCTTTTTTCCCGCCACTACTTCCCGCCCTTTTTTTCCCGCCGCTACTTCCCGCCCTTTTTTTCCCGCCACTACTTCCCGCCTTTTTTCCCGCCTATTCGCTTCGGTGCCTCTATAAATCCGGGCAACGAGATGTATCCTTTACCAGTTCATCTCTTCCTCCACTTACTCTCTCATTTCCCTCCTCTCCTCTTGCTCTCGCATTTCCCTCCACTCCTCACCACTATGACCGACGCGTCTCCCTGGCCTGTAGATATGTCCATTGGGCTTTTCTTCATAGCCAGAACTGTTGTGATAGATAGGATATCGATCCGGCGGGATACGTTGTAACGAACCATGATGCCCTCGTTATGCTTGGTAAGTCACTTCATCGAAGGGTGGAAACCGAAGACCCGGATCAGTGTCTGGCGAGCTTGTCGTTCGAGCAAGGTGGGACAAGCTCACCTTGGTCCTAGGACATGCTCGCAGTTTGGAGCGGGCGGATGCACCTTGGTTCTGGATAGAAGATAGCGAAGATGATGATGATATCTTTATGCCGCCGCCCGTTGGAAGCAAGGCAAGAGCTGAGTGGGACAAGAGGCAGGAGAAGAAGAAAGAGCAGGCCAAGAAGAGTCAAGCTGACATGACGGAGCAGGTTGTGGCACGTAGGGCCTGGATAGAAGAGAGCGAAGATGAGGATGATATCTTCATGCCGCTACCCGTTGGAAGCAAGGCAAGAGCTGAGTGGGACAAGAGGCAGGAGAAGAAGAAAGAGCAGGCCAAGAAGAGTCAAGCTGACATGACGGAGCAGGTTGTGGCACGTAGGGCCTGGATAGAAGATAGCGAAGATGAGGATGATATCTTCATGCCGCCACCCGTTGGAAGCAAGGCGAGAGCTGAGTGGGACAAGAGGCAGGAGAAGAAGAAAGCGCAAGCCAAGAAGAGCAAGTGCGATGGATCGTCCAAGGGAAAGGGTGAGGCATCATCGAAGGGAAAGGGAAAGGCATCATGCTAGGGATAGATAAAACTCTTATTTATGTACCGCAAGTTATGTTGAACTATGTTACAAGTTATGTTGAACTGTGTTGCAATAAAAATTGTGAAATGATAGAATGGTGTCTCATATATAGGTAGATATATGTCTCATACATAAGTAGATGTCTCATGCATAGATAGACATGTCTCATACATAGATAAATATATGTCTCATACATAGATAAATATATGTCTCAGCGACGTCGTCTGCCGCGACGCTCGGGTGGTGGGTTAGGAGGCGTCGTCCAACCGAACCTGTGGGGCGGCCGAACCTGTCGGGGAGGAATCACCGACCTGTGCTCATCGTACTGAGTCTCCTGTGTGGGGTCAGGGGGGGTCTAAAAAATGTTCAGCCAACTGCTCTGCGTCATGAAATCCTGAGTGCTATTATCAACGTCCTGATCAGTCCAGGCGGATCCGGACATAGACGACTGATAGCCAGGCATAGAACCCTGCATTCCGAATGCTCCTGCACATAAAAACAAAGTATGTAAGAACTTGACCAGGCTCCACTCCCTCCCTAATGGTTTTGGATTGAAGTTTTTGTGGTCAAATCGAGCAAAATCTAAGAAAAACGATGGCTGAAAATGAAGAACACGAAGGGGAGAGAGAAGGCCAGGCGCGGCGGCGTCGCCCTTATCTGGCCCCAGTCGGCGTGGGCCTGGCCGATTGGGCAGTCGGCCTGCGCCTGGCCGACTGGACCTGTCGACCGTTGTCGGTCCCGCGGCCCCACTGGCCGACCTGCTGTCGGCTATCTGCTGGACGATTGCGCTGCTGTCGGCCAGAGCCTGGCCGATTGGCCTAGTCGGCTCGCCCCGGGCCGACAAAGTGCTAGATCTGGAATTTCGAAAAAATATATAATAGAACTCAAATTAATTAATTAATTCGTATTATTTAAAAAAATTCGCTCGGAATGCCATGTGTGTGAAACTACAATACTTCTCTAAAATTGAGTTCAGGGAGTAAAAGTTGTCTTATTCAAACTGAAAAGTTTAGGATCCAATATGTTGCAATTTAGGACTAATTTTATAGGCAAAGTAATAACAACCCATAGTTACCACATAAAGTACTCCTAATTTTATAGTACTTTATTAATAATTACTCCTAATTAGTCATATAATATCCTTAGTTATAAAGACCATTATATATAGGAGTACAAAGCGATAGCCGTTGTTGTGTTACCAAAGAACATGCTATTCATAATTATTCCTAATTAGTCCGGCGAGGTGATCGGTCTTCATGTTCTCGTGTCCGTAGATGTAGGTCCAATCATAATTCCCAACAATGCAGTCCTCGGCGGCGTACCGAGCTGGCTAGATTGCAATGATTTCCTGGCGCATGCTGCAGTGATCCCATGCCTTTTCAAATCAGGAACTGCCCCTGCATTACCATCCGAAGAACACCACGTTGTGCCTGGATCACCAGCGGCAAGCTAGCACGCTGCCCTAATAATTGGCCGAAAGCTGCGGTGGTGGGACTCGCGATCGATCATCAAGACCGACCTAGAGCTGGCTTTCCTAGCTCGAGCCACGAATGATGAGTCGTTAGCAGGACTACGTACGCCCGTCCGTATACGTACGTCCATCCATGTGTTCGTCGAACATTGGGGCCTTGCCATGGGGTAAATTCGTCTGCTTTGAATCAGATAGTATTTGTCTCATGCAATCTGTAATATAGATTAAGGGCATGTTTGATTCAAAGGATTTTAAAAGCACGGGAATAGGAAAACCATAGGAATATGTCATGACATGTGAAATCCTACAGGAATGAAAAATACAGGAATTAGCTGCAGAAGTCGTTTGATTGCGCCATAGGAAAAACGCAGGAAATTTGCATATAGATTGAGTACATGGCATAGTTGTCATAGACACATAGGAAATTTTCCAAGAGGTCTAACCTCTTGTTCGAAATCATATGGGAATGTAGTATAGGAAAGAAGTCCATAGTAATTTTGAAGGGTTCAATCCTTTGAATCAAATGGCCTCTATAGGAAAAAATCCTATAGGTAAGAATCCTACAAAATTCCTTTGTGAATCCTTCGAATCAAACATGCCCTAATTGAGTGGGAGTTCACTCAAATTTAAGTACCCAAGTTTCAGTTGAGCCCGATTAAATATTTGGTCCCGTTACCAATATTTCGGGACCTCTAATCCTCATTTCTCGAGTAAAGGAGGATGGTCAGATTGAAGAGCTCATTCCTCATTTAGTTGAGGGTGGTGTGTCAATTATGCAATATTCTGATGATATAATAATTTTTATGTTGAAAATAAATTTTAATAAGAGTGAAATTTTCTGCTTAAAAAAAAGGATGTGAAGGGGGATTATAAAATTATCTTTGGTTGCGAATCAGGTTCTCTCCATTTTAAATATTTGGTAATACTTGTTCACTACCGGTAACTTAAAAATAGAGAATGGAAGGCTATAGAGGATCATTTCGAGCAAAAGCTAAGTAGCTAGATAGCCAAATTGTTGTCTTCTGATGATCGCCTAGTTTTAACTACCTCGCTCCTCACTAGCCTACCCATGTTCATGTTGCATTTTCTGTAAATACCTTAAGGCGTAAGGAAGAGATTCGACTTTTTTACATCAAGATTTTTTCTGGAAAAGTGATGGTCATGAGAAGAGATATAGATTGACTAACTGGAACATAATATGTAGACCAAAGGACCAACGGGGTTTTGGAATTGAGGTCCTAAATGTAAAAGGTAGATATTTTCTTAGAAAGTGACTTTTTAAACTTCTCAGCGAGCAAGGTATATGGCAAGAGCTGCTGCAAAATAAATACTTTTAATCAAAATCATTATCTCAGGTTTTATCAAAACATGCAGACTCACCTTTGGGTAGAAGGCAAGGCTTCACCGCCAGGACCAAATGGTACACGGCTTTGGCTTGGGCCTTGGACTAGTATATCGAGGACCCTCTGCAGATCTGGAGGACCTCGCAGATTGGCGAACCTTTTTCATCAATTTGAGGGGCATACCGCTCTTCGCAAGAACATGACCATATGCGAGTGACCAATCATGGACGCAAAGGTTGCAGGGGATGTACAAAGCCCGATGTCGCCATGATATGGCGTATCACACCATCATAGGCTCATGGCCTATCTATGGCTTCCTTCCTAGGAAGAAATAAGGTCAATTCTACCAAGGTTTTTCGCTTGTCCCCGTGGAGCCAAATTGGGGGGAGGGGGAGATCGAAAATTATGTGCCCCAGGTCAGGTCCTCTACCTCTATTGGCATATTCATCGATCATCGACATTCACGAGACACAAATATGATATCCGGTGGCTTCTCGCGTGGTTGGAGATGTCAGTGTAGATCGGACGATTGAAGGGATACGGGTAGGCTACACTAGCAACATTTTCTACCGCGTATACCAAGATTATTGTTGTCATAGATCACAGGAGAACCACTAGACGCGCAGTTGCGAAACTTGATAAAGCGCGTCGAGGCAGTGTAGACGATCTACGTCTCCTCCTTATTCTCGTCCCACGAGCAGCTCCCCTTGCGCGGCTCGTGCAAGCGCTATAGATGCAACGCCTCCGAGGTATCCACACGTACAGGATGGAAGCGTCAGACGCCGGACTGCTAGGTCCGCGCGTGCAACACAGGCGTGAGGAGTGGCGGCTGGGTGAAATGGTCTAACCCTGGTCAGCTCGCCCCACCCTCTCTTATATAGGCGTCCCTAGTGGGCTTCTACATTAGCAGCCCATTAGTAGCCTAAGTCTGGTCTAATTCGGATCCAATCCTCATTAGTCTTCCAGCCCCTTAAGTGTGTGACCCAATAGGTTCGTACACGTATAGACATGACACGAATACACCTATTCTGTCAATAGTTGGTAGTGAAGGGAATATGCCCTGAGAGGCAATAATAAAATGTTTATTATGTGTATTCCAAGTATATGATAGATGTTTATTTTGCATGCTATAATTGTATTAATACGGAAAAGTTAATACATGTGTGTTTAATAAACAAACATAAAGTTCCTAGTTATGCCTCTCTCATAAACTAGTTCGTTGATTAACAAGATGATCACAGTTTCCTAATCATAGACATTGGATGTTGTTAATAACGAGATCACAACATTAGTGTAATGGTGTGATGAACATTCATCCGAAGTATAGCATTACGATCAAAGTCATTAAGTTTATATTGCTATAACAATTTACGAAGTAGTCCTAATCCTTAGACCATGAGATCATGCCAATCACTAACACCGAAAGAGTTTCTTGTTGACATCAAACGTCACACCGTAGCTGGGTGATTATAAAGATGGCTTCAAAGCTACTAAAGTGTTATGTTGAGAATCATGGATCAAGAGTGGAATTTGTTTATCCCGATGATGGATAGATATACTCTGGGCCCTCTCGGTGATATCACATTGGTTAGCTTGCAAGCAAGTGATTTGATCACTAGAATGTTATATCACGGGAACGAGAAAAGAGTGCATGTAAGTAACGAGATCAAACTAGGTATGGAGATACCGATGATCGAATCTCGGACATGTAATATATCGTGAAACAAAGGGATTAATATACAAGCGTAAAAGGTTCCGACGATCACAGGAAAGTCATCGTTGAATGTGTGGGAGTCAGTATGAATCTCCAGGTCCTGCTACTGATTATTGATCGGAGAAGGGTCTCGATCATGTCAGCATTATTCGCGAACCGTAGGGTGACACACTTAAGGGACACTGACATCCAGTTGGAGCAAATGTTTCATGCCGAAAGAATAAACAAGCGCAGGAATTTATTTCACTAGATACCGAAACATGTTTTTGGGTGAAATTGCATAAAGAGGTTATGCATGTGAAATGGAATTCTAGCAAGGGGTTATTTGTGAATGTTTGTCATTAAAGTAATTGACAAAATTCTGAATAAAATAAAAGAGTTTTATTTAATGAGAGTTTGCATTAAATTTGGTGGAAATTTAAAGGCAAGTTTGAGTGGGATTTTGAGTGGAGGGATTTGAACGGATTTTTGTGAGTGGAGTGTCCACCCACATGAATGAAGGAGGGGAGGGGGCAGCCCCCATGGCCGGAGGCCACCCCCTTGGGTGCCCCCCTCCTCCTATAAAAGGCACCCCCTCTCCTCTCTCTCACTCACACCTCCTCGTGAAGGATCTGTCTCCCCCTCTAGAATTTATCCCCCATGGTCTCGGAATAGCGAGATACATGTTCCCGGTGTCTATTCGGCAAGAAAGAGTTGTGCTTCCGCTGCATCGCTGGAGCGAGGAGGCGGAGGTTGCTCGGTGTCTTGTACGTGTGTGCGAGCACGGATGCGCTGCTGCTTTGCGGCGCTAGGACTTCCTCTCAATCTTGAGATCGGCAAGAGATCGTCTATATAAACCACGAGTTGAACTCGTTAAGCTTTGTCGGTCTTCAAGAATATGTTCTCTACGGATATACATCCGCCCGTTGTTTGTATCTAGTAGATAAATCTTGGTACATAGTTCCCATCATAGGAAATTTGTTGTTTTCTATGCTGCGAACCCTACAGTGGTATCAGAGCCGGATCTATGCGTAGATGCTTTACACGGGTAGTACACATATGAGTATGTGGGCGATGATGATCATGTTGTTGCTCCTTAGTTGTAATTTTGGATATTGGTGGCATAGTGGGATGAAGCGGCCCGGACAAACTTTACATGTCCTCGCACATGAGACATGTTCCACGCTTGACATGCAACTAGTTTGCATAAGTGGCTAGCGGGTGTATGTCTCTCCTACTATAGTCAATATCTATTTTGCAACGAGTTGTCAACAATTTGGTTATCCTCGTTGTGGTTCATGTTCGTAGGTAAGAACGGTTCTATCTCGAAAGCCCTAAGCCACGTAAAACTTGCATTGGATAAATTAGAGGCGTCTAGTTTAGATTGTTGCTGGGCTAGTGTTATGATATGGTGATGTTGTAAGTAGAAGTATGAGATGATACTCTTACAACATACATAATGTGTAATCTCCATAGACCTTGGACTCACACATATAGGTATGATAGTGATCATACCACGGTGCACATGATAGAGATCATATGCGAGAACCATATCATTCCACTAATAAACATGTGATGTTTGATAGCATCTTATATATTGCTTGTTTAGCGCTTTGTTAGCATAATAAGATGATCCCTCATTTAAATATCAAGATAAGAATGTGTTCTTCCTTTAGTATGCATCGATAATGTTTTCGTCGCTCCAAGACATCACGTGATGATCGGGTGTTCTTGGATACACGACCATATATCGGGTGTAAAACAGTTACACGCGCGAATACTAAGGTTCTAACTTGGCGAGCCTAGCATGTACATACATGGCCTCGGAACACGGACTGAAAGGTTAAGCATGAGTCATATAGTAGATATGATGCCCATTAGATGCTCGCCTTTGAAGCTACACCGACTCACGTGATGATCGGACTTGGTGTAGTGGATTTGGTTCATGTAATCACCAAAAAGGCACGAGGGATGTTGTTTTTGAGTGGGAGTTCATTCGTAATATGGATTAGTTGAACTCAATCTATCATAAATTAGTCTAAACTTTACAAATTATGATGTAGATGGCACCACCTGCTTTTAATTTCAATGTGTTTATAGAGAAAGAGAAACTTGCAACGAACGGTAGCAACTTTACCGAATGGGCCATGAATTTGAGGATTCTCCTCTCTGCTGCACAAAAACAATAGGTGCTAGAAGCGCCGCTAGGCCCCCCACCCTTTGAGGATGCCCCTGACGAGGAGAAGAATGTCTATCAGACTCGTCAGGAGGACCACAACCTAGTTCATTGCGGCATATTGTATGGGCTAGAGCCGGAACTTCGAAAGAGTTTCGAAAACGGCAATGCATTTGATACAATGGGTGAGTTGAAAATGATTTTCGACACACATGCTGCTATAGAGAGCTACACGCTTCAGAAAAGTTCTTTAGCTGCATGATGGAAGAGCACGTCTCCGTTAGTGAGCATGTACTCAAGATGTCGGGTTACGCCGATAAGCTTGTGTCCTTGGGAATAACGATTGTCATTGACTTAGGCATCCATCGTGTCCTTCAGTCTCTGCCACCTAGCTATAAGAGCTTCGTGATGAACTATAATATGCAAGGCATGAAGAAGTCTCTCCCCGAGCTTCTATCAATGCTTAAAACTGCAGAAGTGGAGATAAAAAAGGAACATCAAGTGTTGATGATCAATAGGAACACTGGTTTCAAGAAAGACAAGAAGGAAAAACGGAAGGGAAGTAAGGGCGGCAAGCCGGTTGCCGTGCCTGAAAAGAAACCCCGAGTTGGACCTAAGTCTGATACTGAGTGCTACTATTGTAAGGGGACTGGCCACTGGAAGCGCAATTGCCCCAAGTATTTGGCAGACAAGAAGGCCGGCAAGAAAAACAAAGTTATATATGATATACATGTTATTGATGTGTACTTGACTAGTGCTCGCAGTAGCACCTCGGTATTATATACCGGTTCAGTTGCTAATATTTGTAACTCGAATCAGGGGCTGCGGAATAAGCGACCGCTAGCAAGGGGTGAGGTCAAGATGCGTGTCGACAATGGATCAAGCGTTGCTGTGATCTCCGTCGAAACACTACCTCTCCACTTGCCGTCGGGATTAGTAATAAACTTGAAGAATTTTTATCTGGTGCCAGCACTTAGCATGAACATTGTATCTGGATCGTGTTTAATGCGAAGTGGTTATTCATTTAAATCCGAGAACAATGGTTGTTCCATTTATATGAATGAAATCTTTTATGTTCATGCACCGATGATGAATGGTTTATTTCTATTGGATATCGATAATAATGTTACACATATTCATAATGTTCATGCTAAAAGGATTAAACTAAATGATGATATATCCGCATATATGTGGCACTGCCGTCTAGGTCATATTGGCGTTAAACGCATGAAGAAGCTCCATTCGGATGGACTTTTGGAATCACTTGATTTTGAATTATTTGATACATGTGAGCCATGCCTTATGGGAAAGATGACTAGAACGCCGTTTTCTGGTTCAATGGAACGGGCGACAGATTTATTGGAAATCATACATTCTGATGTATGTGGTCCAATGAGTGTGTCGGCGCGAGGTGGATATAGTTATTTTGTTACTTTTATGGATGATTTGAGTAGATACGGTTATATATACTTGATGAAACACAAATCTGAAACCTTTGAAAAGTTCAAGGAATTTTAGAATGAAGTGGAAAATCATCGTAATAGAAAGATCACATTTCTACGGTCCGACCGTGGAGGTGAGTATCTAAGTTACGAGTTTAGCACTCACATGAAAGACTGTGGAATTGTTTCACAACTCACACCTGCCGGAACACCACAGAGAAATGGTGTGTCGGAACGTCGTAATCGTACTTTATTAGATATGGTTCGATCTATGATGTCTCTGACGGACTTGCCGTTGTTATTTTGGGGTTATGCACTAGAAACTGTTGCATTCATTTTAAATCGGGCACCATCTAAATCCGTTGAAAAGACACCGTATGAATTGTGGTTTGGAAACAAACCTAAGCTGTCATTTCTTAAAGTTTGGGGATGCGATGTTTATGTGAAGAAACTTCAACCGGATAAACTCGAACCCAAAGCGGAAAAATGCGTCTTCATAGGATACCCTAAAGAAACTATTGGGTATTCCTTCTATCACAGATCCGAGGGCAAGGTTTTTGTTGCCAAGAATGGATCCTTTCTAGAGAAAGAGTTTCTCGCGAAAGGTGTGAGTAGTCGGAAGGTAGAACTCGAAGAGGTTGTGGAACCTTCTCTTCAAAGTATGGCGAGTAGCGCAGCGCCGGAAGTTGTTACGGAGTTGGCTCCACCTGTTGAAGAGGGAACTAATGATAATGATCATGAAACTCCGAAAGAGAGTACTACCGAACCTCGCAGGTCTAGCAGGACGCGTGCAGCTCCCGAGCTGTACGGAATCCTGTCATGAATTTCATGGTTGATGAAAATAATAACCCTGCGACGTATGAAGAAGCGATGATGAGCCCGGATTCCAACAAATGGTTAGAAGCCATGAAATCCGAGATGGAATCCATGTATGAAAATCAAGTTTGGAACTTGGTGGACTTACCTCATGACCGAAAGGCCGTGGAGAACAGATGGATTTTCAAAAGGAAAACTGATGATGATGGTAATGTAACCGTCTATAAAGCTCGACTTGACGCAAAGGGGTTTCGACAAATTTAAGGTGTTGACTACGATGAGACATTCTCTCTCGTAGCGATGCTAAATTCAGTTAGGATTATGTTAGCAATTGCTGCATATTTCGATTATGAGATATGGCAGATGGATGTCAAAACCGCGTTTCTCAATGGTAATATTGAAGAAGAGTTGTATATGATACAACCAAAAGGTTTTGTCGATCCTAAGGATGCTAACAAGGTGTGCAAGCTTCAGCGATCCATCTATTGATTGAAGCAAGCATCACGAAGTTGTAATCTCCGCTTTGATGAGGTGATCAAAGAGTTTGGATTTGTCCAAACTTATGGATAAGCTTGTATTTACAAGAAAGTGAGTGGGAGCAATGTGGCATTTCTGATATTATATGTGGATGACATATTATTGATCGGAAATGATATAAATCTTTTAAACAGTGTTAAAAGTTATCTAAACAGCAAATTTTCAATGAAGTACCTAGGTGAAGTGTCATACATATTAGGCATAAAGATCTATAGAGATAGATCTAGGCGCCTAATAGGGCTATCGCAAAGTACATACCTTGATAATATTTTAAAGAAGTTTAAAATGGAAGATAGTAAGAAGGGGTTCTTACCTATGACACAAGGCACGACATTGAGTAAGACTCAAAGTCCAGCTACGACAGAAGAAAGAGAGAAAATGGACAATGTCCCCTATGCTTCAGCCATAGGCTCTATAATGTACGCCATGCTATGTACAAGACCGGATGTGGCACATGCTATTAGTTTGACTAGTAGGTACCAATCGGATCCAGGTTTGGAACACTGGAAAGCGGTCAAGAATATCCTTAAGTACTTATGAAGAACTAAGGATATGTTTCTTGTATACGGAGGTGAAGAAGAGCTCGTCGCTAAGTGTTATGTTGACGCTAGCTTTGACACCGATCCGGATGACTCTAAGTCTCAATCCGGATATGTATTTCTCATGAATGGCGGAGCAGTTAGTTGGAGGAGATCCAAACAACCTGTGGTGGCGGGATCAACAACGAAGCCCGAATATATTGCTGCTTCAGAAGCGGCTCAGGAAGCGGTTTGGATGAAGGAGTTCATATCCTAACTAGGTGTGGTTGCAAACGCGTTGGACCCAATGGTGATCTACTGTGACAACAATGGTGCCATTGCTAATGCCAAAGATCCAAGGTCTCACAAGCATCCAAGCATATTAAGCGTCGGTTTCACTCCATTCGCGAGCATGTCAAGGATGGAGATATAAAGATTTGTAAAGTACATACGAATCTCAATGTAGCAGATCCTTTGACTAAAACTCTCCCTAGAGCAAAACATGATCTACACCAGAACTCCATGGGTGTTAGATACATCACTATGTAACTAGATTATTGTCTCTAGTGCAAGTGGGAGAATGAAGGGAATATGTCCTGAGAGGCAATAATAAAATGTTTATTATGTGTATTCCAAGTATATGATAGATGTTTATTTTGCATGCTATAATTGTATTAATACGGAAACGTTAATACATGTGTGTTTAATAAACAAACAGAAAGTTCCTAGTTATGCCTCTCTCATAAACTAGTTCGTTGATTAACAAGATGATCACAGTTTCCTGATCATAGACATTGGATGTTGTTAATAACGAGATCACAACATTAGTGTAATGGTGTGATGAACATTCATCCGAAGTATAGCATTACGATCAAAGTCATTGAGTTTATATTGCTATAAACAACTTACGAAGTAGTCCTAATCCTTAGACCATGAGATCATGCCAATCACTAACACCGGAAGAGTTTCTTGTTGACATCAAACGTCACACCGTAACTGGGTGATTATAAAGATGGCTTCAAAGCTACTAAAGTGTTATGTTGAGAATCATGGATCAAGAGTGGAATTTGTTCATCCCGATGACGGATAGATATACTCTGGGCCCTCTCGGTGATATCACATTGGTTAGCTTGCAAGCAAGTGATTTGATCACTAGAATGTTATATCACGGGAACGAGAAAAGAGTGCATGTCAGTAGCGAGATCAAACTAGGTATGGAGATACCGATGATCGAATCTCGGACATGTAATATATCGTGAAACAAAAGGATTAATATACAAGCGTAAAAGGTTCCGACGATCACAGGAAAGTCATCGTTGAATGTGTGGGAGTCAGTATGGATCTCCAGGTCCCGCTACTGATTATTGATCGGAGAAGGGTCTCGATCATGTCAGCATTATTCACGAACCGTAGGGTGACACACTTAAGGGACACTGACATCCAGTTGGAGCAAATGTTTCATATCGAAAGAATAAACAAGCGTAGGAATTTATTTCACTAGATACCGAAACAGGTTTTCGGGTGAAATTGCATAAAGAGGTTATGCATGTGAAATGGAATTCTAGCAAGGGGTTATTTGTGAATGTTTGTCATTAAAGTAATTGACAAAATTCTGAATAAAATAAAAGAGTTTTATTTAATGAGAGTTTGCATTAAATTTGGTGGAAATTTAATGGCAAGTTTGAGTGGGATTTTGAGTGGAGGGATTTGAATGGATTTTTGTGAGTGGAGTGTCCACCCACATGAATGAAGGAGGGTAGGGGCAGCCCCCATGGCCGGAGGCCACCCCCTTGGGTGCCCCCCTCTTCCTATAAAAGGCACCCCCTCTCCTCTCTCTCACTCACACCTCCTCGTGAAGGATCTGTCTCCCCCTCTAGAATTTATCCCCCATGGTCTCGGACTAGCGAGATACATGTTCCCGGTGGCTATTTGGCAAGAAAGAGTTGTTCTTACGCTGCATCCCTGGAGCGAGGAGGCGGAGGTTACTCGGTGTCTTGTACGTGTGTGCGAGCACGGATGCGCTGCTGCTTTGCGGCGCTAGGACTTCCTCCCGATCTTGAGATCGGCAAGAGATTGTCTACATCAACCACGAGTTGAACTCGTTAAGCTTTGTCGGTCTTCAAGGGTATGTTCTCTACAGATATACATCCGCCCGTTGTTTGTATCTAGTAGATAGATCTTAGTACATAGTTCCCATCGTAGGAAAAATTTTGTTTTCTATGCTGCGAACCCTACAGGTAGCGGCCTCTAGCAAGACATGCCAACTCCTAAACATATACAAAGATCATATCGGACGAACCATCACAAGGTTTAGTACATGTCTTTCCCTTTCCCTCGCGATATTTGGTCTAGCTCCAAGATGACCTCCCTTTCTCGATACTATGATTCAGAATCCCTTTACTAGGTTAACTCTTAACCATATGTAGCACGTCCATGCATTTCTAGATCCGATCACTCGAGGGCCCCAGAGATATCTCTCTCAAGTAGAGAGGGGCAAATCTTATCTTGATTGACCATGCCTTGTAGCATGCTTCAGGACAAACCCGAAAGCTACCTTTATAACTACCCAGTTACGGAGCAGCGTTTGATAGCCCCAAAGTAGGTCGATTCACATCTCAAGTACACGCGACAATCTCAGGTCTAAGGACAAAACGTACACGATGTGTAGAGAGAGAGAGAGCTGCAACTAATTGCCAGTCTCAAGTTGGGTCAGTCCAACCCCATGTTCATAACATGTGTCCACATCATTGGGTTGACATCTCCATGTCTATGACTTGCGAAACATAGTCATCAATCAATCGATGTGCTAGTCTAATATTCACGTGTGTCCTCACATGAACTCCGACTAGGGACAACTCTTAAATAAACATACAAGTATAGAGTTTCACAAGCAATTCACATAATTGCCAATCAATACAAGTTGCCTGATATGGATATTCAAGGAACATAACAATAACTCATGGATATATAAGAAATATAATCATCTCTATGATTGCCTCTAGGGCATATTTACTTCAACGATATATTGACGTGAGACCCTACCTCTAGCGCTAATTGTAGTGGAATAATATCTTAGATGCTTGGTGACCGTACTTCCAAACATCTCGCGAATACATTAATTTACTTACCCAACTAATATCAGCCCTCCTCGAGCCTTGTTTAATTTAAATCAATCTTATAAAACGATAAAGAGTCGACATACTCTTCTATTCTAGTGTGATGCTAAGCGAACAAAGATCACTTGTTTCTCCACTCGTAGTGCTCGACTCTATGCTCATCACTACGCACCATTTTCGGTTCTACGGTACTAGTGCTCATGATAACATGTAAGGATTGGCATGTATTTACCCAGGTTTAGGCCCTGATTAGATGGGAGAAACCCTAATCCTTTCTATGGCTTATACTTATATGGAGAACACAAGGGTGATTCCAATGGGGTTCTTGGTTAGTTGAAGGACCAACACATTGAGTTTTTCTTGATCTAGGGTTTAGGGCTATATAGTGTATGGCGGCGGTGACATGGGTGTAATGCATGAATGGTTTGCCCCTTCTCTCATCGTCGTCCTTCTACTTATATAGGTGTAGGTCTTCAATGTCCTCATCTTCTACATAAAGATCTTGTCTTGTACAACAAGCCTCAGTTTATCTCCGGCCTTGAATATCTTGAACCTGGTCGGTCTTTATTTTCCTAGATTCTGGGACAACCCCTTGTTAGGTCGGTGTAGTCTTGAAGTGGGCCCATGAGGCCTTAGTTGTAGATGGCTAGATGTGGTATAGGAGCGTAGGTATATGGGTCGACCTATATATCACCGACAGGTATCGAGAATATTTGTAGGTGTGCTTATTGGAACTTATGGATGGGGAGGCTCTTCTCTTCGATGTAACCCCTTGGGGAGGCTCTACTCTTCGATAAAATTCAAATCGAATAGAAGTTTGTTCTTTACTATGGGCCATATGGAATGCACGTAATGACTATATATTTAACAATATGAAATCTAATTCTTGCATGCAGGTTATCCCCTTGGCAACATACTGAATCCGTATTTGGTCATATCTACAACCAATGAAAAAAGGACACGCTTTGAATACTAGGTGCAGCCGATTGGAAACGGTTGCACGGGATTTATTCGGTCGGTGCAACTGTCGTTTTGTTTTACGGTTAACATGCTGACGGAGAGTCAATTCATGTTCTCTTGTATTTTTATTTGGCTGATTCACGTCGCAACCCGTGATGTAATAAGTGACTTGAAATAATGTTGAATATAATAATAAAAGGCTGCATGTATCGGTTGATACAGAGGCCAGGGAATTACCCTATTTCGAAAAAAAATACGTTGTGTTGTTTGGGATAGAGAAAAGAGAGAGGATGTAAGATGGTTAGTGCAGTGCCTACGAGGACGGATCTCGACAAAACTGAAGCCTTAGATAATGTGCGCGGGTGCTTGCAAGCTCAGAAAATAATCTACTCTCGTTGAAGAATCAAACATCCAATCAGTACGTACTAGTAGTACTATTAGGGAATGCTATACGCGGTTCCAATTGGTACAACAACTAGCAGTTCAAAGCCAAAAAAGTTGGGCAACATGTAGTCCAAAAGTTGACAGGTACGGATAACGTTCTGAAACCGAAAACCGAGCTGGTGTTGATCGCAGTAAACCAAGTCCAGACTCCAGAATGATGATAGCACTGCCCGTCGTTTTCGATGCAGTTATCGATCAAGTCGTCAGAGCAGCCAGGCAAGTTAATCTCCATTTGCTGCCTAATTAGGCTAACCCAAAAGTTAATCCCAGAGCTTTGGACATGTTAGGTGGAACATGTAGGTGAGCCCAAGAATTCTACTTCAAGGCACCTGTTATTAATAGCATGTGTGCACAAGTCAACCACCTCACCCCTCCAACTCCAATGCTCGACTGGACGTCCAGGTTTCATGTCACCGTGGTTCAATCAGATCTTTTCAGTCCTTCTGTCCAATGCCAAATGTGGATGGACAACCTTTCTCTGAGCTGTCCTCGCACAAAAAACCTTTTCTCGCCTGATCAGCACTTGCTAGTACCAAGTTGATTTGATTCTAGTATTTCAAATTGTTTTTTTCTAGCTAGTTCTTCCAGTTAAGGTACTACTAGAGAAATTCTCATGTAATTTGAACTCCAACAGTTAACTTTGATGAGTTCAGAACTGTGTGAAGTAGTTTAATCACTTTAAAATGAGGTACAAACTCTTGATTTCAGGTAAAGAACGCTGGGGGACATGGGGTGATTGTCATATAGAGAAACAAGGATCTAGTGACATGAGACTTTGGCAAGAATTCTTGCAGAAACCAAAATCATAGCCTGCATTTCTGAGTACTAGCTTGTCCTGGCCACATCTCTAACTGTCCTCATGGCCTCTCTCCTTATTCATACCCAGGAAAGTAGCTCTACAGAAAAGTAGGCAGACAACGGAACTAAAAGAAGCTATGCTTAAATTTCCACAACTCCTTTAACAGAAGTACAGAACGCATTGCTGCTTCATTAACTAGCTAGTTTGATATTTTTTTACTAGATAATGTACTTGTGATTCATGGAAAAAATATCGCCTTTTGCGACCTCAGAAGGCAAACTTTTCGCCAAATTGCGCAATCCTGGCTGCAAGAGTTTGCACACGATATTTGCAGCACATCACACATAAATGCGAGGAATAAGTTGCCGTGCGCGAACCGCCCCGAGTTTCGATCGACGGGGTTGTAGAGCTCAGTCGGCCATCATCGTCGCGCAGCCGTGGCACCCAAGGCCATTTGTCGTGGATCTTATGGCTGCTCATGTTCATCCATCACATTGTGTTGCGGCCTGGGGGAGCTAACTGTAGCCACGGCCCCATGTACGAGGGGCGACTGAATGGGGCGCTGAATAAATAAGAGGTTGCTGTGAAGTACTTAGCCATTATACATCTTTGTACCCTGTGTAACAAACTGAAATGGGACGGTGCTTTCTGTGGTGTCACGTGGGGATACGATACTCAAGCAATATGGTTAATTGGAACCAAACTACAAATTTTGAAAAAAAATGTTATTTTGCCCTCCTCTCTTCTCTACAACCCTCGACAAGAACAACCCTCCTCCCTTCCAATCCAATGGCGCTCGCAGTACTAAGCCCCCGGTTCTATATGTTCGATGCACAAGGCGTGGACTTCAAGCCTTCAAGGTGATGTTCACCCAAGATGCAGTACCAATGGAGAGGTGGATTCATCGGGTTAAGGAGGAGTTCCTCGACAGTGCACCGATCAAGGTTGTTTTCCTAGATTTTGAGTTCACTAATGCATCGAGGAAATTTTTCGAAATGGAGGATGCGACTCTTGGCCTCTGCATCGAAGAGAAGCATACGGCCCTCTTTATTAAATTATTCAACAAAGTACCTACAAAGAGCTTACATAAAAAAAACCCAAATCCACCACTCAACACAAAAAAACCCTACAATGGGTGAAGATCATGTCAGCAGGGCCTTATGCCCTGAAAACTGGAAAACCTCCCATCAACTATGAACCGGAAACATCGCATACCCCGAGACGCCCTCTAAGCAAAACAAGAGCACTCATCGAGGAATGTTAGGAAGAAGGATCGTCCATATGAGCAGAGGAAACACGATGTCATCCTGCAACTTCCTATGTCGTAAGATATCTCATCTTCCAGGTTTGTCGTGCCCATGGAGTGCCAGAGCTCCTCATGCGGTTCTTGAGGTACAAAACATCAGGATCAGCGATGCCGCTATCTAGAATAATGTGTATGATAAAATACTAGACATAACCATTACTTCTCCAATCAACCTCTAGCAAGCGCTCCCCAACCCAACCCAGAGCTATCCTTCATTTCTCTTCAAATGTTTATTTGGGGACTAATATTCCGAAGGACAATATAGAGATAATGCCACCAGAGAAGGAAGATGGGGCCAAATTCCGTTGAGCTTCCATAAAATCAAATATGCTTCTGTGGATGCTCGCATCGGTTTTGATGCTACGAAGAACTAGAACTTAGTTGGCTGTGATAGCCCTAAAGATATTCATAATGTGTACTAATTTCATAAATGTACGAATCTGAACAATTTTAGTACATATCTTGTCTGAATGAAGTCTGTTTTCTCAATGCAAATGGGTTTTCGTCTTAACCGTTATCGATATATTTGTATGCATATAAAAATTTGGGTCGTGGAGAAAACTCTAACCTTCTCGTTCCTCCCTCCTACACTTCCCATCTGGTGGCAACGCTCGCGGTAGTAGTAGCAAGTAACAGGAGCCCAACTGGCGGGTTCATCATCCCATTGGGAAGATATGGTCGTCCGTAGAGGAAGAAGACGGCTGCGACACACATAGTATAATAGGTTCAGTCGAGGGGATCTTCCTCCCATTGGGGCAGATGTAGCCATGGAGTAGGTGCGCGGTAGGTGAGGCTTGCCATGATGTAGAGGAGAAGACGAGGATGGTGACGACATCAGAGGCCTACTCCATGTCTATTGGCGGATCTGTTGTCGCCGCCGAGTAGTTGGCTTGGGAGGCGAGGCCGTGGGGGATTTAAGGTATACATAGCTTAGATTTTTCTTATTGTTTAGGTACAAATCACTCAGATTGTTAAGATTTTTTATAGCAAACCCCATTTCCATGTTTAGATTATTGTGCTTAGATGGTTCATATTGTTTATAGAAAACTCCATTGCCATGTTTAGATTGTTCAGTTTAGATAGTTTAGTTCAGATTGTTCATGTTAACATTATTTAGTTTAGATTGTGCAGTTACATTGTTCACTTCAGATTTTTTTTGTTTACATTGTTCAGCTTAGGTTGTTCATGTTTAGTTGTTTTATTTAGTTTGCATTTGTTGCTCTAGATTGTTCTATTTAGATTGTTTACATTGCATTGTTTAGTTTAGATTGTTCTATTTACATTGTTCATTATAGGAGTCCATGGAGGATCCGTTGAAAGCATTTCAATGTTTAGATTGTTCTGCTTAGATAGTTTAATTCAGATTGTCCACTTACGATTGTTTATGTTAACACCATTTACTTTAGATTGTGCAGTTATATTGTTCACTTTAGATTGTTTTGTTTACACCGTTCAACTTAGAATTTTCATGTTTAGTTGTTTTATTTAGATTATTTAGTTTGCATTGGTTAAAATGAGTGTTTATTTTGGGCACACTGCCTAAGGATGCTCTAATGGATTGTGCAACAAAGCTTGTCTAGACAAAGACTTGGTGCAAATGACGTGCCACGACACATTATTCACAAAGAGTAACAACTCAACCAAAGATCTTGACATAGTCAACAATTATTGCATGGAAATTTAAGTTTGTTTTTGTGTCTTATGTGTCATTTATGTTATGCGTATAGTGAGCTAATGTGGAGGATCAATTATTTCTTTTCTTTTCTAGTGGATGTTTCTTTGTGTGAGCCGTGCGAGCTTGGTGTGGTTTCTTGCATCAGCCTTTGCATCTCCATAGTTTCTATCACCAAGGTAATTCTTCTTTTCCACACTTGAATTTGGTGGACTATGTTTAATGATATTTCACTATAGTTTGTCCATCTAAGAACTTGTAAATAACACAGTGGTAGAAGGTATGACAAAGATGTGCTTTGGAAAAGCATGAACAACTAGCCTAGTTTCTTGCAAGACCATTGGGGGCGAACAAGAGGAAGACATGAACATATTATCATCATAGATCTTCCAGGAAGTCTTACTAGTTTCATTGAGATATTATTGCTATTGACATTACAATGTGTAATAGGTCATATTATGGAATGAAAATTGTCTAATTTATGAATAAAATATGTTACCATTTTAGTTCTTGCGTCGATCTGTATTTTAATCTGATGCAAAATATAAATTCATGTTATTGATACATAAAATTAGCTAAGTGCAAACAAGTGGAACTTAATTGATGAATACCCTCTAAAGGAAACCGGACAAAGTGCAAAACCATGACCAAAAACCGCACTCTAGTATGACGATTTTTCCGTTCATTGCAATGGTTTTGACGGTTGATGGAGGATTTGAACGGAAAAATCGTTTCCATAGAGAATGGTCCAAGACAACACACCTTTTGTCTATTGTCGATGGAGGATTTGACTCGTTTCCATAGCGTCTCTCTGTACTAGTGATGCAATGTGGTGACGTCTTATGGTGGCTAGGCGCATATGAAGTGCGTGTAGGGGTGTAGGTCTACTTGGTCGAATCTAGGCCCACATGGGCTTGCCGACGTGTGGCTCAATAGTGGTGACTAATCCGACAGGCGTGATAGTGGTGGAGAATGCCACTGCAATGTCCCGGAGGACAATTCTGAGATATGACTACTACGATGTTCGGATCTAGCAATGTCCAATATCCCACTATATATTATTGACGAGTTTGAAGGAGGTGTGACCATGATCGAAAGAGGATCCACAAGAACATCAACCTTCTTCACGTGTCTTCTCCAACAGGGTGTGAGGGCCTTATATTTTTTTTTTGAGAAACACAGTACAGACGTAGATGCTCACAATGCGTACAAACACTCATCCCTATGAACACACGCACGCACACCCTAACCCTATGAGCACCTCCGAAAAACTGAACCGGCAGGTCTTGAGATTGACGAAGTCATCGCAGGCGCCTCACTTTCGACGGGAATGTCGCCTCCCACTGAAAGAATATTCCGCTTTTATGAGACACCAAAGCGTCAAACCTGGGGTTTAAACTCTGGTGGGCTGAGGGTACCAGTGCCCTCTTAACCATCCAACCACGGGTTGGTTCTCTTATATCTCTTAGCATTGTGATCCAGCTAACGAGAAGTTGCTAGCCAGTAGTGAGGTTGTTAATAGTGATTGTGTTGATGATATGCACTTTAGTGGAAATACAAGATCTCTATATAGTCAATGTTGGATAATGCGCATCATGCCATTGCTGATGATGTGGGCTCGAAGATTGCCTTGGCATGAAAATCCCGAGATCGATGTTTGGTTGGACTAGTAAAGTTGGTGCACAGACGCTTCTTGAAGTGTTCACCTAGGAGTTATCTAATTTTGATTGTTCAGTCACGTGTCTTAGGATGCGTGGACATATTGTCACGAGGCAATGTCCTCGGGTTATTTATTTCTAATATTGAATATTTTGCCCGGTCTTTCACGATGCACCACATGATCCAAAGTAACCAATAGATTTCCTAGTCACGTGATTGATACATGCAACATGAAGACGAGCGAGGAACATCAAGACTACGAACAACTCATATATAGACAAATCTCAAGCCAAATTGATGAATCCAACAAGCAACTTGACGAAGAACAACAAGCTTCACATCAAAACATGACAATACTTGATTAACAAGCACTTTCATGCAAACGCAATATACTGGATAACTAGGTGACATCGGAAACACCATCATAATACGTCAACCCTGAGGGGATGGCTCACAAATGAGAAACTCAATGTTCTACATAATTTCCATCCTATCCCTAATATTTTGACACCCAATTTGTTTATATAGGACAAAGGTGTAGGGTTGTTGTCTCTAATGGAGTCCAGTAGGACTCCGCCTCGACCCTAATTGGACTCGGACTCAAAAACATAGTAGCAACATTTGTTATGACCTTAACATGTCATTACATGCCATAGGTTAGCGTGCCAATATTCAATGGGATGCCCGCATCACTTACTTTTTCGTTTGTTTGTTAGTTTGTTCATCACGATGCCTCGCTTTGTTGGTCATTCTTGAATAATTAATAATATATATAGTTGCGTTTGTCAACCGATACAGATGGCAAGGGTCGTACTCCTTTTTGGGAAACAATGATTTTATTAAATCAGCACAAGAAATGGCCTTGTCAAAAAGTGTGCCAAGCTACCTATATTTTGACAAATCTAGCCCTTTTGAGAAATTTAGACAGAAACTAATTCAAAATCTAGCCCCCAAGATGGGCTCCTTCCTCTTTGGCATTGAACTTGTATAATTCCAATCTGTCCTCTTTGGTGTTGAACTTGTATAATTTGGCTCCGTCCTCTTTGGTGCCCATGTCCGAGAATCCCCAAGTCCTTAGAAAAAATTGCGGGGGGCGAAATAGGAGCTCGGCGCTAAATAGTGTACCAAACTACACGAGTTAGGCCAGATTTGTCAAGAATACCACTCGACATGAAGCCAAGTTTGTGTCTAATCTATCTTTCCCTTAAAATTACTAAGTATTGTCCTCAGTTAACAAAGTGAAGCCACATCAAAGCATATAATTAAGCAAAAAGTATGGTTAATATTCCCCCAACGGTTTGAGTGTAATTACTAAAAAGTGTACCAATACAAACAAGGTAAGCCTCCCAAGTTACAGAGCAGCATGCATGCTGATGTACATGTGGATGATATGGAGACACATATCTGACACTAGGACAAGCTGATAGATCAAAGAGGAGGGAATTAGCAAACCCAAAATGGGGCTGTAAAGTGAAGTCAGAAGAAACAAACACCAAGAGCCATAGGAATTGGCCACAGCATCTCCCTCCTAACTGCATATCTATCTCCTTCCCCTGCCCCTCCCCGTCCACCCTTTAATACCCCCTCTTCCTCTTCCTGCTCTTCGCCTCTCCCACATACCCCTCTCTTTCCCTCTCCGGATCTCTTCCTCCAGCGTGCTAGCTAGCTCATCACAGAGGCGCCTAGTAGCTAGAGGTCCTCTCCTGCCATAATGAGCATGTTGAGCATGATGGTAATTTGCTGCTTCTTCTTCTTGCTTGTCTTTGCTTTTCGAAAGCCAGCTTCCTCTTCTTCTTCTTCTTCTTCTTCTTCTTCTTCTTCTGTGTGTGTGCATATACATATGTCAAGGCGAGTACAATCTTGCTTGCCTGGCAGCGAGGATTTAGCTAAAGAGGCAAATAAAGAGAAAAATACAGGGGTAATCAAAGATCTCTGATCTTTGGAGAGCACCGACAAAAGGGAACAAATCATCATGGATCGTACATCCTGTTTCATGTTAAACCAGGAAAAGAACCTGCTACTAGCTCCAAGATAGCGAGAATCTTTTCCTTAATTCTCCATGAAAAGTTCTTGATTTGTTCTCCATGTTTCTAGTCTGCACTTTTTTATTTATTTTCGTGTTCGTTTTTGTTCAGACCGATTTGAGCCGTGGTGTTTCCGGCGAGAACGATCAGCAGCTGGCCGCTCCGGCTCCGGAGGGGTCTGCGTCGGGCGCGGGGAGCGAGAAGGGTCGGGGCAGGATCGAGATCAAGCGCATCGAGAACACCACCAACCGTCAGGTGACCTTCTGCAAGCGTCGCAACGGCCTGCTGAAGAAGGCGTACGAGCTCTCGGTGCTGTGCGAGGCGGAGGTCGCCCTCATCGTCTTCTCCAGCCGCGGCCGCCTCTACGAGTACTCCAACAACAGGTACACACGAATGATCCACCGATTGATCTTACGCACGTTTCTGCTAGCTTGCAACAACTCTCCAAGTCTTTGTATATTCATTATTTTGTAGCACCAGGAAAGGCATGGTTATGCATAGCATAGCAGACGCACACAATATACCTTGGATCTTACCACTCCTGCTGCTATACAACATACGCATACGCATGCTGCAGGGTCGAGTAGTAGTGTTCTTTTTGATCTTCTGAGTCGTTTCCATATATATGTCCAAATTGGAGCAAGTTTGCTCCTAGCTTTCTTGGGGCAAAGAGTTGGGAAGGTCAAATGGGAGCTGCATCTTTTGTTACTACTGCTTCTTCCCCCCCCTTCTGTTATTAACTGTCTTGTTTATTTTGGTGTTCCTGAGGGGGGAAAGAAATTGCAACGGTTTCTTCTCTTTCTCTCTCTCTTCTCTCTGTATGTCATGTGTGCGTGAGGCAGCATGATGCTTGCCGTGGTTTCCTTTGCTGCTTTCCTCTGTGCTCCGTGTGAGGTGAGCTAGATGTTTAGATAGATCTAGCACAGTGCTTGCTCTGTGTGGTATGTGAGTGTGTACATGCCCTGCCCCTGCCCTGCCCTGACCCCTTTCTCTTTCCTGTGAGTGTGTGTGTGTGCGAGGGAGAGGGAGGGGAGCTCGGTGGTCCTGCTCTTTCCTTGCTCCATTTATGATCCTTTCCTTTCTCCACTCACTGCCTAGGCTTTCCCTCTATCTCTCTCTAGAGATAGGGAAGGAGGCTGAGGGGGGGGAGCTTTTGTAGATCTCTCACACCTCATGATGCAAATCAAACATGTATATTTGCACAAAGAATACAAGCCATCCTTGGCCTCCCTTGTTCCTCTTTCCCTTTTGTAGCTTTTGTTTCTGTGTACACAGAAGCAGATCTAGCTACCTAGGAGGTTTTTACTTTTTATTTTTGCTTGAGGATATATAGTTTTCTGTACTGGTTAGAGTACATGTGTATGATGTGTATCATGCGTGCGTGCGTCACTGTGTTTGATGAGGTAATAAATTAGCTGAGAGCCATCAGGCAAAATTCTCTTGTTTCAGTTTCTCTTGCATCATCTCCTGCTCTTCCCAAATCCCAACCAGCGAGTTCTTATTAGGGTTAGGGCTTCATACCCTGTGCCTCTTTTCTTTCTCTCTCACACTAGAGCACTTGATGATGCCTGACACCTCCACTGTACTTTGTAAGCGGAATCAAAACAAAACAGGGCCACCAACAAATAAATAGCAGTTATAGGAAATTTTGCAGTGAAGTACGTAGAAGGTACATGTATGAGCAAGCTAACTATCTTTTTACTATTCCAAAATTTTGGCATATGCTAAATAAGTTCACCAAAATAGAGTATTATCTTAATGATGTGCTAATAGTACACGATTATATGTCCATTTATTCTTTTTTTAAAAAAAAATGGGTTCTTAGATTTGTGGAATACAAAACTAATAATTTCTATTTCAACGGGTGAGATACAAGAAACATTCCCAGTGCTAATGCATATAATCTCACGGTTAATGAGCAGAAAAGCAACCACGCCTTATTACTTAGTGTTTCTATATTGCATAAAAATAAAGCTTGTAAGGATACATGCCTTCTTTTTACTGAAAATTCATGTTTGCCTTGTGTGCAAGAGAAAATATCAGACTATGGTATAAAATAAATCGGGGGTAAAATATTATTTTAAATAGTAAAAGATATATCCTAATCATCTTTAGATGTCCCAAAATGGATTGAGTGTAGCATGGAATATTAGTACATGTCAAGAGAAAACAGATCAGTTATTTCTCTCTTACAATGTTTCTCCCCACAAGGCAAGAAGCCCATATATTTGTGGCCCTTAACATGGTAAAAAAAAGACCTCCGTGCCATTGAGTGACACGTGGCCATGCAGCCACTGTCACAGCGGATGAAAAATAAACATGGAAAGAATTTTTTTTCCTGTAAAGAATGACCTGTTCTCTTGATGATGTGTGTACCCTGCAGCAGTCTTGGTGCTGTGGGGCCAGCCAGCCAATGGCATGGGCAGCGGTAGTACTGTGCTGGGCCTGCGGCGTATTGGGAGTGAGGAAAGCCGGTGACTTGGTCAGAATGGTTATGGACCTTGGAGCCAGTGGGTAAAAGCTTGTGCTGTGTTGCTGCCCCTGTTTGCCCATTGGGTAAAACGAAGCAATCCTCCTGTAGTGATCCTGCCCAAGCCCAATCATGTGAAATCCTGTGCCTGCTTGTCACTGGATGGCAGCCAATAGCATCCTCGACGATGCTAAGGTTTAATCTCATTGGTGGGGAGAAACATCTGAACTGTATTTCACCAGGAGTAGCTGGTACTACTATTACCTGCTCCAATGGCATCATTGTGATTTGACTGGCTGCTTTGCTCGAGTTTTCTTGTGACTTAAATGGATGTGGATCTGTTGGTTATTGTATGCAGAAATTTGCCTGTTTTGTGTGTTTTCAATACATGAGAGTTCAGAAGATGAGTTGACAAGACATGAGATAGCAGTCAAATCTACAGTAGCATGAGCAAAAGATCTCTGAAAAATATCTTTTGGAAACTTTATGGGATATGTTTGGCGTGCAGTGATCACTACCTAGCTAGGTTTCAAACTCTATCTATCTATTCTGCTTTTAAGCTAGAAAATAGTTTTTCCTGTTTTTTTTTATATTTCTGCTGGTTTTTTAGTGATCTGATTCACCATTTGGAATGTGCACTAATCTATTTCCCAGAATTATTATATCATATATTGTTCTGTCTATTCTGCTTAAACTATGGATTGATGAGTGGAATTCTATATTTCTGTCAGTTACTAGCCTTTCACCCTTTCCTTTACATATGATAGGCACACGTATGCCTTTAGTGAAAAAAATTTAAAGCAAAGTTCACAGAAGTTGGTTGAAGTAGGGATTGTGTCGTTGTCTGAAAATTCGGCATATTACCATATAAATTTGTAGCCCCTGTATTTTTTTTAAATAATACATTTTTTTTAATATTTTCTAGATCTATTACACGTTTTAAACATTTTACAAGAATAGTACTTTGTCGGCCTGGAGGAGGCCGATTGGCCAGTCGGCCTGGAGCAAACCGATCGAAAGGTAGTGAGACAGTGGGGCCATATTAATCGGCTGGAGCAGTCGACCGCCTAATCGGCCGCTGGGCCGACTGCCCTACTCTGTATGCATGTGTTGGCCATGCATGCTTGAGCTGCCCGCAGCCGATTGGGCCGACGCCCCGACGCCGACGCCGGCTTGCTCGGTTGGCCCAGTCGGCTTGCCCCAGGCCGACAAAGTGCTAGATCTATAAATTACAAAAAACGTATAATAGAACTCAAATTAATTAATTAATTCGTATTATTTAAAAAAAAATCGCTATTGTCGAGAGAACATAGCTTCTGTTTAATAACGCACATTTAAGTTTTCTTTTTGACTCTGAAAGTATAACAGCCATACTGCATGTCCCAAATCATTATGATTTGTTCTTATTTATTCTGTATGTTGAAAAACTAGTATATGATCACACCAACTATATGATGTTTTCCTTCAGAAAGTCAAAATGATCTCATAGTTAATTACGTATTAAAAAGTGAAGTAAGGAAGAGAAACATGCATGTTGGTATTTTTGTTTTGTAACAAGTAACAACAGAGCGTCAGCAACTAATAATTAAAGTAAACCATATTAAAATGTTCCATGAAATTAGAAATAAGCTGCGTTAGAATTGAGAGTGCTAAATTTTGGGCAATATATGTGCATTATGGTTTATGTGTATCCTTAAATAGTTCCTATTATATAGGTCAGAATTTATTTGTAGCCATTATGGTTTGTTTTGAAACCTTCCTGCTTTGTAGGTGCTTTTTTGTGTGTTTTATGGAGCACTTGGCGCACAATATCATATAAATAAATTTCGATTAGCACATAATAAGGTCGCATTTCCAAATTAGTTATTTTCATAGACTGAAAAACAGTATGTGTGTGTAATTTACTCACCAATGATTTCAATTACCCATTTTAAGGGGATATATCATGCCATATCATGAAACACAAAAACCACTTTAATTCTTGTGATGTACACACCCTGCAGCTAGCTTATATCTGTAGGTGACAGAACACACACCCCTGAATTGGTCTAGTACTGTAGTCCCGTTTGAGCAGGTAACTAAGTATGGGCGATGACAGGCAAAAGTTCATCGGAAAGGGGAACTACTGTTGTAGCTAGACATGGTATAGCCCTTGCAGTTTGGTTGTAGAGACTTGTGATGGCACAAGCTTCGGACCAGTGTGTTACCGTATGATCTTAGTGCAGAATACAAGTTGTATGTACTGTAGCACATACTGTGTATGCTGGCTTTGTGAACTGTTCCTGTCTGACAATCTTGGGAAACTAGTTTGACTGGCTAGGTGCTTCAGCAGGGCCTTCTACTTACACCCATGTTCAACATTAAGGAATTGTATAAATCTGCATAAATTATCAGCCTGAACTGTTTTTTTTTTTGCTGTTTCGTATGACTTTTGCGATGGTAATATAACTTCAGGTTATCATATAATTGTTTCCCTTAACCCACTCGGGTTATGCTGCGGTTTCTACTGCTCAGTTTCTGTAATTTGCTTCAGAATGCACGCATGTGTGCTAATCCCCATAGTGATATCTGCAGTGTCAAAGCCACCATTGAGAGGTACAAAAAGGCCAACAGTGACACCTCCAACTCCGGCACGGTTGCAGAAGTCAATGCCCAGGTAACATCATGTCATTCTTTCACTCTGCATCGATTGCTTGAATTGACTGCCAAGATGTGATCAGCCGAGTCAGCTTCAGAAGCTAAGATGCAAAACTTTAAATGCATGTACTGTCAATATTCCATGCTACTGTTCAGAAGATGCAAAACTTGATTTCTCTGAACCAAAATCTCGTGACAAGATATCCTTAGCAGAGGCCAGAGAGTCATGCATGGGCATTACAGAACGGGCATTGCAATGGGACAGTCACCCAACTCTCCGAGGATCCTCTGTTTTATCCAGTGGATCATGCATGGTAGTATCCGTTGGGTCAATATCGTAATTTCATGCTAGAAATTCACAGGAATGGATATGTTTCTTAACCAGAATGAATTAAATCTCTGAAATGTTTCTCACAGAAGATACTTTTTGCTGTTTGAACTAGCAAGAATAACAATATTTTTTGGCTCCACATGAAATACAGATTAAAAATTGAGCTAAATGAAGAACTAAGAAAAATATCATACATAACTTATGCCTGCATGTGATACATCAATTCATTGATTAACACCAATCAATTAGACTGTAACTGCAAAACTCTGCTTGTATACCTGCAGACTGCAGGGGTATAATGCTTTATTTGAAAAGCTCACCTAGAAAACTCATGCAAGAAAATCTGTGAAACCGTATGCTCATGTTTTTGGATCATATATTGCTAAATCAAAATTTAATGCACAACTGAAACATACTCACAAATAAATTAATAGGAAGCTTGTCCCTGTAACTGAGTTTTCAGTAACTATATTTGTTGTCTACTACCTTACTGTTGTGCAAATTGCAACATAAAATAGCTATTTTATTATGAAATATACAGTTGGTTATTGATGAATGCTCTCTCACATAATCATATTGTGAACTTGCAGTACTACCAGCAGGAGTCCTCCAAGCTGCGCCAGCAGATCAGTAGCTTGCAGAACTCAAACAGGTTAAAATCTGTCAAGTCATGTCATGAATTCATGATCCATATGATAGTATGAGACCTCACAAGAACTCAAGTGTTTGGAGCCTAACATGTCTGAAATATTCAGTAGGTCATTAGTGAGAGATTCTGTCAGCACCATGACACTGAGGGATCTTAAGCAGCTAGAAGGCAGGCTGGAGAAAGGCATAGCCAAGATAAGAGCTAGAAAGGTATGATGAAACTAAAACCTTTGGTAGGATGTGTTTAGCACAGTACTTGGTCGATAAATTTTTTCTCTGAATTTTAGACTATTACTGCAAATGCTCACAGATTAAAAGATTATACATGTTTGTCCTAGTCTACTGCTGTTCTCACATTTCTGCCTTTTTTTGTGAGTGCCTTAATTAGTGAGTGGGTTATCTAATGAACATTGCCTTCATGCAGAATGAGCTGATGTATGCTGAAGTTGAGTATATGCAGAAGAGGGTAAGTGCAACGCAGCACTATATCACCGCATTCCTCTACTGACAGTAATTCCCTTTACTTTCACAACACCAAATTACAGCAAGCACTTTGGTAATTGCAGGAAATGGATCTACATAATGACAACATCTACCTGAGGAGCAAGGTACATTAATCATCTATTGCTAGCTAGTCGAATCGACCAGAACATAATGTCTATATGGCCAACATCTATATTCCTGAGCTGTGATCGCTGAATCTCGGAGTGGTTGGTTTGGCTGCAGGTTACTGAGAATGAGAGGGGGCAGCAGCCGATGAACATGATGGGGTCGGCATCGACGAGTGGTAGCGAGTACGATCACATGGTCCCTTATGATTCCAGAAACTTCCTGAACATCATGCAACAGCAGCAGCAGTACTCCCATCAGATGCAACCAACTGTGCTTCAGCTCGGGTAAGCAGATCTCCCCATTGGCTACATATGCTTATGTGGAATTTCAGACTGAAGAGAATGTCTGAGCGAGCCGTACTTAACTGTTCACTGTGTTTAAACTGAGCGTTCTGTCTTTCTTCCTACTCTGCAGCCAACAGCACTTCAACTAGTTTTGGTCCAGAGTCCAGACACGCTGCACAGACGCTAGGTAAAGTTTCCTACCGAGCACTCATCTTATAACATGATTAAGAAATATAAGCACTCATCTTAAATGACCTAGTACTGCATCCGTCTATCTTGCAGCTGAAACCTGAAGGTCTCCATGTCTGTGCAGCGGTCGCATCGCCCATCATGTGACTGGAATTATGTAGTAATCACTGGCATTGTTGATCCGATGCATGTGATACTTGTAATGTATATCTGCATTTTCTCATGAGCACTAGGTGCTGCTAGTGTGCTAGATTGTTGATCACCACAAGAGGTCGACTTTGGCATGCACACCATGGTGTTGTATCTATATTTTATCATCCCGTGTACGAATTAATTATCAGCAACTTGATGTGTGTGACTCAAACATAGAACCCCAGAAATTAATTGGTAGACGGTGGAAAAATGACCCATGCATATATACTAATCCCTCCGTTTACTAGAAGCGTATAGATTTTGTGAAAAAATCAAATAATGTAAAGTTTGACCTGATTTGTCGGAAAATTTGTCAATAACCATAATATTATATATATAACATGAAAAGATATTTCATACTTTATCTAGTCTTGATTTGGTACTATGGATGTCAATAGTTTTTTCTATAAACTTTACGTTGTCTGACTTTGGAAAAAAAATTATATGCCTTCTTTTCAAGGACGGAGGAAATACCATTAGGAGTACTTTTATGTTGCATGTAGCTCCATCCAAATACCCAGCAAATTTCCATGTACTAAATGACAAAAAGGGTTATCGTATGAAAGAGTGTGCATCGACTAGAGCGCGTTGAAAGGCGGTAATCAAATATTTAGATGAAAGCTGACAATTTTTTTTAGATTAAAAGGGGTCTCTCTCCCTGGCTCCATTTGTTGAAAATGAAACCATGGAGTATCTGACCTAGAAAAAAAGAAAGAAAACTACCAAGTATCATCCAGTCAATTACAAAACAGGCAAAATGATTAAAAGCTCGATCCACACTTCTCTTACAGCTAAAGTTTTTTTGCTACCAAGAGTAAGAAATCATAGAAAGAAGATTTCTTGGAACTGCATACCCCTCTGCTCAGGTCACCACGTGGATGAAGGAGTCTTCCTCCGGGTTTTGATGTTTGCAGTTGCAGTAGATGCCTAGGTGGAGATCACTCAAAGTCATTGCAAATTAGCTTGTCGCCATGCATTTTTTTTTAGCTTGAGTAGTATCCTTTCAATGAAGTTTTTCATTCTCCCGCCTTCCAACTCTTTGAATGGAATTTTCCAGTTTCTCGGATGCATAAGAACCAGGCGCCACGCCTGTTTCATGTTTATCCAAGTAGTTCTATTAAACACTATACTATTCCTATTGTTCCATAAACTCCATGGAATAGCATAAATAAATACATTTAAATGCATAAAGCTTATATTGCAAAATCATTTGGACGCAAGGTCTTCAAAGTTATTGATTGAAACAACAAAAGATTGAAAGACATCATCCCACGAGAACTTAGCTATTATGCATTCAAAGAAGACGTGCTTAAATAATTCAAACCCATTACAAAGTTCACATTCCATAGGCTGAGCTATTCCTCTAGCTCTAAGATTATCTCTAGTCATAATCTTAATTTGACAAAACAACCAAATAAAAATCTAGACTCGAGGAGGAATTTTAAGCTTCCACACAACAAGAAAGAAAATTTGTTTGAGACCTCTAAAATTAACTATATCATACATGGAACTAGAAGAGTAGACACCACTAGTTTCATATTGCAAATTTGATTTGCCTTAAAACTAATTTTTCTAAACTACCATTTAAAATTAATCTAGTGAAAAATTCCAAAAGGGCTTTATAAATTATAAAATAATCATAAATATTATTCTTAATTTATGATCCACTCTAATATTGTCCTTTGCAAATATAATGAGTTTCTTTAAAGATAAAAAAATTCTGAAGTGTTATAACTCATCATTTGTTATGCTCATAAAATATCATCAATATTGTTTTATCTGCTAAAGCATTTCATTAATTCACAATGATCAGGAGATAGCACTACAAAGAAAATTAAAAGTAATCATGAGGTTTTCTTAACACTCATAGTTGTCTTTAATAGAGGAATGTAGTCTTTTTGTAATAACATAAAATGTTCTTAACGCGGTCCTAGAAGAAATTACTGAAACTCAAACCATACTTAAACATTTGGGATCTACTTTGGGGTTTATACAAAATGCATAGCATAACTTATGTATAATAGCATCTTGCTTGTTTAAACATTAGTCCTTACCGGACCAATGATGCTATTTCAGATTTTGGAATTTTATATCAACTAGAAGATCTTGGCTACATAATCTTGCAGTTAAAAAAGGAAAATTCATACTTACTCACACTAGTGGAAACGAGGCCTTTGGTTGAGGTTGGAAATGGGCTTTAACACCGGTTCTTCTACGAACCGGTGTTAAAGGGGCGCCCGTACCAGCGTGATCCAGAAAGAAAAAATGCGCACCCTCTTTAACACCAGTTCGAGCCACGAACCGGTGTTAAAGGCCCTGCACCACCGCCCTGCGGCCCCCCTTTAACACCGGTTCGTGGCTTGAACTGGTGTTAAAGGGGGTGCGCCTATATAACACACCACAGCCCACACCTCTCTCTCTCTCTCTCATTTTGGAGCTTAGTAAGAGGGTAAGAGGTGTGCTAGTTTGTGTTTTTTCCTATGCACAAGAGGTGAATGCACGAGAGCTCGGATTGAGTTTTCTCGTTGCTCTTTCCTTCTCGGTTGAGGTCGGCAACTTTATCCTTTCATGTGTCATTGATGTACTGTATAAATGGTCATATCCTTATTAATTTTTGATATACTATATAATGCAGATGAACCAGCAATGGATGTACGGTGACCGACGCACTTCTGAGTACATTACGGGACTCCAAAATTTCATCGTTGTGGCTAAGGCAAACCATGGTCACAATGGTTTATGTCCGTGTGTTCACTGTCAGAACAAGAAAGACTACTCAAATACCAAAACCATTCATGCCCACCTGCTTCGATCCGGTTTCATGCCCAACTATAATTGTTGGACCAAGCACGAAGAAAGAGGGGCTATGATGGAAGACAACGAAGAAGAAGAGGATGATGACAACTATCATAATATGTATCCTTAATACGATGATACTGCAACGGGGATAGATAATGAAGATCAAGAGGCAGCAGATGGGCCCGCTGATGATGATCTTGGTCAGGCCATTACTGATGCAAAGGAAAAATGTGAAGCTGAAAAGGAGAAGGAGAAGCTGGAGCAGATGTTAAAGGATCACAAAACATTGTTGTACCCAACTTGCGAAGATGTCCACAAAAAGCTAGGTACCACACTGGATTTGCTGCAATGGAAGGCAGAGAACGGTGTGACTGACAGCGCATTTTCAAAGTTGTTGGTAAAAATGAAGAATCTGCTTCCAAGAAATAATGAATTGCCCGACAGTACATACCAAGCAAAGAAGGTTGTCTGCCCTCTAGGATTAGACGTGCAGAAGATACATGCCTGCATTAATGACTGCATCCTCTATCGCGGTGAGAAGTACGAGAATTTGGATGCATGCCCGGTATGCACTGCACTGCGGTATAAGATCAGACGAGATGACCCTAGCGATGTTGAGGGCGAGGCCCCTAGGAAGAAGGTTCCTGCCAAGGTTATGTGGTATGCTCCTATAATACCACGGTTAAAACGTCTCTTCAGAAACAAAGAGCATGCCAAGTTATTGCGATGACACATGGAAGACCGTAAGAAAGACCCGATGTTGAGACACCCCGCTGATGGGTCATAGTGGATAAAAGTTGAGCGAGAGTACCCGGACTTAAGGTTTGGTCTAAGTACATATGGCATGAGTCCTTTTGGGAAGCAGAGCTGTAGTCATAGCAGCTGGCCTGTGACTCTATGTATCTATAACCTTTCTCCTTGGTTGTGCATGAAGCAGAAGTTCATTATGATGCTAGTGCTCATCCAAGGCCCAAGACAACCCGACAACGACATTGATGTGTACCTAAGGCCATTAGTTGAAGAACTTTTACAGCTGTGGGCCAAACCAGGTGTACGTATGTGGGATGAGAACAAAGGGGAGCCATTTGACCTACGAGCGTTGCTTTTCGTAACCATCAATGATTGGCCTGCTCTTAGTAACATTTTAGAGCAGACAAACAAGGGATTAAAAGCATGCACGCACTGTTTAGATGAGACTAAAAGTGTATATTTGGATAAATGTAAGAACATTGTGTACCTAGGGTATTGTCGATTTCTTCCGAACCTGCATCTCGTAAGAAAGAAAGGCAAGCATTTCAAACGTCTGGCAGAACCCGGAGGAAGGCTGTCCTTCATCTTGAGAGTGAGATAGGTATTTGGGCCTTCTCCCAAGCTAACCTCGATTCTTCAGAATCTCATCTTCAAAATTCGCTCAAACTTCTTAAATAGTAGTTTCAATGTCAATTTAAAAGTATAAACGATTTTGGCGGATGAGATTCAAGAGAAGAGAATTGAGGGTAGCTTCGGGAGTCGCCAAGAAGCTAAAAATAAGGGGGCCCAGGTATGGTCAAGGACCTAGAAGTAATCTTTGTAAAAGGTCCTGGCAGTCTATCTGTTCCGAATGACGATGTCGGACACGCGCCCATGTGGAAGAAGCAATCTATATTTTGGGACCTACCCTATTGGAAAGTCCTAGAGGCCCGCTCTCCAATCGACGTGATGCAAGTGCCGAAGAATGTTTGTGTGAACCTTCTAGGCTCCCTGGGAGTGTATGGGAAGACAAAAGATACACCGGAAGCACGGCAGGACCAGCAACGTATGAAATAACCTGAAAAGCCTATGCATCCTGAGAACGAGAAGGGTAAAGGATGCCACTTAACTCCTGCCAGTTACGCTCTTACCAAAGCAGAGAAGGAAATCTTTTTGAATGCCTGAGAAGTATCAAGGTCTCGTCAAGCTTCTCGTCGAATATAAAGGGAATAATAAATATGGCAGAGAAAAAATTCCAAAACCTGAAGTCTCATGACTGCCACGTGATTATTACACAATTGCTTCCGATTGCATTGAGGGGGTTTCTATCTGAAAATGTTCGAGTACCCATTGTGAAGCTTTGTGCATTCCTCAATGCAATATCTTAGAAGGTAATCAATCCAGAAAGCCTACTAGGCTTACAGACAGATATGGCCCAATGTCTTGTCAGCTTCGAGTTGGTGTTCCCATCATCTTTCTTCAATATTATGACGCATCTCCTGGTTCACCTAGCAGAAGAGATTGCCATTATCGGTCCTGTATTTCTACACAATATGTTCCCCTTTGAGAGGTACATGGGAGTCTTAAAGAAATATGTTCATAACTGTGCTAGGCCAGAAGGAAGCATCTCCAAGGGCTATGTAACAGAGGAGTTCATTGAGTTTTGTGTTGACTTTATTCCTGGCCTTAAGGCGATTGGTGTTCCACAATCACGACATGAGGGGAGACTGCGTGGAAAAGGCACCATAGGATGTAAAGCAATGATATGTAGGGACGGGCATTCTCTTGTTGGAGATATGCCCTAGAGGCAATAATAAATGTAGTTATTAATGAAATGTCAAGACTCCGAGGAAGGGTACATGAATGTGTCATTGCAAGTTGGAATGATTGCATCATGTACTAAGTGTCATCGCTGTTCCAAATAAAGGATTAATTCAAATCCTAGTTTGAAAAGTCAAATAGCTAGTTTGAAAAGCCAAACGACTAAATTTGGAAAGAGGAAAATAGGAGGGAGGTGAAACCGAGTTGGGGAGGGAGTCCTCCTACCCAAGACACCTGTCGAGTTGGGAGGGCCTCCTCCTCCCTCTCATAAGGGCAGGGCCCTCCCAGCACACACAAGCACCTTCCTCAAACCCTAGCTTGGCGCCACCACCACAGCCGCCCCTAGGGTTTTGCCCAGCCGACTTGGGGTCTCGAACCCCAGCCGGCTCTATCACCTCCTCCTGTGTGTCTAAACCCCAGAGCACGAGCCTCTCATTCACCACACTCAAGGCAAGTTCACAGATCTCACTCTACTGCCACGCCGAATCATGAGAGTGCTACAACCTCCGCCTGTGAACAAGGAGAGGTCTTGAGTACGACGTGACCGATCAGGCGCCAACGCTTGGAAGGATCGTCTATGCGATCTTGAGATCGGGAAGAGTACAACTACATCACCCACGAGAATCCGCTCTCGTTAAACACTTTGGAATCTTCGAGGGTAAGTTATTCCATCGACTCGTTGCTACAATCTAGTAGATAGATCTTGGCCTGTTTGTTTGTATGCGGTAGAAAATTTTTGTTTAAAATCTTGGCTACAATCTAGCCAAGATCTATCTACTAGATTGAAGCAACGAGTCGATGGAATAACTCACCCTCGAAGATTCCAAAGTGTTTAACGAGAGAGGATTCTCGTGGGTGATGTAGTCGTACTCTTCCCGATCTCAATATAGCGTAGACGATCCTTCCGGCCGCTTCCTATAGCGCCCGCTGGGTCACACGCTCGCATTTACGAAGACCTTCCTCTCCTTTTCCACCGGGCAATGAGGTTGTAGCACTTCCTCGTTATTCCTATAAAGACAACGGCGTGGTACCTAAGTAGAGGGAGATCTCGCAGGGCTTCGCCTTAAGCCGGAGCGAGTATGGTGGAGTATGAGAGAGTCCCTCGACGATCTAGGGTTTAGACACGCCGAGGAGGGGGCTAGGACGGCGGCTAGGGTTTTACCTAGGCGGCGGCGGCGGCGAGTGCCCTAGGGCCGGCGGCGGCTATGGAGGCGGCGGCGGCTTGGTACTAGGGTTTGGAGGAGAGGATCTTGTGTGTCTAGGAGGGAGCCCTGCCCCTCCTTATATAGGTGGAGGGGCCGGCCGGCCAAGGGGAGAGGAGTCCCTCCCCTACTCGGCTTGGAGGTGGGCCGGCGGTTGGAGGAGGGAACTCCCCAACTCGGCTTTCACTCCTCCTCCTCTTTCCAAAACTGCTGCTTGACTTTCAAACTAGCCGCTTGACTTTTCAAACTAGGATTTGAATAAACCCTATATTTTGTTCAGCGATGACACCGAGTACATGATGCAATCATACCAACTTGATATAACACATTCATGTATCCTTCCTGAGTGCCGGACATTCCGAACCTTCTAGAACATTCCGGAAAACACCTAACCATTCTCCAACTCCAAACGGACTTTCCTTATATGAATCTTATTCTCCCACCATTCCTGATCTCCTCGTGATATCCAGAATCCCATTCGAGACCAACAACATTCGACTCTTTCATCATTCCATAACTACTCAAACAACGTTGAATCCTCAAGTGTGTCTCCACGGTTCGTGAATTATGCGACATGATCGAGACACTTGTCCGATCAATAACCAATAGAGGAATCTGGAAATTCATATGGCTTCTACATATTTCTACGATTACTTTTGCGATCGAATGAACCCCTTACATACGATATCAATTTCCTTTGTCTCATGATAGTTTACTTATCCGAGGTTATGATCGCTTGATCTCGCATACCTAGTTCAACCTCGCTACCGATAAGTACTCTTTCTCGCTCCTGATATGTGATCCCTTGTGAGCCAGTCACATGCTTGCAAGCTAATTGGATGACATTTCACCGAGAGGGCCCAGAGTATATCTATCCGTCATATGGATGGACAAATCCCACTCTTGATCCATGTGTTTCAACCAATTACTTTCCGAACACTCAATGCCACCTTTATAGCCACCCAGTTATGGTGTGGTGTTTGATGTCATCAAATCATCCATCCGGTAAAGGTGATATGCATGATATCATGGTCGAAGGAATTAGATTACTATGTATCAGAAAGCATATAGCAATTGAACTATTAAAATGACTTGATCGTTATGCTACGCTTATCTATAGGAGTATGTCCACCATATCATTCTCCTAACGATATGATCTTGTTGTTAATAACATCTCAATGTTCATGATAGGTAAACCACAATCATCTATTAACCAACAAGCTAGTATTATAGAGGCTTTACTATGGACTTCAAATTAAGTTTACAAATCACACAAGTATTAATGTTTCCTTGTTAATACTATTATAGCATGAATGTAAACATTTATCATAAACACAAAGATATAATAATAACTACATTTATTATTGCCTCTAGGGCCTATCTCCAACAGTCTCCCACTTGCACTAGAGTCATCTAATCTAGATTACATGGTAATATACCGAACACCCATGGCAGTTTGGTGCTGGTCATTTTTTTCCCTCGGGAGAGGTTTAGTCAACGGATCCGCCACATTCAGATCTGTGTGTACTTTGCAAATCTTTATATCCCCATCTTGGATATGTTCTCGAATAGCGTGAAAACGTAGCTTGATGTTCTTCAGCTTCTTGTGTGACCTTGGTTCTTGCGCATTGGCTATGGCACCCATGTTATCACAGTAGATAGACATTGGGTCCAGCGCACTAGGAACCACACCCAGCTCTGTAATGAACTCTTTCATCCATATCGCTTCTTGTGAAGCCTCCGAAGCAGCCATGTATTCCGATTCAGTTGAA
Organism: Avena longiglumis; assembly: GCA_030063025.1. Taxonomy (NCBI): domain Eukaryota; kingdom Viridiplantae; phylum Streptophyta; class Magnoliopsida; order Poales; family Poaceae; genus Avena; species Avena longiglumis. The sequence continues at coordinate 494,019,437 of CP125973.1, read as the reverse complement.
GATCTCGCCACAACGCTTTGCTTTGCACTCCTCCAGCTAACTGCTGCACCATTCAAATACGTATCCAGATTGTGACTTAGAATCATCCGGGTCGGTGTTCCAACTAGCATCAGTGTAACCATTAACAATGAGTTGTTCATCACCTCCATAAGAAAGAACCATATCCTTAGTTCTTCTCAAGTACTTAAGGATATTTTTGACCGCTGTCCAATGATCCACTCCTGGATCACTTTGATATCTGCTAGTTAAACTAACAACATATGCAATGTCGGGTCTAGTACATAGCATGGCATACATTAGAGATCCTATGGTTGAGGCATAGGGAGTCTTACTCATCCTTTCTCTATCTTCTGCCGATGTCGGACTTTGAGTTTTACTCAAGGTCGATTAGCAACATGGGCAAGAACCCTTTCTTGCTATCTTCCATTCCAAACCTCTTTAGAACTTTGTCCAAATATGTACTTTGTGACAATGATATTTGGCGTTTGATCTATCTCTATAAATCTTTATGCCTAATATGTAAGTCGCTTCGCCAAGATCCTTCATTGAAAAACTATTATTCAAATATTCCTTGACACTATTAAGAAGGTCCACATCATTCCCAATCAACAATATGCCATCTACATATAGTATTAAGAATTCTACGAGCTCCCACTCACTTTCTTGTAAATACAAGCTTCTCCATAAGTTTGTATAAAACCAAAACTTTGATCACCTTATCAAAACGTTGATTCCAACTTGGATGCTTGCTTCAATCCATAGATGGACCGCTGAAGTTTGCATACCTTGTTAGCATCTTTAGGATCGAAAAACCTTTGGGTTGCATCATATACAAATCTTCATCAATGTATCCATTGAGGAATGCGTTTTGACATCCATCCGCCATATCTCATAATCATAATATGCGTGATTGCTAACATAATCCTCACAGACTTTAGCTCACATCGGTGAGAAAGTCTCATCGTAGTCAACTCCTTGAATTTGTCGAAACCCTTTGCGACAAGTCGAGCTTTATAGAACATTACCATCAACATCTATTTTCTTCTTAAAGATCCATTTGTTCTCGACACCTTCCTACCATCCCAGAAGTCCACCAAAGTCCATACTTGGTTTTCGTACATGGATCCAATCTCGATTTCATGGCTTCTTGCCATTTATTGGAATCGGGCTCATCATCGCTTCCTCATATGTCTCGTGGTCATCGGTGTTGTCCACCAACATGACACTCATAACGGGATCATACCAACTGGAGTGGTACGAGTTCTCGTTGACTGCGAGGCTCAGAGCAACTTCAACCAAGTTTCATGATCATCATCATTAGCTTCCTCTCTAACTCGTGCAGCACCACAGAACTTCTTCCGTGTCGCGCTACTGCAATTCGAGAGAAGGTTCGACAACCTCGTCGAGTTATACTTTCCTTCCAGTCACTTCTTTCGAGAGAAATTCTTCTACAAAGGATCCATTCTGGCAACGAAGATTTTGCCTTCGGATCTATGATAGAAGGTATACCCAATAGTTTCCTTCGGTATCCTATGAAGACGATTTTCCGCTTTGGGTTCAAGCTTGTCCTACTGTAACTTCTTTACACAGCTTCGCGTCCCAAACTTTAAGGAACGACAATCTAGGTTTCTTCCCAAACCATAATTCATACGGTGTCGCTTCAACGGATTTAGATGGTGCCCTGCTTAAAGTGAATGCGGCTGTTTCTAATGCATAACCCCAAAATGATAGCGGTATCTGTAAGTGACATCATAGAACGAACCATATCTAAGAGAGTTCGACACGATGTTCGGACACACCATTACTGTGGTGGTGTTCTCGGTGTCAATCAGGAAAGTATTCCGCATTTCTTCAAATGCTCGCCAAACTCAGAACTTAGATATTCACCTCCATCGTAACGTAGAAATTTAATCTTCTTGTTACGTTGATTCTCTACCTCACTTTGAAATTCCTTAAACTTCTCGAAAGTTTCGGACTTATGTTTCATGAAATAGATATACCCATATATACTCAAATCATCCGTGAAGGTAAGAACATAACGATAACCATCACGATGCTACACTCATTGGACCACACATCGGTATGTATGATTTCCAATAAGTCCGTAGCTCGCCTCCATCATACCGTAAAATGGAGTCTTAGTCATTTTACTCATCGACATGCTTCGATCTATCAAGTGATTCAAATCAAGTGATTCAAGAAGTCCATCGGAATGGAGTTTCTTCATACGCTTCACTCCAATGTGACCAAGACGACATTGCACATATAGGTCGAGTTATCGCCGATTTCAAACGCTTAGCCTCAATGTTATTAATATGTGTATTTCCACCATCGAGATTCAACAAGAATAGACCATCTGTCAAAGGTGCATGTGCATAAAACATATTACTCATATAAATCGAACAACCATTATTCTCGACTTAAACAAGTAACCGCCTCGCAATAAACAAGATCCCGATATAATGTTCATGCTCAACGCAGCACCAAATAACAATTATTTAAGTATAAAACTAATCCCGATGGTAGATGAAGGGGTAGCGTCACCGCGATCACATCAACCTTTGATCCGCTTCCCACGCCATCGTCACCTCATTCTTCGCTAGCTTCCGCTTATTCGCAAAGACCTGTTTCGAGTTACAAATATGAGCAACCGAACCAGTATCAAATACCCAGGCACTACTACGATTACTAGTGAGATACACATAAATAACATGTATATCAGATATACCTTTCTTCTTGATGTTGCCGTTCTTCAAATCCTCCAAGTACTTTGGGAAATTCCGATTCCAGTGACCTTCTCCCTTGCAAGAAAGCACTCAAGATCGTGCTTAGGTCTAGCCTTGGTCTTCTTCGTCGTGGTAACTTTCTTACCACCCTTCTTGAAGTGTCCTTCCGCTTAGACTTGCCTTTCTTGAATTTGGTGGTCTTATTGACCAACAACACTTGGTGCTCTTTCTTGATCTCCACTTCGCAGACTTCAACATGGCAAAGAGTTCGCAACGCCTTGTTCATGTTCTCATGTTGTAGTTCATCACAAAGTTCTTGTAACTTGGTGGTAGTGATTGAGGACACGGTAAATCCCCAAAGCATTAGGAATCACAATACCCAAGCTTTGAAGTTTGTTTATGCGTCTGCACATCTTAAGCACATGCTCACCGACGAGCTGCCTCTTCCATCTTGCGCTTAAAGAACTTTTCGAAGCCTCATAGCTTTCAATTGCCGCATGAGTCTCAAAGATCAATTTGAGATCCTCGACAATATCATATGGGTCTGAATTCTCAAACCTTTTCTCAAGCTCGATTCTAAACCATACAAGATAGCACCTGAACTATGGAGTACCGAGTCTTCCGAGTGAGGTAAACATTCTTTACTTCATCGGAAGCATCACCGCAGTGGGTCACCCAGGTGCATCCAAAGACATAGGTCAAATTACCAGCTATGAGGACAATCCTCAAATTGCGGAACCAATCCGCGAAGTTGCTTCCATTGTTTTTCAACTTTTCTTTCTCTAGGAACGCATTAAAATTGATGGTAGGGGCTGCCATTGATCTACAACATATTTGCAATAGTTTAGACTAAGTTTATGACAAATTGAGTTCAAATTAATAATAAGATTAATCTAGGTGAACTCCCACTCAAAACAATATCCCTCACATTGTTTTAGTGATCACACGAACCAAATCCACTACATCAACACCGATCATCATGAGAGCTGATATAGTTTCAATGGCGAACAATCGACATGTTCATCATATCTACTATATGATTCATGCTTTACCTTTCGGTGATCCGTGTTCCGAGACCATGTCTGTACATGCTAGGCTCGTCAAGATCAAACATTAGTTTCCGCATGAGCAAATCTGGCTTGCTCACGTTGTATACACTTGCAGAATCTAACACACCCGATCATCACGTGGTGCTTCGAAACAACAAGCTTTAGCAACGGTGCTAACTAAGGGTGAACACTTTATGACTTGAAATTCATGTGCATGAGGGATCATCTTATAATGCTACCGCTGCCTACTAAGCAATACAAGATGCATAAAGGATTAACATCACATGCAATTCATAATATGTGATATGATATGGCCTTTCTTCTTTGTGCTTCCGATCTCCATCTTCTAGCACGAACATGATATCCATCATCACCGGCATTGCATCAAGGTCAATGACGCTTCTCCATGGTTGTCGTCCATCGGCTTCAACTATTACAACTACTTTGAATAGACACGCGGGTCTTAACATAAATTAAAGACAACCATATGGCTCCTGTCGGTTGCCAACTTACAATAAGGAACATTGCATACATCAAATATAATCACAATCATGGCCATATCACATCACAGCACACCCCTGCAAAACAAAGTTAGACGCCTCTACTTTCTTTGCATATTTTACGTGGTTTGGGGCTTTCAATAAGTGTCGTTCTAACTTACGAACATGAACCACAACATTGATACTAGTATTGTTAATCACCAGTTGTAAATTGAATCTTAACTATGCTAGGAGAAACAGGCACCCGCAAAGCCACTTATGCAATACAAGTTGCATGTCAAGCGTGGAGCAAGTCTCATGAACGATGTCATGTAAGGTTAGCCCGTGCCGCTTCATCCCAACATACCGCAAGATGCAAAGTACACAAGAAGCAATCGACAATAAAAGCATCAACTCCCACAATGACCATTGTGTTCTACTCGTGCAACAGATCTACATATAGACACGGCTCTGATACCACTGTAGGGTTTCGTAGCATGGAAAACAAAATTTTCTATCGCATACAAACAAACAAGCCAAGATCTATCTACTAGATTGAAGCAACGAGTCGATGGAATAACTCACCCTCGAAGATTCCAAAGTGTTTAACGAGACCGGATTCTCGTGGGTGATGTAGTCGTACTCTTCCCGATCTCAAGATCGCGTAGACGATCCTTCCGGCTGCTCGGCTAGCGCTCAAGCAATCGGTCACGCTCGATTGACGAAGACCTTCCTCTCCCTTGTTCCAAAGAAAATGGAGGTTGTAGCACTCTCTCGTGATTCCGGCAAAGACAACGGCGTGGTACCTAAGTAGAGGGAGATCTCGCAGGCTTCGCCTTGCCGAGCGAGTATGGTGGAGTATGAGAGAGTCCCTCGATGATCTATGGTTTGGACACGCCGAGGAGGGGGCTAGGCCGGCGGCTAGGGTTTCACCTAGGCAGCGGCGGCGAGTGCCCTAGGGCCGGCGGCGGCTATGGAGGCGGCGGCGGCTTGGTACTAGGGTTTGGAGGAGAGGATCTTGTGTGTCTCTAGGAGGGAGCCCCGCCTCCTTATATAGGTGGAGGGCCGGGCCAAGGGAGGAGGAGTCCTCCCAACTCGGCTTGGAGGTGGGCCGGTGGTTGGAGGAGGGAACTCCTCCCCAACTCGGTTTCCCACTCCTCCTCCTCTTTCCAAAAACTGCCGTTTGACTTTCAAACTAGCCGTTTGACTTTTCAAACTAGGATTTGAATAAACCCTCTATTTTTGTTCAGCGATGACACTGAGTACATGATGCAATCATACCAACTTGATATAACACATTCATGTACCCTTCCCCCCCGGAGTGCCGGACATTCCGGAACTTTCTAGAACATTCCCGATGAAAACACCGGAACCATTCTCCAACTCCGAAACGGGACTTTCCTTATATGAATCTTATTCTCCGGATCTCCTCGTGATATCCCGAATCCCATTCGAGACTCCGAACAACATTCGGACTCTTTCTCATCATTCCATAACTACTCAAACAACGTCGAATCCTTAAGTGTGTCTCCCTACGGTTCGTGAATTATGCGGACATGATCGAGACACTTCTCCGATCAATAACCAATAGAGGAATCTGGAAATTCATATGGCTCCCACATATTTCTACGATTACTTTGCGATCGAATGAACCACTTACATATGATATCAATTTCCCTTTTTCTCATGATAGTTTACTTATCCGAGGTTATGATCGTCGGTATCTCTGCATACCTAGTTCAACCTCGTTACCGATAAGTACTCTTTTCTCGTTCCCTTGATATGTGATCCCTTGTGAGCCAGTCACATGCTTGCAAGCTAATTGGATGACATTTCATCGAGAGGGCCCAGAGTATATCTATCCGTCATATGGATGGACAAATCCCACTCTTGATCCATGTGTTTCAACCAATTACTTTCCGAACACTCAATGCCACCTTTATAGCCACCCAGTTACGGTTTGGTGTTTGATGTCATCAAATCATCCATCCGGTAAAGGTGATATGCATGATCTCATGGTCGAAGGAATTAGATTACTATGTATCAGAAAGAATATAGCAATTGAACGATTAAAATGACTTGATCTTTATGCTACGCTTATCTATAGGAGTATGTCCACCATATCATTCTCCTAACGATATGATCTTGTTGTTAATAACATCTCAATGTTCATGATAGGGAAACCACAATCATCTATTAACCAACAAGCTAGTATTATATAGAGGCTTTACTATGGACTTCAAATTAAGTTTACAAATCACACAAGTATTAATGTTTCCTTGTTAATACTATTATAGCATGAATGTAAACATTTATCATAAACACAAAGATATAATAATAACTACATTTATTATTGCCTCTAGGGCATATCTCCAACACACATGGCGAGTTTTGGCGGCTGACTGCAAAGACTTCTCACGAATAACACCACTGTTGGAGATCAGTTGTACTTGTTGGCCAGGACACCATCTTCGACTGTATGTACTTTCTAAGGGTACGAGATAAATAGGAATACGTTTTACACGATAGGCCAAGATAAAAAGAGCACCAACCAAAACAGTGGTGTCCGCTTCGATGCAGCAGAAGACAATGGACAAAATACCACGTATTATGGGTTCATAGAGGAGATATGGGAACTTGACTATGGACCTAATTTTAAGGTCGCCTTGTTTTGGTGCAAATGGGTCAAGCTAAGGAGGAGGGGTTGAGGTAGACAAGAAGAATGACAACAGTGGATCTCAACAATCTTATGAAGGTAGACAAGAACTTAGACGAACCATTCGTCTTAGCCAATGATGTGGCTCAGGTTTTCTATGTGAAGGACATGTCTACCAAACCCAAAAAAAGAAAAAAAAATAAGAAAACAGATACATCACATGATGAGCCAAAGCGTCACATAGTTCTTTCAGGGAAAAGAAACATCGTGGGAGTGGAGGACAAGACAGACATGTCAGAAGATTATAATAAGTTTGATGAAATTCTGCCCTTCAAAGTGAAGACTGACCCAACCATCCTGTTAAACGGTGCTGATACTCCATGGTTACGGCCGACGCGATCATAAGATTGACTATATGTATTAAGTGAGCCATTTTGGCACACATATGTATGTCAGCATGGAAATCAATGTCATATTTCTTCCGTTAACACTATATATGTATTAAATGAGCCATTTTTGGCACACATATGTATCTCAACATGAAAATCAATATCATATTTCTTCCGTTAACACTATATGTATTAAATTAGATATTTTTCTTCCCGCCATTTTTATTCCCGCCATTTCTTCCCGCCAGTTTTCTTCCCGTCATTTCTCACTATATATATGTAGGATTGGACTCCATTGTCATTGCACATCTCTAGACTCATGTCTGCAACCTCATCACTCTTTCCCATGGCTTCCACCGTACCACTAACCCCCAGGGTGGTGGAGGCGCTTTGCGCCTCGAACTACCCATGCCCGCCGGGCTACTGCATCCTCATCGGCTGGATGCTGAGCGCCGGAGGCGTGCCGGTTTGTCCCTCTAGGTGCGACACGCCGGATGGACATCACGAACCACTACTACTTCGAGCTCATGCCGGAGCAACGGAGGAATCCCAACTGGCATCCCGACTATTTCCCGACTTGGGAAGCCTTCTTCGGGGATCGGCGTGAGAGGGCGCTCGCCAGGCACGAGGAGGATGGCCCACCTCTTCCGAACTTCAACGAGGTCGGCCATCGGCTGTGGTGGCGCGGCCGGACTCTCCAGAGCGCCATGGACTACGACATGGCCACCGACTCTAACCCCCGCCTGTGTTACCCTCAAGTCCAGCCCACGCGTACTCAGCCTTGAAGGTTCAACTACTAATGACCCGACAACAATGACGACGGCAAGTAGTACAACGACTACAAGTAGTATTACAGGTGTAGGCAGGAGCATGACTGAATCACTCCAACATTCCAAAACAAGTTCGGCCGATTGTGACTTAATCTGGCCATGTATCTTAATTTTCAGTTCTTCTATGTATCTTAATTTTCAGTCGTGCTTTGTTAGTTGTGTTATGTACTTTAATTCCAGTTCTATCATAATAAAATTTAGGATTAATTATTTAAATTCAAACAATTTTCATGTTGAAAGTTTTGTCAGATTCCAAAGTATACAAAAGATGCTAAATTTAAATATCCAAACAATTCAAAAATGTTAATACAAAATAAAATATGATTTTCTCTAATAAAATAGGGTTAGATTCCTTTTCAGATGCTTAATATTTCTTAAGTTCAAAGTTTTGGGGTTTGACTATTTTATTTTTGTCGTAATTGAATAATCAAATTTTATATGTAAGTGTTTTAATAATATTGAAAAATTTCATCTACAGTAACTATAATTTTTTTTATATGAATGGATAGGTCTTATTTTTCTTTAAATTATGATATATTATTCATATTTTTCTAAGTTGGAATGAAAAATATATGAATTTTCTAAATTCTATCCTATTTTTTGCATAAAAAATGCCCCCACCCCTTTAATGTACGAAATAAATGCCCCCCTTTAACACCGGTTTCAGCCACAAACCGGTGTTAAAGGGGGCGTGGTTGCGCGCGAAACCAAATCCCCACACCCCCCCTTTAACACCGGTTCGTGGCTAGAACCGGTGTTAAAGGAGGGACGAAACGAATTCCCCCCTTTAACACCGGTTCCAGCCACGAACCGATGTTAAAGGGGGGGGGGATTATAACGCGCGCGTCTCTTCCTTCTTCCCTCCAGCCAGATCGATCAAGCGCGCAGAGGAAGAAGCAGAGCAGAGCGAGCCGCTGCCGCCGCCCACGCCGCATCGCGCCGCTGCCGCCGCCACGCCTCGCCATCGCTGCTGCCGCCGCCCCGCGAAGCGCCGTGCCGCTGGCCATGACGTTCACGCCGCCGCCGTCGCCGCCTCGCCGCCGCCGAGCGCTGCCGGGCGTGTCCGAGCGAGCGTGCCGCCGTCGTCGCCCCGTGCATCCTCTTCCTCTTCCCCCCTCCCCATCGCCATCCACACATACGGCCGCCGTCGGTGAGCTACGTATATTGTATATTGCATCTTTTTGTATCTTTTTTTGCATGTATATTGTATCTTTTTTTGCATGTATATTGTATCTTTTTTTGCATAGACATGTATATTGTATCTATATATGTATATATGTGTATATTGTATCTATATATATGTATATATCTATATATTTTTTAACATTTGTATTTGTATTTGTATGTGTATGTGTATGTATATATGTATATTATATCTATAGGTGTATCTATATGTTTATTTGTATGTGTATGTGTATGTATATATATATGTATTGTATTGTATGTGTATATTTTGTGCCACACCGACGACCACCGCCACCATTATGCCGTCGACCCTGACCCCCTCTGCCCTCGCTGAGCCTACACATGCATCGAGGGTGAGTCGCCCATTTTAGTTAGCCCACGTCGTGCTGGTTCGAACGCACACCCCCACGCATCCCGTCCCCGCTCCCGCCCTAGCGCCACCAGCCGCCGCCCTAGCACATCTCTCGTTGTCAATATAGCATTATAATAACCATGCATTGTTAATCAACTTTCATGACAAGTTAATTAGAAGAAGTAAATGTACCCTCTCATATTAATCCAGGGTTTCTCCGAATTAGGGTTTGGAATGACCAAGCATGTATTAGGGTTACATTTCAATACTTTTAACCTATCATATCATCATCCTTGCTTGAGCATTTCAATAGATGTATTTCTTATATTTGTGTGATAATATTATTGTTTTAGAAACTATGGATCCACTCAGTAGAAACCTTTAAGAGTAAGAAATAATGGAGAACATGATCCACGAGGACACCTCATAATATCTGAACTTGGAGGGACATGATGACAGCTCAAGTAGTCATGGAGAAGATGACAGACTCCGGTGAACGCACTTTAGGGATTACAAAGTCCGTCGACGTATATGCATGGATTAAGCCTCTGCTGACTTGCACCAATTGATTTGTATATATGTACATGTATTAATTAACGTGTCTTTCTTCTTTTAGCCCTCCAGATCGACCAGCCAGCAACAATCTTCTTCTACAAAAAAAAATAGCAAGCGAGGCGCGAGCCATCGGTTGAAAGATCGTGCAACGTTCACGACCAAAGCAATTCGTGTTGATGGCAGGCCGATGGAGCCTAAGAAGGCCATAGACAAATTTATACGTCAGGCTGGAGTTCTTGTTAGGGACCAAATCCCAATCATAATTGAATATTGGAATAAGCCAAAGAAGGGCGGTGGTACCTTTGTTGATGAAATATCCAAAGAAACGCTTTGGACTTCGCTGTTGTTAAATTTCACCCTACCGCCAGAGGAGGATGAAAATAAACCGGTTATAAAGGAAAATGTCAAAGAGTGTACTCTAAGAAGATGACTGATGCTTTCCGCAACTGGAAGACAAAATTGAACAAATTTGTCAAAGCTCGCGAGACTCCAGATTTCGAAAACGCATATTATGCAAAGATAAGACCTCACTGGCCCGAATTTGTGGTGTACAAGGAAGGTGCTATAGCTACAAAGAGGTCAGAAACTAATACGCTAAATGCCCAGAAGAAGGAATATCACCAAAGGACGGGGTCAGGTGGCTACATATCTCAGAGGCCTAAGTGGGAGGAAGCTGAGAAGGCCTTGCGCGCTAGAGCGATCGCACCCCAGACAGAGGGGTGGACCTACGTGCAAAGACTTGGTTCAACGAAATCGTGGCAAGGTTGGACCCAAAAACGGAATTGTGTATCTTCCCAACAATTCTTGCCAAACCCGTCACTAAACTCATCACGGCATACGAGGAAACAGCCGCCAGGACCTTCCATCCCGATAGAGAGAATGACCAGCTGACACGCGTCATCGGTAAAAAAGAACACCCTGGACTTGCACGAGGCACAGGGGGTATGACGTGGAAGGATGGGTTTGCCGAGTGGGGCGACTCTTATAGATGGCGCGACAGAAAAGAAAAAGAGCGTACAAACCGGATGACACAGATAGAACATGCACTTGTGGCGCTGCAGGCGCAAGTGAATGCACAAAATAGCCAGCAAGCTATCGGCCCATCTCAGCGGCACGAAGAGCCTGCATTGGAAGCTGCCGGCGGCCCAGACTCTGCGCAGAAAAGCAGCGTGGCTTCCATGGAGAACATGCAGCCCACGCTTGAAATGGCGGGTCCTCGATACCCCGTGGATGATATCACATAGAGAAAACACGCTGAGATGCATGTGAGATTAATGGGCTTATCCATTAAGGTGGCGGTCGGCTATGCCTTACCTCATGTAGCTGGTGGAACTTACCACTACCGACTGATTCCAGATGGCTATGCTATTGTCAGGGTGGATGAGGTTGTTAAGAAATATGAGGAAGCACAGCTTGACCATGCTACAGGTGAAGGGGAAACTCAACTCAAATTTGTAGTGAAAACAACCATTCTTTGGAAGAAGGAACACATTGTGCTTCCAAATTAGAGACCACTGGCACACCGGCCGTCTCCGCAGCGTCAGCAGTCTGAGCAGCCTCAGCCATCTCTGGCGCTTCAGCCATCTCCGGCGCGCCGGCCATCTCCTGCGCGTTAGCGTAAGCGGAAGAGCACTTCCACAAAGAGCATTAGAACTGCCACGAAGAAATCCTCAGGAAACCATACACCGAAGAGTTCAAGAAACTACGTCCCACAACCTTCTGCCAAGCCATTGCCGGTATTACCGTGGAATCGCAGCGACGAGGAGAACAAGAGGATCTCGGAAGAAGAGGTCAAGAAATTCTTTGCACCTAGACGGGCCGAGCCAAAGGAGAAACTAGATCCGGTGGTGGTGGAGAAGTTTTACAATAATCTTTTGAAACCTGAAACCCCACTTGTGCCGGACTATGAGCGCCAGATTATGAAGGGGGATGCAAGGCGGAGGGAGTCTGAAAGTAGTAGTCATGCGGCACCCCAGAAAACAGTTCCCATGCTCGGAGAGCAGGAAAACCAATCGTGCGCCCTGCTCCAAGTGTTCGACACACGGATAGCTCCTTCTGTAAATGATTATGAGGAAAAGCTACAAAGAAAGGCCAATGAGGTGGGGATGACTTACATTGCATACCTGAACATCATGGGAGACCACTTGCCCAAAGGCGATGCCAACCCCATACATCCATGGAAGTACGGGAAGAATCTCGTCAAGAAAGAGGAGCTCAAGAATCTACCAACAAAGATGCGAAGATTGCATAAGTGGTACCTTGATTCTGCAAGACAAGAAAGGAAGAATGGATCATGGCGCATATAAGAGATCAGATTTTCTTGTGCGGAGACGACGAGATCACCTTCAACATTCAAGACTTGCACTTTTTATTCAATCAGAAGGAACTCGACAAAGCTGTCATCAGCCTCTATTGTGTGTAAGTACTATTTCTGTAATTTCTATCTCAGCTTATTCAATTTATTAATTGTATGTATATATATGCTTACCATATATGTATATACTATTATGCAGGAAAAAGGTTATGGAATGCATGAAAGGAGGCCCTTTTGACATTGGGTTTGTTGACCCAAATAGAGTTCATGAACAAGTGGTAAAACTCAAACCCGGGCAAACAGAAGATTTCTTGCTAAGGTCTTTACTAAGACAAAAAACCAAAAGGGAGATACTATTGTCTTACAACTTCTCGTTAGTGTTATCCTCTCTTGTACACATTTTGTTTCGTCTTACTCGATGTTAAGTGTAACTGATGATGAGTTATGCGTGCGTGTAGGTTCCACTTTATTCTACTAGCCATTCAAGTTGACTCAGGAAAAGTCCTTGTCATGGACTCTTTACGAAAAGACCAAGAGCTATGGGAAGACTTTAAAGAGATGCTCCAGAGGTAATTTCAATCATATTATCGCACTAGATCGGCAAATTTCATGACAACAAGTAATTAATTGCTCCTTTATCCATTTTTTTTGCCGGACAGGGTTTGGAAAAGGTTCACGGGCAGGGCCGTGGGTGAATGGTCAGAAGAACTAAAATTTGTAGATCAAAATGTAAGTAATACTAGCCAGCTAGGTCTACGTATCTCTTTGATTCTGCTTCCAATTTCATTATATAATGCTTTATTGATTATTATTTTGATTGAACTCTCTATTCTCGTAAAGTGCGTGCATCAGGGACCCGACAATAACTTATGTGGATACTACGTTTGCGAGTTCATTCGCAACACGATATGTGCGATGGGCCAAACCGCACTAGAACAACTTAGAGTAAGTAAACAAAGTATACATAACATTATTTTATTAACATCAGTTGTGTTGAGTCTCATTCTTATATATATATTGACCTCATTCTTCATATATATTTAGATCGAACGGATGCGGGACAAACTCCTACCATTTGACTGCATACGAGCCATTTAAGAGGAATTGGTGTGGTTCATACTTGATGAGGTCGTCACCCCTGGCGGAGAACTCTTTAGATATCAAAAATAAATGTGTACGGAGATGATATTGTATATATGCTTGAACGTGTTTGTCTTATAATTGATGCTTCAACGTGTACGGAGAATACCACAATGACGATGTTTGTGTATAATAATAGTTGCTTAATTATTCATGTACTCGTATATATGTACCGACGATGTATGTGTATACCTCTCCCGATCGATCCCCCCTCCCCCCCCGTCCCCGCCGCAGAAATCCGTCCAAAACGGGGCGACGACAGAACTCTGCCGCGGCAGAGATTTATGCAATTTTCCTGCCGCGGCAGAGAACCTTTAACACCGGTTCGTGTTAGGAACCGGTGTTAAAGGAGGGCCCTGAACGCTGCGGCAGCCCCACGTGCGCCACCCTTTAACAGCGGTTCGTATAAGAACCGCTGTTAAAGGGAGGGAGGGGCTCTAACGCCGAACCCTCAACAGCGGTTCTGAAACCGCTGTTAGAGGGTGTTCTGAACCACTGTTAGAGGGGGTGTTCTGCACTTGTGTCATGTCCTTTGGTTATTTCTTATCAAGTATTTTCAATGTATTATTGGTATCACTTGCATTTCAAAAAGAGGCATAAAGTCATATCTTCATAATAATATGACATATTGGCTATTGTCGCGAGTGGTGGCAATGCAATCTAGTATGGCAGGCAAATGGAACCATGTTGTGATATATGTGGTTGGTAGAGGTTCCATTTTCATAGGAAAGTATCATCTAGGATAAAACAAATTTCACTAGTGATTCTTGCGTCGTATATTACGCGTTAACCATAAAATCTAGAATGGGACGAAAAAATCAGCTGGATCTTCTTCCATTCGCATGTCAATAGATGACATTACCGCAAACTGTATTTTTTTGCGAGCATACATGCACATGGGTGGGAACCCACATCGCCCATGGTATTAATGGGCTACAGGGGGTAGTGCCCTCCTTTATGGGGGCTACCGGGGGTAGTGACCGCCTTTATGGGGGAAACCGGGGATAATTACTACTCACAGAAAAGGATGGGCATACGGGATTATGGAGAAGGAAAGTGATTGGGTTGGACTGGACCTCATACCAAGATAGTGTGAACGGGGTTCGCGGCCCGGCTATGCAGCAAAGTTAAGATATATTATAGGTAAAAGAACACACATCTATATAGTGTACAAATTGTGGCATTTACTCCTTGTTCCGAGAAGGAACTACGAACGCAACATGACAAGAGCTTCATGAAGTTATAGTAAACCTATGATGGACATGGACATAACTTTTTAAAATAAAAGCAACATTTTGGAGAAATGTTTGCAAAGACTTGCATTAGCCTATGACCTATGGTATGCAGCTATAAATAGTGCATCAAACACATCTCTTTAATGAACTTGTTGAGTATGCTCGTACTTAACCATAACTTATTAACCCTTGCTAGATTATCAAGCAGTCAAGGACATCATCCAAACCCAATAAAATGCAAATGAGGACTACTACAAAGGGATTAAACTATCCAGTGGAGTCAACATCTACTCCAATCGTAGTGGAAACAAAGTCTAAGAGTAGAGAGGAGATCAACTCCTAGATAACAGAACTTATATCTATACAACATTGTTGTAGCATCAATCGCAAGCCATATATTATTATAGGTATATTTTAGTCATAGAATAGTCTACTAGTTGCTTTTTCTGGTTTTCTTTTGTAAAGAAACTTTCCTCAATGTACTAAGAAGGTTCTCAAGATCTTTTGTAATATGCTGAGTTGTAATCTATAGTCATGCCTTAGACATGTGATGTTTAACTTGTAACACCCTGAGAGATGTAATACTGGAGGAACGGGTGTTCCTTTGATGTTATGTCAATAACTTGCGTATTACGGTCATCATAGATTGGGCAGAGCCGAAGGGCTCATGCTAACGGAGAATAGGGTTTTGTTTTCGGCAGGTGATGTTGATTAAACCTAGGCGCGCACGTAGTAGCCCCTCCCAACGGAGATGTGATCCTGTGCCGAAGACTCGAACTCTGGTGAAACAAATAGGTATATTCGTTTCTCTCGGTCTTCTACTATTTGTTTTTCCGTCTGTATACAATCCGCTCGATATGGGTCGAAGCGTCAATCTGGATTACTTATCTTCTGGCAACATCAGTGCTTCAACTATCCTTATTTTACATGCCTCTTCATCAATCACTTATCTCACGGTCTACTTAGCATGCATGGCTCAACGTGTATCTTTTGGCACTAGACTATCTGCCAACAAAAGAACTTTCAGCTGTAAAATTAATTTTAGCTGGAAGTAGGGGTTTTTAACTCATTTTATCTCCCCTATAATCATTGTAACTCGATCTTTCAAACTTCCGTAGCATAAAATACATCGCAGTGAATTGTTACTTACAACTTTGATTTTATAACTAGACAAAAGCTAAATCATCTTTTTTTTAAATGGACATTTTATTACTTAACAATATGTTTACACCCGGCCTCTGCATACGCACACATCCTAACAACCACACAACTCGAATCCAAAACAAAAGTACTCACCCCGTCCCAAAATAGATGTCTTAGGTTTTTCAAAATTTGGATGAATCTATATAGTAAATAGTGTCTAGATTCATACAAATTTAAGACACCTATTTTGGGACGGAGGGAGTACCAGAAATACAAATAGTGGTGAATAAATCGTAGTCCTCCAAACGCGCTATGGCGGATCTATCCGTAGATCACGCTGTCATCCATGTCGGAAGAAGATATCTCTCGCCATGTTCTCCAATTATGTACAGCCTTCCACAAACAAGTCGCGGAACTCCATATATTGGAGAAAAGTCCATGAACGGAGAATAGCCATAGCTCGATATATAACTTGTAGGGGAGAAGAAAAAATGTTATTAAAAATCTTATCATTTCTACATAGCCAATGCGACCAAATAATGACAAGCGTTCCCATCCTAAATAAAGTCTCATATTTATTACCAATCCCATTTAGCCAGTTACCAAATACATTGACTACCGAACAAGGAGGAGATAAATCAAAGGCTATTTGGATAATTGACCATATAGCACGAGCAAATTTATATTGGAATAACAAATGACGTATTGTCTTCTTATGATGATAAAAATTGCATTGCATACTTCCATGCCAATTCTTCCTAACAAGATTATCTTTAATGAGAATGACCCTTTTACAGAGATACCAGGCGAAAATCTTTGTTTTAAGGGGTATTTTCATCTTCTAAATTTTACTATTATCATCGACTGGAATATCAGGTTGGATCAAACCTCTATAAATGCAATCAATAGAAAATTTACCACTCGGTAGTAATTTCTATTTGAATTCATCCACACACTCGTACAGCTGTATCGTGGATAATCTTAATAAGAGGTTGTTTCAAGATACTAGTCTAGGGCCTATGAGACTTCTTCTAAAAGACACATTAGGCGGATTATTTTCTAATACCGTGGAAAGTGTATCTCCTTTGTGCCTAACGATCGAGTAAAGAGCCGGATATTATTCACGGAGAGAAGTTTGGCCAAGCCATTTATCTTTTCAGAAGCTAATCTATGATCTATCCTTAATATTGAAAGCACCAAATTGGAAGAAGTGTTTTTTGTATGCCATTAGTCCAGCCCAAAAGTGTGAATCCCCGGGTTTTTAAACCACTTGAGACACAACTTTTGAGCCAACATACTTCCTCCATAGAATTGTTTGCCAGACTCCTTTGGTAAGAAGTTTGAAGAGCCAATTACCCAGAAGTGAGGTGTTTTTGATTTGCAAATCATGTATGCCCAATCCACCGTATTCTTTGGGTCGACAAACCACATTCCACCTGGCCAGTAGATATTTCTTTTTCTCACTATCCCCTTGCCAAAATAATCTTGAGCGGAAATAATCCACTTTTATCAAGACACCTTTTGGTATCTGAAAAAACGAGATCATATACAGTACCATGTTGGTGAATACTGAATTAATGAGTACAAGTGTTCCTCCAAGGGATAGTAATTTACCTTTCCAGTTATTAAGACGTTTCTGAAGTCTTTCCTCAACGAGTTTCCATTCAGCTATCGTGAGGCGCCGATAATGGATCCGTATTCCTAGATAATTGATTGGAAATTGCCCCTGGCCATAGCCGAAAAGTTTGGCATATAGGTGGACATCGTTTTCAGCCTCGCCAAAACAATACAAATCACTCTTATGGAAGTTAATTTTCAATTCAGATAGTTGATCAAATGCTGATAATATTAATGTCAGATTGTTAGCTTTCTCCAGGTCATGTTCCATAAACAAGATTGTATCGTTAGCATACTAAAGAATAGAGATTCCACCATCAACCAGATGTGGAACTAATCCTTCAATTTAGCCAATAGCCTTGGCTCTCTCAATAAGGATAGCCAACATATCAACCACTATGTTAAATAGTATAAGCGATAGTGGATTCCCTTGCCTCAGCCCTTTTTGGTCTGGAAATATTTGCCAGTGTCATCGTTGAAATTAATAGCAACACTTCCTCCAGACACAAAAGACTGGATGAGAGCACACCACTCCTCCAAAAAACCTTTTATACGAAGTGTTTGCTGAAGAAAAGACCAATTAACTTTATCATATGCCTTCTCAAATTCAATCTTGAACAACACCCTATTTAATTTTTTTGAGTGCAATTCATGGACCGTCTCATGCAAGATTACTACCCCATTAAGGATGTTTCTCCCTTGCTTGAAAGCCGTTTGAGAAGGACGTACAACATGATCAGCTAATGAATTTAGTCTAATCATAGCAACTTTTATAAAAAATTAAACTAACGTTAAGCATGCAGATTAGACGATACAGCTATATACGTTCTGTGTTATTAACCTTAGGTAGTAAAATTATGTTACCAAAATTTAGTCTAAATAGGTCTAGCTGAACAACTTGCAAAACCTCAAACAAATTTATCAGATTCCCCTTAATAACTTTCTAGAATTTTTGATAGAATTTCGCTGGAAAGCCATCCGGTCTTGGAGATTTATTATGTTCCATTTGGAAAACAGCCTTCTTAACCTCCTCCTTCCAGTAAGGTGCGGTCAGGAAGCTGTTTTCCTTATCAGAAACCTGGGGGATATCCTCTGTCTAGGACTCATTTAATGAAAATGAATTTCCTAGCGGTGCACCAAACAAGGATTTATAATAGTTTGTAATGTAAGATTTTATATACTCCTGACCCTCAATAGAACCTTCATCCTGAATTAAAGAGTGAATAAGTTTCTTCTTATGATTGCCATTGGCAATAACATGAAATTATCTTGTATTCACGTCTCTTTAAAGGATGAATTTAGCTTTGAAGCGTTGGTACCATTTGAGTTCTTCCTCGCGAAGAAGTCTGGCAATTTTCGCATTCATTGGTTTTTAAGCTCAATTTCATGTGCAGTCAAAAACCTAACTTCCGCTGAAGCCTCTAAATCATTGATAATAGATGAAACGCATATTTTCTTTTTTTAAGGATTTCAGCAGTGTGTCTAGCCCAATCACGAAGGAATTTGCGTAAAGCACGTATTTTATTATTCCATCGTTATATTGGCGTCTGACCACTTACTAGTTTTTCTCAAATAGCCTTCACCAAATCATAGAAACCATCATGATCGATCCATCCAAGTTCAAACTTGAAACTGTTTTTGGATTTTCATGATGGTGTTTGAACAGATAACAGGAGTAGAACATGATCCGACAAAGCCTCAGTATGCTCTCTAGAGCACGGACAGTTACCATAGGAATTTTGTCCTCCTATTGGGTATCCATAAGTACTCTATCCAATTTCCAATTTTGTATATATAGGCTCCGGAAGACTATTAGCCCAAGTGAATTATCTTCCAAACATCGTAGCCTCTCTTAAGTTCAAGATATCAATAACAGCATTAAACATGAAAGACCAATGTTCGTCAAAATGGCCCCTACTTTTCTCATGAGGGAATCTTAGCAAGTTAAAACACCTATAAGTATAGGATAGGGATTGTCCTTAGCCAGATTTACCAACTCACGTAAAAGGTTAGTTTTATAAACATTCTAGGCAGCCCCGTAGACAGCGACTAGGGACCAAACAAAATCATCAACCTTGTTTCGGATATGGAGTTTAATAAAAAAACTCCAACCAAACTTGCTAAGACTTCTATGGTCTCATCTCTGACGCCTAACAGGATTCCCTCGGATCTCCCACATGGCGGACTTGAAAAAATTCTTTGACACCATTAATGAGAAAGTCACTAGTTTGTCTATTAGCATAAAAGAAGTTACAACATGTATCCTACAAGAACACCTCAAATTAGAGAATCCCATCAGTATGTACTCTAGAGAACTTCTTCAATCAACAATGATAAGAACAAAGCAAATCTAAAATCCTTTCTTTCTGACATTTCCATTAATCAACATACTACAAGAAACGCACAAGGCACCGACGGCTAAATTCTACGCCAACGGACATCGGGGCCGTCGGCGTAGAGGCGTGAGCCGGACGGACCGGCAAACGGGCCGTCGGCCCAAAAAAGCCGTCAGCGTAGAGGCAGGCAGGTCGTCGACGCAATAAGGCCGTCGGCATAGCCAGTAGTGGGCCGCATGGACGCCAAGGCCGTCGGCGCAATAAGCCACGTGGACGCCAAGGCCGATGGCTGAGCCGTCGGCATAGTCTTCTCCGTTACCAGGCGAAGTGGGTCCCACCAGGCTGATGGTATCTTTACACCGACGGCAGCTCCCAGCCGTCGGCACCGTCTACGCCGACAATCTTATAGTAATCCGAAGGCCGCTTCCTCTACACCGACACGTGATTACGCCGATGGCACTACGCTGACAGCAGCAGTCGGCTTAGGGTTACGCCCAGGGGCGGAGCTAGGCCTGGTGCTGCCCGTGCTGTAGCACCAGTTCTAACAGCTGCACTGCCTTGAGCATGTCTCAATTTCAAGGCTATGTATTTAAAAATCATGAGTAACTAGCTCCACTAAGTAAGGATTAGTACCACACTTCGGGTTTTTCTAGCTTCGCCCCGGGCTACGCCGACGGCTTACTGGCCTATGCCGACGGGTTCAGTCGTCGGCGTAGTGCCCGTTTCTTGTAGCGACAACTCGATTCTATCCGCTAATGACACGACGAAGCTACATGCTAGATACACATATACACTCGAACATATACCTCGACAAGCCACACTCACGAGGCCATCTAACAAGAACTAATGGGAAAAAAAATCAAGGATGCTGTACGTCACGTTGTTAGCGTTGACTGCAGATCTGCTGGCCAAGAAGGCTGTGATTTTACACGAAAACAAAACAGCACGCTAAAGTGTTGAGATACGTGTGTTGTACTTTGCATAGGTCTCCTTATACCCTCGGGATTATACTTGTAATCGTCTATATATATGATATAGCCGGCCTATTGGAGCCGTGCATTCTTCCACAATTATTCTACATGGTATCAGTCTCACCCCTATCCCCAAACCCTAGCTGCCGCCTCCCTCCTCCCCAGGTACCGCCGGCTCCCCCTCCCCCAAACCCTACCCGCCGCCCTCCTTCTCCCTCCACAGCACCGCCGGCCCTCCTCCACCTCCCACCCTAGCCGCCGCCTCTCAAGCGCCGCCGGCCGCTTCCGCCACCACGCCCACCACTTCCGCCCCCTCCCCTACCCCTACCATGGCCGATCTCTCCTCCTCCAGCAACCCCTTCAACTCATCCATATCCGGGAGCAGCAACCCCTTCGTCGGGCCCTTCTCGCCGTCATCCATGATGTCCCCATCCTCGAGTGTGTGCCAGTGAAGCTCTCTCAAACCGCTGCCAATTTCTTCCCGTAGAAGACGTACTTCGGCCTACTCTTCCGCGAGTATGATCTCCTCGATCACATCGATGGCTCCATCGACCTCCTCGCTATGCCGCACGAACCCGACTGGTTGACAATCGACGCCACCATCATCCGATGGTTCTACCAGATTGTCTCCAGCGAGATCTTCCGCATCGTCGTTCCTGACGGCGACACCGCGCACACCGTCTGGAGCAAGATCACTGGCCTCTTCACTGAAAACAAGATCCAACGCGTCACGTTCCTCCAGCAGGAGTTCTTCGGCACACCCCATGCCGATCTCTCCCTCGACGACTACTGCCTCCGCCTCAAGTCCCTCACCGACGAACTCCACGACTTGGAGTTTCCGATCGACGACAAGATCCTCCTCTCCACACTGATGGCAGGGCTAGGCAAGTACCTCAGCAACGCCGCCTCCAACTTGATGCTGCTCACCACGCCGACCTTCGAGCAGGTCGTGGCGTATCTCTGCCTTGAGGAGCGGCGGCTAAATCATCAGCGGGCCCAGGCGGCTCACACCGCCTTCTCCGCCGACGTCTTCCGGGGCGCCCCTGCCTTCGGCCCCCATCCTCGCACCCCGTCCCCGCCCCCAGGGTTCTATGTGCCCCAACCGCACGCACCTCCGCTTCCTGCCAACGGCGGTGGCAATGGCGGTGGCCGACATCGTCATCGTTGCAACGGTGGCAACGCCACCCCTCGCCAGCCTCGACCACCTTAGCAGGCCGGCCCGACACCGGCGTGGATCACGGGTCACAACCCCTGGACCGGGGTTGTTCATGCCTATACGATGCCCGTGTCGCGCGCCCCTCACCCGAGCATCTTGGGGCCGCGTGATATGTCGGAAACGTATCTATGATTTTTGATGCTCCATGCTTGTTTAGTATCTACTTTGCTTTGTTTTGTCTACACTTTGAGGTGTTTTTATATCCTTTCTAGAACTAACCTATTAACAAGTTGCCACAGTGCCAGTTGCCTGTTTTCTTCTGTTTTTGGTTCTAGAAAGGCAGAAAAACAATATTCTCGGAATTGAACGGGACAAAAGCCAAAGTCAATATTTTACCGTGGGGGGCACGAAGCCAGAAGACGAGACGGAGAAGCAAACCAGAGCGGCCAGACCCCTCCTAGACGCGGGTGGGCCCACCCTGCGCCTGGGTAGGTGTGGGGCCCCAGGCCGCCTCCCAGCCTCGCCTCTTCGCCTATAAGAAGCCCCCGATACAGAAACCCTAGGCAATGATACGTTGGAAACGTATCTATAATTTTTGATGATCCATGCTTGTTTAGTATCTACTTTGCTTTACTTGTCCAAACTTTGAGGTGCTTTTTACATGTTTTCTGGTACTAACCTATTAACAAGTTGCAACAGTGCCAGATGCCTGTTTTTTGCTGTTTTTGGTTTCAGAAAAGTTAGTAAAGAAATATTCTCGGAATTGGACGGGAAAAAGGACAAAGTCAATTACTTTCCATGGGGAACAAGAAGTCCATAGGAGAGCCCGAGGGTCTAGACCCACCCTAAGCGCGGGTGGGCCCCACCCCGCACCTGCCTAGGGTTTGGTTTCCCTAGCCGCCGCGTCGGTCTCCCCCTTCGCCTATAAGAAGCCCCCGATGTAGAAACCCTGAGTACCCGCTCAGAAATCCACGAAACCGTCTATAGCCGCCGCCACCATCGTCCCTAAATCGGGGGGATCTGAAGTTCTTCCCGGCACCCTGCCGGAGGGGAGATCATCCCGGAGGCCTTCTCTCTGGTATGATGCGTGAGTAGTTCCACCTTGGACTATGGGTCCATGTAGTATCTAGATGGTTGTATCTCCTCCTTTGTGCTTTCATGTATAGATCTTGTGAGCTTTGTTCATGATCAAGATCTAATCTATTTGTAATCATGCATGTTGTGTTTGCGGGGATCCGATGGATATTGAGATTATTATGTTGGTTTGATTAATGGTTTTGTCTTTATGATTCTATCATGTCTGTGTTGTTTGTGATCTTGCATGCTCTCCGTTGTTAGTAGCTATCTTGGCCAAGTAGTTGCTAGTGACTCCAAGAGGGGGTATTTATGCTCGATAGTGGATTCATACCTCTAGTTTCCAAGGAAAGTGACAGAAATCTCTTCGGTTGTAGATGTGTTGTTGCTACTAGGGAGAAAACAACGGTCTCTTGTTCATGGAACATGTGGACTGTTTACCTTACACACTTTGCTTAAAAGTGTTATGCATTGCTTGCAACTTAATACTGGAGGGGGTTCAGATGATAACCTGAAGGTGGACTTCTAGTCATAGATGCAGTTGGATGGCGGTCTATGTTTCTTGTTGTATTGCCCAGTCAACCTCATAGGATCTTTCTGACTAGTAATTGCATTGTTATTCCTTGCTCAGTTCCTGTCAATTGCCCCGCTGTAATTTGTTTACCCTTCATGCCATGTTGTTATTTAAGGAGAGCACCTCTAGTGAACTATGGACCCCGGTCCAATCTTTACCATTGATACATCTTCCACTGTTACTTGTTTACTTGCTGCAAACCACCATTACCTTCCACACCATACATTTAATCCTTTGTTACAGTAGACCGGTGAGCTTGACAACCTCACTGATTCATTGGGGAAAAGTCTTGAGTTTGTGTTGTGCAGGTCTCCACATTGCTTGCAACACCTGTGTGATGTTTCCTTCCTCCTACTAGTTCGATAACCTCGGTTTCTTACTGAGGGAAAACTTGCTGCTGTGCTACTTCACACCTTTCTCTTGGGGTTTCCAACAAAGCGCTCCTACATCAACTCAGCGCAGCCAACAAGCAACCCGAACAAAACTCCACAAAACCTTCTATAGCTTCCGCCATCGTCGTCCCTAGATCAGGGGGGATCTGAAGTTCTTCCCGACACCCTGCTAGAGGGGAGATCATCCCGGAGGCCTTCTCTCCGGTATGAAGCATGAGTAGTTCCACCTTGGACTATGGGTCCATGTAGTAGCTAGATGGTTGTATCTCCTCCTTGTGCTTTCATGTATAGATCTTGTGAGCTTCGTTCATGATCAAGATCTAATATATTTGTAATCATGCATGTTGTGTTTGCGGGGATTCGATGAATATTAAGATTACTATGTCATATTGATTAATGGTTTTTTCTATTTGATACTATCATGTCTGTGTTGTTTGTGATCTTGCATGCTCTCCGTTGTTAGTAGCTATCTTGGCCAAGTAGTTGCTAGTGACTCCAAGAGGGGGTATTTATGCTCGATAGTGGGTTCATGCCTCTAGTTTCCAAGTTAAGTGACAGAAATCTCTTCGGTTGTAGATGTGTTGTTGCCACTAGGGAGAAAACAACGGTCTCTTATTTATAGAACAAGTGGATTGTTTACCTTACACTCTTTTCTTAAAGCAGTTGTCTGTTGCTTGCAACTTAATACTGGAGGGGGTTCGGATGATAACCTGAAGGTGGAATTCTAGTCATAGATGCAGTTGGATGGCGGTCTATGTATATTGTTGTATTTCCCAATCGAATCTCATAGGATCTTTTTATCTGGTATTCACTAGTGGGAAAACCCTTATCCACAGGCCCCTTGTTCGTGGCGCACCTGATATCATGCACCACTAACTATGTTATCTATGGCGCACGCACAAATTATGTGCCACTAACTCTAACTTATTTGTGGCGCATGCAGGATCAGTGCGCCACGCATAAGGCAGGGCCCACCTCTAACGATCGGCCACCACTATCCGTGGCGCGCGGAAATGGGGGTGCGCCACGAACGTGGGTGGAGTTTGTGGCGCACCCTTTCGCGCGTGCGCCACGAACTACGATAGGCCAGGCGCCCTGCATAATTTTCATGGATGTTTGTGGCGCACCCTATTTCTGTGCACCACGAACCTGGGTAGTCTGTGGCGCACGGAAACCAGGTGCACCACGAACCCGTCGTCCCACCCTTCATAAAGGTGGCACCTTCTCCTACCTACCACCACAAGCAAGTCATTACTTCCCATAGATCTAGCTCGACCCCCTCCTCCTCCTCACCCCATTTTATTCAATTCTACCTCCATTTTAGGTTGCCAAACACCTTTTGGTTGTATGGGTGTGGGGAGGGAGTCCCTCTCCACCATGTATATTCACTAAAATCCCCACATATACATCATTTATTGGTCACATCTCCATCAAGTTAGCCTCCACAAGACACACGCTCCCTCGCACACGGTCTCCATCAAATTGTCTACTAGGTGAGTTGTGTTGGATGGCACATTCTTGTATGTGAGTTGTTGGACATGCATATGCACGTGTCGCGCGTGCCGGGACGTCGATCGATGGTGTATGCATGGCACGGATGTGTGTTGTATGTGAAGGCCGCCGACTTCTTTGTCGCGTGCATATGCTTGTGTATGCTTTTGTGTGTTTGTGTGCAGGTGCCGGTGTGGTGCATGGTTGCCGAAATGTTGATTCATTTCTGTTTCGGCCAACTTTTGCACCACCCATATGCCCTATTTACAAGGGAGGTGCTGCCGAGATTTTCTGGCAAGACATGCGTGCATATGTATGGTGTGATTCATTTCTCTTGTGCGCAGGTGTGGCATCCCGCAAAACCACTACTAGAAAATCGCGTTCATTTTGTGCATTGCATCATCATGACCGCATGCTCATGTCATCATGCCACATTGCATTTGAGCATCGTCATCATCTTGCATCTGTTCGCATAAAACTATTGGCGGAAAAACCTGTTTGTGTTTTCTAAACGCCCCGTCCTTATTCAAACGCAAACCCCGGGTCACCGGATTATTTTGTTTTGTTTGCTATCGGTTTGCAAAAGTCCGTTTGAAACAAATAAAATATTTAATTATTTTTGTAGGGCAGAACGGGTAATCGACCCATGACCACCCCCCGATAAAACGGTCCACCTAAATCAGCCCCCTCTAAATCCTAGTCCCACCAAATCCATTCCTACCCACCTCTCACAACTCGCCACCTCACCCTCTCCCCCAATCTCTACCCACTCTGCCACCTCATCAATCCATACCCCTTTTCCCCTCTCCCTCTTTCTCACCCAGCTACACCCTACCCCTCTCTCTGACCCGCGGGACCCACCCCACCCGCCTGGCCCACATGCCAGCCCCTCTCCCCAACCCTCTCTCTCTTCCCCCCTCTCTCTCACCCCCTGGACCCGCTCCCCTAGCCCCACCTGGCCGCCTGGGCCCGCGCCCCACCAGACCCACATCCCCCACGCGCTCCTCCCCCCGGCCCCACCAGCTCCTCCTGGCCCACCCCCAACCCCGCGTTCTCTCCCTCCCCACCGACGCTGTCGCCCCTCCCTCCGCCTCTTCCTTCCTCGTCCTCCACCTCCGGCCTCCACCGCCGTTCCCCAACCCCCCTCGGTCACCGCCTTCTTCGCCTCGAGCCCCGCCGCCCTGGGTCCACCTCCATGCGCCCTCCCCGTCGTCGCCTCCGTCTGCCGGCCTCCTCGCCCGGCCGTGGCGCCTCCTCTTCGCTGGTCGCGGCCTCGCGTGGCCAGCGCCGATGCTCGCACCTCCCGTCCTCCGCGCGCCTCGAAACCCTCGCCGGATGCCGCGCCACCTGCAGAACCCGGCCCGCCCTCTCGAGCTTCTCCGCCTCCGCCTGCGAGCTCTCCTCGGCGCCCTTCCGCCTCCCTCCTCCGTTCGGCCCGACGCCTGCCGCACCTCTCCTCCTCTCCCCACCTTCCTCGCCACCGCTCCCGCCTGGTCGCTCCCCTCGCCTCTCGCTCGGGCGCCTCCCGTCCCCGGCCGCCTTTCGGCGCCTCCTCGCTGAAGCTTGGCCACCTCGACGTCGCTGTTCCCCGCTCGCGAGCGCCGCCTTTGGTCTGTCCGCAAGCGCGACCCGATCCTCTCCCTCTGGCGCCCCTGCAAGCTGTCGCGACCGCCGTCCTCTAGCCTCTCCCTGACGAAGCCGTCTTCCACAACGTCGCCATCCACCGCCACCGCCTCCCTCTCGTGCGGACTCCCTCTGCGTGTCGCCGCCTCGCCACTCAGCCACAGGCGCTGCCAGCGCCTCGGCCGCAGCTCTCCATGATGCCCGTCCCTGCAACATCGTCCCTTAAGCCGCCGACCGCCGCCCAAGCAGCCGACGCCTCCCGTCGGTCTCGCCGCCGCTCGGCCCCATCAAGGTCCCGCGAGCGAGTCTGCACCACGTCGGCCTCTGCCTTGTTTGTTGTGAGGTTCCCTCAGACGTGATGATGCTTCCCAAGTCCGGAGTCGAGGACCCATGTGACTCCAAGTTCCCCTACGACAAGATCTTCCGAAGGCCCCAACAATCAAAGCAAGATCGTCATCGAAAGTGGAGTCGCGAACCCCAAGATCGCCGTCCCCGACCCAAAGGTGTCGAGATCCCGAGCCTCCGAAGAACGATCCGACAACGAACCCGCCGGTACCTCAAGACCTCCCTCGCAGCGTCCGAAGACCCGAACCCTGTCGCACCCCTCTCGGTGAACGCCAAGATCGCCTCACGGACGCCATGACCTCCTTCAAGGATCCGATGGCCGAGACCCTGAAGACCGATCTAGAGCGCCAAGGCCTTCACATGGAGTCGGCAAGATCATCCGGAAACACCAAGATCAGCTGCGCGGCCCCGACAAGTTCGGCACCATCCAAGACGAGACCGATGCGCCCCGACGCCACGCCAAGTTCGTCTAACCAAACGCCAAGATCTACTCTGCCATCCGAGAACGATCCCGGAGTCCGAGAACGACCCCGTCGAACCCTAAACCCTGAGACCGACCCCGAACCCTCGAACCCCAAGATCGTCGATCCCTAATGTGTGACCTCTTATCCGAGAACCCTATTTTATAATATAATAACAACTTGTTGCATATTGAATTGGTCTCGCATGCATATTTGTCTGGTTTGGGGGCCTTATGGCGATTCACCTCATAATTAAATATGGGGCCCATATGCGGGCAAATCTAATCTCATATTGGCCTCATTTAAACTTGTGTAGCGAACAGGTGCTATCTTTTGCCATGTTAATACAACATTTAAATTGTGGGGTACCTAAACAACATGAACCACCTAATTAATTGTCGGGACCCCGGTTCCGCTTAATATGATCCAATTGCATTGCACCTTTGCCATGTCACGCATCATACATGCATCATGCCGATCTTTTGCCGTAGTATTAAATATTGCACCCGGTGTTTCTTCTAGCGTTTTGCTTCTTCGCGGATAAGGACGTTGAGTTGATGCGAGTGTCGACCCGATCTTCGGTTGAACCTTCGGCAATGTTTTCAAAGCAGCATCTCCCTTTCTACCTATCTTACTTTTATAGTATTTTATTCCTTCCTGTTGATCTATTGCTATCTGTGTTGCGATGCTCTAGTTTTCGTACCCGTGATACCCCTTGCAGCCTTATATTGCCTTGGACACATCCTATTACCTGTTGTTTGGTAGATAGTTGGACTTGCGCGTCGTAGTCGCTTGCTCAAGTGCTGTTGCGTGTCGTCAAGTACCACAGTTGTTGGAGTATTGCCGCCTGTTTGATGTTGGAGATGATCATGGCTTTACTTATCGTTCACTTTAATTCTCGTTTAACAACAAAAATTTAAGTAAGTAAGCAGAGGCACAGGTGGGCAATAGATGTTATTTGGTTGTTAACCGTCCACTTGTGTCCCGTAGGACCCCGAGTGCTTGATACCTGTTCCTTGAATTATCGCGCTATCCACATCCGGGAGGATTATGGGACCCCCCTGAGCCAGAGCTTGATTCATTCTTATTTCATGGGGCCACAAACTAGTTTGAGGTTTTATTTACTATCCTGTACCTATGCCATGCTTTACTGCTTTATTTACGATTGTGCGAGGAGCACACTCTACTGTTTAGGATCGTGGCACGATTCCGCGGTGTCGACAAGCCCAGTTTTGGGTTCCGATGCTCACAGTCCCCACAACCTTGAGTCCGCCTCGAGCCGGCCGGCTTGCTATGGTCTACTTTAAGGGGTGGCCCCCTGAAATATTTCTGAATCATGTGATTGCTTTGTCGTGAAGGCCTCGTTGGGTTTTGATTTGGTTTTTCCGAGGCTGATCGAGTGTGTGTTGCTATTGGTGCACCCCGGCCGGGTAAAACTTTCTGAAAGCCGTGTCCGCGGTTATGGACGACTTGGAGCACAGTATCTCGATCATAGACAACTATAACTAAAGTAGCGCTATAAATTTGACTTTATAATGACTAGTAATTAGCTTCACTATAATGGAATGTCTAAATAAAACTGCCCACAATTGCTTGTTTGGGTGTCGCTTGCGACCATTGTACCTGACTAGTAAGTATTGCAACTACAACGGAATGGCTTAATAACAGTACCAACAACTGCTGGGTTTTGGGTTTATCTCGCTATCTCAGATTCGATTAGTAATTGTTGCACTATAACGGAATGGTTAACTAAAAGTGCCGACTGCTTATTTTATCAGGATGATTATCTATACTTGACTAGTAATTGCTGCAACGATAACTGAATAAATAAAACTGCCAACTGTGTGAGTTCCTCGGTTGACTTCCTCGTTAGGTCTCGAGGGGGAAACACCAGGATGGGTTTGTCTGATGGTAGAATCAGGTTGGATCCGAATAGGTCTTTCTCACCCCTCTCTGATAGCCGCTAGTTGTATCGAGTCCCTATAGGTTGTTTAGTGCATGCCGTCGCTGCTGCTTCAGTCCACCATACCTATGTAGGCTAGGACCGCCGAATTATAGCCTCGCCGTGTACTGGCCTCAGTACTGACGCT
This sequence comes from Avena longiglumis, assembly GCA_030063025.1. Taxonomy (NCBI): domain Eukaryota; kingdom Viridiplantae; phylum Streptophyta; class Magnoliopsida; order Poales; family Poaceae; genus Avena; species Avena longiglumis. The sequence continues at coordinate 493,989,254 of CP125973.1, read as the reverse complement.
CCTCTTTTTCCTTTGCCCTTTGTCGGCACCCCTTTTGTTTAAGCAGGTTTTGAGATCGACGTCGTTAGCAGGGTTACCCTTCCGGCTTGGCTCGGCAGGTTATGGACGCCATTGGTTATTCTTCAGGGCTCTTAGCCCCATTTGCATCTTGTCCGTAGCTGGACGCTATATCGTTCTCAAGGTGATTTGGATCTTTGTACTGTATATCTGTATTCTTAACTCATGGAGTCGTGTTGTATATATCTGCTGTGGGTCCCATCGAGGACTATTGTGTAATGTTATTACTGCTTTCCACGCATGCGAAAGTGCCTGGTGGGCACCTTTGAATCGTTTCTATGCGGGTTTGGCGGAAATCGCTAAAACTTGCATAGGTCCGATTCTGAGGGTGTTACAGCAGGCAACCATGGTGCGCCAAATGAGCGAAGGTATGGTGGCTAGATACAAGGCCTGGGCGACATCCGTCATGCTTCGTACCAACAAGACCAAGATAAGATGTCCTTGCAAGACTTGCAAACTCGGGACCCTAATCAAACCTGATTCCAGGACATTGGAGAAGCACTTGCTCATGGGTGGATTCATGCCTGGCTACAATGATGTCATGGAGGAGGAAGAGGCACCCGGACATGATCATGTTGAAGGAGATGCCGGTCATGATTATGTTCATGATGATGAAGGAGATGCCGGACATGATGATCATCATCACGATGATGATGAAGGAGATGTCGAACATGATCACCACGATGAAGGAGACGCCGGTGGCAGAGAAGACACGGACACGCAGACACTGTTGGAGATATGCCCAAGAGGCAATAATAAAGTAGTTATTATCATATCTTCATACTTATGATAAATTTTTACATACCATGCTATAATTGTATTTAATAGGAAACATTAATACTTGTGTGATTTGTAAACATAAAAGAGTCCCTAGTAAAGCCTCTTGTTAAATGAGCTTGTTGGTTAATATATGATCATGGTTTCCTGATCATGAACATAGAGATGTTATTAACAACAAGGTCATATCATTAGGAGAATGATGTGATGGACATACTCCTATAGTTAAGCATAGCATAAAGATCAAGTCATTTAATATAGTTCATTTGCTATAAGCTTTCTGATACATAGTAACCTAATTCCTTCGACCATGAGATCATGTTAATCACCATCACTGGAAGGATGCTTTGATGACATCAAACACCACACCGTAATTGGGTGGCTATAAAGGTGGCATTGAGTGTTCGGAAAGTATGTGTTGAGGCACATGGATCAAGAGTGGGATTTGTCCATCCATATGACGGATAGATATACTCTGGGCCCTCTCGGTGGAATGTCATCCAATTAGCTTGCAAGCATGTGACTGGCACACCAGGGATCACATGTCACGGGAATGAGAAAAAAGTACTTATCAGCAACGAGGTTGAACTAGGTATGCAGAGATACCGACGATCAAAACCTCGGATAAGTAAACTATCGTGAGACAAAGGGAAATTGGTATCGTATGTAAGTGGTTCATTCGATCGCAAAGTAATCGTAGAAATATGTGGGAGCCATATGAATTTCCAGATTCCTCTATTGGTTATTGATCGAAGAAGTGTCTCGATCATGTCCGCATAATTCACGAACCGTAGGGAGACACACTTAAGGATTCGATGTTGTTGAGTAGTTATGGAATGATGAGTAAGAGACTGAATGTTTTTCGGAGTCTCGGATGGGATCCGGGATATCACGAGGAGATCCGGAATGGTCCGGAGAATAAGATTCATATAAGGAAAGTCCTATTTCGGAGTTGGGTAATGATTCCGGTGTTTTCATCGGGAATGTTCTAGAAGGTTCCGGAATGTCCGGCACTCCGGAGGGGAAGGGTACATGAATGTGTTATATCAAGTTGGTATGATTGCATTATGTACTTGGTGTCATCGCTGTACCAAATAGAGGGTTTATTCAAATCCTAGTTTGAAAAGTCAAACGGCTAGTTTGAAAGTCAAACGGCTAGTTTTTGGAAAGAGGAGAAGGAGGTTTGAAACCGACTTGGGGGAGGAGTTCCTCCTCCCACCGCCCACCTTGTCCGAGTTGGGAGGACTCCTCCCGTGCCGCCTCCCTCCACCTATAAGAGGAGGGGCAGGGCTCCCCTCCTACAAACAAGTTGACTCCCTCTAAACCTAAACCCTAGCCACAGCCTAGGGATTTCTCCCAAGCCGCCGAGTTAGAGCTTCTAATTGCCCTAGCCACTGGTTTAGCCCCTTCTAATTGGTGTGTCTAAACCCTATATCACCAAGGCTCTCTCATAGTCCACCATACTGCCTCCGGCTTAAGGCCTCGAGATCTCCTCTACTTCCGTACCACGCCAGTTGTCTGCCAAATCGCGAGAGAGTGCTACAACCTCCGCTGCTGGAACAAGGAGAGGAAGGTCTTCGTGAGTACCGAACGTGTGACCGATCAAGGAGCGCCGAACGCAGCGCCGGAAGGATCGTCTACGCGATCTTGAGATCGGCAAGTGTACGACTACATCACCCACGAGAATCTGCTCTCGTTAACCGATTTGGAATCTTCGAGGGTAAGTTCCTCTATCGACTCGTTGCTACAATCTAGTAGATAGATCTTGGCTTGTTTGTGTAAGATCCCTCCTTTGTAAAGGAAAGGATCCCTGTGATTGCAATGCTAGTCCCAGGATCAAAGCTAGCTTCCACAGTTTAAGATGAAGTACACAGATACAAAGGTCGTTTATTACATGCATTCCAGAGATAAAACATAGTATTTTACAACTCAGGGCCAAAGGCCTAATACAAGAGTTTATGGAATAAGTAAATAAACATAAGTCTTCATCTTCATGTGCCACAGGCAAACATGTTGAGTGTAGACTCATGACTCCTACTCATCGTCGGAGTAACCTTCAACATCACAAGTTACAGCCACAGTGGGTCAATACTTTGGAATAGTATTGGAAAGTGATACCTTAGTAAATTTTAAGTGGTCTATATTACTATATGCATTTTGGCTAACTGTAGCTTGGCTTGCTTTGCTCAAAATAGGTTTTTCCTATTAGTTGAAATCACTAAGTTTTTCTTTGTCAAAAACTTCCCAAGAAACCACCAATAGACATTGGGGTCCTTCACCCTTGTTCATCCACAAATTTTACTTAGAAGTTGGAGTGATGAGATTCTTGTAGCTTCCATGTCTTGATGCTCAAGTTGTCCATTGCCTTGGACTAGGCTAAGTACTTAGGTTTTCCAACTGCAGAGGTTGTGCACTTTCCCCACCAGACTTGGTTTCCCAAGACAGGACCTTTCAGAAGCCTTTCCTTAGTCAAATGGACGCGCTCCAACCTATCATTCCCACTACCACCAACTGTCCAAGTGACTAAGTTCTAGCAACCTATATGATCATGACAGAGCCCATATTGCCAAGTGGTTGCACTGTAAGCTTTATCAACACTTGGCCTCCAAATCCCTTTGTGCCTGGGTGGCATACCACAAGTGAGATACACAACCCAAGTCCATGGCCTTGTGTAACCACTCAACATAACCCAATCCTTCCATTCCACCCAGGAGGTTCATTTGACTTAGTTGTTTTATTAGGAAAGTATAAGTCTCATGTCTTAGAAATATTTTCATCATAGTAAGTATAGAATTTCACCAACCCTTGTTTGCTAAAATAGCTAGGCTAAGCATGGTAGGATAACTTAACTTAGGAAAATTCCCTAGAAGTTCTACAATTCTACACTACTTTAGGATTTCCCAACTTAGCATTAGGAAAAAATAGCATGCAAGACTTAGCAAAATATCTAAATGCTAGTACAAAACATAGGATAGAAATATTCATGAAAATATCACTTGCCTTGGTAGTGGGGAGAGTAGCACTCTTCACAATCACAATCACTAGCAAAATCTACAAAAATCACAGCATACAATTACACACAATCATATACAAACAAAAATAATATGAATGCATGCATGCTAGAATTTACCAAGTGGTGATTTTTGAAAACTCTACCAAGCATGCACATGTTTACAGAAACTTAACAAGTCACAATTTTGCCAACTAAACTTATTTGGCACTAATACAATTTACCAAAATAAATCCATACTTAAATTAGCCTTAAACATGTTTCTACAAAAAAAGTCATTTTAATTATTACTATTTGTTAAACACATTGGATATTCAGAAAGGTCTTGTTTCACTGAATCTAACGGTATAAAGTTTGCAAAAATCCAACGTGGCAATCAAAAGTTATAAGCATTTGAAATTTGGATCAAATTCTGGTTTTAAATCTGTTTTTAGTTATAATACTTGCCACGCGTCGTGTTGTGATTTGCGCCTACTGGTTCGCACCGGATCGAGCTCTGTAGCCGCAGGATCTAAATAGATCGTACGCTCCAGATCGCGTACCTCTTTGCCGTTTAATGAATCTATCCTAACGCTTGGATCAAGATCCAACGGCGCGCGAGCAAGCGACCATGTCTCGGCAGCAGCGTCGGCGTCAATGCGGCGCTTCGGTCTACGGCGGCGCTAGCGTTCCAGGTCGTCCGCGAGAGGGAGAAGGGCCATACCAGATTCGCAAGAGGCTGCTGAAGCTCAAGGTAGCGTCGGTTTGCGAAGGGGCAGGCTGACACGGCGATGATACCTCGTCGGAGTTGAGTCTGGCGACAGGTGGTTCCGTTCAAGGTCGAAGGCGACGTTGTAGATCACTAGGAGGCAAACGTAGGATGTGGTCAGATGCAGAATACTACGGCGAAGATGCGTGCGTGAAAGACAAGGTTCAGGGCGGTCTGGACTTACCGCTGGAGCTCGCCGGAGTTGAAGCTGGAGGCGGTGGCGGTCAGACGATTGCGTAGCCGATGTTCTGGGTCACCCGCGGGCAAACCAGGAGTGCTAGGAGACGCGTGAGGTCAAGTGGAGTCTGTTCGTGTGAAGCAGAGGCAGAGGGGTGGTCGGAGGTGGCCGGAATTGCTTTGGCAGCTCATCGGAGACGGCGGGGTTGCAGAGAGAAATTCGTGCAGCCTGGGGGCGCTCTGGGCTTGGGGTTTTGGGGAGAAGAGAGAGGGGACAGAGGGGGTTTAAATAGCCTGGTCGTGGGCGAGAATTACTCGGGCATTGATACGAATTGAAGCCGCGAATCAAACAGGAAACGGTCGCGCTGATTTGGGGATGAACTGGTCGTGGGGGGGGGGTGGTGGAGACGACGATGCTCGAGTGGGCCGTGGTTGTCAGCGAGAGAGGGGAGTGGGAGCGGGTCCCTTCTGTCAGTGAGCTGGTGGGTGCGAGAGTGGGTGAAAGAAAACGATTCGCGGGGTGGGAGCTGCTGGGCTAGGTGGGCCGTGTTGGGCTGGATCGGCCAGATTGGCTGGTTTGGCTATTTTTTTCTTCTTTTTCCTTTTCTTTTTCTGATTGAATTTCTAGAAATGGTTTTTAAAACTCAAATTCAAATCTGTTTGAATCCAAAGTTTTACAAGATTTTTGTACAATAAATCTTGCTCTTAAATAAGTGTTAAACACATCTGAATACTTCTGAACACTTGGGTCTTTTGAAAAATAAATTAAAACTATGCCTCTATGATAATAGGCATATAATTTGTTTTAGTTTCATATTTTGCTTTGATACTTTGATTAAGTTTTTGAGACCACTTAAGTTTGAATTCAAATCATCCTGAATGAATAACAACATCTTTCTCAATGGCATGTAGCACAAAGGCTAGGGTTTTTATACATAAAATAATGAGCCACATTTGCTCCTGTTTTCTGAAATGATTTTGAGAAAAGCCCTAAATGATGATGAATGCAAGAATGAAATGAATGAGTTTTGGAATATGAATTTAGGGATGTTACAAATCTAACCCCCTTAAGATGAATCTCGCCCTCGAGATTCGGATTGGCTAGCAAATAGGTGAGGGTGGTCTTTCCGAAGATCATCTTCTGTTTCCCATGTTGCCTCATCTTCGGAATGATGATTCCATTGCACCTTGAAAAACTTGATAGTTTTTGTCCTTGTGACTCTTTCTGCGGTCTCAAGAATCTTGACAGGCTTTTCCTCATAGGTGAGATCACTTTCTAGTTGGACTTCTTCCAAGGGTATGGTATCCTTCAAAGGTGATTCTTCCATCTCTGGGTGACATTTCTTAAGCTGACTCACATGAAACACATTATGGACAGCTGACAGAGACTCTGGCAATCCAACTTCATATGCAACTTCTCCCTTGCGACTTAGAATCTTGAATGGCCCAACATATCTTGGTGCCAACTTTCCTTTGACTCCAAATCTTTTCACTCCACGAAGTGGTGATACTCTAAGATAAGCTCTATCCCCGAATTCGTAGGTGACTTCTCTACGCTTAGAATCCGCGTAGCTTTTCTGTCGGGACTGTGCTATCTTCAACCTGTCCTTAACCAATTTGACCTTCTCTTCGGCGTCTTTGATGAGATCGGGTCCAAATAAACTTCTTTCTCCCACACCATTCCATAGTAATGGGGTGGTACACTTCCTTCCGTAGAGAAACTCAAATGGTACCATCCCAATGCTAGATTGGTAACTGTTATTGTAAGAGAACTCTGTGTAAGGCAGACTTTCATCCCAACTTGCTCCATAGTCTAGGGAACATGCCCTCAACATGTCTTCAAGGATCTGATTAGTCCTTTCTGTTTGTCCATCAGTTTGAGGATGAAAAGCAGTGCTGAATTCCAACCTCGTTCCCAAAGATTCATGAAGCTGTCTCCAAAAGTGAGAAGTAAACTGAGTTCCTCTATCAGACACAATACTCTTAGGCACACCGTGAAGGCACACAATTCTGCTCATGTAGATTTTGGCTAACTTGGCACTTGTATAAGTTGTCTTCACGGGTATAAAATGAGCCACTTTAGTCAGGCGATCCACTACTACCCATATGGAATCGTACCCTAACCTGGTCCTTGGTAATCCGGTAATGAAATCCATACCTATATTTTCCCACTTCCACTCAGGAATAGGCAGTGGTTGAAGAAAACCTGCTGGTTTCTGATGCTCCGCTTTCACTCTGCTACACACATCACACAAAGCAATGTGTTCGGCGATATCTCTTTTGAGATTGTTCCACCAAAATCTTTCTTTCATGTCCATGTACATCTTGGTGTTTCCCGGGTGAATAGAATACGGAGAGTTATGGGCTTCCTGTAAAATCAGTTTCCGCAACTCCGGGTCTTGTGGAACACAAATACGTTTCCCGTGCCATAATGTACCCTGTTCGTCTTCATGGAAGTTCTTAGCTTTCCCTAGACCGATGTTTTTCTTAATCTCTTCAATTTCCTTATCGGACTTCTGAGCTTCTCGGATCTTGTCCAACAAAGTGGGTTGAACATCCAAAGACATAAGATGTATTTCAGGCACAATCTCCAATCTGAGTTCTTTGAATTGAGCACACAAATCATCTGGCAATTCTCCTTTGGTAAGGCCATTCACAACTACCATACGACTTAGAGCGTCAGCTACAACATTTGCTTTACCGGGATGGTATTGCAAACTTAAGTCATAATCCTTAATAAGCTCTAACCATCTTCTTTGTCTCATATTGATTTCCTTCTAGGTGAAGACATACTTCAAACTTTTGTGGTCCGTGAACACTTCACAACGCTTACCCAAAAGGTAATGTCTCCATGTTTTGAGTGCATGGACGACAGAGGCTAACTCCAAATCATGAGTAGGATAGTTTACTTCATGAGTTTTGAGTTGTCTCGAGGCATAGGCCACAACTTTACCGTCTTGCATAAGTACGGCACCCAAACCTTGATGAGACGCATCACAATATACTTGGAAATCCTTTTCCAAATCTGGCAGACATAGAACTGGTGCTGTTACAAGTCTCTTCTTCAATTCTTGGAAGATGACTTCACAACCTTCAGACCAAGCAAATTTCTTGTCCTTTTTTAACAATTCAGTCATTGGCTTAGCAACCTTTGAGAAATTCTCAATGAAACTTCTGTAGTAACCTGCTAAACCAAGGAAACTGCGAACTTCTTTTACGTTCTTAGGAGATTCCCACTCTGTCACAGCTGAAACTTTAGCAGGATCAACTGCCACACCATCCTTTGTCATAACATGACCAAGAAAACCAACTTCCTCTAACCAAAACTCACACTTGCTGAATTTGGCATAAAGTTTATGCTCTCTTAATTTTTCAAGTATCAAGCGTAAGTGTCTTTCATGTTCTTCCTTGCTCTTGTAGTAGACTAAGATGTCATCAATGAAAACGACAACAAACTTGTCTAGGAATTCCATGAACACCTTGTTCATCATATTCATGAAGTATGCTGGAGCGTTGGTTAAACCAAAAGGCATCACAGTGTATTCATACAGTCCATACCTTGTGGTGAATGCTGTCTTAGGTATGTCTTGTTCTCTTATCTTGAGTTGAAAATAGCCTGACCGAAGATCAATCTTTGAGAACACACATGCTCCCTCTAGCTGATCAAACAAGTCATTGATTCTTGGCAAAGGATATTTGTTCTTGATAGTTACCTCGTTGAGCGAACGGTAATCTATGCATAACCTTTGGCTTCTATCTTTCTTCTCCACGAACAATACTGGGGCTCCCCAAGATGAAGAACTTGGTTGAATAAATCCTTTCTGCAACTGTTCCCCTAGTTGCTTCTTGAGCTCCTTCACCATCAACCCGACATTTTGTACGGTCTTTTTGCTATGGGTCCAGAACCTGGTACCAAATCTATCAGAAACTCCACATCTCTATCTGGTGGCATTCCTAGTAATTCTTCCGGAAATACATCTGGATACTCACACACAATCGGTACACTATCCATGCTAACCCCCTTAAGATAATTCAGCTTACTTCCTTTGTATTCAAAGTTTGACCTGAATTTTATTCTTTTCCCTTCTGGGGTTGTGAGTGCAACAGTACGATTAACACAATTTAGTACTCCTTCATACTTAGCCATCCAATCCATTCCCAAAATTACGTCTAGTCCTTGGGAATCTAGGATTATCAGGCTCACTGGAAACTTGTGCTTTCCAAACTCTATGACAAGATCCCGGCATCTAAGACTTACTATCATATCTCCGCCCGGAGAACTAACTTTTATTGGACACCCAATGTTTTCAGATGCAAACCCATTTCTATCAACAAATGCTTTTGATATGAATGAATGAGATGCACCAGTGTCAAAGAGTACAAATGTTGGAATGGAATTGAGTCTGAACTTACCAGCAACGGCATCAGGCTCCTCATAGACCTCCTCCACATTGATGTGGTTAACCTGTCCTTTCTGAAAAGGATTGGGCTTGTTAGGTCCTTCAACTTTATTCTCAGGGCACTCATTAGCATAATGCCCTAGTTTCTTGCATTTGAAGCACTCTACCTGACTGATGTCCTTTTTAGCATGCTGACTTCCACTTCCACTACCATTTCCACTGTGGTGGTTCTTATGTCCACTCTTGTGGTTTTTGTACTTATCATTGTCATGACTGCGATGATGCTTGTTGTCATGACGGTTGTGGTTGTGGTGCTTGTTGAATTTCCCATGCTTATGGGATCCTGAGCTGCCACTGTCATCATAGTGAGATTGTTTGTGAGACGATCCCGAGCCGTGCTTGTCGGAGTGTTTCCTCTTCCTACTCTCGACTTGTTTCATTTTACTCTCCAAAATAGCAGCCTTGTCACACAAAGACTGGTAAGTTGTTACATATGTGACGGACAACTGTAGGTTCAGCTCATCATTCAAGCCTTCCAGAAACTTGTCCTTTCTTTTGGCATCTGTCAACCTCATCCGGTGCATAGCGTGCGATTGTTGAACTCTTCTATGTATTCACCACGCCATGTGGCGCTGCTTCAAGTTGTGAAACTCTTTCTTTTTCAGGCTCATCATTCCTGATGAGATATGAGCGATGCGAAAGCCATCTTCAAAGATAGCCCAAGTCACCTCATCAATAGGAGTGGTGATCTGGAAGTTATCCCACCATGTGGCGGCTGGTCCTTCCAATGTCTGTGTCGAACCGACTTTTTCAAAGATCCGTGCAGCCCACGGTCACTAAATCTTTGTTCACAGAACGTAGCCAGTCATTGGCCACCATGGGATCAGTCGTCCCCGAAAAATTTGCTGGCCTCAAACGCAGAAATCTGGTGAGCATATCAAAACCCGGAGGGTTTTTGTTGTTGTTGTTGTTGTTGTTGTTGTTGTTGTTGTTGTTGTTGTTGTTGCTGTTGTTGTTGTTGTTGTTGTTGTTGTTGTTGTTGTTGTTGTTGTTGTTGTTGTTGTTGTTGTTGTTGTTGTTGTTGTTATTGTTGTTGTTATTGTTGTTATTGGGGTTGTTGTTCTTATTCTGGTTTTGGATGAATGTTGTCATCATTTGCATAAGCTGTGTTTGCGCATTCATCATTTGTTGCATTTCCGGGGTGATGTTGTTGGGGTTGGGGTTTGCGCGACGGGAGGCATCTGTGGTTTGTTCAGATAGCTAAGAATGACATACCCATAGATGTTTTATGCACAATACATCATAAGCAAACATATAACATGCATCTCAACGATAAAAACTCAACAACGGAATAACAAAGTTCTAGAAATAAAACACACAAGTGGCAAGCCATCCACATGTCGGATGGTCCAATAATAAGTTCACAATTAACAAGTACAAATATGAAAGATAAACGAGTAGTCAAGTCTACTCATCAGCATCAATCTCCTCCTCGACGAAGGTAAGACCTGCGTTCTCCATCGCGGTCTTGTTCTCCTCAATCGTAGTAGTCAAGGAATCGACCTTGGCCTTGAGAGCCCTCTTCTGGGAGCGAAGTCTCTCAATAACCATCTGCTACTGCTCTAGTTCGAAATCCTTGGACTTCAGTTCCTCGGTCATGTCCCGGATCTTCTTGTTCCTATCCTGGACGTGTTTCTCCTGACTCTTGAACTTGTGGTCCTAGGCCTCGAACTTCGTCTCCATTTCCTTGACCATCTCATCCTGCTGTGCGAAAAGCTTGTCCTTCTCACGAAGCTGCACCTGGAGCTCGTCATTGCTGAGCATGACGCTCAATCCGTCTGCGTGTCCATGTTCCCGAGGAGATTCTCTAAGTCCCGGAGATAGAGACGATGTCGGCCGGCCCCTCGAGTCGTCCTCAAAGTCGATGGACTCTCCATCAACATCACGTCTTCCGAAGACGAGGAAGTGAGTGCCCCTAACCTGTCGGGAGTGACGGCCTAACAGACGTCCTATCAAGTCCTGCATGACTACCTCCATGACTCTCTCCCTGTTGTCGTGCATCAGCTTGAAGACGATGGCCTCTGTAGTCGGCTCTGTCTGGCGTCCGGGCTGGTTCACCTTGAAGCCCCAGAGGTCCTTCCTCTCGAACTTGGTGAGTGGGTACACCGTGATGGTGGGAAGAGGGAGATCGAGCAAAGTGGTAAGCTCAATGATACGGGGACCAAAACGGGTAACCTGTAACTCCTCAACGGTGCTGATGGTAATAGGCATCTATTTATAAGATTAAAAAGTTAGAACAACACAATTTAAGATAAAACAAGACAAACAATTCATACATATCCATGGAACACAAACATCACACAAGTCATGCATACATGAGTCCATTACATCAATCAAGGTCCATACTTATTTAAGGTATCATTTTTGGAAGATAAGGTGATAGATGGTGTCCAACTAACGAAGTGTGCTCACAATCCTATCTCACTGGATCTGGTGGCTATCACAATGTTCCTAGAGGCAATCCACCTATCTTGTTCACATGATTCCATCACTAAGTCTATTATGTCTCCCTTAACTCTTGGTTGGTGGCTTCCAACTCTTGGGTAAGTTCCTTCTCTTTCTAAGTATTTTGGAGGTTGAGCATCTGCACTTGACTCTAGCACTTAGTTCTTTGATAGTCCTCCAAGCTGCATCTCTGGCTGACTCAAAGAATGTGGTGTGCATTACAGTGTTGGTGTACATGCAGAATCCCCTTTCTTTGTGGTTGTCTTCCTTGTTTTTGTACAAGTGAAGTTGCACCCACCAATACTCCACTCCTTCATCCATCACTGGAAAGCCCTTGTACACAGCTGCACCATGTGCTTCCATTGCCACCATGAGGTCCTTGAGAATATTGGGAAACTCAGTTTCACACTCCAAGGTCATGGTCATGAGTGGTCCTTTCTTCACGGCTTCGTTGATGGAGTTCATCTACAAATAGAGTTGGGAATGAAAGATTAGAAAAGTTTTACGAGAAGAATAGACAAGTGTAGAAGTAGTTGAAAACTTTTCCTTAGTGGTTTTCCAATCCTAGGGTCATAATCCTACAGGCAACACAGTGCTCTGATACCATATGTAAGATCCCTCCTTTGTAAAGGAAAGGATCCCTGTGATTGCAATGCTAGTCCCTGGATCAATGCTAGCATCCACAGTTTAAGATGAAGTGCACAGATACAAAGGTCGTTTATTACATGCATTCCAGAGATAAAACATAGTCTTTTACAACTCAAGGCCAAAGGCCTAATACAAGAGTTTATGGAATAAGTAAATAAACATAAGTCTTCATCTTCATGTGCCACAGGCAAACATGTTGAGTGTAGACTCATGACTCCCACTCATCGTCGGAGTAACCTGCAACATCACAAGTTACAGCCACAGTGGGTCAATACTTTGGAATAGTATTGGCAAGTGATACCTTAGTAAATTTTAAGTGGTCTATATTACTATATGCATTTTGGCTAACTGTAGCTTGGCTTGCTTTGCTCAAAATAGGTTTTTCCTATTAGTTGAAATCACTAAGTTTTTCTTTGTCAAAAACTTCCCAAGAAACCACCAATAGACATTGGGGTCCTTCACCCTTGTTCATCCACAAATTTTACTTAGAAGTTGGAGTGATGAGATTCTTGTAGCTTCCATGTCTTGATGCTCAAGTTGTCCATTGCCTTGGACTAGGCTAAGTACTTAGGTTTTCCAACTGCAGAGGTTGTGCACTTTCCCCACCAGACTTGGTTTCCCAAGATAGGACCTTTCAGAAGCCTTTCCTTAGTCAAATGGACGCGCTCCAACCTATCATTCCCACTACCACCAACTGTCCAAGTGACTAAGTTCTAGCAACCTATATGATCATGACAGAGCCCATATTGCCAAGTGGTTGCACTGTAAGCTTTCTCAACACTTGGCCTCCAAATCCCTTTATGCCTGGGTGGCATACCACAAGTGAGATACACAACCCAAGTCCATGGCCTTGTGTAACCACTCAACATAACCCAATCCTTCCATTCCACCCAGGAGGTTCATTTGACTTAGTTGTTTTATTAGGAAAGTATAAGTCTCATGTCTTAGAAATATTTTCATCATAGTAAGTATAGAATTTCACCAACCCTTGTTTGCTAAAATAGCTAGGCTAAGCATGGTAGGATAACTTAACTTAGGAAAATTCCCTAGAAGTTCTACAATTCTACACTACTTTAGGATTTCCCAACTTAGCACTAGGCAAAAATAGCATGCAAGACTTAGCAAAATATCTAAATGCTAGTACAAAACATAGGATAGAAATATTCATGAAAATATCACTTGCCTTGGTAGTGGGGAGAGTAGCACTCTTCACAATCACAATCACTAGCAAAATCTACAAAAATCATAGCATACAATTACACACAATCATATACAAACAAAAATAATATGAATGCATGCATGCTAGAATTTACCAAGTGGTGATTTTTGAAAACTCTACCAAGCATGCACAGGTTTACAGAAACTTAACAAGTCACAAGTTTGCCAACTAAACTTATTTGGCACTAATACAATTTTACCAAAATAAATCCATACTTAAATTAGCCTTAAACATGTTTCTACAAATAAAGTCATTTTAACTGTTACTATTTGTTAAACACATTGGATATTCAGAAAGGTCTTGTTTCACTGAATCCAACGGTATAAAGTTTGCAAAAATCCAACGTGGCAATCAAAAGTTATAAGCATTTGAAATTTGGATCAAATTCTGGTTTTAAATCTGTTTTTAGTTATAATACTTGCCACGCGTCGTGTTGTGATTTGCGCGTACCGGTTCGCACCGGATCGAGCTCTGTAGCCGCAGGATCTAAATAGATCGTACGCTCCAGATCGCGTACCTCTTCGCCGTTTAATGAATCTATCCTAACGCTTGGATCAAGATCCAACGGCGCGCGAGCAAGCGACCATGTCCTGGCGGCGCGCGGCGTCAGCGAGCGGCGGAGCGCTCGGTCTACGGCGGCGCTAGCGTTCCAGGTCGTCCGCGAGAGGGAGAAGGGCCATACCAGATTCGCAAGAGGCTGCTGAAGCTCAAGGTAGCGTCGGTTTGCGAAGGGGCGGGCTGACACGACGATGATACCTCGTCGGAGTTGAGTCTGGCGACAGGTGGTTCCGTTCAAGGTCGAAGACGACGTTGTAGATCACTAGGAGGCAAACGAAGGATGTGGTCAGATGCAGAATACTACGGCGAAGATGCGTGCGTGAAAGACAAGGTTCAGGGTGGTCTGGACTTACCGCTGGAGCTCGCCGGAGTTGAAGCTGGAGGCGGTGGCGGTCAGACGATTGCTTAGCCGACGTTCTGGGTCACCCGCGGGCAAACCAGGAGTGCTACGAGACGCGTGAGGTCAAGCGAAGTCTGTTCGTGTGAAGCAGAGGCAGAGGGGTGGTCGGAGGTGGCCGGAATTGCTGCGGCAGCTCGTCGGAGACGGCGGGGTTGCAGAGAGAAATTCGTGCAGCCTGGGGGCGCTCTGGGCTTGGGGTTTGGGGGAGAAGAGAGAGGGGACAGAGGGGGTTTAAATTGCCTGGTCGTGAGCGAGAATTACTCGGGCATTGATACGAATTGAAGCCGCGAATCAAACAGGAAACGGCCGCGCTGATTTGGGGATGAACTGGTCGGGGGTGGAGAGACGATGCTCGAGTGGGCCGTGGTTGTCACGAGAGGGGAGTGGGAGGGTCCTTCGCCGGTGAGCTGGTGGGTGCGAGTGGGTGAAAGAAACGATTCAGGGGTGGAGCTGCTGGTCTAGGCCCCGTGTTAATGGGTCGGCCAGATTGGCTGGTTTGGCTATTTTTTTCTTCTTATTCCTTTTCTTTTTCTGATTGAATTTCTACAAATGGTTTTTAAAACTCAAATTCAAATCTGTTTGAATCCAAAGTTTTACAAGATTTTTGTACAATAAATCTTGCTCTTAAATAAGTGTTAAACACATCTGAATACTTCTGAACACTTGGGTCTTTTGAAAAATAAATTAAAACTATGCCTCTATGATAATAGGCATATAATTTGTTTTAGTTTCATATTTTGCTTTGATACTTTGCTTAAGTTTTTGAGACCACTTAAGTTTGAATTCAAATCATCCTGAATGAATAACAACATCTTTCTCAATGGCATGTAGCACAAAGGCTAGGGTTTTTATACATAAAATAATGAGCCACATTTTCTCCTGTTTTCTGAAATGATTTTGAGAAAAGCCCTAAATTATGATGAATGCAAGAATGAAATGAATGAGTTTTGGAATATGAATTTAGGGGTGTTACAGTTTGTGTGCATGCGGTAGAAAATTTTTGTTTTCCATGCTACGAACCCCTACAGTGGTATCAGAGCCGTGTCTATATGTAGATCTGTTTGCACGAGTAGAACACAATGGTCATTGTGGGCGTTGATGATTTTATTGTCGATTGCTTCTTGTGTACTTTGCATCTTGCGGTATGTTGGGATGAAGCGGCCCGGGCTAACCTTACATGATATCGTTCATGAGACTTGCTCCACGCTTGACATGCAACTTGTATTGCATAAGTGGCTTTGCGGGTGCCTGTTTCTCCTAGCATAGTTAAGATCCAATTTACAACGGGTGATTAACAATACTAGTATCAATGTTGTGGTTCTTGTTCGTAAGTTAGAACGACACTTATTGAAATCCCCAAACCACGTAAAATATGCAAAGAAAGTAGAGGCGTCTAACTTTGTTTTGCAGGGGTGTGCAGTGATGTGATATGGCCATGATTGTGATTATATATGATGTATGCAATGTTCCTTATTGTAAGTCGGCAACCGGCAGGAGCCATATGGTTGTCTTTAATTTCTGTTAAGACCCGCGTGTCTATTCAAAGTAGTTGTAATAGTTGAAACCGGTGGATGACAACCATGGAGAAGCATCGTTGACCTTGATGCAATGTCGGTGATGATGGAGATCATGTTCTTGCTAGAAGATGGAGATCGGAAGCACAAAGAAGAAAGGCCATATCATATCACATATTATGAATTGCATGTGATGTTAATCCTTTTATGCATCTTGTATTGCTTAGTTTACGACGGTAGCATTATAAGATGATTCCTCAAGCACACAATTTCAAGTTTTAAAGTGTTCATCCTTAGTAAGCACCGTTGCTAAAGCTCGTTGTTTCGAAGCACCACGTGATGATCGGGTGTGTTAGATTCTGCGAGTGTATACAACATGAGTAAGCCAGATTTGCTCATGCAGAAGCTAAGGTATGATCTTGACGAGCCTAGCATGTACAGACATGGTCTCGGAACACGGATCGCTGAAAGGTAAAGCATGAGTCATATAGTAGATATGATGAACATGTTGATTGTTCGCCATTGAAGCTACATCAACTCTCGTGATGATCGGTTTTGATGTGGTGGATTTGGTTCGTGTGATCACTAAAACAATGTGAGGGATATTGTTTTGAGTGGGAGTTCAACGGCAATATGATTAAAAGTTGAACACTATTTATCATAAATTAAATCAAAGTGAATTTGCATAATTATTGTAGTCATTGGCATCCGTTTACCACCTTGCGCTTAGTTTTAATTGAGATGATAGAACTATAGAATTCTGGTTAGTTACTTTACGAACTGGTATCACATTGTTTTGAAGTGTTAATCTAAAGTTTAAAAGTCCTATTGCAAACTTTCAGTAAGTTCCGGTTACTCCATGAAGTTTAATAATTGGTATTAAAACGAGAGTGACAATTCCAAGTGTTAGTGTATGAGTATCATGTTTGTCTCCATGATTCTTGATATTCAAAGGATTGTCTTAATATCAAGGTTATCTAGGATCTGAAAGAGTTGTTTCATAAACCATGATGTGTGGAAGATATTGTGATATCTGAAACGAAGTTTTGGTTGCAATATGATAGAGTATAATATGGCAAAAGTCATGTTCTCATATTTGATGAGAATTTGCAAAAGGTTGGAGACACTAGTTGTCCTAATTCACCAAAAGGTTTTGGAGAGCAACATTATACTCGTGATTCACCGTTATAAGCTAAAAGTAGCTTGATTATGGATGATTCCATGATAAGGGTGAATATTTGATGTAGGTAAAATGTTTACTACACTAAGAGAATACTAAAGAAAGGAATTTGAAAGAACACCAAAACATTTGATGATGGTAGTCTACTTCAAAGTGCAAGTCGAAAGACATTGGTATTTAACTATACACGCTTTGGACTATGTGTCATATGTATGACTCCACTATTGATGTTGATAGATTCTTTCAAACAGAAAGTAAATACTGAAAGAGAATCTCATAAATATATGGCAGAAAAGAAAAGACTAGAATTGTTCAGTTTAAGTATATAGATGATATACATGTTATGGCTATATTCTTTGCTTATTAAACAATGTGGTTCTTAAGTATTTGATACTGAATTTGTTGGTGTGAATTATCATACGAAACAACACAATTCGTGAACTACAATGGCCTAAGTAACTAGCAAAAGAATATGTGATGATGTTCATCGAGAACAAATAAAAGGTTATTGTGTTGCTCGTTAAACGTCAAAGCTTGCCTTCAAGATTTGTTTTATCAGGTATTATGAGAATAAAAGGGTTGTTCAAATAATTGCCGTATTCCATAAAAGATGGATGATTCACAAATCTCGTTGGAGAAATCACATCCATAAAACTAGTGCTAAACATGTCGAAAGACAAATTGATTGAAAGATCACTTAGGAAGTGACATCGCCGTTTAAATTATATTGGAAAGAAAACATGAAGAAACTCCATGTGGATGGAATTTTGGAGTCTTTTGATTTTTGATCACATGACGCTTGTGAAACTTTCCCAGAGATAATTAAAACTTCGTTCGTAGGCCAAAAGGGAACGAATGACTAGCTTATTGGAACTTGTACATATTGTTGTACGAAGTCCATTATGTGTAGTCAAGAGCGATAGATTTCAACTTCATATGCTTTCTCCGAAAATTTGAGTGAATATATGAATATTTACTTAATAAGGATGAAGTGTGAAATATTTGAAAAGTTCAAAGACTTTCAAGATGAAGTGCAAAATCATTGTAACAAGAATATAAATAGTTTATGATAAGATCATAAAGGAAGATATTTGAGTTACAAGTTTAGCATAATACCTAAGATTTAAGGAATCGTGGATTTGCATTTTCCAAACACCATAAGAGTATGGAGCATTCGAGATATGTAATTAAACCTTGTTTGACATGGTAAGATCAAAGGTATAATTCATAAAACTGCCATTATATTTTAAAGATTAAAAAGCTTTAGAGACTACTGTTTTTCCACTGAAAAGAGCTCCATCATAATCCGTTGAAATGACACCATATAAAGTTATGGTTTGGGATAAAACCCAAGTTGTCCTTTCTTAAACATTGGTATGCTATGCATAAGAAAGATGTTTGCAACCAAAGTCGGATGAACCTGTCTTTGTATGTTATTTCGAATAACTGTTCCTCCATAACATCGGAGACAAAAATGTTTGTCACTTAGAACGTCAAGTTTCTTAGAGAAGGAATTTTTCGTGAAAAGATAAGTGGGAGGACAATAGAACTTTGATAAGGTTAAAAGAACCTTAGCTATATGTGCAAAGTTGCGCAGCGCCGAAAAGTGTTCCGGAGGCAGCAACAATGCTCATGGATCACGTGCCTCAAAGGTTGTGGTTACGGAGATCTAAGTTCCTATTAAAACAAGTAGGTCGGGTAAACAATCAAATACCAAGATTTGAGAGTTAAATCATTATTTGACAATAATGATCCGACTACATGCAAAGAAGCGATGATGAGCCCTGACTCCGTCAAATGGCTTGAAGCCATAAAATCCGTGATAGTTCCATACACGAGAAATCAAGTTTTGAACTTAAATGACCCTCGAGAAAGGTATAAGACCTTACAGTTGTGTTTGGATCTATAAAAGAAATAGAAATGGATGTTGCACATCTATGAAATAGTCGACATGTTGGGAAAGAGTTCACAACAATGTTCAAAGGTTGACTATGATAAGATTTGATCTTTCATAGCGATATTTAGTCTAGACGGATTAATGTAGCAACTACGACATATAATTTTGTTATGTGTTGAATAAACAAAACAAGTTCTTCTAATAGAATGGTTACCAAGGACGTGTGCATGACACAGTGCAAAGGGTTTTGTTAATTCAAGGATGCTAAAATCATATGCAAACTTCAATGGTTGAAGTAAGCATAGCGGATTTGGAATCTTCACTATGATGAAATTGTTAAAAGAGTTTAAATTCATCGGAGACAATGAAGATGCTTGCATTTGCAAGAAATTAAGTGGGAGCACTAAGACATATTTCTAATACATTATGTGGAGGACATATTGTTGATTGGAAATGATGTATCTTTTATTAACACATATTAAGAATTTCATCCTGATGAAAGACTTAGGCAAAATCCAAATATTTGGCATCAATAGACGCTAATATGGTTGTGCCTAAAGTACATAGATGATGTAGTGAATGAGTTCAATATAGAAACTATAAGAAAGGTTCTTGTCACAGAAAAAGGATTGAATGAGTTCAATATTGATGATATATTCAAGTGTATTGACACAGGGTAAGTGAAACAAAGATTCAAGTATAGATTGATACTTGATGTATGAAATCACAAAGAGTATTTATATCAATCATACTATGATATGTACAAATCCAGATATGTCCTATACTCTAAATGTTATGAGCATATACCAGAATGATTCATAAGTTGATCATTGGACAATAGTAAGGATATTCTTATGATCTTTTGGAAGAACTAAGAGTATATTATTTGTAGAAGTGACAAATAGATGGTTAGTTCATTGTAAAAGTACTACATTGATACTAGTTTTGTCACAAAGTACAAATTAAGTTTATAATAATCTAAACTAAGGGTGGCACAATAAAATGGAAAGTAAGTTCCATAATGGATTTGGATGAGTTCCAAAGTTAAGACATTTTGACAGATACTACAACAAAAGGCTAAGTATATAACTGCTATTATAGCAGCTAAAGAGGGCATTTGTGTCGAGTAGTTTGTTATCAAACTAGGTGTAGTTCACAGTGGGATAATACTATGAAGATATATTGTACGACAATATTATCAACATGTTTCAACCCCAAAGAACTAAAGGTCACACCAAAGGACCAAATTAGTACGAAGCCATCTCATTAGAGAATGAGTGATGCGTAGAGACGCAAAGACATGCAATTACACACGGACCTGGAAGTGTCAGATCCGGAGATCAGTTGACCACTAGAAATCGTGTACATACAACACCGGAAATTCATAGGTGTTGGATACACAAATGTTTGAAACTAGATTATTGACTCTAGTGCAAGTGGGAGACTGTTGGAGATATGCCCAAGAGGCAATAATAAAGTGGTTATTATCATATCTTCATACTTATGATAAATGTTTACATACCATGCTATAATTGTATTAAATAGGAAACATTAATACTTGTGTGATTTGTAAACATAAAAGAGTCCCTAGTAAAGCCTCTTGTTAAACTAGCTTGTTGGTTAATATATGATCATGGTTTCCTGATCATGAACATAGAGATGTTATTAACAACAGGGTCATATCATTAGGAGAATGATGTGATGGACATACTCCTATAGTTAAGCATAGCATAAAGATCAAGTCATTTAATATAGTTCATTTGCTATAAGATTTCTGATACATAGTAACCTAATTCCTTCGACCATGAGATCATGTTAATCACCATCACCGGAAGGATGCTTTGATGACATCAAACACCACACCGTAACTGGGTGGCTATAAAGGTGGCATTGAGTGTTCGGAAAGTATGTGTTGAGGCACATGGATCAAGAGTGGGATTTGTCCATCCATATGACGGATAGATATACTCTGGGCCCTCTCGGTGGAATGTCATCCAATTAGCTTGCAAGCATGTGACTGGCTCACAAGGGATCACATATCACGGGAATGAGAAAAGAGTACTTATCAGTAACGAGGTTGAACTAGGTATGCAGAGATACCGACGATCAAAACCTCGGATAAGTAAACTATCGTGAGACAAAGGGAAATTGGTATCGTATGTAAGTGGTTCATTCGATCGCAAAGTAATCGTAGAAATATGTGGGAGCCATATTAATTTCCAGATTCCTCTATTGGTTATTGATCGGAGAAGTGTCTCGATCATGTCCGCATAATTCACGAACCGTAGGGAGACACACTTAAGGATTCGATGTTGTTGAGTAGTTATGGAATGATGAGTAAGAGACCGAATGTTGTTCGGAGTCTCGGATGGGATCCGGGATATCACGAGGAGATCCGGAATGGTCCGGAGAATAAGATTCATATAAGGAAAGTCCTATTTCGGAGTTGGGGAATGATTCCGGTGTTTTCATCGGGAATGTTCTAGAAGGTTCCGGAATGTCCGGCACTCCGGAGGGGAAGGGTACATGAATGTGTTATATCAAGTTGGTATGATTGCTTTATGTACTTGGTGTCATCGCTGTACCAAATAGAGGGTTTATTCAAATCCTAGTTTGAAAAGTCAAACGGCTAGTTTGAAAGTCAAACGGCTAGTTTTTGGAAAGAGGAGGAGGTTTGAAACCGACTTGGGGGAGGAGTTCCTCTTCCCACCGCCGGCCCACCTTGGGTCCGAGTTGGGAAGGGACTCCCCTCCCCAGGCGCGCCTCCCTCCACCTATAAGAGGAGGGGCAGGGCTCCCCTCCTACAAACAAGTTGACTCCCTCTAAACCTAAACCCTAGCCACAGCCTAGGGATTTCTCCCAAGCCGCCGAGTTAGAGCTTCTAATTGCCCTAGCCGCTGGTTTAGCCCCTTCTAATTGGTGTGTCTAAACCCTAGATCACCAAGGCTCTCTCATAGTCCACCATACTCCTCCGCTTAAGGCGAAGCCTGCGAGATCTCCCTCTACTTCCTACCACGCCAGGTCTTTGCCGAATCGCGAGGAGAGTGCTACAACCTCCATTTTCTTTGGAACAAGGGAGAGGAAGGTCTTCGTCGAGTACCGAACGTGTGACCGACTGCGGGAGCGCTGCCGGAACGCAGCACCGGAAGGATCATCTACGCGATCTTGAGATCGGCAAGTGTAC
Source organism: Avena longiglumis (assembly GCA_030063025.1). Taxonomy (NCBI): domain Eukaryota; kingdom Viridiplantae; phylum Streptophyta; class Magnoliopsida; order Poales; family Poaceae; genus Avena; species Avena longiglumis. The sequence continues at coordinate 493,966,980 of CP125973.1, read as the reverse complement.
CACTACATCACCCACGAGAATCTGCTCTCGTTAACCGCTTTGGAATCTTCGAGGGTAAGTTCCTCTATCGACTCGTTGCTACAATCTAGTAGATAGATCTTGGCTTGTTTGTGTGCATGCGGTAGAATTTTTTTGTTTTCCATGCTACGAACCCCTACAGACACCGCTCAGTTTGGCCCTGCAGGACCCTCATCTTCGAGAAATGCTCCTCAAAGGAGGTTACAACACAATAGCGGCCGCGGGAGAGAAAGAAAAGTTGGCACAAATGGAGAAAGACGTTGTTACTCCGTTGTATCCTGGGTGCCGGCCCGAGCATACACGTCTGAATGTAACCCTCAAGGCTTTGGAGATGAAGGTGAACAACGGATGGACCGACGTGAGCTTCAACGATAACATGGAATTCTAGGGCGATGTGCTTCCCGAGAATAACACATTGCCAAGAAGCATTGATGAGGCCAAGAAAGTCGTGTGCCCTCTCGACCTACCATACGTCAAGTATCATGCATGCATCAATGACTGCGCACTTTATCAGGACGAGTACGAGGATAGATAGACATGTCCAGTGTGCGGCCAGCCACGATACAAGAGGGGTAACAAGAAATTTCCTCAAAAGTGGTATGGTATTTTCCTATCACTCCCCGTCAGCAGCGGTATTTTGTGGACTCTAAGGAAGCGAAGCTCATGCAATGGCACACAGAAAGGGTTCCGCCGGAAGATGATCCCGAGAAGGGCCAGATCCTGACACACCCTACAGACGCTAACCAGTGGAAGGCACTGGACATGGAGTTCGAAGACGAGTTCGGGGGCGATCCAAGGAACGTGAGGCTGGGCATGAGCACCGACGGATTGAACCCCTTTGGCAACCAGAGTAGCACACATAGCACCTGGCCCATGTTCATATGGCCGTACAACCTCCCCCCTGGCTGTGCACAAAGCATAGGTATGTGCACATGAGTATTCTTATTCAGGGCCCGAAACAACCTGGTATCGACATGCATCTGTATCTTGGGCTGTTGAAAGAAGAGTTAGCCACGTTGTGGGAGATGCCAGCCCATACGTGGGACGCCTACACTGGAGACTACTTTGATATGAGGGTCGCGCTGCTCACGACGGTGCAGGACTATCCGGGCTACGCATATGTATCGTGCCAGGTGAACCATGGACACAATGCTTGCGTCAGGTGCATGGAGAATGCACCGCATATCCAGCTGCCGAGGGATCTCGGGTCTTCGAAAACCGTGTTCCCAAAGATGCGAAAGTGGCTACACGTGAATCATGAGTGGAGGAAACGTGCGGATCTGTTCGATGGTACGGTGCAGCTCTGTGGCATCCCGCAAAACCACTACTAGAAAATCGCGTTGTTTTTGTGCATTGCATCGTCATGACCGCATGCTCATGTCATCATGCCACCTTGCATTTGAGCATCGTCATCAACTTGCATTTGCTTGCATAAAACTAATTTCGGAAAAACCTATTTTGTTTTCTACAACGCCCCGTCTTTGTTCAAACACAAAACCCGGGTCTCCGGATTATTTTGTTTTGTGTGCTATCGGTTTGCAAAAGCTCTGTTTAAAAACAAATAAAATATTTAATTATTTTAGTGGGGGCAGCCAAACCAGGCCGATCCGACCCAGTCGGCCACCCCCATAATAAAATCGGTCCACCCTAAACCCCTTTTGCATCCAGACCTAGTCTACCCACCCAACCAGCCACATCACCCCCTCCTATAGCCGCTCGCCACCTCACCCAGCCCCTCCCTTTGGCCAACCCCCTGCTGCCACCTCTCCCTGGTCCATCTCAAACACAACACACCCCAACCCCACACACAGCACACACGCACGCTCCCCGCCTGGGACCCACTCCCCCCTGCAGACCCGACCCCACCCTCCTGCCTCGCAGCCCCACCTTTCCCCTTCTTCTCTCTCCCCTGTCCCGCACGACCACCAACCTCCTCAGAAGCCCCAGCCAGAGGCGCGCCTCCCCGCTCAACCACCTGCCACCGCAAGCCCGCCTCTCGCCCGCCGCCTCCGCTAGCCCCTTCACCGACCGCGCCTCCCTCGCCCATCCTCGATCCCGCCAGCACCCTCCGCCTCTCTCTCCCGGCTGCTCGCAGGACCCTTCCCCTGCGAGCACCTCCCGGCCAGCCCTCCTCCGTCCCTTCTCCGACGCCGCCTGCAACCTCGACCTCCTGGCCTCCACACTGCCAGCACTGGTTCCTCAGCTCTCCTCCGCGAAGCAGCCCAGCGTCTGCCGCTTCCTCCCCGCTGGCGCCTAGAGCGCGATGCCGGCCTCCTCCGTGCCCTTCACACACCATGTCCGCCGAGCTCGTCGGCGACCTCCTCGCCGACTCACGCCCCGCGGCCACCGCCTCGCTGCCGCCAACGCCCTGCCCAATCCACTCTGCGTCCCGCCTCCGCCTCTATGCGCCGGCCCAAGATCTTCCTCGCCGAGACCGTCTGCCGCTGCGCTGCCAAACTCAGCCCTCGTCGTCCGCATCCCCGGAGCAGACGCACCCACCACCGTCGCCTCTCTGTCAAGCCCGTGCACCGACCGACGTCATGCTCCCGGCCAACTCCAAGACCCCGCATGTGCGTGTCCCGCGTCTATGCTGTTGCCATGAGGTGTTTTCGGTTTGGCTGCTACGAGTCAGAGGAAGCCCGACGCCAAGTTTGTCAACGTTGTTGATGTGCTCCTGTTCTAGAGTTGGCCTAGTTGAGCTCGTATGTGCCCTACCGCGTGTGTTGGAGCTGCTCAAGTCCAATCGGGAAATACTTCGACGGACAAGGCGGTCAATTATTGTCAAGACGCCATGGCACATCAAGATCTTCTCGAAGCCCAAATCCAAGTACAAGAGCGACCCGTAACAAGTTCTTCGATCCCGTCGCCAAGATCTCCCTCATGGATTTTCGGAGCCCCATCCTCGGATTCGAAGACCTCCAACATGGACACCCACGGAACCCGAAGACCGCGGAACCCCAAGGTATCCTACCTGGACCCCGAAGACCGAACCCGACACGCCAAGTTCTTACTCTCGGACCCGATGACCGCTAAGATCGCCACCGGTACGACAAGCACTTCGCCGCGGAACGCCGAGTTCTGCATCCCGCACGCCAAGACCGACCCGGTCCGAGGAACCAACAAGATCTTCTTGACGACAAGATCGACCGCTTGGAACCAAGATCCCCGGCACGTCACGACAAGTTCTCCGTCTTGTATCCGCTCCCGTCGATTCCCGTCGAACCCGGAACCCTGAGACTGACCCCGAACCCCGGAACCAAGATCGCCGAACCCTAATGTGTGCCCCTTTTCGCGAGCCCTATTTTATAAATGTAATAACAAATCGATGCATATTAAATTGTCATACTCGCATGCATCTTGTGTGGTTTGTTGGCCTTATGCCGATTCACCCCATAATTAAATATGGGGTCCATATGCGGGCAAATCTAGTCTCATATTGGCCTCATTTAAATTTGTGTAGCGAACCGGTAACTCATCTTGCCTTGTTAATACAACATTTAATTTGCGGGGTAGATAAATAACATGAACCACCTAATTAAATGTCGGGACCCCGGTTCCGCTTAACATGACCTAATTGCATCGCATCTTTGCCATGTCATACATCATACATGCATTATGCCCGATCTTTTGCCGTAGTATTAAATATTGCATCCGGTGTTTCTTCTAGTGTTTTGCTTCTTCGCGGATAAGGCCGTTGAGTTGATGCGAGTGTCGCCCCGATCTTCGGTTGAACCTTCGACAATGTTTTCAAAGCAGCATCTCCCCTTTCTACGTATCTTACTTTTATAGTATTCATTCCTCCTGTTGATCTATTGCTATCGTGTTGCGATGCTCTAGTTTTCGCACGTGATATCCCTTGCAGTATATTGCCTTGGACACATCCTATTACCTGTTGTTTGGTAGATAATTGGACTTGCGTCGTAGTCGCTTGCTCAAGTGCTATGTGTCGCCCAAAGCACAGCTTGTTGGTGTATTGCCGCATGTTTGATGTTGGAGATGATCATGCCTTTACTTATCATTCACTTTAATTACTGTTTAACAACTAAAATTGAAGTAAGTAAGCAGAGGCACAGGTGAGCAATAGATGTTATTTGGTTGTTAACCGTCCACTTGTGTCCCGTAGGACCTCGAAAGTGCTTGATACTGCTCTTGATTTATCGCGCTATCCACATCCGGAGGATTATGGGACCCCCGAGCGAGCATGATTCATTCTTATTTCTTGGGGCCACAAACTAGTTTGAGGTTTTATTTACTATCCTGTACCTATGCCATGCTATCGCTTTATTTACGATTGCGAGGAGCACACTATACTTTTAGGATCGTGCACGATTCCGCGGTGTCGACAAGCCCAGTTTTGGGTTCCCAAATGTTCTGACCATTGTCGCAAACCTTGAGTCCGTCTCGAGTCACCGCTTCGCTATGGTCTACTCAATGGGTGGCCCCTGAAATATTTCGAATCCTGTGATTGCTTTGTCGTGAAGGCCTCGTTGGGTTTTGATTTGGTTTTTCCGAGGTTGATCGAGTGTGTGTTGCTATTGGTGCACCCGCCGGTAAAACTTTCAAAGCCGTGTCCGCGGTTATGGACGACTTGGAGCACGATCTCGATCATAGACAATCAGAACTAAAGTAGTGCTATAAATTTGACTTTATATTGACTAGTAATCAGCCTCACTATAATGGAATGGCTAAATGAAACTGCCAACAATTGCTTGTTTGGGTGTCGCTTGCGACCATTGTACCTGACTAGTAAGTATTGCAACTACAACAGAATGGCTAAATAAAAGTACCAACAACTGCTGGGTTTTGGGGTTATCTCATGCCAATTGTATCTGACTAGTAAGTGTTGCAACTATCACGGAATGGTTAACTAAAAGTGCCCACTGCTTATTTTATCAGGATGATTATCTACACCTGACTAGTAATTGCTGCAACGATAACTGAATAAATAAAACTGCCAACTGTGTGAGCTGCTCGGTTGACTTCCTCGTTTGGTCTCGAGGGGGAATACCAGGATGGGATTGTTTGGTGTTAGTATCAGGCTGGTTCCGGATAGGTCTTTCTTACCCCTCTCTGATAGCCGTCAGTTACATCGAGTCTCTATAGGTTGTTTAGTGCATGCTGCCACGCCGCCCACCATACCTATGTAGGCGAGGATCGCAATTCTAGCCTCGCTGTAATGGCCTCGATCGACGCTCCTCTTTTCCTTTGCCCTTTGTCGGCACCCCTTTTGTTTAAGCAGGTTTTGAGATCGACGTCGTTAGCGTGGTTACCCTTCCGGCTTGGCCCGGTGGTTATGGACGCCATTGGTTATTCTTCGTGGCTCTTAGCCCCATTTGCATCTTGTCCGTAGTGGACGCCTATCATTTTCAAGGTGATTTGGATATTTGTTCAGATATCGTATTCTTGACTCATGGAGTTGTGTTGTATATATCTGTTCTGTGGGTCCCATCGAGGACTGTTGTGTAATGTTATTACGTCGTTTTCCACCCGCACGCAAGTGCCTGGTGGGCACCTTTGAATCGTTTCTATGCGGGTTTGGCGGGTTTCGCTAAAACTTGCATAGGTCCGATTCTGAGGGTGTTACAGAGTGGTATCAGAGCTCAGCAGTTGCGATACCCCACAAGTCCAGCCTGTAGGATAACCTAGCTAACGGTCGACATAGAGTGTCAAAATTATTTTTGCAAAATCGGTTGGATAGTTCTGATTAGGTCTGATTTTACTCCTTACCCCTCTGCTGCTCTCCTCTTATCTCTACGTGTTTTGAATCCGCTCGCGTCTCTTTCTTCGAGTCCAGGAATTCTCGTGGTTGGGTTTCCGTCGTACCTTCAGGGTTTCGTTTCCTCCTCTGATAACGGTGTTGCTACATCTGGTCTTCATGCTATCCGAGGAACCTTCGTCTGGTGGACTTCTCTTTGTTCCTTCTTGTGCCTTCCGGTGTTTCCGACGCGACGACATCATCTACGCCAGATCCGATGTAGAGTCTGCATCACTCCTTTGTTTCCGAACCTCGCTTGTCGAGATCTTCAGTCTAACTCCGAGAGTTGGTTGCATAACCCGCCTATTCGTGTGAAGAGTAATGGTTTGAGTGCGGGATGGAGTAGCTACCATACCACTACTCTTATCATTCGCTCTTGTACATCGAATCAGTGGATCCAACAGTTTTACTCCGTCCACGGAAGTTAGGGGTGGCTATATTTGTTGATGCCTCTACCTTCGACCTTTTGTTTCTGGAGTGTTCTCTCGGCGATCACGGACAACGACCTCTTGTTAGTGGTGTCGCGAGGATCTACACGAAGCGCGAAGGATCAGATCGTCGGCCTTCCTTCCGGTACCATGAGGCGGATCTCGAGGGCGAGATCCATTGTTAGTGGTGTCGAATTGTGGCATCCCGCAAAACCACTACTAGAAAATCGCGTTGTTTTCGTGCATTGCATCGTCATGACCGCATGCTCATGTCATCATGCCACCTTGCATTTGAGCATCGTCATCAACTTGCATTTGCTTGCATAAAACTAATTTCGGAAAAACCTATTTTGTTTTCTACAACGCCCCGTCTTTGTTCAAACACAAAACCCGGGTCTCCGGATTATTTTGTTTTGTGTGCTATCGGTTTGCAAAAGCTCTGTTTAAAAACAAATAAAATATTTAATTATTTTAGTGGGGGCAGCCAATCCGGGCCGATTCGACCCTGTCGGCCACCCCCATAATAAAATCGGTCCACCCTAAACCCCTTTTGCATCCAGACCTAGTCTACCCACCCAACCAGCCACATCACCCCCTCCTATAGCCGCTCGCCACCTCACCCAGCCCCTCCCTTTGGCCAACCCCCTGCTGCCACCTCTCCCTGGTCCATCTCAAACACAACACACCCCAACCCCACACACAGCACACACGCACGCTCCCCGCCTGGGACCCACTCCCCCCTGCAGACCCGACCCCACCCTCCTGCCTCGCAGCCCCACCATTCCCCTTCTTCTCTCTCCCCTGTCCCGCACGACCACCAACCTCCTCTGCAAGCCCTCAGCATTGCGTCAAGGCCTCCCGCCTCCGCCAACCACCGCTGGCCCGCAGCCCGCCTCGCTTCGCCTCCGCTTAGCCCCTTCGCCAAGGCCTCCTCGCCCATCCCCATCCCGCCGCCAGCACCCTCCGCCTCTCTCTCTCCGTGCTCGCCAGGACCTTCCCCTGCGAGCACCTCCTGCCAGCCCTCCTCCGTCCCTTCTCCGACGCCTGCAACCTTGACCTCCTGGCCTCCACTGGCTGCCGCGCCCGCGCCACTGGTTCCTGCCGCTCTCCTCCGGCCATGACAGCCCAGCCTGCCGCCGCCTTCCTCCCCGTCGGCGCCTCTAGAGCGCGATGCCCGGCCTCCCTCCGCGCCCTTCACCGCCACCATGTCCGCCGAGCTCGTCGGCGACCTCCTGGCCGACCGCGCCCCGCCACCGCCTGCTGCGTCAACGCCCTGCTCCAATCCGCCTGCGTCCCGCGTCGGCCTCCGCCTCTGTGCGCCGGCCCAAGATCTTCCTCGCCGAGACCTTCTGCCGCTGCGCTGCCAAACTCATCCCTCGTCGTCCGCATCCCCGGAGTAGACGCACCCACCACCGTCGCCTCTTCGTCAAGCCCATGCACCGACCGACGTCATGCTCCCGGCCAACTCCAAGACCCCGCATGTGCGTGTCCCACGTCTATGCTGTTGCCATGAGGTGTTTTCGGTTTGGCTGCTACGAGTCAGAGGGAGCCCGACGCCAAGTTTGTCAACGTTGTTGATGTGCTCCTGTTCTAGAGTTGTCCTAGTTGAGCTCGTATGTGCCCTACCGCGTGTGTTGGAGCTGCTCAAGTCCAATCGGGAAATACTTCGACGGACAAGGCGGTCAATTATTGTCAAGACGCCATGGCACATCAAGATCTTCTCGAAGCCCAAATCCAAGTACAAGACCGACCCGTAACAAGTTCTTCGATCCCGTCGCCAAGATCTCCCTCATGGATTTTTGGAGCCCCATCCTCGGATTCGAAGACCTCCAACATGGACACCCACGGAACCCGAAGACCGCGGAACCCCAAGGTATCCTACTGACCGAAGACCGAACCCGACACGCCAAGTTCTTACTCTCGGACCCGATGACCGCTAAGATCGCCACCGGTACGACAAGCACTTCGCCGCGGAACGCCGAGTTCTGCATCCCGCACGCCAAGACCGACCCGGTCCGAGGAACCAACAAGATCTTCTCGACGACAAGATCGACCGCTTGGAACCAAGATCCCCAGCACATCACGACAAGTTCTCCGTCTTGTATCCGCTCCCGTCGATTCCCGTCGAACCCTGAACCCTGAGACCGACCCCGAACCCCGGAACCAAGATCGCCGAACCCTAATGTGTGCCCCTTTTCTCGATCCCTATTTTATAAATGTAATAACAAATCGATGCATATTAAATTGTCATACTCGCATGCATCTTGTGTGGTTTGGTGGCCTTATGCCGATTCACCTCATAATTAAATATGGGGTCCATATGCGGGCAAATCTAGTCTCATATTGGCCTCATTTAAATTTGTGTAGCGAACCGGTAACTCATCTTGCCTTGTTAATACAACATTTAATTTGCGGGGTAGATAAATAACATGAACCACCTAATTAAATGTCGGGACCCCGGTTCCGCTTAACATGACCTAATTGCATCGCATCTTTGCCATGTCATACATCATACATGCATCATGCCCGATCTTTTGCCGTAGTATTAAATATTGCATCCGGTGTTTCTTCTAGTGTTTTGCTTCTTCGCGGATAAGGCCGTTGAGTTGATGCGAGTGTCTCCCCGATCTTCGGTTGAACCTTCGACAATGTTTTCAGTAGCATCTCCCTTTCTACCTATCTTACTTTTATAGTATTCATTCCTCCTGTTGATCTATTGCTATCTGTGTTGCGATGCTCTAGTTTTCGCATCGTGATATCCCTTGCAGCCGTATATTGCCTTGGACACATCCTATTACCCGTTGTTTGGTAGATAATTGGACTTGCGGCGTCGTGAGTCGCTTGCTCAAGTCGCTATGCGTGTCGCCCAAAGGCCACGTTGTTGGTGTATTGCCGCATGTTTGATGTTGGAGATGATCATGCCTTTACTTATCGCTCACTTTAATTACTGTTTAACAACTAAAATTGAAGTAAGTAGCGAGGCACAGGTGGGCAATAGATGTTATTTGGTTGTTAACGTCCACTTGTGTCCCGTGGGACCCCGAGTGCTTGATACTGCTCCTTGATTTATCGCGCTATCCACATCCGGAGGATTATGGGACCCGAGCGAGCATGATTCATTCTTATTTCTTGGGGCCACAAACTAGTTTGAGGTTTTATTTACTATCCTGTACCTATGCCATGCTACCGCTTTATTTACGATTGTGCGAGGAGCACACTGCATCGCTTAGGTAAGCGGAATGTTTTCGGTATCGACAAGCCCAGTTTTGGGTTCCCAGTTACATGTACCATTGTCGCAAACCTTGAGTCCGCCTCGAGTCAGCTTTTCGCTATGGTCTACTCAATGGGGTGACCCCCTGAAATATTTCTGAATCCTGTGATTGCTTTGTCGTGAAGGCCTCGTTGGGTTTTGATTTGGTTTTTCCGAGGTTGATCGAGTGTGTGTTGCTATTGGTGCACCCCGGCCGGGTAAAACTTTCTGAAAGCCGTGTCCGCGGTTATGGACGACTTGGAGCACAGTATCTCGATCATAGACAACTGTAACTAAAGTAGTGCTATAAATTTGACTTTATATTGACTAGTAATCAGCCTCACTATAATGGAATGGCTAAATGAAACTGCCAACAATTGCTTGTTTGGGTGTCGCTTGCGACCATTGTACCTGTCTAGTAAGTATTGCAACTACAACGGAATGGCTAAATTAATAAAAGTTCCAACAACTGCTGGGTTTTGGGGTTATCGCATGCCAATTGTATCTGACTAGTAAGTGTTGCAACTATCACGGAATGGTTAACTAAAAGTGCCCACTGCTTATTTTATCAGGATGATTATCTACACCTGACTAGTAATTGCTGCAACGATAACTGAATAAATAAAACTGCCAACTGTGTGAGCTCCTCGGTTGACTTCCTCGTTTGGTCTCGAGGGGGAATACCAGGATGGGATTGTTTGGTGTTAGTATCAGGCTGGTTCCAGATAGGTCTTTCTTACCCCTCTCTGATAGCCGTCAGTTACATCGAGTCTCTATAGGTTGTTTAGTGCATGCTGCGCCGCCACCCACCATACCTATGTAGGCGAGGACCGCCAATTCTAGCCTCGCTGCATCGGCCTCGATCGACGCTCCTCTTTTTCCTTTGCCCTTTGTCGGCACCCCTTTTGTTTAAGCAGGTTTTGAGATCGACGTCATTAGCAGGGTTACCCTTCCGGCTTGGCCTGGGCAGGGTTGTGGACGCCATTGGTTATTCTTCAGGGCTCTTAGCCCTATCGTTTTCAAGGTGATTTGGATCTATGTTCTGTATATCTGTATTCTTGACTCATGGAGTCGTGTTGTATATATATCTGTTCTGTGGGTCCCATCGAGGACTGTTGTGTAATGTTATTACTTCGTTTTCCACCCGCACGCAAGTGCCTGGTGGGCACCTTTGAATCGTTTCTATGCGGGTTTGGCGGGTTTCGCTAAAACTTGCATAGGTCCGATTCTGAGGGTGTTACAAGCTCGATGGACCCCCGAAGAGGAGGAGCGGCGAGGTAATCAAGGAGTTGCTGGATCACTAGAAGGAGTGCCCTACGCCGGGGAAGAAGCGTCCGAGGGTGAAGCCGCTGCGCGGCGTATGGCAAGCGAGGTCTGTTTTCTGGGACCTGCCTTACTGGAAATACCTCCACACGCCCCACGGCCTTGATCTCATGCACATCATCAAGAACGTGTGCGAGAGTCTGCTTGCCACTCTGTGTAACATGCTGGATAGGACCAAAGACGGGCCGAAAGCAAGATACGACATGATACATCTAGGCATCAAGGAAGCGCTTTAACAAGGAGGACGCCCCGATGATGATGATGATGATGACGACAAGGAAGAGACTCAAGGTCGGCGCAAGAGGGCTAAGCCGAACAACTACTACTGCCCCCCTTCCCGCTTCACTATGAGTGAGGACGAGCTCGAGCAGTTTTTCAACACCCTCATAGGAATCAAGCTTCCTATCAGCTACGGAGGGAAGATATCCAGATACCTAGACGTATAGAAGAAGAGGTTCAGTGGGATAAAGTCACACGACTGTCACGTGCTGATGACGCAGATACTCCTAGTTGCGATCCGAGGGATCATGGACGAGCATGTTCATGAGAGGTTGTTTGGCCTTTGCAACATATTCGACGTCATCTCTAGGAAGGAGATCGGGATGAAGCAACTCGAGACCCTGCAGTACGAGATCGTCGTGATACTCAATGAGCTCAATATATACTTCCCCCGCATTCTTAGATATCATGTTGCATCTGCTTGTCCACCTCATCGATGACATCATCCAGCTTGATCCGCCGTTCATACACAACATGATTCCGTTCGAAAGGCTGAACGGCGTGCTCAAAGGATACGTTCGAAACAGGGCGAAGCCGGATGGAAGCATAGCCAAGGGATTCATGCTCTACGAGTGCATATCGTTCTTCCAGAATTATATGCAGTCCGAGGAACCTGTTGGTCTCCCAAAGCGCAAGCACTTCGGCAGGATCGCTGGAGTTGGTCACCGCGAGGGCTTCGCAGCAGTGCACGCCATCTTCAAGGGTTGGCGCCCAGACTATGATAGGGCACACCGAGTCGCGCTACAGCACATACAAGTGGTCGGTCCTTGGGTGGAGAAGCATAAAAGCTTGATTGATAACTGGTTGAACGACACAGGCCGGCGGAGGACGAGGGGATATGTGACGAGAGAGCACAACTCTATCGTCATGAGTTGTATCAAGAAGGAGCTGCTCCTTCTTAATGAGGGTAAGGCGCTTGCTGGCGATGATAGACTCTTATTCATCCTGTCGCAGGGCCCCTCGTTGAACGTGAGGACCTATCAGGCGTACGACATCAACAGGTACACTTTCTACACCGAGGAGAAGGACAAGAACAGCGAATACCAGAACTCGGGGGTCACAATGCTATCCTACGCCGACGAGGAATCCAATGTGAAGGAAAGGTTCTTCGGAAGGATCGAGGAGATCTAGGAACTCGACTACTGCGGAGAGATGATGTCGATGTTCCAGGTCAGATGGGCCAAGAACATCGAAAAATAAGACCGGTATTTCACAACCATGGTTATACCCGAAGCCAAAGCGTCAAAGGCGGCCGGTTGGAACGTCCAGGCGAAAAACGAGCCATGGGTACTGGCTAGCCATGTGGATCAATGCTTCTTCATTACCGATCCTACAAGGCCTACCCGCGTTGTCGTCACGAGGGGGAAAAGGAGCATCATCGGAATGGAGGGAGTTGCCACCGAGCAAGACTTCGACAAGTACGGCGATCTGAAGATAGAAGAGGAATTCGACAAGTTCTTCGACAACCCTAGCATGTATCCTCATCTTAGAAGGAAGACCACCCTCCCCGCTAAAGGATGTCCGTAAATAAGAAGAAATCCACAAGTTCCAGGGCTCAATTACTCTACCGCGATGAAGAAGGGCAAGAGGATCGTGACGAGACGTCGACGCTAGCTCGTTTGGAAGCAACATCGCATGAAGTGACCTTTTTTGTGTGTGATGTATGTATGTGCGCAGTCGTGTGCCTCAAGTCGACAAATACTATATGTGGTTTTTTGGAGTAGGGTGTTGATATACACAAGATTATTGGTAGTTTTTTGTAATAAATTTATTACCTACCCGCAATTATATACATGTTCTCACTTTATATCTTCAAAATATTGGAGCTACTATGTTTTAAAAATAGTAGAAAATTATTATTTGTAATGAGTAAGTGATATTCGTTACATATGGAACTTAAAAATTGCAAAAGAATGTTTTTATTGGAAAAAAATGTTGGTGTGCCAAGAATCGAACCTGGCACCTCCAGGTTTTAAACAACACAACCAACCCCAGAACCACTAGGTTATACAATTGTTGTTGTCACATTGCACCGCGTGGCCATTTTAAGTAATGCCAGGGGAGTTCGTGGCGCACCCCCATATCGGTGCGCCACGGATAATTGTCCGTGCGCACCGATGTGGGGGTGTGCCACAAACTACCCTGACTTAGCCAAAATAACGGCGTCTCCTCTCTCCCTTCCCTCCCATTCTTCTCCCCCAAAATTCCCGTGCGCTCTCGCCTCTCGCTCCCCCGCCGCTCGCCGAACCGCCCGCCACCGCCTCCCGTCCGCAGGTACTCCGCCGCCCTCTCCCATCTCTCTTCATCCCCCTCGCTGAAGAACCTATGAACCCTAACCAACAAACCCTAACCGTCGCGCTCGCCTCGATATCCCTCCCCTCCGCCCCTTCCCTCTTCCCACCCCCTCTCTAACCTCTCCCCTCTCTGGCAGCCACCATAGGAGGAGGAGCACCTCAGGAGGAGGGCCGCCCGCACCAGGAGGAGGAGGCCCGCCTACACCTGCAGGAGGAGGAGGCCCGCCCGCACCACCGTCCTCGATAAGGCCAAGCTCGCCACCAAGACGACACTCCGCCACGTGAGCCTCTCCCTCCCCTCCCTGCCTCTCCATCTCCTCCATCTTACAAAATTTTTGAAGGCTTCCTGTGGTATTGCACGAATCATGGTAGGGTAGTGCTATCGGCTATTTCTGGTTAAGGTTTCCTGGAAGTGAATAATTCAAATTAAGATGATGTACTGTTATGAGACTGAAAGATGCTGTAATAATTCTGTTATGACACTAATAATTCTGTTATGGTAGGGAGATGATGTACTGTTATGACACTGATAATTCAAATCATGGTAGGGTAGTGCTATGACACTGTTATAATTCAATTAAGATTATGTAATAATTCAATTTGGAATCTGTAATACTAGTAGAGAGATATGTATTCCACTATGAAAGCCATTTGGGAAAACTGAAAGATGGACCAGTAGCAACTGGCTACCTAAAGATATACTAGTTGATAAAATCTCAATCAGATGACGAAGCAGACAGTGTTGAACCAGTAGATGCTGCACACTGCTACCATGCAGACCAAGAACACTTATTATTCAAGTGCAACACATGAATTATCTTATTAGGATCAATCCATCAGTTAATCATACTCAATTTGCTAATTACATATATATTCATTTCAGTTTGTGCACTTCCAGTATAGTTACTGAAATTTCAAAGAGTGCACAAATAGTTATCTATTTAGGGAGATTTTGTAGGAATAAACAATCCATAATGTAGTGCAAGTTAAATATTTGTGTAAGCTATAATATATGCAAAGGATCTATATTAGAGAGTGATAATCCTGATCATGGGCTTCTTGTAACATATGTGTAGAAGTGAGTGTTCTACATGGTTGATGTTGAACTAGGAATCGCCATCATGAGTATAATAGTTGTACTTGTTTGTTAAGTTGGTGTTTTCTACAAGTTTTTCCTGATATTGCCATAGCACTATATGTTCCATGCTGCAAGATGTTACTAAAATCCTTAGAGGTTTGATAACACTGTCATACTTGGTATGTGCTACATTGTTCAGTAGTAGTCTTATGCTAGGCTTTCAGTAGCTAGGCTTGCAACAGTAGTACTTGCACTGTTCTCTAGAAGTTTCCTGGTGTTGCCATAGCATTGTTTGTTCCATGCTGCAAAATGTATCTAGGATCCTTCTGTAACTTGACTATGTTCTTGTTTTTCTTAGGCAGGAGCTATTCATATGAATCTTCATGTGATTTTGTGTTTCCTATCTTGATATTCTGATTGCTTGATCTAACAAAGTTTTCCATCTTCTTAACTAGACAGGGTGCCTTGCCTTCTCCTTTTAGTTGTAGCAAATGCTTTATGTTAGATTTTTAGTTGTAGCAAATGCTTTATGTTAGCAAATGCCAAAGATCATTCTTATTTCCTAAACATAGTAACAGCTTGCCTTCTATTTTAAAAAAAGTCTAGAAAGATGTTGCTCACTGAGTGTACAAGATGTAATAATGATTAATAATTCGCAACACTTATCATTTTCTGAGGTTCTGGTAAGCCACTATTAGAGGTTCTGGTAAGCCACTGTTATTGATGGTGTTAGAGGTTCTGGTAAGCCACTTTTGTTGTTGCAATTATCTAAATTATCTTGTTAGAGGTACTGGTAAGAAACTGTTGGTTTCTTATACCAGTATTTCTGGTAAGCCACTATTATTGATGGTGTTCTACTGTTGGTCTAATCTTGCTACTGTTTTAATGCCACTAGTTGGTGGAGGACTAGTTGATTTTGATGTTAATGCATGGACTGATCAATTTTGATGTTATGTTTTACTTGCCTGATGTTCTGTATGATGCTGAATCGCCAGCAATTGTTTTGATTGTGGTTGTGATTAAAATCCTAGTTATGTGGGTACTACTGTGACATGAGGGTCTCTTAACATTGTGGTTGTTATGGCATACCCTGATCATATATTGTGGATGTTTTGTGTATGTTGCCGACCCTCTGTGGTCGCCGAAGGCACATTTTGTGCCTCTTTTTTTGTGAATTGTTGCAGGGATCTCAAATGAGTGCCCGTTACTCTTGAAAAGTTGATTCATTTCTGTTTTGGTTGAGAAACGGGCACTCCTACATAGACATTTTTAGGGGAGGTGCTGCCGAATTTTTGTCGGTCGAACTAATTACTAACAAGTTCTATTTTCTTGCATAGTGCAACAATGCATGGACTGATCAATTTTGATGTTATGTTTTACTTGCCTGATGTTCTGTATGATGTTGAATCTCCAGCAAGTGTTTCGATTGTGGTTGTGATTAAAATCCTAGTTATGTGGGTACTACTGTGACATGGGGGTCTCTTATCATTGTGGTTGTTATGGCATACCCTGATCATATATTGTGGATGTTTTGTGTATGTTGCCAACCCTCTGTGGTCGCCGAAGGCACATTTTGTGCCTCTTTTTTGTGAATTGTTGCAGGGATCTCAAATGAGTGCCCGTTACTCTCGAAATGTTGATTCATTTCTGTTTCGGTTGAGAAACGGGCACTCCTACATAGACATTTTTAGGGGAGGTGCTGCCGAATTTTTCGGTCGAACTAATGTACTAACAAGTTCTATTTTCTTGCATAGTGCAACAATGTCGACCGCGGTGCTGGCACATCGAAGGACCCGGGACCGGCTGTTGAAGAGCAAGCCCCGCAATCTAACCTCAAGTTTTGGGAGTTGTCCCAGAGGAGGGAGGAGGAGGAAATAGATGGGATGGCGGATAATGAAGGCGATGCCGGATCGTCATCAGGTGATGACGGTGAAGATGAGACGGGGGCCGAGGATGAGACCACCACCGATGGCGGTGACCGCACTGATGCCGGTGAACGCTTCGCCAGCGGCGAACAGACGACCGATATTGGTGAACGCACCGACAGCAGCGGTAAGAAGAAGGTTGTGAGGAAGCCTCGGCCACCGCCAACGCTCGGCAGTCAGCGCCAGGAGTTCACACAAGTGTCCCCGACCGGCGCGCTCGAGGAGCCAAAAGATCTTGCCGCTGGCTACGGGGTCCAAATCGGGTGCATGGTCCGGGAGGTGGTGACGATCAACACGCGTAACCTCCGAAATCCCGCCAACGTTCACCTCGTCGAGCTGCTCATGGAGAAGCTTCATGGGCGCTACAAGTTCTCGGATGAATTCGACAATAAGGTGGTCAAGGGAAATATCGTGAACCAGGCGGAGCTCACAAAGATGAGCACCGCCTTGGCCAGCTGGAGAGCCCGGGTGAAGAAGATGATCGACGAGAAGAAATTCTAGGAGGAGATAAAGGCCAAGGAGCCGATGCTAGAGCACAATGACTATATGCTCTTCAAGGAGACGCTGGAGACCGATACCGCGAAACTCGACTCGGTGTGGGGGAAGAGACTCTACGACCAGAACATAGGCCACCACCACCTCGGGAGCGGTGGCTACAGAGCAACCCAGGAGATTTGGGACAAGGAGGACGCCGAGCTTTGGTATCTAGGAAAACCAAACAGGTGGGACCGACTCACGGACCCGCAGGTGAGGAACTTTGTGCGGGCACAC
The DNA here is from genome assembly GCA_030063025.1 of Avena longiglumis. NCBI lineage: Eukaryota > Viridiplantae > Streptophyta > Magnoliopsida > Poales > Poaceae > Avena > Avena longiglumis. The sequence goes on along the minus strand of CP125973.1, from coordinate 493,949,859 downwards.
TAATTATTGTGCCCCATAACAAAGGAGTTCAAAACCGAAGACCCGGCCATGCAGGACTTTGAGAAACTCCTGGTAAGACACTTACCATGGATCTCAGTAGTTCATATTATTTGCAATCGGTAATGAATCCATCCATTGTAGAAGTACTATATGGGTTCCGCCTATGCTTGTGCAGGAAGCTGAAATAGCGGCTGCGGCAAGTATCGAAGATGGTGTAAGGGAGCCGTGGGACACTCCTTTCAATAGGGCGGTCAACGCCAAAAAGAAGAGGCCCAAGAACAAGAAGATGACGTCCGGTGGACGTGTTGCCGGCTTTGGGCTGACCACGAAGGTCGGCATCCACTTCAAAGAGGACGCAAAGACCAGGAAGGAGAGGAGGGACAAGAGAGCGACGGAGCAGGAACGGAAGATCAAGCAGCTCGAGGCAGAAGTGGCCGAGCTGCCGGCAAAATTGGAGGCCAAAATGGAGGCGAAGATGGAAGAGAAGATGCGAAGTATGTTCCCTCCTCACCTGTGGGACGGTTTGGCCAAGTGGAATGCGGCGGGTGTAATTGGGCCGATACCCCCCAGTGTGAGCGGCAGCAACTCTCAACAGCACCCATCGCCAAACTTTGTGACCCCGCCCTCCAACCCCTCCGCGCATCCTCTTCTAACGTTGGTGAGACCGCAGCCGGCGGCGGCGACGCCCAACACCCAAGATCAGCCTGCCGTGCCCAACACCCAAGCTCAGCTTGCAGCAGCGCCGACGCCCAACACCAACCCGTAGCCGGCGCCGTTGCTTCGGGATGAGCGGGAGCAAGAGCTGACGTAGCCTCACGTATCCACACTTGCCGAGCTCGACACCCTCACAAAAGTAAGTGTTGAATGCTTCATCGTAGGGCTCGCGACCTCACACACAATGAACTAACATAGATATATGTTGTCCCGCAGGACGCCAATTGCACATTGCTTCACAAGGTCGACGGCGTGTTGAGGGATGTAGGCAAGGGCGCCATCATTCAACCCAAGGGGCTCATGATGCACAACAAGCCAATCCCTGCTGGCTAGTTCTGGGTCAAGGTCATGAGGGACCTAAAGGGTTTCGAAAGAATCAAGCCGAAGAACATAAGGACCTTGAAGTCTACTATGACTGGCCCATGCTATGACCCAAGAGCCAGCTTCGGCTTGCGAAGGACGACAAAGAACACGCCACCGCACCAAAGAAGGTACCGCTCGTCGTCGCCAACACCACACGACATAAGGCTTTGGCCGCACACATGCCGTCGCCACAGCCCAATGATGACATGGAGGCTGCACATGATGACGATGATGATCTGGAGGTCAACATGGATGACTACTTCAACACCAATGCCATGGCCAACGACGGATTATTCATGCCTCCACTTGGAGAGCCAGACCCCCGCGGTGAACCGGCCGACCATCCCTTGTCATGCACGCAGCGTCTGTGGTTTGGCGGTTCCCAGGAGACGCCCGATGCTGACACTGGTGGTCCTCCTACGATGATAATCAGCCCCAACACACTATACAAGGCGTCCGGTGAGCAGCTGGCGGGATCCGCTGACCCAGCCGCTTACAAGTCGAAGTACCGGAAGCATAGCCGGAGCAAGAAGGGTTCGACGAGCCAGCCGACTCAGAAGAAGCAGGCAGTTTTTCGACATCATGACGCCGCCTTCACAGAAGTGCCCTGGCCTTACACGATGCACATAGCGGGCCAACCGATTTTGACTCAGGAGCTTCTCGATGTCGCGGATGCATCCATGAAGCATTTGCATCACAACATTCTGCATGTCGAGAGCATGCTTCTGAAAGATAAGAACCCCGGGTACCCAGTCTTCACATGCAAGGTGCTAAATGGACATTGCTTCGTCGAGGCAGCACCCGCGGACATGTTCTTCCTGCGGTACGAGGACATCTATGATCTGATGCACTCGAAGCATCTGGACTACAACTTGGTCCGCCTCTTCGCCCTCCAGATGTCGATGAGGATCCATAGGGAGAAAATCAAAGGCATAGCCATTGTGGACCGCTACTACATGCGCGACGAAATGCTTGCGAGCGACGGATACATGGAAGTGGTGTCGCAATACCTCGGGAATTTATTCTTCGAGAACTAGGACAAGTCTACGCTTGTCCATGCCTTCCCCGAGTAAGTGCATACAACCGGTCTCCATCCATCGTAACACATCCTTAGATTCCTTTTGTACCCTTCTTCCAACAGTTATGTTTCTATTGTTTTGTGCAGTGGCATATACTGCAAACTCATCTCCATCTACCCGAGGTTGTCGCAAGCAACGTACTTGGACTCATCCAGTGAAACAAAGCCGAAGAGATGGGACCGAATCAAGCGTGCCCTGGATCTTGCTATACAAGTCTGTGCCGCCAAGGAAGGCAAGTTCAGCAAGGGGGGCGAAAGAAAGAAGGATGGCAGGAACAAGTTCCCATGCGTCAAGCAGCCGGCGGGCAGTGTGAAGGAGGCCTTCTAAGCCTTCCATCATGTAAGGATGTACATGCATGATTCACGGATGGAGGCGCTGCCGGCTAATCTCCGAGTTTGGGCCAAAAAGTTGTCGACAATCAACGATTTGGACCTCATGGAACAGTTCTGGCGCATCCAGAATCAGATCTGTCTATGCATCCATGAAGATGTCATGACAAAAGGAGGGGCCTTCCACTTTGGCGGCAGACTGCTGACTAACCGCGAGATCGAAGACCGCCTCGAGTTGCAGCGCGATGACAGGACCTTCATGACGAGAGAGGGCTGCCGACCCTTGCCCAAGAAGACTATCGGCTAGTGTGTGTCGTGCGTGCCGTCTGTATGTCATGGAATTGATTGACTATCATTGTGATGTTTAGGAAACTGTCGTGTTGGACATGTGTGTGTGTGTGTGTGTGGGAGTCATAAACCTTAAGTTACCGAGGCTCCTTGTGCCTATGTTGGACCTGTTTAATTATGTGTGCTACTATTGTTTTAGGTGTATGAATGTCTTTGCTATATTTTGTTATCATGTCGTTCTATTCGTTGCATAACATAAATGCCTACTATGTCTATATTTTTGCCTTGTCCACAGTGATGGCAAAGGCAAACTGCTACGTGGTGTACAGGGGCTGCGTTCCGGGAGTCTACGAGGAGTGGTAGGACTGCGAGCAACAAGTGATCAACTTCAGCGGCAATAGCTACAAGGGTACAAGACTCGAGAGTTGGCGGTAGCCAAGTGGAGGAGGCACCTATGGAAGAAGAACTGGATGAAGATCATCATGGTCTTCTCCTTGCTCACCGCCGCCGCCGTTGTCCTCTATTCAGTCATAGTCTAGGTCATGATCGACGATGATCGAATATGTATCAAGATGCATGTGTGATTTCAAACTTGTACTCTCACATGACTTGTATGTAACACTTGGACTCTCCATATTGATGTATTTTGGCACTTTGTATGAATTTCAGTGAGTTTCTGGATATTCATGTGAGTTCTGCGCATTTCTGTGATATATTGTTGTATTCTGGTATATTTTCTATGTATTCTGTGTATTTCTGCTGTATTCTGCTATTTTTTTTTGAAATCCCGAGACAAGTTAGTGGCGCACGAATTTATCTAGTTAGTGGCACACGTTATTAGTGGCGCATAGAAATAGGGTGCGTCATAGATGATATTTGTGGCGCACGTCAGGACGGTGCGCCACAGATAACATGGTAGTTAGTGGCACACGTCATGGTGCGCCACGAACCTCCTGTAGTTAGTGGAGTCTGATTCGTGGAGCACGGGGGGTGCGCCACTAACTCCAAAAAGCGTGCGCCACGGATAGGCTTTTTCCCTCTAGTGATTGCATTGTTATGCCTTGCTCAATTCCTGTCAATTGCCCTACTGTAATGTGTTTACGCTTCATGCCATGTTATTTATCTAAGGAGAGCACCTCTAGTGAACTATGTCTCCCGGTCCAATCTTTACCATTGATACATCTTCCATTGTTACCTGTTTACTTGTTGCAAACCATTACCTTCCACACCACACGTTTCATCCTTTGTTACAACAACCGATGAGATTGACAACCTCATTGTTAGTTGGGGCAAAGTCTTGAGTTTGTGTTGTGCAGGTCTCCGCGTTGCTTGAAACACCTGTGTGACGTTTCCTTCCTCCTACTGGTTCGATAACCTCGGTATCTTACTGAGGGAAAACTTGCTACTGTGCTGCTTCACACCTTGCTCTTGGGGTTCCCAACAGGCTCCACGTTAAGCACCAAGTTCTCTGGCGCCATCAAGGAGTCATGAACAAGTTTTCTGGCACCGTAGCCGGGCAGGCTAAGGACGTCTTCATAAGGGGAGTCCTCCACTTCCTTTCTCTTTACATTGTTTTTAGTTTGCTTAGTTTCTTTTGCTTGGTTTAGTTTGGTTTGCTTTCTTTATTCAAAAACACAAAAAAATAGTTCCTGCTTTAGTTGCCGCTGTTTTTGGCTTGCCCACATTTGCCAAAATGAACTCTGCTGAGAACACCAAGTTGTGTGACTTCACTAGCACCAACAACAATGATTTCCTAAGCACTCTTATTGCTCCACCTACTCATGATGCTACCTTTTATGAAATTAAGCCTGCTTTGTTGAATCTTGTGATGAGAGAGCAATTTCCTAGTGCTAGTTCTGATGATGTTGCAGCCCATCTCAATAACTTTGTTGAACTTTGTGAGATGCAAAACTATAAGGATGTAGATGGAGATATTATTAAGCTCAAGATGTTTCCTTTCTCCTTGAGAGGGAAAGCTCAAGAATGGTTGCTATCCTAGCCTAGAAATAGTATTGATTCTTGGACTAAGTGCAAAGATGCTTTTATTGGAAAATATTATCCTCCTACTAAGATTATATCTATGAGAAGTGACATTATGAAATTTAAACAACTTGATAATGAACATGTTGCTCAAGTTTGGGAAAGAATGAAGTCTTTGGTTAAGAATTGTCCCACTCATGGACTCACTGCTTGGATGATTATCCAGACTTTTTATGCAGGTTTGAACTTCTCCTCAAGAAACCTGTTCATTCAGCTATTGGAGGTACCTTCATGGGGATCACTTTGGGTGTTGTAACAAAGCTCCTTGACAATATGATGGTTAATTACTCTTAATGGCACACTGAGAGAGCTCGACATGGTAAGAAGGTAAATTCTGTTGAAGAAACCTCCTCTTTGAGTGATAAGATTGATGTTATTATGGCTATGCTTGTTAATGGGAAAGCTCCTCTAGATCCTAATAGTGTTCCCCTAGCCTCTTTGGTTTCTCAAGAAGAGCAAGTTGATGTGAACTTCAGTAGAAACAACAATTTCAACAACAATGCCTATAGGAATAATTTTGGTGGTAACAACAATTATATGCCTTATCCTCCTAATAATGCAATACCTATGGAAACTCCTACAACAATGCTATAAGTTCCCCCACTGAACTTGAAGTCATTCTCAAAGACTATTAGTAAACAAACTGCTTTCAACAAGACTATGGAGGAGAAACTTTTAACTGTTGAGAAGAATATTTCCTCTTTGTCTGAAGCACAGTTTTCCTTGATTAATAAAATTGCTGCTAAACCTGAAACTATGGAAAATACCTTTGCTATTGCTCATTCCATACAAGTTACTATTGATGAAAATGTTAGACTGTTAGCTTAACTTCATGCTAAGTGGGAAAGGGAAGCTGAAATTGATAGAAACATAGTGTGTGCACCATCACTAGAATGGATACCACTAAACCACAAGAAGTCCTTGTTCCTCCTCCTACTATGCCTAAGCCTATTGAGTCTACTACTAGTGATGCTGAGTTTGAATTTAATATAGATGGTTGCAATATTTTTGAAGTGATTCTTTTCTTGCAAAAGCTTGCTAGAAGTCCTAATGCTAGTGATATGCATGTTGCTTTCACTAAACATATTACAGATGCTCTTGTGAAAATTAAGGAAGAGAAGCTAAAACACAAAGCTTCTATTCCTAGGAAAGTAGAAGATAGTTGGGAACCCATTATTAATATGCAAGTGAATAACTTTGATCTCAAAGTTTCATGTGATCTTGGTTCTAGTGTCTCTATTATGCCTAGGAATATTTTTGAAATTCTTGATTTGCCACCTTTGGAAGATTGTTATTTGGATGTCCCACTCAATGATAATGCTAAAAATAAAATCATGAGGAGTATTAATGATGTTCACATTATGGTTTACAATGCTTATGTCCCTGTTGATTTCTATGTTTTGGATGTTGAATACAATGCTTCTTGTCCTATTACCTTGGGAAGACCTTTTGTTAGAACTATTGGTGCCATCATTGATATGAAAGAAGGAGCCATTAAATATCATTTTCCATTCAAGAAAGGTAGTGAACAATTCCCTATGAGTAGAGAGAAGTTGATTCTTGCTCCTCCTTTGAAATCAAGGTTTGATGTTAATGCTTCTTCATTTGAAAATACTTGATTCTTCTTGCTTCTTGTGCCTAACTTAAAGGCGTTAAAGAAAAGTACTTTGTTGGGAGATAACCGAAGAGTTTCCTTGAGTCTTGGAAGTTATTACTTTAGTAATGACCTCTCCTTATCCTTTTTGTTAGCTTTTTATTCCAATAATGACCTCTAATGAGAGGGAAGTAAGATTTGGGGAGTTGCTGTCCCGAAACAGATTTCTGTCCTCCACCAAACAAATTCGTGAGGAGTCTCTATAACTCGGATTGAGATTAAAATTTACAAATAATTCCTCCAGTATGTTATCTAACTTTTGTTAGTTCAACACCTTTTGATTTGAGCAACAAAATATGTTCGAAAAAATCGGTTTCTACCTGCTGGTCTGTTTTGACAGGTTTCTGCCATTATTTGCATTTTCTTCTTATTGATTCCTTTTTGAGTTCTCTTTTGGGGAATTGAGATTTTTTAAGGAGTTTCTATAGTAGCTTGTGTTTTTAGTGAAAAGTCTTGTTGCTCCAAAGCTTTTCCTAAAGGTCTATTATCTTTTGATTACACTAATGTTGCTAATGAAGATTGTGTGAAGTTTTGTATGAAGGAAATTTCAGGTGTAGAGACAGAATGATGTAATGAGATGAAGAATGGACAAAAGCTCAAGCTTAGGGATGCCACCCCGGTGTCACCCCAAGAAATATCCAAGAGGGACAAGCGTCAAAGCTTGGGGATGCCCAATGCATCCCCTTCTTCATCAATAAAAAGCTTAGGTCTGTCTAGACACTTCATTTTTCTTGTTTCATGCACTGTTGTGTTGTTCTTGGAGCGTCTTAGTTTTCGTTTGGTTTGATTAGTTTGTTTAGTTTGCTTGAATAAAGTAGTTTGGACCCCCGTTCTTGCTGTGTTGTTTCAAATAAGTTGCTTGGTGTTGGAAAGGAGTAGAAAGTTCTTGCTTGATAAGTGCAAGAGGAGATTGCATTGACTGTGACTTAGACTTTAGCATGTCATGCTAGGTGTTGTTTTGACCTTATGATTAGTTATTATTGCTGTAGCATGAATTGTTCCAAACAATTGGAATTGCTTAGTATGCCTTGAAAGAATCATGCGTTGTTTTAGCATGCAAAAGCATAGTATTGTGGTATTCTCATTTTATGTTTTGTTTGGGTTGACTTGGCACATGCTCAAACCATGTTATGACTATGAACAAGTCACCATAGCCTCTATGATCATTTAGTCCTTGACTTGTAGTACCACTCTATTCTTTCATTAGTAATGTTTTGTCGATTTGCATGATTATGGCCATTATTGCTCTCTTAGTTGGTTGCTTCCAGTCTTTTGCTAGCCTCTACTTGTATGAGTAAACTCTACTCATGCTTCCAACTCCCAAGAAACCCAGTTATTCCAAAGTGTCTACTATAAATTCCTATGCATGGTGTGCTACACCATTCCAAGTATATTCTTGTTTTCAGCTATCTTCCAGTTAAAAAGTCTTTTTGTTATGTGAAAACTTAGTAATTAAAGCCCTCACAAACTTGATGGCACACTTTATATTCTTTTCCCCTAATAAACTTGAACTATTGTGTCATGTATGTTGTATATTCTTGCACTTATACATTGGAATTAGCAGAACCGTGCTGTCATGGGGAACGTTTTCAACATTGCACTTGTACTTTGTACTCAGTTGATATCATGCTCTTTTGTGTATGGATGTCACCAGTGTGAAATAAAGAGGGAACTTGTAAGTCCATGGAGTATGTATTTTGTGTTAGAGAAACGTCTGGGCCGCTAGCCTAAGCCATGCCTAATCATGGTGGAAACTTGCAGCATCAGCATAGTGAGCTATCTATGAAGTATCCTCAATAAAAATCTATGCATATAGTAAATAAAAAGGTCGCTGAGATGCTCATTGTCTGCTTGCCTAGTCATTTTGGTTATGGGATAGCTCCTGTACCATGTGCAAGGGGTACCCCGTTGGCGGTTCTCTATGGTATGCATGTACTTACAATGACAAGAACTTGCAGGTGACTGAAGTTGAGTAGCATGAGGTGTGGCCCTCGTATTCAAGGGACTTGAGAGTGCCAACCTATACTTTGTCAAGCATATACTCCATCTTTGTTCACTTTAACCTTAACCACTTCAAGATGCTTATGATAGGGGCAATGAGGGCTGAAAGCTAACAAGTACCATAATTTTTGGAAGCTCTTTTTGAAACTTGAAATCCCTGCTTCCTTTATAAAAGGACTTTCTTCCACCATTATTTGAGTCTCCACCTTCTACTTTTAGGCACCATTAAGAGAGCATAGTTGTCATTCTGTGTGCAGTGTCCCAAAACTTATTGATTGATGCATATTGCGATATTACTTGTTCTTGTGCTACTTGTTTCTAGTCACCCTTGTGAACTTTGAAGGTGTCCTATGCATCTATTTGCTACTCTATGAGGGACAAGATGAATGCCACTATGCCATGTTTTTGTATGTGAAACAAACAAACGTTTTTCAATGCATGTTATTCATGATCTTTGTTTGTAGCCTTTCATGTTGCATGCATAGTTACTATGCCCTATTGTTAGAACTCCATCTTTCATGCACATGTTTAGAGTTCTTTGATCCCAGCTTTCAATGCTTGCAAATGGTTTGATCTTGGTTTTGATGGTGCATGTCACCTCAAAAATTATTCTTTTTATCACTTACCTACTTGAGGATGAGCAGGAGTTAAGCTTGGGGATGCTTGATACGTCGAAAACGTATCTATAATTGTTGATGCTCCATGCTTGTTTAGTATCTACTTTGCTTTTCTTTTTCTATACTTTGAGGTGTTTTTATATCTTTTCTGGAACTAACCTATTAACAAGTTGCCACAGTGCCAGTTGCATGTTTTCTTTTGTTTTTGGTTCCAGAAAGGCAGAAAATCAATATTCTCGGAATTGGACGGGACAAAAGCCAAAGTCAATATTTTACCGTGGGGGATACGAAGCTAGAAGACGAGACGGAGAAGCGAATCAGGGTGGCCAGACCCCCCTAGGCGTGGGTGGGCCCACCTCGCGCCTGGGTAGGGTGTGGGGGCCCCTGGCCGCCTCCCAGCCTCGCCTCTTCGCCTATAAGAAGCCCCCGATGCAGAAACCCTAGGAAACTCGATCAAAACTCCACGAAACTTTTTGTAGCCGCCGCCACCATCGTCCCTAGATCTGGGGGGGGGGGTCTGAAGTTCTTCCCGGCACCCTGCCAGAAGAGAGATCATCTCGGAGGCCTTCTCTCCGGTATGAAGCGTGAGTAGTTCCACCTTGGACTATGGGTCCATGTAGTAGCTAGATGGTTGTATCTCCTCCTTGTGCTTTCATGTATAGATCTTGTGAGCTCCGTTCATGATCAAGATCTAATATATTTTTAATCATGCATGTTATGTTTGCGGGGATCCAATGGATAGTGAGATTACTATGTCAGATTGATTAATGGTTTTGTCCATTTGATACTATCATGTCTGTGTTGTTTGTGATCTTGCATGTTCTCCGTTGTTAGTAGCTATCTTGGCCAAGTAGTTGCTAGTGACTCCAAGAGGGGGTATTTATGCTCGATAGTGGGTTCATGCCTCTAGTTTCCAAGGGAAGTGATAGAAATCTCTTCGGTTGTAGATGTGTTGTTACCACTAGGAAGAAAACAACGGTCTCTTGTTCATAGAACAAGTGGATTGTTTACCTTACACACTTTGCTTAAAGGAGTTTTCTGTTGCTTGCAACTTAATACTAGAGGGGGTTCGGATGATAACCTGAAGGTAGACTTCTAGTCATAGCTGCAGTTGGATGGCGGTCTATGTATATTGTTGTATTGCCCAATCGAATCTCATAGGATCTTTTTATCTGGTATTGCATTGTTATGCCTTGCTCAGTTCATGTCAATTTCCCTGCTGTAATTTGTTTACCCTTCATGCCATGTTGTTTATCTAAGGAGAGCACCTATAGTGAACTATGGACCCCGGTCCAATCTTTACCATTGATACATCTTCCACTGTTACCTGTTTACTTGCTGCAAACCATTACCTTCCACACCATATGATTAATCCTTTGTTACAGCAACCGGTGAGATTGACAACCTCATTGTTAGTTGGGGCAAAGTCTTGAGTTTGTGTTGTGTAGGTCTCCACGTTGCTTGCAACACCTATGTGACATTTCCTTCCCCTGCTGGTTCGATAACCTCGGTTTTTTACTGAGGGAAAACTTGCTACTGTGCTGCTTCACACCTTGCTCTTGGGGTTCCCAATAGGCTCCACGTTAAGCACCAAGTTCTTTGGTGCCATCAAGGAGTCATCACCGCTCCCGGCCACCCACCAGGCGTTCTTCGCGTCGCCTCAGTCCGCCACCGCGCCGGTCTACTCCGCGCCTCTGCCTACCACCGGCTACTACCCCGCGCCCCCGTCGTCGGTCCCGTGGGACCCCGCGCTGCTGACCGCTCTCCAGACCGCTCCTACCGTGGGCTCATATGGCGGTGGTTGCGATTGGTTCATGGATACAGGCGCCTCCGTGCACATGGCCTCTCACCCCGGTAACCTCTCCACTTCCACTCCCACTTCTACTCCCTCTCGCATAATCATTGGCAATGGTCATGATCTTCCCATTACTCACACCGGCTCCGCCTCCTTTCCCTCCACCTCCACTCATCTCTTCCTCAATAATGTTGTCGTTTCTCCTAACTTGATCCAACACCTTGTTTCTGATCGTTCTCTCACTCGTGATAATTCTGTGACTGTGGAATTTGACGCTTATGGTTTTTCTGTTAAGGATGGTCGTACCCGGATGCTTCTCCATCGACGTTACAACCCTGGAAATTTGAACCCTGTTCGGTCGTCCTCCCCCGGCACCAGCAGCCATCTCGCCCTCTCTACCGGTGTCGACCTCTAGCATGCCCGCCTCGGCCATCCTAGCTCCACCGCCCTTCGTCCAATAATGTGAGGATTCTCTTTTTCTTGTAATAAAACGGATGCTCATTCTTGTGAAGCATGTCGCCTAGGAAAACATGTTCGTCTTCCGTTTAGTTCCTCCTCCATAGTTGCGTCTTTTCCATTTCAACTTATTCATAGTGATGTTTGGACTTCGCATGTTCCGAGTAATTCTGGCTACACTTACTATCTCGTGATTTTGGATGATTACTCGCACTTTGTATGGACTTTTCCTCTCAGACGTAAGTCCGACGTTCCCGCCACCCTCACCTTTTTCTTCACCTACGTCTCCACCCAATTCGGTCGCCCCATCCATGCCTTACAAACCGACAACGGCAAAGAGTTCGGCAACATCACCATCTGCACCCTTCTCGCCACTCATGGCACTATATTTCGTCTCACGTGTCCATACACTTCTCAACAAAATAGTCGTGCTGAAAACATCCTTCGTTCTCAACGACTGCGTTCGCACCCTTTTGTTCCATGCGTACATGACACCACGGTTCTGGCTGGATGCTCTCGCCACGGCTACTCTTCTAGTCAACATCCACCCCTGCCGTTCTCGCTAGCAATACAAGCCGCACCATCTCCTCTTTGGTGTTCCCCCGCCTACGATGATCTTTGCATCTTCGGCTGCCGCTGCTACCCTAGCACTGCCGCGCACAATCATGCGTCGTGCTCTATCCCTTGCGTGTTTCTCGGCTACCCAGCCAAGATCAAGGGCTATCGCTGCTACAATCCCGTCTCTCATCGCGTCATCACCTCACGACACGTTTACTTTGACGAGTTGGTGTTTCTGTTTCAGCGGGGATTTTTGACGACATCCACGGCGCCCGCTGGCCCTCCTGAGGCCAGCCCTACTCGCCGGCGAGTGACCGCGGCGGCCCCGTCTGCGCCCGCCTCGCCTGGTCCCTTGGTGCATGGGACCGTCTCGCCGCCTGGGTCGCCGCCCGGGTAGCCGCCTGCTGAGGCCCCGTCTCCGCCCGCACCAGCGACATCGCCCTCCTCGTCATCATCACCCAGCTCAGCATCCTCCTCGCTGGCCCGCCTTCATCGGCTTCCTCGCCTGCTTCAGCGCGGATGATGTGCCTGCCCTGCCCGCTCCGCCTACGGGTGTCGTCACTTGTGAGCGTGCGGGCATGCACCGGCCATCCACCCGCTACCCCGCTGACATGTACGTCTGCACTGCCTCTACGTCCGCGGTCTCGTCGGTGCCTACCTCTGCCCGGGCCGCCTTGCGCGACCCGCAGTGGCATGCCGTGATGCAGGAGGAGTTCGACACGCTGCAGCACAACCGGACCTGGGAGCTGGTTCCTCGCCCCTCGCACCAACGTCATCACCGGCAAGTGGGTCTTCAAGCACAAGATGGGTCCTGACGGCACTCTGGAGCGCTATAAGGCGCGTTGGGTGGTTCACGGTTTTCGCCAACGCGTCGGCGTCGACTTCACGGATACGTTCACAACCGGGCACGATTTGCACCGTCCTCCACCTCGCCCCTCTCGTGCCTTCCGGTGCATCAGATGGATGTTTCCAACGCCTTCCTCCACGGCCATCTCTCCGAGCAGGTGTACTATCAACAGCCCATCGGTTTCGTCGATGCCGAGCATCCGAACCATGTGTGTGTGCTTTCTCCGTCCTTATATGGATTGAAGCAGGCCCCGCGCGCCTCGTACCAGCGCATCGCCGCGTTTCTGCATCATCTTGGGTTCCGCTCCACATGCTCCGACGCGCCGCTATTTGTCTATCGCCAAGGCAGCGACACCGCTTATCTCCTGCTATATGTAGATGACATCATCTTGACGTCATGCACTGCTGGCCTCCTTCGATAGCTCACCGACCGCCTTTGCCTTAATTCGCACTCAAAGACCTTGGCCCGTTGCACTACTTCCTCGGCATCGAGGTTGTCTAGCACGCGGATGGGTTCTTTCTTCATCAGCGGAAGTATGCTCATGAGCTTCTCGAGCGTGCTAGGATGCTTAATTACAACCCCGCGCCTACTCCAGTCGACACGAAGGCCAAGCTTTCGGCCAGCGATGGGTCGCTGGCCTCTGACGCATCGTTCTACCGCTCCATCGTCGGCGCTCTGCAGTACTTGATGTTGACACGTCCGGAGTTGTAGTATGCCGTGCAGCAGGTGTGCTTGCACATGCATACTCCTCGGGATGCTCATTGGACAGCAGTGGAGCGGATACTTCGCTATATCTGTGGCACTATGGATCTCGGCCTCTCGCTGCACGCCTCGCCGTTGACAGACATCGTCACCTAATCGGACGCGGACTGGGCTGGCTGCCCTGACATGCGGCGGTCCACCTCGGGTTACTGCGTTTACCTCGGCTTGTCGCTTGTCTCTTGGTCTTCCAAGCGACAACCCACTGTCTCTCGCTCGAGTACCGAGGCCGAGTATCGGGCCATGGCTAACGCCGTGGCCGAGTGCACATGGCTTCGTCAGCTTCTCTTAGAGCTCTCTTGTTCTATCGACAAGGCCACAGCGGTGTTCTATGATAACGTTTCGGCTGTCTATCTCTCTACCAACCCCGTTCATCATCGTCGCACCAAGTATATCGAGCTAGACATCCATTTCGTTTGTGAGCAGGTTGCCCTTGGTAACGTTCGAGTTCTTCACGTACCGACCTCTCAACAGTTTGCGGATATCACGACGAAGGGATTGCGAACGTCGACCTTCGACGAGTTTAGCTCCAGTCTATGTGTCGATGCCGACCCTTCGACTGCGGGGGTTGTTGAGATACGTGTGTTGTACTCTGTATATGTCTCCTTGTGAAGCGGTAGCAATTATAAGTAAATTATAAGTAAAAATAAAGTAGAAAATGTCCAATACTCCATTATATAAGTCAATACATAAGCACTACATTTAGGATTGTGCAGTCATCATTTGGTGGCGTCTGCTCCTTGCGAAATTCTGGCAACGCTTCTTGCGCCCTCAGTGCTACCATTGAAGGTCAGGTAGTCAGGCCTAGTTACATATCAGATGAGAATACTCAATCGGCTCTTGCACAACCAGCTATAATATTTGATGAGAATGGACAGTCATTAACAGTACAGCCAATTGACGTAGAAGTTCTTGAGCCCTCAATGGATGAGCACCCTAGTCAGGATGATAACCCTTTGTTAGGTAAGCAATTGCAAAGCTAATACGAAGAAATCTGCACACAAAAGAATATTTTATCGCTTGATAGCATGTTAATCTGTAGATTGCAGAAGTGGCATTGAGGGCACGCTAGTAGCTTCCAAATCACTTAAAGCAGGAAATGCACCGTTATCAGAGAGGATGAAATATTGGAAAGAACATGGTTTTAGCAGGTAGGGCAAGGTATGATAGTGCTGCAGTAACGAGCTTAGTATCCTAGTAATATGCCGGTTTTGTGCTTATGTAGTTTGATCGTTGCTGCTCCGGAGCATGAGGTAGGAAGTTTGGTAGCTGATCTGCTTCCACTTTTGTCTTATTTGGCTCCATTTGCTGTCTATCACCAATATCTTGAGGTAATCTTTCTTGGCATTGACAGAGAAACAAGACTCTTATTGCCAAATTGTCTTCAGTTTAGCGCATTCATTTGGAGAGCTTAGCTCTCTAGATGAATCTTCAGCAAAATATTATGCACAAGACCATTTTTTATTGCTTGAAAATATCATTCCTTATTGTGCGGCCATCCTCATTTCAATCTTCTCTTCTCTAGAAGGTGTTTATTCTAGTTGCTTATCTTCAGCTAATATGTACATGCAGCCTCTTGTGTACATGCATGCACTACTTGAAAGTATCAAAAATGGCCGTCGAATTACAGATTTCTGAACCATGGCTTCGTGAATACCAGGTCAGTACATTAATTAGTTGAATTAATACATATCTTGATGTATACGTGTGGAACATTTGTCATAGACAGGAAGACCATACGTGCTAGCTATTATATATTTCTACACGTCTACCTTCATCTCCTCCTTTGTGAAATGAATAATGCGAGTTATGGAACCAACTGGTCCTTTTTTTTAGGTCCTTCCATCACGCGCTCATCCACGCATGAGAATGAATCCGTTTGGTGGCTACCTCTTGAGCGGAATCCGTGCACAATCCTGATGCATGTAGCCTAAACTGTTTACAAATTCTGGTCTTCAGGATCAGGTGCAAGATAGACCTAAACTGTTACAAAGTGTTGTCTTCAGGAATGTCTCGTGCTTGATTTTGACAGGTATGGCACATATGTACATTGCCGAGTAGGACCTTGTTGAGTTGTTTAAAAGAGAGAGCAATTGCTCATTGTATTCTGGAGTTCTTTCTTACTCTGATACTCTCATGACTCCAAGTGTTTGGGAAATGTTTGGATGTAGCACTTGATTAGCGGGTCTCTGAAAATGGGCCGGATTTTCTGTCGTTGGGCTGTTTTCTCCTTATAATGGGCCAGTTCGTTTAAGTTTGAGTCCACGTATACTGCTCCTGGACTGGGCTAGAAGGGGGAGGAAGGTGACGACAGGAGTGTCCAAAAGCTCCTCAATGCTATAATTAGTATGTAAACGGTGTGGATGTCCTTAAAAAAAAGTAAACGTAATATTCGCACCGAATCCGCATCCGCAATCGTTTTGAGGATGTGGTATTAAATTTTAAAAATCCTCTGGATACGGATTAGGATATGGATATTAGTATGGCAGATATCCGAAGAATATGGTATTGTTATTATCCGATGGATGCGGATTATCCGCTATTCAATTAGGATAATCTGATTATTTAGCTCAATGAAGCAGTCCAAATGTGTAAATAAATCACTAATTGTCATCACATCGTGTGTCTATGTTTATAATTAAAACTCGCTTTGTACAACCCGCACTCAAGTCATTTATTTGTCATACATTAGCGTCTCTATGCTCTCCTACGCCATTGATATTTATCCGATAATAGTTTTCACTTTTGACTCTAATCTGTTTCCGCTCCGAATCTGTAGTCTAAAATAATTCGCATTCGGATCCACATCCGGTCATTATTCAAATCGCTCCAAATCCAAAAAAAAATACAATAAAGGATACGATGAGAGCATTATCCAATTTGATGCGTTGATATCCCTAGCTATAATGAATAAGCCGTTGCCTGTAGTTTGCCTGAAGTCTGTTTGGTTGGTGTCCTGAGATTTTGCCCGAGGATTCTTGCATGTACCCAGCTGCATGACTTAGGGCCTATCTCCAATAACCCGTATTTGGTACACTCGGATACGCGCGTATCCTATATGTATAAAAAATATAAAAATCAGAAAACGTGTCAAAAAATTATGATTTTTTTTGGGATCAAAGATAATCATGTATTGTAGTCGTGTAAAAAAATTGACCAAAAAATGACTCATATACAAAATTCTGACATATATAGTGTGTGGCGTAATGTTAATATAGCGTTGTTTTTAGAAAATCCTTCACCCAGATTGGAATTGGAATAAAGGTAGTTTGTTGGCAAAAATTTTTATACGGATATAATACTTAAAACCGAAAACCTGACTGAAAGTTTTGATTTTTTTAAACCTTTCTAAAATTACTAATTTTTTTACAATATAGGGTGCGCCCCCTCCCTCCCCCCCCCCTTGGCCTTATATTAGCCACGAATTGGCTATGGACATACATGTTCGGTAACGTAATTCTTGAAAATACACGGTGTATTTATACAAGACATCGTATGAAAGTAACAAGATCCATTTAATCATAATGCAACCCAGGCAAATCAAGAGAAAACGCTCCCGGAAGCTCGGACCATTCATGGCTTCAGGTTATCAACCAAACACTGCCTTGATTGTGGGAAATGTTTGGTCAAGAAATTTAAGAAACAACTTCAGGATCGTCACAATATTCTGTTGGATATAAGTAATCTGATTAGTGATCTGCAAGTTTTGTAGATCTAATAAGTTAAATTAAGGTCTTTTAGAAGACTTTTATTTACAGCCATTGGATGCCCTGATTGGGGCCATCCTGGCCTTCCATCTTATGGTGAAGGTTCCCCTGTTGCTGGTGTTGCTATAAAAGGAAACTGAGAGCTGAAGCTAGGGTTAAGCCACTCTATTCTCTCTCTCACTTTTCCCTCACTTACTGATCAAGATCAACACTAAAAGCAACAGGAAGAAACCCTCACATCTACATCAACAAGGACCAGGTGAAGCAAACTAAGAGGAGGCCATGGCTGGACCTCCATATCAAGGTACACACCCCTGATCCTCATCTTTGTGGCTCAAATCTTGAGCTAGATGATCCTCATAGGATCTAACAGTGGTATCAGAGCTTCTAGTTCTAAGATTGAGCCCTACTATGCATTAAATTATGTTCCTGCAAGCTTGTTCTTCCTGATTAGTTCCTGTTTTAGTTGCTGGAGCTATGTTCATGTTCTAGTTCTTGCTTAAGAACATCATAAAGTTGTTGTTTTAGCCCTAAAATTACTAATTTTAAGTTTTATTTGATCAAGAACAGGTGCTAGGGTTGCTTCTATGCAATTTTTATGTGGGGATTTGAGTTGTTGGTGCAAACCCTAACCCTAATCCCCAATTCCTGACGAACCCTAACCCTAGTTCATCGAATCGAAGAAACCTAACCCTAAATTTCCTAATTACTCAAGAACCCTAAACCTAATTACCAAATCAGTCGAACTCTAACCCTAATCTAATGATAAAGAGGTGGTGGATGTGTACCTTAAGGGCCTTGTCGCTGTCGCTGGCCACGGCGGCCGGAGCCGACCTACTAATTCGATAGAAACGCTCAGGCTCGTGCCCGCGCGACCTCGCCGTCCACCACACCGGTTCGTGGTGATGTCTCCTCGCGCTCTTGTCGTTGCAGGAGCCCACCACGGTGCCGGACTTGGTGTTGCATCGTCGATGTAATTGCGGGGACGCCCGTGCGCTCACTACAAGAAATGTGTTTACTTGTGACCTTCTCATAGTGACGGGGAATGAAATCGTCATAGATCTATGACGATTTCACACAAGATGGTCGTAGACCATTTGGAGAGGTCAAAACCCTTTAGAATTACGACGTTTTGGGTCCAAATCGTCATAATTTTATCAGATAAAATCGTCATAATCTATGTAATACAGCTTAGGATTTTATTTTTAGCCTAATATGACCAATCTAAATCGTCATATTGCTAAATTTAATCATATTAATATGATCGACGGCCACATCAAGACTTGGACCCGAATGGGCGGCCAGCTGGAAGAAAAAACGCACCACTCTTCCACGCTAACCCTAGGCCCGGCAGATCGAGCCATCGCCACCTCTCCATATTGCCTCCAGTCAAACCCTAACCTCCCACATCCTCCATATCGCCTCCCCGTGCGCCGCCGATCTCCCCGCCGAGCCTCAACTTGCGTCCCCACACGCGACACCCTACCTCCAAACCGATCGATCCCCTCGATCCCCGCCGCCATGACCTAACCTCCAGATCGCCATCACCTCCAGATCCCATTGTTGCGCTCCCCCCATTCCCTCGTTCCTCGGGATCCACCTCCGCAAGCCCGGAGGAGCCGCGGCGGCGGTGCTTCCACCGTTGATCGGAGGACAAGGTCCACCTCGACCCACCGTCCGCCGCCATCTAGGAGGCGAAGAGGATGCGGTGGTCCCGCCATGGACACCAAGGCGCGATCGGAGTAGGGCAACTAGCCGGTTGCGGACACCGAGGAAGAGCATGCCGAGGGCGGAGGCGGCATGGCGAGACCCGAGGCGGCGGCGGACGCCAACCTAGGCACTAGAGGCGGAGCCTCCTTCTCCACCAAAGCATGGATGGGATGGAGGTCGAGCTCGATCTAGCGTCGTGTCTTGGCCATGGCGGGATGCCTGGATCAAGGGCGACATAGGTTCGAGGAGCGGCGGAAGCTCTGGATCCCAACCATGTTGCGGCACTTCCAGTCATGTCTCTCTCTTCACCCTACCTCGCCCCTATCTCTCTGGGTCCTCTCTCAAGGCCTCTATCTCATGTCCCTGAAATACAAAATGATAAGAGATTTGCATCCCGAAATAGGTAATCGGTGCTAATTGAAAGATTCGGACTCTTTCACTTCTTGAAACCTACAGTTTTAAACATGTTATACAAGAGTTCTTGCTGTGTCTTTCAAATAAGACATCGGATTTAGGTACCAGTTAGTTTGTGTTTTTTTAACAACTTTGTTTTTTGATGCTTTATTATCTGGATAAGTCTAATGTGATTTAGTTAGTTGTATATACATCAAAACAATGTAATCCATCTGCTTGTGGTCTACTTATATGGTTCACTGATAAGTAATTATAATCTGTGTTGGTACTTTCAATAATCATGAGGAACCCATGCTGCTATGTGCACAAAGTAATCTGATATTGTTTAAACATGCTTACACTACTTAAAACATGCACTCTCATAACAGTACCCATGTTGTCATGAATATTTGTCAATGCCTCAGATTATTTTGTTAGTAGTAGTACTACTAGTTCATGTATAGCCATATAGGTATAAAATATGTATATACCTCGATTCTCTTATGCATACACCTATTCTAGGAACTGATCTATGTTGAGTGCTTATTGACATTCGGTTCCTTGACTAGCAGTGCATATGCAAGAACATTAGTTGTTCCTTGGCTTGTACATGTTAGGATTATGTTATCATTATTCATGTTCATTAAGAAACTAGTTATTCCTTTCTCTCAAGTCACATATTGCACACATTTAACAATATAGCCGTGCAGCAAACCTTTTCTGTCCATGTCTTGAATTATGATTTCTGCTAAGTATGAAAAGGATAGCTAATGTTCTTCTGAAACTTCCTAGGACTATGCTTGTTTACGGATGAGTTAACATGTAATATCCTAGTTGGTTTTATTTGTACTACTAATTTTCCTTGAGTTGAAACCATATTGGCATAACATTATATTGGTTTTCATACCCTCAAATCAGGATATGCTTCTCAGAAAATGTCGGTAGCATAAGATAATGAAGCCACCCATTATCATTACTGTCGCATCCCCCACCCTCACCGTCTCCATCGCCGTGGTTTGGTTCAGATAAGTATTCGATCTCTCCCACTCCCTTATAGTCCTTGTTAATTCACCCAAGTGAGTTGATAGCTCAAAGTTATAGTTTGATAATCAATTGATGATGATTGGTAGCTCCTGTTTTCGATATGATCGATCGACTGGCTGGGTACATGACCATGCACGTTTGTGTGTTTGATATAGTATTCCTTCTTTTTCAATAGAAGGCAATAGATTACTATGCAGATATTTTCCTCTTTTGCTCTGGTTTATGTATAGATAGCAATATAGGCTTAGGCCATGTATAATAATTTCCATTTCTATGATCAATTTGGTATCCCAAATCCTCAATTTCTTCTATATCATGACAAGATGATCTACGGAAGAATCCACTACTTTGATTAGTCATTCTCCTTGACCTGTTTGTTTTGGATCTTTGTTGTGGCAGGACTCTAGTGTCCGTATCTGTCTTCTCCGGTTCCCGACGATGCTTACGCTACTCCGGCCTCCCCACTGCCTCGAGTGGCCTGATCTGTCTTCACTCTCCTTTCCCGCTAGAGTAGGACACCTCGTCGGTCGCCGGAACACCGCGGGAAGTGCTCCGTGCTCACGAAGCACGCCGTCCTGTACAATCCTTCTCCACTAGCGGCTCTCCCCCGTGCAGGTTTCTCCATCCTCGGACTGTCCTCTCCCATCTGCCATCATCGAAGCCCAGGTAATGTATGTAATTCTTGGTCTTCACCAGATTATTGCCTAAGTCGTCTGTTCAAAATAGTTCAATAGTTCTGTTTGGTCCTCTTCTTTGTAAAATCATGATCATTAGCTAATCAAGATAGCAATGAGTGCACAATGACGTCTTTGCTCATACAACGATTCGCTTGGCTCCTAGCCGATCCTATAGTCTCATTTCTTTATAGCGATCATTTGAGTATATCAGTGCGGACATGGTTAGCTTTAGTGGCAATCGGCTTCAATCTTAGTACATATTGATTTATCTATAGTTTGGTCGAGCCCCAATTGTGAGAGCATTCAAGATACTTTTGTTTAGTGTTAATTTTCTGTTATTAGTTCTGCAGCTTTAGTATCTTATGGTACTTGGCTGAGTATACTTTTAATAACACTTGTTTCGTTGTTGTTGGTTTTATTTGGTTTTCGTGTAATTGGACTAGCGGATACGCGCTCGTCATCGATCTTTGTCGCCTCGCCACCTATTTCCTTGCCCCTAAGATTGCCTTCATCGCCAAGGTAAGACAACTTGAGATTGTTAAATCCATTAGGAAATATGGACATGTCCTTGTTCTCCTGTCTCCATACCCTATACCAGTTATCCTTTTTAGTCTGCGAGAGGTGAGGACACGCCCTGTTGTCTTGTCTCCATACCACATGCATGTTTGTGTCAATGTGAGATGGTTCTAGGATGGTAGAATGTGTGACTTTTACAGCAGTTTATGCCACCGGATGTCTGCTTAGCTGGGTGTTCATGGTACTGTGATTTGAAGTTTGGTCCTTGTTTACTTTTGTAATTGATTGCCTTGATCGTTGAAAAATCACTTCGGTGCTACTGATGTTCTTGCATGTGTAACGTTCTTTGTACCTTTTGCTCAAGCTTACCCACCGCCTCCTTTGCTCGATCCATTCCAATTGGGGGTTCTTCCTTAGGAATCTTGTTACTCCTTATTTTTCAGTGATTTGATTTGAACCCATTTCTGGGATGAAGCATCTCGATGTGGCTGTGGACATGTACAAAATCTAAGGAGTGTCTCTTCTTCCTAGCTTCCTTTGGAATATAAGATGATATGTATCGGGTAAATTAGGATAAGATAGGCAGAATCAATTGTCTTGTTTTTGTGACTCAAGACAAATGATAAGTCATATTCTATTCTTTGCACTTTCTAGGTTGAGCTGTCCTAAGTTATATTTCACAACTTTCATACCAACTACTCAATTGCCATGTCCTTTCTTTCCGTGCATAGAGCTATGAATGTCCTGCTAATTCTACCTCTGCTTTAGTACATGACATGAATTTGTCTTTGTAGCTCCTCCTTTATTTCCTGCCTTCATTTATGTACTAGTGTCTAGAGCATTTCTAATGATAGTTTTGTTGTTTTAGGTACTAGATATAGCACCACTTGATTGCAGATACATAGCTTTCTCTCGTATCATCGTAGTTTGATTAATAGGTAGATGATAAACTGAAAGAAAAGACACCGACTAGAAGTTAGTCCGATTGCAAGATATACTCTAGTAACTTCCAGTTAGAATTTAGTCCAAAGCAATGATTATATGTCATAAGGTAATTTGGCAACAGAGGAATCAATGAATACTTGAAAGCACCATTAAATCGTGTATATTCTCCCATTATGTAAATTTTCTGCTACCCATATTCGGATTGCTAGAACTATATGTAAAATTTGTCTACCCATATTCGAAACTACAAGCTTTGTTCATGTTTCACCGATCGTGCTAGAGTGGAGTGCCACTTCGGGAGAGCGGAGGAGCTTGTTCGTGAAACGATCCGAGGAGCTTGTCCGAGGTGTTCCAATTGGTGCTATTTGCTAATAAGTGAATGTAAATACTGAATTGTAATCTTGGATGTGCATTTGTGAGCCTGCTATTTGCTGATAAATTATCTGCATGTGTATTTGCTGAAAATGGTGTATTTTATTGATGTATTTGGAAACTCTAGTGTATTTTCTCGATTTATTGCATGGTCAAGAAATTCGAAATGAAAATGCAAATTCTAGTTAAAAATAGAAGAAATCGATCGATGAAATATATTTGGGCTCCAAAAGGTCAGGCCCAAAATATATTGTAACAAATCTGAAAATAAATAAGTGTACCATAAGAAGGCAAGGCCCAAAAGTGACAAACCTAAAAAGGCCAAGGCCTAGCAAATAAAAGGCTAGAATTATTGGGCCAGCCCATTTAGATCACTAAAATGGACTGGGCTGATTTTGATTTAAGACGATTTCATTTCGTCACAATTTTGCCACGTAGGATCAGCCACGTAGGATCTGAGCTGGCCTGGATAGATGGTCCATGACGATATTGGATCGTCATAGACGTTATGACGATTCAATATCGTCATAGACGGTTATGACGATTTTACAAAAAACGTCGTTATAGTTTATTTGCGACGCCCAGCTTTCGACGATCTCAAAATCGTCATAGAATCGTCATAAACGGACTACTATGACGATTCTGTGACGAAAATTGAGGGTCATATATAGACATATTCCTTGTAGTGGCTCGCCGTCGTGACGCAAACGGGCACCGGCAAGCACCACTCGATGGAGCCGTGCGCTGCTGCACGTGAATCCGGCGAGAGGCGCTCACCGACACCGACCTTCTTCCTCCTTTTGCGGTTGGCTTCGCCGCCGCGGTTTTCTCTCTCTCTCTCTCTCTCTCTCTCTCTCGTTCGGTGTCGCTCGGGAAGCAGAGAGGAAAATGAGGGAGGGGTAAATGGGGGCTAGGGCTCGGGGGTCTGTCTCGCGTTAGCCTCGTGCTGACCGGGCGCCACCTCCACCGTTGGATTTCATCCAACGGCCCGCAGCGTTGGCTGCCTAACAGGCCATGCAGGCCACTAAGGGGAGACGGGCTGGGCTATTCTTGGCCCAGTCCGAAAGTTTTGTTTTACTTTTCCTTTATTAATAAAGAAAAGGGGACTGGGCCAAATCTTTTATGGGCTCAGTTTGACTGTTTGAAACTTATGTTTCTTCCTTTTCTTTAAAATCTAAGATATAAGAGCTAGGGTTTATATATAAATAGTTTTGGGGGCTAAATTTTTGGCATATTTTATTATGTTAATTATGAAACATAATTATGTGACAATTATTCTTTTGCTATGCAATTATGTACCTCACTTAAGCAAGTTTAATGTGTTTTTTATGCTTAGTTGATTCTTTGTGGTTTTATTCAAATAAATTGTGATAATAATGTTTTGCTGCAAAATAAAGTTGGTAAACCCTCAAATTAAGCATGGATTATTTCTATCATTCTGGACAAAGCTGATTGATGGACATTTGACCATGAAATTTTATTGGTCTGGTTCACTTCTGGCCAAAGCTGATGTGTTCCAGATTGATAAAAGAATTCTATATAATTGGAGGATTTAATTAAGTGTGGCTTATATCTGTCATTCTGGCCAAAGCTAATTGGCAGATTTTTTGATCACAAAATTTTATTATTCATGTCTATTTCTAGCCAAAGCTGATGTAGACTAGATTGATGAAAGGAGTATAAAATTGTGATGCTTATTCAAAGCATTTGTTTTCTTTTGCAGCATCTAATGCCTCTCAAATTGCCGGTATTATAAATAGCATAGAACAGTCAACTGGTTGCAATTTTGGTACTTGGAAGGAGAAGCTTGAGATCACCTTAGCTTTGCTGAATATAGATTATGCCCTCCTTAAGGATCCTCCTATAGCACCTACTAAAGGTGATGAGAATTATGATGCCCTGAAAAGGGCTTATGATGATGAGAAAACTAAGTGGGGGGATTCAAATCGTAAGTTCTTCATGATTATTAAGGGCTCCATTACTCAAAGTATGAGGGGAGTTGTTCCAGACTCTCAGATTTCCAGATTGAGGACCAGTTTAAGGGATCATGCAAAATTTATGTAACAAGCCTCATTAGAAGGCTTATTGATGAATGGTATGATCCAAATAGGAGTCTGAGAGAACATATCATGAGGAAAATTAACATGGCCACTGAACTTAAGACAATGGAAATGGAAATATCTAAAGGTTTCCTTGTCCATTTTATTATGTCATCCTTGCCAACGGAGTTCTCTCCGTTCACCATCAATTATAATGTGATGGATTCTAAATGGGGCATGGATGAAATGATGGCTAGATGTGTACAAGAGGAGGGAAGGCTTAAAGCTGGACAAGTTGATCATGTCAATCAGTTCAAGCATTCTCAAAATAAGAAAAAGTTTATAAAGCCTAAGCCTTCTCAATTTAAAGATAAAGGGCAGTCTTCTAAGTTCTTTCAGCAAAAGAACCCTAACAGAGCTCCTAATGCAGATGTACCCCCTAATGCTGATGGTAAAGATCCTAATGGATGCCGCTTTTGTGGAAAAAGCGGACACGTCCAGAGGGATTGTATTGGGTTCATGAAATGGCTCAATAAGAAAGGTACTAATGTTATAACCTTTGTTGATGAATACCTTTATGTTGATTATGCCACCAATACATGGTGGGTTGACTCAGGTGCAACAATTCATGTTGCAAACTCCTTACAGGGATTCGATACGAAGAGGACCCTAAGAAGAGGGGAAATAACCATTAGAGTTGCTAATGGTGTTGAGGCTAGGGCTGAGGCTATTGGAGAGCTCTCACTTATGCTCCATAGCGGCTTTATGCTTCGTTTACATAATATACTTTATGTACCCTCTATTAGATGAAACCTTGTGTCCGTATCATGCTTAGATGATGATGGTTTTCACTGTGACTTTGGGAACAAGAGATGTATAATTATGTTTGACAATAATGATGTTGGTCTTGCCTTCCGACAAGACAAACTTTATCTTGTTTCCTTAAGTGATTCCATAAGTGAAGTTAATGCTTCCTCTAATATAAATATTAGTATCAAGCGTAAGCGCGATGATGATGAGACTTCTTCGAAACTATGGCACTATCGTCTGGGCCATATTTCGAGGGGGAGAATCGAGCATCTCATTAAGGAGCAAGTTCTTCATCCTTTAAATTTCTTAGATGCGGATCTGGATCATTGTATTGATTGCATCAAAGGGAAATACGCTAAGAGAATTAAGAAAGGTGCAAATCGAAGCACGGGAGTTTTGGAAATTATCCATACGGATATTTGTGGTCCGTTTAATGTGAAATCAGTGGATGGTTTTGATTCCTTCATACATTCACTGATGACTTCTCCCGCTTTGGATACATATATCCTATCAAAGAAAGATCTGAGGCATTATAAAAGTTCAAGATATTTAAAGCTGAAGTTGATAATCAAGCTGGTCAAAAGATCAAAGTTGTAAGGTCTGACCGTGGTGGTGAGTACTACGGAAGACACACTTCTTATGGCCAAATTCCTGGACCTTTTGCTAAGTTCCTACAGGAAAATGGTATTGTTGCTCAGTATTCAGCACCGGGCGAACCTCATCAAAATGGAGTCGCTGAAAGGAGGAATCATAATCTTATGGATATGGTAAGGAGTATGTCAAGTCACTCCACTTTGCCACTTGGTTTATGGATAGAAGCTCTGAAGACAACTGCACATATTCTTAATAAGGTCCCTAGTAAATCGGTGCCAAAAAACACCGTATGAATTATGGACTGGGAGAAAACCTACCCTGAGTTATTTGCATGTGTGGGGCTGCCCTTCTGAGGAAAGAGTTTTCAATCCAATTATGGGAAATTTAGACCCCAAGACTATCTGCTGCCATTTCATTGGTTATCCTGACAAATCTAAGGCATATCGTTTCTATTGTCCAAAGCAATTCACTAAGTTTGTTGAAACAATACACGCTATGTTCTTGGAAAGTGATATGTTGAGAGGGAGTATGACTCCCAGGGAAATAACCTTAGAGGATAAACGGGAATATGTCACGGTACCTATGATCCAAGAACCAGTGTTTCCTGTTCATGTTGAGTTTTCACCTCTAGTTGAGAGGACTGCTAATCCTGCCCCTGCTGAGATACCTATGACTCCGGTAGAGTCCATATCTAATGATACTTCTATGGAAGATGCTCAGCAGCCTGGAGTTGTGATTGAGGTACCAAATAATGCACCTCTCAGAAGGTCAAAGCGGGCTAGAAAGTCTGTTATGCCTGATGATTATGTGATTTATATGAGTGAGGATATAAATGAGTCGATGTTGGATGATGATCCTGCATCGTTTAAGGAAACCATACAAAGTGATCATTCATCAGAATGGCTTGATGCTATGAAAGATGAAATGAAGTCCATGAGCATTAATGATGTATGAGACTTAGTAGAGATCCCTAAAGGAGCCAAAACTGTGGGCAGCAGATGGGTCTATAAGACAAGACGTGACTCCAAGGGTGATATCGAAAGTTTCAAAGTGAAGCTTGTGGCTAAGGGCTTCACTCAAAGAGAAGGTATTGATTATAATGATATTTTTTACCTGTCTCTTCTAAGGACTCATTCAGAATTATAATGGCACTTGTGGCTCATTATGATCTAGAGTTACATCAGATGGGTCTCAAAATGAAATTTTTGAATGGTGACTTTGTAACATCCCAAAAATATTAAACTTAAATCATCAAACTCTAAGCTTCAAATTTAGGGTTAACAAAAACTTTTCCAATTAAAAATATGAAAGCATTCATATGTGAATGTATTAAAATTTGGATTCTTTTGAATTGCCATGGTTCTGTGTTTCTTTGCTTGTAAAATGATTCTTAGGTTAAATAAACATCATCTAAACAATCCCCAAACTTTTCCCAAAGACAAACAAATTAAGTGAATGGTCACTTTGGCCAAATTAACTCTCATGCCTACTTTGTCTATCTCTAACTTTCAGAACTTAACAGAAACATGTATGGATCTTTGCACCCCTTGATAGTACTCATAATAAGGTAAGGCGCACTTTGTGATCATCCAAAAACATTTGAATACATGGTTTAAATGACAATTTAAAATTTAATCTATTTCATATGGGAAGATCCCGCTATTTCAAAAACCACTCAAACAAGCTTAATTTTCAAAACCCAAGCATCCACAGAATCCTCAACACATGCCTAGCACACCCACCAAAAATCTTTTCAAAATTCAAAAATCAAGTTCTTGCGGCCATTTCATCAAACACTTGGAGACAACAAATCAAACTGGCCAAACTTCACTGTTTTGAGTAGTAATGTGGCTAACCATTGTTCACCATTGATCACACTTGTCTCCCCCAGTGCCAACCAGTGCCTTGACCACCCCTAGCCCCTACCCTTTGCACCATTCCATGCCAACCCGAAGGAACCCTTGCCAGCCGACCATGGCTAGCTAGCCAGAGCAAGCACCAAGCCTAAACACCATGTCTAGGACACATGCCATCGTCCACCGCCACCACGTGTCCAGCGCTCCAACCCTGCCAGCCACTGGACCACACGCCCAAGCCATGCCAAGCTTCTCTAGGAGCATGCCGAGGGCGTTCCAGAGGGCCACCCTCGACACACGCCCACAGACCGCGTGCCGCCCTCGCCGCATGCACGCGTGATCACCACCGCCCCAGCAATCCCGCAGACACCCCCGTTCGCCGCCCCATGCCTCACAGCCACCGCTCTCCGTCGAAGATGCCGCCTCTGCCGCGCAGAGCACCGCACTTTTCCGAACAATTGCCACCGCCCCTACACGCGTATTTAAGCTCTAGAGCATCGCCAGGAGACCGCCCGTCGAACGCCAACCTCGGCCATGCCTCTAGCTACCCATAGCCGTGTCGCCACCGTCGCCTACCCATCCCTCTCGGTCTCGCTGTCGGGCCTATAAAAGGAGACGACCCCCGCTCGATTTCTTCACACCATCTCACTCCCCTCACCTCACTGAACCTTCCACCCTTTAGCCGGAGCAAGGCGAGCGACGCATCGCCGGAATTTGGCCGGAGCTCGTCGCTGCAGAGGAGAAGAGGAGCCGTTGATTTCGTCCACCCCCGGAGCTTCCGCGACCATCCCTGAGTTCGCCATCGTCGACTTCGTCATTTGCCCGCCTCGCTGTTGTAACTGGAGACCCGGTATGCCCCCTGTGCACTCCCACTGAGCCGCTAGGGTTCGAGCTCACCGGTGACCTGTTCATCATCGACGACGACCCTCAGCCGTCGATCTTCATTCTAATCCAACACACCACATCGCCCCGTACCGCTTCGCGTTTAAAGAGCCACTGACCAGTAGACCCCCCTGTAAGCTGCGCCCCGCGCTGCGGAGTGACACTGGGCCGGCCCAATAACCTTTCCCGCGCAGCCCATTCGTTTGAATTTAGCTTTTTCTATTTATATTCAAACTCGGTTCTATACCTAGTTTCAAAAATCAACCTAGTGAGATTGAGTGAACCAAAATGAATGAAACCAATTTTGATAGAAAGGTATTTAAATGCTTAATCCAAGCCCGTTGGATTCAAATCATTTGGATCTATAGATCAACCTTGGTAAAAATAACAAGTCAGAAGCTTTTCTACATTCAAACATTTCTCAAATTTCACCATAATAGCTTTTGAGTTGATTCCAACTCTCAAAAATCACATTTGATCATACCTTTCAGAATATATAAAAATATATGGGTTTACTTACAGAAATAATGTTCAAGTAATAAAAGAATGCCACATAGGCATTTCTAGCCACTTTAATGATTTATAATAAAAAGGTTAAACCTTATTAAATTGTGACACCACTTTAAATCACATTCCCATGACTGAAATATGTGGTGATGACATGTGTCAACATGATCCCATGTTTGGTTTGGAGAATATTAAATCTTAATTAGTTTTTCAATGAGTAGAAATTACTTTTCTAAAAATAAATAAATAAGACAAATGCTTTAATCTGGTAATGTTAGTGATGATGCTAGATCATCTATAGAACCCCTTTGTGTGATGATTGAAAGTAGTTAAGTATTGTGTGGTGATTGTGTACCTCATATTTATTCATAGACGCTAGTACCGACCAAGGATACGAGGAGGAAGGAGGATACTACGAACAAGAAGCCGAGGAGAACTTCAACCACTCCTCTGCACAAGGCAAGCTAACACTTGCAAGATACTCTACCTATGCAAGCTTATACTGATACTGATGCAAGCCTTACTAATCAAGTTGACCTATGCAAGCTAATACTTGCTTGTTACCATGCCAACTATATGCCTTAAGCATATGTGATCATACTCCCTTGATAACCCAATCCTAGTTTTACTTGCAAGATTTCTACTTTATTTCTTTATCAAAGCTATTACTTAGAGTCTACTTAAGTGACTTGTAGATTCTAGGAAGATAATTGAAGGTTGTATAAAGTGCATTAAATTTGTCCTAAGCTAGATAATCTTGATGTCATCCTAAGGCATGAGATTGTAATTAGTTAAACTCCACTTGTTTACCACCCCTCATTAGTACTCACTCCCATTTGTAGATGCTAGTGCTAAGCATAAAACTTGATCAACTTGAGATGGGAATACTTGGTGGAAAATGGTTATGAAAACCTTAGAATGATGAGTCATTCTACTGAGATGTTTTGACATGTGTTTACGAACACCAGATGATTTAGACAGAACAAAATGTTGAGGCAGGAGCCTTAGCCCCTTTATAAAACTGATGGTTGTCTGGATGCGATACCATTCCAATTTTACCGTACAACCAAATTACCCGAAAATTGGTAGGGCTTGACTGGAAACTTATATACCTTAGTATGGGTTCCCTCACGGCCAAGGTCTGAGCCGAGGCTACCTTGTGAAGATTGTCCACCTGTGCAGTACCCAAGATGACAGTTGGTCATGGTTGGGAGGCCAAACTCACAGGACATGTGCTTATCCTAGGGCTTGTAATTGAAAGTTTAGGATTGATTATCCGCATAATGAGTATCGTGAATTCAGGATTTGTTCCTGACGGATGTATCGAATATTGTGGTGAAAGTGTACAATCTCTGCAGAGTGTCAAACTATTCGAATAGCGCTGTCATGTTATGGAGCTGAGGGCCATATTGTTCCCCCGTCAGATGTTTTCAAAATGACTTGTGAAATGATTGGAGAATTTGACTGGACCACAACAGAGTTGTGATATGAAATTCAAGTCCCATCTTAGGTGTTATAAAATTTCAACTAGCTTTTCTTGCTTCTGAACTTAGTAGAGGTAAATCTGGCTTTTTGCAAACAACCCTAGAGCTTAGTGTCCTACTACAAAAACCCCCTTCACTTCTTAGTATTAGTTTGCGAGTACTTAAAGAGTACTCATGGCTTTGTCCCTGGCTATTCCCGTGGACAGACTATGAAAAAGAGTACCAGGATGATGGACCCTAGGAAGGTTACGACAACTAGGATCATCTCCCATCGCCAGCATTGCCTATGACCCCGAAGATGGAGCTTCGCCTACGCTACCTTTATTATTACGTTATTCCGCTGCTTGAGTTGTATTAAGAACTTGATCATGAGATCCTTATTTGTGTAAGACCTTATGTATGGTTTGTAATGGATGATGTATTGTGGTATCCAATTCTGTTATGTCTCGCAAAAATGGTAATCCTGGGATTGCGATGTATGGCATAACAGGCATCTGGGATTAAAAATCCGGGTGTTGACAAGTTGGTATCAGAGCCATCCTGACCATAGGAGACCCTAGTTAGACTGGACGTTTGAATCAAAAACTTAGTTTCAAAACCAAAGGAAGCAAATATTTACTAAAACTTATTCCCATTCTTATCACTTTGTTTCTTTCATAAAAATTCATGTTCCTCAAAAACTCTTGCAAAATACATAAAATTTGACACACTTGATCATTCTACTAACTTACTCATCCTATATTCTTATAGATGGACGTGAAGTACAACAAGTTTTATCAGTTGGGGAATGGAGGAGACCTTATCTTTGAGCGGGATTTGGACCAGCTTTCGGAACTTCTGGAGCGTCCACACCCCGAGTTCTTCGGAGCTCAGCTCAATGATCAAGGAGGAGAATATCTGCAGTGGCTAATTGTTGCAAGTCTCCGAGGAAAGATTGAACCTCCCATTGCCGAGGGATTTCAGTTCATCTTGCGAGAAACAACTGGCTCGATGGACTTGACAGGGCGATGCAGGAAGATCTTGCCCGTCTGTGTGGGCAGAGTATCAACCAGATCAAGGGTACCCGCTTTGAGTTTTGTCCAAGGCGTGATGCTATGGGACAACCACTGGAAGCCCCATACCACCATGAGCTGAAGACTCAGTTGGACCACCTTAGCTTCATGATGTAGGATCGTCAGTAGGAATTGGATAATTGCCATGACTACTCCAACCACAAGTCCGCCATCATCAAGACGAAGGATCAGACCATCGCCATGCTAGCAAAGGATCGCAAGTCTCGCCGCCGTCAGCTCGACAATGAGCGCATCATTGCCCGTCTTCACCACCGTATCTCGGATTTGGAGGAGACCATCCACGAGAGAGACATGCAGTTAGAGAAAAGGGAGAATGCCGGAGAGGATAGAGACCTCTACTCCTATCTCAGCGATGATGATGATTTTATGGAAGATCAGGCTATGAACTTCTTCACCGATGAGGATGATTTTGCCTTCATCGATGACGATGAGGATGATGAGGATGACGACTACACCGACTCCAAGGAGTAGTAGCACTTGACCACTAGCGTAGTGAGTTGTATTCGGTCCCACTGTATCATAGTTTTCAGAATGGTTCTTAAAACCATATGTTTACCTTTATTGTGGTGTGTGTTGTATCGTGTGCTATGAATGAAGGAATGAAAAGCAA
This sequence comes from Avena longiglumis, assembly GCA_030063025.1. Taxonomy (NCBI): domain Eukaryota; kingdom Viridiplantae; phylum Streptophyta; class Magnoliopsida; order Poales; family Poaceae; genus Avena; species Avena longiglumis. Next base: position 493,917,140 of record CP125973.1, on the reverse strand, counting down.
GTTTGTCGTGGTGGTGGCACGGCAGATGCCATGGGTAGGCTAAAGTATGGGGCCAATGGATGCCAGTGGGATCTGGGGAGGGAAGATGCAACTGTTTTTACACTCAAGCTGCCAAAGTGGTGAACTTTATTTCTCTCTTGATGGGTTACAAGTGCTCCTCGAGCTGTTTACAGGGGAACAACGTGAATCTCCCCAGCCTAACGTTGCTCAAAAGACCTCTCCTCCCTCGTGGTCCACTTCCCCTTATAAAGGGGTGCCTTGGGTGCCCTTAGGGCTGACGGGGCAAGCATATTCGAGGAATATGCTTGTCCCAAAGTAGTAATTCGGCGGCCTCCTTTCCCTGTCTCCCTTCTACTGACGGCAAAGTTCCAGCGGCCCCCCCTTCTGCATGCCTCGGGCTTCAGCACTGTCACCTCCGTGACCTTCTTCTGCCCCTCTGTCCCTGCGCCTCCTTGTCTCTTGCGCTTGGCCCTGTTCAGATTCCCTTTAGCCTGCAGCTATGGTTTGACCCTAAGCTTCTCCTTCTCCTGCAAGCTTCGTTTAACCCGGCCTTACCTCATGTTATTCGGCTCGTTCCTTACCTGCACGAAGATCATCTGGTTAATCCGGCCGAGTTTCTCATTAACTCGCCAGTAACCACTTGATACCGTATACGCTTCTTGCTTCCATTCATCGGCCGACATATCAATGATTCGGCCGACCTAGGCCAGAGTTTCGGCAACTTGACGGGGCGACTTTGTTTTTCCGTCTCGACCTACCCGAGGTTAACCCCCGACATTAGTCCCGGTTGGTGTGGCTGTCAATTACTTTGGCCGGGTTATATCAGCTTCAACACCTTCTTTAGTCTTGTTTAGTGCTACGGCCTTGTCCGAGGTTCTCGCTCCTTCCTCCATACGCTAAGTCCCACGTGTCACCCCATCATTGCTCTCCTAGTTTTTAGGTCCTTTCTTGCATTTCTTGACAAGCCAGTGAACCTCAGTGCTCGCCGCCGTTACGACGCCTCGTGTTCCGCTGCTCTTGGGTTCGTAACTACCTTGCTTTGTATGTGGCCGTTGGTGGGGTTCCATTCACCGTCGATGCGTTCGTGTTACCCACGATCTACGGGTAACCGCCACACCCACGATCCCACTCCCTGTTCATTGCTTGCCTATAAAGAGGGGAAACGCCGTTAGGTTCATCTTTCCCTTATCGCTCGCCCGCTCTCCTTCCTCCCTCCGTCTGTGTGCTCTCTCACCGCTCCGCCGCCGCTCGCCATCCAGAGCTTCCGCCGGCGAGGATTCCACGGCGTCGTTCGGCCTTTTCCGCCCGCGCTCTACGGCGGTGTCGCCGCCGCCGGTGAGTCCTTTCTGGCCATCTTGCCCTGTCCTTGCTCTAGATCGATCCGCATAATCTCCGTACTCAGGCGACGGTTTTTCCTCTTTTCGCCATTGTTTTCTAGCAAAATTCCGACGGGGCCCTGTAGCTCTAAGCCCTCCTCCGCCGCTAGTTTTTCCTCCGGCGATCTCCGTGAACTATGTCTAGTTCATTTAGCGGTGCTCTAGTTGAGGACGACGCTGGCTCCGGGCCTGGCGTGGATCGTGGCGGGGCTCTTCGGTCTCGCGCCAGATTGAATGGCTCATCGAACTCGGATTCTGCCGAGGTTTCTGTCGTTTACCGGCGAATCCTCTCCGTTCTCGGAGAGGGTGAGTATGTGGTCTTCATGTCCCACTTTGCCCGGCTTGGTCTTCCTCTTAGCGATTTCGCTAGAGAATTTCTCGATTACTTGACCTTCAGCATCATCTTCCATGACGCCATAGCTTCTCTTTCCGCTTTTATCTCGGCCGGAGGTTACTTGACTGGCCATCAGTACATGTCTGGTCGAAGTTCTTCCAGATCCGCTCCAACGTTGTTCCCGACAAATCTCTGCATCCTTCCGAGAAGCTGCTCACCCAATGTGGGGCGGCGTCTATTACACCTCGGAGGAAATCCGTGTTCCCTCGTGTTACCGGATTGGAGTCGTGCAAGAAATGGCACAAGTCATTCTTCTACGTCAAGAACAAAGGGGCGGAAGACAAGATTCGGCTCCCACCGTTCTCAATTGGCCCCCCTTCCAAAGTGAATTGGCTATATAATCCGAAGAAGACTCATGCCCTAGCGAGGCCTTGAGATTCGGCCAAGGAGTTGATTCGAGCGGGTTATGCGGAGAGGACTTGATGGCTGCTTTATTAGTAGCGGATCTGTCCCTTCCAAGAAAGGACCCACAAGCTGTGTTACATGAGCGGTCCACGGACCCTAACCGAGTCTCGACTGTGGAGTTGGACAGCTACCTCATCCGATGTAGCGTCGAGCTATTTTCAAGACGGAGATGCACGATGACTGGACACAGGGGTTGAAACCGTTCACCGCGACAATCCTCCTCCGAGGTAAGCCCAACACTCATCACTCTGTTTTCCTCGGTTTTATAGTCTGGTTTTCATGATTTTCTCTCTTTGTCATGCAGAGGTTTACTTGAGCAGAAACCGAGGATGCCGGGTTCTGCAACTCCCAGCCCGCAGATAGGAGTACCGGATACTGCGAGCGGACTCAGGAGTTCGTCCCTAAGTCGATCCTGCTCCCGCCGAGCTCATGGCAAAACCCAGTAGCAGAGGAGGAAGGTGATTCGGACGAGGTCCAAATTCTTGAGGTAGTTGCCGCCATGCCTATTTCTTATGCATTTCCGGCGCTTTCCCAGCTAATCCGGCCGGCAGTTCATGACGCGAACCTATTGCTTCTCGGCCTCCGTTATCTCGAAGCAGGGGCTCCCGCGATGCCTCGGATGCGGTTCCTAGAAGCGAGTTAAGAAATCTGCTCCGAATCCTCCCAGCGCAAGACTATGCCCGGGTTCTTTGGGTAAGTTCCTCTGCCTATATTTCTTGTTTCTCTTTTACATCTCGATTCTAACGAATCTTCTTTCGTATTTTGCAGTGCTGCTCATCTGTTAAACCGGCGGTCCTAGTATGACTAGCCGTCCGACTCGGCCGCCATCTCCTCCTCGCTACCGATGACACGAGTTCCTAGTCCTATTCGCCCTGCTTCTCCCCTGCTCACGATAATTCGCTTTCACGTGATGCCCCGAGGTTTCTCCCATTGATCCGGATCCGATCCGGCCCTCCGATGTTTCGTTGAGCCAGCTGCCCCTCTATGGGCCCCAGCGTTACAATTGAGCCTCCATCTACTCCGGCAGCTCCTATGGTCGCAGACCTCTGCGAGAAGATCGCTACCCGCCCTCTGCGGCGTAACCTCTCGATCCTAAGGGTTCCGTTCCTACCTCGGAGGCATAGCGTCCTGCCGGTGCTTCTTCTAAGGAGAAACGTGCTATCGCCGTCAAGACCTCTTCTCCGAAAAGTCTTGCCGGCACCTCTCAGCCAAGTATCGCAGAGGCGTTGCGCAAAGGAGCTGTATCTGCCAAAGGCGCTGTTACCTCGGCCACTGGCAGTCAGCTTGCTCTTCATAAGAGTCCTGCGACCGTCGCGGTTGGACCCTTTGCCGGGGCAAAGTTTTAACCGGACAACTAGCGGTAACAGCCTCGGGCTGGTTGAATTCGCCAATAATTGGAATGTCACGATCGGTTTGAGGGCAATCCATTAATCAACCCTTCCATTTTCGACATCGTGGCGTTTCGACCAAGCCGCCCAGTTTATCGCTGATACGAACAAAATGAATGCGGTAATTGTTTTATCTCCGGGTCTTAAATTATTTTCCACATGTTATCATACTCTCTAGTCCCCGAAACTTGCAAGGAAATAACTTGTTGTATGCTTGGAAGTTTGACGTATTTTTATTTCTAAGGTTCCATTAGTTCAGCCACCTGGTTCACAGTTTGTTTAGTTTTGACGTAGTTTTGAATTTCTATTCTCATAGAGCCGAGTTAAGTCCTTCTTGACTTGGATCTGGCGTAGTTTTGAACTTCCAGCCACCTAGATTCGCATTAAGTCTTGCTTGATTCGGATTTGGTATAGTTTTGAATCTCCAGCCACCTAGATCTGAATTAAGTCTTACTTGATTCGGATCTGGTATAGTTTTGAATCTCCAGCCACCTAGATCCGAATTAAGTCTTACTTGATTCGGATCTGGTATAGTTTTGAATCTCCAGCCACCTAGATCCGAATTAAGCTTTGCTTGATTCGGATCTGGTATAGTTTTGAATCTCCAGCCACCTAGATCCGAATTAAGTCTTACTTGATTCGGATCTGGTATAGTTTTGAATCTCCAGCCACCTAGATCCGAATTAAGCTTTGCTTGATTCGGATCTGTTATAGCTTTGAATATCCAGCCACCTAGATCTGAATTAAGTTTTACTTGATTCGGATCTGTTATAGCTTTGAATATCCAGCCACCTAGATCTGAGTTAAGTTTTACTTGATTCGGATCTGTTATAGCTTTGAATATCCAGCCACCTAGATCCGAATTAAGCTTTGCTTGATTCGGATCTGTTATAGCTTTGAATGTCCAGCCACCTAGATCCGAATTAAGCTTTGCTTGATTCGGGTCTGTTATAGCTTTGAATATCCAGCCACCTAGATCTGAATTAAGTTTTACTTGATTCGGATCTGCTATAGCTTTGAATATCCAGCCACCTAGATCCGAATTAAGCTTTGCTTGATTCGGATCTGTTATAGCTTTGAATATCCAGCCACCTAGATCTGAATTAAGTTTTACTTGATTCGGATCTGTTATAGCTTTGAATATCCAGCCACCTAGATCCGAATTAAGCTTTGCTTGATTCGGATCTGTTATAGCTTTGAATGTCCAGCCACCTAGATCCGAATTAAGCTTTGCTTGATTCGGGTCTGTTATAGCTTTGAATATCCAGCCACCTAGATCTGAATTAAGTTTTACTTGATTCGGATCTGCTATAGCTTTGAATATCCAGCCACCTAGATCCGAATTAAGCTTTGCTTGATTCGGATGTGTTGTAGTTTCTAACTTTTGTTTTATCATTGTGCTCCATTTCCTAGGTTGCCCATGACCGACGGACTGCCGAGTTCCAGAGGTTGCTCTTCTTGCACCGCAAGTTGGAAGAGAAGTATGACAAAGTGCTGCCCGTCGCGAAGAAAGCTGGTAAGTTGGTAGTTTCTTTTTCTTATTCCCAACTTTCTTATATACTTGTCCACGGAGCGCCGGCTTACTTCTTGCTGAATAGGTAATATCAATAATCTCAATATCCGCCTTGAAAAGAAGGTCAAGTCCTTGGAAGGTTAGTTTCCTTTCCCCCTTGCACCTTCCTCTTTTAGTATCTATGCTGAGTTCCCTTATTGCGTTGGGTTGTGGTAAAGCCGAGTTGCAAGACTTTGCAGCGTCGCAACAAGATTGCGTGCCCATGCCTGACGTGATGCTTCATTTTTTAGAACAAAGCGCAGTTCATTCGGCGCAACTACAAGAGAAGGATGATGAGATAACCCGCCTGAGATCCGAGGTGAATTCGCTCAAGCTTTCTCAGAAATCCGAGCTAGAAAAGGTTGATCAAGAATTCTCTTTGGAAAAGAGCCGGCTGACTCTAGATCTGGAGAAGAGCAAAGAACTCCTCAAAGCTGCCGAGCTTAAAACTCGCGGTTTGAGCGAGGAAATTGCTCGTTTCGAGAAGAGTAAAGCTATTTGGGCTAAGGATCTTCAAATAATGATGGGCTATATCCATCGTAAGTTATTTGGCCTGGCCGAACTGTATTTTTTCTTTGTGGCCGCTACTATCCTTTGACATGTCCATGTTTTGCGTAGGTCACTTCCCCGAGTCCAAACCCGTGAGTACTAGAGCTGTTCTTGCGGCTCGCGTTCGAGGTGAAGCTAATATCGTTGACTTTGAATACTCGATGGAGGATTTCTTGGTTGCTGTTGGTGCCGCAGTTGGTCCGATGAAAATCATGGGTCGGGACTTGGTGGAGGCTGCTATCAAAGCTTATCATGCACTGGCCGAATTCCTCGGGGTCTCCTGATATCGACGAGGTCAAGATATTGGTGGCCGGTAAAGCATCCGAGAGGCGATTGAGTCTTTGAGGGAATCTGCTGGCGTCTTTGGTGCCGACATGGCCTCATCGTAATCATGTCATGGTATGAAGATATCTCCCTTGACATTCGGTGAATCACAGATCGGCTCCGGTGGGTTGAGGATCCCACCTTTGTTGCTCTTCGCAAGCTCGGGCTTTCCAGCTCGTCGAGTATGCCGATGTGCACTTGGAATGAAGGGCCGAGTTTTCTCCAGATTCGGATGAAGAGGCCGAGGTCAAGATGCTTTGGGTGATGATCTGCTGAGCACGGGAAGGTGAAGATGATTCGCTACATCCAATAGCTCTAGCTCAAGCTCGAGATAGCAATGGTGATGCACGATCTTCCTCCAAAGGCACCGGCATTACGCCACAGACGACGCTCTTGAACAACCCCTGACACCGCCAAGTCATTCTGGTCTGGTCGGCGGAAGCAACCTCGGTCGAAGTCCCTCCTACTTCGGAGTGCCCCGCACCTGATCAAGTGGTTCCTCCTCCAACGAACGATGCCTAAGTTATTTGTGATCCCTGGTATGCCGGGTGTTCAATGTAAACGAAAAGATTTATCAACTCGTATGATTCGATGTTCTTTTGCTATTTGCCTTTGAGACTCTTAGTTAAGTGAATGCTCGTCCGAATTCTTGCCTTGTTGGCTCATAATTTCTTCATCCTTCAGGATTTACTTATTTGCTTTGTTGGCTCATAGTTTCTGAGTTGTTTGTTTAAGTGCTAAAGTTTATGTGTCCATGAATTTGACAATCTTATGATAGTTCCTGAGTCAATGCTTTGGGCACCAAGATGCATATTCGTAACACGAAAAGAAAATAACATGCTGCACTCTCCGAGCTACTGCTCTGATCGCCAATGTTCAAGTGTGTAACGTGAAAGAGATAAGTATAAGATACGGCAGTCCCCGAGCTATTGCCCTGGATGCCAAAGTCTAAACATATAACACTTAAGAATCATTGCATATGGCAGTCCCCGAGTAACTGCTCGGGGTGCCGAGGTTTAAGCATCAAACATGAGATAACATCACATATGGCAGTCCCCGAGCAACTGCTCTGGGTGCCGAAGTTTAAGCATCAAATATGAGATAACATCACATATGGCAGTCCCCGAGCAACTGCTCTGGGTGCCGAAGTTTAAGCATCAAATATGAGATAACATCACATATGGCAGTCCCCGAGTAACTGCTCTGGGCGCCGAAGTTTACATACACGACATGAAATAAATATAACATTCGGCAGTCCCCGAGTCACCGCTCTGGGTGTCGAGGTGCAAGTACATCATTGGTGATCTTGAGACATAATCCTACGAGTAAAATGGCCGAAGTAAAGCCACATTCGAGCGTATGCTGCTTTTCGCCACTTTGTTTGCCTTGCCTTCCGGTGATTGGGCCAATCGATAGTATGCATCGTTGTGCAATGCTTTGCTTACGATAAATGGTCCTTCCCATGGGGGTGACAACTTGTGCATGCCGTGCGTTGCACCAAATGAGTACCAAATCTCCTTCTTTGAATACTCTTGGATTCACTTTCTGCTGTGATAGCGCCGTAAGTTCTGTTGATAAATGGCTGATCGTGATGTTGTCAATTCTCGGCTTCTTCCAACAGATCTACGACATCTTGCCGAGCTACTTCATTCACCTCAAGATGTGTATTGAGTAATTCTTGGCGAGTCATGTATTATGTCGATGGAAGCACGACCTACCCCATATACCAAAAAAGAATGGTGTGTAACTGTTGATCTGTTCGAGTAGTCCCGAGGCTCCATAATACCGGTAATTCCTCAATCCAACATCCGCCGACCTTTGCAATGGTTCAACTAGCCGTGGTTTTATTCTGATAAAACCAGCCCATTAGATCTTCGACTTGTCCATTGGATCTTTGGGTGAGCCACCGAGGCAACATCCAGTCTTATGTGTTTCTCTTGGCAAAATCGCGAAAGCTCCTTCCGCAAAGTTCGTGCCATTATCCGTAATAATGTGTGGGTATCCGTATCTCAAGATGATATCCTTGAGGAATTTCACCTTTGTATGCCCATCACATTTTTGATTGGTTTTACCTCAATCCATTTTGTGAACTTGTCGACCATGACCAAGATGTGGGTCATTCCTCCTCTTGCCGGCTTAAAAGGCCCTACCATGTCTAAACCCCACACGGAAAATGGCCAAGTAATGGGTATTGTTTTTAACTCGGCCGCCGGCATATGTATTCTGGTTGCATACCTCTGACATCCATTGCATTTCTTGACTAACTCTTCTGCCTCTCTTAACGCCACAAGAAAATCCATGCCCGAATGCCTTGGCTACTAAAGCGAGACGAGGCATGGTGCCCACATTCTCCTTGGTGTATATCTAGAAGGATCTCCGACCTTCAAGGGACTCACGCATTTACGCAATATGTTCGTTCGCTCCTCTTATATAACTCATTGTTTATGATTGTATAGGCCTTTGCTCTTCCGATGCGTCTGCTAATACCTCATTACTCGCAATATCACGTCTCTTAGGTACGAAAATATGGGTTGCGCCATGTCGGCGTTGCTCTTTCCGGTGATTTCACCGCTCATCTCCATGCTCTCTGCCGACATACATACCTCGGCCCTTTCCATGATCGCTATTACCGGATGTCCCCTCCGAGGATTCGAATTTCTGCGGATCTATCTCCATTGGTGTATGATTCTGCAGAACCTTCTGGGATAAAGATTGATTCGGATTCGGGTGATGGGTTTATTGACGGTTTCCTGAGGTGCTCAAGGGCAATACCTGGCGGAATCGATTGCCGAGTTGATCCTAATTTTGACAATGTGTCAAGGCGTCATTTTCGCCGTGGTATGTGGTGGAATTCACATCCTTCAAAATATCCACCGATCTTTTGCACATGGAATCAGATAAAGCCATATTAGCATCTAATGCATCCCAAGTACCGACACTTGTCAGACTACCAGATCCGAATCTCCGTAGCATAGGATTCGCGTATTCCCATTTCTTTTGCCACTTTTAATCCATGGACTAGTGCTTCATATTCAGCTACGTTGTTGGACGCCAAAATGTATTTGCAATACATACTTCAATTGATCTTTTTAGGCGAGGTCAAGACTATTCCTGCGCCAAACCGTTCCTTAGTTTGGAACCATCAAAGTGCATTGTCCAAATTTGGATCGGCAAGGGTGGCTCATATTGCACCTCGGCCCAATCTACGAGAAAGTCGCATGCTCGAGATTTGATTGCATCTCTCCTATCAAATTGTGGAGCATATGGTGATAACTCGATTGCCCACTTTGCTATTCGGCCACTTGCGTCTTTGTTGTTCAATATGTCGGCTATGGGTGCCTCACATATTACTCTTATTGGATGCTCTTCAAAGTAATGCTTAAGCTTTTTGCCGACATATATACTCCATAGGCCATCTTCTGATAATGTGGATAATTTTGCTTTGAAGTAGATAGTACTTCGCTTAAATAATATACCGGCCTCTGAACTGACTTACCCTCTTCAAGCCGTTCTACTACAACCACTGTACTAACTACTCGATTTGTAGCCGCTATATAAAGTAGCATAGGTTCTTTCGATAATGGGGAGGCTAAAATGGGTGCCGTAACTAGCATCTTTTTCAACTCGTGGAACGCAATGTCGGCTGGGAGTCCAAATTAATTTGTCCGACTTTCTCATCAGCGGATAGAGTGGTAATGCCCTTTCTCCTAGCCGACATACAAATCGACTAAGCGAGGCGAGGCAGCCCGTGAATTTTTGTACATCGTTCGAACACCTCGGCAACTCCATTTTTCTATTGCTCGTATCTTCGGGTTAGCCTCGATACCGGCTGGATACAAGGAACCGAGTAGTTTTCCGCTGGCACGCCAAATGTGCATTTCTCGGGTTGAGTTTCATTCGAACCTTCTCGTTCGCGAAAGTTTGCCGTATATCTTCTAGCAAGGTTCTGCTTTCCTTAGTTTTGATGACTACATCATCCACATATACTTGCACATTTTTCCCTATCTGATCATGTAAACATTTTTGCATGCATCGTTGATACGTTGCTCCCGCATTTCTCAGGCCGAATGGCATCGTGCGATAACAATAAGCCCCGTACGGGGTAATAAATGCAGTCTTTATTTGATCGGCCGGATTTAACGGTATCTGGTGGAAACCAGAATACGCGTCTACAAATGACAATAACTCACAACCAGCAGTCGAGTCAATGACTTGGTCTATTCTAGGCAATGGAAAAGGATCTTTCGGACACGCCTTGTTTAGGTTGGTGTAGTCGATACACATTCGCCACACAATGGCTACATTAGGGTCATCTTTCTTCTTTTCTACTAGCACCGGATTTGATAACCAATCCGGATAAAGCACCTCCATGATAAACCCGGCGAGAAGCCGAGCTATCTCATCTCCTATCACTTTTCTCCTGTCTTGGTGCGGCGGAGAGGTTGCTTCACCGGCCGTGCTCCTGGCCTGACGTTTAAAGAGTGCTCAGCCAACTCCCTCGGCACACCTTGCAGATCTTGGGTGGACCATGCAAATATGTCCCGATTCTCACGGAGGAAGTTGGTGAGCTCGCCTTCCTATTTGGCGTCGAGACCTGCACCAATAGTGACAGTGCGCTCGGGAATTGCTCATCAATCTGAATTTTCTTCGTCTCCTTGGTTGGTTGGAAAGATACGCGCCATGAGGGTTGGCCAATGCCGCATGCTTAATTGTCTTGTTGTCAGGGCTGCTACCTCTTGAATCCTTTTCTTTTCTCTCGCTATGACCAATGATTCGCCAAATTTGATCCGCCGAGGCACACTCCATTGACTTCTTGTAATCCTCGCAATCGTTATCACCCTTGTGGTCCGGTAACTTCATCTTTAGATAACCTATATGACAATCGCTCATGAATTTGGCCATCATGGCCGTCCGAGTAGAGCATGATAACAGCTTTCCGGATCAACCACTTCAAATTCCAAGTTTTACGCTCTGCGATTATCTCTTATTATGCGAATAAGGCGTCCACTCGGACTTTACCAATGGGCTCACATGAAAGCCCGGCACTATCCCATGGAAAATTGTCCTTGTGGATTGCGGCATGTTACGTGATATGCCGAGCTTGTGCATGGTATCTTTGTACATGATGTTAATCTTCCATTATCAATGAGTACTTTTGAGAATTTCACGTTGATGCTTGGTCCCACAAATGTCGGATCCAACACTAGTGCGTATGATCCTGGACTCGGCATTATTCGGGTGATCTTTTATACTCCAAGTTATCTCTGGTCGACCATGGCTGGTATCTTGCACTTCTTTACTTGCATTTACTTCCATATGCCGGCAGACACTCTGTTTGTCCTGCTGTTACATTGTGAACACGCGAAGAAGGTGATGTTCTCTGTAATCATTGCGTCCGCATTCGCCGGATTTATCCTTCCGTCACCCACGGTTCATCACTTGATGCACCGCATCTCTCCGATCCGAGTTATCATACCTCGGAGGCGGCAACATCGATTGTTGCGTGTTCGCTCGATTAAGCTGCGGTGATGTTGTTGTTGCATCGATGGGGAGCTTGAACTCTGCCGGTTACCCATCGCATTTTCATCCAGCACATTGCGGGTTGTGTGATTGGCTGGTCTAGATGGGTTTGATGTGAAATTTACGGCTGGTCCAACATGGATTCAAATGTATACTTGACTTCTCTTGCCATTGCTTCTTTTGCTCTGGGGTCCATTGCCTTTTTCCGTCATTTCTTGCGGTCCACGTTGAGGTCCATTTTACGCCATGAGTTACTCGTGACTCGGCTGTTCTTGGGCCACGCCACACAGGCCGAATTATATCTATAATCCGGCCTCTCTCTTCTTCTTCCTCTAAAATCACGCCTAGATGATCCGCCAATTCTCTCGTGTATTGGTCTTCTGCTCACGATGATCTGCCGACATTAACTCTGGTTGGGTTGGATCACCCAAAGCATAGGAGTCCGCTATTCGATGGTTTACGCGTGTGGTTGGCATATCTCTGCGGCGTTGCCACGACACTGCGCCATAACGGCCTTGCGAACCAAGCGATCGCTTGCGATTCAATGACTCCTTCACATGAATTTCTTAGGTTACACCACCGAGTTAAAAACTCTCTATCTGTTTCATTCGGCCTCTCTGCTTGCATGGCTAGTTCTTGTGGTCTATTCGGTCTCTTGTATGTCTTTGGTAAAGTTGTCGACAAACATCTCTTCAAAATCTAACCAGCAGTTGATACTGCCTGCTGGTTGATTATTCAACCATACTCTGGCTGGTCCTTCCAACATCTGCGGGACATATCTCACCGCCCATCTTAAGTTGCCACCTGCTATTTTCACTGCGGTAGCGTAATCAATTAACCAGTCTTGCGGCTTGGTACTTCCATTGTACGTTTTTGTGCCTCTTGCCAACTGAAAATTTGGTACCGGTGGTTCGCCCATGATCCGTGGTCCAAAACACGCCGGACCGGTGGACCTTGCTCTTCCAACAGCTCGGACCGATATAACCGATCTAGCTTTACCCTTGCATCATTCTTTGGCAAATCTCACATCTGGATTCTATCCTGCATTCCATAATGATTGTTTCCACCTTGATTCGCGTATTCTACCTCTGAATATCCATCATTATACCTTTCATTCATCTGGTTGTGGCGAGCTGGTCTCACTTCTCTTTCCTGCCGAGGCTCAGGTCTTGGTTGGGGGTTGAGCGGCACTTCTCTCCTTACTTCGGCCGGGGTTTGGTTTTCATGATTGTCTCTTGCGGGTTCTCTCCTGCCGTACTCCCCATTACCTCGGCCTCCGTCCTTTTCCACATACGGCCGTGGTTTCTCTCCCACTGTTACCTCGGCTGCATTGCCTCTGTTCTCATTCGCCTTTCCCGCTATTGCGGGTCATACGGGACAATCGCTTGTTCCTCTTCCACGAGGTCACGCCTTTTCTTTTCTTGCGTTATTTCACGGTGATGATGCCGCTGCGGCGATAAAGCTAGTGCCCTGCTGAATGTACCATCCGTGAAGCCCTGGTCTCATGGGTTAACTCGAGCATTTCCTCATTTTCTTTGGTTCGCTATGCACCAGCTCATTCACTTTCTTCTTTGCTTTTGCCGAGCTTCCTGTTAACCCTTCTAATTCCAATGCTGCAGCATTCGCCGCTCTCGGGTTTTTCGCCGGTATTGTACCTGAAACCAAATCGCCTGATTCGGCTCTGTGAGCTTCATGCTCTTTGTTAATATCACTCATGAGGTTCTTTCCTCTTAATCTCAGTTCGTCCACTCGCTCGGGAGCAATATCAAGCTTGTTAGCTTTTGCATATTCTCTTAGGGTCCTGTTCAAGGATTCCCTCGAGTAGATACTTTACGGGCCTCTACGGCACCTTTTGCTGGTTTCCTCTAACTCTGCTCGAGCATTTGCGGATCAAGTATCGGCGCTACATGTGTGGTTAAGTTCTCTATAGTTGCACGAAGAATGTTCTCTGGTCTCTCCGCAGGTGGTCCTCTCACTCTTGGTGCCTTTGGGGTGGTGTCATGTAGCTCGGCGGGTTTGTCACGGTGGAATTACCTCGGCTTGTAGTGTGATCCTTGGCGGAGCTGTGTACTGCGGGGTTCTGCCTTGACCCGCAACGCCGCTCAGCGCTCTGCTGCGACCATCACCTCAACGCCGGGCCCGACGTTCTCGATGGACTCGCTGCGCTCGAGGTGGTTCACCGCAACAACAACTTGATGAGGATAAACATCGGAGACGTCGACGCCGACGTAGATCCCGTGCTCGCCCGGCGATGAAGATCCCGTTGCGGGGAGTTTTCCACAAGCTCTGCATTGTCTCGACATAGTCACGAGACCAAATCTGGACCACGCCGAAACAACGCTTCGCCGGTGTTGATGAAGTTTCCGTCCGGATCACAACTCCGGCTAACGCTGGCCCCATGGTATGGCGTGGTGGTGGCACGGCGGATGCCATGGGTAGGCTAAAGTATGGGGCCAATGGATGCCGATGGGATGCGGGAGGGAAGATGCAACTGTTTTTACACTCAAGCTGCCAAAGTGGTGAACTTTATTTCTCTCTTGATGGGTTACAAGTGCTCCTCGAGCTGTTTCTGGGGAACAACGTGAATCTCTCCCGACCTAACGTTGCTCAAAGACCTCTCCTCCTCGGGGTCCAGACTTCCCTTATAAAGGGTGCCTTGGGTGCCCTTAGGGTTGACGGCAAGCATATTCGAGGAATATGCTTGTCCCAAAGTAATTCGCGGCCTCCTTTCCTGTCTCCCTTCTCGGCAAAGTTCCAGGTGCCCCCATACGCATGCCTCGGGCTTCAGCCTTTGTCACCTCCGTGACCTTCTTACGCCCCTCGTCCTGGCCTCCTTGTCTCTTGCGCTTGGCCTGTTCAGATTCCTTTAGCCTGCAGCTATGGTTTGACCCTAAGCTTCTCCTTCTCCTGAAGCTTCGTTTAACCCGCCTTACCTCATGTTATTCGGCTCGTTCCTTACCTTGCGAAGATCATCTGGTTAATCCGGCCGAGTTTCTCATTAACTCGGCCAGGTAACCACTTGATACCTGTATACGTGCTTCTTGCTTCCATTCATCGGCCGACATATCAATGATTCGGCCGACCTAGGCCGTAGCTCGGCAACTTGACGGGGGCAGTACCTTTGTTTTTCCCCGTCTCTGACCTACCCGAGGTTAACCCCCCGACAAAGTTGCAAAAAAATCTGAGTCAAACTTTAAAAACTTTTCAAAGTCCCTGAACCTTAGAAATTTCCCTCTTTTTTCATGATCCATCTCAATCTTTAGATGCCACGCGGAGGAAGTGGTTCATCCCCGGACCCGATGTTGCAGATCCTGCAAATGTTGGTTTCTGACCGCGAAGCTGAAAGAGTTGAACGTCAAGCCAACCTAGCCACCCTTCAGCAGATAGCTCAGCTGGCCCACAACAATCAAGGCCAAGGAAATCAGGACAACCATGGATCTAAGCTCAAGAATTTCCAGAATACCAACCCACCTGTTTTCACTAAGTCGGAAGAGCCCCTAGACGCCGATGATTGGCTGCAAACCATGGAAAACAACCTAGAAGTCGCCGGAGTGGAAGCCAACGAGAAAGTTCTGTTCGCCACCCACTATCTAGCTGGAGATGCAAGAGCATGGTGGAATAGCGTTCGTGCAATGACCGGAGGACAGATGATGACCTGGGAGGAATTCAAGGTCAAGTTCAGCAGAACCCATGTGCCACCGGGTTTGATCAAGAGAATGAGAGATGAGTTCAGAGAACTAAAGCAAGGATGGATGACCGTAGTGGAATACCGTGACAAATTCTTGTCATTATCTAGGTATGCCCCGGATGAGATCGACACCGAAGCCAAGAAGAAAGAAAGATTCTTGAATGTTTTGCATGATGAGATGCAAATTGTGTTGGTCAATATCCCCTTTGTTGATATTGAAGCCCTTGTCGACTCTGCCCTCCAGATGGAAGGAAAGATCAACCAAGCCAATGAGAACCGCAAGCGTCGCATGATGCATCAGCCAGGAACCCATCATACCCCAAAGTATCGCCCCAACCTATCTCCAGGATTTGCCCCGAGAACCAACAGACCCCCGATGAACCGTTAGAACTATCCCAACCGTGGAAACCCGAGACCTGGAGGAAATCACAACAACCCCGGCAACTCTAGCAATTTCAACCGTGCACCACCCAAGTTCAACAACAATGTTGCCGCCAACACCAACACTGCCCCAAGGACTGGAAGCAATGATGTGCCTGTTGCAGCAAAGGACAAGTCGCAAGTAACTTGTTATGACTGTGGAAATAAGGGTCACTACTACAATGAGTGCCCCAAGAAGAATGCCGCAGCCCCCAATGCAAATGCCCATTTCAAAGAGCGTCGTGTTTAGCCGGGAAGAAGGTTTGCCCAGAATTCACTCAATCAAGCGGCCGTCTTTTTCTCATGCATGCTGAAAAAGCCCAGGAAGCGCCAGACATCGTGCTGGGTATGTTTTCTGTTAATTCAGTACTTGCTAGAGTGTTGTTTGATTCTGGTGCATCGCACTCATTTGTTACCGAAGAATTTGCATGCAGTAGTAATATTCAACCAACAAAACTGAAGCATGTTATGATTGTTCAAATCCCCGGTTCCACCACCAAAGCTAGGAAAATTTGCAAAGCCGTCCCTATCCAAATCCATGGCATAGATTTTTATGCTAATCTGATAGTACTCGGAACTAAAGGTTTGGAAGTAGTACTAGGAATGGATTGGATGTCCAAACATAAAGGATTGATTGACTGTGCCAAGAAAGCCATAATCATGACCAAGATCGGTAGGAATATCGATCGAGCATATATCCGAAACCTTACCTCGTCAATTCAAGTGCAACAAGAGTATAGCCCAACCTACCATTGACCAAGTCCGGATAGTGTGAATACCCGATGTATTTCAGATGTTTTGCACAGTATGCCCCAGGCAGGATACCAAGTTTATCATTGAACTAATCCCCGGAACCGGACCCATAGCCCAGAGACCATATAGTATGAACCTGTCTGAACTAGCAGAACTAAAGAAGCAACTGGATGCCATGTTGGAAATTGGATTGATTCAACCAAGTGCGTCACCATGGAGATCACCTGTCTTATTTGTGGACAAGAAGGATGGAGGTAACCTTTTGTGTACGGATTATCGAAAGTTGAATGATGTCACTATCAAGAACAAGTACCCATTGCCCAAGATAGAAGATTTGTTTGATCAGTTGACCGGTGCCAAAGTGTTTTCAAAGATTGATCTTAGAACAGGCTATCATCAACTTAAGATTCGTGCAGAGGATATTCCAAAGAATGCCTTTACCACCAGATATGGATTATACGAGTATACTGTCATGTCTTTTGGATTAACCAATGCCCCTGCTTATTCCATGAATCTCATGAATAAGATTTTTATGTACTTCCTGGATAAGTTTGTCATTGTTTTCATCGATGACATTCTGATTTATTCCAAATCAGAAGAAGAACATGAGCTACACCTAAGGAACATTCTTGGAACCCTTAGAGAGCATCAGTTGTATGCCAAGTTTAGCAAATGTGAATTCTGGTTACAGGAGGTAGGATTCCTCGGTCACATTGTACTAGCCGGAGGAATTGCCGTTGACCCTGCAAAGGTGAAAGATGTCAAAGATTGGCAACCCCAACCACTCAGACCCAAGTTCGTGCATTTCTCGGATTGGCAGGATATTACCGCAAGTTCGTAGAAGGATTCTCGAGTATCGCCAGACCCAGGACCCAATTGCTAAAGAAGGACAAGAAGTTTGAATGGACCGACAAATGTGAAGCGAGTTTTCAAGAACTCAAGAGGAGATTGATTTCAGCCCCAATCTTAATCATGCCAGATATCACAAAGCCCTTTGATGTGTATTATGACGCATCCAAGATCGGTATCGGATGTGTGATAATGCAAGAAGGCAAAGTCATATCTTATCTATCTCGACAACTGAAACAACATGAGCAAAATTACCCAACCCATGACATCGAAATCACAGCCGTAGTTCTAGCCCTGAAGACATGGAGGCATTACCTGATGGGAAACCGTTGTGAGATATATTTGGATCACAAGAGTCTGAAGTATATATTCACTCAGAAGGAGCTTAATATGAGACAAAGAAGATGGATTGAGCTAATCAAGGATTACGACCTGGACATTCACTATCACCCTGGTAAAGCCAACGTGGTAGCAGATGCCCTTAGCAGATTGCCATGCCGCTTGAACTCCATGATTTTGAAGGAGCAACCAAGCTTGCACAAAGAGATTGGAATTACTGAGTGAAGGATTTTTGGCTAGCATAGAACTTCAACCCACTTTGATCATCCAGATCAAAGAGGCGCAGAAAGGAAATGCTAGTACCGACGGAATCAAGCGTTGTATCGGTACAGGCAAAGTACCCGGATTTACCAAAGACGAAGGAGTTCTGTGGTACAAAGGACGCCTTTGTGTACCAGCAGATTCTGAGTTGAAAGAAGTTATTCTCAAGGAAGCTCATGATACTCTTTATTCTATCCACCCCGGAGGAACGAAGATGTATCAAGATTTGAAGGAGCAATTCTGGTGGCATAAGATGAAGAGAGAAATCGGAAGCTATATCGCCAAGTGTGATATATGTCAGCGAGTCAAGGCGGGACATCAAAGACTCGCTGGATTGTTGCAACCATTGCAAATTCCGGAATGGAAATGGGATTCCGTTGGAATGGACTTTATCACCGGATTGCCTACTTCTAGTAGGGGAAATGACTCTATCTGTGTCATAGTGGACAGATTGTCCAAAGTCGCCCATTTCTTACCAGTCAAGACCACATATCAGAGTTTGAAGCTAGCGGAGTTATACATCGCTAGAATCATCAGTTTGCATGGAGTCCCCAAGAACATCGTATCAGATCGAGGAACTCAGTTTACCTCGAGATTCTGGAAGAAAGTCCAAGAAGGTTTAGGAACCCGACTAGATATCAGCAACGCGTATCACCCTCACACCGATGGACAAACGGAGCGAGTAAATCAAATACTCGAAGATATGTTGAGAGCATGTGTGTTAGAGTATGGATCTAAATGGGAAGACTGTCTGCCGTTCGCAGAATTTTTATACAACAATAGTTATCAAGCTAGCTTGAAAATGGCCCCATTTGAATTCATGTACGGAAGGAAGTGTCGCACCCCTTTGAATTGGTCGGAAGTAGGAGAGAGTCAGATTTTCGGACCCGATATCCTACGAGAAGCAGAAGAGAAGGTTCACAAGATTCGTGAGCACCTCAAGACCGGCCAGTCCAGACAGAAGAGTTATGCCAAAAAGAGACGTCGAGACCTCGCCTTCAACATGGGAGACTTTGTGTATCTGAAAGTGTCGATATTAAAGGGAATGCAGCGTTTCCAACTGAAAGGAAAGTTAACCCCTAGATATATCGGACCCTTCAAGATTCTGAACCGTCGAGGAGAAGTGTCTTATCAATTGGAACTACCCGAGGAGATGTCAGCCGTGCACAATGTGTTCCATATCTCATTACTTCGCAAATGCCTCGAAGTTCTGGAGAAGACTGAAGTGTTCAAGAATATTGATCACCGGACCATAGAAATCAACGATGACCTGACCTACCCCGAAGTACCCATCCGTATTCTGGAAGAAGCTTTCAGAACTACGAGAACCCGAAGAATCAAGTTTTTCAAGATTCAGTGGACCAACCACACAGAAGAGGAAGCTACCTGGGAGCATGAAGATCACATCAGGACGGAGTTTCCTGATCTCTTCAAATCCTAGGTAATCTTTTCATCCTTTTCCAAATCTCGGGACGAGATTTTGTTTAAGGGGGAAGGTTTGTAACATCCCAAAAATATTAAACTTAAGTCATCAAACTCTAAGCTTCAAATTTAGGGTTAACAAAAACTTTTTCAATTAAAAATATGAAAGCATTCATATGTGTATGTATTAAAATTTGGATTCTTTTGAATTGCCATGGTTCTGTGTTTCTTTGCTTGTAAAATGAGTCTTAGGTGAAATAAACATCATCTAAACAATCCCCAAACTTTTCCCGAAGACAAAAAAATCAAAACAAACAAATTGAGTGAATGGTCACTTTAGCCAAATTAACTCCCATGCCTACTTTGGCTATCTCTAACTTTCAGAACTTAACAGAAACATGTATGGATCTTTGCACCCCTTGATAGTACTCATAATAAGGTACCAAGGCCCACTTTGTGATCATCCAAAAACATTTGAATACATGGTTTAAATGACAGTTTAAAATTGAATCTATTTCATATGGGAAGATCCCACTATTTCAAAAACCACTCAAACAAGCTTAATTTTCAAAACCCAAGCATCCACATAATTCTCAACACATGCCTAGCACACCCACCAAAAATCTTCTCAAAATTCAAAACTCAAGTTCTTGCGGCCATTTCATCAAACACTTGGAGACAACAAATCAAATTGGCCAAACTTCACTGTTTTGAGCAGTAATTTGGCTAAGCATTGTTCACCATTGATCACACTTGTCTCCCCCAGTGCCAACCAGTGCCTTGACCACCCCTAGCCCCTACCCTTTGCACCATGCCATGCCAACCCGAAGGAACCCTTGCCAGCCGACCATGGCTAGCTAACCAGAGCAAGCACCAAGCCTAAACACCATGTATAGGACACAGGCCACCGTCCACCGCCACCCCCTGTCCAGCGCTCGAACCCTGCTAGCCATTGGACCACACGCCCAAGCCATGCCAAGCTTCTCTGGGAGCATGCCGAGAGCGCACCAGAGCGCCACCCTCGACACACGCCCACAGCCGCGCGCCGCCCTCGCCGCGTGCACGCGTGATCACCACCGTCCCAGCAACCCTGCAGACACCCCCGTTCGCCGCCCCATGCCTCACAGCCACCGCTCGCCGTCGAAGATGCCGCCTCTGCCGCGCAGAGCACCGCACGTTCCCGACCAATTGCCACCGCCCCTACACACGCATTTAAGCTCTAGAGCATCCCAGGAGACCGCCTGTCGAACGCCAACCTCGGCCATGCCTCTAGCCGCCCGTAGCCGTGTCGCCATCGTCGCATGCCAATCCCTCTCGGTCTCG
This sequence comes from Avena longiglumis, assembly GCA_030063025.1. Taxonomy (NCBI): domain Eukaryota; kingdom Viridiplantae; phylum Streptophyta; class Magnoliopsida; order Poales; family Poaceae; genus Avena; species Avena longiglumis. The sequence continues at coordinate 493,896,577 of CP125973.1, read as the reverse complement.
CCGTCGGGGCTATAAAAGGAGACGATCCCCGCTCGATTTATTCACACCATCTCACTCCCCTCACCTCACTGATCCTTCCACCCCTTAGCCGGAGCAAGGCGAGCGGTGCATCGCCGGAATTTGGCCGGAGCTCGCCGCTGCAGAGGAGAAGAGGATTCGTTGATTTCATCCACCCCCGGAGCTGCCGCGACCACCCCTGAGTTCGCCGTCGTCGACTTCATCATTTGCCCGCCTCGCCGTCGTCACTGGAGCCCCGGTATGCCTCCTATGCACCCCCACTGAGCCGCTAGGGTTCAAGCTCGCCGGTGACCTGTTCATCGTCGACGATGACCCTCAGCCATCGATCTTCATTCTAATCCAACGCACCACATCGCCCCGTACCGCTTCGCGTTTAAAGAGCCACTGACCAGTAGACCCCCCATCGGTTGCGCCTCATGGAGTGACACCGGGACGGCCCAATAAGCTTTCCTTGACCCATTCGTTTGAATTTAGCTTTTTCTATTTATATTCAAACTCAGTTCTGTACCTAGTTTCAAAAATCAACCCAGTGCGATTCAGTGAACCAAATTGAATGAAACCAATTTTCTTAGAAAGGTATTGAAATGCTTAATCCAAGCCCGTTGGATTTAAATCATTTGGATCTATAGATCAACCTTGGTAAAAATAACAAGTCAGAAGCTTTTCTACATTCAAACATTTTTCAAATTTCAACCATAATAGCTTTTGAGTTGATTCCAACTCTCAAAAATTACATTTGATCATACCTTTCAGAATATATATAAATATATGGGTTTACTTACAGAAATAATGTTCAAGTAATAAAATAATGCCACATAGGCATTTCTAGCCACTTTAATGATTTATAATAAAAAGGTTAAACCTTATTAATTGTGACACCACTTTAAATCACATTCCCATGTACTGAAATATGTGGTGATGACATATGTCAACATGATCCCATGTTTGGTTTGGAGAATATTAAATCTTAATTAGTTTTTCAATGAGTAGAAATTACTTTTCTAAAAATAAATAAGACAAATTCTTTAATCTGGTAATGTTAGTGATGATGCTAGATCATCTATAGAACCCCTTTGTGTGATGATTGAAAGTAGTTAAGTATTGTGTGGTGATTGTGTACCTCGTATTTATTCATATATAGACGCTAGTACCGACCAAGGATACGAAGAGGAAGGAGGATACTACGAAGAATAAGCCGAGGAGAAGTTCAACCACTGCTCTGCACAAGGCAGGATAGCACTTACAAGATACTCTACCTATGCAAGCTTATACTGATACTGATGCAAGCCTTACTAATCAAGTTGACCTATGCAAGCTAATACTTGCTTGTTACCATGCCAACTATATGCCTTAAAAATATGTGATCATACTCCCTTGATAACCCAATCCTAGTTTTACTTGCAAGCTTTCTACTTTACTTCTTTATCAAAGCTATTACTTAGAGTCTACTTAAGTTACTTGTAGATTCTAGGAAGATAATTGAAGGTTGCATAAAGAGCATTAAATTTGGCCTAAGCTAGAAAATCTTGATGTCATCCTAAGGCATGAGATTGTAATTAGTTAAACTCCACTTGTTTACCACCCCTCATTAGTACTCACTCCCATTTGTAGATGCTAGTGATAAGCATAAAACTTGATCAACTTGAGATGGGAATACTTGGTGGAAAATGGTTATAAAAACCTTAGAATGATGAGTCATTCTATTGAGATGTTTTGACATGTGTTACGAACACCAGATGATTTAGAAAGAAGAAAATGTTGAGGCAGGAGCCTTTGCCCCTTTATAAAACTGATGGTTGTCTGGATGCGATACCATTCCAATTTTATCGTACAACCACAATACCCGAAAATTGTGTAGGGCTTGACTGGAACTTATATACCTTAGTATGGGTTCCCTCACGACCAAGGTCTGAGCTGAGGCTACCTTGTGAAGATTGTCCACCTGTGTAGTACCAAAGATGACAGTTGGTCATGGTTGGGAGACCAAACTCACAGGAGAGGTGCTTATACTAGGGCTTGTAATTGAAATGTTAGGATTGATTATCCGCATACTGAGTATGGTGAATTCAGGATGTTGACAAACTTACATGAGGATGTTTACATGGCTCTGGGATTAAAAATCCGGGTGTTGACAAACTTACATGAGGATGTTTACATGGCTCAACCGGGAGGTTTTGTTATGGAAGGAAAAGAACATTTAGGATGTCGTCTTAAGAAGTCCATTTATGGATTGAAGCAAGCCTCAAGGCAATGGTACTTCAAGTTTGATCAAGTCATAAATAATTTTGGTTTCAAGGAGAATGAAGTGGACAATTGCATTTATGTGAAGTTCAGGGGGAGCAATTTTGTCTTCCTGATATTGTATGTTGATGATATTCTCTTAGCCAGTAGCGATAAGAATATGCTGCTGGAAACTAAAAGGTTTCTCTCTTCAAAGTTTGACATGAAAGATCTTGGTGAAGCCGCTTATGTCTTAGGCATTCAAATTCACTGAGATAGATCCAAAGGAATCTTGGGGCTATCACAAAGAGCGTATATTGAGAAGGTACTCAAAAAGTTCAATATGCATAAGTGCTCAGCCTCGCCTGCTCCTATTGTCAAGGGCGATAAGTTTGGGACTTTCCAGTGCCCAAGTAATGATTATGAATCTGCGCAGATGAAGTCAGTTCCTTATGCTTTAATCATTGGAAGTATGATGTATGCACAAGTGTGCACTCGCCCTGACTTAGCATTCATAACCGGGATGCTTGGCAGATATCAGTCTAATCCAGGGTTGGATCACTGGAAGGCTGCTAAGAACTAAAGGCCTCATACTCACATATAAGAGAACTGATAACCTCGAGGTGGTGGGTTATTCAGATGCTGTTTTTGCGGGGTGTGTTGACACTAAGAAATCCACATCGGGTTATATATTCACCCTTTGCAGAAGGTGCTATTTCTTGGAAAAGCACCAAGCAAAGTGTTACTTCATCATCAATAATGCAGGCAGAGTTTGTGGCAGGCTATGAGGCAACCGGGCAGGCAGTATGGCTAAAGAATTTCATTTCGGGATTAAGGGTGATTGACAGTATATCTGATCCACTCACTCTTTTCTGCGATAATCAACCCGTAGTGATCTATTCGAGTAACAACAAATCAAGTGGTGCTGCCAAACACATTGACATCAAGTATCTTGTTGTGAAATATAGAGTCCAGGATCGGACAATAAGTATTAAGCATATAAGGACTAACGCAATGTTAGCAGATCCACTTACGAAAGGCTTGCCACCCAGTGTGTTTAAAGAGCACGTTGCTAACATGGGATTGACAGAAAGCTTTTGATCCTGGAATTGGGACCGTTATGACACCATCTCCCCATAAGCTAAGAAGGGTTCTTCTCTTCGATGGAATGATGTATTGTAGTCAATTAGTTCAATGGTACTTAACTGACCATTGCAATTTATTATCTCTGTATAAGTTTCAACAAAGAGCTGAGCTCATAAGTTTGTAATAAATATAAGTTTTTGGAGATTCTAAGTTAAAGAAGTTTTGTTTCGAAATAAAGTGGTATATTGTAGTAACTGGGTTCTGCGGTACTCTATGGCCGTTGTAATTCCGTTGTCTCGTATGATGTTTTGTTGAGAAATGAGTTTATAAGTTTATCCTTACGATCAAGGGGGATAATGTTGGATATAAGTAATCTGATTAGTGATATGCATGTTTTGTAGATCTAATAAGTTAAATTAAGGTATTTTAGGAGACTTTTAATTAAAACCATTGGATGCCCTGATCGGGGGCATCCTGGCCGTCCATCTTATGGTGAAGGTTTCCCTCTTGCTGGTGTTGCTATAAAAGGAAACTGAGAGCTAAAGCTAGGGTTAAGCTACTCTATTCTCTCTCTCACTCTTCCCTCACTTACCGATCAAGATTTCTCTCTCTCACTTTTCCCTCACTTACCGATCAAGATCAACACTAAAAGCAACATGAAGAAACCCTCACATCTACATCAACAAGGATCAGGTGAAGCAAACTAAGAGAAGGCCATGGCTGGACCTCCAGATCAAGATACACACTCCTGATCCTCATCTTTGTGGCTCAAATCTTGAGCTAGATGATCCTCATAGGATCTAACATATTCGACTAAACATGCACACAAAGAAGACGAAAAAATGAAAGCAATTATTCCTCCATTTGAAGATTTGAAACCCTACACCCATAGGCCACAGCTAAAGGATACCAGTACTTGTTCATTTCATTCATTCATTGCGACCAGTACGAAACTGCAAAAACTTAAACATGAGTCATTATTACAGCAGGTACGTACGACAGATCCAAGCCCAGGAACACATCAACACCAACAGTAACAACAACACAACCAGACCATCGAATCAAAGAACCAAACAAAACACAACCAGGCCTAACCAAACACATGCATGCATGCACGTCTTGCCGCGGATGTATAGCATATCTAGCTAGCTGGAGCCCTCGGATCTAGGCCTTGCTCCCCTCGTTGGCCTTCTTGAACGCCGCCGCCTGCGCGGCCGCGGCGCCGTCGGATCCGCCCGCGGCGGCCGCCATGAAGGCGCTCCTGACCTGGTCGGTGGTGTAGGGGAACCCGGAGCGGGTCATGGAGTTGAGCAGGGCCGCGGCGCCCTCCCGCAGCAGCGCGCCGGCGCCGTCGGTCCTCGTGTTCGCCAGTGCGTCCTGGATGCTCACGTTCGGCCCGCCGGCGGCGGATCCTCCCGCCGCGCCGAAGAAGTGGCTCATCGAGCTCGGCCAGCTTCCCAGCGTCGACCAGATCTGCATGGGGTGCGTCCTCCAGTAGCTATATATGGACAAAAACAAGTGCACCGTCATGTGTGGGCCCAAGATGTCAGTCATACACATTTGCTGGATGGAAAATGGCTTACTCGCATGTCCCGGCGCTGCTGGGGTCGACGGGGACGAGCGGCGTCGCCGTCCCGTGGCCGCTGTGCGACGGTGTAGATCCGCCGTAGGCGCCTCCATCGTGGGCAGGCGTGGGTGAGCTCCCGTAGCCACCGCCGGTAGACGGCGTCGGGGTGCTGTGCCACGGCGCCGCCGGGGTGGTCCCGCTCCCGTAGCCTCCTCCGCTGTGCGACGGGTCAGGGATCGAGCCGGAGCTTCCGTGAGAAGGCGGCGTCCCGTACCCACCGTGCGACGGGTCAGGAATCGAGCCGGAGCCGCCGTGCGACGGCGTGGTGCCGGAGCCGCTGTGCGATGGAGTCGAGCCGGAGCCTCCGTGGTAAGGCGGCGTGCCGGAGGAGCCTCCGTGCGGCGACGGCATCGGCAAGGTGGTGCCCGGGTGGCCGGGAAAGGAGCGCGGGTCGAGCGACGGCACGCAGTCGGGCTTCTTCACGTCATCTGCAAGAACGACCACGACATTGTCAGTGCAAAGCCGCTACCAAGTTTGCATCACGCATGGCTAGGCTAGGCCAGCTATCTACTGTCACAAAGAACACGAGATCGATGGATCTCCTCACCTTGGGTCGCCTTGTCCGTCGGGCTGCTCCTGGCGGAGACGGCGACGAAGGCCTGGATGGCCAACGCGGCGAGCAGGAGGCTCGCGAGGAGGGCTCTCTTCTGCGCCCCCATGGCCGCTAGCTTCTTCTTCTTCCTCCGATGCGCCGCTGCGGTGGTGCAGTGGAGTGGAGAGTGGTGGAGTGAAGTGAGTGGAGTGGAGGACACTGTCGAAGAGCGGGGCGTTTAAATAGCGGGGTGCAGAAGCTGCCAGACCGACGCGCCATGGGAATTGATGAGGTGCGAGACAGCGGGAGGAGGCCGCAGAGATGGCACCAGCGAGTAGTTGGCGAGGGCATTCATTGCGCGCCATCAGCTTCCCAGTGGCCATAAATTCGTTTGCCTCTCGGAGCTTTTGGTTCGGGCTCCAGCGGTCGATCCTGAGTCGGAGATGTGTATGCGCATGGCTTCAATTCTTGTGCTCAAGGTTGGTGGATAATCGGGCCCTAGTGTTGACCAAGCTAGCGATCAGTTTTTCCATTAGTAATCCGTCTTCGGTATTTCATCGAACAGGTGAGATGCACGTTGGCGCGTGCGCGCACGTGGTCTTCTTGCCAAGGCATGGCATGGTTTCTCCTAAGCTCAACGATATCGAGGATTAGCAGCATGTAATCCGGGCGAGTGCGACATGGGATGACGATAGGAGGATTTAAGACGACGGAGAGGTCGTGTGGACCGTCCAGAGGAGACCTGGACATGACCGTCCTATCCTATGCCGGCAGAGCACTCTATTTTGCAGGTAGCCTGCGATGGTGTAATTCAGAGACTCCAGATTAACCATTGAGCATCGTGACCAGAGGTTGCAACGTACTCCCTCGGTCCACAAATAAGTGTACTTTCGGCTTTATCTAAAATCAAACTTACTCCCTTCGATCCATATTAATTGATTTAAATTTATCTAGATATATGTAGATGTTTCTAGCACTAAAACTTGACTAGATATATTTGTATCTATATGAATCTAAGTTAACTAATATAGATCAGTGGGAGTAGTAAAATTTAACTAACTTTAGCAATATTTGTGACACTAAATTTGTACTACTAGATTGGTTTTCAACTTTAGTTTCAAAAAAAGGCCTTAAGCCTTGGAATGAAGGGAGTATTAACATCATAAAGATAGCAATTACATCCAACTTGCAACACCGTAATACGCTAATGGTAGTACGGATGCACACTGCCGAGAAAGAAAGAAGCTAAAAAGGTAAAAGTCTCGCTATAGATTTCCAGTTTTTTCAGCAGCAGCACAAACATCACCATGACAACACCTGAAGTTCAAGTTATCCAAAAAAAATGACGCCTTTAAAAAATAAACAGTGCACAAGCGCCGTCTTTGCCTGATAATAGATCTTAGGTTTTCACGCTGAAAGAAGTTCCCACTCTCGAAACAATACCTTTAACAAGGTAAGAAGTTCCCGTTCTTGGAACAATACCTTTAACAAGACCACTGATAGGCACAACCAATTAATGCCAGACTTTGGATTTTTACCTTGAAAGGTCAGACATTGAACTTCTCATGTGCTCACCCTCCCTGGGGGAACACACGATCGAATCCCATCCAATCCAGCAATCTCTAGCCCTAGTAAGTCGCCCAAGGGAGTTCGCCGGTAGAGCCTTCCGGAACTCGATACTCCGGACAGAACAAGTAGGACAAGCATCCAGTAGATCTTCTTATTGACACAATAGAAACCCTAGGACCGCCACCTTTATTCTTCAATGCAGACCGATAGGCCCCCAAGCCGCCATCCACCACCCAACAATGATGAAGGAGGTTGAGACAACATGTGGCCTTCGTATTGTTGCACATAGCCATGTAATATTCATTATTCAACAATGTATGCTATAATGGGACATGGATGCAGTGACACCCCCAGGATCAGGGCTAGACAAATCCTAGACCTCTGTCCATATAAGCCTAACCTAGATCTCGAAAGCATACAAAGAGAGAATAGGTTATACAACAATGATCATATGACACAAAAGTTATTATAGCAAGCGCATAACCGAGCAAAGAACCAAAATATTACAAGCAGAGGTCACTGACCACAAACATCAAACAACGAAAGACAGATTATGCAATTAAGTATAGAAAACTTAACAAATCCCTAAGAGGCCTGAAGCATAACGATGATGTCCCATTCTATAGATTCTAGGCTGCCAACCGGGAACCCCAAGCTACTCGTCGATGTCGATGCCGTGAAGAACTCTTCTTCTATGGTAACACTTACTCTGTAGCAAAAGTATCAACAAAGCAAGGCTGATTATAGGGTGTACTCCGCTAGACTTATGGCTGGTGGAGTTACTTTGCATAAAGCCAACTTTCTTTGTAAAAGAGGAGGAGTAGAATCTCGACTATATAGAACCATTTTAAAGGGGATAAGAAAACGATATCAATAGCTTTGATCTTCTTTTAATATCCAGCGATTCTTTATCAGCTGAACCTACCAACTAGGATCACACACTCGATGCCTGAGGAAGCATCCCTAATCACACTTTACTTAACTTGCCAAGTGTTATGATTAGGTTCAAGTTCTCTATGATCATCACGTATGTTCTCAAGTCGTCCATAACTGTGGACAAGGCGTTTCAAAAAGATTAATAACCCTACAGGGGTGTACAACTTACCCATACGTACCACCATTTTAGCCCTCTTCCTTGGAAGGCCGACAGAGGATGGTTGACCACGACCTTTACCTTGATTTTGCTGAGACCATGAGTCACGCACTAAGGAGATGTTGTCGTAACGGGTCGAGTCCTGAATCCGGTCCCTAAACATGTGCGCAGGGTTCAAGATTACGGAGGTCGCGCCTCTCTTGTTCCTGGCCATGCTTACCTACCTGTATGAATGCACCTCCTTCTGTTGGAGATATGCCCTAGAGGCAATAATAAATGTAGTTATTATTATATCTTTGTGTTTATGATAAATGTTTGCATTCATGCTATAATAGTATTAATAAGGAAACATTAATACTTGTGTGATTTGTAAACTCAATTTGAAGTCCCTAGTAAAGCCTCTATACATCACTAGCCTGTTGGTTGATAAATGATTGTGGTTTCCCTATCATGAACATTGAGATGTTATCAACAAAAAGATCATATCATTAGGAGAATGATATGGTGGACATACACCTATAGATAAGCGTAGCATAAAGATCAAGTCATTTTAATACTTCAATTGCTATATGCTTTCTGATACATAGTAACCTAATTCCTTCGACCATGAGATCATGCATATCACCTTTACCGGATGGATGCTTTGATGAAATCAAACACCACACCGGAACTGGGTGGCTATAAAGGTGGCATTGAGTGTTCGGAAAGTATTGGTTGAAACACATGGATCAAGAGTGGGATTTGTCCATCCATATGACGGATAGATATACTCTGGGCCCTCTCGGTGGAATGTCATCCAATTATCTTGCAAGCATGTGACTGGATCACAAGGGATCACATATCACGGGAACGAGAAAAGAGTACTTATCGGTAACGAGGTTGAACTAGGTATGCAGAGATACCGACGATCATAACCTCGGATAAGTAAACTATCGTGAGACAAAGGGAAATTGGTATCGTATGTAAGTGGTTCATTCGATCGCAAAGTAATCGTAGAAATATGTGGGAGCCATATGAATTTCCAGATTCCTCTATTGTTTATTTTCAGAGAAGTGTCTCGATCATGTCCGCATAATTCACGAACCGTAGGGAGACACACTTAAGGATTCGACGTGGTTTGAGTAGTTATGGAATGAATGAGAAAGATACCGAATGTTGTTCGGAGTCTCGGATGGGATCCGGGATATCACGAGGAGATCCGGAATGGTCCGGAGAATAAGATGCATATAAGGAAAGTCCCGTTTCGGAGTTGGGGAATGGTTCCGGTGTTTTCATCGGGAATGTTCTAGAAGGTTCCGGAATGTCCGGCACTCCGGAGGGGAAGGGGTACATGAATTTGTCATTGCAAGTTGGAATGATTGCATCATGTACTAAGTGTCATCGTTGTTCCAAATAAAGGATTAATTCAAATCCTAGTTTGAAAAGTCAAATAGATAGTTTGAAAAGTCAAACGGCTAAATTTGGAAAGAGGAAAAGGAGGAGGTGAAACCGAGTTGGGGAGTCCTCCTCCCAAGGCGCCACCCAAGCCGAGTTAGGAGGACTCCTCCTCCCTTGGCCACCTCCCTCCTATATAAGGAGGGGCAGGGCTCCCTCCTAGCACACACAAGTACCTCTCCTCAAACCCTAGCTTGGCGCCTACCACCATAGCCGCCGCCCCCCTAGGGTTTTTCCCTAGCCACCAACTTGGGGGTCCCCGGAACCCTAGCCGCCGGCTCTAGCACCTCCTCCTTGGTGTGTCTAAACCCTAGAGCACCGAGGAGCGCTCTCATACTCCACCATACTCGCTCCGGCTTAAGGCGAAGCCCTGCGAGATCTCCCCTCTACTTCTGGTACCACGCCGTTGTGTTGCCGGAATCGCGAGGAGAGTGCTACAACCTCCCATTTTCTTTGGAACAAGGGAGAGGAAGGTCTTCGTCGAGTCGATCAGCGTGTGACCGATTGCGAAGGCTACCGGAGCCTTGTTGGGAAGGATCGTCTCACGATCTTGAGATCGGGAAGAATCGACTACATCACCCACGAGAATCCTCTCTCGTTAAACACTTTGGAATCTTCGAGGGTAAGTTATTCCATCGACTCGTTGCTACAATCTAGTAGATAGATCTTGGCTTGTTTGTTTTTATGCGGTAGAAATTTTTTGTTTTACATGCTACGAAACCCTACAGTGGTATCAGAGCCGTGTCTATATGTAGATCTGTTGCACGAGTAGAACACAATGGTCATTGTGGGCGTTGATGCTTTTATTGTCGATTACTTCTTGTGTACTTTGCATCTTGCGGTATGTTGGGATGAAGCGGCCCGGGCTAACCTTACATGACATCGTTCATGAGACTTGCTCCACGCTTGACATGCAACTTGTATTGCATAAGTGGCTTTGCGGGTGCCTGTTTCTCCTAGCATAGTTAAGATCCAATTTACAACGGGTGATTAACAATACTAGTATCAATGTTGTGGCTCTTGTTCGTAAGTTAGAACGACACTTATTGAAAGCCCCAAGCCACGTAAAACATGCAAAGAAAGTAAAGGCGTCTAACCTTGTTTTGCAGGGGTGTGCAGTGATGTGATATGGCCATGATTGTGATTATATTTGATGTATGCAATGTTCCTTATTGTAAGTTGGCAACGGCGGAGAACCATATGGTTGTCTTTAATTTATGTTAAGACCCGGGTGTCTATTCAAAGTAGTTGTAATAGTTGAAGCCGGTGGACGAAAACCATGGAGAAGCGTCATTGACCTTGATGCAATGCCGGTGATGATGGAGATCATGTTCGTGCTTGAATATGGAGATCGGAAGCACAAAGAAGAAAGGCCATATCATATCACATATTATGAATTGCATGTGATGTTAATCCTTTAATGCATCTTGTATTGCTTAGTAGACGACGGTAGCATTATAAGATGATCCCTCATGCACATGAATTTCAAGTCATAAAGTGTTCACCCTTAGTTAGCACCATTGCTAAAGCTTGTTGTTTCGAAGCACCACGTGATGATCGGGTGTGTTAGATTCCGCAAGTGTATACAACGTGAGCAAGCCAGATTTGCTCATGCGGAAACTAAGGTTTGATCTTGACGAGCCTAGCATGTACAGACATGGTCTCGGAACACGGATCACCGAAAGGTAAAACATGAATCATATAGTAGATATGATGAACATATCGATTGTTCGCCATTGAAACTATATCAACTCTCGTGATGATCGGTGTTGATGTAGTGGATTTGGTTCGTGTGATCACTAAAACAATGTGAGGGATGTTGTTTTGAGTGGGAGTTCACCTAGATTAACTTTATTATTAATTTGAACTCAATTTGTCATAAACTTAGTCTAAACTATTGCAAATATGTTGTAGATCAATGGCAGCCCCTACCATCAATTTTAATGCGTTCCTAGAGAAAGAAAAGTTGAAAAACAATGGAAGCAACTTCGCGGATTGGTTCCGTAATTTGAGGATTGTCCTCACAATGGTAATTTGACCTATGTGCTAGATGCATTGGGTGACCCACTGCGGTGATGCTTCCGATGAAGTAAAGAATGTTTACCTCGCTGGAAGAATCGGTACTCCATAGTTCGATGTGCTATCTTGTATGGTTTGGAATCGGAGCTTGAAAAGGTTTGAGAATTCAGACCCATATGATATTGTCGAGGATCTCAAATTGATCTTTGAGACTCATGCGGCAATTGAAAGTTATGAGGCTTCGAAAATTTCTTTAACTGCAAGATGGAAGAGGGCAGCTCGGTGAGCATGTGCTTAAGATGTCAGGGCATAAACAAACTTCAAAGCTTGGGTATAGTGATTCCTAATGCTTTGGGGATTTCGTGTCCTCCAATCACTACCACCAAGTTACAAGAACTTTGTGATGAACTACAACATGTAGAACATGAACAAGCAGTTGCCAGAACTGTTTGCTATGTTAAAGTCTGCAGAAGTGGAGATCAAGAAAGAGCACCAAGTGTTGTTGGTAAATACGACCACCAAATTCAAGAAAGGCAAGTCTAAGCAGAAGGACACTTCAAGAAGGGTGGTAAGAAAGTTACCACGCCGAAGAAGACCAAGGCTGCACCTAAGCACGACATCGAGTGCTTTTCCGCAAGGGAGAAGGTCACTTTGGAAGCGGAATTGCCCAAAGTACTTGGCGGATTTGAAGAACGGCAACATCAAGAAGAAAGGTATATCGATATACATGTTATTGATGTGTATCTCACTAGTACTCGTAGTAGTGCAGGTATTTGATCTTTGGTTCGATTGCTCATATTTGTAACTCAAGCAGGTCTTTGCGAATAAACGGAAGCTAGCGAAGAACGAGGTGACGATGCGGCGTGGGAAAGCGGATCAAAGGTTGATGTGATCGCGGTCGGCATGCTACCCCTTCATCTACCATCGAGATTAGTTTTATACTTAAATAATTGTTATTTGGTGCCTGCGTTGAGCATGAACATTAAATCGGGATCTTGTTTATTGCGAGACGGTTACTTGTTTAAGTCAGAATAATGGTTGTTCGATTTATATGAGTAATATGTTTTATGCATATGCACCTTTGATAGATGGTCTATTCTTATTGAATCTCGATAGTGGAAATACACATATCAACAACATTGAGGCTAAACGTTTGAAATCAGCGATAATTCGACCTATATGTGGCAATCGTCGTCTTGGTCACATTGGGTGAAACGTATGAAGAAACTCCATTCGATGGACTTCTTGAATCACTTGATTTTGAATCACTTGAAAGATCTGAAGCATGTCGATGGGTAAAATGACTAAGACTCCATTTTACGGTATGATGGAGCGAGCTACGGACTTATTGGAAATCATACATACCGATGTGTGTGGTCCAATGAGTGTAGCATCATGTGGTTATCGTTATGTTCTTACCTTCACGGATGACTTGAGTAGATATGGGTATATCTATTTCATGAAACATAAGTCCGAAACTTTCGAGAAGTTTAAGGAGTTTCAAAGTGAGGTAGAGAATCAACGTAACAAGAAGATTAAATTTCTACGTTACGATCGTGAGGTGAATATCTAAGTTACGAGTTTGGCGAGCATTTGAAGAAATGCGGAATACTTTCTGATTGACACGCCGGGAACACCACAGTAATGGTGTGTCGAGCGTAATCGAACTCTCTTAGATATGGTTCGTTCTATGATGTCACTTACAGATTTACCGCTATCATTTTGGGGTTATGCATTAGAAACAGTCGTATTCACTTTAAATAGGGCACCGTCTAAATCCGTTGAAACGACACCATATGAATTATGGTTTGGGAAGAAACCTAGATTGTCGTTCCTTAAAGTTTGGGGATGCGAAGCCTATGTAAAGAAGTTACAGCCGGACAAGCTTGAACCCAAAGCGGAAAAATGCGTCTTCATAGGATACCCGAAGAAAAATATTGGGTATACCTTCTATCATAGATCCGAAGGCAAAATCTTCGTTGCCAAGAATGGATCCTTTCGAGAGAAGGAATTTCCCTCGAAAGAAGTGACTGGAAGGAAAGTAGAACTCGACGAGGTTGTCGAACCTTCTCTCGAAATTGCGAGTAGCGCAGCGCCGGAAGAAGTTCCTGTGGTGCCTGCACAAATTAGAGAGGAAGCTAATGATGATGATCATGAAACTTCGGTTGAAGTTGCTACAGAGCCTCGCAGGTCAACGAGAACCCGTACCACTCCAGATTGGTATGATCCCGTTATGAATGTCATGTTGGTGGACAACACCGATGACCCTGAGACATATGAGGAAGCAATGATGAGCCCAGATCCCAATAAATGGCAAGAAGCCATGAAATTCGAGATTGGATCCATGTACGAAAACCAAGTGTGGACTTTGGTGGACTTACCAGATGGCCGGAAGGCTGTCGAGAACAAATGGATCTTCAAGAAGAAAACAGATGCTGATGGTAATGTTACTGTCTATAAAGCTCGACTTGTCGCAAAAGGGTTTCGACAAATTCAAGGAGTTGACTACGATGAGACTTTCTCACCAAGAGCGAAGCTAAAAGTCTGTGAGGATTATGTTAGCAATCGCTGCATATTATGATTATGAGATATGGCGGATGGATGTCAAAAAAGATTCCTCAATGGAGACATTGATGAAGAGTTGTATATGATGCAACCCAAAGGTTTTGTCGATCCTAAAGATGCTAACAAGGTATGTAAACTTCAACGGTCCATCTATGGATTGAAGCAAGCATCCCGAAGTTTGAATCAACGTTTTGATAAGGTGATCAAAAGTTTTGGTTTTATACAAACTTATGGAGAAGCTTCTATTTACAAGAAAGTGAGTGGGAGCTCTGTAGCATTCTTAATACTATATGTGGATGACATATTATTGATTGGGAATGATGTAGACCTTCTTAATAGTGTCAAGGAATATTTGAATAATAGGTTTTCAATGAAGGATCTTGGCGAAGCAGCTTACATATTAGGCATAAAGATTTATAGAGATAGATCGAAACGCCAAATATCATTGTCACTGAGTACATATTTGGAAAAAGTTCTAAAGAGATTTGGAATGGAAGATAGCAAGAAAGGGTTCTTGCCCATGTTGCTAATCGACCTTGAGTAAAACTCAAAGTCCGACATCGGCGAAGATAGAGAAAGGATGAGTAAGACTCCTATGCCTCAGCCATAGGATCTCTAATGTATGCCATGCTATGTACTAGACCCGACATTGCATATCTTTAGTTTAACTAGCAGATATCAAAGTGATCCAGAGTGGATCATTGGACGTGATCAAAAACATCCTTAAGTACTTGAGAAGAACTAAGGATATGGTTCTTTCTTATGGAGGTGATGAACAACTCGTTGTTAATGGTTACACGGATGCTAGTTGGAACACCGATCCGGATGATTCTAAATCACAATCTGGATACGTATTTATTTTGAATGGTGCAGCGATTAGGAGGAGTGCAAAGCAAAGCGTTGTGGCGAGATATTCAACCGAATCGGAATACATGGCTGCTTGGAGGCTTCACAAGAAGCGATATGGATGAAAGAGTTCATTACTGAGCTGGTGTGGTTCCTAGTGCTGGACCCAATGTCTATCTCTTTGTGATAACATGGGCGCCATAGCCAATGCGCAAGAACCAAGGTCACACAAGAAGCTGAAGCATATCAAGCTACGTTTTCACGCTATTCAAGAACATATCCAAGATGGGGATATAAATATTTGCAAAGTACACACATATCTGAATGTGGCGGATCCGTTGACTAAACCTCTCCAGAGGGCAAAACATGACCAGCACCAAACTGCCATGGGTGTTCGGTATATTACCATGTAATCTAGATTAGATGACTCTAGTGCAAGTGGGAGACTGTTGGAGATATGTCCTAGAGGCAATAATAAATGTAGTTATTATTATATCTTTGTGTTTATGATAAATGTTTACATTCATGCTATAATAGTATTAACAAGGAAAC
Source organism: Avena longiglumis (assembly GCA_030063025.1). Classification (NCBI taxonomy): domain Eukaryota; kingdom Viridiplantae; phylum Streptophyta; class Magnoliopsida; order Poales; family Poaceae; genus Avena; species Avena longiglumis. Next base: position 493,881,016 of record CP125973.1, on the reverse strand, counting down.
ATTAATACTTGTGTGATTTGTAAACTCAATTTGAAGTCCCTAGTAAAGCCTCTATACATCACTAGCCTGTTGGTTGATAAATGATTGTGGTTTCCCTATCATGAACATTGAGATGTTATCAACAACAAGATCATATCATTAGGAGAATGATATGGTGGACATACTCCTATAGATAAGCGTAGCATAAAGATCAAGTCATTTTAATAGTTCAATTGCTATATGCTTTCTGATACATAGTAACCTAATTCCTTCGACCATGAGATCATGCATATCACCTTTACCGGATGGATGCTTTGATGACATCAAACACCACACCGTGGCGGGTGGCTATAAAGGTGGCATTGAGTGTTCGGAAAGTATTGGTTGAAACACATGGATCAAGAGTGGGATTTGTCCATCCATATGACGGGTAGATATACTCTGGGACCTCTCGGTGGAATGTCATCCAATTAGCTTGCAAGCATGTGACTGGCTCACAAGGGATCACATATCACGGGAACGAGAAAAGAGTACTTATCGGTAACGAGGTTGAACTAGGTATGCAGAGATACCGACGATCATAACCTCGGATAAGTAAACTATCGTGAGACAAAGGGAAATTGGTATCATATGTAAGTGGTTCATTCGATCGCAAAGTAATCATAGAAATATGTGGGAGCCATATGAATTTCCAGATTCCTCTATTGGTTATTGTTCGGAGAAGTGTCTCGATCATGTCCGCAAATTCACGAACCGTAGGGAGACACACTTAAGGATTCGACGTTGTTTGAGTAGTTATGGAATGAATGAGAAAGAGACTGAATGTTGTTCGGAGTCTCGGATGGGATCCGGGATATCACGAGGAGATCCGGAATGGTCCGGAGAATAAGATTCATATAAGGAAAGTCCCGTTTCGGAGTTGGGGAATGGTTCCGGTGTTTTCATCGGGAATGTTCTAGAAGGTTCCGGAATGTCCCAAGACCGAGGGGAAGGGGTACATGAATGTGTCATTGCAAGTTGGAATGATTGCATCATGTACTAAGTGTCATCGCTGTTCCAAATAAAGGATTAATTCAAATCCTAGTTTGAAAAGTCAAATAGATAGTTTGAAAAGTCAAACGGCTAAATTTGGAAAGAGGAAAAGAGGAGGGTGGTGAAACCGAGTTGGGGAGGGAGTCCTCCTCCCCAAGCCGGCGCACCACCCAAGCCGAGTTGGGGAGGGACTCCCCTCCCCCCCTTGGCCGCCGGCCCCTCCACCTATATAAGGAGGGGCAGGGCTCCCTCCTAGCACACACAAGTACCTCTCCTCAAACCCTAGCTTGGCGCCTACCACCATAGCCGCCGCCCCCCTAGGGTTTTGCCCTAGCCGCCGACTTGGGGGTCCCCGGAACCCTAGGCTCCGGCTCTAGCACCTCCTCCTTGGTGTGTCTAAACCCTAGAGCACCGAGGAGATCTCTCATACTCCACCATACTCGCTCCGGCTTAAGGCGGGCCCTGAGATCTCCCCCAGACTTACCACGCCAGTTGTCTTTGCCGAATCGCGAGGAGAGTGCTACAACCTCATTTGCCTTGGAACAAGGGAGAGGAAGGTCTTCATCAGTCTAACGTGTGACCGATCATGAAGCGCCGAACGCAGCGCCGGAAGGATCGTCTACGCGATCTTGAGATCGGGAAGAGTACGACTACATCACCCACGAATCCTCTCTCATTAAACACTTTGGAATCTTCGAGGGTAAGTTATTCCATCGACTCGTTTCTACAATCTAGTAGATAGATCTTGTCTTGTTTGTTTGTATGCGGTAGAAATTTTTTTTTCCATGCTCTAACAACGCTCACAAGCACAACAGATATAACAGCTCTAACAACGCTCACAAGCCAAACCTAGTTATGCTAGGTGTAGTGGATCAGGAAGTATAGGCTATAAAGGTAACATGCATCAGATAGGATTACTCTATCTATCGATAAAAGACTTTAGAATTGTATGCACATGGCAAGAATTGAAATGCTTGAAAACATAAGATTGTATCATGTGTGGGGTTATGCTTGCCTTTGCCTGTTGATATCCATTAAGCAGATCTTCGGACACCGGGTACTTGACTTGATTACAGTTGGTCAAATACTGATCTTCAATCTTTGATGATATTGATCTCTACCTTCGATGGTGTTGATCTCGGTCTTCAATATCGGACCCATTCTCGTATTCTAATTTCTACCGAGAAAAACCAAAACACCGAAAAGGAATGGAAACAATCAAAACATGACATTGATGCAATGCTCAAGCAAGAATGATGATATGACAAGTTAAAAGTTATTGAAATGACACCCTAACACATGCTTGGCAATTGAAGAGGCGTCCAAGGGGTGCAAACCCTAATTCAGGGGGAACCTCGGAATCACCTACGGGTTCATTTTGTTCTTCTATTTAACTTTTTAGTTGAAGTTGCATAAAAATGGATTATTATTACTTTATGGTGTAGATCTCCTTTTTATGAACATTTTTATATATTATTTGTATTTTTCTGATTTAAAATGAATTAGTTGTAAATTTATCCATTTTTACTTCATTTTAAATCATTTTTGGAATATTATAAAATAATTACACATTTTGGAAATACTTTAATATTTTTATTAATTAGAAAAAAATTCTGAAAAGATTTATATTATATAAATACGGGACCCACATGTCAGAATTTATATAATTACATAAATTAATTACTGAAAATATTAAAAGAAAAGAAAAGGGGAAAATGACATTAGCCTAATGTCATGATGACAACATCGATGCCATTGCTCCTAGATCAAGCTCGAGGCTGGCGCTAGAGGTAATGCGGGGATGGGAGGAGGGGCGCGTTCGACGCGGTGGCTCACACTGCACCATATAGTGGAGGCGTGATGAGTGGAATTTATGCACACTTTTATAAAAGTATTTTATGCATATCAACCACCCATCTCATGCTTTATCTAGCTGCAGTTATGCCAAATATTCATGGTTTTTGTTATTCATTCATTTTCATATGAGCATTGCACATTTAGTAGTTTAGGTAGAATTTTATCCCTCTTCCTTGTCTTTGACATATGTGTAGGTGTTGATGATGATTATGGATAAAACAAAGGCAAAAGAGAGCATAGTATGGAGGAGCTACATGGACCAGACTTGGCCATTTGAGAGGTTGAAAAAGTGAATTTTTCCAACTTCTCCAAATAAATATCCAAGGACACTGGATTGTATCCCTCTTCGATATGAATCCAACGAGCCCAAGAACACCCTAAACGGAGTTTGTATGAAGAAATGGCAGCCAAAACACTGCGGAATCCGAAGGTTCAACGACCAACTATACGGCCGAAGCGAAAAATTCCCGCCATATAGTTTGGTCGTATAGTTGGTAAAAAGGTCACAAATGACGGGATTCGCCCCCGGAAGCTCCAGAACCTTCCCTAAGTCATATGACGGTATTGGGGGAACCCTAGGGCACCCCCAAGGCCTATATACCCCTTAAGGGAGAGGAGCCAACCCACCAATACACCATATACAAGATCTAGATTCCATCTACCACCTCCATGGCGGTGCCCTGCCACCGTGCCGCCTCCATAGCCTCTACAGATCCACCAAGATCTAGATCTCCGTCAACACCATCAAGCCATCCAGGCAAGAAGAGGAGGCGAAGGAGGACGTCGCCATCACCACGTCGACGCCACCATCACCGCGTCATCATTACCATATCCATCGCCGCTACTCCTTCATCCTTCCCCATCATGGTCTCCGTGATGGGTTGTAATATGTCTTGAACCCCCTTTTATTAATGTTGTGATGATTTGAGTAATTGAAGTGTGGTGTGTTCTTTTTTAATTAATATGTTTGTGCTTTCTCTTTACATTGTTCTATTCATGATATTATTCTAGTGATTGGAGACGTCCAATCCATTGTTGAGGAATTTACTAGGGATTTACTGTGTGTCACAAAACTTACCATTAGTCTCTGATCTTCCATGGGTAGAACTAATAGGCTATTTTCTATAAGTGATTTGCGGAGGCAATAGCTGCTTAGGATGCACTGCCCAAAGTTCTCCCAAGATCACTCATGATATAGATAGGTATAGTGTTGCGAATTGCTTGACCCCAAAGTGACAGACGGGATATCTTGTGACTAACACACTTGCTTAGGAGAATGGTTGTCCATAGAACTTAATGCCTTTGCTCTGGTTTACCTTAATGCTCTTGTTACCTTAATACACTATTTTCTTACGAGATGACCCATGTCTAAAGAGGGTGTGGTCAATTGAGTTCTGGTTGCCACTTACCAACGGAGGGAGACAACGGTATTCGAGGGACCGCCACAAGTACAGTTTATAGCTATTCCATAAGCACTTATCATGCACACCAGTATACACAACATTACTTAAGGAATCATAGCATTAATATTGCATCTCATTGCATTCACTTCTTTCTAGTTTTACTTTCGTTCTAGTTTTCTTCCAGTCCTAGTAGTAGTTGTTACAAATCATCTTAAATTCATTTATCCTAGTAACTTATAGAATAGGCTATTTCCAAACCACGGTTTGGGTGCAAACTGATGCGTGCACCCAGTGTTGATGTGGGACGCTTCGTTGGAAACCCCAAGAGAAAGGTGTGATGAGCACAACAGCAAGTTTCCCTCAGTAGAGACCGAGGTTATCGAACCAGAAGGAGGAAGGAAACTTCTCAAAGGTGTTGCAAGCAACGTGGAAACCTGCACAACACAAACTCATGACTTTGCCCCAATGAATTAGTGAGGTTTTCAAGCTCACTGGTTTGCTGTAACAAAGGATTAACTGTATGGTGTGGAAGGTGATAAATGGTTTGCAGCAAGTAAACAGTAGAAGATGTATCAATGGTAAAGATTGGACCGGGGTCCATAGTTCACTAGAGGTGCTTTCCTTAGAGAAACAACATGGCATGACGGGTAAACAAATTACAACAGGGCAATTGACAGGGACTGAGCAAGGCATAACAATGCAATACTAGACAAAAAGATCCTATGAGATTCGATTGGGCAATACAACAATACACATAGAGCTCCATCCAACTTCATCTATGACTAGTAGTCCACCTTTAGGTTATCTTTCGAATCCCCTCCAGTATTAAGTTGCAAGCAACAGACAACTTATTTAAGCAAAGTGTGTAAGGTAAACAATCCACTTGTTCCATGAACAAGGGACCATTATTTTCTCCCTAGTGGCAACAACACATCTACAACCGAAGAGATTTCTGTCACTTCCCTTGGAAACTAGAGGCATGAACCCACTATCGAGCATAAATACCCCATCTTGGAATCATTAGCAACTACTTGGCCAAGATAGCTACTAACAACGAAGAGCATGCAAGATCACAAACAACACAGACATGATAGAATCAATAAGACAAAACCATTAAATAATCTCAATATCCATCGAATCCCCACAAAAACAACATGCATGATTACAAATAGATTAGATCTTGATCATGAACAGATCTTACAAGATATATACATGATAGCACAAGGAGGAGATACAACCATCTAGCTACTACATGGACCCGTAGTCCAATTTGGAACTACCTGATACGTCCAAAACATATCTACTTTCTCGAACACTTTGCTATTGTTTTTCCTCTATATTTGTGTGATTTGGATACAATTAACACGGACTAACGCTGTTTTCAGCAGAATTACCTTGGTGTCTTGTTTTTGTGCAGAAAATGAACTATCAGGAAAACTCCCAGAAAATATGCCAAAAATTATATTTCACCAGAAGATCCACGAGCAAGGGAGATAGGAGGAGGCACAGGGGCCCAGACCCACCCCAGGCGCGGGCCCACTGACCCCGCGCCTAGGGGAGGTCTGGCCACCCCAGGCAGCTCCTTGGCCTCCTTCCGCGCCTATAAGTTACCTTCTGACCTAAAAACATGGGGGGTTTGATAGTTTTCTAGAAAGAGTTCTGCTCCGCCGCCACCAGAAACCAAGATTCGGATCCAGAAACTCTGTTCTGGCACCCTGCCGGGACGGGGAATTTGGAGAGGATCATCGCCATCATCATCACCAACGCATCTCCATCAACCACCGATGTTTCCCTCATCCATGAGTGAGTAATCCCTCGCTGTAGGCTTGGGGATGGTAGGGATTGGATGAGTTCTATCATGTAATCGAATAAGATCTTTTAGGGGCATAGTGCCTAGTATCTCTATTAGTGCTATTTGACTTTGTTGCAAATTGTTGTGCTTAATGCTTGTCACTAGTGCCCGAGTGCCATGATATCAGATCTGAACTTATTATTGAAACATTATGATAGTATTGTTTGTGATCTTATCTGCAAGTTATGTACACATATCATTGTCTGGATCCAAAGGCCCCAAAGTGACAATAATTGGGACAACTAGAGGGGATGGATGTGGTGTGAGGATCACATGTGTTCATGGAGTGTTAATGCTTTGCTCGTGTGCTCTATTAAAAGGAGCACCTTAATTGCCAGTAGTTACCTAGAGGCCCCGCTGCCATGGGTTGGCTGGACAGAAGATATTGTGCAAGTTCTCATTGCAAGCACGTATGACTATATTTGGAGCACATGCCTAGGATTGTTTAGTACTTGGATGCTTGTTATTATTTTATCTGCAATGCCCTAGTTCTTTGAAGTTACATGTTTAGACTCGTCCATGCAACGCCCGTCCATCCATCCCTATGCCTAACGCACTCGAATCCTACTATTGTCGTTATTGTTACTATTGATATTGTTTCACTACTGCTATTACTTTGTTGTTGCTACTATAAACTATTGCTACTGATAAACTCTTGTGAGCAAGAGCTATTTCCAGGTGCAGCTGAACTGAAAACTCAGTTGTTAAGGCTTGCAAGTATTCTTTGGCTCCCCTTGTGTCGAATCAATAAATTGGGCAATACTACCCGCGAAGACTATTGCGATCCCCTACACTTGTGGGTCATCAAGACTATTTTCTTGCGCCGTTGCCGGGGAGCATAGCTTTATTTGTAAGTTCACTTGGATCTATTATTGTTTACTGCTCCTCCTTTCATTATGGGAAGACTCGTGATGGAAAGTTCCCTATTTTACCATCCACTACAAGAAGAGGTACAGTCCTAAACACCCATGTTGCTCTTGATTCTCCGTCTGTTATAAGTAAGCTTGTCACACCACCACCACATACTCATGCTACACACACTGCTACTACTGCTGAATCTGAAACTGCTTTTGATGCTCATGATGTTACTTCTACTGTGCTTGATGCGAGTGGTTCATTAGGTCCTTTTCTAGATGCTATTATAGCTAGTCTAGGAAATACCAAAACTCCTAGTGAATACACTGTTACACCTATTAGCTCACCTAAGTCTACTGAGAGTTATGATATTAATGATGGTTACATTGAGCTCACTGATGAATTTGTTGAAGAGTGCCGAAACACACATGGTACTAGTGGTATGAAGAGTCTCCTTGCTAGACGTACTATTATGCCTAAGTTGTCCTATGATCCTAAGTTTGCCACTTCTCCCACAGATATTAAAGATGAAGATTATGATTTCTCTCTTGATTTATCTTATCTAGACATTGTTGAGAAAGAACCTTTTTGTGGTACTGAAAATGAGAGTGATGTGGCTCATATGAATGAGCTTTCTACTATGAGTTCTTTGTTCTTTGATGATTTTAAAATGCGCAAGTACTTTGTTGATAAGCTCTTCCCCTTTTCACTAAAAGGAGAATATAGGGCTTGGTTTAATAGATTACCTCCTGGTTCCATTGATAGCCCTGATTGCTTGGTTGCTTCTTTCTTCCATAAATATTTACCTCCCAGTGCTAGACATGTTGCTTTGCAGAGACTTTTTGATTTTAAACAAGGAGAAGAAGAGAAATTGCCTGAGTCATGGAAAAGATTATGTTCCTTGATTCTGCATATCTTGGATGTCCATTGCCTAAGAATGAGCTTCTTGGTATTTATTATAATGGACTAACTGGTGATTCTAGGACCTACCTAGATAGCTTTGCTGATTGTGTTTTCAGGAAAATAACTCCTACAGATGCCGAAGAATTAATGACTAAGATAAGCAAGAATTATGATGATTGGACTTCAACTGAGCTGAATACACCTGAGCCTATTACTCCTGAACCAATTGTTCCTGAACCAGATCCAGCACCAACAACAAAGAAGAGGGGATTTATTGCATTAAATGATGAAGTGATGAAGGAAGCTAAGAAGTGTCTAAAGGAGAAAGGTATTAGAGTTGAAGATGTGAAGAATCTACCTCCTATAGAAGATTTATGTAAGCCAATTCCCCACTCATCTACTATTGAGGTACACTCTCTCCAATTTAGTGAAGGTGATATTCCTTATGGTAAGCCTCCTGATCAGTGCTTAGAGGAACTTGACACGTTTATTGTTAAATAAGGTAATTTTAATAAACAAGTTCAGAATCATTTATTGGAAAACTCTAGGGCTATCCATGAGTTGAAAGATATTGTAGAAAGAACTTCCAATGATATTAAAATTCTTTGTAAACACTTTCAAATGGTTCAAACTCAACTTGATCAACTTGCTAAAGTACAAAAGGATATGCTAGTTAATGCTTTAGGAAATAAACATGCTTATGGAATTAGAACTAGGAGTGGTGCAGCTACTCAAGATCCTTTATATCCTGAAGGACACCCTAAAAGTATAGAGCAGGATTCCCAACAAGGTGAGGATAGTGGTAGTCCTCATAAGAGGAAGAAAAAGAAACATAAGAAAGTTGAGGAACCACTTGAACCTGCTGTAGATCCTAATAGTATATCTGTCTCTGAAGCTGACACTAAGAGTGGTAATATTGGTGAGTCTCCTGACAAGCAGGAAGATGAGGAAGAACCTGAGAAACACACTAAGAACACTAGGTACACAAAGGAAGATTGTATTGCTAATAAACATGGTAAAGAGAGAACCTTGGGTGCAGAAACCTATGCCTTTTCCAGGTAAAAAACACAAGTCTAAGGAAGAGGAACACTACAAAAAGTTTTGTTAGTGGATGAAACCTTTATTATTCAAATTCCTTTGACTGATGCTATTAAATTGCCTCCTTATTCAAAGTATATGAAGGATATTGTCTCTAATAAAAGGAAAATTCCTAATGAGGAGATTTCTACTATACATGCTAATTATTCCTTCAATGGTAAGGTTCCAAAGAAACTTGGTGATCCAGGTATACCAACTATTCCTTGCTCCATTAAGAATAATTATGTTAGAACTGCTTTATGTGATTTGGGAGCTGGAGTTAGTGTTATGCCTTTTTCTCTCTACAAGAGGCTCCAGCTAGAAAAGTTGATACCAACTGATATATCTCTGCAAATGGCTGATAAGTCAACTACTATTCCAGTTGCTATATGTGAGGATATTCTTGTTCAAGTTGCTCATAATTGTATGGTTTTAACCGATTTTGTTGTGCTTGAAATGCCTGAAGATGATAATATGTCTATTATTCTTGGGAGACCTTTTCTTAATACTACAGGTGTTGTCATCAATTGCAATTAAGGAAAAGTAACATTCAATATTAATGACAAAGATCACACTGTTTATTTCTCCAAGAAGGTTTTTAAGAGATATTGCCTGAATTCTATTGAAAATATTGAGGGCATCAAGTTTGGAGAAATATATTGTCCCATTCCACAAGAAAATTTTGAAACTATTATGATTGGGACCATTTCTATCAAGTATGAGGTAACATAATCACCTTGTGGAATGCAAATTTTTGTTTCATATAAGATTGTTTTGGTAACAAGACTTGATCAACCTTGTTAACAAAAGGATTTTAATGAACAAAATAATGTTTCCACTATGGTTATACTTGCTTTCTTTTTCCTTTCTCCTTCCTAGTCTTTGCTTTAGCTTTAGTTTTGCTAGTTGTTTGCTTGTTTGGTTTTCTTAGCGCTGTTGTAGTTTGTCTTTTGGTTTGCTTTTGCTTCTTCTGAAAAAACTGTTTCTGCGAGAAAATCAATTTTCATACCATGAAAATTGGCCAAAAATAAAGTTTCCCGAAAAATCCCAGAAAATTCAAAATAAATTTTTCCTTGAAAAAAGGGGTAGAGTGGCACCTGAGATGACCCAGGGGTCACCCCTAGGCCCCACACCCTTGGTAGGCGCGGCCTACCTAGTGGTGGCGCCTAGGGGGATCTGGCCCACCTGGGACCCTCTAGGCTACCTCCTCAAAGCCACCTTCTTTCTCTCTCCCGAAAAACACCGGAAAACTTTCTCAAGCTCGAGTTCTTGCTGTTCTTTCTCGCGATTTTCGATCTCCTTGTTTAGCCCATCTCAAGTGCTGATTTTTGGAGGGATTGCTCCTTGGTATGTGCCTTCTCCACTTGTCCAATTAGATTTGTGATTGGTAGATTATATCTTGAGTATTTTGCTGCTATAGGTGACAGGTTGTTTGAGCTTGCATGCTTGTTATATGCTTAGAAACTTTGTTTTTATGCATGTGTAGTCCTCTAGCAAGTTCCTATAGTATTTGCTCATCATTTATCAACTTAGAAATCACTTGGTTTGATGGTTGTTTAAAATTTTAGGAAAGGGAAGTCATGGACCACCACACCTTTGGTGACATTTTGAGAGTGATGCACCTAGAAGGGAAAGGCTTCCAAGGTCATATACCAGTTCTAGACCCTCATACAATGAGGATCTCATCACTCCGCGATTTGGTTACGAGGGAGATGAAGGGGATGCGCACCCCTCCACCTTTCCTTGCCAAACTTTCTTGCGAGCTGCTGGGATTCTTAATGATTTCATGGATTTGATTGAGAGGGCTGGACTAACAATTTTCATGCAGGATGAGAGTGCACAATATGCTTTGCTTACTAAAACATTTGTGGAGAGTTTCTCCTTCACCAATAGTTTGTTCAATCCTTCTGTGTCTTTTAGACTTTATGGCAGGGCTCATTCTATGTCTTTGAAGAAATTTTGCAAGGCCCTGGGACTTGGTACAAATGGGTCATCAAAGAAGATTACAGCTCTTCGAGTTGATCTGTTAGAGCTTTACCGAGGAATAACCAATGATGATGACCGCAGAGCTCAACGAGGGAAGATAAAGAATATACAACTTCCAGCCATCAGGTACTTCACCTACTATCTTACCACCGGTGTTCTTGGTAGGGAGAACACTAGTAATATATCCAACAATCAATTGGCCTTCTTAGCTGTTGCACTCTACGGTGAGGATAAGTATAATCTTGGTTCCCTCATTGCTCGTCGTTTAGCTGCTAGGGGACCCATTTATGGGGGAATTATTGCTACTCGTATCACTGCTGCCTTGGACATTGCTGTTGATCCACATGATATAGTTTTGGCTCCTCTGAGGCTTGATCTTGTTGCCATGAAGGCGCACCACTTTGTCACCTCTAGCTCTACTATTGAGAACTTGGTTTATAGAATGATGTTTACTAACGGGGAAGAGAGAGAGATCCCTCTACCCCAAACCACTTTTCTCAGTATTTCTCAGGGACCTTGGTCATGCACAAAGGCGGATATGGATGACAAGCTGCGCTCTATCAACTTCCACGAGCACTATCAGGAGGTAGCACCCTCATATGACTCCGTAGTACACTACACAGGGGAGGCCTAGAGCTCGTACCAGGACGAGGGAGCTTCCTCGACATACTACGGAGGTGCATCTACTTGGACACCATGGGATTAAGCCCCACTTAGGCCAAAAGCCTAAGCTTGGGGGAAGGTATACCGACATCACACTCATCTATATATCATGTTCGGTCGGTTCTTTGTATATCCATTGTTTTTTCTTTCTTTTTGGTTTTTGTTGCTTCTTTCTCAAAAACCCAAAAATACCAAAAATATTTTCGTTGTTTCTCTTGCTTTGTTTCTTTGCTTTGGTTTGCCTTAAAAGAAAAATCCAAAAATATTTTGCCTTGTTTTTTCTTTGTTTGCTTATTTCTAAAAAATCGAAAACACCAAAAATATTTGTTCTTCTTCTTTGGTTTTGTGAGTTCTTTGCAGGGTTCAGCCGTCCTTAATGGATTTTGGTTTCATGTTAATTATTCATGTCACACAAGTGAAGGGCAATAATGAATATTAAGACAACTTGAGGTGTGGTAAGAGGCTGGTAACGAACTCTATTTGTTTCATTTTTGTACATATACTCATCATTGTGAACATGCTTAGCATGTTTGTATAAGGTGTATGTCATTATGGATGCTTAGTAGTTCTTGCTTGTCTATGATGCTCCAGCTTGCTAATAGTTTGTAGCAGGTCATATGAGTGTTTCCTTGCATTGTTTTATTCATACTTTGGTATGACATTGTGGTATCCTCCTCTGACTGTTCATGTGAATCGACTTGGCACATACTCACGCATGCATATGACTAATCAGTAGTCAGTAAGCCTCGATGATTTATTTTGCCTCAGAGTTCTTGTATCACTTTCATGTCATAATTAGTCCTGTTTTGTTGCAAGCATGATTATGACAGTTATTGCTCTCTCGTTTGTCGCTCCCTCCCTATTGCTAGCATTCACTTGCACTAAGTATGTGCTCTACCTATGCTTCCAACTCACCAAAATCAATATTGCCAGCTGTGTCCACCATACCTACCTATTAGCATCATTTGCTATTTCAGTGCATATTCCATATGCCCTGTTTTCTTCCAAAATAAAATGTTTGTCTGTTTTGACAAAGTTAGTTAGTAAAGCTCTCACGAACTTGATGGCACACTTTATTCCTTGCACTTAATAATATTGAACCATTGTGACTAGTCCATGAAAGTTATATGCTTGCTTATTATATACTGGGAGTCAGCAGAACCGTGCTGTCACGAGGAACTCTTTCAACACTTTTTGGATATCTCATCCAGTTGATTCCTTGCTCTTTTGTTTATGGATGTCGACGATGTGAAATAAAAGGGGAAGTTGTTAGTTCATGGAGTTTATACATTGTGTTGGAGAAACGCCTGGGCCGCTAGCCTAAGCCATGCCTAATCATGGTGGAAACTTGCAGCATCACTGTAATGAGCATCTATGAAGCATCCTCAATAAAAAACTATGCATATGGTAAATAAAAAGATTGCTGAGATGCTCATTGTCTGCTTGCCTTGTCATTTTGGTTATGGGAAAGCTCATGTACCATGTGCAAGGGGTACCCCGTTGGCGGTTCTCGATGATATGCATGTATTTACAATGACAAGAACTTTCAGGTGACCAAAGTTGAGTAGCATGCGGAGAGACCCTCGTACTCAAGGGACTTGAGATTTCCAGTCTATGGTATGTCAAGCATATGATTCAGAGTGGACCTCACTTTCACCTTAACCACATGAAGATGCCTATGATAGGGGCAATGAGAGCTCAAAGCTAATGAGTACCTTCCTTTTAGCATTGGGAAGCCTTTCAAACCCTCACAAAACCGTTTTCACAACCTTGTTGAGTCACCACTTATTCTATGAGCACCTTATTGAGATCATAGTTGTCATTCTTGTGTTTGTTCCAAAACTTGGTTAATTATGTCATGACTTTGATGCTTGTATCTCTGATATCTTTATCTCTAGTCTTAATGTGAACTTCAGAGGTGCCTCAACATTCTTATTGTGCTCTTCAAACAAAGGCAAGTGAGATACCACTCTATCATACCTTATTATGAGCATTGCAATGTTGCTTATGTTTATATTTCATGCTACTTATTATTATTGAGTTGGTTTCTCTTCATAGCTTGCAATCACTATTGAGTAGACCTAGTTGCATACTCCTTATTATGAATTGTCTAAGCATCTACTCCTGTGCTGAGAATAATTACATCATATGAAGCAAAGTGTTCGTGGAAGTTCTTTTATCGCACTCGGTTTTCAACTGAATTGCTTGAGGACAAGCAATAAGCTAAGCTTGGGGGGAGTTGATACGTCCAAAATGTATCTACTTTCTCGAACACTTTGCTATTGTTTTTCCTCTATACTTGTGTGATTTGGATACAACTAACACGGACTAACGCTGTTTTCAGCAGAATTACCTTGGTGTCTTGTTTTTGTGCAGAAAATGAACTATCAGGAAAACTCCGAAAAATATGCCAAAAATTATATTTCACCAAAAGATCCATGGAGCCAGAAGGGGAGACAGAGAGGAGGCTGGGGTTAGACCCACCCAGGCGGGCCCACCGACCGCGCCTAGGGAGGTCTGCCACCCAGCCGGCCTCCCTCCGCGCTTATAAGTTGCCTTCTGACCTAAAAATAGGGGGTTCGATAGTTTTCCATAAAGAGTTCCTGTAGGGGTCCCAACCTAATAAGGTAGAGTCCTCCTGTGTTTTACAATGCTAGTCCCTGGATCAATAGCTAGCATCCACAGTTAAGATGTAATATCAAGAAACAAAGGTCATAATATAACTTTATAACCAGGAATACATAATTTTTATTACATCTTACATAGCTCATTGGCTATTACATTATATTGCAGCGGAATAAATATAGTCATGGGTCCTTCATCTTCAAAGTGCCACAGGCAGATGTTGGTTGTAGACTTTGTAATCCTAAACAATTAATCTTCACTAAACAATCAACCTGCAACATACAAGTTACAGCCACAAAGGGTCAATACATTTGAATTGTATTGGCAAGTGATACTATGGAATATATAGTGGAGTCTATCATCTATATGCATTTGGCTAAGTGGAGTTGAGGCTTGCATTGCTCAAAATATATTTTTCTTATCATTTTGAAAATACTAAGTTTTGATTTGTCAACAAATCATTTCCCCCAATCAAAGATTTCAAGATCCTTGTACCAAGCCATCTCTCCATCAATGATTGAAGAATTCAAACAACCCTTGTTCAAACCACAAGATTTTAATTTAGAAATTGGAATGATGAGATTCTTGATTGCTTCCATGTCTTGATGCTCAAATTGTCCTTTACTGTGGACATGGCTAAGTACTTAGATTCTACACTGCAGAGGTGGTGCACTTTACCCACAAGACTTGGTTTCCCAAGACAAAATCTTTCAGAAGCCTTCCCTTAGACCAAAATGGACGCGTTCCAACCTATCAAACACTACCACCCACTGTCCATTTGGCTAAGTTCTTGCAACCTATATGATCATGGCAGAGCCCATATTGCCAAGTGGTTGCACTTGAAGCTTCTCAACATTTGACATCTTAAATCTCTTTGTTTCTGGTGGCATTCCACAAGTGAGATACACAAGGTTCCTGGCCTTGTGTAACCACTCAACATAACCCAATCCTTCCATTCCACCCAGGTGATTTATTAACTTAGTTGTTTTATTAAACAAAACATAAGTCTTCAGACTTAGAATATTTTTCCATAGTGTGAATATGTCTTCCACCCATGTTTTCTATTAGCTAGGCTAAGCTTGATAGTAGTAGGAATCTTTAACTTAGGAAAATCCTACTAAGGATTCATCTACTAGGTTTCCTATAGCAAGGTTTATACTTAGCAAAATCCATGCAAGTTTTACTTAGCAAAATCACTAATGCATAGTGAAAGTAATGGGACAAAAGTATGAAGCATCACTTGCCTTTTTGGAAGGAATTGGTAGTTCACTCCTTGATCTTGCTAGTCTCACACTTCACTACAAGTCAAACAAGCAAACACAAATTCAATCTACATTCCAACCAAAGTCAAACAAACAATTCTTCACACACCCAAGGTAATGGGATCTAAGTCATGCATGGGAGCATGCACAAGATAGTTTTATTTTGCAAAGGGGGTCTCTATGGGTTTCTATACTTTGTAATATCCAATTTGGTCATTTACCAAAGTGGCAAAGTCCTTAGCAAGAGGGTTTTGTCCAAAAACTATTTTTACATCCATTCATCATTTCATGTGGTGAAAAATGTTTTTATTAAGGCAAAACTCTTAAGTTTTTCACCAAATGAGTTGCTATTGCAAAACTTGGTGTTTTTGGGTCAGTAGGTTTGGTCCAAACTATTTTATCAAAGTTTCTTCTCCATAAACATTTTTATAATAAAAACTATTCCTTTTATTTGGTTAGAAAATGACTTAGTCAAGTAATCTAACCTAAATTTTACAAAAATCATTTCTAACACCAAGGGTTGGTTCCTAGGGTCAGTAGGGTCACAACAAACCAATTGGCAAAGGTTTGATCTCAAAATTCATTTTTAAATGATTTTTCTAATGTTAGCAAGCACACAAAAGAATCTGCAAAAACAAACAATCTATCAAATACTATTTGCTAAACTAAGGGTAGGGTTGGCTAGGGCTTGTTCTCCTGAATTCATTGATATAAAATTTGTCAAATTTGGACGTGTGGTTCAAAAGATATAAGGGTTTGAAGTTTGTAAATAATTCTGATTTCAAATTCTAATTTCAATCTATCTGGTGACACGCGGCGGCTTCCTATTCGTCGGTACCGTTTTGGTTGGATCACGCGACGACAGCCGTTGGATTAAGTTAAATCGTGCGGCGCGCAGAGGTTACTTACCACTTCAGTTAAATTCTATCGTGGCCTTACGATGACGATCTAACGGTGCTAGGCACACCAGCCACAGATGGGCGGCGATTTGTTACCGGCGAGCGGCGGGCGGCGATTAGCGGGCGATGCAGGAAGCGAGGGAGAGAATGGGCATGCTCACCGGGCTCAGGGGGTCACGGCGAAGCTCGGGGTACTGCTGGATTGACAAGGGGCACTCAGAGGTAGTCGCAATCCCTCGTCGGAGTTGGGAACGGCGGACCTGTTCGAATGTTGTCGAAGGTGAGGATAGAGGGCGCCCTAGGACAAACGGAGGGTATGGTTAGGTTCGCAAGAGGGAGGCGAGTATGTGTGCATCATCGAGACGGAAGGGGGCGGTCAGACGTTACCTGGAGGACTCGCCGGAGTAAAGCGACGCGCGTTCGGAAGTTTGTCGTAGCCGAGGCTCTGGGGCTCCCGCGGTCAAGTGGGTGGTACGGGGAGGAAGGTCTGGGAGGGGGAAAGCTGCCAGGGTGCTCGGGGAGGCTCGGGGTGGTGAGGGGCTGCCGGATTCGTCGGTGGAAGCTCGTCGGAGACGGAGCTGTTCGAGGACAAATTGCGACGGCTTGGAGGCGTGCTCGGGGAAGGAGTCAGGGGGAAAATGAAGAAGGGGTGCTGGCGATTTATCCTGCGTGGTCAAGGGGCAGATTCATTGCGTGATTAAGGCGTATTACGCCGGAGTTAATCCGCCTGCAACGGCCGGCGAGGGTGGGGAGAAGGGTCATGGGTGGGTGAGAA
The DNA here is from genome assembly GCA_030063025.1 of Avena longiglumis. Taxonomy (NCBI): domain Eukaryota; kingdom Viridiplantae; phylum Streptophyta; class Magnoliopsida; order Poales; family Poaceae; genus Avena; species Avena longiglumis. The sequence continues at coordinate 493,863,848 of CP125973.1, read as the reverse complement.
AGATGAACAGTGGAAGGGGTCCACTGGTCAGTGGGGAAAAAGAATCGAGGGGAGGTCCACCTGCCAGTGAGGATGTGGGTTGCTTCTGGGGTGAGAAAAGTAACGCTTCGGGGGAGGGGAATCTGGGCTGTGGGTCTGTTGGGCTGGGCCTTGTTGGGCTGGTCTGTTTCCTCCCTTTTTTTCTGTCTATTTGTTTTATTCTTTTCTATTTTATTTTCTGAATTGATTATTCAAACACATGATTCAATCAACCAAATAAATTCAAACCAACATCACACTTCACAACTTTTGAACTTGATTTTGTTCAGTAACAAATACCAAAATTCTAAAATAAAATAATATTTTAATTCATTTTAGGATCCATTCATTAATTAAATAAAATGTACTTTTAGTTATTTATTTTTAATAGGGTTTGTTTTATTTGATAAAATCACTATTTTAAATCCAATATTTTCAGAACAAATCAGTAGGTTTTATTTGGAAATAAATAGTACTTGGATACTTGTTTAAAACAAAATATTATTTTACTTTAGGGTCCAATAATAATTTTATAAAATGGGCCTTAGTTATTAAATCAATTAGAGTTTGATTTTATTATTAAAATATTTATTTGAAACCTAAATATCTTCAAAACCAAAATAGTAAGTTTAATTTGGGAAATATATAATATTTTGGAAATTGTTTTTAAAACAAAATATCCTTTTATTTTAGTGTCCATTATTAATTATTATAATAGACTTTCATTAATAAATCCAATAGGATTTGTTTTATTGAGATATTTATTTTTAAATCTAAAACAAAGCCAAAACACTTTAGTAGGTTTTATTAGAGAATATAAAATACTTGGAAAACCTATTTTAAACAATTCAATAAGTCTTGATGTTTTTTTAATTAAAATGGTAAAACCTTTCATAATAAAATTCAATTCCTTATTATTTTATTTAAGCAATCCTTTTTTTTTATTTAAACCTTTGCTATTTTATTTAAATTAAAATGTTTTAATCCAAAAGTTTGGCCAAGGTTTTAATTGGCTTTGTAAAATGATCCTTATTTGCAAAACTTCTATTTCATATGGAAACAATTCTTTTCATTTAATTGTTTCAAAATAGTATTTCCAAATGTTTTATTTTTCTTTTTATTAAATGTTTATCTTTTTAAATCTCTTTAGGTTTATTTTAATTCAAATGGGTTTGAAGTTCCAATTGAATTCAAAAAGTTTCTTCTGGCTCTAAAAATTCAAACAAAGTTTTATTTTATTAATTTATTTTCACATTACAAGATTGGAAAATCTTGGGATGTGACAGGCTACCACCCTTAAAATAAATCTCGTCCCGAGATTTGGGGAGGTTAGGGTTTCAAGCAAGTTCAAACAACTAGGGTACTACCACCCTTAAAAATTTTCAAACAAAAATTACATATTGCCCTTCTTGGGATCATGAGAAATACTTTCTCTAAGCAAACTTTGCATGTGTCCTTGGTTTCTATACTTGACTCATGGGTCAAGGTTGAGTTTCTCCATAGACTTGTTTAACTTGTTCTCCATCCTTTCTGGACAATTGTTTGCATAATGTCCTAACTCTTTGCAGTGTTTGCACCTCACTTGGCTGTTATCTTTCTTTTCCTTTGGTATCATTGCTTTTTGTTTGCTTCTTTGGTTCTTCTTCTTCTCTGGGCATTCACTGGCATAGTGTCCCTTCTCTTTGCAATTGTAGCATTGCAACTGGCTTATGTCTTTCTTTTTCTTTTTGGGTCTCTCCAAAGCTAGGAGTTCTTCTAGTTCATGTTCTTCATAGGTGGGAGATCTTTATCTCTTCTTGGGTCATTGATCTTCATGTTCCTTGGATGCATGATTCTTGTCTCTAAAATTATAGCTAGCTTGGGTTCCTTCTAGAATAACATCTTTGTCATCCTTGCTGTCATTAGCTCTTTGGAAAAAGTTTTCTCTCATGTTGATCATTTGAGTAACCAATCCTTGCAACATTTGGGATTGAAGTTTCAAAATCCTTTGTATGGTTGGTTCTAATCCATTGTTGTTGGCTAAAAGCTGAGTTGTCTCTTGGTTCAACTGGTTTTGGGTTGCTATAAGTTCTCTCATGTTGTCTTCTTGGTTGGTGTTGGTGTCATCAACCTTGGAGTCTTTTGAGGTAGTCATCTGTTTGGGTTGAATTGGGATTAGAATAGGCAAGATATTTCTAAGGAATCAATTCTAATCACACACATCACAATTCACATAAGCAATATGCATGCAATCACAAATCAAACATTCACAAACAACTTTGCACTCAAACAACAGGGTTCAAGCACATACTTAGGCAACAAAATATTTTTGTTACACCACGTAAGTTGGTGTGTTTGTTTTAACTAAATTATGGTGGTCCATCTATATGGTTCACTTGTGATCTTTCTTCCCTTTGCATGAGATCATGGCTTCCTTGAGACAAACTCTTGGTTACAATACTTCAAAGTTGTTGATGGTTTCTTCTTATTTTGCATTCCCTCAGTCTCTAATTTCTTAAGTAAGATTTCTTTGTCTTATTTGTGGTCCTTAGTAGTTTCCATGGTGGAAGTCCTTGGTGAAGAGGTTGAAGATGTTGAAGTCATTAGAGTTGAAGAGGTTGAAGAAGTCCTTGCACATGATGTAGTCTTTGGTCATGGTTAGGCTTTTCCATCAAGTTGAAGTAAAAGAGAAGTAGAGTTGAAACCAAAATGGTTAAGGAAAGAGTTTACAAGTGTTTTTTTTTGTAAATAAGTTTTTGGAACAAATACACTCCTATTTTTCTAAGGGTTTTTGTCCAATCCTAGGGTTTACAAATCCTACAGGCAACACAATGCTCTGATACCATCTGTAGGGGTCCCAACCTAATAAGGTAGAGTCCTCCTGTGTTTTACAATGCTAGTCCCTGGATCAATAGCTAGCATCCGCAGTTAAGATGTAATATCAAGAAACAAAGGTCATAATATAACTTTGTAACCAGGAATACATAATTTTTATTACATCTTACATAGCTCATTGGCTATTACATTATATTGCAGCGGAATAAATATAGTCATGGGTCCTTCATCTTCAAAGTGCCACAGGCAGATGTTGGTTGTAGACTTTGTAATCCTAAACAATTAATCTTCACTAAACAATCAACCTGCAACATACAAGTTACAGCCACAAAGGGTCAATACATTTGAATTGTATTGGCAAGTGATACTATGGAATATATAGTGGAGTCTATCATCTATATGCATTTGGCTAAGTGGAGTTGAGGCTTGCATTGCTCAAAATATATTTTTCTTATCATTTTGAAAATACTAAGTTTTTGCTTTGTCAAAAAATCATTTCCCTCAATCAAAGATTTCAAGATCCTTGTACCAAGCCATCTCTCCATCAATGATTGAAGAATTCAAACAACCCTTGTTCAAACCACAAGGTTTTAATTTAGAAATTGGAATGATGAGATTCTTGATTGCTTCCATGTCTTGATGCTCAAATTGTCCTTTACCAGGGACATGGCTAAGTACTTAGATTCTACACTCTGCAGAGGTGGTGCACTTTACCCACAAGACTTGGTTTCCCAAGACAAAATCTTTCAGAAGCCTTCCCTTAGACCAAAATGGACGCGTTCCAACCTATCAAACACTACCACCCACTGTCCATTTGGCTAAGTTCTTGCAACCTATATGATCATGGCAGAGCCCATATTGCCAAGTGGTTGCACTTGAAGCTTCTCAACATTTGACATCTTAAATCTCTTTGTTTCCTGGGTGGCATTCCACAAGTGAGATACACAAGGTTCCTGGCCTTGTGTAACCACTCAACATAACCCAATCCTTCCATTCCACCCAGGTGATTTATTAACTTAGTTGTTTTATTAAACAAAACATAAGTCTTCAGACTTAGAATATTTTTCCATAGTGTGAATATGTCTTCCACCCATGTTTTCTATTAGCTAGGCTAAGCTTGATAGTAGTAGGAATCTTTAACTTAGGAAAATCCTACTAAGGATTCATCTACTAGGTTTCCTATAGCAAGGTTTATACTTAGCAAAATCCATGCAAGTTTTACTTAGCAAAATCACTAATGCATAGTGAAAGTAATGGGACAAAAGTATGAAGCATCACTTGCCTTTTTGGAAGGAATTGGTAGTTCACTCCTTGATCTTGCTAGTCTCACACTTCACTACAAGTCAAACAAGCAAACACAAATTCAATCTACATTCCAACCAAAGTCAAACAAACAATTCTTCACACACCCAAGGTAATGGGATCTAAGTCATGCATGGGAGCATGCACAAGATAGTTTTATTTTGCAAAGGGGGTCTCTATGGGTTTATATACTTTGTAATATCCAATTTGGTCATTTACCAAAGTGGCAAAGTCCTTAGCAAGAGGGTTTTGTCCAAAAACTATTTTTACATCCATTCATCATTTCATGTGGTGAAAAATGTTTTTATTAAGGCAAAACTCTTAAGTTTTTCACCAAATGAGTTGCTATTGCAAAACTTGGTGTTTTTGGGTCAGTAGGTTTGGTCCAAACTATTTTATCAAAGTTTCTTCTCCATAAACATTTTTATAATAAAAACTATTCCTTTTATTTGGTTAGAAAATGACTTAGTCAAGTAATCTAACCTAAATTTTACAAAAATCATTTCTAACACCAAGGGTTGGTTCCTAGGGTCAGTAGGGTCACAACAAACCAATTGGCAAAGGTTTGATCTCAAAATTCATTTTTAAATGATTTTTCTAATGTTAGCAAGCACACAAAAGAATCTGCAAAAACAAACAATCTATCAAATACTATTTGCTAAACTAAGGGTAGGGTTGGCTAGGGCTTGTTCTCCTGAATTCATTGATATAAAATTTGTCAAATTTGGACGTGTGGTTCAAAAGATATAAGGGTTTGAAGTTTGTAAATAATTCTGATTTCAAATTCTAATTTCAATCTATCTGGTGACACGCGGCTTCCTATTCGTGGTACCGCTTTGGTTGGATCATGACGGCGAGCCGTTGGATTAAGTTAAATCGTATGCGCAGAGGTTACTTACCGCTTGTTAAATTCTATCGTGGCCTTACGATGATGATCTAACGGTGTTAGGCACACCAGCCAGATGGGCGGCGATTTACCGTGAGCGGCGGCCAAGGCGGCGATGCAGGAAGCGAGGGAGAGAATGGGCATGCTCACCGGGCTCAGGGGGTCACGGCGAAGCTCGGGGTACTGCTGGATTGACAAGGGGCGCTCAGAGGTAGTCGCAATCCCTCGTCGGAGTTGGGAACGGCGACGGACCTGTTCAGATGTTGTCGAAGGTGAGGATAGAGGGCGCCCTAGGACAAACGGAGGGTATGGTTAGGTTCGCAAGAGGGAGGCGAGTATGTGTGCATCATCGAGACGGAAGGGGGCGGTCAGACGTTACCTGGAGGACTCGCCGGAGTAAGGCAGACGCGGCGGCGTTCGGAAGTTTGTCGTAGCCGAGGCTCTGGGGCTCCCGCGGTCAAGTGGGTGGTACGGGGAGGAAGGTCTGGGAGGGGGAAAGCTGCCAGGGTGCTCGGGGAGGCTCGGGGTGGTGAGGGGCTGCCGGATTCGTCGGTGGAAGCTCGTCGGAGACGGAGCTGTTCGAGGACAAATTGCGACGGCTTGGAGGCGTGCTCGGGGAAGGAGTCAGGGGGAAAATGAAGAAGGGGTGCTGGCGATTTATCCTGCGTGGTCAAGGGGCAGATTCATTGCGTGATTAAGGCGTATTACGCCGGAGTTAATCCGCCTGCAACGGCCGGCGAGGGGTGGGGGAGAAGGGTCGCGGGGTGGGTGAGAAAGATGAACAGTGGAAGGGGTCCACTGGTCAGTGGGGAAAAAGAATCGAGGGGAGGTCCACCTGCCAGTGAGGATGTGGGTTGCTTCTGGGGTGAGAAAAGTAACGCTTCGGGGGAGGGGAATCTGGGCTGTGGGTCTGTTGGGCTGGGCCTTGTTGGGCTGGTCTGTTTCCTCCCTTTTTTCTGCCTATTTGTTTTATTCTTTTCTATTTTATTTTCTCAATTGATTATTCAAACACATGATTCAATCAACCAAATAAATTCAAACCAACATCACACTTCACAACTTTTGAACTTGATTTTGTTCAAGAACAAATACCAAAATTCTAAAATAAAATAATATTTTAATTCATTTTAGGATCCATTCATTAATTAAATAAAATGTACTTTTAGTTATTTATTTTTAATAGGGTTTGTTTTATTTGATAAAATCACTATTTTAAATCCAATATTTTCAGAACAAATCAGTAGGTTTTATTTGGAAATAAATAGTACTTGGATACTTGTTTAAAACAAAATATTATTTTACTTTAGGGTCCAATAATAATTTTATAAAATGGGCCTTAGTTATTAAATCAATTAGAGTTTGATTTTATTATTAAAATATTTATTTGAAACCTAAATATCTTCAAAACCAAAATAGTAAGTTTAATTTGGGAAATATATAATATTTTGGAAATTGTTTTTTTAAAACAAAATATCCTTTTATTTTAGTGTCCATTATTAATTATTATAATAGACTTTCATTAATAAATCCAATAGGATTTGTTTTATTGAGATATATATTTTTAAATCTAAAACAAAGCCAAAACACTTTAGTAGGTTTTATTAGAGAATATAAAATACTTGGAAAACCTATTTTAAACAATTCAATAAGTCTTGATGTTTTTTTAATTAAAATGGTAAAACCTTTCATAATAAAATTTAATTCCTTATTATTTTATTTAAGCAATCCTTTATTTTTTTTTATTTAAACCTTTGCTATTTTATTTAAATTAAAATGTTTTAATCCAAAAGTTTGGCCAAGGTTTTAATTGGCTTTGTAAAATGATCCTTATTTGCAAAACTTCTATTTCATATGGAAACAATTCTTTTCATTTAATTGTTTCAAAATAGTATTTCCAAATGTTTTATTTTTCTTTTTATTAAATGTTTATCTTTTTAAATCTCTTTAGGTTTATTTTAATTCAAATGGGTTTGAAGTTCCAATTGAATTCAAAAAGTTTCTTCTGGCTCTAAAAATTCAAACAAAGTTTTATTTTATTAATTTATTTTCACATTACAAGATTGGAAAATCTTGGGATGTGACAGTTCCGCTCCACCGCCGCCACCAGAAACCAAGATTCGGATCCAGAAACTCCGTTCTGGCACCCTGCCGGGACAGGGAATTTGGAGAGGATCATCGTCATCATCATCACCAATGCATCTCCATCAACCACCGATGTTTCCCTCATCCATGAGTGAGTAATCCCCCGCTGTAGGCTTGGGGATGGTAGGGATTGGATGAGTTCTATCATGTAATCGAATAAGATCTGTTAGGGGCATAGTGCCTAGTATCTCTATTAGTGCTATTTGACTTTGTTGCAAATTGTTGTGCTTAATGCTTGTCAATAGTTCCCGAGTGCCATGATATCAGATCAGAACTTATTATTGAAACATTATGATAGTATTGTTTGTGATCTTATCTGCAAGTTATGTACACATATCATTGTCCGGATCCAAAGGCCCCAAAGTGACAATAATTGGGACAACTAGAGGGGATGGATGTGGTGCAAGGATCACATGTGTTCATGGAGTGTTAATGCTTTGCTCCTGTGCTCTATTAAAAGGAGCACCTTAATTGCCAGTAGTTACCTAGAGGCCCCGCTACCATGGGCTGGCTGGACAGAAGATATTGTGCAAGTTCTCATTGCAAGAACGTATGACTATATTTGGAGCACATGCCTAGGATTGTTTAGTACTTGGATGCTTGTTATTATTTATCTGCAATTCCCTAGTTCTATGAAATTACATGTTTAGACTCGTCCATGCAACGCCCGTCCATCCATCCCTATGCCTAACGCACTCGAATCCTACTATTGTCGTTATTGTTACTATTGCTATTGTTTCACTGTTGTTGTTACTTTGTTGTTGCTACTATAAACTGTTGCTACTGATAAACTCTTGTGAGCAAGAGCTATTTCCAGGTGCAGCTGAACTGACAACTCAGTTGTTAAGGCTTGCAAGTATTCTTTGGCTCCTCTTGTGGGTCATCACTACTCACGCTTCATACCGAAGAAGAAGGCCTCCGGGATGATCTCCCCTTCGGCAGGGTGCCGGGAAGAACTTCAGATCCCCCCGATCTAGGGACGATGGTGGCGGCGGCTACAGAAGGTTTGTGGAGTTTTGATAGGGTGCCTAGGGTTTCTATATCAGGGGCTTCTTATAGGTGAAGAGGCGAGGAAGGGGGGATGCTAGGGGGGCCACACCCTGCCCAGGCGCGGGCTGGGCCCACCCGTGCCTAAAGGGGTCTGGCCGCCCTATGGTGCCCCTTCATCTCGTCTTCTGGATTCGTGTCGCCCACGGTAAAATATTGACTTTGGATTTTGTCCCGTCCAATTCCGAGAATATTGGTTTTCTGCCTTTCTGGAACCAAAAACAGAAGAAAACAGGCAACTAGCACTATGGCAACTTGTTAATAGGTTAGTTCCAGAAAAGATATAAAAACACCTCAAATTGTAGACAAAGCAAAGCAAAGTAGATACTAAACAAGCATGGAGCATCAAAAATTATAGATACATTTCCGACGTATCACGAACGTGGCCGCATTGACAACGTGGTTGTGGGGTCGTGTTGTTTCTGTTCGCCGAGCTCTCATCAGGATAAAATCTTTAAATATTTTCTGCTACAAGTACTGCAATAACCATGTTGTTGGTGCAGGAACTCATTCATCACGGTGCCACTGAAGAATGGTCGTCGGAGAAGAGAATTCGACGGCGCTCAGCGGCGACGGCGGTAGGTGAACGACAGGGCGTTGAACCAGAGGGTGAGGGAGGAGATGGAGGGGCGCCTAAGCACCGCAAGCTCACCAAAAGGCCGATGGAGGGTGCGGCGTGGCCGAAGGGGGACGGTCAGAGGAGAATTGACGGCGGCCAGAGCTCTGGAAGCCGACATTGTTGGTCTCGATTCCGGGAAGAGGATGCCTCCCCGCCGTCTATGGATTTGTGGATATGACGAGGGAGACGAGGGGTTTATCTAGGGCGTAACAGCGGAGCAAGGGGAGGCCAGAGATGGCGGGTCGACAACGAGGTCTGCGCCTAGGGTCAGGCCAAAGAGGGGAAAACAGGGAGGATAAAATCTAGGGTTCATCGAGAGGCGGCACTGGATACTTGTAGGCGCTAGGGGGTGAAGACGAGCATCACAACGGCAGCACGCATCGCGAAGCACAATGACGACCCTTGCCGCGCCAACGAGTTTCTTGGCCAGCGAGGAAGACAACAATGGGATTGTCCAAAGCGGTACCGGGACGGCTAGGCCACATGTGGGCCAGGGTGGGCTGCAAGCGGGCCATAGCAAAGCTAGCGAGGCAGCCTACTGCTCCATGCTGAGTGGAAGATAGGGAGAGAGGAAGAGATGGGCCACGACCTGATTAGGTTTAGCAGCAGTTTTTTATTTCGGAAAACCTTTTCTATTTAGCTTTCTCTCTTTTGTCTTTCTATTTTCAATTTTTTTATTTGAATCTGTTCGAAAATACTAGAGGGTTTCAAAATTACAAGAAAACATTCAGGGACCCTTTAATAAATTTGGGTTCCAAACTTTTTTTACTTTTCAAAATTCAAAACCATTTTGAATACATTTCAAATAGAGAGGGGAAGTAGGTTTTAGGGTTTTTTAGAACCTTTTTGTTGCATGCATTTTTAAAAGACAATGATCATGAGATGCACACTCAACCCCTAATCAATGTATTACTAAAATTACGGGTGTTAAAGATCTATCCCCCTTAAAATAATCTCGTCCCGAGATTCCTAGGTAGGAAGATAGAAGGAACAGGGTTACACTAGACTTCTATGATCTTCTTGAAGAGGTTGATCCATGCCACCATTATTGAGTGAATGAAGCGCTTCATTTCTTCAGGGTTGCTGCTCACACTAAGGAAGAGAGGTAATGACACAAAACCACAAACTGAGTATCTCATGGTCAACTCATGGATATATGTTTCGCGAACATCTCTAGAGCTAACGACATGAAACACGACAAGGTAACGGAGGAAACAAAAGGAGAAGGTTTCAAATTGTTAAATAGATGGTCTTCATAAGTACTGATACCATGAAGGTTACAAAAGAGGGTAAACTTCTGAGGGAAGGAGACTTCCAATAGATGGAACATGACCACATACTTCGAGAGGTTAACCTCTAATAGATAACTTAAGTAGAGTTTTACAGGTGGAAGAGATAGATACCAATAAAACCAAGCTGTTGAACTACTTTTAAAACAGAAGGGTCACTCTTTCATTCAACAAAAGGCTAATACAGGAAGTTATTTTGGTGGAGAGGACTCATAAGAGTCACAAGGTGACATGGTTATACCCCACGAGTACACGACCTTAGCATACCTGGTCCAGCCCAAGGAAGGCCCACGAGAATATACATTGCCCATGAAGACTTTCGGGTATCCCAAGCCCATGACGTCTTCGGATCCTTGGAGAGCAAGACTAGATTAGATAGAATATTCAAAGGGGCAAACCCTAAACCTGTAACCGACTCGATCTATGTCTGGGACCTGCCTACCTCTATATAAAGGCTAGGAGGGCACGGAGAGAAGGGCACCTCGCATACCACCGCATACACACCTCAACGCCAGATTGCATCTGTGCACTCCTATAACTTTCGGTTCCGCCGTAATCAAGAGAAGACAAGCAGGAGTAGGGTTTTCCCCTCCGGGGGCTTGAACCAGGGTAAACCTCGTGTCCCCATGTTGCTTGTTTTCTAACCGTTCCGCGATCTCCAGCATCCCCATCTTGTCCAAAACCCAAGCTCATAACAATGGGCATTGACGAGATTAAACCTCGGCAATTGGCAATGTCTGTGGGAACTGGGGATGCTGATTGTGCGATCCTGACGGTCCTAACCAAAGCGATCTACAACTCCTCGGCGACGGAGATCCATCTCCTCTTCGGCTCTTTCGACTTCACCGCCCACTCGCTAGCCACTCTGAAGGACTTCGAGCCCGTTGGCGACGGGCTCGAGATCCTGTTCGGGAGTTTTTGCTTCCAGGTGGGGAAAACCGGCACTCTCCGCCTCCCAGAGCGGGGGCCCTTGCCATCAATCAGTCCCGCCTCATGGGCATCGCATCCCGTGCTACGCACATCACCATCGACAGATGAGTCCTATGACAGCAACAGCTACAACTCAGATCTATGCGATCCGCCATCGGATGAAGGGACCTACGGTCCCGGATCCGAAAGTTGCGGCAGCAGCGATCAGACCTATGGATGCTATCAATGTGCCATGGTCATCCAGAGCGACGCAGATCAGCACCAACCCAACCCGCCACCCAACCCGTAGGGTAGAAACGGCGAAAACAGGAGGGACCAATCCCCCCCGCCCAACGGGGATGACACTGATGCCAATCGGGTAATCCACCTCAGCGAGGAGGGATGGAACCAAGCACGCGAAGCCGTGGCGGGCAACAAGATCCTGCCTGTGGGTGCCTCACGGGACCTACTGAGGGCATACCACCTGCTCCTCATCGAAGATCACAAAAAGCAGGTGAAGATGCAAGAGGTGCTTGACAAACGCAAGTAAGCAGCCTCAGAGTCCAGCGCATGGCGAGCTGCGCTCTCTGCCGTTGGCGGCTCCAGCTCACACGGCAACCACGACAACAAGCACCGTTATCGCGTAGAGAACATGGATCCCGTCGTGCGTCGTGAGGTGACCCGAACCCTCAACACATCCTTCATGGAGATGGATGCCAACGGCAACGTCATCCCGAAGACGCCGCAAGCTGCGATCATGGCAGTCACCACATACCTCGCGTCCCATCGACCTCCGGTGGGGACCCGAAGAGGGCCATGCACAACTCCGCACTGGCCGGACTTGGACTCGGGGGAGCTACGCTCCACGGAGAAGTCCCTGAGGAGCCGAAGGAGAAGGTTACTGTTAGATTCAACCGCAGCCCCACACCCTCATCGGACGAGGAAGAACATGACCTACCTCGACGGCACAAGAGCTCACGGCGTCACAGCCGTGACTATGACGCTTGAAGCGAGCTCACCCAACGCAAGATCGACAAGGCATGCGCCAAGCGCGTATGCTCGTCCGAATCCAAAGAGGACGATGACGAAGGAGAACTCTGCGAAGCTCGATGCTTCAGCAGATCCGTTCGGCGGACGTGGATGCCGTGGAACTTCAAGCTTCCTTCGGACACTCCGAAGTTTGATGGCACGCAAGACCCTAAGGCGTGGCTCAGTGATCACCTGTCGTCTGTCAAGCTACACGGCGGAAACAAAAACACCGCCATGCAATGCCTTCAGCTGCAGTTGACAGGCGCAGCCCAAATCTGGCTCAGCAGCTTATCCTCGGAATCCATCCGAAGCTGGGAGGAACTGGCATATAGTTTCATCCGAAACTTCAAGGGCACCAGCAAGAGGCCAGCCTCGATCGAAGAGATGAGGGCATGTACCTAGCGAACGAGCGAATCCATTCACTCGTATATATTACGCTGGTCCAACACCAAGAACTCCACGGCGCACATCTCTGAGGAGAGAGCAATCGACGCCTTCAAGGACGGCGTCAAACGCCAAGACTTCAAGGAAGAACTTGGGTGCGTCAAGCCCAAGACACTCGACCACCTCATGGATATCGCCAACAGGTGGGCAGATGGTGAGGACTCCGTCCACCGAGCACACTCGGAGGAGGAAGATGACTACGATCATCGACGTGAACACCGTAGCAAGCGAAGATCGCGCGTCTACGACGATCGCGATGGACCCGACATGGTCGCGGCTGGCTACGCCGCAGCGAAGGCAACCGTAGCAGCGGAGGATACCGTGGAAACAACTTTCACGATGGAGGACGCCCAGCGCAGTCTTGGCAACACCGCGGCCGTGATGCCAGACCCTCAGCATACGACAAGTTGTCGGGCCCATGCACCATCCACTTCTACATCGACAAGCAGTATGGTAAAAAGAAGGCAAGCCACATGCTCATAGACTGTCGTGAGTTTCAGAAACTCAGCGAGAGCATGTTCCAGATGAGGCAACAAGCCCCGAACCATGGGTATGGGAATGCACCCGCACCAGGTGACATCGCCCACGGAGCTCCTCCACCACCACCGTGGGACCTTCGAATCACCCAATCGGACCTGCGTAGAACAACGGCGTAAATGGATACCCCGTGCCGAAAGGGTCACTGATGATCCAAAAAGGGCGCCCAACAAACAGGGTGCAAAAGAAAATCACCCGTCAGGTCAGTTTGGCTGTGACCGCTCCACCCGCCATCCCTGAGTACCTCAGCGGTTCAGAGTCTTGCATCACGTTCAGCCATTCGGATCACCCCCGCCAGATCCCTCGCCTAGGTCATGCTGCCCTGGTGCTCAAGGCGCAAATCGGAGGGTTCGATATGAGCCGCGTCTTCATGGACGGTGGCAGCGGCATCAATCTGATGTTCGCTAGCATCTTAGCAGCAATACCACCGCATACACACCTCCACGCCAGATTGCATCTACGCACCCCTGTAACTTTCTGTTCCGCCGTAATCAAGAGCAGACAAGCAGGAGTAGGGTTTTCCCTCCGGGGGCCTGAACCTGGGTAAACCTCGTGTCCCCGTGTTGCTTGTTTGCTTACCGTTCCGTGATCTCCAGCATCCCCATCTTCTCCAACACCCAATCTCATAACAATGGGCATTGATGAGATTAAACCTCATCGCAAGGAACATGTAATGAGAGAAACTTCTGATTACCAAATAATATTTGCTCTTGCAACACGATTGCAAATAGTGGAAGGAACTCTCTATTCATCGAGGACTATCAAAATCTTTGCCAAATAAAGATCATGATATCACTTTACACCACCAGGATGGATAGATAACAAGGTTCCTGATGACACGAGAAAAATAAATTTCATTCTCAGACTTCAATTACTTGGCACAAAACAACATGCTTGCCAACATAAAAGGGTCTGGAGGATCGACCGAGAGACATTTAGCAACTCTACTTTAAATGTTCTCCTTGATGTTTGAGATACTAATATCAGACTTCTAATAAGCGTTCAATTAGTCATCAAATATAGGTTGGACTTCAGAGACAAAGGAAACCATAAGAACAACTCTTGATTGAATTATAGAAGAAGCCTCATGAAGAGTGGTTGTTGTTTTTTATTCAAGGGAATATGAGTAGGCCTTCCAGTAATTGTGTCAACCACCACATCAACTTTGCATGATTTTGCAGAGAAACCTACGTCAAAAACTTGAGGAACACCAGCCATCATATCTGCTTGAGATTCAGATTTGGTTAGATGGGGAGATACTTTAGACTCAGCATGTCCGAATAGAAAGTGTGCAACATTTACACAGAGGTAAAGTAACTAGATTCTCAAGACATGGAACATAGTGTCATGCAATAAAAGATGAGCTAGACCGCAAAACCGATGGGTTAGAAAGTTATCAAAGATAATTGCACCTACATGAATTGTTTGCAGTGAAATACAATTGAATCCCTGTTCGGAAATACATTTAAGAAGATACCAAAGTTTTTGAACTTCTTCTCTTTCATAAACAAATCAGTCAGTAGCTTGGTGTGCTTCAAGGAACTTCTCGAAATATGTAGGTATAAACCTACCATATTTAGAGTGTTTCGCACAAGCTTGTCTGACTTGAAATGATTCTCGAGGAAATAAGTATAACTCTACTCGAATCCATGGAGACCCCTTTCAACATTTTCATGTGAATCGAAGAAGGTCACTTCTAACATATAGAACACATATTTTGAGATAACACGAAGATGGTTCTAAAAAAATTCCAACATTAATGTCAACTGTTCCATATGAATATCATCTAGCATGAAGAATACAAGGATGTCATCGATGGGCTCAATAACAAACTTTTCATGATACACCAATAAGGTGGACTCACATGTTGCATGAACAAGGCATAAATACCGGTCAGACCAGAGGAGATGAAGATATACTTAGTGAAACATCACGAGTAAATACACCATCATGATAGTCCTTAGAACTGAGTTTGATTTGACGGTAACCCAAATAAAATCAAAGGCAGGTAAAGATAACATATCCATGAAGGAGATACTATCTTTCTTTAACACGAATAAAACTAGACATCCCTTTAAGAAGAACAAAGTTGAATAGAACTTTTGTCTTACAACTCTCCAAGTTGTTGTTTAAGCTGAACCAACTAGTTCAGGGTACCCAGTATAGATCCTTGGAGAAAGGACCAGTTTAAAGAAACAGCTTACTCAAGATCTTGACAACACGGTCATGTGGCAACATGGCGATACTTCTAGCAAGACATCCAGAATATCACAAAACCACCGATGTGTCACTTAGTTTTCAGAGGAATCTTGCTTTGTAAGGCAAAACACATAGTATCGGAGCTTCGGCACAAGCCTAACTCTTTGACCGAAGAGAGTACACCAGAACAACGGACTTGGTAGCAAAATCATTCATCGCTTAGTGATAAGGTTAACCAATCACACCAAGAATGACTCAAATGTCCTTTGAGGTTAAAGCAATAGTAATTGCTAAGAATCTTAGATGGCCACATCAATGCGCACACTCAACATTCCTGAGCACAAACAACTTAAATAGAAGGGTGGTAAAAATGTGTAAGAGCATCACTTCATTAAGAGATTCATGAAACTCGGTACGACCTATTGATATAAAGGAGTATGATACTTCAAGGTAGAACAAGACATAAGCTAATAAATTCCTCTTTATTTGTAGATTACAACACTTTGACCTGGTCCTATAAATTATGAGGTACTGGAATTTGTTTCTCCCGACATCCCAAAATGGAATATCTTGACGGACCACAAGAGTATATTGCATCTGAAGACACCAATGCACATTTACTACTTGGCTACCAACTGGTAAACAGAGGTCAGGAAACAACAAGGTAGAGGGAACATGCTCAGGATAGAATCCCAAGATGTGGATGCATAAGTTATCAATCTTCCGAAAACCAATGCAAGGAAGGGGAGGTGGCAGATTCATGGGTATAGAAGTGAGAATCACGAGGAGCACTCTTGTCATGATCTATTTAGTTATGTCAAAGAACATCCGACATAGCATGTTGTACGGGAATTCATTTATCATCACTGTTCAATAGTGACAATATCCACAAGCTTGAAGGCTATAGCAGAAGCTACTAGCCATCCCGAGGTAATGTGTGAACATTCAAACATGATTCAACAAGATGGATCTTGGGTTAAAGTTCAGCTTCATGTACAAGATTCACAACACTAGAATCCAGCACAATCAGGGATCTTCGGTTCAAATCCAAGGGTTATAACCCAAAGAAAGGAGTAACTACTATCTTAGTAGCACAGAGGGTACTACAAGGTAGTAATCACGAGGTATCTTCCAAAAGAATATATAACTCCTGAAGTACCCAAACAAACTAAAAAAGGCTCATGAGGCGAAAGAAAACCTCGGGAGCTAGAACAAAATAGGATGGGACAATGAACATTATGTTGTGGGCCTATAAGATAGAGAGAGATCATGATGGAAAAAAATCTCTCAAGTGAAATAGAACAAGGGGATCAAGGAACACACACACTATACTATAGAGAACTTGACACTAGGTCAAATGGTTGAGAAATGACATGACTGAAGAGGCACCTAAGCTTTTAAAAACTAGATGATTAGAAAAACTTTCCAAATCAACACAAGTTAAGATGATCTAGAATTAGAGAGAAACAAGATAAGGAGAAAAATAAGCATACTAGATTTTTCGCAGATACTTTTCAGCTTTCAAATAGTTTTCACAAACACTAGACTCAACATCAACCAGTAGAATGGTTTTCCTATAGATGGTACGGATCTAATACCAAAATCAGTGGCACCCCCGAGATCAGGGCTATACAAATCCCAGATCTCTATCTTATATAAGCCTAACCTAGATCTCGGAAGCGTACAAAGAGAGAATCGGTAACACAACAATGACCCTATGACATAAAAATTATTACAGCAAGCTCATAACTGAGCGAAGAACCGAAATATTATAAGCAGAGGTCACTGACCACAAACATCAAACAATGGAAGGAATATTATGCTATTAAGTATAACAAACTTAACAAATGTACTAAGCGGCATGAAGCATAATGATGACGTCCCATTCCATGTAAAAAACTGGTCAGGGTTGCAGATCTAAACGCCAGCTCCCAGCCTTGTTTTTCCTCTAATCCCAACGTGGTCGCCACCTCCTTAGCGAACCTTTGGCCCTCTTCTTCACTCCTAGATCATATCAGATGTCCCTTCTACCCATATCATTAATCGATGTTCAAATTGGAGTTCAAACGAGGTCCCAATCTTCATTCAAAGATAGGTAAAAACTTTGAAAAACATGTCTTCAAGATTCCGTTAACACCGAGCAGCCCGTCAACTTTTATATAAAGACCCCTGCAGTTTCCTGGACCCCAACCTGTAGTCCTCGATTTCATCATGTGTCATCCCCGCACTTGCCTGCACGCCTGTGGACCTGCCCTGCTCCTGACCCCACATGTCTTTTACTACGGGCAAACCTGAGTTAAGTAATAAAAGTTATGTGGTTTGCTAAATTCAAAATAAAATTTCAAAAAAGGGATTCAATTCAAATAATTCATATCTTTTGAATAGCTTTGAATTTGAATGAACTTTAAACTTAAAATATGAATGTTTTCAAATATGAATCCAATCATGTTTTCAAATTTGACCTAAATTGACTCTATCTAGTCAAACATTTGACATTTTACCTAATTTGAATTTCTTGCATTTAATAATTTTTTCAATTCATAAATTCAAATAATACATATAATATATGTTTTTGAATCAAAAAAAACATGAGGAATCTATTTAGCCTATTTATGATATCATTTGAGAATTTTAAAATTTTCGAATTAATAAATGCCTATTTCTTAATAATTGCATAACTTTAAAACCATAATTTCAAATTCAACAAATGATATGTCCAAATAGTTTAGCTCAACAAGCCCGTTATAACTATGCATTCCATGATATGAATTGAAGCATGCATCATATAAATATTAAATATCCAGTAAGGTTTATGAAAGCAAAACATGACTAAAAACATGGCATACTTGGTTGATTGTTGCATATGATTTATATGATTGTGCAATGTATTTATTTCGGACCCTTGTGTGTTTGGTTCTTATCCGTATAGACGCCGAGCAAGGAGAATATCAAGAACCTCAGGAGTTTTACCCAGAGCCATCTTATTCTACAACTGAACTCTCAGGCAAGCATTTCTCCATGCTTGCACTACATATAGTATCTATTGCATCTATATTATTCTTGCATCATATGTCGCGATTCGAATAAAGTTGAATCCCAAGTTTTGCATAGCCTTTACTTTTGAACCCCACCGAAGCTTGTTCTCTCCCTCCTATGAGCCATTACTACAGGAGTTGTTTGAGCCATGTGAGTTCTAGAATTGCGTGTGTAGGGTTGTAAGTGTCTTTGAATAATGAGGTACCTAAACAACTGAATTGAGTAGTAATGGAATAACTAAAGAAAGAGGCACCGGTGGGCAATATTTTCTATTTGGTTCTTTATGCTCACTTGTGTCCCGTAGGACCCCGAGTACTTGATTCTTGTTCCTTGACTATCGCACTATCTACATGTGGGACCATGAATCCCCTTAGTCCTAGCTTGAGTCATATTTAATTTATTGGGGCCACAACTAGTTTAGGCGTTATTACTATCGTATACTTATTCTAGGTTTTACTTCTTTATGTACTACTATTGCTCGAGGAGAGTTTGCTACTGTATTGTTCTGTAATGTGGAATATTTTAGCGGTATCGACAAGCCCAGTCACACTTTTGGGTTCCCAGTCATTTACAGCCATTGGCAAAAACCCCTCGGTCCGTCGTGGAGCCGGCCAACTTTGTAACGGGTAGCTTAGCGGGGTGGCTCCTTGAAATCAACTATGAATCTTGTGAATGCTTTGTCGTGATGCCTCGTTGGGTTTTCATTTTTTTTTTGAGGTTTATTGTGCGTGTGTTTCTATTTGTGCATCCCTGTAGGGTAAATCTTTCAGAAATCAGTGTCTGTGGTTATGGACGACTTGGAGAACAGTTTCTCGATCATAGACAAGCATAACTAAAGTACCGCTTTTAAATTGACTAAAACTTGACTAGTAATAGTGTTATATTCATGAGATAATTAATAAAAACTGTCAACAGATGGGATATTCATCCGCCTTCTCGTTCGGAATGGGTAGGTAGGAAAGCCATGTTTACTTATGTTGATATATATCTGATGGGTAATTAACTGTTGTTTCATTAACTAGCTTTCATCTCTATTTTGGTTAGGCGAATGTTGTAGCATGTCTATAGAATTGCTAGGCTTATTTTGGCTGCAATCGCGACACCCTCAGGTTGTTCCCTTTAGATGCATAAAGACTTGCTGAGTCCCTTAGGGTCTAACATGATAAAATATTGGTTTAGATGGACAGGTATATCCACAGGAAGGCTACTAGGTCGAGGAGATTCTGGGAATGGAGATCCGTGATATCTATGGGCGGGATGTGCTTATTTTTAGGGCATCTTATGTTGATTTGCTTCTTATCCGTAGTCAGATCTTGTCTTCTGCTTCCGCTTGTTACTCTGATGTGTGATGTATGAGGATGTATCCTAACTATTAGCTATCTAGTATTTTGGATCCTGTCGTATGGCGTTGAATATTTCCATTTATTTTAGATGGATTGGCTCTGATGTACTCTTGTATGTCGCTGACATACACACTTGTGTATGTTTTGTTCGCATGCCTATCAACTACGTTGCTCGTACTTGTCCCGATGTTCTTGTAAAGTGGATAAGGTGTTGGCCATACGTGCCCTGTTCCGCTCAAACGGGACCTACATGTGGGTGGCCCTTGGGCCTCCTCGGTAGGACACCTTATGCACTTTGGGTTCATTCTAGGCTTGTTACTTAGAGTGTAGTGTCCGAGGTATTACATCTGGTATCAGAGTCATTCCGCCCTTCAGGGTCTCAACCTAGATGGTCGTTGTCAGTCTAGCAAATATTTTTGGTAGTTATGTATATTAGGGAAAAATTAGCATGAGAGTAGGACTACTTCAATTTTTATTCTTACCCACCCACCCACCCTTTTCTGGTAAGGAAGTGTAACGTTTTTCTATTCTCTTATAAAAATTCAAACTAGGATTCACATGTTTGGGTTTCCGTAGTACCATAGGATGTGTTAAATCATTTGTCAATATGTTACTTTGGTTATCAACTGCCGGTACATTCCATACCAACAAGCTTTTGTAAACCGACGCGATATATTCGATTCCTTGTAAACCGACGCAATCTTTTCAAGGGTGTTCGTCCTTCCGGCATGTTTCCACAGAATGTAGATTTGCTAATCTCTATCAGAAAGTTGTTTTTCGCATCTGTTGGTATTTTAATGCCGAAAATTGCGGAAATTTTTTCTTTGATACATTTGTGTTCCCACACTCCTTTTCAGTCGTGTGTGATACACTTTTCACCTTCTTTTTTCAGCATGTCCATGCAAATTCGATCTTTTGCTGCCAGCGCTTCAACCTGGAGTTTACTCCGTCTGCAAATTCTTTGGAGCTAAATAACTAACGGGTATCGATTCGATGCTTGTGATTGTAATTTGGTCCTTGGTATAGCTATATGACGCTTATCATGAGTGGAATATGGTCAATGCTATCAATATAATCCTTCAACGATGGAGGTTACCTCTTATGATTTTGAGTTATACTGTGATCATATCGATATAATATTGAAGTATCTTTGGAAATTTGGAGGTTCCTTTAAGCACCATGGTGGATTATCATCTGTTATCATGCTTCACATCTTTGAACTCCATATCTGCAGGGTTCTCCTCGATACGAGAAAGTCTCATCCTTTCATCTATGATAGCTTTGATTAAAAGTATGTGTTATCTTTTGATTCTTATTCAAAATCTCTTCTCGCTTCAATCGGTGATCCGATCAACCAGGTGAACAAGTCAGTGTCTCTTTTCTTATCCTAAGGGCCAGATAATCTATTCTTCCAATGCATCTTTCTAGAAACCAATCTTTGCTCTTATGTTGATCTTTTGCGATGGTATATCTTGATGATATTCTCGCCTATTCTATATCAATGTAAGGACATGAAGGACCTCTTTTATCCTCTCAAGCTTCGAGAACACCGCATCTGTGCAAAGTTTTCGAAGTGTAGTTCTGGACTTTTTAAAGTAACCTATCTCGACCATGTCCTTCTGCTAAATACATTACTACAATCCAGGAAGCATCAAAATCAATTGTTAATTCTATCCTCCACCTCCAACCAAATCCAGAGCTTCTCCTTGTTTTGGCAAGTTATCATCTTCATTCCGCTAGAGTTTTCCCCAAGACAACTAAATATATCTCAGATATTCTCAAGAAGAACAGGAAATTCCGTTGGTCTTCTACTCATGAGGAAATCTTTTGAAACCTCTATATTATCTTCCATCCTCAATACGCTAGATGTCACGAAGATTTTTCAGATCTTTTGTAATTCTTTTATTCAAGTTTTGGGCGCTATCCTTAATATGTACATTGAATCTTTCATGTTTCACCATGATCTTCATTCATATCTTTTCCGAAGGCCTGCGACTTTCGACACGATGACAAAATCATCTTCAATATTTTTTTGAATACGACGAATCACCAGCATCAAATCCTTGTTTTTCTTGTGGATCTCCATCAATCTTATCAACCTAGCTCTTTAGTCTGAAATTCGAGAGTTTGGTTGCATAGTTTTCGTATTCATGTGTGAAGTAATGATTCGAGTGCGGGATGGATTCATGACCATACCACTACTCTTATCATTCGCTTTGTCATGATGAATTGGTCGATGAATGAGATTTTACTCATTTCACGGAAGTCAGAAGTGGCCTTTATTCCTTGAGAGTTTTACTTCCGTCCTTGTTTTTCCGGATT
Organism: Avena longiglumis; assembly: GCA_030063025.1. Classification (NCBI taxonomy): domain Eukaryota; kingdom Viridiplantae; phylum Streptophyta; class Magnoliopsida; order Poales; family Poaceae; genus Avena; species Avena longiglumis. The sequence continues at coordinate 493,841,912 of CP125973.1, read as the reverse complement.
GTTCTCTCAAGAACGTAAGCAATAATCTCTTGCTGGTGGACTCATATATCTCAACAGGAAGTAATACCTTCAAGGATCTGGTGGAAGCAAATGCAAAATCTTCTCCTTTCTCGTCATTTGACCGGAGCCGAAAACATCAAACAAGATGGATGGAAGATATATCTAATTTCTTTTCGCTAATTATTTTCTCTTGGTAAAGACAATTTGGTCGATACCATTAATCGCAAAATCTATTGCAATAATCTCACGTTTAAGGAAGGCAATAAGCATGTCTACAATAAAATCTAGATATTAAACAGTCACCTTCTACCTCATGATTCCACCATAAACTCTTGTCACCTCCTTATATTGAAGAATAATCCACGCATATCAGTTGTGCGATCCTTTGGTCCTTACCAAGAAGAATCTAATCCAAGAATTCCCAAGTCTAATCTTTCCGTTGGTATCAAAGAACTCTGTTGTTTGAAGGCAATATTGTTTTCCGGACTTCATTTCTTAATCTAAGGGAAGAAACAATGCTATTTTCATAGTGGCTGTTAATTTTTCCAAATTCGTTCTTTTCTTCCGGCGAGAGAAATAATTATCTTCACGTACAACTTCGATCTTTAATCCTATCAGTGTGTCTCATACTTCAGCTTGAAGTAAGAAGCTTCCTTCTTTTGTATCTCTTCAAGTTCTTGTTTCAAAGAAGCAAAATGCAAGAATCGCAAAAAGTCTAGCAAGTTTTGCAAGGTGTATGGGTCGCACCTTTCCATTGAGAAATCATCTTGGGAATGTGAGGGTCACCTTTGTTCCGAGCACCCGCCTCTCGTCGTGTCTTCTTATTTTTCCTAGGAATCCCGGGGTGAGATTCTTCTTTAGTGGGGAGAGTTGTAGCATCCCAATTATCTAACAATTGCAATGCTACTTGCCTAGTCTATATTGCTACTTCCTCCATGTCATTCATTGCATCATCATTATATCATGCTCATGTCACCATGCCACCTTGCATTTGAGCATCATATATAACCCCTCTATTTGGTTCTTATCCCTTATGCATTATATATTGTATCACTTGTATTTTCCTCTTGATATATTGTATTTGCTTCTTGATAAATTGCTACATGCCCAATTTGAGTTGTGGGCATATCTTTGCTTGATTCTACTACCTTTCTTTGTCACCACCTTATAATTCCACCATCCAAACTATTTATGGGACTTTGCATTTCTGTTGGCATTTATCTAGCTCATATGTAATAAGATGGATCCATTTCTATTCTATATGCCCCCATATATGATTCATGTTGTTCTCACAACATTGAATATGTGGAGCCACATGGCCACCTTTGCATGCTTTGTGGGTAGGATACATTCTCTATCTTCCATATGGCTATATTTGAATGTGTGAGCATGCCTGAATATATATGAGTCCATATAATCAACTAGTGGAACCCACACACTAGCATTGCCATTTATATTCACTCATGCTTATTTTTCATCCAACACATATGATAAGCAAGCTCTCTTCTTATGTTGAGCTATAATTCAAATCAATGAAGCGTTCCTATTAAATGACCATGAATGTGAATAGTTGTTTTCAAAACTAGTAGTAGTGGCATTGATTACATCATGCATGCCCATGCAAGCTTGCCCCTCCTCTTTATATTTTGGTTTTCTTTGTATTTTTTAGTAGAGCTTATTTGGTTTGGATTCAAAATTGTGGATCAAATCAACCCATGCCTCCCTAGCTCACCTCCCTTAACCATCCTGGTATCTCTTTGGTTTTAGTTGATCTTGTTGCTCTTTTGAAACATATACAAAAGCTTGTTTATGTAAATAAAATAAAACAAATGAAAGAAAGAAATAAAAGAAAACTTTTGATCTATCTATCTAGATAAACCCAAATCTTAGCCCTCTCTTGTGTTTTGGTGGAATCTAATCAAATCACTACACCTAAACCATCCTATCTACCCGAGGCCACCTTGTCCATGTGCCATCCAACCCCTCTTCCTAGCTAATACTTCCCCTCCTATCTTGTTGATCAAGAAGTTCACAACCACCAACACCCCATGACAACCTCCTCTCCTGGTCCCCCTCCCCTTCCTATTTAAGCAATAAACAAAGAGAGAGGAGAGAGAAGCATCAACACTCCAAAACCCTCCCTATTTAGCTTTTGCAAACCATGTGTTCCCTCTCCTCTCCTTGTCCTTATCAGTAATCCCCCATCTTTTGCAAGATCAACACTGATGACCCACAAGTATAGGGGGTGCATCGTAGTACTTTTGATAAATAGGAGTGTCGATCCCAACAAGGAGCAGAAGGTGTTGACTAGTGGTTTGGATCAGGAATTCTCTACAAATACTTAGCAAGCAGATTTTTAGGGTTTTTTGATTAAGCAAAGAAATAAAGTGCGAGTAATTAAATACAACAATAATAATTGCAGCAAGTGGACCAATCCTTTCTTCAGCAAAGGACAAGACGGTTGTATTACTTATGAGGACCAAACATTCTCGAGGACACATGGGAATACTGTCAAGTGCTTTCGGTTCATATAGTTGATTAATCTTCTTTGGTTGGATAAGTGTTGTGTGGGTGAACCTATGCTAATGTACTGACCTTACTTGGACTAATACATACTTGTGATTAAACCCCTTGCAAGCATCGGCAACTACAAGAAAGTAATTAAGATAAAAACCTAACCACGTCATTAAACTCTGAGATCCTACACTCCCTTATGCAAAGGTTTCCTAATGGGGGTTCAGGTTTATGTCACTCCGGCAACCCCACGATTAGTATCCAAATACACAATGCATTCCCCTAGGCCCATAAATGTTGAAGTTCCATGTAGTCGATGTTCACATGACACCACTAGAAGAATAACACCACAACTTAAATATCAAACCATTGAATATACATCAACACAATTCCACTACTAACAACATGACTTCTCCCATGTCCTCAAGAACTAAACGAACTACTCACGAGACATCATATGGATCAAGATCAGAGATAATATAATAATGAATAACAATCTGAACATAAACAATAATTCAATGGTTCCACTCAATAGCATTAACTAGAAAAGTAATGAACACCAGGAAAGTTTCCCCTAAAAACTATGCAAGATTCAACCCAATTGTTACAACGAGATGGAATGGTGGTGATGGTGCTGGTGGAGAAGGTGGTGAGGATGATGATGATGATCCCGATGAAGTCTAATGACGGTGTTGATGGCGACAATCTCCCCTCTCCAGGAAGGAATTTCCCCGGCAGAATTCTGCCTGCCGGAGAGCTCTTTATCTCTCGGTAGTTTCCGCCCACAGAGGCGGCGGAATCTTTCTGTGGTTGCTCCCCCTCGTATTAGGATTTCAAGGAGAAGGTATAGGAGAAAGGGCGAAGCAGGAGGTGGGCCAGGGTGGCCACACCACCTGCTGGGTGGCCTAGGAGGGCCCGCGCCAGGGGTGGTGTGGGCCCCCTATGGCCCATATCCGCCTCCCCTTCTGGCTTCCTTCGTCTTATGGAAAAATAGGATTTTTCGTATATTTTCTGGAATTTGCTGATCTTCGCAAATATTGCATATGGACACCGCTTTTTCCATCAGAATCCTGACTCCGGCAGTTCATCCTCCAAAAGTCATCCAACATGCAAAAATAGATGAAACAACATAAGTATCACCTCTTAATATGAAATATATCAATGAATAACAACAAATTATGATATAGAATAGTGATGCAAAATGGACGTATCAAGCACCCAACTCCAGATCGAGACCACCAGCCCCTCCTTCCTTCTTCTCCTTGGCCATGGCAAGATCCATGCCAAGCACAAACCCTAGCTTGCCTAGCTCCAGTACCAAACCGCGCCTGGTGTATCCCGGTGAACAAGCAGTACCAGGAGGCTTGGCTGCGTTCCCTTCATTGACCCGTACACAGGAGGCGACGCTAGGAACCTCCGGGAGCCTCTTGCCGCTGCCGCGTTCGTGCTCAGCCGAGTAACCAGAGACGTAGCCTTCCGCAGGATCGCCGCCGCCTAGACCATGAACTCCTGCACTGACCTCTTCCTGGTGAGCACCTTGACCTCCCAGACTTGGACTCACCCTTCCTCTCTTCCTCTAGTGTTGTCATGTTTTTTCGAACACATTGCGGACGCACCCGGCATCAGCAGCACATGCACAACAACAATGGCAACTCGCCTCTCTGTTCCTTCCAGTTTTCGGCTCCCTTCAACCATGACCGACGACGCACTTCACATCCCTGCAAAGAGGGCACTACCCTATTTCCATAGCCCCTGACCTTGCTCAAAACGGTGGCATGAAGCGGCGGTCATCGTTAATGGAAGGTCAGCCATTTTTCCATCCGCTTGGATGCTGATACGTCGTAAACGTATCTATAATTTTTGATGTTCCATGCTTGTTTAGTATCTACTTTGATTTGCTTTGTATACACTTTGAGGTATTTTTATATGTTTTTTGGGACTAACCTATTAACTAGATGCCATAGTGCCAGTTGCCTGTTTTCTTCTGTTTTTGGTTCCAGAAAAGGCAGAAAATCAATATTCTCGGAATTGGAAGAGACAAAAGCCAAAGTAAATATTTTACTATGGGGAACATGGAGCCAGAAGACGAGATGGAGGAGGGCCTCAAGGGGGCCACACCCCTTGGCCACGCGGCTAGGCCTGGCCCGCACCTGGGGGTGCAGCCGCCTCGGGCACTCCCTCGGCCTCCCTCTTTGCCTATAAGAAGCTCTCGATACCTAAACCCTAAGTACCCGATCAATCTTCCACGAAACAGTCTATACCCGTCGCCACCATCGTCCCTAGATCGGGGGGCTCTGAAGCTCTTCCCGGTACCCTGCCAGAGGGGAGAGATCATCCTGGAGGCCTTCTTTAGAACCATGCCAGCCTCCGGTATGATGCGTGAGTAGTTCCACCTTGGACTACAGGTCCATGTAGTAGCTAGATGATTGTTTATCCTCCTTTGTGCTACCATGTTTAGATCTTGTGAGCTTCGTTCATGATCAAGATCATCTATTTGTAATCATGCATGTTGTGTTTGCAGGGATCCGATGGATATTGAGATTACTATGTCAAATTGGTTAATGATTCTATCTTATTGATTCTATCATGTTTGTGTTGTTTGTGATCTTGCATGCTCTCCGTTTCTAGTAGCTATCTTGGCCAAGTAGATGCTAGTGACTCCGAGTGGGAGTATTTATGCTCGATAGTGGGTTCATGCCTCTATTTAATCTGGGGAAGTGACAGAAATCTCTAAGGTTGTAGATGTGCTGTTGCTACTAGGGAGAAAACAACGATCTCTTGTTCATGGAACAAGTGGATTGTTTACCTTACACACTTTGCTTAAAACAGTTATCCATTGCTTACAACTTAATATTGGAGGGGGTTTGGATGATAACATGAAGGTGGATTACTAGTCATAGATGCAGTTGGATGGCAGTCTATGTATCTTATTGTATTGCCCAATCAAATCTCATAGGATCATGAATGTAGTATTGCATTGTTATGCCTTGCTCTATCATGTCAATTGCCCCGCTGTAATTTGTTTACACTGCATGCCATGTTGTTTATCATAAGTAGAACAACTCTAGTGAACTATGGACCCCGGTCCAATCTTAACCATAGATACATCTTCAACTATTACTGTTTACTTTCTGCAAACCACTATTACCTTCCACACCATACAGTTAATCCTTTGATTTCAGAAAACCGGTGAGATTGACAACCTCACTGTTCGTTGGGGCAAAGTCTTCAGTTTGTGTTGTGAAGGTTTCCAGTTGCTAGCAACACCTTTGAGTCGTTTCCTTCCTCCTACTGGTTTGATAACCTTGGTTTCTTACTAAGGGAAAAACTTGCTGCTATACTCATCGTACCTTCCTCTTGGGGTCTCCCAGCGAAGCTCTACAGTGATCTGAGCCGCATCAGATGCAAGCGTGCATTCTATGAATTTTATCACGGCCGACAACGCTTGTTCGTCAGGAAAAGCAGTGAAAACTCCTAGTTACGACCTTGTTTTGGTATCCGTTCTAGCGAGTTTGACGAAGCCAAGAGTAGATCCTTTCAGCCGTTGACCACTCTCTCCTTTTCCTCCACCAACGCTTCCATCCAAGCATCAGACCACTCCTCATCGACGAGTTCATCCAGCGTATTTCAATGTCAAAAACTGGTCAGGGTTGTAGATCTAAACACCAGCGCCCAGCCTTGTTTTTTCCTGTGATCCCGACGTGCTCGCCACCTCCTTAGCGAACCTCTAGCCATCTTCTTCACTCCTAGATCGTATCAGATGTCCCTTCTAGCCATATCATTAATCGATGTTCAAATAGGAGTTCAAACGAGGTCCCAACCTTCATTCAAAGATAGGTAAAAACTTTGAAAATCATGTCTTCATGATTCCGTTAACACTGAGCAGCCCGACAACTTTTATATAAAGACCATTGCAGTTTCCTGGACCCCAACCCGCAGTCCACGATTTCGCCACATGTCATTCCTTCACTTGCCTGCGCGCCTGTGGACCCACCCTACTCCTGACCCCACCTGTCTTTTACTATGGGCAAACCTGAGTTGAGTAACAAAAATTCTATGGTTTGCTAAATTCAAAATAAATTGGATTCAATTCAAATAATTCATATCTGTTGAATAGCTTTCAATTTGAACAAACTTTAAACATAAAATATGAATGTTTTTCAAATATGAATCCAACCATGTTTTCAAATTTGACCTAAATTAACTCTATCTAGTCAAACATTTGACATTTGAACTAATTTCAATTTCTTGCATTTAATAATGTTTTCAATTCATAAATTCAAATAATACATGTAATATATGTTTTTAATCAGAAAAACATGAGGAATCAATTTAGGCTATTTATGATATCATTTGAGCATTTTAAAATTTTCGAATTAATAAATGCCTATTTCTTAATAATTGCATAACTTTAAAACTGTAATTTAGAAATTCAACAAATGATATGTCCAAATAAATTAGTTTGACTAGCCTATTCTAACTATGCATTCCATGATATGAATTGAAGCATGCATCATATAAATATCTAATATCCAGTAAGGTTTATGATAGCAAAACATGACTAAAAACTTAATAAAATGCTTTATTCTTGTACCCACACCTCACCCATGTCGTGCTATGCTATGCCATTTAAATTGTGCATCATTCCATCATGGCATACTCGGTTTCTTGTTGCATATGATTTATATGATTGTGCAATGTATTTCTTTCGGACCCTTGTGTGTTTGGTTCTTATCCGTATAGACGCTGAGCAAGGAGAATATTAAGAGCCTTAGGAGTTTTACCCAGAGCCATCTTATTCTGCAACTGAATTGCCAGGAAAGCATTTCTCCATGATTGCATTACATATAGTACCTATTGCATCTATCTTATTCTTGTATCATATGTCATGATTCGAATAAAACTGAATCCTAATTTTTGCATAGCCTTTACTTTTAAACCCCACCGAAGCTTGTTCCCTCCCCCCTATGAGCCATTACTACAGGATTTCTTTGAGCCATATGAGTTCTAGAATTTCATGTGTAGGGTTTGTGAGTGTCTTTGAATAATGAGGTACCTAAACAACTGAATTGAGTAGTAATGAGATAACTAAAGAAAGAGGCACTGGTGGGCAATATCTGTTATTTGGTTCTTTATGCTCACTTGTGTCCGTAGGACCCCAAGTACTTGATTCTTGTTCCTTGACTATCTGATACGCCCAATTTGCATCACCATTCACAAGGGAGCGTAGGATCTCAGATTTTAAGGTTGTGGTTAGATTTATATCTTAATTACTTTCCTGTAGTTACGGATGTTTGCAGGGGGTTTAATCACAAGTATGTATTATTCCAAGTAAGGTCGGTATGTTAGCACAGGTTCACCCACACAACACTTACAACACCAGAGAAGAGTACTCAGCTATTTGAAGCGAAAGAACTTGACAGAATTCCCATGTGTCCTCGAGAACGTTTGGTCCTTATAAGTATTTCAACTAGCTTGTCCTTTGCTAAGAAAGGATTGGGCCACTTGCTCCCTTTGTTTGTTACCTGTGTTACTTGATCTTTGTTTTGTTGCCTTGTCAGAAAACCACTAAAAATCCGTTTGCTAAGTATTCACAGGGATTTCCTGCTCCATACCATTGTTCAGCACCTTCTGCTCCTCGTTGGGATCGACACTCCTATTTATCGAAAGTACTACGATACGCCCCTATACTTGTGGGTCATCAAGATTATTTTCTGGCACCATTGACGGGGAGTGAAGCGCTATTTAAGGGTGGAACTAGTAAGGGAAACTTTTACTCTGAGTATTGCTCTTGTTACTGCTTGTTACTTTGTTTCCAATATGGATAACCCACTTGGTTTTCTGTTTGGGAAAACTATTACCACTGCTAGGTTAGTAGATGAACCACCACCTGTTGAGATAGATCATTTTAAGATACCTACAAGTATTATTAAACGTGTTATGGATAATTATTATTTTGGGGATGGAACTGTCCATCCTGGTGATCACTTGATTTTTATCCATGAACTATGCGGGTTGTTTAAGTGTGCAGGTATCACAACTGAACAGGTGAAGAAGAAGTTACTCTCCATATCCTTGAAAGGGAGAGATGAAGAATGGTATAAGCTGCTGAAGAATGGACAATCCATGGAATGGGAGGAGATGGCATCTCTCTTTTACTCTAAATTTTATCCTCCCAGTGAAATTCATAAGGTTAGAAATCTTATATATAACTTTTGGCCTCTTGATGGAGAGAGTAAATCTCAAGCTTGGGGGATATTGAAGTTACTAGTGCTTAAATGTCCTATTCATGAACTCCCTAACAATATTATTCTCAATAACTTTTATGCTAGGCTTTCTCTTCATGATAAAGATTTACTAGATGCTTCTTGTGCTGGATTATTCACACGTATGAAGGAAGAAGCTAAATGGGATCTCTTAGACCGTATTCAAGAGAACACCGAGGCTTGGGAGAATGACAAAGGAAGAAAGTCAGGTATAAACTATGATTATGAATGCATTAAATCTTTTATGGAAACTAATAACTTCCGTGATATTAGAATGAGTTTGGTCTTGATTCCCAAAGTATTGCCAACTGTTTTAAGGCCTTTTCCACTTACATAGAAATTCCCAAGAAGAAGTGTAATAAGTACCATGCTCTGTATAAAGATGTTGTTAATCATGTTCCAGTTAGAAGTACTCAAGTTTGTACTACTAATCATATTGTGCATGAACCTCATGTTGAGAAAATGCCTTTCCCAGCTAAGGTAAAGGAGTATTCTATGATTATTAGTGCAAATAACAAAGGTACAATGAAAATTGTGGAGCCTGGTAAGCATTTGAGTGATAAACCCATGGTAACTATTATGAAATTCACTGTCACTAGAAATATAGAGGATGGGCATATTGTCTTCTGTGAAGATGCTTCTAATATTATTTCTGCGGTGACCCAGCATACCACTGCATGATGTAGTACACTATAGTCGTTGACATAACACCAATGAAACACCGTTCACTAGTATTACATCCCTCAGAGTGGTACAACAGAAACACAGCAGGTCCAAGACATGACTATAGGTTACAACTCAACTCTTTACACAAGATCCAGAGAACACTCTAGGTTAAAGAGAGAGAAAGAAACTTATTACAAAGAAGAATCAGAAATAAAAAACTCAAAAACTATCATACTATTAAGACTAGTATCTTAACTAATGGTCTGGCATTGCTGCTATTGCAATACACTACAGAAATAGGTTCTATGGCTAGGGATTATATTCCTAGCTAATCAATAACTTCGTCTTCACTTGAGTTGATGTATATGTTGACTTTCTTGACTTCATTGAAGAACTTTAGATTCTGGTGATAATTCCTGGAGCATAACTTGATGTAGAAATCGTCTTTACTGGCTTTAGAACCTAGCAAGGGTTAAGAAGATACGTTGAGTACGAGCGTACTCAGCAAGTTCACTAGAAAAGGAGTGTTTGATGCACTATATCTACAGCCACAGACCAAAGGTCGTAGGAAATGCAAGTTTTCATAAACATTTCTTCAAATGTTGCTTTTATTCTTAAAAGCTATGTCCGTCAGCCTTCACGGGTTTACCAGAACTTTCATGTAGTTCCTTTCCCGCCGCGTTCGCTGCTCCTTCCCGGAACAGGGAGTAACAAGTTACAGTTCTTACACTCTGCAAGTTATTTAAGCATGGCATTACTTCTATTTGAGTATTGGTTTCCTAACATTATAATGGAATAGAATCATTTTCCTTTTTATAGATGAGTGGTTATAGTTTGTAAACAAGGAAGTAATATTACTTAACTACTTATGGAATCAATATAGTGTTTTGGTATGTTTATAACTTGTGGTTGAAGTAAGGGAAAGGTTTTATTTAGTCACAAATTATTCTTGAATATTTTATATTGTATAAGAATCTTTTTAAGAAATAATCTACACTTATGGATGAATGATAATTCAATAAAATTGCATTTAAAATGTGTTGAACCATTTTGACTTCATATTATCAATATTGAAGACTAATACTATTTATCAGGCTCAATTGGCTAATTTTAGAAATATTAACAATTTTTATTTACCCTTATATGAATTATCAATTAAGGAAATAAGTTTAAATTCAAGTATTAAGTTGTTCAAATTTTTATTTACCTCAAAAGTGGAATATCGTATTTTTAACATGTAGGTATTATTTTTGTGATCATTTTGGTATATTACATTTATATTTGTGATTTATAAATAATGAGATATGATTTTTATAAGGTTTATTACTTTATAAATACTTAATAAATAATAAATACTTATTTAAGTGAAATAATAATGTATGATTATAGTTTTAAAGTATTTTTTATTTTTTAAAGATTTTTGGTATTTTATTTATATTTTTAATATTTACCAATATTAAAATATAAATTATCTAAGTTTTATTACTTATAAAACCTTTATTAAATAATATTTATTTAAATAATTATCATAATAATATTTGATAATATTTTTAAGTTGTAGATTTTATTTTTCTGAAGATTTTCATATATTAAACATATTTTTCTGAATTATAAAACAAAAGTTATTGATTTTATAAGATTGAATCATTTTATTTAATTTCTAAAATTAATAAACTAAATAGTTTATGATGTAATGCTGATGTCAGCGTCGGGTGAAAGTTTTTTCTCACTAGGTCAATTCTTACCCCCAGTCACTGACTAGTGGGGTCTATGCCACATTAGTAAGCCACCTCAGCGACGGGGTCCGCACCGAGTTGACTCGCGCTGACCGGCGCGATGGACGGTGGCCGACGCCGGCGACCACCCAGCGGCGGTGCTACGGCATGCGCGCGGATGCACATGTTCACGGATCGGGAGCGTATAAACAGGGGAAACCTAACTAGGGTGGCGCCGGGTCTTGGGATGGCCGGGAGCCTCACCGACAGTGACTAGAGCGGAGGCCGCACGGCGGCGCTCGAGGCCAGAGCAAACCAGAGGGGATGGGAGGAAAGGAAGGGTCCTAGGGGACCACCAGCTCACCGTTAGCGCAGAGGAGCGGTCGAAAAGGCGAGGTGCAGCTGGAGACGGCGACGATTGACATCAGCGAACGATGTCGGTGTCGGGGAAGACGGCTCAAATCCTGCAGTTAGGGAACTCCCTGACTAGCGCGCTTTGGGGCAAATGATGAAGTCGATCATCATGGTCTCGGTGGTGTCCTCAGAATGGCAAGGGGAGGCCGTAAGCGAGCTCTATCTCGAGCCATGGCGGGTTAGGGTTTTCAGCAGAAGGGAAAAATGCTAGGGAAAACGAGACCAAGAGATATAGGTATGGGGAGAGAGAGGACATCATCGGCATTCTTATCCCCAGCTCCTGGGCGGCGGGCGAGGATCTTAGCGCAGGCGACGGCGGCGCGATCGACAACGAGCAGCTTCGGTACGAGCAAGAGGTAGACTATGAGGATTGAGTTGACAAAATGGTATCTGGGCCGGGATTCTGTTGGGCCGTGGCGAAGTGAGTGGAGGAGGAAAGGTGTTGGTGCTGGGCGGTGGATAGGTAGAGAGGGAAATGGGCTGCGGCCTGGTTGCAGTTTTTTCTTACTGTTTTCCTTTTCTCTTTTCTATTTTGTTTTTAGATTTGTGTATTACACATTTGTTTCAAATTTCCTTTATAGAATTTATTTGTTAAATAATTGTAGCAATAGTGAAATGTATTAAGTATCATGTTGTGAACCTTTATTATATATATTGTTATATTTCTTTATTTTCTTTATATAAATCCTTTTTAATATTTTGTAGAAGCCTTTGTTATTAATTTTCTTTCTATAATAAACCATGGCTTTATTATATGATATTTCTTTATTTATTTATAAAACTTAGTTCTAGTTAATTTAGAGTTTGGAGTAAAAAATATATATAATGATCATATATCATTATTTGATGTATGATATACAAAGGAATTAATAAGTTTAATATTACTCCCATGAATCTAGGGAATAACAAGATATATACATTTTATTATAAACATATTGTCTTTATGTTTGTGGTCTTTAATGTTATCACCCCTTTAAGATAGAAAGTTATTATCTGGAATGCCTGATGGAAAAGAATTGATAAAGATAACTCCTAAGCATATATGGTTATGATAATTGGAAATGACAAAGATGTGCTTAAGTGATTTGCTATAGGAAAATATTCCTATAAAGAATTGTCAAAATAAAATGATTTATCCAAAAGATGAGATGGATGTTAAGCTTGGTTATAGATTTAGGGTTTAGTGTTTACCAAGAATTCCTATCTTCCATAATTCACAGTCCTGGACTTCTAATTAAGGAATTCATTTCCTAGATATACTACTTCTTCCTATCCATCATCATGTGTTAACATGATGAGCTTTACTTCAAAAAATATTCTTATCCACCTTTTATTCTTCTAAATGCATTTATAATTCCAATGATCTTGACGATGAAGCTTTTCATAATCTTCTCATATCCATACTTGGTTAAATAAACTACTCTACTGTTGATAATCTCCAATCCAACAAGTAGTTACTTCTAACTCCATTCATACACTTCCTTAGTCATCCTTCACTACTTCAATAGATGTATACATCAAATCCTACTTCACTTCAAGTGCTTAGTATTTCCAAAGAGAAAAATACTACTTCTTTAATCCAATGTTGCTCTAACATCATATTAATCATACTATCTTGTCTCTACTTGACTCCAGTATCTAATACTCCAACCTCACATTATATTAATATGGATTGTCATGGCTAACCTAGGATAACATATCTATACTAGGTTTCAATCATGTTTTATCCACCAATGTCACTTATACATGATATAAGCATTCAATCTTGGTGAGTAAGGCATGATCATTATAATCCTTTGATCCTTTATGGTTTAGGTTTCCAGTTGGCTAATCAAGGCCTTTATCAATACAACCTTGCAGTTGTATTGTGATTATCTGCTCAGTACCTCTAACTAAATAGAAGATATTACTTATTGACTATACCTGCTTGATCCAATAGGATTATTCCTTGGTAACTATCTTCAATATTCATCCTTGTAATCCTCTTTGTTACCACATATATCTTTATTTCAAATAACTCTTCTATCCATTTAGGAGTGAGTTAACTCCATTAATTATCATATTGATTTAATTCTCTTCCAACACTCCCATCATATAGATGATATTTAAATCTAACATTACCACATATCTCTTCTTACTTCTTTCTCTAAAGGTTTTAGAGTGGATGCTATGATAAGGACAAGAGTTGATAGATCAAGAATTGATAGTTTAAGAATTTGTGAATCAATAGTTGATTACTCATCATTGATGAACAACAGATATTGAGATAGGATTCCATAAGGATTGATATGTAAAGAAAGATATATGGTGAATGATCTTTACTTGCTTTCTTTCCTACTCAATCTCACTAAAGAGTTAAGGTTAGACATTACCATGATACTCATGGTATAAGTAGATGAGATTAAGATAGATCAAGATTTAGTTGTTCCATTCCTATTACTTAAGTTATGTTTATAACTTGGTATTCATGAGTGTGTAATGAATACTAGGATATGATTACTTAAGGATCAAATATAAACCATTAAGTAATATATTAGGGTTAACTTTTATTACATTTGATCTACCCTTAGATCAAATCTCCCTTACCCAAAATAAGGTTTTAGCAAAGGTCATATTGAAACTTATCGCAGTCAACTTGATGATCTATTTCGATTCCATCAAGTTAAGAGAAGCTTCAATCACTTTGACAAGTTTTGTTCAAAAGTGCGAAAATTATTCGGATTTTCTGTGCATGAATGCAATGCACACATCTGTGTTTAGCTTAATTCTAAGCTCTAATGCTGGGATGCTACAATTTATCATCCTAGTAAGGCTAGAAAACCTAGTGTTCCGGTGCTTTCTGTTAAAAACTGGTTATCATTGCTACTATGGTTTATGTGATATTGGTGCTAGTTCTAGTGCTATTCCTTATGAGCTTTACAGGGAAATTATGCATGAGATTGGTCCTTGTGAGCTTGAGGACATTGATGTGGTTATCCGCCTTGCTAGTAAGGAAACCATTTGCCCCATTGGCATTGTAAGATATGTGGAGGTTCTTTGTGGTAAGATTAAGTATCCTGCTGATTTTCTAGTGCTTAATTCAGTAGCTAGAAAAACTTGTCCTATCATTTTTGGTAGACCTTTCTTCAACACTTGTGGAGCTATTATTGATTGTAAGAAGGAAAAAGTTTTAACTAAGTTTGATGGAGATTCTTATGAGTTTAAATTTTCCAAATTTGCTAAAGCTCCATGTGAAAATAGCTTGCCTGATAAAGATTTCAGGATGGAACAACTTGCTTCTATTGATCCAGTCTATGACATTGGACCTCTTTTTGGTGACTGTAAGTATGCTTACTCAGATGATAAAGTTGTTTCCAGTGACAGTTATATTGTCAACTTTATTCAAAGTGCTACTGAAAGTTATTATGAGAGAGGGAAACACGGTTTTATGCATCTCAATGATGTTAAGTTTCCCCGTTTTATGCTGAAAGCTTCGAAGTTGCATCTGTTTTGTCTTCCTATGCTAATGTATTTTTGTTTCAACAATTCGTTTTCTCATGATACCCCATGCACAGGAAGTGGGTTAGACTCAAGTGTGTTGGTTATTTGCTTCTTGATGCTCTCTTTCACTTCAGATATATATATATATCCTTTGTGAGCACCTTTGGAAGTTTCAAGACTAACTTAAAGGCATTAAAGAAAAGTACTTGTTCGGAGATAACCCAAGAGTTTTGTCGAGTCTTGGGGTTATTACCTCAGTAATAACCGCTCCTTTTCCTTTTTGTTTTGGTTTTTGTGTCAAGTTCAACTACTTTTGTGAAGTAGAGGACTTGTGAAAAGTGGTTGTCCAGGGACAGATTTTTGTGTTGTATGGTAAAAATTCATGAGGAAGATCAGTACTTCAGATGGAGCTGCATTTTTCTGAGATTGTTCTCCAAGTTGTTACCTAACTTCCATTAGTTCTGCAGTTTTGATTTGAGCAACATAAGGTTTTCGAAAAAATCAATCTTTACATGTTGGTCTGTTTTGACAGATTTCTGCCTTCATTTGCATTTGCCTCTTACAGAAGCTTTTGTTTAATTGTTTTGATGGGTTTTCAGTTGAAGTGTGTACCTAAAGGGTTATTGTTTTTGCTTACACTAATATTTTCATTGAGTTTGTGCAATGGTTCTGTATGTAGGAAATTCCCAGGAGAAAGAGAAAAGGAGTCTGTAGAGTTCGTCTTTGAATAGGTAAAAGTGGTGAAAACAGAAGGTTCGTGAAACCCCGATCTTTTAACATTTTTGATGTTTTTAATACATAAGGAAATCTATGAGACGGAATTGAAGAGGAAACAGAGTCCGGGTGGACAAACCCACCCCAGGCGCGGGCCCAGCCTGGCCGTGCCTGGAGGGGGTGTGTCACCCTCGAACTCCGTCTCCGCTTCGTTTCCATGTTAGTACATTCCTTATGCCTTGAAACTTCGTAATATATAACCCCCCGGATCCCCCGAGGTTTGTGCATCGTGTTCTCATCGTGTTTTCATTTCAATCTATTTCTGTCAGGAAATCTTCTCAAGTTAAGAGCACCATGGCCTCCGCCAACGACAAAGGCAAGAAGCCCGAGTAAGAAGAACCTCAAGTACCTAAGGAGGAGGAGATCTTGGTAGGGTATGAAGGTGACATGGAGGAGGACAAGCAACCGGACACTCGCGCTACCGTCACAAGCATTGGATTGGTGGCAAAACCTACCAAGCTTAGGAGGACAGCACGGATGTCTACAGGAGGGAGAACTCCGCGTCATATCCTCGCTCCATGCACACTTCCTCCTAGTACTCCTTGTTCTAACAGTGCAGGGAAGAAACACTCTAATAGGGAAGAATGTAAAAATAATAACAAGGACTGAGATCCTCGGTTCGAGTTGACCATGGGCTGCATTGAGCATAATTCGGAGTTAATTCGTACTCTGACCTTCGATATGGAGGATTTGAAGAAGCTGATTGAAGAGCTTATCAAGAGAACACCACCACCACCAAAGGAGTAATTCATCATTAGGTTTGGCATCCCCTTGGCTTGTTCCAAGATTGGGGGAGTGCCCCGGTATACCACTATTATCTTTTATATTTTACCTTTTTAGTGGATTCATATCTGTGGTAGAGAGGTTATCTTATAGTTTGGTTTGCATGTGGAACTATCTCTCCTTTAGTTGATTATCTATGTATCCCTTGGTGTGAGTGCCATTATTGGAATATTAATGATAAGTCTCATCTTTTACTTTTTGCACTTATTATTTTTAGTTTGCAATCTCTATTATATGATGGATCTTGTTGATCAGTATTGGCACCACTTTGGGATCATCAAGTGGATCTAAATTTGTTTTGGCAAACCTAGTTCTGGTCAGTAGCATTATTTTGAAAGAGAAAAAAGAAGCTAACAGGTATTTTGTATCATTTGTTTTCTTTCTTGTTGGATCATAAGCTTAGTATCCTTTATTTAAGATTCTTTTGTGTCTTCAAGGAAGATTGCATGTTTGGCTTTATTACTTGTATGTTTGCTTGTTTCTTTCAACTCTCTTGCTTGCTACCCAGCCTTGCTAGCCAAAACCTATTTTGAGAAGGCATACTTCTCATGTTTCCAAAATCCTTTGAACCAAAACTTTTGCCATTTGTGTCCACCATATCTACCTAGTAGCTTTTTCTATTCCAAGAAAATTCTCAAGCTTCATCTACCTTTCCAATTAAAAAGTATTTTGTTATGTGAAAACTAGTTAGTAAAGCTCTCACGAACTTGATGGCACACTTTATTTCTTGCCCTAATAGACTTGAACCATTGTGCCATCGAAGTTGTATATGCTTGCATCTATACGTTAGAATTAGCAGAACCGTGTTGTCATGGGGAACGTTTTCAACATTGCACTTGTACTCTGTACACAGTTGATATCGTACTCTTTTGTCTATGGATGTCAACAGTGTGAAATAAAGAGGGAACTTGTAAGTCCATGGAGTTTTTATACTATTTTAGAGAAACGCCTGGGCCGCTAGCCTAAGCCATGCCTAATCATGGTGGAAACTTGCAGCATCACCATAGTGAGCCATCTATGAAGCATCCATAATAAAAATCTATGCTCATAGTAAATAAAAAGATTGCTGAGATGCTCATTGTCTTCTTGCCTTGTCATTTTGGTTATGGGAAAGCTCTTGTACCATGTGAAAGGGGTACCCCGTTGGCGGTTCTCAATGATATGCAAATACTTACGATGACAAGAACTTACCTGTGACCAAAATTGAGTAGCATGAGGAGTGGCCCTCATATTCATGGGACATGAGATTGCCAGCTTATATTTCGTCAAGCATATACTCCATCTTTGTGCACTTTAACCTTAAATCATCTCAAGATGCCTATGATAGGGGCAATGAGGGCTCAAAGATAGTAAGTACCATAATCTTTTGGAAGCTCTTTATGACTTGTAATCCCTGCTTCTCTCTATAAAGGGACCTTTCTCCCACTTCCAAGTTGAGTCAGTAAACCCACTTCCTCTCTATCTCCAGCATGCATTTGAGTTGTTGTGCTTCAAGAATTCATATGGTGATTTATTCAATCATGTTCTTTATCTTCCTTGTTTGCACAAAAATCTTATCTATTGAGTATTACTTTGAAAGCCTTCACTTGTGAAAAACCTTTTTGAGCAAAGAGTGCTCTTGTTTTGAAACTTCTACAAAAAGCTTTTGTGAAACTGTTTGCCAGGTGTTTTCTAACCAAGAACAAGTTTGCCAATTCCAATTATGATTTATCTTTATGCATCTCCATTGTGACTAATGTACTTGGTTGCAAGCTAAGTTATATAATGGTGAGTTGCTTTCTTCTATGAGTTGTGCAACGGTAAGTGTGATGCTTCTTGTTCATATTCTTTTATCAACACTTCACTCCATAAACCTGTGGACATATTTACTGATCTCAGTTTTCGCTTGGGGACAAGCGAAGTCTAAGCTTGGGGGGGTTGATACGCCCAATTTGCATCACCATTCTATATCATAATTTACCTCTATTCATTGATATTTGTCTTATTATGAGGTATTACTTATGGCTTTTCATCTATTTATGCATGTTGGATGATTCCTGTAGGATGGACTGCGGAGTCTAGATTCTGATGGAAAAGAAGGCGTTTCGGTGCAATTTCGTGAAGATCAGAAAAATACCAGAAAAATATGGAAACATATTATTTTACCAGAAGACGAAGGAAGCCAGAAGGAGGAGCAAAGAGGGGCCGCAGAGGGCCCACACCCCCCTAGGAGCGGGCTCACCTGACCCCGCGCCTGGGGAAAGTGTGGCCCACCTGTCCGGCCTCCGACTCCGCCCCTTCGCCTATATCTTCCCTATGGAACCCTAAGCCTCGGGGAGCGACCACAGATAGATTTCCGCTGCATCTGGGGGCGGAAAACACCAAGAGAGAAAGATCTCTCCGGCAAATAGATTTCTGCCGGGGGAATTCCTTCCTGGAGAGGGGAGACCGTTGCCATCAACACCATCATCAAGCTAGGATTCATCGGGATCATCAACCACACCATCATCTCCACCAACACCATCATCACCACTCCGTCCCACTGTAACAATTGTGTTGGATATTGCTTTAGTTCTTAGGGGAACTTTCCCGGTGTTGATTACTATTGTAGTTGATGCTTGTGAGTGGAACCATTGGATTATTGTTTATGTTTAGATTGTTATCCATTATCATATCATCTTTGATCTTGATCCATATGATGTCTCGTGAGTAGTTCGTTTAGTTACGGATGGACTATTACTTTCCTGTAGTTATGGATGTTTGCAGGGGGTTTAATCACAAGTATGTATTAGTCCAAGTAAGGTCGGTATGTTAGCACAGGTTCACCCACACAACACTTACAATGCCAGAGAAGAGTACTAATCTATTTGAAGCAAAAGCACTTCACAGAATTCCCATGTGTCCTCGAGAACGTTTGGTCCTTATAAGTATTTCGTTTGCTAAGTATTCACAGGGATTTCCTGCTCCATACTACTGTTCGGCACCTTCTACTCCTCGTTGGGATCGACACTCCTATTTATCGAAAGTACTACGATACACCCCTATACTTGTGGGTCATCACTATCGCACTATCCGCATGTGGGACCATGAATCCCCTTAGTCCTAGCTTGAGTCATATTTAATTTCTTGGGGCCACAACTAGTTTGTTGTGTTATTACTATCATGTACTTATGTCATGTTTTATTGCTTTATTTACTACTGTTGCTCGAGGAGCGTTTACTACTGTACTATTTAGGAATGTGAAATGTTTTCGCGGTATCGACAAGCCCAGTCACACTTTTGGGTTCCTAGTCGCTTACAACCATTGGCACAAACCCTCGGTCCGTCGCGGAGCCGACCAACTTTGTAGCGGGTAGCTTAGCGGGGTGCCGCCCTTAAATCAACTATGAATCTTGCAAATGCTTTTCCATGATGCTTCGTTAGGCTTTCATTTGGGTTTTCCGAGGTTGCTCATGCGTGTGTTGCTATTTGTTCACCCCTGCAGGGTAAATCTTTCTGAAGTCGTGTCTGCGGTTATGGATGACTTGGAGCACAGTTTCTCGATCATAGACAAGCATAACTAAAGTACCTCTTTTAAATTGACTAAACTTGACTAGTAATAGTGAAATTTCATTGAATGATTAATAAAAACTGCCAACGGATGGGATGTTATCCTGCCTTCTCGTTCGTGACGGGGAGGTGGGCGACCGATGTTTACTTATGTTGATATATATCTGATGGGTAATTAACTGTTGTTTCATTAACGAGCATCCATCTATCTTTAGTTAGGCAGATGTTGCAGCGTGTCTATAGAAATTTTAGGCTTATTTTTGCTACAGTCGCGACACCCTCAGGCTGTTACCTTTAGATGCATAAAGACTTGCTAAGTCCCTTAGGGTTTCACACGATAAAATATTGGTTTAGATGGATAAGTATATCCACATGAAGGCTATTGGGTCGGGGAGACCGATAATGGTGGCAATGACCGTCTGGTGTAGTGATTCCAGGGATAGAGATATATGAGATATGTGGGCGGGATGTGCTTATTTTGAGGACATCTTATGTCGATTTGCTTCTTATTCGTACTCGGATCTTGTCTTACGCTTTCGCTTGATACTATGATGTGTGATGTATGAGGATGTATCCTAACTATTAGCTATCTAATATTTTGGATCTTGCCGTATATTGTTGAATATTTCTATTTGTTTTAGATGGATTGGCTCTGATGTACTCTTGTATATTTCTAACATTCACACTTGTGTATGTTTTGTTCGCATGCTTGTCGACTACGCCGCTCGTACTTGTCCTGATGTTCTTGCAAAGTGGATAGGGTGTTGACCGGTATCGTGTCCTTTTCCGCTCAGACGGGACCTACATGTGGGTGGCCCTTGGGCCTCCTCAGTAGGACACCTTATGCACTTTAGGTTCATTTCAGGCTTGTTACTTAGAGCGTAGTGTCCGGGGTATTACAGTAACCTTCAATATTGATAAACTTAACATAAACACTAATTTCTTCAAATGTTATTCTTTTTGCCACTTCAACCAACAACTATATAATAATTCCTTCAACTCTTAACAACCCAATACATGAACTTTTGTCCAAGTTACCAGATGATAATTAAACCCAATATTAAAGTGATTGTACTCCATTTGTATATCTTGTATGTTAAAACTTAAGCTTCTTGTAAATATAATTTCTTGTGAAGTAAAATTAAAGATAAACCAGATCTTAAAGAAATAACTTAATTTTAAATTCACTTATAATCTTGGGGATACATTTTGGGAGTTTTATAAAATGCATAACATTACTTATGCATAATAGCATATTGCTTCTTTAAAATTAGTCCTTACCGAACCAATGATGCTGTTTTCAGATATTGGATCTTTTATTGTCTCGAAGACCGCGGGTGCATAATCTTGCAATCACAAAAGGCAAGTTCATATTTGCTTATGTACTTTGGTTATTTTCTATCAAGTATTTTTCAAATCTAGTGTTGTCATCACCTGCATTTTAAAAAGGTCAGAAAACATTATTTTAATAATAATATGATTATGGGTTATTTACCAAGAGGTAATAACCTACTATGAGAGTTATGGTGGTAAATAAACATATTATCTAGGACTCAACAACCAATGTCGCCAGTAATTCTTGCTCCGTATATCACGCGTTAACCATGAGATTTGGAATGGGACGGAGGAGTCAACTGGATCTTCTTCCTTTCGTATGTCACCGGATGTGCAGTCCGTGGTTGTTATCCTTGTAGTGTGAGTGTAATTTGTAGAGGATATGCAGCAAATGGGTGGGAACCCTCAACGTCCCACGGTAGTTCTGGCATCTGAACGGTCTGTACTATTGAAAGGATCATATGGGCACCTAGAGGGGGGTGAATAGGTGCTAATTCAAATTTTCTTCTTTTTCAAATTAGGGTTTGACAATAAGGTAAATTCTCTAGATAATGCAACTAAGGTGAATTTACCTATATGACGAACATGCACAAGTAAACACACACTAAGCAAGAGCAAGTAGGTAAAGTGCGGTAAAGGATAGAAGTAACCAAAGAGGTGGACGCGGAGACACAAGGATTTGTTTCCCGTAGTTCCTTCCTTTTGAGGGGAAGTACGTCTACGTTTGTAGAGGGGGTGGTATCAAACCACCTATGCCACGAAAGGCCTCCCTTGTTCTCCGATGAACCTCACCCCAACGGGATCGGTCCACCTTCCACTATATCGACGACCTTCAAGGTGGAAGCCGACACCTTTACAAGTTTGGGGCACACATCCACAACATAATTGGAGGCTCCCAAATACAAGCAAGCTATCAAGACAATCAAAGACAAGCTTGTAATAACCAAATATAGAACTAGGGTTTCCAAGAAAACACTAGAGCAAAGGGGCCCTCAAGTGAATGAGGGGGAAATGAAGATCTCTTTTGGTGAAGTAGTAGATCGAGGCCTCCTCCTTCGATTCCCCAAAGATCAAGGACTTTGGGTGGTGGATTGAGGGGATCTTGCGGATTTGGTGGCTCCAATGGTGGTCTTGACTTTAATGTGAATGAGCACCTTGTCCCAAGGTAGGTGGAGGGGTATTTATACCCCTTGCAGAAATCTGGCCGTTGGAGCAATAAATGCACCAGTACTCAAGCGGTAGTACCGGTTGCCTGGTACACCCCTGCGGTACTACCCCCAAGCGGTAGTACCGGTCAGGGCGGTAGTATCGGTCCCAAGTACCGGTGGGCACCATGAGAGAGGGGAAGGAGTGGTCCTTCCCCAGTACTGCTGAGCGGTACTACCGTGTCCAAGCAGTAGTACCGCTTGTCTCAAGCGGTACTACCGGTTGGAGCGGTAGTGCCGCTCCGCGGTACCGGGTGGTACTGAGGAAAAACCATCCCTCCCACCCTTGCACGGGTCCAACCGGTACTAGGACCGGTAGTACCGGTGCCAAGCGGTAGTACCGGTCATTTTTCCGGTACTACCGGTTGGCACAATGACTTTAGGAAAGGGAAAATGGGAAATCAATATTTGTGCCACAATTTATCAAACCTGTGATACACTTAGCACATGATTAGACCGATAAGTGTGTTGTTATCAAACATCAAAATCAGAAGGATAGGAAATGCTCTTTCAATCTCCCCTTTTTGGTGTTTGATGACAACACACTTTTGCAAGATGATTTTATGAAGAAACTCATGGCATTTGTAAAATAGAGACGGGCTCCCCCTAGATGAGTAGAAACAAACCTCCCCCTCTATTTTACAAACCCAACATAAGTGCACAAATATAGATACTAGCATTTGAAACCATACCTTTGCACAATAACTTGTGATGAGAAATATATAGACAATGGATAACTCATATCATCACAAGATGGATCCACGACATAACCACATAGTCTTAACCATACATAGAGTTCACACATAAAATAGAAGGAAATCGAAGTTCACAAGGAATAAAAGGATCAAAGTAAGAACGAGTGCAAGACTACCGTCCCGACAGTTAATCCTCCTCCTCATAATCATCAAAGTCCTCCTCGTAGGGGGGTGGAGCGCGATGCGAGGAAGAGGCATCATCGTCCCAATGGCTGTGCTGAGAGATCCACTGTTATTCTGGAGTGATGTTGGTCTCGAACCCCTCGGAGACGGTCAAACCTTGGGCAGCCATCATGTCCTTCTGCTGAGCACTAGATTTCTTGTCATACACATGCGCCTCATACATGCGCTTCTGGTTGTCAACTTGGAAGCAGAAAATCTTCTTTAGCTTGGCCTCCATCCTCTTGGCCCAAGCGGGCTTGGCATTCTTGCAGCGGGAGACAACATAGTCTGTGTCACGACCACTATCAGCATCCTCAGAGTCAGCCTCTTCATCATCTTCCGCCACCACGCGGGGTTTAGCATGCTTCTTGATCTTGAGTGCCTTAGTCCGGTGCACAATGAGAGGACGAGTGGATAGTGTCCTAGCAATGGGAGGGCACTTGGACACAATGAGGGCCATAATGTATGGAGCAAATGGTGGAACCCTCCGACAGTGTGCAGCAGCAACCATCTCATTCCATATATAGTCTGTCACATCAAGAGCGGTGCCTGAGTCGCGGTTGAGGAAGGTGTTGAATAGCAAGTCAACAGAAAAGTCATATATCTCATCCTTGTTGCCCGCACGAGGAGCAACAGTCTCACGGAAAATGCGATGGAGAATGTCATACGTGGGGAGAAGATCCTTGATCTTGCCAGCAACCCCGCGGCCCTAGATATACAAAGGTGTAAGTACATCCTTCTTGGAGGGGTGATCCCGCAAGTGACAGTGGAAACCACAAGGAATGTCCCGGCCACGATCTTCATACTCCAATATTGCAGCAAACTCCGCAAGTGTGGCTTCCTTGACTGCACCTTGTGTCACCCAAGTGATCTTCCGAGTGTTGTCAGTGTGGAAATGTGTAGTGGCATAGAACTGCGCAATGAGGAGTGGCTCATAGTCATACTGGAACTCCATGATAGGGAACAAGCCAAGGTTAGAGCATATTTCCTTGGCTTCAGCAAAATATTCAAGGTTCTTGTTGATGTGCTCCATGTCAATCCATAGCTGAGGCACAACCATCTGAATATTTTTCATAAGAACCTCATGATAGACACGCTCTTGGAAATCATTGTAGAATAGACTGTCTTCTCTGTCCTCGTCACGGTTGCGGGAGTATGCATTGTCAATCCTAAGAGCTCGAAACTCAGACTCAGAAATGTTAGACAGTTTCCTTGGCCCTGATGGTCCTGAGCTCTTGGTGCACCCTGAGGAATGGGGCGAGAAGGGGGAGTGCTTCCACGCCTAGCAGAGCGCTTGGTGACCCCCTCACGACCCCCACGGCCACCTCGAGTGGCAGGCAACTTTGAACAACGTCTTGGCTGTGGCATAACTTTTTCCTCAGACTCCATATCTTCCTCAACAATCTCGTGGCTAGCTTTGGAGCGCTTACGCGCACCCCTAGAACCACCTGCATATGTGAAAGCACGAGGGAGAACAGCAAGGGGATAAGGGCACAAAAATCACAAAGGAGCAAGGAGAATCCAATATTTATTAGAGAAATTGAGGTTAGTTGGGGCCGGTACTACTGGACCTGACAACCGGTAGTACCGCTTGCAAGCGGTAGTACCGGAAAAAATTCCGGTACTACCGGTTGAACGGTACAGGTTCATCAGATCTGGTAGAAACGGACCAAAATAGACTTCAATAATCTGTAAATAATCGACTCTACTAGGTAACAAGGGAAGTGTATGGCAGTACAACCTCACAACATGTCAATTTCTTCACAAATCTATGCAAAACCTAGATCCGATGAGGAAATTAAACGGAGAGAGAAAGGGCGGTTGTACCGGGATCCATGGCAGTGGAAAAGGAGGGGGAGCCCGCCAAGAGGCTGAATCCAAGGAGGATCCGGGGAGAGGAGGGTGCGGCAGGGCTCCAGCGGTGGCGCAGGTATGTGGGGAGGACGTGGGGGAGAATAGGGCACTGATGGGTGCCTCCCCACACTCAGCCAATATATACTAGAATTCACCGACCGGTAGTACCGGTTCCTGAAGCGGTAGTACCGCTTGAGAGCGGTAGTACTGGCAAAGAATCGGTAGACCGGTGACCTGTAGTATGGGCGGTAGTACCGCTCCTGGAGTAGTTTCCAGGATACGACCTGGGAACCACCCAGGGGCGGTAGTACCGCTCATACAACCGGTAGTACTGGTCCCACCTGATTCCAAGGACAGGGAAAAATGGGGGATTCTTGTGCAGATTGAGAGAGGGTTTTTGAGGGAGTAGAAAGGCTTGGGTTGAGATAATTGTACTGGGAAGCACATGCACTCTAAAAATCAAGAAAAAGATGTCAAAAACCAAACTAGCGTGCATGAGACTAAGATCAATGAAAACAACTCAAAAGATGACAAACACGAGTAAAACCAACCTATCGAAAGAGATAAGGCGGTGATCGAGGCCACCATATATGAGTATACTCGGCTTGGCACCACGAAGATATATCTTGGGTCCATTACCGAAACTCATCATTTAAGCTTACATATCACAAAATGATATTAAGAGGAATGATTTTTATTGCTTTGGGCATAATGGGGGGAGGGATAGTCCAATAAATTAGGACTGCACTCCCCCTATATCCATTCCTACACCTAAACCAAATACGGGTCGAATCATAGGTGAGAATGCAAGAAAATCAAGTCAAGCTCCTTGCATCTACGATATTTAGTTCATTCCTCAAGTAGCAAAACCTTGCTTCATCAAGTGGCTTCGTGAAGATGTCGGCAAGTTGATCTTTGGTTGACACATATGATAGATCAATATCACCTCGAGCAACATGATCTCTAATGAAGTGATGGCGAATCTCAATATGCTATGTCCTTGTGTGATCCACCGAGTTGTAGGCAATCTTGATGGCACTTTCATTGTCACATAGAAGAGGCACTTTGTCACAATGGACACCGTATTCCTTTAAAGTTTTCCTCATCCATAGCAATTGAGTGCAAGCACTAGCAGCTGCCACATACTCGGCTTTGGCGGTGGAGAGAGATATACAATTTTGCTTCTTAGAAGACCAACATACCAAGGACCTACCGAGGAATTGGCAAGCCCCGGATGTTGATTTTCTATCATCCTTATCACTCTCCCAATCCGAATTCGTGTATCCACAAAGAGCAAATGTTGAACCTCGAGGATACCAAAGACCATAAAATGGGGTATGAACTAAATATCGAAAAGATTCTCTTGACCGCCATTAAATGGCTTGCTTTAGGAGCCGCTTGATATCTTGCACACACACCTACACTCAACACAATATCGGGTCTAGATGCACAAAGGTAAATCAAAGAACCAATCATAGACCGGTATACCTTTTGATCCACATCTTTACCATTTAGATTTTGCTCTATATGAGTCTTTGTAGCCATGGGAGTAGGAGCTCCATTTAAATCTTGCATTTTGAATCTCTTGAGCATATCTTGAGTATACTTGGCTTGATTGAAGAATGTCCCTCCTCTAACTTGCTTGATATCAAAAACAAGAAATACTCTCAACTCCCCCATCAAAGACATCTGAAACCTACTAGTCATAAGCTTTGAGAATTCATCATTAAAAGCTTTATTAGATGAGCCAAAGATAATATCATCAACATATATTTGGCATACAAAAAGCTCCCCATTGACTTTCTTAGTAAAAAGAGTGGGATCGATTTTCCCAACCTCAAATCCACGGTCAAACAATAACTGTCTAAGGTGCTCATACCACGTGCGTGGGGCTTGCTTGAGCCCATAGAGAGCCTTATCAAGTTTGTAGACATGGTTTGGGAAGTTGGGGTCCTCAAATCCCGGGGATTGCTTAACATATACTAACTCATTTAATGGACCATAAAGAAATGCACTTTCTACATCCATTTGTTGCAACTTGAAGTTATGATGTGCCGCATAAGCAAGAAAGATACGGATGGACTCAAGGCGAGCCACAGGTGCATAAGTCTCTCCATAGTCAATGCCTTCAATTTTAGAGCACCCTTGTGCAACAAATCTAGCCTTGTTCCTTACTATAATTCCATGCTCATCTTGCTTGTTCTTGAATATCCACTTTGTTCCAATAACATTGTGGCACTCCTTTGGCTTCTCAACTAACTTCCATACTTTGTTTATCTCAAATTTGTTGAGATCTTTGTGCATAGCTTCTAACCAATCCGAATCTTCAATATCTTCCCACACTTTCTTAGGCTCAATCATGGAGATGTGTGCTTGGTGTTCACTGAACCTCTTCAATTGTGCTCTTATGGAAATGCCTTTCCTTAGGTCACCAACTACATTTTGTAGAGAGTGGTCTCTTAATTCCAACTTTCTTTCCTTTCTAGCTTCACGACGAGCGTGGATCTCCGTGTTGTTTCTTGGGGGACCCTCTTCATCATTTTGGTCCTCGTCTTGACCATCAACTTGACCTTGATCATCATTGGAATCATTCTCTTCATCTATAGGCAAATATTGACCTTGGTATTGATCAAGTGCTCTTCTAGCATCAATTTGAGCTTGTATCAAAGCAGTTTGTACGGATCTTCCTTGAGTAATTGCCTTGGCACCACTTGACATCCTGGTGAATGAATCAAGCTCCCCTTGACTAGAGTTGTCACTATGATCATCATGTTGAGGGTCCACATCTTGTCTTAGGCTTGAGTCATTGTCCTCCTCACTTGATGGAGCTTGTTGATGTTGTGAAGATGAGGGCTCCACTTGAGTGGATCATAGTTCTTCTCGATCCGCCATAAGGGGTTCCTCAACGGGGTGGATATATCCCACACCCATTCTTCCTATGGCTTCCTGAGGCATTTCATCATCTGCATCACAAGCATCAAAACGCCCCCCTTGGGGACCATCATATTCTTCGAAGGTCACACTACAAGATTCTATGACGACTCTGGAGAGCTTATCATAGATTCTATAAGTGTGAGATTCGAGACCATAGCCAACAAAAATACCCTCTAATGCTTTATACTCGAATTTGGACAAACGAACACCTTTTATGAGATAGAAACACTTACAACCGAACACCCGGAAGTAAGATATGCTGGGCTTGTTATCGATAAGTATTTCATATGGAGTCTTGTTGATTTCTTTGCGGAGGTAGAGACAGTTTGAAGCATGGCAAGCGGTGGAGATGGCTTCGGCCCAAAAGTTGTATGGAGATTTAAACTCTGCCAACATGGTCCTAGCCATCTCAATAAGAGTCCGGTTCTTCCTTTTGGCCACACCATTTTGTTGAGGGGTGTATGCAGCGAAATATTGATGTTTTATCCCCTCATCACTAAGGAAATCATTCAG
Source organism: Avena longiglumis (assembly GCA_030063025.1). Taxonomy (NCBI): domain Eukaryota; kingdom Viridiplantae; phylum Streptophyta; class Magnoliopsida; order Poales; family Poaceae; genus Avena; species Avena longiglumis. The sequence goes on along the minus strand of CP125973.1, from coordinate 493,813,014 downwards.
GGTGTAGTTCTTGAACTCGGTGCCATTGTCACTTCTTATGATCAACACGGGAAGATTGTATTGATGTTGGAACATGTTTATGAAGTCGATGAAGGTATTTTGGGTCTCACTCTTCAACTTGAAGAAATATACACACGAGTATCTTCAAAAGTCATCAACGATCACCAAACAATATTTCTTCCCACCAAGACTTGCATGAGATGGAGGGCCAAAAAGGTCCACATGGAGGAGCTCCAAGATCTTGGTAGACTTGATGCGGTTCTTAGGCTTGTGAGGAGCATCATGCATCTTCCATAGAACACATGCCCTACAAACACGATCTTTGGCAAAGGAAACATTTTCTTTTAGTCCAACAATATGGCCCTCCTTGTGGAGACTTTGCAAAGTTCTCATATTGACATGGGCTAGTCGGCGATGCCATAACCAACTTACATCGGCCTTTCCGAATAAGCACATCAGACATGTAGTGGCTTGCCCCAAAAATTCCACCACATACAAGTCATGCTCGACGTACCCAACAAAAGCGACCTTGAGAGACTTGCTCCATAAGAGGACCACAATATCAACATCAATAAAGACGGCAAAGCCCATCTTTCCAAGAGAACGGACTGAAAGCAAATTGTATCCAAGGGTCTCAACAAGCATGACGTTCACGAGTGTAATGTCGTGAGAAACCACTACCTTGCCGAAACCCATTACCTTAGACTTTGACTTGTTGGCATATGTCATAGAAATTTGATCATCATTTGGCTTTAAGTCCTTGACAATAGACGAGCTTCCGGTCATATGACTCGTGCAACCACTATCAAGCACCCACTTTGACCCTCCGGGAGCATAAGTCTACAAAAGATCAAGCTAATTTTTAGGTACCCATTTCTCAATGGGTCCTCTTTTGTTAGCAACAAGGGTCTTGGGAACCCAAATAGACCAAGCAATATAACCATCATATGGGCCAACATATTGTGCATACACATCACCATAATAATCACGCATTAGAACATAGTGAGGGTTAGCACTTCCCACAAAGTCATCATGAGACATAGTTTTACCATTTGTGGTCTTACTATCCACAATGGCCTTGTTGATCTCTTGTGCGGGCTTGGCCTTCTTTTCTTGCTCTTCTTATTCTTAGTTTTGGAGACAAAACCAATGCCCCCTTTATCACCACTAGGCCTTTGCTTACTCAAAAGGTCATCAATGGACTTGTTGCCTTGTGGAAATGTGGCCTTGGCTAGCTCCCCCTTCAACCTAGCATTTTCTTCAAGAATAGTTGTACTACTAGATGAAATGAAGTTAATAGGTGAAGGAACATTGGCCAATTGAGTTTGAAGCGTTTCATGGGACTTTGTGAGTGAAAAGAATTCACTTTCCAAAGCCTTGTGAGCCTTGTCAAGCAAACTTAAGTCCTCGGCAAGTTTTTCATGAACCACACCAAACTCAATCTTGTCCTTTTTAGCCCTTTTATATTTATCAATAGCATGATCACGTTGTTTGATGAGTTTATTAATAATAATGTCATTGGCCTCATCAAGCCCTTCAAGTTTTAATTCAAGTGACATCCTAGTCTCTTGTTCTTCTTCTAGAGCATTGTTTAAAGCCTCTAGCTCACTCATGTGTTCATGCCCAAGTTTACATCTTACATCTAGAAGCTCTTGTGTATGGTAAAGTTGATCTAAGATGTTACCAAAATGTGTCTTAGCATCCCCTTGTAGGTTAGTCATAAACTCATCGAAAGCAATTAATTCCCTTTTAACCTCAAGAGACATCTCATCATCAATTTCATCATTAGCTAGGGGAGTGGAGCGAGATGATGAGGATACCTCCGTTCCTCTTGCCATAAGGCAAGTGACGTTCTTGATGGGATAATTCTCATTTGGAGAATCGAAGAGTGAGAATGTCGGAGTAGAAGTAGTGGCTAGATCTGCCACACCATTAGAAGTTTACTCTTCCTCATAGTCATCATCTTCATTGTCGAAGGAGTATTCTTCATGAGTGATCAAGACAATTTCTCCCGAATTCTTGTTGATGGGATTCTTCTTGATGAAGGGTTTCTTGTAAGGGGCTTTGGAAGATATATTTGTCACTAGTTTGCCACCATGATCTTCTCTTCTCTCATATGGATAACTGTCCAAGAAGTGATTTTTGTCACCACAATTGTAGCAAGTTCTCAATCTTGGCATATTTCCTCTTAGTCCATTGGGGTTGATTTTTTGTTTCATTTCCATCTTGGCCTTCACGGGGTTCTTCCAGAAGTTGTTTGCATATAAGGCCATATATTGACCATGAAACTTCTTGACATCTTCTGGGTTGCTCATGCATAGGCCATCATCACTGTCATCACCATCCACATGTTCAACAACTTTGGCTTTCAATGCAACATTGACAACATTGCTCATACCGAGGGCACGAGCACGGGCATCTTTGGCATTCTTGGAGGCAATTTTGAAAGCGGCCATCTCTTGCATAACTTCATTGGTCATGAGATGGTAGTTGTGACTTCCTTGTAGGCTCTTCAAGTCGGTGGGCTCAAAGGGCATGAGTGCACTCACATATTTCCTTTTTATCCACGCATCATCCACATGTGAGGCACCCATGTTTCTAAAGGCGGTGGCGGTGGTCTTGAGCCTTCGGTACATGTCTTCATGATCTTCACCTTCCATCATGTAGAAGCCTTTGGCTTCATTGCTTAGTGCATCATACTGATTCCTCCTCATACTCTCATTTCCAACAAACAATACAGTGAGAGCATCCCAAGCTTCCTTGGCAATGCTAAAGTGCTCAATGTGTGGATAATCATTTGTCCCCGATCCTTGTTGAATCATATGCAAAGCAGTGGCATTGAGTTGACTATTGACAACCTCTCTTCTTGTCAAGTTGTTTGGATGCCCAATAAAGAGTCCATGCTCGATAATGTTCCATAGTTCAATGCAAGAGCTGCGCATATGAGTTCTCATTAGTGATTGTTATTGAGCAAAAGTAGCAGATTCTTCAAGCTTAGGTGGGTCACCTCTATTGTATACATGAGGGTGAGGGATTGGAGGGTCGGGAGAGTACCATGAATCATGGTGCTCACCCTTCCCACCATCATTTTGTGTGGAGGAATTAGTGTTGTCTTGTTTACCCCTAACCATTATATCCTTGGGGGATACCGGAGTATTCCCTTCGCCTTAGGTAAAACGGATGGAGGATCCTCTTGAGAGGGGGATGATGAGCCATCTTTGTCTTTAAGAAGTTGCTCAAGCATCTTCTTGACTTCGTTGACCAAGGAAGAGCTCAATCTTGTTTCCAAGTTTTTGAGATCTTCCATGGTCACCGTGGTGGGCTCACCATCACCATTCCCTTCGCGGCTACCCATATTCTCTTAGGCGGTAAAGCCCAAATAAAGAGCCGAGGCTGTGATACCAATTGAAAGGATCATATGGGCACCTAGAGGGGGGGTGAATAGGTGCTACTTCAAATTTTCTTCTTTTTCAAATTAGGGTTTGACAATAAGGTAAATTCTCTAGATAATGCAACTAAGGTGAATTTACCTATATGACGAACATGCACAAGTAAACACACACTAAGCAAGAGAAAGTAGGTAAAGTGTGGTAAAGGATAGAAGTAACCAAATAGGTGGACACGGAGACACAAGGATTTGTTTCCCGTAGTTCCTTCCTTTTGAGGGGAAGTACGTCTACGTTTGTAGAGGGGGTGGTATAAACCACCTACGCCACGAAAGGCCTCCCTTGTTCTCCGATGAACCTCACCCCAACAGGATCGGTCCACCTTCCACTATATCGACGACCTTCAAGGTGGAATCCGGCACCTTTACAAGTTTGGGGCACACATCCACAACTTAATTGGAGGCTCCCAAATACAAGCAAGCTGCTGTAAGAACCAAATCTAGAACTAGGGTTTCCAAGAAAACACTAGAGCAAAGGGGCCCTCAAGTGAATGAGGGGGAAATGAAGATCTCTTTTGGTGAAGTAGTAGATCGAGGCCTCCTCCTTCGATTCCCCAAAGATCAAGGACTTTGGGTGGTGGATTGAGGAGATCTTGCGCATTTGGTGGCTCCAATGGTGGTCTTGACTTTAATGTGAATGAGCACCTTGTCCCAAGGTAGGTGGAGGGGTATTTATACCCCTTGGAGAAATTTGGCCGTTGGAGCAATAAATGCACTAGTACTCAAGCGGTAGTACCGGTTGCAAGCGGTACTACCGGTCCAGTACCGGACCAGATACCGGTGATGCAGTTCTTGGTCGAGCCAGCTTCAGTTCTGCCTGGTACACCCCTGCGGTACTACCCACAAGCGGTAGTACCGGTCGCAAGACGGCGACACCGGTCGAGGCGGTACGGTCCCAAAAATGGGTGGGCACCGTGCGAGAGGGAAGGTGGTCCTTCCCGATCGTCTCGGTACTGAGCGGTACTACCGTGTCCAAGCGGTAGTACCGCTTGTCTCAAGCGGTACTACCGGTTGGTGCGGTAGTGCCGCTCCGCTGTACCGGGTGGTACTGAGGAAAAACCATCCCTCCCACCCTTGCACTGGTCCAACCTGTACTAGGACCGGTAGTACCGGTGCCGAGCGGTAGTACCGGTCATTTTTCCGGTACTACCGGTTGGCACAATGACTTTAGTCAAGGGCAAATGGGAGATCAATATTTGTGCCACAATCTATCAAACATGTGATACACTTAGCACACGATTAGACCGATAAGTGTGTTGTTATCAAACATCAAAATCAGAAGGATAGGAAATGCTCTTTCAACTATCCATTACCGTAATCCATTATGCGGGCATGGAGTACACCAAGGGGCATGCGGGATCGCAAAGAAGGGTAGTGATTGGCTTGGATCATCTACTGGGCCCCACACCATAGGAAGTGTGGACATGAAAGATCGCCCGGTTTCACAACAGTGATTTGATCTCTCATGGGTAAAGCAATTCACCTCTGCAGATTGTAAGAACTGTAACTTGTTACTCCCTGTTTCGGAAAGGAGCTATGAACACGACAGGAAAGGAACTCCATAAAGTTCTGGTAAACCTGTGAAGGCTGACGGACATAGTTTTTCAGAATAAAAGCAACCTTTGAAGAAATATTTATGATAACCTGTATTGACTATGACCTATGGTCTGTGGCTATAGATAGTGCATAAAACACTCATTTTTAGTGAACTTGCTGAGTACGTTCGTACTCAATGTATCTTCTTAACCCTTTCTAGATTGTAAAGCCGTTGAATATGAAGTCGACACCAAATAATGTTCAAAGGAATCATCATCAAAAGCTCCAATTCTTCAATGAAGTCTATGGAGACATCATGTACGCCAACGGAAGTGAAGACAGAGTTGCTGATTAGATATGAGAATAATCTCTAGCCCTAGAACATACTTCTGTAGAGCATTTCAATAGCAGCAAATGCAAGCCATATATTTTAGATACTAATCCATTAATATGATATTCATGAGTTATTATTTTTGGTTCTTCTTTGTAAGAAGTTGCTTTCTCTCTCTATAACCTAGAATGTTCTCTGGATCTTTTATAAAGAGTAGAGTTGTAACCTATAGTAGTGGCTTGGACCTGCTATGTTTTTGGTGTACCACTATGAGCGATGTAATACTAGTGGAACGGTGTTTTTTTGGTGTTATATCAATGATTATAGTGTACTACATCATGCAATAGTATGCTGGGTCACCGCAACGAGGTAACCGAAGTGGAGCACACAAAGACACGAGATTTGTTTGACTGCAGTTTCTTCCTTGTTAAGGGAAATACGTCTGCGTTGGAAGGGTGGGCGGTACTAAGACCACCACGCCATAATAGGCCTCACCCTGTTCTCCGATGGATCTCGCCACCATAGGCCTGATCCACCTTCGAGGCAGAAACCGGTGCCTTTACAACACTAGAGGGGCACACATCCACAACTGAATTGGAGGCTCTCGTGATGACAACAAGCTTCCACAAGAAAAAGTTTAATCAATAACCAAAATTGAGATCTAGATATTTGCAAGAAGTACTAGATCAAGAATCCTCCAAGTGAATTGAGGGGAATTGAAGAGCTTGATTGGTGCCAATGAAGATCGGAGACTCCTTCGATTCCCTAAAGATCGAAGCCTTCGGGTGGTTGAATGTGAATATCTCGATTTGGAACAAGATGAATAACACAACACTTCTTTGAATGAATCAAGATATCTGACAGGAGTAGCAATTAGGGTAGTTATGCCCCTGCCAAAACCAGCCGTTGGAGAAGTTTGAGGCCAGATTATCCGGCCTAAGAGGGGCCAGATTATCCGGTCAGGCAAATCTCCGGCCTGGAATCGGATTTTCCGGGCCAAAAATCCCTATACCGCGTGATGCGCCTTGGCTGTCTTTGGAAAAATTCTGAGGGCGGTTTATCCGTCCCGGGCAAAAACTTCGGCCCTGGCCGAACAATCCGAGGGAAAATTCGCCCCCATACAGGGTGTCGCGCCTTATCCTCCTTTATCGATCGAGCCAGAGATGGATAATCCGGCCATTGGTAGGGGCGGATAATTCGTACCCCAAAACTCTGGTTTAGCTACATTTTGAGTGAACATTAATCTGCAGCACTAAACACACATTAAATAATACTTGGTATTGTTATCTAACACACAAAACATTAGGGATTATGAAATATTCTTGCAGAAATGTGCTCGCAGTCGATTGCGGCGAAGAGGCTCAAGGACCTGATTGCTTTTCAGTATTTTGTTCTAGGGTCTTTTGCAAAAGTTTCAATATTGACTTTAGTTTGCACCTTTTTAGGGGCCTTCTTGTAATATGTACCTACCGCCAGTTAATTTGAACAGCTTCTAGGGTCTTCAGACCTTTTCCCGTTCAAAAAAAAAGATAACATGGCACGCGGGAATGTCAACTTCCAAATGTTTTTTCTTCAGAATACAATGAAGTATTTCCATTAACCATATCTGAGTACATGGCGTTTCTTTTCCGATAAAAGATAGTAATATATTTATATCAAGCTGGTATCAAATAGTACATCCACGGAGTACACGATTCCAAGGAAATACGCTGGGATAGGTTAATATCCATCTTCCGCTGCCCGTTGTGACCAGTTAAAAAATGCCACAAACCAATTTTCAAAGGGAAAATGATAGGACTTCCCCAGGGGATGCGATCCCCCGGTTCCTCATTCCGTGCGGCGACAACGGTGGGCTGGGGTCCACCCACATCCTTTACCAGAAAAACGTATCTCTAACCCCGTATCTGTGCTGCTCATCGGAGGAACTCGCCGACAGTGGCGGCCGTGCTTTGCTCCCAGGGCAGCCACCCCTGCGCAGGATCATGCCGCCCGTCTCCCTTGCAAGTCGAGCCGCCGCGCGTCGTTCCTGTAGCGTGCACGCGTCGCCCGACAGCCGATGTTCTCCCTCCAGTCCATCGCCCCACTCTATCGCCGCCGCAACAGGAGGTCGATGCCCCGGAGCAGGATCTACGCCCACCGTTGCTACCTACGATGACCACTGTTGCTACCTGCGGAGGCCGGTGTTGCTCGCCGCGGCGTCTGCTTCTGTGTTGATGCTACAGTTTTAGAGGGCTTGCTACTCTAGTTGGCGGTGTCTACTTTTGTCTATGTCTTTTGCTACGATTTGCTACCTTGGCATATTATTTTTGCTATGTATCCATATATTTTTTGCTACTTTCGCATAACTCTTTTGCTACAACCAATCTCTACGGCTCTGGCGATGTCTCCGGCGATGTCCCCTCTGCTACATTAGAAAAGATATTTTGCTACAACCGTTTTGTGGTTCTGCTACAATAGCGTTAATTTTTTGCTACGAGCAACGAGGTTTTTCCTGGCGAGTCTCCAGTTATATTATCCGGCGAAGTCGGTTTTGCTACATTGGTACTTTTTTTGCCTCCGGCGAGGATTGTCTTTTTTTTTCTATTTTTTCTCGAACCGACCGGGTATTATGTAGCAAAAGCAGAATTTATTGTAACAAAAATGGAATTGAAAGGACACATGTCAGCAGGAGGACCCGGGATCAGAAGTGGGGACACATAGTACTATCCTTTTCAAAGGCCTTCCATTTAAAACATCAACAACTGTAACATTTTTCTCTTACTTACTGTGCGTACGAACAGATCCAAGCCGACGAACACATCACACCAACACACAACCAGACCATCGAATCAAAGAACCAAACAAAACACAACCAGGCCCTAACCAAACACATGCATGCATGCACGCTTGCCACGGATATATAGCTACTACAGCCCTCGATCTACGCCTTGCTCCCCTCGTTGGCCTTCTTGAACGCCGCCGCCTGCGCGGCCGCGGCGCCATCGGATCCGCCCGCGGCGGCCGCCACGAAGGCGCTCCTGACCTGGTCGGTGGTGTAGGGGAACCCGGAGCGGGTCATGGAGTTGAGCAGGGCCGCGGCGCCCTCCCGCATCAGCGCGCCGGCGCCGTCGGTCCTCGTGTTCGCCAGCGCGTCCTGGATGCTCACGTTCGACCCGCTGCCGGCGGCTCCTCCCGCCGCGCCGAAGAAGTGGCTCATCGAGCTCGGCCAGCTCCCCAGCGTCGACCAGATCTGCATGGGGTGCGTCCTCCAGTAGCTATATGGACAAAAAAAAAGTGCACCGTCACGTGTTGGCCCAGCTTGTCAGTCATAGGTATTTGCTGGAAGGAAAATGAGAGGCGACGTGGCTTACTCGCATGTCCCGGCGCTGCTGGGGTCGACGGGGACGAGCGGCGTCGCCGTCCCGTGGTCGCTGTGCGACGGTGTAGATCCGCCGTAGGCGCCTCCATCGTGGGACGGCGTGGGTGAGCTCCCGTAGCCATCGCCGGTCGACGGCGTCGGGGAGCTGTGCCACGGCGCCGCCGGGGTCGTCCCGTAGCCTCCTCCGCTGTGCGACGGGTCAGGGATGGATCCGGAGCTTCCGTGAGAAGGCGGCGTCCCGTACCCGCCGCCATGGGACGGGTCAGGGATCGAGCCAGAGCCGCCGTGCGACGGCGTCGTGCCGGAGCCGCTGTGAGACGGAGTCGAGCCGGAACCTCCGTGGTAAGGCGGCGAGCCGGAGGAGCCTCCGTGCGGCGACGGCATGGGCAAGGTGGTGCCCGGGTGGCCGGGCCAGGAGCGCGGGTCGAGCGACGGCACGCAGTCCGGCTTCTTCACGTCATCTGCAAGAACGACCACGACATTGTCAGTCAGTGCAAGCTACCAAGTTTGCATCACGCATAGCTAGAAGGCTAGCTACTGTCACAAAGAACAAGAGACCGACGGATCTTCTCACCTTGGGTGGCCTTGTCCGTCGGGCTGCTCCGGGCGGAGACGGCGACGAAGGCCTGGGTGGCCAACGCGGCGAGCAGGAGGCTCGCGAGGAGAGCTCGCTTCTGCGTTCCCATGGCTTCTTCTTCCGATGCGCCGGTGCGGTGGTGGAGTGGAGTGGAGAGTGCTGGAGTGAAGTGAGTGGAATGGAGGACACTGTCGAAGAGCGGGGTGTTTAAATAGCGGGGTGCAGAAGCTGCCAGACCGACGCGCCATGGGAATTGATGAGGTGTGAGAGGAGGCCGCAGAGATGACACCAGCGAGTAGTTGGCGAGGGCATTCATTGCGCGCCATCAGCTTCCCAGTGGCCATAAATTCGTTTGCCTCTCGGAGCTTTTGGCTCGGGCTCCAGCGGCCGATCCTGAGGATCGGAGATGTATGCGCATGGCTTCAATTTTGTGCTCAAGGTTGGTGGATAAGCCGGGCCTAGTGTTGACCAGCGAGCGACCAGTTCGACCTTGGGCCATCTCCTCCTTCATCGGGCGAAATGTTGGCAAGCCAAGCCTGTAGTAGTGAAACTAGTGAGATTGATGAACCCATGGTAATTCCGTCTTCGGCATTTCATCGAACAGGTGATGCACGTCGGCGCGTGCGGTGCGCGTCAATGCATGGCATGGTTTCACCTAGCTCGACGTCGCGGCGCTTGCATGCCATCTCTCGCATGGCTGCTGGTCCTGGGCGATCAAAGACTAGCAGCATGTAAACCGCCCGAGTGCGACATGAGAAGAGGATAGGAAGAACACAACGGAGGAAAAAATCCAAAATCCAAAACCATGGAAATTGGCATAAGTGTGTGTTTAATGGCAATGTAGGGAAGCCACGGGAATCCTATCGAAGTTTGAGCTTTCAAACAAGCACTGTAGCTGTTATTCTGAGCTAGCTAACGGAATATTTGCAAGAGCTCGGATCTAAAACTTCCCCCTTTTTAAAATAACCGACTTGGGTTTTCTAAATTCACATGTATTTATATACCCTCTGTTTCATATTACTCCACATATTATGTTTAGCTAAAGTCAAACGTTATTGACTTTGACCAACTATAAATTTATAATTATAATCATTTATAAAATTAAATCAATACTATTGAAAACATAATAAAACATACTTTCATAGCATATACGTTTGATATTGTAGATATCGATGTTTTGTATGTTACACTTGCTTAAACATTATAAAGATTGACTTTGACTTAGTAAAAGGTGCGGAGTAATATGAAATGGAGGGAGTGGTCACACATGTCTAGTTACATTCAGAACTTAACAAACTCAAGTCACTTATTTTGGTACTGAGGAATTAGAAATTTTCCTATGAGATAGACTATGCAAAGTTCCATAGAAAACAATCCTACAGGTTCGAATCAAAGGATGCTGGTAGGAAAAAATCTATAGAAACTCAATCCTACAAGAATCCTATGGAAATCCTACAAATCAAGCCCTAAATTGCAAGGGTGTAGGAAAGGAAGGCATGAGCAGTTTTCGGTAGATTTTGTGATGCAGCAAAAATTGGACTTTATTGGGCTCCATGAGACAATGAGAGAAAGAATATTAAGTTGTTTTCTTTAGGAAAATTGCCCCTCTAATAGAAAATATGGTTGAATTTTAAAGGGTTTGAGGAATTCTAGGTTTTTGAATTATGGAACTATTGTGGATACATTTCATGTTAAAATGTGTATGTCATACTTGAAGTTACAGCTCAAGTGGAATGTTGTGACTGTGTATGGGAAACCTCATGAGGAAAATGAAGAAGATTTCATAGTGTAACTGGATGATGTTTGCCAAGATCAAAACCTACCTTTGCTTGTTTGTGGTGACTTTAACATCTTAAGATTTCCCTCTGAGAAAAACAAGATGTTTAAGCCTACCAGGTGGAGTGATATGTCTAACTCTATCATTAGCACCAGTGATTTGATGGATCTGGTGATGTCATGTGGCCATTTACCTGGTCCTATAATCAAGTCATGCCCACTTTGGAGAAGCCCGATATTTTTGGTTAGTAATGATTGGGGAAGGCTTTCCCCTCTTACAATTGTTCATAAATTGACTAGAGAAGTTTCTGATCATAGACACTATGGAGGGGCAAGCTAGTAAGAGAAAAGTTTTTAGATTTGAGAGAAGTTGGCTATAGGAACCTGGTTTCTTGGAGAGGGTTGATAAAGTATGGATAAAGCCTATTAAGGCAAAAAAAACTCTGTAAAAATTCAAATCCAATTGAAGCTGGAAAAGGAGAAGGAAAACCTGAAAGGGTGGGGAGTAAACATCAGAGGTTATGAAATTAAGAAAAATAAAATGTTGATTGAGAAGGTGCAAGAGTTAGAAGAGACGGAAGAATTATGTTTATTGAACTATGATCAACTTGCAAAGAAAAGAAAGTACAACAACAACTGATGGAGATTTATGAAAAAGAAGAACAACACTAGCAACATAGATCTAATGAAAATTGGCTCCTGTAATGTGAAACAACATTGATCTTTTCAGAAGAATTGCTAATGGAAAAAGGAAAGAAAATGATTGTCTCCAAGAATGCTAGTGAAACTGTTCAAGGGACACATGAATTATTACGACATGCTACAGACTTTTTACAAGAATCTATTTGGTCTAGTTGAAGCCGTTGGTACAAGATTGAGTAGTGATAATTAGCAGGCACATAAGAAGCTGAATGATGATGAAAGAACTGAGATGGATAAACCTTTTTCTAAGATGATTGATCAAATGGAGAAGAACAAAGATGCAAGTCTTGATGATATTCCTATGAATTATATCAGGTCTTCTCAGATTATAAAAAATGATGTGATGGAAATGCTTCATGATTTTCATGCCCATAAAATTGATCTTAGCAAAATTAGTTATGGGAGTATCACTTTGATCCCCAAAGGAGAATATGATGATGATATACAGAAGTACAAACCATAAGGGTTGAACCATTCATCGATGAGCTAATCAGTAACCGTCAAACTACTTTTATCAAAGGCAAGTATATAGGTGATGGTGTGAATCTCCTACACTAAATCCTGGAAGAAACCAATTCCAGAAGTAATAGGGGTGGCGCTGAAGATTGATTTTGAAAAATTTTATGGTAAATTCAACTGGGATTTCCTTTTTGACTGTTGAGACAAAAATAAATTCATCGAGGAATGGATGAAGTGGCTGAAAATGTTGTTACACCATGTATTCTGAGTGTTAAAGTTAATGAAGAAGTAGGCCCATATTTTGGCACTTATAAATGATTTAGGTAGGGGATCCTTTTTCTCCTTTTCGGTTCAACATGGTTGGTGAGTCTTTAGCCAAGATGGTACATAATGCACAAGGAAACAAATTGATCAGCAGGCTAGCAGATAACTTGGTTTGGAAATGGGGTTGCCATCCTACAATATGCAAATGATACAATATTGTTTGTAAAAGATAACTTGGAAGAAGCCATAAACTTGAAAAAATTCTATACCTATTTAAATCTATGTTAGGCTTGGACATTAATTTGAAAAAAGTGAAGCGGTTGATGATCATGGAAAATGATGAACAACTCTTTGAATACACTGAATTGTTCAATTTCCATAAGGAGGCTTGGCAAATCAAATATTTGGTAATGCATGTCAGTCCTAGGAGATGTTCAGTAGTAGAGATGCCTTTCCTAGGTTTGAAACTTAAGAAAAATATGGATGCCTGGATAGGTGTCGTGCTCTTCAATAGGTGGTAGACTTATTAGAGTGATAGCTTGTATCTGAAGTGTGGCAGTTTAGCCCATGTCATTGATGTGTTGCACAAATCCAATATTGAACAATCAGTAAAACCAACCGGAGATTTGTTCTGGTTATGGTGGTGCAAACAAGAAAATATATCATCTAGTGAAGTGGAATGTTTTTGTAGGAGAAACAACAAAGGTGGGTTAGAAGTCAAAAACTTATACAAGTTTGTTATGAGCCTCATGTGCATGTGGTGGTGGAAGTTGGAATCTGTCAAGGGTCCTTGGCAGGATTTCATGAGAAGTTAATATTCGGTGAAGGTGGGATTTATGCTTCGAAGAGGAAACCAAGAGACTCGGCCTACTAGGTGGATCTAGTTCAAGTTAGAGACATTTATTTGTAGGGGAGAAGAATGCAGGTAGGTAATAGCCTTAGAAATGATTTCTATGGTGATGCATGACATGATCAAGTGCCTTTGAAAGATAATTCCCGATCTTTTTGAAATTTGCAACAATCATAATATTACTATTTATTCATTTTTTTGTGAAATAGCTTGAACAAACTTAGAAGATATTGACTTTTGACTAAATTTATATGCCTTACATTTTGGGATGGAAGGAGTATAATTTTATTTCATATAGAGAGTTGTTAAAAAATACATAAAATTAATTCTATATTCATTGCCTCTTTTGTATCATGTTTCACAAAAATGATATGTGAGAATGGACACACCATCAACAAGATGAGGAATAAGGCCCACATGTTGGCAATGCCATTGGACGGTTTTGGTGACATAACACCCCCACCCTTTTTTACTCTTTCATAGTACTTTCTTCGTCCATAAATAAGTGTATTTTTAGCCATTGTGGTAAGTTGAACTTCATATATTCGATCAACTTTATAGAAAATAATAACAACATTTATGAGACTAATTTAGCATCATGAAATCTGTTTTGAAATGTAGTTCCATAATATATCGATTGATATCTATGCTTCTACATTTCTTTATAAATTGATCAAATTTTAAAAGTTTGACTACAGACAATAGCTAGAAATTACACACTTATTCGTGGATGGAGTGAGCATGTTAGCATGCATCATCGTTCACTTTCATACTCGCACTTCCATCTTACGCACAGTAGGTAACACAGCTACGTCACTCGAAAGCAGAACTTTTCATGCACGCAGTCTAATGTGGAAAAAGAAATTTAACCTTGTCTTAAGATTTTCTTAAATCCACTTAAAAAAGCTTTATAAATAGTTCATGAAGCACAACAGCCCTGTTTATATGTTTTCTGAATTACAAATCAGAATTACGAATCAAAGGGTCCTAGTGAGTTTTTAATTGTCTCATCCAATGAATCGTGAACCAAAGGGTCGCCGTCGATCCGTACTGATGAGGCATAGATGCTAGAGTTAACGAAGGCACATTTGTCGCATTTGCTATTCGGGGTTCCGCAGCAGTGCATGCTGTCGTAAGACTGGTCATAGTGTGGATAACTTTATTAGTAACTAAGAGTTTAAGTTAGTATTTTTTATGTGGCAATGATTTAATAAAGAGAGATGGATTAAGTAACTAGCTATGTTACTGTAACATCACACATACCAAAACAAAGTGTGTCTACAACCTAATTAATATGACATTGCATATTACCACATCTAAGTTATTTCCCACTATAAAGATAATAACTTAGGCTAGTAATATATGCATGTTACTCTAAGTACTCTCCACTATGACCAGCCTAAAGTCTTTTGTTTTCTTTGTTTGCAAAGCTTTTTCTCTCTAATAATTGCAATTTTCTTTTGGAAAGCTGGTCAGTAGGGACGTATTCCAGCTGTGTTGAACATTTAAGTTGTTATTATACTCGAAACAATGTACTACTAGATGATACTATACAGGATTCTAGTTCATACAACAATCAAGTTTCAAATAAAATGGTGACCCCATCTCTTTTCTTAGAGTTGTCCCTCTCTCCTCGAGAAAGATCTCTAACCTTTGTATTATCGGTTGCCAGAAACTTTTAGTTTGACGAATCAATAATTAATTTCAGTTAACGGCCGTTTGGTGAGTTTATAGCATAAAACCACCATTTTTTTTGCAAAATTTTTGAAAGACCACCAGTTTATGTTTGAATCGCAGAAAATCACCACCCTGCTGCTGATTTTTTGCAATATGCGCTAACTGGCCGATTCAGGGCGATTGACACTGGATCTGACAGACGGGACCCACTAGTCAGGCACGTCCGTTAACGGTTAACGGCTTGTCTGTGTAGGGGTAAAGGGCGGTAGGTTTTAGTTACGGCCTCGTACTTCCCCTCGTCCTGACCCCCCACCCCCCGATGGCGGCGAGTACTCCCGGCGGCGGCGGCCTCTCGTGGGCGGCGGCCCTCTCGTGGGCGGCGACCCTCTCGGCGGCGGATAATTCGATTCGTCCGTCGAGGACATGGATTGGAGGAGCGGCGGGTACGAATCAGGAGACGGCACGCGGTCGCCGGCACATGGTGCGGCGGCGGCTCTAGCACGTGCGTTCCTAGCATCACCGGCGAAGAGCAGCCACCGGTGGGGATCTTCCTTTGGAGGCGTTGAGTGAGTTCCCTTCCCTCTCTCTTCTTCTTCCTCTCCCCTGTTATTTCTAAATCACTGCTATGCATAGAAAATTAGGTTTGACTAGATTTTAGGGCAATGAAATTAGTATTGTTAGCACATCTTAATCATTGGAAATCACTACTGTAGTGATTACATTATCCCCTGTTTCTTTAATTTCTCATATCCCATATTAACTGAACAAATGAAGCGAATGTGCTTTGGTAACTGGATGTATTTCTGTAATTGTCTTTATTCAGTTTGGACGATGATATCTGGGACATCAGGTTTAATATCCCTGGTGAAGATAATTTAGAGAGGACCTTGAGCTTATCTGATATCACTGTAATGAATCTGCGAGCACTGATTGAATGACATGGGTATGATTACAAAGATACAATCTACTATGTTAGAGAGAAAGGAAAAGGAATAGAGGGAATGGAAGCATTGGACAGCATGTCAAAGATTGATCAGATGATAGAAATGTATGACAGTTGAAAAGTGTTGAACTTGACAGTCATCAAGCACAACTCTGATATTCCTGCTGGACTGAACCAGAATCATTTGGAAGCTGATCTGGCAGTAAATGAGGAAGCCTTTCTCTTTGTTGACAAGGATGGAGTGACACACATTAGTGATGATGAAGAAGAAGTGTTCTACCATGTTGATGTTGACACTTCAGATGCACTCTTTGTTGGCCCTCAACAGAGTTTTAATATGGACAAGGGAAAGAATCCAGTGCTATATGATGATGAAGATCTGTTCTACCCTGTTGTTGTTGACATTTCAGATGCACTCTTTATGGCACTCAACAGAGCTGTAATATGGACAAGGGAAAGAATCCAATGCCATATGATTCTATTCAGGTAGATTTGCTTGATGATAACATAGCAGTTGCAGAGGAGCTTGATCTGATGAAGAAATTGAGGAGGCAAAGGACAGAAGAAGATCCTGAATGATTAAGGACGTACTTAGACAGCAGAAGAGGAAGAGAGAAGACCCAGATCACATTGAAGGGGAAACTGATGTAGAAGAGATTTATGAAGAAGAAGATGAAGCCCATGAAGTTGATTTTTTGCCAGAAAAGGTAGAGGCAGTAGAGGCAGATTTCTTTGTGCCATCAGGTGATGAGGAGTTCAGTCCTGATGAATTAGCTGACAGTGATGATGATGGATTTGTAGAGAAATTTTCTTTGCCAAGTGGGAACAAGAGGAGGCTGAAGAAGCTTAAGAAGAGGATTTGGTATGATGAGATGAGGGCAGATGCACATGAGCAGTTTGCTTTGAAAGTTTGCTTCATGGATGTCTATCAGTTTAGGATTGCTCTTAGGAATTTCCATGTACCTCAACTAAGAAACTTTGCATATCACAGAAACAATCCAGATAGAATCATTTCATGGTGCAGTGAGAGAGCAGCTGAATACAAGGGGAAATGTTCTATTGATTGTGCTACTGAATACAAGGGTTGTCCCTTCTTCATTTCATCTTCTACAATTAGCCATGAGAAAACTTTTTATATTAGAAAGTTAAATAGTGTGCACACATGTATTCCACATGGAGATAACACTAGGGTAACAATTGATTGGTTGGCTTTGCACTCTGAGCAAGCAGTGAGAACTAATCCTAACACTTGTGTTGACACACTGATTGACAATGCAAAGCAAAAGTTTGGAGTTGAGGTGCCAAGGAGCAAGGCCTATAGGGCAAGGATTAAAGCATTCAGATCTGTCATGGGTGATCAAAAGAAGCAGTACACAAGGTTGAGGGACTATCTACAAGCAATCTTAGACACTAATCCAGGCAGTAGATGTGTTGTCACCACCAAGGAACTGGTGGAGCACCCTAGTCTCAATCCAAGATTTCATGGTCTTTTCATATGTTTGAATGCTTCAAAGGAAGGGTTCTTAAATGGATGCAGGCCTTTTATAGGTAGAATTACTATTGACTACTATTGCATCTATTTTAATTTATGTTTGCAATGCAGCTACAAATTGTGAATAAATATTTGCTTGTCATTTGAATTAGGTTTGGATGGTTGTTTTGTGAAATTAACCACTGGCCAACAAATCCTTGCTGCCACTAGGAGAGATGGCAATAATAACATTTTACCAATTTCAGATGGTGTTGTTGACAAAGAGGACACTGCTAGCTGGATGTGGTTTCTCTGATGGGTTTCGCAGCATAGTAAATCAAAATTTTCTACGGATGCGAACGGGAAAAGCCAAGATCTAATCTAGGAGATGAAAACAACGAGAGGGATAGATGAGATTTCATACTCTTGAATAAATCGCACAGCGGAACGTTCAACAGAACATGGTTGATGTAGTCGTACTAGCCTTCTCCTCCTCGCGATCTGATCCGATCCAACGCCGCAAGTGCCGACGCCTCCGAGAAATGCACACGTACGGCACCTCGACGTCTCCTCCTTCCTCGGTCCAGCAGTGGGGCGGAGAGATAGATTGGATCTACAACACGACGGCGTGGTGCAAAGGTGGAGAGTTCATGGCAGGCTTCGCCTCTGTGATCGGGAGAGAGAGAGGGGAGAGGGCAACAGTATGGCGGCTAGGGTTTTGGGGTGTGGGAGGAGGGTGCGCCCCTGCCCTCTTTATATAGAGGGCTGGCCGGCTGCCCTTGCCCCTCCTCCAAGCCCTAGGGCCGGCGGCCACATGGGTGGAGTGGGGGGCAAGTCCCCCCCCCCCTTCTAGAAGCTCTCCCTAGGGTTTCCCCTAGGGCTTGGCCAGCTGGGCCTATGGGGCCTTGTGCCCCTGTCCCAATGCGACCAGGGCACTCCCTGGTAGGCCCACGCCCCCCTCCAACAAGTGGGGCCACGTTGTTCCCACTCCGGAAGCTTCTAGAACCTTTCGGTACAATACCGAACATTCTCAAACAATTCTGATATCCAAAAACTGCTTTCCCTTATATGAATCTTATTCTCCGGACCATTCCGGAACCTCTCGTGATGTCCTGGATCTCATCCGAGACTCCGAACAAAAACTCATAAACCAATTATCCATTCTATCCTAGAGTCGAGACACGTTAAGTGTGTGACCCTACGGGTTCGAGAATATGCAGACATGATCTTTTATCAATAATCAACAGCGGGATCTAGAAACCCATATTGACTCCCACATATTCATCGATTATCATATCGGATGAACCACAATGCCAGGATACAATTAATCCCATATATATATTCCCTTCGTCACGCGATATTTTACTTGCCCGAGATTCGATCGTTGGCATCAGCATACCTATTTCAATATCGTTCACAGCAAGTACTTTACTCGTTCCGTAATCCGATATCACTTTGTGATTAACTCCTTAACCACTTGCTTGCAAGCGGTGTTGATATCGATTTACCAAGTGGGCCCGAAGTATATCTCTCCGACTTGGGAGGA
This sequence comes from Avena longiglumis, assembly GCA_030063025.1. Lineage (NCBI taxonomy): Eukaryota > Viridiplantae > Streptophyta > Magnoliopsida > Poales > Poaceae > Avena > Avena longiglumis. The sequence continues at coordinate 493,794,079 of CP125973.1, read as the reverse complement.
ACAAATCCCATCTCGATACATACAACCCAACAAGTACTTTCCGATCACCTGAGAGACACCTTTATGATCACCCTCTCATAGGATGACGTTTGATGGCCTCAAAGCTTTCTTCCGATACCAGGGAGTTGCATTATCTCATGGTCTAAGGAATACAATATTTGACATAAGAAAAAGCTTTGCAAAGATGAACACGATGACACGATCTAATTGCTCTGCTTAATTTGGGTTTGTCCATCATATCATTCTCCCAATGACATGATCTCATTATTAATTGACAACTCATGTCTATGGTTAGGAAACCTTAACCATCATTAATCAATAAGATAGTCCATAGAGGTGTACTAGGGACACGGTGTTGTTCATAAACCACACAAGTATCAAAGTTTCCGCTTAATACAATTCTAGCATGGAATATAAACTTTATCATGAACAAGAATTATAATAATAACATCTTTATTATTGCCTCTAGGGCATAATTCCAATAGTCTCCCACTTGCACTAGAGTCAATAATCTAGTTTACATCTGGCAACAATCTAACACCCATGGCGCTAAGGTGCTGATCATGTGTTGCTCGTGGAAGAGGCTTAGTCAACGGATCTGCGACATTCAGATCCGTATGTACTTTGCTAATCTTCAGATCTCAATCTGTTATATAATCTCGAATTATATGAAACTTTCGGTTGATATGATTGGTCTTTGGATGATATCTTGGTTCCTTAGCCAGTGCTATGGTGCCAGCGTTGTCACACAATATCTCCAGTGGGTCCAAGGCACTTGGAACCACACCAAGCTCAATGATGAAGTTCCTGATCCAAAATCCTTCACTTGACGCTTCTGCAGCAGCCATGTATTCCGCTTCTACTGTAGATCCCGCGATCACGCTTTGCTTGCAGCTTCTCCAGCTCACAGCTCCTCCATTCAAAATATAAACGTATCCTGTCTGAGATTTAGAATCATCCTTGTCGGTGTCGAAACTAGCATCGTAGTAACCTGTTACGACGAGCTGCTCATCACCTCCATAGACCAAGAACATTTCTTTAGTCCTATTTAAATACTTTAGGATGTTCTTCACGGCTGTCCAGTGTTCCACTCCTGGATCACTTTGGTATCTGCTCGTCAAACTAAGAGCATTGGACACATCCGGTCTAGTACACAGCATGGCATACATGATAGAACCTATGGCCGAGGCATAAGGCACTTTGCTCATAGCTTCTCTATAGTTTACCGTAGCTGGACACTGAGCCTTGCTCAATATCTTACCTGACAACATAGGCACTGAAACTTTCTTTGCCTTATCCATTCTGAACCTTTTCAGAACTTTGTCTAGGTATGTCCTTTGGCTTAAAGCTATTAGGCGTCTTTGTCTATCTCTATATATTTTGATGCCTAATATATAAGCAGCTTCTCCTAGGTCTTTCATTGAAAAACATTTGTTCAAATAACTCTTCACATTGTTAAGCATATCAATGTCATTTCCAATAATCAATATGTCCTCCACATATAGTACGAAAAATGTCACTAATCTCCCACTCACTTTCTTGTAGATACAAGCTTCGTAGCAATTTGGAACAAATCCAAAGCTCTTGATCACTTGATCAAAACGAAGGTTCCAACTCCGAGATGCTTGCTTCAGTCCATAAATGGAACGCTGAAGTTTGCAGACCTTATCAGCATCCTTAGGATCGACAAAACCTTCGGGTTGCATCATATACAACTCTTCATCAATGTTGCCATTGAGGAACGCAGTCTTGACATCCATATGCCATATTTCATAATCATGAAATGCAGCAATTGCTAATAAAATCTGAATGGACTTAAACATCGCTACGGGAGAGAAAGTCTCATCGTAGTCAACACCTTGAACTTGTCGAAAACCTTTTGCAACAAGCCATGCTTTATAGACAGTAACGTTACCATCCACGTCCGTTTTCTTCTTAAAAATCCATTTGCACTCAACGGCCTTTCGGTCGCTAGGAGGGTCCACCAAAGTCCATACTTGGTTTTCGCTCATGGATCCCAATTCGGATTTCATGGCCTCTAGCTATTTCTCAGAGTCTGGGCTCATCATTGCTTCCTCATAGTTCACAGGTTCACTGTTGTCTACTAACAAGACAGTTAAGACAGGGTTGTCGTACCACTCAGGAGGGGCACGTGACCTTGTCGACCTGCAACGTTCAGTAGTAGCATGGTCTGAAGCTTCATGATCCTGATCATTAGCTTCCTCTATTGTTGGTGCAGACGGCACTGGAACAATTTCAGGTGCTACGCTACTCTCCAACTCAAGAGAAGGTTCAATAACCTCGTTTAGCTCTACTTTCCTCCCACACACTTCTTTCGAGACAAACTCCTTCTCAAGAAATGATCCGTTCTTTGCAACAAACACTTTGCCTTAGCATCTGTGATAGAAGGTATACCCAATAGTTTCCTTAGGGTATCCTATGAAGACGCATTTCTCCGCTTTGGGTTCGAGCTTGTCCGGCATCAACTTCTTGACGTAAGCCTCGCATCCCCAAACTTTAAAAAACGACAACTTAGGTTTAGCACCAAACCACAGTTCATACGGTGTCGTCTCAACGGATTTAGATGGTGCCCTATTTAAAGTGAATGTAGTGGTTTCTAATGCATAACCCCAAAATGATAACAGCAAATCTGTAAGAGACATCATTGATCGCACCATATCTAATAGAGTTCGATTCCGGCGTTCAGACATACCATTCTGCTGTGGTGTTCCGGGTGGCGTGAGTTGCGAAATGATTCCGCTTGCTTTAAGATGCGTGAGAAAATCATAACTCAAATATTCATCTCCACGATTGGATCGTAGAAATTTAATTTTCCTGTTATGATGGTTTTCCACTTCGTTCTGAAATTCCTTGAACTTTTCAAATGTTTCAGATTTTTGTTTCATTAAATAGATATACCCATATCTACTTAAGCCATCAGTAAAAGTGAGAAAATAGCGATATCCACCGCGCGTCGAAACACTCATTGGTCCGCATACATCGGTATGTATGATTTCCAACAAGTCCGTTGCTCGCTCCATTATATAGGAGAACGGGGTTTTGATCATCTTGCCCATGAGGCACGGCTCGCACGTGTCAAATGATTCAAAACCAAGAGACTCCAAAAGTCCATCAGAATGGAGTTTCTTCATGCGTTTTGTAGGGTTCGCAGCATAGAAAACAAAAATTTTCCTACGATGGGAACAACTATGTACCAAGATCTATCTACTAGATACAAACAACGGGCGGATGTATATCCGTAGAGAACATACCCTTGAAGACCGACAAAGCTTAACGAGTCCAAACTCGTGGTTGATGTAGACGATCTCTTGCCGATCTCAAGATCGAGAGGAAGTCCTAGCAGCGCAAAACAGCAGCGCATCCGTGCTCGCACACACGTTCGAGGCACCGAGCAACCTCCGCCTCCTCGCTCCAGCGATGCAGCGGAAGCACAACTCTTTCTTGCCGAATAGCCACCGGGAACATGTATCTCGCTAGTCCGAGACCATGGGGGATAAATTCTAGAGGGGGAGAGAGATCCTTCACGAGGAGGTGTGAGTGAGAGAGAGGGAGGGGGGCTCCTTTTATAGGGAGAGGGGGGGCACCCAAGGGGCCATGCGCCCAGCCATGGGGCTGCCCCACCTCTTCCACATTCATGTGGGTGGACACTCCACTCACAAAATGGCCCTTCAAATTTCTCCACTCAAAAACCCACTCAAATTCCCATTAAATTTCCACCAAATTTAATGCAAACTCTCATTAAATAAAACTCTTTTATTTTATTCAGAATTTTGTCAATTACTTTAATGACAAACATTCACAAATAACCCCTTGCTAGAATTCTATTTCACATGCGTAACCAGTTTAGCAATTTCAACCAAAAGCGTTTGTGTCTAGTGAAATAAATTCCTGCTTTCCTTTTCTTTTCGGCATGAAACTTTTGCTCCAAATGGATGTCGGTGTCTCTTAAGTGTGTCACCCTACGGTTCGCGAATAATGCGGACATGATCGAGACCCCTCGGATCAATAATCAAGCGGGATCTCGAGACCCATCTTGACTCCACACATTCAACGATGACTTTCTTGTGATCGTCGGAACCTTTACGCTAGTATCTTAATCCTTTTGTTTAGCGATATATTACATGTCCGAGATTCGATCATCGGTATCTCCATACCTAGTTTGATCTCGTTCGACATGCACTCTTTTCTCGTTCCGTGATATAACATTCTAGTGATCAAATCACTTGCTTGCAAGCTAATCAATGTGATATCACCGAGAGGGCCCAGAGCATATCTATCCGTCATCGGGATGAACAAATTCCACTCTCGATCCATGGGCCTCAACATAACACTTTATTAGTTGAATCCATCTTTATAATCACCTGTTACGGTGTGACGTTTGATGTTATCAAGAAACTCTTAGGTGTTAGTGATTGACATGATCTCATGGTATAAGGATTAGGATCACTTCGTAAGATGTTATAGCAATATAAACTCAATGACTTTGATCGTAATGCTATACTTCGGATGAATGTTCATCACACCATTACACTAATGTTGTGACCTCGTTATTAACAACATCCAATGTCCATGATCAGGAAACCTTGATCATCTTGTTAATCAACGAGCTAGTTTATGAGAGAGGCATAACTAGGAACTTTCTGTTTGTTTATTAAACACACATGTATTAGCGTTTCCGTATTAATACAATTATAGCATGTACAATAAACATTTATCATAAATAGGAATACGATAATAACCACTTTATTATTGCCTCTCGAGCATATTCCCTTCAGTCTCCCACTTGCACTAGAGACAATAATCTAGTTTGAGAACTTTGCGTATTGAACACCTATGGCTTTCTGGTGTTCCATATACGCAATTGCAAGTGGTTAAAATAATCTACGGATCTGACGCTTTCAGGTCCGTGTGTATTTGCATGTCTTTGCGTCTTCACGCATCACTCATTCTCCAATGAGATGGCATTGTATAAATTTGGTCTTTCGGTGAGACCTTTAGTTCCTTGGGGTTAAAACACGTCGATAATATTGTCATACAATATATCTTTAGTGTTATCCCGTTGCGAACCACACCTTAGTTTGATAACAAACTACTTGACACAAATTCTCCTTCTTTGCTACTATAGCAGTCATATACTTAGCCTTTTGTTGTAGTATTCGTCACAATGTCTTAATTTTGGAACTCTTCCAAATACATCATGGAATCTCCTTTCCATTACATTGTGCCACCCATAGTTTAAATTGAGATAAACTTAATTTGTATCTTGTGACAAAACTAGTATCAATGTAACGCTTTACAATGAACTATTTGTAATTGTTTGTCACCTCTACACAAATATATTCTTAGTTCTTCCAAAAGATCATAAGAATATCCTCACTATCGTCCAATGATCATTTTATGATTCATTATGGTATATGCTCATAACACTTAGAGCATAGGACATATCTGGATGTGTACATATCATGGTATGATTGATCAAGACATTCTTGTGATTTTACTCATCAAGTGTCAAAGCACTTGAATCTTGTTTCACTTATCAAGTGTCGATACACTTGAATCTTGATTCAATTCCTTTCCATGCGACAAGAACCGTTTCTTGTTGATTCTATATTGAACTCCTTCAATATCTCATATATGTACGTTTGGCACAACCATATTGGCGTTCGATCATCCACTATAGACATTCACGCTAAATATTCGGGTTTTGCCTAAGTCTTTCATCAAAATGAAATTCTTAACCTTTGTCAATAAAAGATACATCATTTCCAATCAACAAGATGTCCTCCACATAATGTATTAGAAATATGTCTTAGCGCTCCCACTTAATTTCTTGCAAATGCAAGCATCTTCATCGTCTCCTGATGAAAAACTCATTTTTCATCATGGTGAAGATTCCAACTCCGCGATGCTTACTTCAACCATTGAAGTTTGCATGCCCTTTTAGCATCCTTTGAATTTAACAAAACCCTTTGGACCGTGTCATGTACACGTCCTAGGTAACCATTCTATTAGAAGAACTTTGTTTTGTTTATTCATCTACCATATACCAAATTATATGTAGTGGTTGCTACTTTAATCCGTTCGACTAAATATCGCTATGAAAGATCAAATCTTGTCATAGTCAACTCTTTGAACATTGTCATAAAATACTTTACAACATGTCGAATATTTCATAGATGTGAGACATCCATGTCTGTTCTTTATAGATCCAAATACGGTCGATAGGTTTTTACACCTTCCTGAGGGTCTTCCAAGTTCAAAACTTGATTTCTCGTGTATGGAACTATCACGGATTTTATGGCTTCAAGCCATTTGACCGAGCGGCCCATCATCGCTTCTTTGCATATAGTCGGTTAATCATTGTCAAACAATGATGATTTACTCTCAAATCTTAGTATTTGATTGTTTATCCGACCGACTTGGTTCAATAAGAACTTAGATCTCCGTGACCACAACCTTTGAGGCACATAAGCTATGAGCATTATGGCAGCCTCCAGAACCATTTCGGCTACAAGCAACTCAAGACATTTAGCTAAGGTTCGTTAACCTTATCAAAGTTCTATTGTCCTCCCACTTAACATTTATGAAAAATTCCTTCTTCAAGAAACTTCATGTTTCAAGCGACAAACCCTTTTTGTCCTTGGTGTTATGGAGGAATAACCAATTGTTATTCGAAATAACCTACAAAGACATGCTCATCCGACTTTGGTTGTAAACATCTTACTTATGTTTAGCATACCAAAATTTAAGAAAGGACAACTTGGGTTTTACCCCAAACCATAACTCATATGGTGTCATTTCAACGGATCAAGATGGAGCTCTTTTCAGTGTAAAAGCGGTAGTCTCTAAAGCTTTAATCTTTTAAAACATAATGGCAGTTTTATAAATAACACCTTTGATCCAACCATGTCTCACAAGGTTTCATTACAAATCTCAAACACGCCATACTCCTATGGTGTTTCGGGATATGTAAATCTAGGTGTTTTGCTAAACTTGCAACTCAAATAAATCCCTTTATGATAAAATCATAATTCATTTATTTTCTTGTTACACTTGTAACTCAAATAAATCCCTTTATGATCAAATCATAATTCATTTATTTTTCTTGTTACAATGATTTTTCACTTCATCTTGAAAGTCTTTGAAACATTTTCAAATATTTCATACTTGTTTCTCATTAAGTGAACATTCACTCAAATTTCCGGAGAAAGCATATGAAGTTGAAACCCATCGCTTACGACTACACATAATGGACTACATACATCGATATGTATAAATTCCAATAATTTAGTCGTTCGTTCTTCTTTGGCCTTTGAACGAAGTTTTAATTATCACGTGGAAAGTCTCACAAGCATCACTTGATCAAATCAAAGACTCCAAAAATCCATGAATATGGAGATTCTTCATGTTTTCTTTCCAATATAATTTAAACAGCGATGTCACTTCATAAGTGATCTTTCAATCATTTGTCTTGCAACATTTTAGCATTAGGTTTTATGGATGTGATTTCTTCAACTAGATTTGTAAATCATCCATCTTATATGGAATACGGTAATTATTTGAACAACCTTTGTTCTTATAATACCTGATTCAAATAACAATTATTAAAACAAATCTTGAAGTCAAGCTTTGATGTCAACGAGAAATACAAACAACGGTTTGTTTGTTTTCGATGAACATCATCACATATTCTCTTGCTAGTTACTTAGGCCATTGTGGTTCATGAATTGCGTCATTCCGTATGAAATTTCATACCAACCAATTCGGTATCCAATACCCAAGAACCACATTGTTTAACAAGCAAAGAATACAACCATAACATGTATATCATCTATATACCTAAATTGGATATTTCCAATCTTTTCTTTTCTGCCAAATATATTTTATAGATTCTCTTTCAGCATTTCCTTTTCCTTTTAAAAGAATCTATCAACATCAAAAGTGGCGCCATATACATGACACATAGTACAAAGCGTGTATATTCAAATAATAATACCTTTGGACTTGCACTTTGAAGTAGATCACCATCATCAAATGATCGGTATTCTTTCAAAATCCATTCTTCAGTAATCTTTTAGTGTAGTAAACATTTTACATACATATTCTATTCACCCTTATCATGACGACTTTCATGATCAAGCTACTTTAGCTTATAAAGGCGAATCGTGAGTATAACATTACTTTCCAAAATCCTTTTGGATTATTAGGATGTCTAGTATCTCCAACCTTCGTAAATTCTCATCCAATATGAGAACATATATTATACTCTATCATATTGCAACCAAAACATTGTTTCAGATATCGTTATATCTGCCACACATGATGGTTTCTGAAACAATTCTTTCAGCTCCTAGATAAACTTGATGTTTGAATCAAGAATCATGGAGGCAAACATGATACTTAAGATACTAACACTGGAATTGTTACTCTCGATTTAATACCAATTATTAAATTTCACGGAGTAAATAGAATTTGCTGAAAGTTTGCAATAGGACTTTAAACTTTAGATTGACACTCAACACAATACGATACCAGTTCGTAAAGTATATATCCAGAATTCTATAGTTCTATTATCTCAATTACAACTATGCATAAGGTGGTGAACGAATGCCAATGACTACAACAAATTATGCAAATTCACTTTGATTTAATTTATGATAAATTGAGTTCTACTAATCCAAATTAGAAATGAACTCCCACTCAAAACGACATCCCTCGTGCCTTTTGGTGATTACATGAACCAAATCCACTACACCAAGTCCGATCATCACGTGAGTCTGTAGCTTCAAAGCGAGCATCAAATGGGCATCATATCTACTATATGACTCATGCTTAACCTTTCGGTCCGTGTTCGAGGCCATGTCTGCATACATGCTAGGCTCGCCAAGTAAGAACCTTAGTATTCGTGTGTAATCTGTCTTACACGAAATATGGTCGTGGATCCAAAAACACCCGATCATCACGTGATGTCTTGGAGCGGCGAGAACATAATCGGTGCATACTAAAGGAAGAACACATTCTTATCTTGATATTTAAATGAGGGATCATCTTATTATGCTAATAAAACGCCAAACAAGCAATATAAGATGCTATCAAACATCACATGTTTGTTAGTGGAATGATATGGTTCCGCATATGATCTCTATCATGTGCACCGTGGTATGATCACTATCATACCTTTATGTGTAAATCAAGGTCTATGGAGTTTACCGTTATGTATGTTGTAAGAGTATCATCTCATACTTCTACTTACAACATCACCATATCATAACACTAGCCCAAAGAACAATCTAAACTAGGCGCCTCTAATTTATCCATTGCAAATTTTACGTGGCTTAGGGCTTTCAAGATAGAACCGTTCTTACCTACGAACATGAACCACAACGAGGATAACCAAATTGTTGACAACTCGTTGCAAATTAGATATTTACTATAGTAGGAGAGGAGACACCGCTAGCCACTTATGCAAAACTAGTTGCATGTCAAGCGTGGAACAGGTCTCATGTGCGAGGACATGTAAAGTTTGTCCGCCGCTTCATCCCACTATGCCACCAATATCCAAAGTACAACTAAGAAGCAATAAAATGATCATCATCGCCCACATAATCATATGTGTACTACCCGTGCAAAGCATCTACGCATAGATCCGGCTCTGATACCACTGTAGGGTTCGCAGCATAGAAAACAAAAATTTTCCTACGATGGGAACAACTATGTACCAAGATCTATCTACTAGATACAAACAACAGGCGGATGTATATCCGTAGAGAACATACCCTTGAAGACCGACAAAGCTTAACGAGTCCAAACTCGTGGTTGATGTAGACGATCTCTTGCCGATCTCAAGATCGAGAGGAAGTCCTAGCGCCGCAAAACAGCAGCGCATCCGTGCTCGCACACACGTTCGAGGCACCGAGCAACCTCTGCCTCGTCGCTCCAGCGATGCAGCGGAAGCACAACTCTTTCTTGCCGAATAGCCACCGGGAACATGTATCTCCCTAGTCCGAGACCATGGGGAATAAATTCTAGAGGGGGAGAGAGATCCTTCACGAGGAGGTGTGAGTGAGAGAGAGGGAGGGGGCTCCTTTTATAGTGAGAGGGGGCACCCAAGGGGCCATGCGCCCAGCCATGGGGCTTCCCCCACCTTTTCCACATTCATGTGGGTGGACACTCCACTCACAAAATGGCCCTTCAAATTTCTCCACTCAAAAACCCACTCAAATTCCCATTAAATTTCCACCAAATTTAATGCAAACTCTCATTAAATAGAACTCTTTTATTTTATTCAGAATTTTGTCAATTCCTTTAATGACAAACATTCACAAATAACCCCTTGCTAGAATTCTATTTCACATGCAGCGTAACCAGTTTTGACAATTTCAACCAAAAGCAGTTTTGGTGTCTAGTGAAATAAATTCCTGCTTTCCTTTTCTTTTTCGGCATGAAACTTTTGCTCCAAATGGATGTCGGTGTCTCTTAAGTGTGTCACCCTACGGTTCGCGAATAATGCGGACATGATCGAGACCCTCTCGGATCAATAATCGAAGCGGGATCTGAGACCCATCGACTCCCACACATTCAACGATGACTTTCTTGTGATCGTCGGAACCTTTTACGCTAGTATCTTAATCCTTTTGTTTCGCGATATATTACATGTCCGAGATTCGATCATCGGTATCTCCATACCTAGTTTGATCTCGCATCGACATGCAGTCTTTTCTCGTTCCCGTGATATAACATTCCAGTGATCAAATCACTCGCTTGCAAGCTAATCAATGTGATATCACCGCGAGGGCCCAGAGCATATCTATCCGTCATCGGGATGAACAAATTCCACTCTCGATCCATGGGCCTCAACATAACACTTTATTAGTTCTGAATCCATCTTTATAATCACCCTGTTACGGTGTGACGTTTGATGTTATCAAGAAACTCTTCCGGTGTTAGTGATTGACATGATCTCATGGTATAAGGATTAGGATCACTTCGTAAGATGTTATAGCAATATAAACTCAATGACTTTGATCGTAATGCTATACTTCGGATGAATGTTCATCACACCATTACACTAATGTTGTGACCTCGTTATTAACAACATCCAATGTCCATGATCAGGAAACCTTGATCATCTTGTTAATCAACGAGCTAGTTTATGAGAGAGGCATAACTAGGAACTTTCTGTTTGTTTATTAAACACACATGTATTAACGTTTCCGTATTAATACAATTATAGCATGTACAATAAACATTTATCATAAATAGGAATACGATAATAACCACTTTATTATTGCCTCTCGGGCATATTACCTTCACGTTTTACACCAATATGACCTAGACGGCAGTGCCACAAATAAGTCGTATTATCACTATCTACCTGTTACCACCGTATTTTGGCTAGAGACGGAGATGGGCCGTGATCAAGATGGGCTTGGAAGATATGTATATTCAACGAGTTGTTGGATCGGCCTAGTGTGTGGATTTGGGCTAAATTGCCCGTGTATCTTGTATCATAGTAGGTTTCGTGTTTGTTTAGGTTCCGTTGATGTTTAGGTAAAGATAGAGTTGTAGAGTTATTCCAAAAGTAGAGAGTCTCCGGACTATAAATATGTACCTAGGGTTATTGAGAGAAGACAACAACCACGTTCACAACAAATACAATCTCGGCGCATCGCCACCCCTTGTCTCTAGGGTTTCTTTCGGGTAAGTGCCATGCTGCCTAGATCGCATCTTGCGATCTAGGCGATTCACTTATTCGTTACCTGGTTTTACTGCGTCTTGAGCGTTGTTGATGGCGAGTAATACCATTATCATAGATTGTTTGAGGCTAGCATCGCTTTTTCATTACTATCGACGGTTATGCTACCTCTAGCTATCTCGCTACCCTTGCACCTTTTCCCAAAGTGCAAGGGTAGCACCTGCTTGATCTTTATTTAGTCGATTCGATCTGTTATAGTTGTGCCTTGTTCATCAAGGTTTAGTTTAATATCTACGTAATCAGGCCTTACAAACGGGTTGAACGATCCGTAATGCATAAGGATGTGGCTTATTCGTTCTAGAGAGGATGTTCCGGTAATTGGCTTTATGTTGGTTATTAGGCCCCTCTAGGGTTGATATTCTTCATCTTTGTACGCATTAGGCTCAATTACGGCGTAGGAAGTTCCAGATACGTGGTGAAAACATTAAACTATCGTAGATCGATTTAACTTGTAGTGATCAAGCAAAACCCCATGTTATCATAAATCTAACGCAGAACCATGGGGCAATCGGCTTTAGGAGCCGATTTCTGGAAACACAGGAGCCGATTACGGCTCGAATTTTACGTATACTTGTTTATCATGCAGAAATCAATCGGAGCAATCCTTCACCTTCTGATCAGGTATAGGTCAGGTGGCACGCCGAACCAAGCCGGCGTGTCTTGAGCTTTGCGGGCCGCCCGAGGGACCAGGGCCCACCAGCAGTCCTGGGAGCCTCCCGGCTCTCCGTGTTGTCAGTCGCTGCTCGCCGGTGGGTTTTGGCAGGCAACACATTCTGGCACGCCCGGTGGGACCCTCAACAACGTCTACATCAACACCCGATGCTGCGATGGAGAATGCACCACTTACAACGATCTTTGGACGAGCACAAGGCCAAATGCACGACGAGATCAAGGCCCTCTTCGAGGAAGACCTCATCGGCTCTTTTGAGAGGACCCATACGCATGGCATCAGGTGGAAAGAGTTCTCCCCCGAGGGCGCTCTTAATGAGGTGGATCTGTCTGTTCCTTCGGAGGAGCGCACTGTGGCTCTGACGTGAAGTCAACTATATGGTGGCTCATTCTGCACCGCCATTCCGAGAGCCAGTGAACGCTTTCGGCGAGTTGCGGTTCGCGTAGTTCAAGAGATCATGAAGCATCGATTACTCGTCGGGACCTACTTTGGGGACTCACCAGGAGAAAGACCGCTCCAAACCAGGCCACGGCTCCCGTTCGCTCAGACTTGCCGAGCCCGGAAGCGGCTACGTCGTCTACAAGGCTGGAGGCGACCCAAAGTGCCAATTCCTGTTTGAGCCACCTAAGGAGATCCCACACGGATATATATGCGCCTCGTGCGGTGCAATAACGACACGCACCAAACAGATTGCAACCGCAGGAGTTTCTGGCGAGAGCCCTTGGGCGTGATCTTCCGGCGCAGGCGTGTCCGAGCAGCGATGGTGGGATGGACGACAAAGCGTGGCTAGCCAAGTATGCCATGGAGCAAGTCATGAGAATCTAGCCCTACAGCTCAAACAGTGGAGCAAATCGGTACCATCCTGAGGGACCAGTTCAGCTTCGTGCCGAAGAGAAGGACAATCGGCTATTCAAAGCCGTACTCCAACGAGTTTGATCTGATTCCGCTGCCAGCCAAGTATAAGCTCCCTGAGGTCTCAAGATTCAGAAGGGTCAAGCTCGATCGAGCACATAAGCCGATACACGCACAACTAGGCATGATTTCGGCATCGGATCGATGCGTAAGATTCTTTGCGCAATCTCGACAGACCAGCCTTTGGGTGGTACACCACTACCACCGATTCAATTCATACACGAAGCAATGGAAGAGGTTCCACATACAGTACCATTCGTGAGGCTACCGAGGCGGGCATTGCGGACTGCGGCAAAAGGCAGGCGAGAAGCGAGTTTGGCGGTGTTGGGTCTCTCGGCACCCATCAAGGATTTGGCGTTCGGTAGAATACAACTCATTGGCGCACATGGCCCGAACCGACGATGTATGCGGCGCCACCACGAGTTGTACCAAGACAAATTCAAGCGTCCGATAAGCGGTTGATGCAGAAGAAGATCCTCGCAGGACCGTGAGGTGGCCAGCTGAATGGGCCCGGGGCGAGATCACGTGGCCTGCAAGTGGGTGAAACAGCAAGGGCCTGCGAAAGGGTTCGACTTGATGTGAGCAAAGGCGAGGATATTCGACTGCTCTTCTTGAAGGAGAAGCGGTGAGGTTACCGAAGGCCACAAAATCCCCTCGGCTCGAGATGAGCGGAGACCATCTTCGCAAGTGGCATCATTCGTTCACTCACCACCAACGAGTGCAAGAGCTTCGCCAAATCCAAATGGCTATAGAACAAGGCCGTCGATCCTTGGGCTTCGCCATGAAAGTGGACACAAACCCATTTCCGGCGTCAACATGGTAGAACTCGATCGCTCATGGCGTAAGCTGGATTTCTCGTTCGACGTTAATATGGCAGGGTCTGGGTACCACCATGACACGTACAAGGAGGACGGTGGTCGCTCTCGGGGCAAGGAAAGAAAGGAGGCTAGTCCATGCGACCGGCCCAGCCACAGTGACAGGCGGTACTTAACAAAGGAACAAGTGAGGAGAGTGCGATATCAGAAGCCACATTCCACGCATCTCCTTAACAAGTATGAGCGCCAGTACGACCAACGTGGCCAGCGTGACAGAGACGACAGAAGATATGAGCACCTTACTAGGGGACCGTCGAAAGAGAAGGAAGGCGCAGACAGGCATTGGGATTGTCCTTTCTTCAAGTATTGCTGGGGCGCAGGAATGAGCCGATTGCCTAAGGTCGACAACTGCCCGGAATGCAATCAGCAGAAGGAGGACACGAGGCCAGTGTCAGTATTCAAACGTCTAGGGCCTCTTCCGCCCCAGAGCCGTCACAAGGAGTCCGCTCGAGCAGGAGACCTCGAGAAGCCAAAGGATGACAAGGCCGAAGACAGGTATCACCGTCCAAGGTGGTGCCCCGACGGACTCAGACACACCCGAGCGTGAGAGTGCAGGCTGCGTAACTTAGAGGAAGTGAAGTGCGATTCCACGCTTTGAAGAAAGCACGGCTGATCGGCCGTCAAAGTGAGGCCGTGGAAGCGGAAGACCGCCGACCAGGAAAGAGTGGCGCCCCAAATCGGTAAAAGCCAATGCAAAGACATCGGTGGCACAAACATGGTATTCGTACTCATCGTAATCTGGCGCCAAGAATCGATGAGCTACCCGTGGCAGTTTGATCGCGCCACGGCCGGTTATCTTTGAGAAGCCACGTGAGAAGGGTTACAAACATCTGAAAGCCCTGTACCTGCGAGGTTACATCAATGGGCAACCTGTCAGCAAGATGTTGGTGGACACCGGAGCGGCAGTCAACATCATGCCATACTCCATGCTACGACGTTTGGGACGCTCCACTGCAGATCTGATCAAAACCAACGTCACGTTGAGCGACTTCAACGGTCAGTCTTCGGGAACGCAAGGCGTACTGAACGTGGACTTGACAGTGGGCAGGAAAACCGTACCCACGTCATTCTTCGTCGTGGACAGCAAGAGCACTTACACTGTCTTGCTAGGAAGGGATTGGATTCACGCTAATTGCTGCATCCCATCCACAATGCATCAGTGCCTGATCCAGTGGGATGGAGACGAAGTGGAGGTCATCCACGCAGACGATTCTATCGAGATCTCCATAGCTGGCATGAACATCTGGGAAGCAGAAGACCAAGAGCCGATCTCTGGAATCAATCTAGACGGCTGCGAGCGTATTGAAGCTACAAAAAACGGGGTGAGGCTGGTCTTATCCATCGCCTTACAGAGTAGAAAAGCCCACGATCATCAGGGTACTACCGATCCTGCGATCGGCCACAAAATAAAAAGCAGCGATCATCGACAAGCATCGGGTAGTCGTAGCGAGAGATGCTCGCCATCAAAATAATAAGGTGTAAACCGTCCTTGATGATACAGCGAAAGGGGGCGATTCAGCGATCGCCCAAATTATTTTTGTCGTCCTCACCCACCGTTTGCCCTGTGTTTAGCGTCGATTTGGCAGGTGACGGAAAGCTAGGGTACGGGTTTACATCAGCTGATGAGCTAGAAGAGATCGACATTGGTCCTGGGGATAAGCCACGACCAACATTTATCGCCAGAAGTTAGATCCGAGTCTGCGGGCCCGATGATAGCCTGTTAAAACAATATCCGCATCGCTTCTGGGACTACAGAGATGCAGGTTGGACAGAGCATCATCGAGCATCGACTCCAAAAAAGGATTTCGACCATTTCAGACGAGCACGACAAATGAAGGCCGAAATTCGGAAGAAGTCAAGAAAGAGGTCGAAAATGTTGACCAAGTTGATCGGACCATGCGTATGCCGAGTGGATTTCTAGTATCGCACTGAGAGAAGAAGGTGGCCAATGGCGTGTTGCTATAGATTTTCGAGATCTCAACAGAGCTACCCCAAAGGATGAGTATCCGATGCGTGGCGAAACATTAATCAATGCAATTTGGTCATAAAATTTTGATCTTCATGGACGGCAATGCCGGTACAACCAGATCTTCATGGCTCCGGAAGACATACACAAGACGCATTCGAGTCCTGTGTCTGGGGGTTATTTGAGTATGTAGTCATGACGTTTGACTGAAAATGCCGCGCCACGTGCGGAGGGCCATGAATTATATTTTCCATGATCTGATCGGCAAACTGGTTGAAATCTACATCGATGACGTGGTGGTCAAGTCTGCTTCAGCGCACGGACACTTGGACGATCTGCAACGCGTCCTGGACCGAACAAGAAAATTCGGCCTACGGATGAATCCAAAGAAGTGTGCTTTCGGGGTGACGGCCGGTCAGTTCTTGGGTTTTTTGGTCCATGAACACGGAATTGAGATCGGCTTGAAAAGTCAGGAGGCAGTGCGAACGATGAAGCCACCCACCACGAAGAAAGAACTACAGTCCCTTATCGGCAAGATCAACTTCGTCAGAAGATTCATCTCCAATCTGTCAGGAAGGATTGAGCCGTTCATGGGGCTAGTAAAAATCAAATCCGACGAGGAATTCCGCTGGGGGGCAGAACAACAACGAGCCTTTGACGAGATCAAAGAATATTTGACAAAGCCGCCAGTGCTAATTCCACCTCAGCCTGACAGGCCATTCTACATTTACTTGTCGATCGACACGTCCATCGCCGGTAGTGGTGCAAGTTCATGATGGCTGGAGCGGTCGTCTTTTACATAAGCGGAGGATCTTTGGGACGCAGACGAGGTACCGATATTGATAAGTTGTGCCTCCATGCATTTTTCACACCGCACAAGTTGCGCCACATTTTGCTATCGCAGAGATCATCATCATATGCAAATCGACGTCATAAAGCACATGCCGGCTCCTATGTTAAAAGGCCGGTGGGCAAATGGATGTTTGCATTATCGAGTTTGACATCCGTATCAACCTGCAAAGCGATTAAGGACAAAGGCGCCGATCTTATCGCTGAAAGGATCAACACAAACATAGCCGACCGTCCATAAGAGCGGGCCATGTTTTTCGACGGATCGGTTTATGATGGCGATGGCTGCGGCATCGGCATTTTACTCGTGTCGCCTGGGCAACATTTTCCTTCTCCATCCGATTGTCTACCTCTCGCACCAACAATGTAGCCGAGTACGAGGCGATATGCAAGGGATGGAGTTACTCCTCGGAGCGAGCGGTGGAAATTTTGAGACTCCAAGTTGGTGATTTCACTCACGGAGGACTACAAGTGCGAGCGAGTCCTCTTCCCATTATGGCTGCACCGCGAGCTGATGACGCAATTCCGATGCGTAAACTTCACTTGGATCCCACGATCGCGAGAATGAGGCGAACGATCTTGCGCAGATGGCTTGGATACAAGGACGTGGTAGAAGGAGCCGACGTTCGTACGCCTCTGAAGCGGACGACTGGAGAGCCGATATCTTCAATTACTTGAAAGATTCGGCTCGGGGGGCACCTAAACGGATAAGGTACAAAGCCATGAAGTATGTGCTTATTGGGGATGACATGTTTTACAGGACTCTGGAAGGGCTATTGCTCAAATGCCTGGGGTCAGCCGAGGCCAATCAGCTCCTACACGAGGTACACGAAGGCGCCTGTGGAACTCACCAATCGGCTCATAAAATGAAATGGTTGATTAGGCGATCAGGGTTTTATTGGCCCACCATGCTTGAGGACTGTTTCAACTACTACAAAGGGTGTCAAGCATGTCAGAAGTTTGGAAAAATCCAGATGGTGCCCGCGTCAGCAATGAACCCCATCATCAAGCCTTGGCCATTCCGAGGGTGGGGCATGGATATGATCGGCAAAATCAATCCTCCATCAAGCGAAGGCCACACGTGGATCCTGGCTATCACTGACTACTTCACAAAATGGGTGGAGGCTGTCCCAATGAAGTCAGTAAACTCGAAGGATGTTATCAATTTTGTGAAGGAACATGTCATCCATAGATTCGGGATTCCCCAAACTATCACGACCGATGGAGGTTCGGTCTTTATTTCTCAGGAGTTTAGAAAATTCTGTGAGGACATGGGGATTAAGCTGATTAGATCATCTCCATACTATGCTCAAGCAAATGGGCAAGTCAAGGCCCAATCGAGTCTCATCAAGTTGATCAAGAGAAAAGTCGATGAGCACCCAAGGCGTTGTACGAGGTTTTGTCGAGGCGTTATGGGCTTATCGTATGTCATGCCATGAAGCAATAAAAACCTCACCATATCATCTAGTATATGGACAAGAAGCCGCCCTACCGGGAAATTACGGTGGATCAAGACGCGTCACTTTTCGTGACGATCTAACGATCAAGAATACGTATACGATGAGTGACGGTGTAGAGGATTTAACGAGCTCGGCTATGGTCACTCGAGAAAATCAAAGAGAACAAAGCCAAAGTAGCTCGTGCATACAACAAGAAAGTGAAGCCAAAGGAGTTCCACGTTGGTGATCCGGTATGGGAAGTCGTGTTGCCCTTGGGGACTAAGGACGCGACATATGGTAAATGGTCTCCAAATTGGCACGGTCCGCATGTGGTTGACCAAGTTTTAAGAGGAAACGCATACATGCTCGAGCAGTTGGATGGAGTAAAATTCCCAGTGGCAGTTAACGGACAACATCTCAAGAAATATTTTCCAAGCATGTGGGATGTTGGACAGTAAAACTGGAGGGGCCGATGCATGAAATCGGCTAGGTAAAGGCACGAGAAACGATGGACAGTAAAAATATGGGGGCCTATGCTGAAAATCGGCCGAGTAAAAAAAATATAAAAATATATATATATAGCCGATGCACGGTCATCGACTCTAGAGGTTCACACATGTTACAAAAAGGGCCACCTCGGCGATTTCAGCTTCGTCATCTTCATCTTTGCTTGTCACTAGTCGTCTGTGCGGGGCACGTTTTTCGGTGGGCAATTGGAGATTTGGGTCGTCCGTGTTTGAATCCACCATGTTGAGGAAGGTCGCAGGTCATCATTTGAAACCAAGAAGTGGCCGTTGTAATGTGTCTAAGGATGCGACCGAAGGTTGACCCCGTCAACGTTTTTTGGGAGAAGCCGATGGGTAGTCATCGGCTCTGTGCGATTTGACCTGTTTGGTAATGCGTGCGAGATGATGAAAGCCGATACAGTGTCATCGACTTCTGAAGCATCGACCTATTTCGGTTATCGGCAAAATTGAAGAAAAAAGGAACAATATTTGGGAAACAGATGTTCATTCGTTCAAAAGATCAGTGCTTGCAGGACGATCGGTTACAAAAGGCCTACTCGCTACGGCTATTACTCGATTCCTAATCTAAGCCGAGGTCGCCGCCATTGCCGCCGCCCGTCCTCTTCGCTGTCTTCAGCCCGCATCGTCCTCGCCGCTGCTGAAGAAACCAGCGGGACCTCTTCGTCTCGTCATCATCTTCGATATCTTCGTTGGACCCGTGGCGAAGCGCTTCGGGCGGATACTGCCGGAGGAGGTCCTCCTCCGATTCCTCCTCCTCGGCGGAAGAGTCGACGCCCCACGACCAGCGTTGCTCTTCGCCTCCGGTTCCCGTCGACGAGGAATCAGGCTCTTCGCCGTCGATCGAGGGACGATCGTCCCTGACGGGCGAATCTCAGTCCTTCGTCCCACCATCGTGGGCGAAGTATCTTGACGCCGTGGCGGGTGCTCTGGCGTCGGCTCTCGCCGCTAATCGAGTTGGAGGCGTGGGAGGACACACCGAGGAAGCAGAGGAGGCCATGGCGAGAAAGAGGGTTCTTCCAAAAGGGAGAGGGTTTTCGGCAACCGGAGGAAGATGGGGACCGGAACTGTTCAGCTGATTTAAATAAGGGAATAGTGGATGACGGTTCAATGCCATAGCGGTTTCCCGATTGCCGCCAAAATCGTCAAATCACGCTGCGCAGGAGTTGAGAAGACAGGCATCATGATGAAGGGGTAGCGTGACTTTGTTCGCCACACATTCTGCTCACGTGCACCGATAAAAAAGAGGAGAAGAAAAAAAAACACACAGAGTGGTTTTGGAATTATCATTGCCAAAACCAGGGGGGCATGTGTTACCACCGTATTTTGGCTAGAGACGGAGATGGGCCGTGATCAAGATGGGCTTGGAAGATATGTATATTCAACGAGTTGTTGGATCGGCCTAGTGTGTGGATTTGGGCTAAATTGCCCGTGTATCTTGTATCATAGTAGGTTTCGTGTTTGTTTAGGTTCCGTTGATGTTTAGGTAAAGATAGAGTTGTAGAGTTATTCCAAAAGTAGAGAGTCTCCGGACTATAAATATGTACCTAGGGTTATTGAGAGAAGACAACAACCACGTTCACAACAAATACAATCTCGGCGCATCGCCACCCCTTGTCTCTAGGGTTTCTTTCGGGTAAGTGCCATGCTGCCTAGATCGCATCTTGCGATCTAGGCAGTATCTACTTATTCGTTACCTGGTTTTACTCGTACTGAAGCGTTGTTGATGGCAAGTAATACCATTATCATAGATTGTTTGAGGCTAGCATCGGTGCTTTTTCATTACTATCGACGAAGTTATGCTACCTCTAGCTATCTCGCTACCCTTGCACCTTTTCCCAAAGTGCAAGGGTAGCACCTTGCTTGATCTTTATTTAGTCGATTCGATCTGTTATAGTTGTGCCTTGTTCATCAAGGTTTAGTTTAATATCTATGTAATCAGGCCTTACAAACGGGTTGAACGATCCGGTAATGCATAAGGATGTGGCTTATTCGTTCTAGAGAGGATGTTCCGGTAATTGGCTTTATGTTGGTTATTAGGCCCCCTCTAGGGTTGATATTCTTCATCTTTTGTACGTACTAGGCTCAATTACGCGTAGGACGTTCCAGTTACATGGTGAAAACATTAAACTATCGTAGATCGATTTAACTTGTAGTGATCAAGCAAAACCCCATGTTATCATAAATCTAACGCAGAACCATGGGGCAATCGGCTTTAGGAGCCGATTTCTGGAAACCAGGAGCCGATTACGGCTCGAATTTTACGATACTTGTTTATCATGCAGAAATCAATCGAGCAATCCTTCACCTTCCGATCGTATAGGTCGTGGCACTCGAACCAAGCCGTGAGTGCCGGAGCTTTTGCGGGCCGTCGCCCGAGGGACCAGGGCCCACCAGCAGTCCTGGGAGCCTCCCGGCTCTCCGTGTTGTCAGTCGCTGCTCGCCGGTGGGTTTTGGCAGGCAACACTACCTTGCATCTCTTAGCCTCAATGTTATGGATGTGTGTTTCATTGCTCTCGAGATTCAGAAGAAATAAACCATTCATAGCAGGTGCATGACCATAAAAGATGTTAATCATAAAAATAGAACAACCATTATTCTCCGATTTAAATGAATAACCGTCTTGCAATAAACACGATCCAGATATGATGTTCATGCTCAACCCAAGCACATAATAACATTTATTAAGGTTTAAAACTAATCCCGAAGGTAAAACTAAGGAGAGCGTGCCGACGGCCATCACATCAACTCTTGATCCGTTGCCAACGCGCATCGTCACCTCATCCCTTGCTAGACGCCGTCTATTCCGTAGCTCTTGTTTCGATTTACAAATATTAGCAACTGAACCAGTATCAAATACTCAGGCACTACAATGAGCGCTATTAAGGTAAACATCAATAACATGTATATCAAATATACCTTTAATGGTGCCAGCCTTCTTGTCCGCTAAGTACTTCGGATAGTTGCGCTTCCAGTGACCCTTGTCCTTGCAATAGAAGCACTCAGTGTCCGGCTTAGGTCCAGGCTTGAGCTTCTTCTCAGCAGGGGCAACGCGCTTGTCGCTGCCTTTTTTGAAGGACTTCTTTGCTCCCTTACCTTTCTTAAAGCTGGGGGGCTTGTTGACCATCAACACATGATTATCTTTCTTGATGTCCACCTCCGCAGCTTTCAGCTTAGTGAAGAGCTCAGTGATCGTATCAGTGGAACCAATCTGATTATGAGTAACTACAAAACCTTTGTAGCTAGGAGGGAGTGATTGCAGAACTCTGTCAATCTTGAGCTCTTCTGGAATCTTGCAGTCCAGTTGCTCAAGACGTTGAGTGTAGCCCGACATCTTAATGGCGTGCTCACTAATGGAACTCCCTTCCTCCATCTTGCAGTTGAAGAATTTCTCAGAGATCCAATATCTCTCAGAACGGGCCTGAGTCTAAAACATGGTTTTCAGTTCCTCAAGAATCTCAAAGGGCCCGGCGAACTCCTCAAAACGATTTTGAAGGTCCGATTCCATAGCAAACAAAATGGTGCTCTTAATCACACCATAATCATCCTTGCGCGGCTGATAAACAGCTTTTTCATCAGCTGGCGCATCTATAGCAGGGGCATCACCTAACGCTTTCTCAAGGACATAGTCCTTTTGTCCGCCAGCGAGAATGATTCTCAGATTGCGGAACCAGTTGGTGAAGTTAGAACCATTGTTCTTAAGCTTTTCTTTCTCAGCAAAAACGTTGAAGTTGAAGTTGGACTTAGCCATTTGATATACAAAATTTGCAAGTACAATTTAGACTATATTCATGATAACTAGTTCAACTTAATCAAATTACTAGATGAACTCCCACTAAATTCAACATCCCTCAAGTTGTTTAGTGAACATGATCCAAATTCACCACACCTAATCCGATCTTCACGAGAAGAGATGTGGTTTCAATGGTGGACAACAAAGTGTCGATCATATCATTCATATGACTCATGCTTAACCTTTCAGTTCGTGTGTTTCGAGGCCAAGTCTGTACATGCTAGGCTCATCAAGCTAAACCCAAGTATTTCCGCGTGTGCAAAAATGGCTTGCACCCGTTGTATGTGAACGTAGAGTTTATAGCACCCGATCATCACGTGGTTCTTGAACACGACGGACTTTCGCAACGGTGCATACATGGGGAGAACATAGTTTTATCTTGATCTTTAAGTGAGGAATCATCTTATAATGCTATCGTCGCGATCTAAGCATAATAAGATACATAAAAGGGTAAATATCACATGCATATAATTTTATGTGACATGGTATAGCCAATCTCCGCGCAATGATCTCCATCTTGTGCGTGCCAGCATGATCTCCATCACTCCACCATGATTGCCTCCACCACGAATAGCAACTACAACTATTGCTAACTACTTAGCGATAAAGTAAAGCTATTACATGGCGTATAAGAAGTTGACACACAGATCATACACAATTATAAAGACAACCATATGGCTCCTGCCGGTTGTGTACTCATCGACATGCAAGTCGTGAAATATTACAAAACATGATCATTGCATACAACATACACAACACATCTTGGGCCATACCATATCATAGAAACACTCCCTGCAAAAAACAAGTTAGACGCCTCTACTTTATTGTTGCATATTTTACGTGGCTTATGGGAGTAACAAGCTAAGAACGATTCTTACCTACGGAAAGCCACAATGGTGATATTATGGTTGCCAACATTCAGTGTAAATCCTATGACAACTATAGTGAGAGAAACTGGCATCCACCAGCCGCATGTGTGGAACAAGCCACACGTCAAGTGCGGAGCCGGTCTCACGAACGAGGTCGCGTAAAGTTGGCCTGGACCGCTTCGATCTCACTATCCCGCGTCATAAGAAGTACACAACAAGAGTCTTGCAACAGAAAACATCAACGCCCGCAACAAGCATGTTGCGTTCTACTCGTGAAACACATCTACGCATAGATCTAGCTCTGATACTACTGAAGGGTTTTGCAGCATAGTAAATCAAAATTTTCTACGGATGCGAACGGGAAAAGCCAAGATCTAATATAGGAGATGCAAACAACGAGAGGGATAGATTAGATCTTCATACCCTTGAAGAAATCGCACAGCGGAACGTTCAACAGAACGTGGTTGATGTAGTCGTACTAGCCTTCTCCTCCTCGCGATCCGATTCGATCCAACGCCGCAAGTGGCGACGCCTCCGAGATATGCACACGTACGGCACCTCGACGTCTCCCCCTTCCTCGGTCCAGCAAGTGGGGTGGGGAGATAGATTGTATCTACAACACGACGGCGTGGTGCAAAGGTGGAGAGTTTCTACGGCAGGGCTTCGCCTATGCGCAGTCGGGAGAGAGAGAGAGGAGAGGGCAGCAGTATGGCGGCTAGGGTTTTGGGGTGTGGGAGGAGGGTGCTCCCCTTCCCTCTTTATATAGAGGGCTGGCCGTCTTCCCTTGCCCCTCCTCCAAGCCCTAGGGCCAGCGGCCACATGGGTGGAGTGGGGGGAAAGTTTCTCCCCCTTCTAGAAGCTCTCCCTAGGGTTTCCCCTAGGGCTTGGCCGGCTTGGCCTATGGGGCCTTGTGCCCCTGGACCAATGTGGCCAGGGCACTCCCTCGTAGTCCCACGCCCCCCTCCGACAAGTGGGACCATGTTAGTCCCACTTAGGAAGCTTCTAGAACCTTCCGGTACAATACCGAACATTCTGAAACAATTCCGAAATCCAAAAACTGCTTTCCCTTATATGAATCTTATTCTCCGGACCATTCCGTAACCTCTCGTGATGTCCTGGATCTCATCCGAGACTCCGAACAAAAACTCATAAACCAATTATCCATTCTATCCTAGCATCATGACACGTTAAGTGTGTGACCCTACGGGTTCGAGAATATGCAGACATGATCTTCTATCAATAATCAACAGCGGGATCTGGAAACCCATATGGACTCCCACATATTCATCGATGATCATATCGGATGAACCATGATGCCAGGATTCAATTAATCCCATATATATATTCCCTTCGTCACGCGATATTTTACTTGCCCGAGATTCGATCGTTGTCATCGGCATACCTAGTTCAATATCGTTCACAGCAAGTACTTTACTCGTTCCGTAATCCGATATCACTTTGTGATTAACTCCTTAACCACTTGTTTTCAAGCGGTGTTGATATCGATTACCGAGTGGTCCCGAAGTATATCTCTACGACTTGGGAGGGACAAATCCCATCTCGATACATACAACCCAACGAGTACTTTCCGATCACCTGAGAGACACCTTTATGATCACCCTCTCATAGGATGACGTTTGATGACCTCAAAGCTTTCTTCCGATACCAGGGAGTTGCATTATCTCATGGTCTAAGGAATACAATATTTGACATAAGAAAAAGCTTCGCAAAGATGAACACGATGACACGATCTAATTGCTCTGTTTAATTTGGTTCTGTCCATCATATCATTCTCCCAATGACATGATCTCATTATCAATTGACAACTCATGTATATGGTTAGGAAACCTTAACCATCATTAATCAATAAGCTAGTCCATAGAGGCGTACTAGGGACACGCTGTTGTTCATAAACCACACAAGTATCAAAGTTTCCGCTTAATACAATTCTAGCATGGAATATAAACTTTATCATGAACAAGAATTATAATAATAACATCTTTATTATTGCCTCTAGGGCATAATTCCAATAGTCTCCCACTTGCACTAGAGTCAATAATCTAGTTTACATCTGGCAACAATCTAACACCCATGGCGCTAAGGTGCTGATCATGTGTTGCTCGTGGAAGAGGCTTAGTCAACGGATCTGCGACATTCAGATCCGTATGTACTTTGCTAATCTTCAGATCTCAATCTGTTATATAATCTCGAATTATATGAAACTTGCGGTTGATATGCTTGGTCTTTGGATGATATCTTGGTTCCTTAGTCAGTGCTATGGCGCCAGTGTTGTCACACAATATCTTCAGTGGGTCCAAGGCACTTGGAACCACACCAAGCTCAGTGATGAAGTTCCTGATCCAAACTCCTTCACTTGACGCTTCTGCAGCAGCCATGTATTCCGCTTCTACTGTAGATCCCGCGATCACGCTTTGCTTGCAGCTTCTCCAGCTCACAGCTCCTCCATTCAAAATATAAACGTATCATGTCTGAGATTTAGAATCATCCTTGTCGGTGTTGAAACTAGCGTTGACGTAACCTTTTACGATGAGCTGCTCATCACCTCCATAGACCAAGAACATTTCTTTAGTCCTATTTAAATACTTTAGGATGTTCTTCACGGCTGTCCAGTGTTCCACTCCTGGATCACTTTGGTATCTGCTCGTCAAACTAAGAGCATTGGACACATCCGGTCTAGTACACAGCATGGCATACATGATAGAACCTATGGCCGAGGCATAAGGCACTTTGCTCATAGCTTCTCTATCGTTTACCGTAGGTGGACACTGAGCCTTGCTCAATATCTTACCTGACAACATAGGCACTGAAACTTTCTTTGCCTTATCCATTCTGAACCTTTTCAGAACTTTGTCTAGGTATGTACTTTGGCTTAAAGCTATTAGGCGTCTTTGTCTATCTCTATATATTTTGATGCCTAATATATAAGCAGCTTCTCCTAGGTCTTTCATTGAAAAACATTTGTTCAAATAACTCTTCACATTGTTAAGCATATCAATGTCATTTCAAATAATCAATATGTCCTCCACATATAGTACGAAAAATGTCACTAATCTCCCACTCACTTTCTTGTAGATACAAGCTTCGTAGCAATTTGGAACAAATCCAAAGCTCTTGATCACTTGATCAAAACGAAGGTTCCAACTCCGAGATGCTTGCTTCAGTCCATAAATGGAACGCTGAAGTTTGCATACATTATCAGCATCCTTAGGATCGACAAAACCTTCGGGTCGCATCATATACAACTCTTCATCAATGTTGCCATTGAGGAACGCAGTCTTGACATCCATCTGCCATATTTCATAATCATGAAACGCAACAATTGCTAATAAAATCCGAATGGACTTAAACATCGCTACGGGAGGGAAAGTCTCATCGTAGTCAACACCTTGAACTTGTCGAAAACCTTTCGCAACAAGCCATGCTTTATAGACAGTAACATTACCATCCACGTCTTTTTTCTTCTTGAAAATCCATTTGCACTCAACGGCCTTTCGGTCGCTAGGAGGGTCCACCAAAGTCCATACTTGGTTTTCGCTCATGGATCCCAATTCGGATTTCATGGCCTCTAGACATTTCTCAGAGTCTGGGCTCATCATTGCTTCCTCATAGTACGCAGGTTCACCGTTGTCTACTAACAAGACAGTTAAGACAGGGTTGCCGTACCACCCAGGAGGGGCACGTGACCTTGTCAACCTATGACGTTCAGTAGTAGCATCGTCTGAAGCTTCATGATCCTGATCATTAGCTTCCTTTATTGTTGGTGCAGACGGCACGAGAACAATTTCAGGTGCTGCGCTACTCTCCAACTCAAGAGAAGGTTCAATAACCTCGTTTAGCTCTACTTTCCTCCCACACACTTCTTTCGAGAGAAACTCCTTCTCAAGAAAGGATCCGTTCTTTGCAACAAACACTTTGCCTTCGCATCTGTGATAGAAGGTATACCCAATAGTTTCCTTAGGGTATCCTATGAAGACGCATTTCTCCGCTTTGGGTTCAAGTTTGTCCGGCATCAACTTCTTGACGTAAGCCTCGCATCCCCAAACTTTAAGAAACGACAACTTAGGTTTAGCACCAAACCACAGTTCATAGGGTGTCGTCTCAATGGATTTAGATGGTGCCCTATTTAAAGTGAATGCAGCGGTTTCTAATGCATAACCCCAAAATGATAACGGCAAATCTGTAAGCGACATCATTGATCGCACCATATCTAATAGAGTTCGATTCCGGCGTTCAGACACACCATTGCGATGTGGTGTTCCGGGTGGCGTGAGTTGCGAAACGATTCTGCTTGCTTTAAGATGCGTGAGAAAATCATAACTCAAATATTCATCTCCACGATCGGATCGTAGAAATTTAATTTTCCTGTTACGATGGTTTTCCACTTCGTTCTGAAATTCCTTGAACTTTTAAAATGTTTCAGATTTTTGTTTCATTAAATATATATACCCATATCTACTTAAGCCATCAGTAAAAGTGAGAAAATAGCGATATTCACCGCGCGTCGAAACACTCATTGGTCCGCATACATCGGTATGTATGATTTACAACAAGTCCGTTGCTCGCTCCATTATAACGGAGAACGGGGTTTTGATCATCTTGTCCATGAGGCACGGCTCGCACGTGTCAAATGATTTAAAATCAAGAGACTCCAAATGTCCATCATAATGGAGTTTCTTCATGCGTTGTACACCAATATGACCTAGACGGCAGTGCCACAAATAAGTCGTATTATCACTATCTACCTTGCATCTCTTAGCCTCAATGTTATGGATGTGTGTTTCATTGCTCTCGAAATTCAGAAGAAATAAACCATTCATAGCAGGTGCATGACCATAAAAGATGTTAATCATAAAAATCGAACAACCATTATTCTCCGATTTAAATGAATAATCGTCTTGCAATAAACACGATCCAGATATGATGTTCATGCTCAACGCAAGCACATAATAACATTTATTAAGGTTTAAAACTAATCCCGAAGGTAAAACTAAGGAGAGCGTGTCGACGGCCATCACATCAACTCTTGATCCGTTGCCAACGTGCATCGTCACCTCATCCCTTGCTAGCCGCCGTCTATTCCGTAGCTCCTGTTTCGAGTTACAAATATTAGCAACTGAACCAGTATCAAATACCCAGGCACTACAAAGAGCGCTAGTAAGGTAAACATCAATAACATGTATATCAAATATACCTTTAATGGTGCCAGCCTTCTTGTCCGCTAAGTACTTGACGATTATGCCCAAAGGACCCTTGTCCTTGCAATAGAAGCACTCAGTGTCCGGCTTAGGTCCAGCCTTGAGCTTCTTCTCAGCAGGGGCAACGCGCTTGCCGCTGCCTTTCTTGAAGGACTTCTTTGCTCCCTTACCTTTCTTAGAGCTGGGGGGCTTGTTGACCATCAAAACATGATTATCTTTCTTGATGTCCACCTCCGCAGCTTTCAGCTTAGCGAAGAGCTCAGTGATCGTATCAGTGGAACCAATCTGATTATGAGTAACTACAAAACCTTTGTAGCTAGGAGGGAGTGATTGCAGAACTCTGTCAATCTTGAGCTCTTCCGAATCTTGCGTCCAGCTTGCTCAAGACGTTGAGTGTAGCCCGACATCTTAATGGCGTGCTCACTAATGGAACTCCTTCCTCCATCTTGCGCTTGAAGAATTTCTCGGAGATCCAATATCTCTCGAACGGGCCTGAGTCTAAAACATGGTTTTCGGTTCCTCAAGAATCTCAAAGGGCCCGAACTCCTCAAAACGATTTTGAAGGTCCGATTCCATAGCAAACAAAATGGTGCTCTTAATCACACCATAATCATCCTTGCGCTACGATAAATGCTTTTTCATCACCGCGATCTCATCTGAGGGCATCACCTAACGCTTTCTCAAGGACATAGTCCTTTTGTCCGCCAATGAGAATGATTCTCGATTATGGAACCTTGGTGAAGTTAGAACCATTGTTCTTAAGCTTTTCTTTCTCAGCAAAAACGTTGAAGTTGAAGTTGGACTTAGCCATTTGATATACAAAATTTGCAAGTACAATTTAGACTATATTCATGATAACTAGTTCAACTTAATCAAATTACTAGATGAACTCCCACTAAATTCAACATCCCTCAAGTTGTTTAGTGAACATGATCCAAATTCACCACACCTAATCCGATCTTCACGAGAAGAGATGTGGTTTCAATGGTGGACAACAAAGTGTCGATCATATCATTCATATGACTCATGCTTAACCTTTCAGTTCGTGTGTTCCGAGGCCATGTATGTACATGCTAGGCCCGTCAAGCTAAACCCAAGTATTTCCGCGTGTGGAAAACTGGCTTGCACCCGTTGTATGTGAACGTAGGGTTTATAGCACCCGATCATCACGTGGTTCTTGAACACGAAGAACTTTCGCAACGGTGCATATATGGGGAGAACACAGTTTTATCTTGATCTTTAAGTGAGGAATCATCTTATAATGCTACCGTCGCGATCTAAGCATAATAAGATACATAAAAGGATAAACATCACATGCATATAATTTTATGTGACATGGTATAGCCAATCTCCGCGTAATGATATCCATCTTGTGCATGCCAGCATGATCTCCATCACTCCACCATGATTGCCTCCACCACGAATAGCAACTACAACTATTGCTAACTACTTAGCGATAAAGTAAAGCTATTACATGGCGTATAAGAAGTTGACACACAGGTCATACACAATTATAAAGACAACCATATGGCTCCTGCCGGTTGTTTACTCATCGACATTCAAGTCGTGAAATATTACAAAACATGATCATTGCATACAACATACACATCACATCTTGGGCCATACCATATCACAGAAACACTCCCTGCAAAAACAAGTTAGATGCCTCTACTTTGTTGTTGCATGTTTTACGTGGCTTATGGGAGTAACAAGCTAAGAACGATTCTTACCTACAGAAAGCCACAATGGTGATATTATGGTTGCCAACATCCGGTGTAAATCCCATGACAACTATAGTGAGAGAAACTGGCATCCACCAGCCGCATGTGTGGAACAAGCCACACGTCAAGTGCGGAGCCGGTCTCGCGAACGAGGTCGCGTAAAGTTGGCCTGGACCGCTTCGATCTCACTATCCTGCGTCATAAGAAGTACACAACAAGAGGCTTGCAACAGAAAACATAAACACCCACAACAAGCATGTTGCGTTCTACTCGTGAAACACATCTACGCATAGATCTAGCTCTAATACCACTGAAGGGTTTCGCAGCATAGTAAATCAAAATTTTCTAAGGATGCGAACTGGAAAAGCCAAGATCTAATCTAGGAGATGCAAACAACTAGAGGGATAGATGATATCTTAATACCCTTGAAGAAATCGCACAGCGGAACATTCAACAGAACGTGGTAGATGTATTCGTACTAGCCTTCTCCTCCTCGCGATCCGATCCGATCCAACGCCGCAAGTGGCGACGCCTCCGAGAGATGCACACGTACGGCACCTCGACGTCTCCTCCTTCCTCGGTCCAGCAAGTGGGGTGGAGAGATAGATTGTATCTACAACACGACGGCGTGGTGCAAAGGTGGAGAGTTTCTGCGGCAGGGCTTCGCCTACGCGTAGTCGGGAGAGAGAGAGAGGAGAGGGCAGCAGTATGGCGGCTAGGGTTTTGGGGTGTGGGAGGAGGGTGCGCCCCTGCCCTCTTTATATAGAGGGCTGGCCGGCTTCCCTTGCCCCTCCTCCAAGCCCTAGGGCCGGCGGCCACATGGGTGGAGTGGGGGGCAAGTTCCCCCCCCCTTCTAGAAGCTCTCCCTAGGGTTTCCCCTAGGGCTTGGCCGGTTGGGCCTGTGGGGCCTTGTGCCCCTGGCCCAATGTGGCCAGGGCACTCCCTCGTAGGCCCACGCCCCCCTCCGACAAGTGGGGCCACGTTGGTCCCACTCCGGAAGCTTCTAGAACCTTCCGGTACAATACCGAACATTCCGAAACAATTCCAAAATCCAAAAACTGCTTTCCCTTATATGAATCTTATTCTCCGGACCATTCCGGAACCTCTCGTGATGTCCTGGATCTCATCCGAGACTCCGAACAAAAACTCATAAACCAATTATCCATTCTATCCTAGCGTCGAGACACTTTAAGTGTGTGACCCTACGGGTTCGAGAATATGCAGACATGATCTTCTATCAATAATCAACAACGGGATCTGGAAACCCATATTGACTTCCACATATTCATCGATGATCATATCGGATGAACCATGATGCCAGGATTCAATTAATCCCATATATATATTCCCTTCGTCACGCGATATTTTACTTGCCCGAGATTCGATCGTTGGCATCGGCATACCTAGTTCAATCTCGTTCACAGCAAGTACTTTACTGCTCAGAATCCGATATCACTTTGTGATTAACTCCTTAACCACTTGCTTGCAAGCGGTGTTGATATCGATTACCGAGTGGGCCCGAAGTATATCTCTCCGACTTGGGAGGGACAAATCCCATCTCGATACATACAACCCAACAAGTACTTTCCGATCACCTGAGAGACACCTTTATGATCACCCTCTCATAGGATGATGTTTGATGACCTCAAAGCTTTCTTCCGATACCAGGGAGTTGCATTATGTCATGGTCTAAGGAATACAATATTTGACATAAGAAAAAGCTTCACAAAGATGAACACGGTGACACGATCTAATTGCTCTGCTTAATTTGGGTCTGTCCATCATATCATTCTCCTAATGACATGATCTCATTATTAATTGACAACTCATTTCTACGGTTAGGAAACCTTAACCATCATTAATCAATAAGCTAGTCCATAGAGGCGTACTAGGGACACGGTGTTGTTCATAAACCACACAAGTATCAAAGTTTCCGCTTAATACAATTCTAGCATGGAATATAAACTTTATCATGAACAAGAATTATAATAATAACATCTTTATTATTGCCTCTAGGGCATAATTCCAACATTCTCACCCAGCTGAAATATTGCATAGGAGAGGTAGGGAAGTTTGGCAGTTTCACTTTCATCTCTGATAGGCAGAAGGTAAGGGCATTTTCTGTATTTTTCTTCAGTATCTGTCTTCATTTTCTGTATTTTCTTCAGTACATGTTCCTTACACATATCTCTGTTTGTTAGGGTCTGCTTAAAGCAATTGGTAAAACATTCCCATATTCCCCACAAAGGTTCTGTTTGAGGCATATCTATGCCAGCTTTCGGTCAGCTGGGTTTAAAGGGGAAGAGTTGAAAAAACATATACTTGATGCTAGTTACTCATATAGCAAATCAGGGTTTCAGAAAGCAATGGAGCTGCTAAGAAGAGATTGTGAGGAAGCTCACAACTGGATGATGCAAATCCCTGTGGAAGTATGGTGCAGACATGCATTTGACACAAATTGCAAGACTGATCTGGTTGTAAACAATCTTAGTGAAGTGTTTAACAAAATGATACTGGATGTGAGGGGTAAGCCTATAAGGACAATGCTTGATGGAATAAAAGACAAGCTCATGGTTAAGTACAGTAAGATTAGGCAGAAAACAGAAACAACCAGGTGGGAAATTACTCCTTTCTATGCTAAGAAGTTAGAGGAGGCAAACAAACATTCCAGGGAATGCAAAGAAAAAAATGCTGACATAGGTTTGTGGCAAGTTAGCACAAAGGGGACAGATGTACATGCAGTTGATTTGAGAGCCAAGACTTGTGGATTCAAAGCATGGGATCTCACTGGCATCCCATGCAACCATGCAATCTCTGTTATCTCCAAAATCAAGCAACACCTAGAAGATTATGTACATGACTTCTTCAAAAAGGACATGTACAGAGAAGCATTCAAGCATGTAATATACCCTGTCCCTGGACCTGATGAGTGGCCTAAGAAAGATACTAGTGACATTGATCCACCTATGTTTAGGGAGAAGCCAGGAAGGAAGCAAACAGTTAGAAGGAAAGGTGTCCATGAGGTGCCTGCACCTAGGGATAGCTCAAGGATGGGGAGTATCACATGTAGCAACTGCAAATTAGTTGGCCATAGGTTTCCTTCATGTCCTATGCAGTTAAAGCCAGAGTTGCAACTTAGAAAAAATCAACACCAAGTAAGTATGCTTCATATGGTCCTATGTTTGTACACTAAAATGTTTTCTGCAGTCAAACAGGGAAACCATCACTCCAGGACCATCATCTTCTATAGAGCCAAGGGCTCCAGGACCATCATCTTCTACAGCACCATGGGCTTCTCCAGCACCAAGGGCTCCAGGACCAAGGGCTCCAGCACCATCATCTTCTACAGCACCAAGGGCAAACCCAGCTGGAAGGCCTTTCTTTGCACCAAGGACTAGTGGAAGAGAGCCCAAACTAACCCATAGGATGCAAGGATACCTCAATGCAGGGAAGCACAGTAGCTACAAAGGCTCTAGAATCTCAAAGAAGTGATGGCCTATGTTGTTTGTGCCTTCGAAACTATGCATGTTTCAGCAATGTGTGTAAGACTATGTTGTTCTGGTTGGTGTAAGACTATGTTTGTTTAAAACTATCTAGTGGATCCATATTTGTGTAAGACTATGTTGTTCTAAGACTATGTTTGTTTAAAACTATCTGGTGGATCCATACATCATTGTTTGTGCTTTACATATTTGTGTATCCATATAGAATCTGGTGGATCCATAGCATTTATAGATAACATCTGGTGGATCCATATTTGTAAGAGGATACCTGCTGCTCAGAACTTAGAATTCAACACATATAGATAACATCTGGTGGAAACATAGCATTCAACACAGGTACTTAGAATTCAACACACATAGTTCACACACTGCTCAGAACTCAACACAGGTACTTAGAAGTCAACAAACATTACACAAACCAGGAAGCTAAATAGATAAAGTACATGCTCCAGCTAAACACAGGTACAATAGATATCACTCATCACAAAGTTCCTTTATCTTCTTCACCTTCTTCTTCAGACCATCAGTGAAATTGAACAGATCATACAGGACATGCTCCAGCTTGTTCTTCTCTGCCTTCAATGCCACCTTTTCCTCATCCCATTTTCCTTGCTTCACCTTCATAATGTCTGCTTGAGATTTCTACACATGCTTTAGCATAGTCACTTCTTTCTTCAAAGCTTCTAGTTCAACCTTTAGCTCATCTCTTTCCTTCACCACAAGCACAACATCCTCCTCACCAGACTGAATTATTTTATAATTCTCCTTCACCACCTTCTTCTCTGTTTGTTCCATGAACTTGCACACATCATCTAACAGGGTGTTGTGCTTCTTCTCTATCTTTGTTTTCTCATCAAATAGCTGCTGCACCAGTTTTGCATTGTCAGTCCTGTCTTTAATCCTAAGCCTGTTGGCTTCAAAGTACATGTGCCACAACCTATCTAAAGAATTCTTCATTGTGTCTGGCCACTCTTCTTCATCAACCCATGACACAAAACTGTAGGGGTTCGTAGCATGGAAAACAAAAAATTTCTATCGCATAAAAACAAACAAGCCAAGATCTATCTACTAGATTGTAGCAACGAGTCGATGGAATAACTTACCCTCGAAGATTCCAAAGTGTTTAACGAGAGCGGATTCTCGTGGGTGATGTAGTCGTACTCTTTCCGATCTCAAGATCGTGTAGACGATCCTTCCCAGGCTGCGTTAAACGCTTCCGCAATCGGTCACACGTTAAATTTTCGATGAAGACCTTCCTCTCCCTTGTTCCAGCAGGCGCGGAGGTTGTAGCACTCTCCTCGCGATTCCCAAGCGACAACTGCGTGGTACCTAAGTAGAGGGAGATCCATGAGGCTTCTCCTTAAGCCGGAGCGAGTATGGTGGAGTATGAGAGAGGGCTATTAGTGGTCTAGATATTAGACACACCAATTAGAAGGCTCTAAACCGCAGGCTAAAGCAATTAGAAGCTCTAAACCAAAACGGCTCTAAACCGGAGATTAGAGGATAGAAACTTGTGTGTCTAGGAGGAGGCCCTGCCCCTCCTTTTATAGGTGGAGGGGCTGGCGCGCCAGGGAAGGGGAGGGGAGTCCCTTCCCAACTCGGCCTAGGCTTGGCCGCCGGCTTGGAGGAGAGGGACTCCTCCTCCAAGTTGGTTTCAACCTCCTCTTGCTTGTTTCCCACAGTTTCCTGTTTCCCACAGTTTCCTGTTTTCCACAGTTTCCTGTTTTAGCCGTTTGACTTTCAAAGCGCTTGACTTTCAAGTTTTGGAACAGCAAGAACACTTAGTACATGATGCAATCATTCAATGACACATTCATGTACCCTCCTCCGAGTCTTGGGACAATCCGAACCTTCTAGAACATTCCCGATGAAAACACGGAATCATTCCCGAACTCAAAGCAGGACTTTCCTTATATGAATCTTATTCTCCGGACCATTCCGGATCACCTCGTGATATCCCAGATCCCATATGAGACTCCGAACAACATTCGGTCTCTTTCTCATAATACCATAACTACTCAAAACAACGTTGAATCCTTAAGTGTGTCTCCCAACGGTTCGTGAATTATGCGGACATGATCGAGACACTTCTCCGAACAATAACCAATAGAGGAATCTGGAAATTCATATGGCTCCCACATATTTCTACGATTACTTTGCGATCGAATGAACCACTTACATACGATACCAATTTCCCTTTGTCTCGCGATAGTTTACTTATCCGAGGTTATGATCGTCGGTATCTCTGCATACCTAGTTCAACCTCGTTACCGATAAGTACTCTTTTCTTGTTCCCGTGATATGTGATCCCTTGTGACCCAGTCACATGCTTGCAAGCTAATTGGATGACATTCCACGAGAGGGCCAGAGTATATCTATCCGTCATATGGATGGACAAATCCCACTCTTGATCCATGTGTTTCAACCAATACTTTCCGAACACTCAATGCCACCTTTATAGCCACCCAGTTACGGTGTGGTGTTTGATTTCATCAAAGCATCCATCCGGTAAAGGTGATATGCATGATCTCATGGTCGAAGGAATTAGGTTACTATGTATCAGAAAGCATATAGCAATTGAACTATTGAAATGACTTGATCTTTATGCTATGCTTATCTATAGGAGTATGTCCACCATATCATTCTCCTAACGATATGATCTTGTTGTTGATAACATCTCAATGTTCATGATAGGGAAACCACAATCATTAATCAACCAACAAGCTAGTGAAGTATAGAGGCTATACTAGGGACTTCAAATTAAGTTTACAAATCACACAAGTATTAATGTTTCCTTGTTAATACTATTCTAGCATGAATGTAAACATTTATCATAAACACAAAGATATAATAATAACTATATTTATTATTGTCTCAAGGGCATATCTCCAACAGTCTCCCACTTGCACTAGAGTCATCTAATCTAGATTACATGGTAATATACCGAACACCCATGGCAGTTTGGTGTTGGTCATGTTTTGCCCTCGGGAGAGGTTTAGTCAACGGATCCGCCACATTCAGATCTGAGTGTACTTTGCAAATCTTTATATCCCCATCCTGGATATGTTCTCGAATAGCGTGAAAACGCAGCTTGATATGCTTCAGCTTCTTGTGTGACCTTGGTTCTTGCGCATTGGCTATGGCGCCCATGTTATCACAATAGATAGACATTGGGTCCAGTGCACTAGGAACCACACCTAGCTCTGTAATGAACTCTTTCATCCATATTGCTTCTTGTGAAGCCTCCGAAGCAGCCATGTATTCCGATTCAGTTGAAGATCTCGCCACAACGCTTTGCTTTGCACTCCTCCTAAGCTTCTTTGCACCATTCAAAATAAATCATTATCCAGTTGTGATTTAGAATCATCCGGATCGGTGTTCCAACTAGCATCGGTGTAACCATTAACAACGAGTTGTTCATCACCTCCATAAGAAAGAACCATATCCTTAGTTCTTCTCAAGTACTTAAGGATGTTTTTGACATTGTCCAATGATCCACTCTGGATCACTTTGATATCTGCTAGTTAAACTAACGGCATATGCAATGTCGGGTCTAGTACATAGCATGGAATACATTAGAGATCCTATGGGAGGCATAGGGAGTCTTACTCATCCTTTCTCTATCTTCTCCGATGTCGGACTTTGAGTTTTACTCAAGGTCGTTGAGCAACATGGGCAAGAACCCTTTCTTGCTTTCTTCCATTCCAAACCTCTTTAGAACTTTGTCCAAATATGTACTGTGACAATGATATTTGGCGTTTGATCTATCTCTATAAATCTTTATGCCTAATATGTAAGCTGCTTCGCCAAGATCCTTCATTGAAAACTATTATTCAAATATTCCTTGACACTATTAAGAAGGTCTACATCATTCCCAATCAACAATATGTCATCCACATATAGTATTAAGAATGCTACAGAGCTCCCACTCACTTTCTTGTAAATACAAGCTTCTCCATAAGTTTGTATAAAACCAAAACTTTTGATCACCTTATCAAAACGTTGATTCCAACTTCGGGATGCTTGCTTCAATCCATAGATGGACCGTTGAAGTTTGCATACCTTGTTAGCATCTTTAGGATCGACAAAACCTTTGGGTTGCATCATATACAACTCTTCATCAATATCTCCATTGAGGAATACTGTTTTGACATCCATCTGCCATATCTCATAATCATAATATGCAGCGATTGCTAACATAATCCTCACAGACTTTAGCTTCGCTACTGGTGAGAAATTCTCATCATAGTCAACTCCTTGAATTTGTCGAGACCCTTTTGCGACAAGTCGAGCTTTATAGACAGTAACATTACCATCAGCATCTATTTTCTTCTTGAAAATCCATTTGTTCTCGACAGCCTTCCGGCCATCCGGTAAGTCCACCAAAGTCCATACTTGGTTTCCGTACATGGATCCAATCTCGGATTTCATGGCTTCTTGCCATTTATTGGAATCTGGGCTCATCATCGCTTCCTCATATGTCTCGGGGTCATCGGTGTTGTCCACCAACATGACACTCATAACGGGATCATACCAATCTGGAGTGGTACGAGTTCTCGTTGACCTCCGACGCTCTGTAGCAACTTCAACCGAAGTTTCATGATCATCATCATTAGCTTCCTCTCTAATTGGTGCAGGCACCACAGGAACTTCTTCCGGTGCTACGCTACTCGCAATTTCGAGAGAAGGTTCAACAACCTCGTCGAGTTCTACTTTCCTTCCAGTCACTTCTTTCGAGAGAAATTCCTTCTCTAGAAAGGATCCATTCTTGGCAACGAAGATTTTGCCTTCGGATCTATGATAGAAGGTATACCCAATAGTTTCCTTCGGGTATCCTATGAAGACGCATTTTTCCGCTTTGGGTTCAAGCTTGTCCGGCTGTAACATCTTTACATAGGCTTCGCATCCCCAAACTTTAAGGAACGACAATTTAGGTTTCTTGCCAAACCATAATTCATACGGTGTCGTTTCAACGGATTTAGACGGTGCCCTATTTAAAGTGAATGCGGCTGTTTCTAATGCATAACCCCAAAATGATAGCGGTAAATCTGTAAGTGACATCATAGAACGAACCATATCTGAAAGAGTTCGATTACGACGTTCGGACACACCATTACGCTGTGGTGTTCCCGGTGTCAATCGTGAAAGTATTCGCATTTCTTCAAATGCTCGCCAAACTCGTAACTTAGATATTCACCTCCACGATCAGAACGTAGAAATTTAATCTTCTTGTTACGTTGATTCTCTACCTCACTTTGAAACTCCTTAAACTTCTCGAAAGTTTCGGACTTATGTTTCATGAAATAGATATACCCATATCTACTCAAGGCATCCGTGAAGGTAAGAACATAACGATAACCACCGCGCGATGCTACACTCATTGGACCACACACATCGGTATGTATGATTTCCAATAAGTCCGTAGCTCGCTCCATCATACCAGAAAATGGAGTCTTAGTCATTTTTCCCATCAGACATGCTTCGCATCTTTCAAGTGATTCAAGAAGTCCATCGGAATGGAGTTTCTTCATACGCTTCACTCCAATGTGACCAAGGCAGATTGCCACATATAGGTCGAATTATCGTTTGATTTCAAACTTTAGCCTCAATGTTGTTGATATGTGTATTTCCACTATCGAGATTCAATAAAAATAGACCATCTATCAAAGGTGCATGTGCATAAAACATATTACTCATATAAATCGAACAACCATTATTCTCTGATTTAAACAAGTAACCGTCTCGCAATAAACAAGATCCCGATATAATGTTCATGCTCAACACAGGCACTAAATAACAATTATTTAAGTATAAAACTAATCCCGATGGTAGATGAAGGGGTAGCGTGCCGAGCGATCACATCAACCTTTGATCCGTTTCCCAGCGCATCGTCACCTCGTTCTTCGCTAGCATCCGTTTATTCTGCGGCACTGTTTGAGTTACAAATATGAGCAACCGAACCAGTATCAAATACCCATGCACTACTACGAGTACTAGTGAGATACACATCAATAACATGTATATCAGATATACCTTTCTTCTTGATGTTGCCGTTCTTTAGATCCACCAAGTACTTTGGGCAATTCCGCTTCCGGACCTTCTCCCTTGCGGTAAAAGCACTCGGTTTCGTGCTTGGGTCCAGCCTTGGTCTTCTTCGGCGTGGTAACTTTCTTACCACCCTTCTTGAAGTGTCCTTTTGCTTAGACTTGCCTTTCTTGAGTTTGGTGGTCTTATTGACCATCAACACTTGGTGCTCTTTCTTGATCTCCACTTCTGCAGACTTTAACATAGCAAACAGTTACGCAACTCTTTGTTCATGTTCGCATGTTGTAGTTCATCACAAAGTTCACTGTAACTTGGTGGCGGTGGAGGAGGACGCGGTAAATCCCCAAAGCATTAGGAATCACTATACCCAAGCTTTGAAGTTTGTTTGCGTGCCCGGACATCTTAAGCACATGCTCAGACGAGCTGCCCTCTTCCATCTTGCAGTTAAAGAACTTTTCGAAGCCTCATAGCTTTCAATTGCCGCATTAGTCTCAAAAATCAATTTGAGATCCTCGACAATATAATATGGGTCGACTCTTCAAACCTTTTACGAGCTCGATTCTAAACCATACAAGATAGCACACTGAACTATGGATCTTGATTCTTCCGAGCGAGGTAAACATTCTTTACTTCATCAAGCATCACCGCAGTGGGTCACCAGTGCATCCAGCACATAGGTCAAATTACCAGCTGTGAGGACAATCCTCAAATTGCGGAACCAATCCGCGAAGTTGCTTCCATTGTTTTTCAACTTTTATTTCTCTAGGAACCCATTAAAATTGATGGTAGGGGTTGCCATTGATCTACAACATATTTGCAATAGTTTAGACTAAGTTTATGACAAATTGAGTTCAAATTAATTAATGAAATTAAACTAGGTGAACTCCCACTCAAAACAACATCCCTCACATTGTTTTAGTGATCACACGAACCAAATTCACTACATCAACACCGATCATCATGAGAGTTGATATAGTTTCAATGGCGAACAATCGTCATGTTCATCATATCTACTATACGATTCATGCTTTACCTTTCGGTGATCCGTGTTCCGAGACCATGTCTGTACATGCTAGGCTCGTCAAGATCAAACCTTAGTTTCTGCATGAGCAAATCTGGCTTGCTCACGTTGTATACACTTGCAGAATCTAACACACCCGATCATCACGTGGTGCTTCGAAACAACAAGCTTTAGCAACGGTGCTAACTAAGGGTGAACACTTTATGATTTGAAATTCATGTGGATGAGGGATCATCTTATAATGCTACCGTCGTCTACTAAGCAATACAAGATGCATAAAGGATTAACATCACATGCAATTCATTATATGTGATATGATATGGCCTTTCTTCTTTGTGCTTCCGATCTCCATCTTCAAGCACGAACATGATCTCCATCATCACCGGCATTGCATCAAGGTCAATGACGCTTCACCATGGTTGTCGTCCACCGGCTTCAACTATTACAACTACTTTGAATAGACATGCGGGTCTTAACATAAATTAAAGACAACCATATGGCTCTGCGGTTGCCAACTTACAATAAGGAACATTGCATACATCAAATATAATCACAATCATGGCCATATCACATCACAAGCACACCGCAAAACAAAGTTAGACGCCTCTACTTTCTTTGCATATTTTACGTGGTGCAGGGCTTTCAATAAGTGTCGTTCTAACTTACGAACAAGAACCACAACATTGATACTAGCATTGTTGATCACCCGTTGTAAATTGGATCTTAACTATGCTAGGAGAAAGCACCATAAAGCCACTTATGCAATACAAGTTGCATGTTAAGCGTGGAGCAAGTCTCATGAACGATGTCATGTAAGGTTAGCCGGGCGCTTCATCCCAACATACCGCAAGATTCAAAGTACACAAAAAGCAATCGACAATAAAAGCATCAACGCCCACAATGACCATTGTGTTCTACTCTGCAATGATCTACATATAGACACGCCTCGATACCCTTGTGTAGGGTTCGTAGCATGGAAAACAAAAAAATTCTATCGCATACAAACAAACAAGCCAAGATCTATCTACTAGATTGTAGCAACGAGTCGATGGAATAACTTACCCTCGAAGATTCCAAAGTGTTTAACGAGAGCGGATTCTCGTGGGTGATGTAGTCGTACTCTTTCCGATCTCAAGATCGTGTAGACGATCCTTCCGGCGCTGCGTTCCGGCATCGCTTCCACAGTCGGTCACACGTTCGGTACTCGACGAAGACCTTCCTCTCCCTTGTTCCAGCAGGCAGCGGAGGTTGTAGCACTCTCCTCGCGATTCCGGGAGCACAACGGCGTGGTACCGGAAGTAGAGGGGAGATCCCGTAGGGCTTATCCTTAAGCCGAAGCGAGTATGGTGGAGTATGAGAGAGGGCTATTAGTGGTCTAGAGATTAGACACACCAATTAGAAGGCTCTAAACCGCAGGCTAAAGCAATTAGAAGCTCTAAACCAAAACGGCTCTAAACCGGAGATTAGAGGATAGAAACTTGTGTGTCTAGGAGGCCCTGCCCCTTTTATAGGTGGAGGGCTGGCGCCAGGAAGGGAGGGAGTCCCTCCCCAACTCGGCCTAGGCTTGGCCGGCTTGGAGGAGAGGACTCCTCCTCCAAGTTGGTTTCAACCTCCTCTTGCTTGTTTCCACAGTTTCTGTTTCCAACTTCTTCTGTTTTCCACAGTTTCTGTTTAGCGTTTGACTTTCAATGGCAGTTTGACTTTCAAGTTTTGGAACAGCAAGAACACTTAGTACATGATGCAATCATTCAATGACACATTCATGTACCCTCCCCTCAGTCTTGGGACAATCCGAACCTTCTAGAACATTCCGATGAAAACACCGAATCATTCCCGAACTCCGAAACGGGACTTTCCTTATATGAATCTTATTCTCGGACCATTCCGGATCACCTCGTGATATCCGGATCCCATCCAAGACTCGAACAACATTCGGTCTCTTTCTCATAATACCATAACTACTCAAAACAACGTCAATCCTTAAGTGTGTCTCCCTACGGTTCGTGAATTATGCGGACATGATCGAGACACTTCTCCTAACAATAACCAATAGAGGAATCGGAAATTCATATGGCTCCCACATATTTCTACGATTACTTTGCGATCGAATGAACCACTTACATACGATACCAATTTCCCTTTGTCCCACGATAGTTTACTTATCCGAGGTTATGATCGTCGGTATCTCACGCATACCTAGTTCAACCTCGTTACCGATAAGTACTCTTTTATCGTTCCCGTGATATGTGATCCCTTGTGACCCAGTCACATGCTTGCAAGCTAATTGGATGACATTCCACCGAGAGGGCCCAGAGTATATCTATCCGTCATATGGATGGACAAATCCCACTCTTGATCCATGTGTTTCAACCAATACTTTCCGAACACTCAATGCCACCTTTATAGCCACCCAGTTACGGTGTGGTGTTTGATGTCATCAAAGCATCTATCCGGTAAAGGTGATATGCATGATCTCATGGTCGAAGGAATTAGGTTACTATGTATCAGAAAGCATATAGCAATTGAACTATTGAAATGACTTGATCTTTATGCTATGCTTATCTATAGGAGTATGTCCACCATATCATTCTCCTAACGATATGATCTTGTTGTTGATAACATCTCAATGTTCATGATAGGGAAACCACAATCATTAATCAACCAACAAGCTAGTGAAGTATAGAGGCTATACTAGGGACTTCAAATTAAGTTTACAAATCACACAAGTATTAATGTTTCCTTGTTAATACTATTCTAGCATGAATGTAAACATTTATCATAAACACAAAGATATAATAATAAATATA
The DNA here is from genome assembly GCA_030063025.1 of Avena longiglumis. NCBI lineage: Eukaryota > Viridiplantae > Streptophyta > Magnoliopsida > Poales > Poaceae > Avena > Avena longiglumis. Next base: position 493,750,093 of record CP125973.1, on the reverse strand, counting down.
TTTATTATTGCCTCTAGGGCATATCTCCAACAAAAACCACAGTTCATAACTTCCTATAAAAAATATAACTGCAATCAGTGAATAACATTGGACTGCTATATCCAACAATACAGAAGCAAGCTAAATATATATCCAAGGAAGATAATATATATCCAAAAGATAATATATACAGAAACAATACAGAAGCAAGCTAAATTTATATACAACAGTATAATTAATCCAAACAAGCTAAATATACATCCAAGCAAGCTACTGCAATATATATCCAGATTTTATATACTAGCATATCCATATCCAGCTAACAAATCAAGCATCTATATGTACTTTTCTGGTATGCTAACCCTATCTAATTTTCAGATATGAAAAAAAATGAGAGAAGAAAAATGTGTTCAATTCAGTACAACTCACATTCCCTATCTGACACATGTAAAACCTTCTTCCAGTGTTTGTCCCTTCAAAGGCGACACACTGCTGTGGCACCAATCCATGCTCACGACATTTCACTGAGCAGTCCACTGCAATCCCATGAAACTGGGGGTCGTAGCAGGTGTCTGGTGCATAGTCCAGAGCTACGAAGTGCTAAACGAACAGAAATTGCAAAGAAATGAGTTCAAATCCAAAAAAATCGAAGCCAATTCGGAAACCCTAACCCTAGAATTGGGGAACTTACCCCTAGCGGATAAGTGCTCGACGACACGCCATCGTTCCAACTGGGCATGGCCGGAGTTCGTGGACGGTCCGCCGGCGGCGATGGCGATGCGGCGGCGGCGGCAGGTGTGGAGCTCAACGACGCGGTCAGGTTCGGGTTCATTCGGGCTTGAAACTGCCCAGGTCGGGGTCCAGCGTCGCGTTCTATGGAAAGAAGAGTGGGGCCCACTATTGCCGTTAACGGTCGTTAACGAACGTGCCTGACTAGTGGGTCCCGTCGCCGGATCCGTGTCGCCTGAATCGGCGGTGGCGCACATTGCAAAAAATCAGCACCAGGGTGGTGGTTTTCTGCGATTCAAACGTAAACTGGTGTTTTTTCGAATTTTTTGCAGAAAAGTGGTGGTCTTATGCTATAAACTCGCCGTTTGGTATACGAAACCATAGAACGGAAGTTGTGTTATGGTAACCAGCTGCGGTTAGCTAGCATGTCGTGGGTGGTGGTGTAGCGATGATTTGCTCTAAAAATATACTAGTGTTTTGCGAGAGAAACAGGTAGCAGAACCTCATGCATGGTAATAATGGTACGGTGATAATTTGCCCGATGACATTTACACCCTGCGCAAAGTCCATCACTGCGAGCTGCGTACGATGCAGATGAGAAAATGACGCAGAACTACCACATTTGAGACGATCTTGTTAAAAATCTACCACCTTTGGGTGTTTTGACACATAAAAACTACTTTTGGGGTGACAGAAAGCTCTAACTGGCCGTGTTTAGGCATCTAACAGCATTTCTGGCAGGTGGGGCCCGTTGTCAGTGCTGGCGTGGCACGCACTTGACGGAGGGAGGCAACGGCCGTGAAGCGCGCGTCGAAGGGGGTCGTTAGGGCAGCCACTGTCCCCTAGCGGTCAGCTGTTTCAGTTAGTTTGCCGCTCGAACAGCAATGGCGAGTGGCGGCGGGACAGAGGACGGCGACGGAGGGTCAAGTGGGCGGCGGTCGTTTCGTCTGGCGGTGCTCTTGAACTGGATTCAATATGGGTCCATCGATTTGGACTCGATGAATACCGCGAGTCGATGGATCTCGCAAGGGCTGGACCAGACGCCTTGGCCGAGCCGGGCAGAAGCTTCTTCACTCGGCCGAATCTTCTTCAACGCATTGCGGTGGCTATGGCGAGCGATTAGCGAGGACCGCTCGACCACTATGTCTCCGACGGCGGGTAAGGTTCATTTTCTCTTTTAAATTTGGGGATTGAACAGTTATGATTTGTGTGTGATTTAGTGTGATTTAGCAGTAGAAAATAATTTGATGGTTGCACATTCTCTTATGATTGCACATTCTCTTATCTTTGTTTTAGGTCACATTCAGAGATTTGGGATCTTTACATTCAATTTGATGGTGCTAAATTTGTACAAACAAAAATGCTAAGATCAGATATTAAGTTTTTGAATTTGTTGTCACTGATGGACAAGGAAGCTTATGGTCTTTCTGATTCAATGTACTATGTAAAATCAGAAGGGGAGGGACTGAATGGGCTAGAAATTGTGGATAGCAAATGTAAGGTGGAAGAGATGGTCAGGAAGTATGAAAGGTCTAAAAAACTGGTTTTAACTGTGATGAGAGACAAGAGTAAACAAGCAATTATTGTGTCTCTTGTGAAGTCCAAGGAGGCAGAAAAATTATATGCAAAATCTTATCCAAGTCACATGTCATGTGATTTAGAGAAGGAAGAGCATGGTCATAACCTCATTAAGACCCAGAACAGTGTGTACTTTCAGCCTTTGTGCACACATAATGATGACAATTGGATGTCAGAATATGAAGATGAGGGAGATGAAGAAGAAGATGAGGGAGAAGCATCTGATGGCAGTGACAGTTGGATGTATCCATGCCAGGTTGACCTAGTTCAGTTAGAGGAGATGAGGAGGAAGGAAATAGAAGAGAGTAACAAAAGAATAGCAGCTAAGATGAAGAGGAAGGCTGATGAGCAACTGTATGAGGATGAGACAGAGCCAGAGGATATTTTTATAGAGCAACAAGTGAAGAAAAAAGTGAGGAAGAAGGGCCCTACTACAAGGTCACATTGTGAAGATGAATCCACCTAGGAAAGAAAGAGGCTTCATGTCCTATTTAAATGCTGGGGCAAATGCATCTGCTGGAAGAGATGCACATGTTGGACCTCTAGATGGGGGAATGTCTGATTGCTGGGGCAAATGCATCTGTTGTCATTCTGCTACGTGGTGAACCTCTAATTTTAAGTGTTTCTTGTGCAAACTGTTGGACCTCTAGATGTATGTTGAATATTCCTCTTTGTTTAAGTGAATGAGACTATGTACTGGTATTTTGGAGAAAATGAGCAAGTGAGTGTTGTTTTGCTGCCAGTGATTTTATCTACCCTTCTAAATGAATGATACTACCTACACAATTTTCATTGTTCACATATAATTTCAATAACAAAGATAATTTCCATTGTTCACAGATAATTTCAACAACAAAGATAATTTTCATTGTTCACAGATAATTTCAACAATAAAGATAATTTCCATTGTTCACAGATAATTTCAACAACAAAGTTAATTTCCATTGTTCACAGATAATTTCAACAACAAAGATTGTTCACAACAAGCTCATAATTCAGATAATTTCCATTGTTCACTACATATTACAGCTCACATCAAATAAAACCATTGTTCAAAGCATAATTAAACCATTGCTCGCATCATAATAAAACTACATCTCAACAATCTCATTTATCTTCTTGAACTTGACCCTGTAGCCCTCTTTCTCCTTCAACAAATCTGATACAATGCACTGCAGCTTCCTCTTCTCCTACATGTACTTGTCCCCATTGGCGGACCCAAAGTAATTTCAAAGCCCCGGCACACATGCTTAAACTATTGCTTATCTTCCAAAACATCATCAATTAAGTAGGCAATTAAGCTGTCGGCCGGACGGCAAGCCCGGGCAGCCGCCCGGGCAACAGGGGTGGTAGATCCGCTGCTGCTTGTCCCTATCTTTCTCTGCCTTCACCAACAAATGTTTGTGCATGTTGACAGTTGTTTCTTCAGTGGTCATTTTCTCCTGAATTTCAGCCCTTGCAGCCATGAGAGCTTGTTCAGTTTTAGCCTTGAGGGCTAAAGTCACCTGCTTCTCTTTCACTTATTTTTCAACTTCATCATGAGCTTTCTTCAAATCTTGGTTCAACTTCTTAATTTGGTCTTCAAAATCAATCTTCTTCTCAACATTGTCCAGTCCATCATTCACCCTGCCTTGTTTAGCTTCTTCAAACATCTCCCATAGCTTGCCCATTGCTTTCATCAGAGAATCTGGCCACACTGGATCAACCCAATGCACATATGAACACTTCTCTCCCTCCTACATCATTTAAGACTATAAATTAACACATACTGAGATTACCAGCACTGACTATCTATGCTAATTAGGAAATGCTCACATACCTGCCCTTCACAAGCTAGGTACCTCCTTCCAGTGTTACAGCCCCCCCCCCCCCAAGCTACAAACTTGGCAGCCACAAATCCACACTTGCAGAGCACAGGCTCCTCCCCATCGTCGGCTAAACCGCAAAAATCTGAATCGTAGGTGTTGTTCATACTCTAACATGTTGAAACGTGGCATAAATTAGAGAAGGAACCACCTAAATCCAAATCTAATTCAACTATAAATCAAAAAACGCAGGTGCAAGAGATCTACAGGTGTAGAGTACTCATATCGTCAGACGAGGTCGGGTAGTGCGCCGACTCTTCTCCATCACTCCATGAAACCATGGCGACAACGGTCGGTGACGGGGAGAAGACGCGGCGACACAGCGGCGACGGGCTAGGGAAGAGTGGGGAAACAGAGCTGGAGGTAGCTGTTGAAATCCACAAGGAGCGGGCTTCCCTAACGACCCCCTTCGACGCGCGCTTCACGGCCGTTGCCTCCCTCCGTCAAGTGCGTGCCACGCCTGCAGTGACAACGGGCCCCACCTGCCAGAAATGCTGTTAGATGGCTAAACACGGCCAGTTAGAGCTTTCTGTCACACCCATACCCCAAAAGTGGTTTTTATGTGTTAAAAAACATAAAGGTGGTAGATTTTTAACAAGATCGTCTCAAATATGGTAGTTTTGCGTTATTTTCTCGCTGCAGATATATCGAGCTCATCCGCTGCAGAAACACCACTACTCCATTTTGAGCATCGATTGAATGCAGAGGAGGGGGGATTAAATTGGCCGTGTGGGGGCATTTACAGTGGCGAGAGAACCTCGCCATGTGAGCGTCACATGCTTCGTCCAAGTAGCATACAGCTATCCGCGTGAACTGCAAAGTGAAGGACGTTTGTATCCTAGACCGGTGAAACTGTTCATCCATCGTCTCCGTGGCATATATGCATTTGGCAGATCTGTTCAGTGGCATACACGACACGTATCCACCGAAGGATAGGAAATGGGAAATGTGGAAAAAGAGAAGCCGCGTGAACGAGCCGAGGAAGGACCGGCCGGTGCGCCCGGCCTGTTGCACTAGTCGAGGAGGAAGGACCGGTACACGCGCAGCTAGCCCAACCCTCCGGCCGCGCGATGGAGCTGGCATGGGCACATACTAGTAAATGCTCGCGCGCGTGCCAGCAGTCGATCCGCATCATGCAAACGGGACGGCGCACAGCTGAGCAGGCAGCGAAGAAGACGAGGTCGAGCGGAAGGGCCGGTGCACGAACGAAGAGATGGAGCCGGCTCAGTCAAAAAATGGTTCTTTCCATGATGATTTTCCTTTTTCTTTTCAAACTGGTGGGGATTTTTCACAGAGAGAGCTATCCGAAAATTTATAGAATGATCCATACCTAACTGCTGTATCAATTTGACAGTTTTTGTAATGCCACGATGGATCTAACAGTGCGCACAATGCCACAATCTGTCAGAAAACGGTTTAACATGCGCAAATCAAACTATCAGTGCAATGTGTCACGACCCTACCCTAAAAGTGATCTTTATGTGTTAACTCATCCAATTATGGTCGTTTGGTGTTAACACTGCCAGTGGTAGTTTTATGTTATTTACTCTGTTCCATACACATAAGTTTGTCCTTCCAACTTCTTTACTTTTTGTGTAACTAAGCATCGATCTCCTTCCACTCCTTACTAGTAGTGAATTTGAGTTAATGGAAAGGAACTTCAAGGTATTGGGAAGAAAAGGATCCTGTTGGGAAACCGGGCCGGTAGAGGCCCATTCGGTGTAACTCTCTGCAGGCTAGGGTTGGCGTATCGTGATCCTCTTTGCCTATAAATAGAGGAACAACCTTTGTCGTGAGTTACCAGAAAGATATCAATAAAAGTTCCTGTTTCATCTCTTGTCTTGTGTGCCTTCTCCTAGTCTTCTTCTTCGACGTGGAACAGCCCCGGGACCGGTCAGTCGGCAGGGGGTGTTCCAACACGTTATCAGCACGAGTCTCTCCGTCGAGCCTCCGTCAAGCCACCGTCAAGTCTGCATCGCGCAGGCTTTCGTTGAAGGTAACCCCAATCTGACCGCAAAAATGGATTCGTCTCGCGATTTTTCTTCTAGATTTGCGTTCAGATCTTAGATCAGATCCCATCTAAGGTGCGAATTTTTCTTTCCGGGAGTCGAGCTGACCAGCTGTCGCCGACCAATGTCGATCTAATCACTCCCGGATTAGAATTTTGTTGACTGTACCAGTGCACCTGTTGTGCCGATCTAATTTTTATTTAACAGATCAGACTGATCTTAGCAATTTTAATTAGTAGATCGGATCGATCTATTTGTATTTTTTTTTCAACCGCACGTACATACGCGCTAGCTACGTGCACATGCCATGGCTGCTGACCAAGCTCGCGTCCGGCGCACGTGTAGGCCCTGCTGGCCGACCGCCGCCGCACGCCCTGGCCCCGCTGGCCGACCGCCGCCGCCGCCCGCCTCGCAGCCTGTCGTGCGCGCGCGCCGCCACGCCGCGCCATGGCCGCCGCCGCCTGCCGGCCTCACAGCCCGTCGTGCCGCGCCGCGCTCGCCGCTCGCGCGCGCCTCCGATCAGCTGGAGCTGTGTCTTTATGTACATACGCGTTGTATGACGACCCGGCCGGCCGCAGTTTTGGTTTTGGAGGGACTCAGCGCAGCTAGCACAACGCCATCCAATGGCGGCCAGCACGCATGATTGTGCGGCCTGATTAAGCAACGACGAGCAGCTAGCAGCGGAGCAGGCTAGCACCAAAGTGGCATGAATGTGCGTTTTGGTGCCACCCGCTGCAGCCTGCGGCCGGCCTCGATCGGGATCGGAACGCAGACGCTAGTCGCTAGCGGCGACCTGCGCGCGATGGAGGAGCATGAGCGGTGGTCAATGGCTCCTCGGTCGGTGCCGGCTAGCTAATTTGGGATCACTAATCCGTGTCCTCATGTCGTCGCGCACCTCCCGCCCGCCTCCAGCCGCGCCGCCTACGGGCCAGCTGCGCGTGCTGCCGCGCCGCCGGCTTTCTGCCGCTGCCTTCTTTGCCTGCGTCGCGCGCGCCAAGGCGCCGCCCGCTGCGCTTCCGTGGCGTCCGTCTGTTAGCGGCCATGGCCGCATGCCGCCCCACCCCACTCGCCCTCGTCCCGCCGCCGGTGCGGCCTGCTGCCGCCGCCGCCCCACTCGAGAGCACACCAGTGCTCTGTTCCCCCGTTTTCGGGCAGGGACGGTGTGGGGTGGGCCGGTCCACGGACGACCGCGCGTTTTTCGATCATTCTTGTGCCGATTTTAGGCGTGGGAACACGCGTTTGCGGGCTGTTGGACCGTTTCGGCTCTGTTTTCGGTCCGATTTTACACAAGCTTTTGAACTATGTTTTACTATAGTTATTAATTACCGCATGTTTTTAATACTTTTTATCTTATAGATAGCTTGCATCGTTTTTAAATTGAATTTTGGAACGCCGTCATATTTGAATTATTGTATTGATTATCGCATTTATGCAACCGATTACCTGCTGTAATCTTACACACTTTGCATAAATTGCAGATGACCGGAATCGTCAGCCGCGAGTTCCCGGAGTTGACCCAGGATGAGCTTAACTACCTGACTTGGGCCTCGGACGTTGAGATCGTCCTCGAGGGCCGATGCATCAAGGATGCGTTGATTGAGGGGACCCCGACGGCCCCCAGCAAAACCATCCCGGCGGATAACGCCAAAGCCCTGCACTTCCTCCGCCATCACATGTGTGAGACTCTCAAGAATGAGTACATGGCGAGCAGTGCTTACGCCCGCTGGACCGCCCTCAACAAGCGGTTCTCTAGGCTGAAGTACACCATTCAGCCACAAAGTGAGGCGATTGGATACGTCGAGGTTTGCGGACTTCAAGGCGGTGGGAGAGTACAACTCCGGGTTGCACCGGTTGTACTATCCTTCAAATGTGGGACCAGTACCACCGATCGGTGAAGATAGACAAAACCCTCTCCACATTCCATCCGGACAACATCCAGTCCTCGCGAAACTTTCGCCAGCAAGGATTCACGGAATATGTAGCGCTTATTGATGCTCTCCAGGTGGCCGAGGCGCAGGATAATGTTCTGAAAAAGAACTTCTCCGCGCAACCCTTCGCAGGGGGCCCAAGTCATGAGGCCAATGCTGGTGCCTACAAGGTGCGCAAGCCCATCCACAAGAAGAGAGGCAAGAAGGGCAAGAAGGGACCCAACTCCTCCAACCCGGCCAAGCAACACAAGGCGGGCAAGGGGGAGGCGAGGCCCCAGGACTGCTTCCGCTGTGGCTCCAAGACTCACTTCTCCAGGCAGTGTTTGGCCCCTAAACACGTCGTGGACGCGTTCAAGGCCAACAAGAAGGCGCGCGAGGCGCATCTTGTCAGTTGAGGCACCACCTGGCGCCCGGGCGGCGCTTTGTAACGTCACGCACATAGTGGCGCAGGACGTAGCACAAGTGGCAGCACCCTCGGCGGTCCCCACGGACAACGCTGTGCCCATGGAGGTTGAGCACGTTGTGCCCCCGCCACCTCAGCCAGGCCCCTTGTCCATGATGATGGCCAGCGAGCGCCCGACCTTGAGATACTGGCTGAGCTTGGTGATTTCCTCGCAGAATCCACCTGAGCTCCTTTTTGTTGTGATGATTCCTTTTCCGCAATAATCAGATACAATTACTCGATATGGCTGTAAGCTCTATGAGAGCATAACATTTATTTGTTTTCTGGCGATTGGATGACATTTATCCATTTATTCCATTATTTGATTATGTGATGTTCTGAAATGCTTCTGTGTTTTACTTACTTGATGTAGCATCTTCCTCGCTCCATTATATTAATTAGGCACTATATTTTAGAACGCGTGTGGCGCCCAAATGGAGGAAACGTGCCTTGCTGATAGCGGCACCACCAATACCATCTTGAGAGAAACAAAGTATTTTGAGTCAATTACCAAAAACCTTGGTAACATAATGACGACCGCCGGCTGGGTCCGAATGTAGTTGGCTCGGAAGAGCAACTATCATACTCCCAAACGGAACAACTCGATCATTGAAGAGGCATTGTTGTATCCGGAGTCGACTCGTACTCTCTTAAGTTTTAGAGACATCCGCAAATGGTTTCCATGTCGAAACCGATGATGATGAGAATGGAAAGGAGTTCCTACTCATTACCAAGCGCGAAAATGGTAAACATGTTGTCGAAAGACTCCTTCATTAGCTCTTGGGCTGTACTACACTAAAATAGTAGCACCACCTATTTACACTACTACCCTTAAGACTGTCTTTAGAAGCTCCGAACTATTCTGCCTTTGGCATGATAGGTTAGGCCACCCCGGTCTTAGGATGATGAGAAATATAATTAACAACTCGAACGGTCATAATGTTAATGTGAAAAATTTCCCGAATCCCGATGATTTCGTGTGCTCCGCATGCGCTACGGGGAAATTGATCATTAAACCGTCCCCCCTAAAGGTGAAGGATGAACTCCCCGCGTTCTTGGAGCAGCGTTCAAGGATATATGTGGTCCAATTCAGCCCCTCTCGGGGCCGTTTGTACTTCATGGTGCTCATCGATGCTTCCTCTAAATGGTCCAATGTTTGCCTGTTGTCAACACGGAACCATGCTTTTGCAAAGTTGATCTCCCAGATCATACAAATAAGGAATAAATTCCCTGATTATCGTTTAAAGTCTATTCGAATGGACAATGCCGGAGAATTTACTTCAAAGGCATTCGATGATTATTGCATGGCAACTGGAATCAAACTTGAGCACTCCGTACCGCATGTCCACACTCAAAATGGACTCGCGGAGGCATTGATTAAAAGGATTAAATTCATTGCCCGACCACTCCTTCAGGGTTGTAATTTACCAACTACATGTTGGGGACACGCGGTGTTACACGCCGCTAATCTCATCAACTTTCGACCATCGGCCTACAACATCCACTCTCCCATCCAACTTGCGCAAGGGTCGGCACCGAAAATTTCCCACCTACGTAGGTTCGGCTGCCAGGTATATGTACCTATACCACCACCCCAGCGATCAGCTATGGGACCGCTCCGTAAGTCGGGGATATACGTTGGTTATGAGACTGTGTCCATAATCAGGTTCTTGGACCCCTTGACGGTGGCATCACGGCCCGTTCTTGTTGCATTTTTGACGAGGATCTTTTCCCGACTTTGGGGGGAGGTAATCAACCCCTGGATGACAAAAGCCGAGAAATCACGTGGAAAGCCACGGGGATCCACGCTCATGACCCGCGCACTGTTGAGACTAATAGAAGTCCAAAAGATACTAGATTTGCACTCCCTAGCGAATCAACTGCCCGATCATTTTAGTGATTTAAAGGCGTAACAAAGTCGCATGTGCATGCACGCAATGCAGGAAAGGGTTAAAATACCAAAGAAAAATGATGGTATACCCGCTCTGCTCCAAGGCCTAAGAGGACGCGATTCGGTTTCTCAAATCCCAAGTACCGGGGCCAAGAAAAAGGATAAGAGAGATTTATTACGACTACCCTGTTGAGGGCAGTTGAGACACAGCAGTATGGATATTTCAATTACCGAAATTCGGACTTGAACTTTTCTATATCGGAAATACCCGAAGTTGTGTGCGCACATCGAGCGAGAAAGCTAAGGACCTAGCTCTGGATTGGGAAATCCGGTGGAGCAAGAGGATGTGCCTGATGCACTCCATGACGAAATGGCCATTAACTATGTTAATTGGGCGAGTCATACAACCGAGCCATGGCAAATGTCGACGTTAATTTTGCCAAGAAAATTGCCTCAATCATAGATCTTGACCACAGCCTAACACGCTGGTTGCAAGAAAAGGTCGGATTGGAAAGATTGGCGAAGGCAATTCTTCTGAATTATTATCGTTAAACAAAAAGAGGTATTTGGACCTGTTTATCTAACTCCTCCCCATATTCGCCCGTTGGCCATAAATGGGTTTTGTTCGAAGAGAAAGCGAGAATAATGAAGTAGTAAGGTACAAAGCAAGGCTCGTTGCTCAAGGTTTCACTCAATGACCGTGTGTCGACTTTGAGGAAACTTACTCCCCGATCATGGATGGAATTACCTTTAGATACTTGATCTCAATGGCGATAAACATGGACTTAAAATGAAACTAATGGATGTTGTCACGCTTACCTATATGGTAACTTGGATTCGGACATATACATGAAAGTACGAAGGTATCCCTGTCCCGAACCGTGATAGAGCAAACAGGAGCTTATACAAGGTTCACTTAAGAAGTCATTGTATGGACTAAAACAGTCGGTAGGATGTGGTATAATCGTTTAGCGATTTCCTTCATGAGAAGGGCTACGCGAGCAATGAAGATTGCCCATGTGTTTTATACGGAGATCCCAAGATGGTTTACAGATTATCTCGGTGTCGTGGACGATTTGAATATAATCGGTACACGACGATATTGAGGAAGCGAGTTCCTACGATGTCGAATTGAGATGAAAGACTTAGGCAAAACCAAGTTACGCCTCGATGCGCAACTTGAGCATTCCCTATGGGATTCTAGTTCACCGGTCGGCCTACACCGGAAGGTGTTGGAGCGATTTGGGTTTGAAAAGGCATATCCTTCTAAGACCCCGATGGTCGAAGATCTTTGCAACAAGACAAGGACCCGTTCAGGCCTAAAGAAGAGGGAGGAAATTCTAGGACGAATTCCCTACTTAAGTGCGTTAGCGCACTTATGTACCTCATAAATTGTACACGGCCGGATATTGCATTCGTAGTCAATTTGCTTGCAAGGTACAGTTACGAGCCTACCAAGAGGCATTGGAAAGGCGTTAAAGACATCTTTAGGTACATACAAGGGACAAAGGACCTTGGCTTGTTTTACCAAAAGAACCAAGACCTATCTGTTGTAGGCTATGCAGATCTTTGGGTACCTTTCGGACCCGCATACATCCAAGTCGCAGACTGGATATGTTTTCCTTTGTGGTGGAACAGCTATTTCCTGGAAATCGTCTAAGCAAACTCTTGTGTCGACTTCGATGAACCACTCGGAAATCATAGCATTATATGAAGCATCACGAGAATGTGTATGGCTTCGACGCGTAGTCAGTCACATCCAGATGTCATGTGGACTGAATACCGTACAAGCCCCAACAATTATCTATGAAGATAATGCCGCTTGTGTTGCACAAGTCCAGACGGGTTACGTGAAGAGCAATCTCACAAACCATATAAACCCCAAGTTCTTCTATGCACATGAGTTGCAAAAGATGAACGAAGTGAAAGTCTTGCATACTAAGTCGTGTGAATATCTCGCTGATTTGTTCACTAAATCATTGCCAGCGTCTTCTTTCGAGAGATGTGTCCGAGGGATCGGCATGATGAGACTTAGGGAGATGCAAGGTTCAGGGGGAGAATCTTCACAAACTCATCGCTGAAATCTTGATCCCGATGATTGAGTACTTAACTTTATAGTTAAGTGAATTGTACTCTTTTTCCCTTAGTGAGTTTTTATGAAGTTTCTCACATGAGGTTTTTAATGAGGCAATTCGTGCAACATAGCAAGAAGTATACCGTGTGCATTTCTCCATATTTTTTCCACTGGGTTTTTCGGAGTTTTAAGCCATGGTTATACGGATAAGATACCCAGGGGGAGTGTTGGGAAACCGGGCCGGTAGAGGCCCACTCGGTGTGGCCTCTACCAGGCTAGGGTTGGCCCATGTGGGTATCGTATCCCCTCTTTTGCCTATAAATAGAGGAACAACCTTTGTACGTGAGTTACCGAGAAAGATATCAATAAAAGTTCCCTGTTTCATCTACTGTACTGTGTGTGCCTTCTCCTAGTCTTCTTCTTCGACGTGGAACAGCCCCGGGACCGGTCAGTCGGCAGGGGGTGTTCCAACAGATCCTACTACGAAAGATATGTTGGTATTCAACCTCTTTGGCCCGACCAGACCCGAATTTTTCTCTTATACTCACTTCGTCCTAAAATATAAGGCATACTATAAGCTTAGTCAAAGTCAAACCCTACTAAGTGTGACCAAATACTTAGGAAAAATATCAACAACTATAATATGTAAAAGAGTTAATGGACACATTCACAAAATATATTTTATGGTGAATCTATTACTCCCTCCGTCCCAAAATAGACGTCTCAAATTTGTTAAAATTTAGATGAATCTAGACACTAAATATTTAGTATATAGATTCATCCATAATTTGAAAAACTTAAGACATCTATTCTTGGACGGAGGGAGTAATATAGATTTGATATTGTAGATGTTCACATTTTTATGAATAAACTTAGCCAAATTTAGAAGATACTGAATTTTGACTAAACTTATTTACCTTACAGCTTGGGACGAAGGGAGTATAATTTTTTTTCATATTGGAGAGTTGTTCAAAAACATGTGATAATGGACGCAACACTATCAGCGAGAGGAATAAGGCCAACATGTCGCCAATGGCATTGGACGGTTTTGGTGACATAATAACACATCCGTTTGACATAATAGCTTAGTCGAAAGTCAAACCCTACTAAGTTTGACCAAATACTTAGGAAAAATATCAACAACTATAATATGTACAAGAGTTAATGGACACATTCACAAAATATACTTTATGGTGAATCTATTAATATAGATTTGATATTGTAGATGCTCACATTTTTGTGAATAAACTTGGTCAAATTTTAAAGATATTGAATTTTGACTAAACTTGTATACCTTACATCTTGGGACGAAGAGAGTATAATTTTGTTTCGTATTGGAGAGTTGTTCAAAAACATATGAGAATGGACGCACCACTATCAACGAGACGAGGAATAAGGCCAACATGTCGGCAATGACATTGGACGATTTTGGTGACAAAGCACATCTGATTTGTTACTCTTTCATAGTACTCCCTCGGTCCACAAGTAAGTGTACTTTTAGCAGAAATACAACTCTGGCGTGCACGCAAGGTAGCGTGCACGTCGGAGTCGTCGATCGTTTTGAGATTCGGATCGTGGTCTCATGTATTCTCGGGTATTCTTATTTTGCACCATATTGTATTCCCGGTTAAGTCGCGTCACCTTTTTCCCAGAGCTGTCCTCCCTATTCCTGCAACCTCTTCTCTCATTATTCCCCTTTTCTCTCCATTTCCCCTCTCACTCTTCATCTTCAACCTCTAGACTCCGGAGTTGGAAGGCCCATCCGAACTTCCAAAGCAACCAAAATGCCCTCATGCTCCCCTCCCCCTTAGCCAGGATGCGTCGGCAGTGTTCGTCTGAAAGGAAGTTCTATGTTTGCCTCCGAGTAACCATCTGGTTTAGTTCGTTGTTGTTGTCTGCCTGTTGGTTACGATCTGATTTTTGTTTGTTGATATTTTCTTGGGAGTTATGATATTAATTTCAGTTAGCAAAGCATGTCTTGTTTGATTTTTTTAAAGAGAAATGCCTTGCTTTGACTCCGTAGAAGATTCTTCTATTGGAACAAAAATGAGTTGCGGTCTTGCAGATCTGATCTATGTCTCATCTTCTTCTAAATTTGCATCCATACCACACCAACCCCTCATTTGGTCCTTCGATTCCACTATCTGGATGTACTACAAGCCATGCCGCTCAAGAATTTTTTTTGTTTTTGTTTCTTGGCATAGCTCTCCCTAAACGAATGAGGTTCTGCTCCACATGCAGAACAACATGTGCTCCTTTTCCTGATCTGTCCCCGCTGACAGGAGAGATTCCGGCCACCACGGATTCATCGCCTGGGAACGAAGGGAAGTAACAAGAATAAGGCGATGGTTCACCCAAGCTAAGGCCAGCACATGCAAAAAGAAAACCATTGTTGTTGGTTTCACTCCATTGCAGATCTGGAAGTTGTGTTATTGATTCGCTTTCATGGTTCGATCTAAGATTTTGCACGCTAATTTTGTATGTGATATTGATTCATCATCGTTTGTTATCCAGAGGGAATTTATTACTAGGCAAGGGAAATTATTTGACATAACTCAAAAATCTTATAGGTTTCTCAGCCTTGTTTCTGAATTTTAAAATTTCAGTTCGCAGTTTCGCACTCTAAACCACACCTAGATGAGTATAGGTTGGTGTTTAGACTCTGCGTACTGCTTATGTTACAGGAATTTGGCTTCATAAAAAATGTATTGCTATTTATATTTTCATGGTAGATCAGAGCAAGGCGAGGTTCTACAATATGTCTCAATAGTGGAGTACAAAATCTCCTCAATTAGATATTGTTTAAGCTGAACTTTTAGTTTGTACCAGAAGTAAAGGGAATCAGATAGTGTCCACTTTTATTTTTACTTTTATATGGTAAACATTCCTTGTCCAATCTCCAGTTGGCAAGCTTACATAGTGTGGATGCCCTAGATTGTCAAATAAGTAAGTAAGCACACAACATGAAGCATTGTACATGCTGACAATAAAATTGATTCACACAATATATATCCGAAGAGCACTAACACACACTGAAACATTATGATGCATTATGAATATGAAAAATACTATTAAAACTAGAGAAGAAATATTATGAAACACTATGAAACATCTTCCTGCACTCTAAAAGCAATAAATCTCCAAATTAGATGCTACATGTTTGTTTTTCCATGATCCTAAAATACACAAAGTGTTACACGAGTTTGTAATTGCATGAAAACTAACATTCATAAAATGTAAAACGTTTTCGTTCGCTTAAAAATCTAAATTTGTATGAATGATTTTGCATAACATAATTAAGCACTAGTGAATTTTCTTGTCACACTATCCAAAACATAACAAAGATCATCTTGATTTGTCTAAGTTTCATAAAAAATTAAAAAGAGAAACAATATGTTTTAGTTCATAACAATATGTTTTAGTTCATAACAATATTTAAAATCGAAACATACTAAATATGACATGAAATTTAATAATTTTTAAACCCAAAATAAACATAGAGGAACTCTTGCTATGCATTTGAAATAAATTCGATGTCCACATATCACAATACACTTATGTAATATGTGTGGTTCCCAAAAATATTAACCTTTAGAAAACTAAATTACACAAACACTTGAAGTAGACATGAAACAATTCTAACATTGTTTCATGTGTTTCATATAGTTTTACAAAGTTTCACCATGTTTCACATTTCGAATTTTAAATCTTTCAAAATATGTTCAATATCGGTCTTGTTTTGAAGCTCTTATATATAGGAACCCAAATCTTCGAATGGTTTGTAAATTGAAATTATGGTTCAAAAGTTATGAAGCTTTAAAACATTGGAGTTAAACTAAAATCCATTTGTTGGTGGTAGAATAGAGGATGGGTGGTGCACTCCTTCTTTAATGCCTGTGCATGCAACAACAGAGATTCCTGACACAAGCTCATAAAGTGTCATGTATCTATACGGTAGAAAAAATAACAAGGCCCTTTGGCATTTCTAGTCTGACATTGTGACCCATATCCCCATGAAACCTGCATGCAACACCGACGGCTGATGGATGCACGCCAGAATCGCCGCTCTGGTACTTTTAGCCTTTGTCCTAGTTAAACTTCATAAAATTGACCAACCTTATAGGGAATTATAGCAACATTTATGAGACTAATTTAGCATCACGAGATCTGTTTTAAAATGTAGTTTCATATTACCTATTTGGTATCGTATATGTTGTTACAGTTCCTTATGAAGTTGGTCAAATTTTAATAGTTTAACTCAAGACAATAGATAGAAGTACACTTATTCATGTACGAAGTGAGCATGTTAGCGTGCATCATCATTCACTTTCATACTCACCCTTCCATCTCATGGCTAGGTCAGTCGAAAGCAAAACCTTTCATGCACGCATAGTCTACTATGGAAAAAGAAATCTTATCTCATCATAAGCTTTTCCGAAGTCCGGTTAAATAATTCATGAAGCACAACAACCCGTTCACAGTTTACGGGTCGAATGGTCGTCCTAGAAAGTTTTAAATTGCCTGATCCGATGACTTTGGGGTCCCCATCGATCCGTACTAGATGAGGCGTAGTAGATGCTCGAGTTAAGAAAGGCACACTTGTCGCATAGTTATTCGGGTCCCACAGCAGTGCAAATGTTGTCCTAAAGACATTTGTTTTCTTCGTTTGCAAAGCTTTTCTTTTGTTCTCTTATTATACAATATATAGTCTTTTTGAAAGCTGGTCGGTAGGGACGTATCGCATCTGTGTCGAACATTTAAGCTGTTACTACTCGAAAGACTGTAGACCATACTTCCTCCGTCTGTAAATAAGTGTATATCTAGCTTTTGCCTAAGTCAAACATAATCAAATTTGACCAACTTTATAGAGAAATATAGAAACATATATTACATCAAATTGACATATAATGAAACTAGATTTAACAATAAATCTAATGGTAATAATCCAGTGTCATAAATGTTAGTACATTGTCCTAAAAAGTTAGTCAAATTTTACTATGTTTGATTTAAGACAAGGCTAGAAGTACACTTATTTGCGGACGGATGGAGTACGGCAGGGTTCCGGTTCATACAGCAATCAAGTTTCAAAGATAAAATTTCCATCCCATCATTTTTTTTGGCGTGCACACTCTGCATCTGTAGCGTACTACTCCAGCACAGGATAGAGCATTTCAGATCTTGTTGCGTGCATGTGCCGGTCCACTGCTCCTGTAGGAGTGTAAATCATTTCTTTGCAGCTCTACTATCGTCCATCCCTCCTTCTCGAGAAAGATCTCTAGTCTGTTTATCGGTCGTCAGAAACTTTTAGTTTGACGATGCAGTTTACTAACTTCAGTAATTAACCCCAAAGTACGGCCGTTTGATCTCTACTGCATGCCATGGTGGTGTACTGGTGGTATAGCGAGGATTTGCTCTAAGAAAATAGTTTGGCAAACCGCGTGTTTGGCGAAAGAAACAGGCAGCAGAAACTCATGCATGGTACGGTGATAATTTGCCTGACGACATTTACACCCTGGGCAAAAAGTCCATTTCTGCAAGCTGTGTACACTGCACATATCGAGCTCATCCACTGCAGGAACGCCACTCCATTTTGAGCATCGATTGAATGCAGAGGTGGAGGGATTAAATCGGCCGTGTGGGCGCATTTACGGTGGCAAGAGAACCTCGCCATGTGAGGGTCACATGCATGCTTCATCCAAAGCATATGCATGCAGCACAGTCCCTGGACCTGGAGGGCAATTAGTTTACCCCAATGGTATACTGTTAAATAAAAGAGCAATTTACCAAGCGAATTACCCATAATAAACGCTAGATAAAACATGATTAGAATAATAGAAAAATACTAATTATGTGAAATAGCGAAAACATATACGGCAGCAGCAGCAGAAGAGGAACCGCCGGTGTTCGCGTTGGCCCCGTCGTTAGCCATGTCGTCGAGGAAGAGGGTGCTGATGTCGGGGAAGAAGTCCTCATTTGGGAAGATGTCGGATCAATCGCTATCTGAGAGGGAGTATGTGATGAAGCCAGAAACCTTATCGCCCTTCTCCCGTACAGGACTCGAAGCAGCGGGGTCTCGAAGGCCTACTGTCCCGGCTCGCGGTGCACGCCGTAAGACATGATGGAAAAGATCTAAGTAGCGCAATGCTCTGGACTGGAGGCGCAAAGTATGTGTGGCAATGTGTCTGAGAGGAGACGCGGCCTCTTTCTTATATAGGCACAGAGGGGAAGGCACACAAACTGTACAGAAGATGAAACGAATGGACAGAAGTTGAAGTGAACAGGCGGCAGCCCACCGGACAGCCTCCACTCAGTTCGTATTCATTTAGCTCGTATTAAAAGTCCACTCGAGCAAAACGTTTCAGCTTCTGTACAACTGTTCATATACCATTCATGCGTGGCAAAATAAAGTTCGGCTCGGCGATATTCCCGCAACCCGCGGCGCGCGCGCGTCGTGACGAGGCGTGGCGAGGCGAGGAGGAGGAGGAGAGCGCGTGTATATGTCTTCTCTTCTCAAGCTCGTACAAGTGGTGGAAGAGCTCACCTTATAAGTTGATCCAACTTCCACTCAACTAGCAATGTGGGACTAAACATTTGTCCCAGCTCTTGCCTTGCATGAATGGGCCAAATGGGCCTCTAGGATTTCAGGAATTTATTGGCATATAATAAATGGGTTGGGCCTATTTAGGCAAAAATTCCAACAATCCTCCACCAGATTCCAGAGGCACATAAAGTTTGCCTTTGGTTCCAAAACATTGTTTATATACCGGTACTATAGTGGAGACTGTTAAGTTGAACTTCCACCTAGAGTTTTATGTTATACTAGGCTGCAACTTGTATAGTGGACTATGCCTTGAACTGCAAATTTGCTGCGAACCTAGCTTCACAAAAAGTCTTGACTGATACTAGGCTACCGTGGGACTTCCCACGCGGGTTGAGCTTATACGTCACACTACATGACCTTTCATGAGTTTATTAGAGAGCACCCTACTCTCATAGACTGCGACGTTTTAACAGTCAGACTCATATAGGTGTGTTTTTCAAAAGATGTTCTGCAGGACAACATCTTTGCTTAGGATAAGCCACTTAGAACACGTTAAGATAATAAATCAATCTGTCATGTAGAATATGAAAGTATTGCATCTTTATGGAGTGGTGTTTATTAAAGTAGGGATACTTTCCTCTCAGCTAACCAACAGCTTGTCTCCCAATTCTAATTCACGGGATCTCCGATCACATAGAGTGGTTTACCACTGTGGAGAGCTCAAATTGTGGGTCTCGTACCCATCTCCTTCGATGCATTTTCTATCACATTGCGTGATAGACCCTTTGTGAAGGGATATGCCAAGTTTTTAGATGTTTGGATATAATCCAATGCAATAATTCCGGAGTTCCTCATTTTCCTAACAGATTTCAGTCTCCTCTTCACATGTCTTGATGACTTCATATTATCCTTAGAACTATTTACCTTGAAAATCATAGTTTGATTATCGCAGTTCATAAGGATTGCGGGTATTTGTTTTTCAACCACAAGCAAGTTCATCAAGAGTTCATGAAGCCACTCTGCTTCAACAGTGGCTGTGTCTAATGTTGTGAGTTCTGCTTCCATAGTTGACCTTGTTAAGATGGTTTGCTTGCAAGACTTCCAAGAAACAGCACCACCAGCAAGTGTGAATACATATCCACTCGTGGCCTTTATCTCGTCAGCATCAGATATCCAATTGAATCACTATAACCTCTAGTACCCTCGGATACCCGGTATAGTGAATGCCATAGCTCGCAGTGCCTTTTAGATAGCGCATGACTCTCTCAAGAGCATGCCGGTGATCATCTCCTGGATTTGAAACAAATTGACTGAGTTTGCTTACAGCAAATGCGATGTCAGGCCTTGTGGCACTAGATAAATACATAAGTGAGCCAATAATTTGAGAGTATTTCAGTTGGTCTCTAGCATTTCCTCGATTCTTTCGAAGCAACACACTAGGATCATACGGTGTAGGAGAAACTTGAAGTCGCTATACCCGAAACGACTCAAGACCTTTTACACATAGTGGTACTGAAGCAATGTAATCCCACCGTCATCATCTCTCAATAGCTTGATGTTTAGGATGACATCAGCTACTCCTAGATCCTTGATCTCAAAGGAACGAGATAATAAATCTTTGACCTCCTTAATTGCATTAAGGTTGGTTCCAAAAATCAGTATGTCATCAACATACAAACAAAGGATGACTTCATCACCCCCACCATGGCGATGGTACACACATTTATCAGCTTTATTTGCAACAAATCATGCAGCAGTTAAAGTTCTTTCGAACTTCTCATGCCACTACTTAGGGGCTTGTTTTAGATCATATAAAGACTTCAACAACTTGCACACCTTTCCTTCTTGACCATTTACCACAAAGCCATCTGGTTGATTCATGTAAATTTACTTATCCAACTCTCCATTAAGGAAAGTTGTCTTAACGTCCATTTGATGAACGAGAAGACCATGAGAGGCAGCCAATGAGAGTAATACTCGAATGGTGGTCAATCTGGCAACATGTGAGTAAGTGTCAAAGAAGTCTTCACCTTCTTTTTAAGTATATCCCTTGGCCACAAGCCGTGTCTTGTACTTCTCAATAGTACCATCAGGTCTAAGCTTTTTCTTAAACACCCACTTGCACCCTACAAGTTTGCACCCATAAGGACGATCAGTGATCTGTCATGTTCCATTAGCTAAGATGGAATTCATCTCACTATGGACGGCTTCCTTCCAGTAGTCAGCATCAGAAGATGCATATGCTTTTGAAATGAAAGTGGAGTGTCATCCACAAGGTACACAATGAAATCATCACCAAAAGACTTTGCAGTCCTCTGTCTCTTGCTCTTTTTAGGAATTTCATTATCATCCTCCTTAGGACTTTTAGAGTGTTCAATTGGAATGGTAGGTTCAGAGAATATAACAAATTCCTGATTAGATGAACTAGGTATCTCCAAATTTGATGAGTTAGGTTTATCCTTTATTGGAAAGATATCCTCAAAGAAAGTCACATCAGTCGACTCCATGTTTGTACCGACATGAATGTCAGGCACTTCAGATTTTACTATCAAGAATCTATAACCAATGCTATAAAAAGCATAGCCCAGAAAAATACAATCAATGGTTTTTGGTCCAAGCTTGCGCTTCTTGGAGATTGGTCCATTAACTCGTTTTAGGACATGACACACAGTCAGTAGTGCCTCCTCCCACCATTCCTTAGAAAGACTCGATGTGTCTAACATGGCGTTAACCAAAACTGTTAGAGTACGGTTCTTTCTTTTAGCTACTCCATTTGACTAGGGTGAGTAGGGAGGCGTCCTCTCATGAATTATGCCATGTTCCGCACAAAAGGAATCAAACTCGTTGGAAAATAAACTCCACCACGATCAGACCTAAGCCTCTTAATCTTTCGATCAAGTTGATTTTCTGCCTCAGCTTTATAGATTTTGAAGAAACTCAAAGCCTCATCTTTTGATTTCAGAAGATACACATGACAATATCTCGTAGAGTCATCGATCAAAGTCATGAAATATTTATTTCCACCTTTTTTCAACACACCATTCATCTCACAAAGATCAGAATGTATGAGCTCTAGTGGTGTTAAATTTCTCACTTCTGCAGTCGTATGTGACTTGCGAGGTTGTTTAGCTTACACGCAGACTTGGCACTTAGATCCCTTAACAGTTGTGAAATCAGGGATTAAATTCATTTTGACTAGCCACGTCATATAATCAAAATTAATATGACAAAGACGAGAGTGCCAGACATTTAATTCAAAATTCGTGTAAATATGATTAACAACTTTATTACAAATGTCTGACAGAGATAAGCGGAACAAGCCTCCAAACTCATAGCCTTTACCAACAAAGGTTCTATACTTCGAAATTACAAATTTATTGGACTCAAATACAATCTTGTAGCCATCTCGACATAGAAGAGATCCGCTAACAAGATTTTTATTTATTGAGGGAACATGATGCACGTTCTTCAGGCACACGGTCTTTCCCGAAGTGAACTTCAGATCGAACGTACCAACACATGCGAGCCGTTCCCCATTAGCACGGTTTGAGTCCCTCTTACCTGATATAAAGAAAACATGGAAATATCAGAACATACATGTACATTAGCGCCCGTGTCAATCCACCAATCAGGAGAATGACATAATGAAAGAACAGTAGGTAATATACCATACCCAACATCTTTCATCTCAACGTCGCCCATGACAACATTAGCAGTCTTGCTGCCCTTCCCATGATGGCGCTTGTCAAAGCGGTTGGGACAAGCAGGAGCCCAATGATCAGGATCACCGCACAGATGACAAGCACATTTCTTCTTATCAGTCTTCTTTTTAAAGTTGGTAGACTGTGAGGTCTTGTTCTTTCTATCGAACTTTCCTTTGCCGTCAAACTTGCCTTTGTTCTTAAACTTGTGAGGCTGGAAGTTCCTTTTCTGTACCAGAGTAGCAATGTGGGACTAAACATTTGTCCTGACTCTTGACTTGCATGAATGAGCCAATGGCTTCTAGGATTTTAAGAATTTATTGACATATAATAAATGGGCTGGGCCTATTTATGCAAAAGTTCTAACATATACCTTGAGATCTCCGTGGCATGCATTATATATGTGGAATTAGAGAAGCCGCGTGAACTGCAACGTGAAGGACGTTTGTATCCTAGACCGGTGAAATTGTTCATCCATCCATCGTCTCCGTGGCATATATGCATTTGGCAGAGCTATTCAGTGGGATCCACCGAAGGACGATAGGAACTGGGAAATATGGAAATAGAGAAGCCGCGCGTGAACGAGCCGAGGAAGGACTTCTCCGGCCGGTGCGCCCGGCCTGTTGCACTAGCCGAGGAGGAAGGACCGGTGGTACACGCGCAGGCGCAGCTAGCCCAACCGATCGAGCTGGCATGCTGGGTACGTAGTAAATGCTCGCGCGCGTGGCAGCAGTCGATCAGCATGCATGCAGACGGGACGGCACACAGCTGAGCACGCAGAGAAGAAGATGAGGTCGAGCCGAGCGGAAGGGCGATGGAGCCGGCCGGCCCACGCTCGCTTGCACTAGCTACCGAATCCGTCCGCACTGGTGAAACCTTGCTGTTTCCAGGCTTGCCAGCACGGTCTGCGCCCAGTCGCCCGATCAGTGCCACCATAACGCATACACGTATTTACAGGGTCACCCTCCACTCCATCTAACGTCTCGACCATCAATGGCGATGCCCAAGACGACGACGCCGCTGACAGACAATCCACGTTCACCAACGCTACGCTCCGTATATAGACAGCTCGAGCTAGCAGCACGCACCACCAGTATTATTGACCGTATCACTGCGAGCAATCTAGGAGCAGTAGCATCGATCACGTACAGTACCACCACCATCTAGCTATGGCCAGCTCCCAGTTTTGTTCACTTTGTTGCCTTGTTCGGAAGCAGTAATGGTGCTGCTCAGTTGATTTCCATGGACGCGATCGATACGGGAACAAATTGATTAGGAGATATGCTGAAATATTTACTTGGCGTTGCTCTTCTGTGCGTCGCCGGTTGCTTTCGTGGGCAGGCCGGCCAGAAAAGTAGATCCAGGGGTGTTGAATGCGCATTTAGTTTCGCCCCTGAGCGCCCAAACAGTAAAAGTTGTCATGGGGATGGACTGTCCGCCACAGCGATCCACACGGAGGAACAGTGCAATTACTGTTGCGTCTTCACTCCTCGGCAACCAGCGAAGGAATTTCTTGTATACCACCACTGTTTTCTTTTTTTTCCATTGTCTTTTTTTTTCATCGTGACATGCTAGCTAGAGTGGAAGGAAGGAAATGCGTTTTGCAGGACGAAATCCGGACTATTTTGGTCCGGATGAAACTAGTTTTCGGTCTGAAAGCACCGAGTTTTTCACTTACGTTTTCAGGCCGAGTTTTCATGTTTGACTAAAATTTATAAATTTTATCAAACTTTGACGAATATAAGCGGGTTTTGGGCGAATATAAGCGATTTCGGACGAATATGGGCGAATATGAGCAAATATGGATGAACTTTGGACGAATATGGTCGAATATAGACGAATATGGGCAAACGTTGGGCAAATATGGTCAAATATGGACAAACTTTTGGACGAATATGGGCAAACTTTGGACGAAAATGGGCGAATATAAGCTGACTGAGCGGGTCCACTCGCCGACCTTTTTCTTTTTCCGCCGAATTCACTACGTCCGGCGTTCCCAAGGCGTTCTCGGGATCCTAGAAATAGCCTGAAAGTCCGGACCAAAGTTGGGTCAAAAATTCGAATGAAACCGGAATCTTAGGAACGCGGTTGTACCAATTTTAGGCGTTCGGACAAAAAATCATCCCGAGTAGTAAAAATCGTGAGTGGAGATGCTCTTACTGCTCCTACACACTGTTGGCCCAGGTGGTGGGAGCCCCAGATCATTGGTAGCCAGCTGCCCGGTGCATGGCAAGAGGAAAATGGCACGCTGCCATGAGCCCATGACATGCCATGCCTTCTACTCCTCCGTATTCAAATAATTAATTTAAATTTGTTTAGATACGTATATATTAACGTGCTAAACTGCGTATAGATATATTTAAATTTAGAAAATCTACTTCAATTATTTCAAAACGGAGGGAGTAGTATAATCGTGTAACTTACAAAATTGTCATTTCATGATTAACTTATTTTGGACAAGCACGGGAAAGCGTTCAAAGTATCATCATTCCCTCGAAAAAGTCTTCTTTAAATTGTCGAGGCAGCACCTAAATTTTCTTCGGGAGAAAGGAATAAAAGTATATTTTATTAGCATAAGCCGGATGAATTTTTATAATGCACGTAGGCCACTTGGTTAGGATATTTGTGGTGGAATCAACCCACCAAGTTCAAGTACTAAACATGAGTTGTTGTTGCATTTATCTAGATTATTTCCGGTTCGGGCAATATATTTTCAGACCTCTGGTGACTCCATCAATTATAAAATGTCAATTCTGTTCCTTAGAGGTGTAGTAACAGTATAGGACGGACCAAATGACATTTTGTTTAGAGCATTCAACCAAATTTTACTATGCATGGTTGGCGGTAAGAGTTCAATGAACCCTATAGAACACTCATTGAGTTGGTCAGCACCAAAACGTTTGAAGAGGACGTCTGGTCTCATAGAAATATTCCAAAACCGGAGCCCTAAATCAAACTTACCATATACATTTCTCTGCCTTCGGACCATTCCAAAACTCCTTGTGGTATCAAGGATCTCAACCGAGACTCCAAATAAACACTTGATTACATCTATAATCTCAACGAAAACTAATGACATCGAAGCGTTAAGTGTGTGATCCTACGGATTTGAGAACATGCAGACATGATCGAGACACATCATCGATCAATAACAATTAACGAGACAGGCGATGTCCATAGTGATTCCTACATATTCCATAAAGTTCTTTTCGGTTGAACAACAATGTCAAAGATTCAATCAATTTGATATACGATTCCTTTTGTCTCGCGATATGTTACTTGCCCGATATTCGACAGTCGATATCACTATACCTAGTTCAATCTCGATAACGGCAAGTTCTCTTTACTTGTATCGTGTTATAGGATCCCCATGACCAAACACATTAGTCACTTGAGCTCTTGGATGTTATATTACCGAGAGGACCTAGAGATATCTCAGTCTGTCACACAGAGAAAAATTCCCAGTTTTGATCCATGCAACCTAACAAGTACCATCAGAGACACCTGAAATACACCTTTATAGTCACCCAATTACGAAGTGACGCTTGATATCCACAAAGTATTTCTTTGATGCCAAGAAGTAACATGACCTCATGGTTTGAGGAAACAATACTTGACATGTTCAGAAAGCGATAGTAATAAAAACTAAATGATACGATGAGAAGCTATGCTTATTATTGGGTCTGTCCATCACATCAAGTTACAATCATGTCCAAACTTTAACCATGGCTTGACTAACGACCTAATATAAGAGGCTCACTAGGGAGTTTGTGTTGCTTACTTATCAAAACATGTATTTAGTTTTTAATATATACAATTATAGCATGAACAATAAACATTAATCATAAACAAGAAAATATGAATAATAATAATTTTATTATTGTCTCTGGGGCATATTTCCAACAGCTCTCGCCGCACATGCGCTTCCCTTGTTGGGCTGGCCCAGCTTCGTAGCAATTTTGTTGTTTTTCCGTTGTTTTTTGTGTTTTATTTTTTTGTTTTCCGGGTATCCTTTTTTGTTTCCTTTTTTGTTTCTTAAAGTTCAATTTTTTTTGCAATAAATCACTTTTGCAAATTTTGGTTTATGGTTTTGAATTCGGTTCATGATTTTTTTGAATTTGGTTCATGAATTTTGAAATTTTGATTTTTGAATTTTGGTTCATGAATTGTTCGTTTATTTTGAAATTTTGTTTATGAATTTTGAAAATGTATTCAGAAATATTAAAAAAATCAATTCTTTTAAATTATTATTATTATTTTTTTCATGATTTTTGAAAAAATTGTTCACGAATTCCGAAAAATTTTCATGTGTTTGAAAAAATGGTTCATGATTTAAAAATTTGTTCATGATTAGATTCTCACGTTTTAAAAAAAATCAAGATTTTTGAAAATTGTTCACGACTTTTCAAATAATATTCACATACTTTTAAAGTCACTATTTAGGAAATCTTCAGTTTTTAAAATGAAAAGGAGGCACTTTTTCTGGTTATTGAGCAAAGGGGAACATTCTTTTTTTCAAACGCAAAAAGATACACGCGCAGGGTACACGGTAGTACAGTACAGCCGAATCAGTTTTGTCAACAAACTAGAAGAACGTACGTAGTTTTGTTTTTTTAGAACAAAAAAAAAACGAAGAACATTGCTACACGCTACAGCATAGAACCTGCGTACAGCCCGGTCCCTCTTCAACCTGTCCAACTTTTCCGGTTATTGGGCCAGCCCCCGTCCGTCTGCTTCAGGCGGCGCGATGCCCACATGCCTCAAAGTGTGGTGTACAGGCGAATTCCTATATGCCGCTCCTTGCGGCGCAAACCTCGCGCGTCGCGTACCCACGCTGCACCGCAGTGTGCCAAAATTCGGATTATAGGCCAGGCCCAGTTCAGTGTTCTGCTTTTTTTTTCTTATTTCTGTTCTTTTTTCTTTTCTTTTGTGTTTCTTTTTTTTGTTTTTTTGTTTTTATTTACCTTTCCGGTTTTCTTTTGAAAAAGTTCAGTCTTTAATTTTTTGGTTACAAAATGTGCAGATTTCGGATTTATTCAGATACAGAATATGTTTAATTTTTGAATTTGTTGATATTTCGAATTGCTTTAAAATTTGAATTTATTCAGACTTCAAATTTGTTGACATTTCAAATTTGTTCAAATTTGAAAAATTTCCAGATTTAGAATCTGTTCAGATTCAAAAAAAATCATATTTCGAAATTGTTCAGATCTCTAATATGTTCAAACTTGAATTTGTCCCATCTACTCTCCTTTGTTTGGTCCTGAATGGTCCCGGCAAGGATAAACATTCGCTTATCGATACTGTGAGCGAACGGAAAAGCAAGAAAACCAAAAGGTTAAGAGCAGCTCTAGCATTATTGTAAAACGCGAACCGTAAACAACCAAGTTCAGTTTCCGTGAGAACCGGCTTAGTGCCGTAAACGCGAACCACAAAACAACATATTCGAATATGTCGTTTCGTGTTTACGGTAGTCGTCCTGCACCGATGAACTGTGAAATGGAACCGCATAGTATAACCTAATATTCGACGATTATGACAGCAAATACGACATTTCAGTTATCGCATCACATCACACAATAATCATCCAAATTACAATATTCTAAGTACATCACACAATAATCATCCAAGTTCGTCGAGGTCCGAGTCGGACGACGACGACGATGAGTCGTCGAGGAGGAACTCCATGGAGAGCGATCTAAAAAACAACGGCAGGGTCAAAATCTCATCGCAGCGGCCAAATCAACAAGGGGGGCGAATCTTACCGCAAAAAACTGACGAGGAGGATGAATCGCCACCGGCGTCGCGGGATCCAGTTGCCAAACTCGCGGAAACGGCCGAATCGAACCTCCGTAGCATCGTCGGGGCCCATTCTCCGCCGACGCTTCTAGCTCCCACAAAAGCGGGATTCGAGCTTGAACGGATGCGGTGAGGGTCTGGGATAGTCGGAACTGGCGGGGCGTGGCAGGCAGCGGTCGGAATCGTTGGCGGCGGGCAGTGGCGGCGGCAAGGAAGAAAACAACGCGTGAAATAAGAAAGCGGAGGGCGGGAGAAATGAAACTTCGGTGCGCCAACTATCATGCGCTAATAGAGGCTGCCTTCGGTTTCGCCTCTCGCCCCGCATATATTCGGTTTGATGGGCGAAATTTGGCGCTCCCTGTAAATGTTTTTTAGGATTCAGATCGTTTTACAGTAGTTGCACGACATGATTCTTTTACGGGAGACAAAAAATGATGATTATTATACGGTTTAAGTAGCTGCTAGAACTGCTCTAAGTAGCGATCCAAAGTTCTCGTTCAGTATATAAATGGGCCGAGCCCATTGTTGCACAAGGTGAGCGGCGCCAGTAGGTATTTCCGGTAAAGGCAGTGTATAGACCACCCGGTGTATAGCACTACCCAACTAGGAGAACCCGTATAGGGAACCCAAGTCCAGTTGCACGAAACATAACGTGGATGCTTCTAATGGGCCACCGCGGATACATTTCTTTCTTTCTCTCTCGTATCCCTCATATATGAGCCACCTAAAAGTTCGCTTCTACATAACTTTTAATCTTAGCAGGCACCTCTGGCCCATTCAGCATCTAAGCCCAAGCCCTGTCCAATCTAGTCGTCGCCCATGGTATGCATTGACTGTAAGTTGGGGCAAAATTTTAAGTTTGTGTTGTGCAGATTTTAAGTTGTTAGCAACATCTTAGAATTGTTTCTTTATTCCTACTGGTTCGATAACCTTGATTTCATAATAACTAAGGAAAAATTTGTTGCTGTGCTCATCACACCTTGCTCTTGGGGTCTTTCAACAGGCTCTACGTCAACCGAGCCACATCAGTTCCTACCGCCCGATCTCCACCGACATTATTGCTGGTCCCCTCTCCCTCTGCCTGCTTCTCTAGTGGGGGGAGGGAGGGGGATCCGGTCTCTCCGCTCTGTAGTTAGGGTTTGGTTTTGCAGGTCATGGTGCGCCATTGGGGTGGTGGGAGCGGCGCCCAGGCGAATAAATCTGCCTCAACTTTACTCTCGCACCGATGACGACCCTCGTGGCGGCGTCTCGGAGTTAATGGCATCGTGTGTGTGCTGATTCCTCGGATTAGCGGCATTAGAGTTCTTGGATGGTGTCGTCGAGGCGGAGGCGGCGATCCTATCAGGTGTGTCCCTCCTTCTGCTCTGTCCATGTTACTATGGCGTTTGCTCCGACGCCATGGTGGAGAAGGGAGGATGTGTTGTCCAGGAGTACGCGCAGACGGTCGTCTGCGTATGTGTCAGATTGAAGATGGTCTTTCCTATGCTGGGTTTGTGGGCGGAAGCTGACAGTTCTAATTTCCTCTCCTGACGTTGTAGTCGTGCGGGGGTATCAGTTCTCGAGTTTGATCGCGTGTCTGTGGACATGTTGCCCCGGACTGATTCGTTCAACAATAATGGTTTTGCCTTTGGCAAGCTGGAGGTCTAAAAAGCTGCTGATCAGCGATGGAGCCACATCAAGCTCGTGGTGTTGTGGTGATCTGTCTTTCGCCCCTTTGATGGTCGCTTCGGTGGTGCCGAAGGAGGAGGATAAGCACTGGTATTTTGCATAGGTTTATCCTATCTTTTCAGTTCTATAAGATCGTTTCGTTCGTACCTTGTAACTTGTTTTTTAGATCAACAGGGATTCACCCTGGTTCCATTTCAAGAAATGAAACCACCGCCCATGTTTCAGGTTCAGAAATACAGAAAAACTAAGGAGCAAAAAGACTCCAGAGAGGGGAAACTAGATCCCAAACTACACCTAACAAAAGCTTATCAGGCAACCTAGAAGGGGAAACCAGGCTACTCAAAAGGGGAACTAGTGACAGTTTTGCAAAAACCATTACATCCAAGCTGAAGAGGTAGGGAAAACATGCATTGAGCAACAGACTACTTCTCTGACTCGGATCACCACATGAACCCCATCAGAAGACTCAAGGTGTGCCTCCAGGAACGCCAGAGTAGCATGCCCCCCGTAGCTCGACGATGCGGTGGTTTTCTAAGTAGAGATCCACTCAAACCCATTGCAAATCAAATTGCCATGAGCTCCAACGGGTTCTTCAGCCTGTTTGTTATTCGTTCCATGAACAAAATGGTCATCCCTCCCTCCAGCTCTTTGAATGGGATCTTCCAATTCCTTAGGTAAGATAGAACAAAACGCCACACCTGTTTCAAGTTAATCCAAGGGGTATGGTTAAAGACTAGATTATTCCTATTATTCCAGATGCTCCACAGAACTACAGCAGAAACCACATTGAAATGTAAATGCTTCTTACTAGCAAGCCATCTTAGAGCAATGGATTCAAATTTATCAACTAGTATTCCAAAAATATCCTAAAAATCCGCCCAGATCATCCTGGAAACTACACATTCAAAATCAAATGTTTAACAGATTCTATTTCTTTACAAAGAGTACACTCCAAACGTTTAGAGATACCCCTAGCTCTAAGGTTGTCTCTGGTGAGAATTTTATTCTGAGAGAAAAACCAGAGAAAAACCTGAATTCTAGGTGGGACCTTAAGCTTCCAAACAGCAGGCAAATAAACTGGGGTTAACCCTCTAAAATTTACCAAAGTATACATAGAACTAGAAAAGTAAATCCCTTTAGACTCATACTGCCAAATTGGCTAATCATCTTCATCTGTCAAGGAGACAGATTGGGCAATGCCTAAAATTTCATGTCACTGGATCATCATCTGGTCAGTGAAAGTTCGTCTAAAATCACATCTAAGTTGACTACCATCCCAAAGGTCAGCTATAGTTTTGGTTTGCTGGTTGGAAACTAGGTAAACCTCCCAATACTGGATGGCCAAAGTGGAGTTACCAAATGCGGTAACCCAGCATACCACTGCATGTGTAGTATACTATAGTCGTTGACATGACATCTACAGAACACCGTTCTATAAATATCACATCCCTAAGAGTGGCACAATAGAAACATTGCGGGGTCCATATTACAAACATTCACACATTATTATTATTACAATACCAGAAGTTCAAAACTTCAAAAAGATTCAACTTACAAACCAAAATATAAAGTGTTTCAGCGGAATTTAAAAATAGCAACTCCAACTAGGAGTTGAGCTCGGCAGCTTATTCTATATGGTTCATGTTGCTCGGCTCCGTCGGTTACTACTAACTAAGGTACTTAGTTTGACTTGTTGTCATCGACACCATAGCGGATTTCGTAATCCACTCCTTCAACACCTCCTGACAGGTCAGGCTCCTCGTAGAACACATCTTCTTGGCATTCGTCTGCATACATTGGCGTATCTTCGTAATCCTCAGAATCTAAGCAAATGATCAAAGGAAAGGATGAGTAACAGCGTTACCCAGCAAATTCATTATATGCAAGGTGGGTAGTTTGATGCTCTAACTACCACCTCAGACTATCAGTCCTTGGCACTATGCAGTTTTTTGTAAATCTTTCTTCAAAGATTGATTTTATTATAAAAATCTATGACCATCAGCCTTCACAGGTTGACCAGAACTTTCATGGAGTTCCTTTCCTGTCGCGTTCGTAGCTCCTTCCTGGAACATGGAGTAAGAAGTTACAATTCTTACACTCTACAAAGGTGTGTTACTTTACCCATGAGAGATCAACTCCTTGTTGCACAACCGGGCGTACTTTCCCGTCCACAATTCCATGATGTGGGGCCCAGTAGGTGATCCAAGCCAATCACTGCCCCCTTTGCGACCTCGCATGCCTCCTTGGTGTACACCATGCCCACATATTGAATTACGGCAATGGTTTGTACAGACCGTTAGATGCCAGAACTATCGTGGGACAATGAGGGTTCCCACCCATATGCTGCATATCCTTTACGAATTACCAATTAATATGCACGCTACGAGGATAGCATCCACGACCTGCACATCCGGCTACATGCGAGAGGAAGAAGATACAACTTACTTCTCTGTCCCATTCCAAATCTCATGGCTAACACGTCATATACGGCACTAAAATCACTGATGTCATGGGTTATTAAGTCCCTAATTGATCATCATTGTTGCAAATAGAACCCTAAGTTCTCTTGCTCCATTATATCATCACTTAGGATGATATCTAAGATTTCTTTATTTGTGAAAATAATATTTTCTTTCCTTGGAGTATAGATGATAACACACAATTTGCAAATACTTTGATAATGACTCTTCAAAGGACATGAGCAAGTGATGAACTTGCCTTGTGATTGCAAGGTAGTGAAGTCGGATGCTTGCACTGGACCTTGAGCTTCTATGTCTATAAAACATCATTATTGCCCGGTAAGGACAATATTTAAAGAAGCAAAATGATTATGCATAGTAATGTCATGCACCTATTTAGTTTTGTGTGTAATCTCCCCCATTATTTAAATTATAAAAATTATTTTTAGTAATAAAGAATTTATAAATATTATTTTTTTAATATTTATTGAATATTGTATTCTTTTATTTTATTTTATTTTATTTGAATTTTATTTATTTAATAATTCCTTTAAGAATTATCATCTAAAGACCAAAAATTGATATTAAATATTTGTTTAGTATTTTACTAAAATACTAAAATATTAATATATAATGAAAGTGATTTTTATTTATTTTTATCATCTTTCAATAATTTTATAAAATTCCATAAGGAATATATATTACAAAATTCTTAATAAAAATTATATGCCTAAAATTTTATTTCTTAAATTATTTAAATTGGTTGGATTATTGTGAATCCAAAAATATTTTATTTATAGTTTTTGGATTTTATTTTATTTTCTAGAATTTATTTAATTTCACGGGCATTTTGGTCTTTTCTTAATTATTAAAAACTGCCTTTAGGTAATTGGGCTAACTGTGTTGGTTTATTGGTCCCTTGTGGCCCAATAGGGTAGAACCAAAACAACTCCCCGAAGGGGTCCTGGCCCAACCAGCCCACACTCTCTCTGTCACTCTCTCGTTCTCATCTCTCTTCTCCTCTTCGACCCCGTGGTCGATGCGCCGCCGCCGTGTGCTGTTCGCCGCCATGGTCCTCCCTGGCCGCTGCCGTGGTGCAGGGTGAGGTTGTCGACCATGCTCCATCTTCCTGTACAACTCGATTTGGACCTGGAGCCCTCCTGTGGCCAGACTAGCTCCGTCCCGAACCCTAGGGTTTGGGGTGGTGCTGGTGTTGTCGCCGCCGATGCTCCCGTGTGCTATGGTGGTGTTCCTCGCCTTCAGGTATGGTTGTGGTCGCCGCCTCGGCGTGGTGTGGGTTGCAACACCCCCTTGGGGTGCTCCCCGTGCCGCCGTGTGTTCGTTGGCCCCTCTACTTCCTCTTCTATTCTACAACGAGGACCACAGGTGAGTTGGTTCTTGGTTATCACTTGTGCCTCTACCTCCTCTGAGTTCATATGTGTGTAACTAGTGGCCATCCCTCATTAGGGTTCATACTAGTTCTAGGGTTCTTCCCTGGTTCTAGGATTCATCCCTCTTTGTGCTTGTAAGATGATGATTTGATCTAGTAGTGATGCCTAGTGAAGATTGTGCTCACTACACTTCAGTGCTTTCTATCATGTTTTGATTATCTGATGCTATTGTTGATCTGATGCTAGTGGTTCCGTAGTGTTGCCTCTAATTGGTGATAAAGCTTGGTTAAGCTGATGGTATAACTGTGAAACCTGGTTGGTTATGTTGATGCTTAGTGTGTTTCCCTACTGTTAGTACTCTAGTACTGATAGTAGCACTGTTAGTGGTGATTCACTACACCATTAAATGTTGGCTTGTGGATTCATGTGTAGATTGAGGCTAATTAGTTTCTTACAGTAACACTCCGTACATATAAACTTGATCCTGATTCCTGGTTATTGTTTCCAGGAAAATGATAGTTATTGGCTTGTTGGTTTATTTATGAAAGCTAAGTAATTGTTTAGCTTGGTTTTAGAATTTGTTCTTGTGACACCATCTTAGAATGGCACACAAGTGATGATTCTACTACTGGACTTTACTATGGTCAGTGCTTAAGATTGGATATATGTTAAAGATAAATTGTAAGCTTCTTTCTTTAAGCATCAATGTCTATGATGTTGGTTTGAGGCTTAGGAACTAGATTCCTACCTTGCTATCCCTCATAGATATGCTTAAGTATCAAGGTTGTTCACTAGACCTTGGATCCTATTTGGCTAAAATGATTACTTTTACTTGTCTAGTGAAACTTGCCCCTTCTTGCTGTTTATTTGACTTATGGCTTAAAATTATGAAAAATATAATTATTTCATATTGGTGAAACTTGCCCCTTTAAAGATTACTCAATGATGAAAAAGTGAACAGTGCAACTCATTATCAATATTGAGAGTAACATATTTTAATCCTTAATTTTCTTTCTTTTAGTTTATGTTTTGTTTTGCAGGTGCAAGACTTGAAGATTCAGGACTTTATATTAGGTTTTTCTTTTATTTTTATAGAATAGTCACTTGTAATATTTCTTTTATTCTTTTGTAATCTTTATTTTTTGTAATAAAGATTGTACTATTACTCAATATATAAAGGTTCTTCTTTTATTTCATTACTATTGTAAAGATTCTTGATCATTTTCATAAGTTACATTTTGTAACTTATGTATTGAATAAAATTATGGAATAAATACTTTTCTTTTCTAAATCCTTTTGAATTAATGTTTGAGCTACTAATTATGAACTCTTGACTAAATCAAAATACTCAAACATAATTCTAAATCATTTTGAATTATAAATCCAACACTCAAGTTTAAATTCAAATTTCATTTCCCAAAACACCCTAATCCACAAAGATCATATCAAAATTTATAACAATCATTCTCGAAGACTATAACTAATCTAAAAGAATGAAAGAAACTTTGATCACTTTAGGTTTTTATTTGGCGAAAAATTTACCCACATTTTTACAGATGAATGCATGCAATTTCACATATTCCTAAGTCTACCCTTCGTTGATTCCTAAATGCTGGGATGTTACAGACTCCCCCCTTAAATTAAACTTTGTCCCGAAGTTTGTTGAAGTGTACCTGAATAGTTCTGGATAGGTTTTTCTTAAATCCTCTTCTTTCTCCCAAGTTGCTTCCCTTTCTGGGTGATGTTCCCACTGTACCTTGCAGTATTTGATTGCCCTGTTCCTTTATCTTTTCAAGTTTTCTTCCAAAATTTTGCAGGGTTTTTCAACATAGGTCAAGTCTGCTTGTAATTCTATCTCTTGGTGTGTGATTGCATCATCCGGAACTTTCAAACATTTACGAAGTTGTGACACATGGAAAACATTATGAACTTGAGCCAATCTTGAGGGTAACTCTAAAGCATAAGCTATAGTCCTGTTATGACTCAGTATCTTGAATGGTCTGATATATCTTGGACTCAATTTTCCTTTAACTCCGAACCTTTTAGCCCCTTTCATTGGACTTACTTTCAAATATACCATGTCTCCCACTTCAGGATGCCATGATCTTCGACTTTGATCAGCATAACTTTTCTGCCGACTTTGAGCTATTTTGAGTCTATCCTTGATCTTATCAATGATATCTTGTTTTTCCTTGATATAGTCTGGCACAAATTCTTTGCTGCTTCCAGGCTCATACCAACATATTGGTGATATACATTTCCTTCCATACAGAACCTGATATGGAGCTGCCTTCAGACTACTTTGATAGCTATTATTGTAGGAAAATTCTGCCAATGGTAGATGATCTTCCCATGTACCTCCAAAATCTAATGCACAAGCCCTTAACATGTCTTCTAGTATCTGATTTGTTATTTCTGTTTGACCCCCTGTCTCTCGATGATAAGTTGTGCTAAAGTCTAACTTTGAACCAAGTGCTTCATGTAATTTCTTCCAAAATGCGGAAGTAAACACTGATCCCCTATCGGTTACAATTATTTTGGGCACTCGGTGCTTGCTTACTATTTATTTGATGTAAACTTCTACTAACTTTTCGGCATTATCCTTCTGATTTATTAAATAAATTGTGCACTTTTGGTGAGTCTATCCACAATTACCCATATCATATCCTTCCGTTTAGATGTCATGGGCAATCCTGTGATGGAGTCCATACCTATTTCCTCCCACTTCCATTCGGAAATTTCCAAAGGTTGCAATGGTCCTGTTGGACTTTGATGTTCAGCCTTCACCCTTTGGCAAGTATGGCATCCAGACACATATTTAGCAATGTCCCTTTTCATGTTATTCCACCAGAATACTTCTTTCAACTCCATATACATCTTGGTACTTCCTGGATGTATAGAATATGGTGTTTCATGTGCTTCTCTGAGTAAGACATCTCGAATCTCAGTCACATCTGGAACACAAAGACGATCTTGGAACCACAAAGACTCATAATCTCCAAGGCAAAAAACTGATTTTTGCCCTTGAGATATCCTCCGAATTTCCTCAGCAATGAAAGGATCTTCTGCTTGATGTCTAAAAATTTTGTGCTTAAGATCACTGTCATGCTCTATAACTACCTGCATAGTAGCTAATCCTCCAAGAACCTTTGTTCTAATGAATTGAAGCTCTAATCTTTCCAAGTCCATTTGTAACTCTTTTGGTAGCTCCTGATTGCTAGGGTAAATATCTGCACTTTTACGGCTTAAAGCATCTGCTACAACATTTGATTTTCCTGGAGTATAGTTGATTGTTAAATCATAATCTTTGATTAGTTCCAACCAATGCTTTTGTCACATATTCAATTCCTTTTGAGTAAAGAAATATTTGAGACTTTTATGGTCAGTGTATAACTCACATCTGGCTCCATAAAGAAAATGCCTCCATCCTTTCAGCGCAAAGACTACTGCTGCTAACTTTAAATCATGAGTTGGATAGTTGACTTCATGTGGTTTCAGTTGTATTGAATCATAAGAAATCACTTTTCGATCTTGCATTAACACACAACCTAAACCTTCTTTAGATGCATCACATTATACTGTAAAGTCTTTCCCTATTTCTAGAACTGCTAAAATTGGAGATGTGGTTAACCTGGTCTTCAACTCCTGAAAACTTGCTTCACACTTCTCATCCCAATTGAATGGTGTTCTTTCTTAACAATTTGGTCATTGGTCCAGCAATTTTGGAGAAACCTTCAATGAATCTCCGATAATAACCAACCATCCCCGAGAAACCTCGAATTTGTTTCACATTGGTTGGTGCAGTCCACTCTAGTACCGATTGAACTTTAGATGGATTTACAACAATTCCACCTTTACTGATCACATGGCCGAGGAATGATACCTCATCTAGCCAAAATTCACACTTACTGAACTTAGCATAAAGTTTATGTTCTCTTGAAGTCTGCAATGCTATTCTCAAATGATCAGCATGCTCTTCCTTATCCTTTGAATATATCAGAATATCATCAATGAAGACTATGACGAACTTATCCAAATATGGCATGAAGATTTTGTTCATCAGATTCATGAATATTGCTGGTGAATTAGTCAAACCAAATGGTACTACCAGATACTCATGGTGTCCATATCTTGAGAAAAATGATGTATTTGGAACATCCTTAGGCTTGATTTTTATTTGATGGTATCTAGATCTTAGGTCGATCTTTGAAAATACTCCGGCTCCTTTCACTTGATCAAACAAATCTTGAATCCTTGGTTAAGAATACTTATTCTTGATGGTAACATTGTTCAGATTTCTATAATCTCCACACATCCTTCTTCCACCATCCCTTTTATCCATAAAGATTACTGGTGTTCCCCATGGGGATACACTTTCCTGGATAAAACTTTTTCTGGCTAACTCATCAATTTGCTCTTTGAGTTCTTTTAATTCTTTTGGTCCCATCTTATAGGGTGCTTGAGCTATTGGTGATGTACCTGGAATTAGGTCAATAGTGAACTCTATTTCCCGGTTTGGTGGCATTCCAGGTAGCTATGCTGAAAAAACATCTTGAAACTCATTTACTATGGGAATATCTTCCAATTTGACCTCTTTCATTGAGTTCAACTGCAGATCCACCATGATATGACTATACTTATCTGCTTTGTAAACTATCCTTGCTCCACTTGGAGTTTTGATTGAGACAGTTTTCTCCTCACAATTTATCTGAGCCCCATGTTCCATCATCCAGTCCATCCCCATCACTACTGCAATTCCCTTCAAAGGAATCACGTAAAGGTCTGCAAAGTATGTACAACCACAGATCGAGATAACCTAATCTTGTTTAATGTGGCGTACAATCACATTTCCCACTGCCGTAACTACGGTCATAGGGTTTTCTAACGTTTCCCTTCTAATCCCGAACTTATCACAGAGTTCTTCATAAATGAATGAAGTAGTTGCACCAGTATCAAATAGAACTTTGCCGGGATTGGTAAGGATATTGAGAGTACCTATCACTACATGCTCCGAATTATCCACCTCCTCTAGGGTTGCGCAATTCAGCTTCCCGGTAGGTCTGTTCCTCTTGCCATTGTTGTTCTTGACATTATTTCCTCCTCGATTGGGCTATCCATTTCCTCCACTGGCTTGTCCTCCACCCTTGGTAGGCCAACCACCTGGTGGTTTGCTCGGACAGTCGGGCTTGATATGCCCCTTCTGGCCACAACCGTAACAGATCACTATAGGCTTTTTGCATTCCCTCTGGAAATGCCCTGGAAGTCCACAGTTATTACAGATAACATTCCTCCTTGGATTGGATTGATTTCCACCACTTCCCTTGTTATTGTTATTGTTATTGTTGCCATAGGCCTTGTTCCGAGGTTTGAACTCCAGATTGGGTTTAGGTTTACTTGCCTGAATTCTCTTGGTTTCCTTCTTGGCTCTCTTCCTCCTATCCTCTTGGACATTCTTGTAGTCATCTTCGAAAGTGATAGCTGCATCTAGCAACTGCTGATAAGTTTGCTTATTAGCCAACCTTAACTGCATCCTCATAAATGGATTTAACCCACACAGGAAACGCTTCTTCCGCTTCTCTTCTGTGTTAACATCTTCCTCAGCATAACGAGACAGTTGACTAAACTCCCGGATATACTTCATGACACTAGTATATCCCTGCTGAAGCTCCTCAAATTCTCTCTGTTTCAACTCCATAACACTCTTCGGAACATGATATTCACGGAATCTCTGCTTGAACTCTTCCCAGGTGTACTCCCTTCATGGCTGTTGCATGGCTAACTGATTCTCCCACCATGATGCTGTAGGTCCAGTGAGAAGATGAGTTTCATACATCAATTTATCCTCATCATTGCAACCTACAGTCTTCAACTTTATTTCTGTATCTGCTAGCCAATCTTCTGCATCCATTGGTTCGGGAGCTGATGCAAAAGGTAATGGCCTTGCATTCTGGAAGTCAGAAAGACTCACTCCTCCACCTTTAGGTGCCCTCTGATTTGCTCGTCCCAGCAACTCCTCCATGAACTTGTTCTGGGTCTCTTGCATCATTTGCATACACTGCATAAAGTTCTGCTCCATTAACGGCCTCATTGGTGGTGGTGGTGGTAACGTTCCCTGATTTGCTGCGTCTGCATCGTCCTTATCCTTGGCCTCATGTTCCATCCGTTGCTGTTCAGATTCAGTATCTACACCCATATCCATGATCCCCTAGTCCTGCACATAAAGCGAATACTCATAATTACATCATGCATATGTGTTCTAAGCTCAAATTTACGCACTGAACTAGTCACACAATGAAAATTCAATTAAAATCCAAATATGCATTTCACATATTATACATTACAATATCATAATAATACAAAGTCATTACAACATATACCATATAGTTATAATCACAACACTACCTTATTTATCTAACTATCTTATTACTCGGATTATAATACACGGTACTCGATACCTCTAAATAGTTGCCTACTTCTAGTAGTAACTACGCTAATCATACATGCATGATGTCCAACTGTGATGACGTGACGTTCGTTGCACAATTTGTGGAACAAATGGCCTTACAGAAGGAACATACTCAGTATCTGAAGTGGCAGGACTTGAGTCATTACTCAACCTGAGCGCATTGACTCCCTCCAGCTCAGCTGAAAAGTCTTCAGAAACATATTCAACATTATCTCCCACTTGCATATCCTGAGCTTCATTCCTTGAGTCGTCAACAGAATACGCAGATCCTGCTGCTCCCCGGGTTCTCCTTTGGGCAAGATAGTTAAACACCAGATAATGTATATTCCCTGGGTTTGAGAAGATGTTGATGATTCAAATACTCTCTCCTCAGGATCTTCTTCTTCATCCTGATTATCTATGAACATGGCATTTCTACTGCTGTTACTAGGGTTAATTCTTGCACCCATCCAGCTAGATTGTCCAACATTTCTGTCAGAACCATCTATGGACATCTGGTGTTCATGAGATCCTTCATATGATCCCATTCTCCAACCATCAGAATTCTCAATAGGAAGTTCTGAATTAGAACCATCCTCTGAACACTGTGGTACTACATACCTCATATCCACAGTAGGATCATATATAGGTTCAGGCCTTGGTGAATAAGGATATTGTGTAAAGGATTCATGATCTATAGGTATATCTTTAAAGATAGGTTTTGCACTACTACTTGCTTCCTTCTCCAACTGGAATGCTAACTGCTTCCTCCTTTCCGGATCAGTTAGATCCTCTAACATGTCATTTTTATCTTCAACAATCACTTGATGTGTCTTATTAAAAGACGCAACGAGTGTTCGATATCTATCCATAAACTTGGAAGATAACTTAGGATGCTTCTTAACTAAAGTAAGATGATCCGGTACAGGCTCCGAGTCTATAGAATCATGAGGTATCACAGAGAATGTGCTACCTTCTAACTCCTTGGCTTTATGCTCTCGAATATTAGCTATCGCCTCCACAAGAACAACATGATATGCTGCTAAGTGACTCCTACCTTCACCTATAGGTAGATCGTGATATAATCCAAGCTCCTCTGGGAGTTGGATACTCACACGATACTTGGATAACATCCGGCCATCATAATAGGTTATGGTATTCACTGGAATTCTAGTTGGACAACTAAAATCTTTAAAAGTTGACGAAGTTGGTCCGTGAATGATCCTTGATAATCATCAAGAGTCTCCTTTTTCCTTACCAAAGTCTGTTTTGGAAACTTTGGTGCCATAACTCCGTATAAGAGAAATATTGCAAAGAATTATCGCACCAAAACATATAACAGAATATTCTCATTTGAATACCCATTATATTTCTTTTAGAGAATTCTTTATCGTTGCTACACCCTCCTACAGGTAATACCCTTTACTAGGTTTCCAACCTAAGGACAAAGCAATTTGCTCTGATACCAACTGCGGTGGCCCAGCATACCACTGCATGTGTAGTACACTATAGTCGTTGACATGACATCCACAGAACACCGTTCTGTAAATATCACATCCCTCAGAGTGGCACAACAGAAACATTGCGGGTCCATATTACAAACATTCACATATTATTATTATTACAATACCAGAAGTTCAAAACTTCAAAAATATTCAACTTACAAACCAAAATATAATGTGTTTCAGCGGAATTTAAAAGTAGCAACTCCAACTAGGAGTTGAGCTCAGCAGCTTATTCTATATGGTTCATGCTGCTCGGCTCCGTCGGTTACTACTAACTAAGGTACTTAGTTTGTCTCGTTGTCATCGACACCATAGAGGATTTCGTAATCCACTCCATCAACACCTCCTGACAGGTCAGGCTCCTCATAGAACACATCTTCTTGGCATTTGGCTACATACATTGGCGCTCTTCGGAATCCTCAGAGTCTAAGCAAAGGATCAAAGGAAAGGATGAGTAACCGCGTTACCCAGCAAATTCATTATATGCAAGGTGGGTAGTTTGATGCTCTAACTACCACCTCAGACTATCAGTCCTTGGCACAATGCAGTTTTTTGTAAATCTTTCTTCAAAGATTGATTTTATTATAAAAATCTATGACCATCAGCCTTCACAGGTTGACCAGAACTTTCATGGAGTTCCTTTCCTGTCGCGTTCGTAGATCCTTCCCGAAACAGGGAGTAACAAGTTACAATTTCTTACATTCTGTAGAGGTGCGTTACTTTACCCATGAGAGTTCAACTCCTTGTTGCACAACCGGGCGTACTTTCCCGTCCACAATTCCATGATTTGGGGCCCAGTAGGTGATCCAAGCCAATCACTGCCCCCTTCGTGACCTTGCATGCCTCCTTTGTGTACACCATGCCCACATATTGAATTACGACAATGGTTTATACAGATCGTTAGATGCCAGAACTATCGTGGCACGTTGAGGGTTTCCACCCATATGCTGCATATCCTATGCGAATTACCAATTAATATGCACGCTACGAGGATAACAGCCACGACCTGCACATCCGGCTACATGCGAGAGGAAGAAGATACAACTGACTTCTCCGTCCCATTCCAAATCTCATGGCTAACGAGTGATATACGATGCTAGAATCACTGATGTCATGGGTTATTAAGTCCCTAATTAATCATCATTGTTGCAAATAGAACCCTAAGTTCTCTTTCTCCATTATATCATCACTTAGGATGATATCTAAGATTTCTTTATTTGTGAAAATAATATTTTCTTTCCTTGGAGTATAGATGATAACACACAATTTGCAAATACTTTGATAATGACTCTTCAAAGGACATCAGCAAGTGATGAACTTGCCTTGTGATTGCAAGGTAGTGAAGTCGGATGCTTGCACTGGACCTTGAGCTTCTATGTCTACAAAACATCATTATTGCCTGGTAAGGACAATATTTAAAGAAGCAAAATGATTATGCATAGTAATGTCATGCACCTATTTAGTTTTGTGTGTAATCTCCCCCATTATTTAAATTATAAAAATTATTTTTAATAATAAATATTAATTTTTTAATATTTATTGAATATTGTATTCTTTTATTTTATTTAATTTTATTTGAATTTTACTTTTTTAATAATTACTTTAAGAATTATCATTTAAATACCAAAAATTGATATTAAATATTTGTTTAGTATTTTTCTAAAATACTACAATATTAATATATAATGATAGTGATTTTTATTTATTTTTATCATCTTTCAATAATTTTATAAAATTCCATAAGGAATATATATATTACAAAATTCTTAATAAAAATTATATGCCTAAAATTTTATTTCTTAATTTATTTAAATAGGTTGGATTATTGTGAATCCAAAAATATTTCATTTATAATTTTTGGATTTTTATTTTATTTTATAGAATTTATTTAATTTCAGGGGCATTTTGGTCTGTTATTAATTATTAAAAACCGCCTTTAGGTAATTGGGCTGACTGTTTTGGTTTATTGGGCCCTTGTGGCCCAACAGGTGTAGCACCCCCGATAAATTGACTACTAGAAAATCGCTATTGTTTTTATTATGTGCATCATCATGACATCATCATGCATTTAATCGATTAAAACTATTTATCAAAAACATATTTTGTTTTCTAATTAATCCCCTGCTTTAACATCAAATTAAAACCCAGGCCTTTCTGGATATTTTGTGTCTAAAAACTATTTACAAAAGTATTTTAAAATAAAACAAATAAAAATAAAAGTGTTATCCGGAGAGGCCGCCATGCCGGACAAAGGCCTAAGCAAGCGCTACTACCCAAAAACAAAACCCTAACCTAATACAGTCTACCCCAAACCCTAGACCACCCAGCCACTCTCCACTGCTGCCTTGACCGCCACCACGGGACGCCTTTAACACACTCTAGTATGCAAGCGACCCAAGCACGCGACCCCATCCTCGGCCCCACTCGGCCGCAATGCCATCGCCCGCTGCCTCGCTCCCGCTCGCTATCTGCCGTGACCATCGGCCCACCTCGCGATCCCTGGCTCCACGAAGCCGCCCGCCGCTGAACCCATACCTGCACGCTCTCTCTCTCCACCTTCCTGCAAACCGCCACCCCATCTCTCCCCTGAAGC
The DNA here is from genome assembly GCA_030063025.1 of Avena longiglumis. Taxonomy (NCBI): domain Eukaryota; kingdom Viridiplantae; phylum Streptophyta; class Magnoliopsida; order Poales; family Poaceae; genus Avena; species Avena longiglumis. The sequence goes on along the minus strand of CP125973.1, from coordinate 493,705,496 downwards.
CGTGGCCAGCGCGGCCTTGGTGTGTTCCCGTCGGTCCTCGTCGGCCTTCCCCAAGCGATGCAGCAGCCGTCCGGTGAGCCTCTACAGGAGCTCTCTTCGGCCACACATCCTCTGGCCCGCATCGAAGTTCCCCATCAAGCGCCAGGCCCTGCACCTCCTGCGCCGCCTTTGGCTGCGCCTCAGCCTCCTCCTCCCTCGTTACGTCCTTGCCCTGCATCTCCCCGTCGCTGCCTCTGTCGTCCCTTCCCCTCTCTGCAGCAACCCCCGCCACCCGGAGCTCCACGGCCGGCCCCTGTCGACCTCGTCGTAGTCGAGCCACGCGTGCCACCCAGCCGCTTTGCCACTCGCGTCTCCCGTGAGTTTCCTCCCAAGCTCTCCCATTTGTTATCCCCTGTTTTGGAAGCTCCAAGTCTATTGGGTCCATACTCAAGAGTTTGCTATGTGCATGCCCGCCTCTGGTTGCTCTTCGTGGTCTTTGTTGTTCTTTGCATCATGTGAGGCGAAGTGGAGTGGTGGTGATCTGCGATGTTGGTGTGGTAGAGGTGAAACCCGGTGGACTCTCTGATAATGTTGTGGTGTGTTTGGGAACATGTAGCGTTGTTCCCAGATGCTTTGGTTCATCTGCCTCAGCTTGCCAATATTGTTCGAGAGACCGACCCCTGTCAAGGACCCGGAGATCTGCACAAGGTCACTGGTGTCCAATTCAAGATCGTCTTCGACACCGGAACCTAGAAACCCTAAGATCGCCTTCACGGAAACCCGAAGACCCTCGACAAGATCTCCTACACGGATTCGAAGACCGATCCTAAACCCCCAGCGCCCAAGATCTTCGGTCCGAGATGTGTGACCCCAAACCCGAGCCCTTATTTTACTAAATGCTATATACACTTGTTGCATATTAAATTGTCATGCTTGCATACATATTGTGGCTTGGGGAATGTTGTCGACTCACCTAATAATTAAATATGGAGACCATATGCGGGCTTTTCTAGTCTTATATTGGCCTCATTTAAATTTGCGTAGAGAACAGGTAACTTATCTTGTCCTGTTAATACCACATTTAAATTGCGGGGTATCTAAACAACATGAAACCTCTAAGTAATTGTCGGAACCCCGGTTTCGCTTAATATTGCCTAATTGCATCGCACCTTTGCCATGTCATGCATCATACATGCATCATGCTCGATCTTTTGCCGTAGTATTAAATAGTGCATTCGATGTTTCTTCTAGTGTTTTGCTTCTTTGCGGATAAGGCCGTTGAGTTGATGTGAGCTTCGCTCCGATCTTCGAATAAACCTTCGACAATGTTTTCAGGCGAGCATTCTCCCTCTTTCTACCTATTTTACTTTATAGTATTTATTTCCTCCTATTGATCTATTGCTATCTGTGTTGCAATGCTCTAGTTTCCGTACCCGTGATATCCCTTGCAGCCTTATATTGCCTTGGACACATCCTATTACATGTTGATTGGTAGATAGTTGGACTTGTGTGTCGTAGTCGCTTGCTCAAGTGCTGTTGCGTCTCGTCAAGTACCACAGTTGTTGGAGTAATGCCGCATGTTTAATGTTGGAGATGATCATGGCTTTAATTATCGTTTAATAACTAAAATTTAAGTAGGTAAATGCAGAGGCACTGGTGGGTAATAGACCTCTGAGAGTGGTATCAGAGCTCAGCAGTTACGATACCATCGGTCCAGCCTGTAGGATAACCTAGCTAACGACCGATGTAGAGTGTCAAAACTATTTTTGGAAAATCGTTTGGATAGATCTGATTAGGTCTGATTTTACTTCTTACCCCTCTGCTATTCTCCTCTTATCTCGACGTGTTTTGAATCTACTCTCTTACCTTTTCTTTGAGTCCAGGATTTCTCGTGGTTGGGTTTTCCGTCGTACCTTTAGGGTTTCACTTCCATCCTCTTGTAACGGTGCTTCAACATTCGACATTCATGCTATCGGATGAATCTTTCATCTATTGTACCTTTCAGTGGACCGAAAATTCACTAATTTTTTTCTTTCTTTCTATCCTCCGGTGTTTTCCGACACGACGAAGTCATCTACATCAGGTCTGATGAGAATCTCCATCCCTCCTTTGTTTCCAAACCTTGCTTGTCGAGATCTTCAGTCTGATTATGTGAGTTGGTTGCATAATCCTCCTATTCATGTGCAGAGTAATGCTTTGGGTGCGCGATGGACTGATCACCATCCGACTACCCTTATCATTCGCTTTTGTACGTTGAATCGGTGGATCAAGCAATTCTACTCCGTCCGCTGAAGTTAGAGGTGGCCTTAACTTTTGATATCTCTACCTTCGACCTTTGTTTGTCCGGAGTGTTCTCTTGACGAACGGGAGCATCAATCCTTGTTAGTGGTGTCGCGAGGATCTACACGAAGCGAGAAGATTCAGACCGTCGGTCTTCTTCCCCGTACCATGAGGCGGATCTCGAGGGCGAGATCCATTGTTAGTGGTGTCGAATTGTAGCACCCCAAAAAATTCTCAAATAGAAATTGCTTGTTCTTTTACTTTCTTGCATCATCATAACAACATCACTCATCATCTTCATGTTCATCATGCCACCTTGCATGGAACATATAATTAAATTGATGCACTTGTATTTGGTTCTTGATAATTGCATTTGACATTTGTATTTATCTCCCTTAATTCTCCCCTCTCTCTATTCTACCTTTAGTCGGTGCCATTTATCGTGGAGCCATAATGTCCAAATTCTATTTATTTGAGTCTTGCTTATTTATTTTGACAAAATGCCCAAATTGAATTGGGGGCATCATCTTTTATTCTTTCTATCTCTATCTTGTTGGTCTCAATCTTGCCATGCCATCCACTCTACTTCATATCCTTGTGCCCTACTCCCTTCCATACATGTGACTTTTTTTTTCTTATCTAGAGCTACATGTGATTATAACCTATCCATCTATCCCAAACAAAATCATGTGTCTCCTCTCTAAATCTATTTCTACCTAAATCTAATTCTATGTCCATGCTTGATCTTCCTCTAGTCTATCTTGTTGATCTTCTATTTCTTGGATCCATTGAACACTCCATTTCTTCTATCACCATTCGAATTCTTTTATTTGATGTCTATTAGCACTAGACAACTATTTTCTTCTATGGTTTGATACATCCTTCTTTTGTTTTTTTTTTAACTAAAATTTATAATATTTCTCGGTCCGTCTTATGACCATAAAAGTCAATCTTATTTTGCTAAAATAAAAATACCTAAAAGTTTGTCTAAAATTTTGGCCCAAAACTAGTCTCATCTAGTCAAGACCCATCTAATATTTTTGCCCAAAACTAGTCTTATCTAGTCTACTTTGGACTGTATAAATATCCCAATCTTTTTTTTCTTCTTCTCAAACCCTACCCCAAATTCTCTAAATCTGAGATCTCTTTTCCCCTGGTGTCTTCCTTGTCCCGGCCACCGGACCAAAACACTACCAGCAAATCTTCCACCGATGCTTCATTGTTTTGCTTGAGAAAATCAATCAGATCAACTCCCGATCATATAGCAGCTAGTTTGTTCCTCGTCAACCGCATGCTTCCTAGATCCCTGAGCTGCTCCACCTACCACCTTACCCCTTCGATCATGCAAGGAGCTAACCACCGCAGCAGCAGAGCTGCACCTCGCTGCCGACAACCCCAAATCCCCAATTCAGCGTGCGCACATCTGCCGCATGCAGTCAGCCGCCATCTTTCTCTTCTCTGCTGTATACGCCCTACAGACGAACAATTCCACATTGCCGTACCGTCTCCAGATCCCCTGCACACCGTCTCCAGATCCACTGCACACGGTCGGCAGGCCGACTGTGCCTCGGGTCTGCCCTCCTGGCCGCATGTGCTGCCAATGCCAGCTTCCAGTTCAGTGTCCATTTTCTTAAATTTGTAAGTAGTCTCTGCTCTAGCTCCTTAATCCACATAGCTCATTTTGTTCGTCCGCTATGCGTTCGACAAAATGTCTACTGATGTTTTGGACTTGTTTTCTTACACGGCGTTCACTACTTCAACCATTTTGGCTATTTGGCTATTTTTATCTATGTTTCAAAGACGGCGTGAACCGAAGGTTCTGGCTTCCGCTACTTTCGCCAGATCGACTAATTCAGCTACTTCAAATATAATCCGAAGACAATTCCTTCAATTCTCCGATCCGAACCTTGAGACTCTGAGCCTATTCATAATTTTATAAAATAGCATAAATACCTTGTATGCATAATAATCGTCCATGTGTGTATCATATATCTTGTTGCATATAATCATTCATGATTGCATACATTTTTGTGTGGTTTGGGGCATTATGGCGGTTCACTTCATAATTAAATATGGAGACCATATGCGAGTGATTCTAGTCTAATATTGGACATATTTAAATTTGTGTAGCGAACCAGTGTTATATTTTGCCTTGTTAAGACAACATTTAAAATGCGGGGTATTTAAACAACTAGAACCATATATTTAATTATCGGGACCCCCGGTTCCGCTTAATATTGGCTAATTGTATCGCACCTTGCCATGTCATACATCATACATACATCATGCCCGGTCTTCCGCCATAGTATTAAATATTGCATCCGATGTTTTTGCTAGTGCTTTGCTTCTTTACGGACTAGGCCGATGAGTTGATGTGAGTGTCAACCCGATCTTCGGATGAACCTTCAGCAATGTTTGTCAGGCGAGCATTCTCCCCCTTTTTACCTATCTTACTTTTATAGTCTTTACTTCCTCCTGTTGATCTATTGCTATCTGTGTTGCGATGCTATAGATTGCGTATCCCGTTATACTTCCCTGCAGTCCTTATATTGCCATGGACACATCCTATTACCTGTTATTTGTTAGATAGTTGGACTTGCGTGTCGTAGTCGCTTGCTCAAGTGCTGTTGCGTGTCGTCCAGTATCACGGTTGTTGGAAGACTGCCATATGCTTTATGTTGCAGATGATCATGGCTTTAATTATCGTTTAATAACTAAAACTGAAGTAGCTAAATGCAGAGGCACCGGTGGGTAATAGACAATATTTGGTTTTAACGCTCACCGATGTCCGTGGGACCCGAGTTCTGACACATTAGAGATCGAAGCGCTAACCACGGTGGGGTGTGTGGCACGCCCATCGATTAGTACCGATTTCAAAATCTTGTCATCGGGGCCAAAGTAGTTTGGGGCTTTATTACTATCATGTACTTATGTTATGCTTCTTGCTTTATTTATGATTGCGTGGGCGCCTGTGCTTTTTGGAACCAACGTGGAATTTTTTCGCATGTCGACAAGCCCAGTCACACTTCGGGTTTCGATCGTTTACGACCATTGTCACAAACCACAGGTCCGTCTCGAGACCGTGACTTCGTTCACGGGTAGCTTAGTGGGTGGCCCCATGTGCTTGCTTTGGGTGCAGGAAGCGTCGTGTCGTCCAAACCCGTCGACACGTTGGGTGTATGTTTTGTGATCTTGTACCTACGATCGACAACAAGGGTGTAGGTGCGTGTGGAAACTTTGGTGCACCTGCGGTTAATTCTTTTCGAGAAGCCGTGTCGCGGTTATGGACGACTTGGAGCACAGTTCTCGATCATAGACAACTATAACTAAAGTTCTTGTTATAATTTGACTTGTATCCGATATGACTAGTAATCAGCTTCACTACAACGGAATGGCTAAATAAAAGTACCAACAACTGCTGGGTTTGGAATATCTCATGCTAATCGTATCTGACTAGTAAGTGTTGCAACTATAACGGAATGGTTTACTAAAAGTGCCTACTGCTTATTATATCAGGATGACTATCTATACCTAACTAGTAATTGCTGCAACGATAACTGAATAAATAAAACTGCCAACTGTGTGAGTTCCTCGGTTGACTTCCTCGTTTGGTCTCGAAGGGGAAATACCAGGATGGGTATGTTTGGTGGTAGCATCAGGTTGGTTCCGAATAGGTCTTTCTTATACCTCTCTGATAGCCGACAGTTATATCGAGTCTCTATAGGTTGTTTAGTGCGTGCTACGCTGCCGCTTCAGTCCACCATACCTATGTAGGCGAGGACCGCCGAATTCTAGTCTCGCTGTGTCTTGGCCTCGATCTTGACGCTCTCCTTTTTCCTTTGCCCTTTGTCGGCACCCCTTTTGTTTAAGCGGTTTGAGACCGGCGTCGTTAGCGAGGTTACCCTTCCGCTTGGCACAGGCGGGGTTATGGACGCCATTGGTTATTCTTCAGGGCTCTTAGCTCAATTTGCATCTTGTCCGTACTCGTATGCTATATTGTTTTCAAGGTGATTTGGATCTTTGTACTGTAAATCTGTATTCTTGACTCTTTGAGCCGTTGTTGTATATATATGTTTTGTGGGTTCCATCGAAGACTATTGTATAATGATATTACTTCGTTTTCCACCCGCACGCAAGTGGCTGGTGGGCACCTTTGAATCGTTTCTATGCGGGTTTGGCGGGAAGCGCTGAAACTTGCATAGGACCGATTCTGAGGGTGTTACAGCATTTAATCGATTAAAACTATTTATCAAAAACATATTTTGTTTTCTAATTAATCCCCTCCTTTAACATCAAATTAAAACCCAGGCCTTTCTGGATATTTTGTGTCTAAAAACTATTTACAAAAGTATTTTAAAATAAAACAAATAAAAGTAAAAGTGTTATCTGGAGAGGCCGCCACCGGCCAGACCCAAAGGGCCTAGCTGGCAGTAGCCTACTACCCAAAAACAAAACCCTAACTCTAATACCTGATCTACCCCAAACCCTAGACCACCCAGCCACTCACCCCTCCACTGCTTGCCGCCCGCCACCTGGTGGGGCCTGTAACACACTCTAGTACGCAAGCGACCCAAGCATGCGACCCCATCCTCGGCCCCACTCGGCCGCAATGCCATCGCCCGCTGCCTCGCTCCCGCTCGCTATCTGCCGTGACCGCCCGGCCCTCGCGATCCTCGCCCCACGAAGCCACCGCCGCTCGAACCCATACCTGCGACGCCTCTCTCCCACCTTCCCTCGCCGCCACACCCCATCTCTTCCACGAAGCCGGCCGCCTTTCCGCCACAGTGCTTCCCACCGTCAGGTCCTCGTCGGCCTTCCCCAAGCGATGCAGCAGCCGTCCGGTGAGCCTCTACAGGAGATCTCTTCTCGCCTCCTGCCTTGCGTGAAGTTCCCCATCAAGCGCCAGCGCCTGCAACCTCCCTGCGACGCCGCCGCCCTGGCTGCACGCCTCCAGGCCTCCTCCTCCCTCGTCACGTCCTTGCCCTGCATCTCCCCGTCGCTGCCTCTGTCGTCCCTCCCCCTCTCTGCAGCAACCCTCGCCACCCGGAGCTCCACGGCCGGCCCTTGTCGACCTCGTCGTAGTCGAGCCGCGCGTGCCACCGCCGGCTTCGCCTGCACCACGACTCGCGTCTCCCCGACTGAGTTTCCTCCCCAAGCTCTCCATGTCGCTGTTATTCCCTGTTTTGAAAGCTCCAAGTCTATTGGGTCCATACTCAAGAGTTTGCTATGTGCATGCCCGCCTCTTGTTGCTCTTCGTGGTGCTGTTGTTGCTGCATCATGTGAGGGCGAGAAGTGGAGTGGTGGTGATCTGCGATGTTGGTGTGGTAGAGGTGAAACCCGGTGGACTCTCTGATAATGTTGTGGTGTGTTTAGGAACATGTAGCGTTGTTCCCAGATGCTTTGGTTCATCTGCCTCAGCTTGCCAATATTGTTCGAGAGACCGACCCCTGTCAAGGACCCGGAGATCTGCACAAGGTCACTGGTGTCCAATTCAAGATCGTCTTCGACACCGGAACCTAGAAACCCTAAGATCGCCTTCACGGAAACCCGAAGACCCTCGACAAGATCTCCTACACGGATTCGAAGACCAATCCTAAACCCCCAGCGCCCAAGATCTTCGGTCCGAGATGTGTGACCCCAAACCCAAGCCCTTATTTCACTAAATGCTATATACACTTGTTGCATATTAAATTGTCATGCTTGCATACATATTGTGGCTTGGGGAATGTTGTCGACTCACCTAATAATTAAATATGGAGACCATATGCGGGCTTTTCTAGTCTTATATTGGCCTCATTTAAATTTGCGTAGAGAACCGGTAACTTATCTTGTCCTGTTAATACCACATTTAAATTGCGGGGTATCTAAACAACATGAAACCTCTAAGTAATTGTCGGAACCCCGGTTTCGCTTAATATTGCCTAATTGCATCGCACCTTTGCCATGTCATGGATCATACATGCATCATGCTCGATCTTTTGTCGTAGTATTAAATAGTGCATTCGATGTTTCTTCTAGTGTTTTGCTTCTTCGCGGATAAGGCCGTTGAGTTTATGTGAGCTTCGCTCCGATCTTCGAATAAACCTTCGACAATGTTTTCAGGCGAGCATTATCCCTCTTTCTACCTATTTTACTTTATAGTCTTTATTTCCTCCTGTTGATCTATTGCTATATGTGTTGCGATGCTCTAGTTTCCGTACCCGTGATATCCCTTGCAGCCTTATATTGCCTTGGACACATCCTATTACCTGTTGATTGGTGATAGTTGGACTTGCGTGTCGTAGTCGCTTGCTCAAGTGCTGTTGCGTGTCGTCAAGTACCACAGTTGTTGGAGTAATGCCGCATGTTTAATGTTGGAGATGATCATGGCTTTAATTATCGTTTAATAACTAAAATTGAAGTAGGTAAATGCAGAGGCACCGGTGGGTAATAGATAATATTTGGTTTTTAACCGCTCACTAGTGTCCCGTAGGACCCCGAGTTCTTGACACACATTAGAGATCGAGCGCTAACCACGGTGGGGTGTGGGCACCCCATCGATTAGTACCGATTTCAAAATCTTGTCTGGAGGCCACAAAGTAGTTTGAGGCTTTATTACTATCTGTACTTATGCCATGCTTTCTTTGCTTTATTTACGATTGCGTGGAGCGCTGTCTTTTTTTGGAACCAACGTGGAATGTTTTCGTGGTATCAACAAGCCCAGTCACACTTTCGGGTTCCCAGTCGTTTACAGCCATTGTCACAAACCTCTGGGTCCGTGTCGGAGTCGGCCGACTTCGTTGCGGGTAGCTTAGTGGGGTGGCCCCCATGTGCTTGCTTTGGGTGCAGGAAGCGTGTTCGAAACCCGTCGACATACCATTGGGTGTATGTTTTGTGATCTTGTACCTACGATCGACAGCGGTGTAGGTGCGTGTGGAAACTTTGGTGCACCCCTACAGGGTTAAATCTTTTCGAGAAGCCGTGTCCGCGGTTATGGACGACTTGGAGCACAGTTCTCGATCATAGACAACTATAACTAAAGTTTACTGTTATAATTTGACTTGTATCTGATATGACTAGTAATCAGCTTCCCTACAACGGAATGGCTAAATAAAAGTACCAACAACTGCTGGGTTTGGGATATCTCATGCTAATTGTATTTGACTAGTAAGTGTTGCAACTACAATGGAATGGTTAACTAAAAGTGCCCACTGATTATTATATCAGGATGACTATCTATACATGACTAGTAATTGCTGCAACGATAACTGAATAAATAAAACTGCCAACTGTGTGAGTTCCTCGGTTGACTTCCTCGTTTGGTCTCGAGGGGGACATACCAGGGTGGGTATGTTTGGTGGTAGTATTAGGTTGGTTCCGAATAGGTCTTTCTTACCCCTCTCTGATAGCCGCCAGTTGTATCGAGTCTCTATAGGTTGTTTAGTGCATGTCGCGCTGCCGCTTCAGTCCACCATACCTATGTTGGCGAGGACCGCCGAATTCTAGTCTCGCCGTGTACTGGCCTCATTACTGACCGCTCTCTTTTTCCTTTGCCCTTTGTCGGCACCCCTTTTGTTTTAGCATGTTTTGAGATCGACCTCGTTAGCAGGGTTACCCTTCCGGCTTGGCCTGGGCAGGGTTATGGACGCCATTGGTTATTCTCCAGGGCTCTTAGCTCAATTTGCATCTTGTCCGTACTCGGACGCCGTATCGTTTTCAAAGTGTTTTGGATCTTTGTATTGTATATCTGTATCTTTGACTCTTTGAGTCGCTGTTGTATATATCTGTTTTGTGGGTTCCATCGAGAACTATTGTGTAATGATATTACTTCGTTTTCCACCCGCACGAAAGTGCCTGGTGGGAACCTTTGGATCGTTTCTATGCGGGTTTGGCGGGGATCGCTGCAACTTGCATAGGGCCAATTCTGAGGGTGTTACAGAGTGGTATCAGAACTCAACAGTTACGATACCCCACTGGTCCAGCCTGTAGGATAACCTAGCTAACGGCCGTTTTAGAGTGTTAAAACTATTTTTGCAAAGTCGGTTGGATATATCTGATTAGGTCTGCTTTTACTCCTTATCCCTCTGCTATTCTCCTCTTACCTTAACGTGTTTTGAATCTGTTCTCTTATCTTTTCTTCGAGTTCAGGAATTCTCTTGGTTGGGTTTCACTTCCTCCTCTTGTAACGGTGCTTAGACATCCAACCTTCACGCTATCTTATGAATATTTCATCTGTTGTACTTTTCAGTGGACCGAAATTTCACTAATTTTTTTCTTTCTATCCTCCGATGTTTTCCGATACGACGAAGTCATCTACATCAGATCTGATGAGAATCTCCATCCCTCCTTTGTTTCCGAACCTCGCTTGTCGAGATCTTCAGTCTGAATTCCGAGAGTTGGTTGCATAATTCTCCTATTCATGTGCAGAGTAATGCTTTGGGTGCGCGATGGACTGATCACCATTCGACTACTCTTATCATTCGCTCTTGTGCATTGAATCGGTGGATCACGCAATTTTACTGCTTCCACAGAAGTTAGAGGTGGCCTTACCTTATGAGACCTTTACCTTCATCTTTGTCTCTCCAAAGTGTTCTCGTAACGAGTGTGAGCAACACCCTTTGTTGGTGGTGTCGTTGGTTTCAGGATGAAGCAAGAGTCTTTGTTAGTGGTGTCGCGAAGATCTACACGAAGCGAGAAGATCTAGACCGTCGGCATTCTTCCCTGTACCATGAGGCGGATCTCGAGGGCGAGATCCATTGTTAGTGGTGTCAAATTGTAGCATCCCCGATAAATCGACTACTAGGAAATCGCTATTGTTTTTATTATGTGCATCATCATGACATCATCATGCATTTAATCGATTAAAACTATTTATCAAAAACATATTTTGTTTTCTAATTAATCCCCTCCTTTAACATCAAATTAAAAACCAGGCCTTTCTGGATATTTTGTGTCTAAAAACTATTTACAAAAGTATTTTAAAATAAAACAAATAAAAATAAAAGTGTTTTCTGGAGAGGCCATGGCGGACCCAAAGGCCTAGGCAGTAGCCTACTACCCAAAAACAAAACCCTAACCCTAATACCTGATCTACCCCAAACCCTAGACCACCCAGCCACTCACCCTCCACTGCCACCGCCACACTGGTGGGCCTTATAACACTCTAGTACGCAAGCGACCCAAGCACGCGACCCCATCCTCGGCCCCACTCGGCCGCAATGCCATCGCCCGCTGCCTCGCTCCCGCTCGCTATCTGTCGTGACCATCGTCCCACCTCGCGATCCCTGGCCCCACACGAAGCCCTGCTTCGCACGCCCGAACCCATACCTACCCGACGCTCCTCTCTCTCCTACCTTCCTCGCCAACCGCCGTCGCCACCCCCATCTCTCCCCCGAAGCCGGCCGACGCGCCCGCGCTCGCCGCTGGTGCTTCCCCACCGTCAGGTCCTCATCGGCCTTCCCAAAGCGATGCAACAGTCGTCCGATGAGCCTCTGCAGAAGCTCTCTTCGGTCGCGCCTCCTCTGCCCCGCATAGAAGCTCCCCATCAAGCGCCAGCGCCTGCAACCTCCCTGCGATGCCGCCGCCCTGGCTGCACGCCTCCAGGCCACCTCCTCCCTCGTCACGTCGTTGCCCTGCATCTCCCCGTCGCTGCCTCTGTCGTCCCAACCCCTCTCTGCAGCAACCCCCGCCACCCGGAGCTCCACGGCCGGCCCCTGTCGACCTCGTCGTATTCGAGCCGCGCGTGCCACCGCCGGCTTCGCCTGCACAGAGAATCGCGTCTCCCCGCCTGAGTTTCCTCCCCAAGCTCTCCCTGTCGCTGTTATCCCCTGTTTTGGAAGCTCCAAGTCTATTGGGTCCATACTCAAGAGTTTGCTATGTGCGTGCCCGCCTCTGGTTGCTCTTCGTGTCTTTGTTGTTCTTTGCATCATGTGAGGGCGAGAAGTGGAGTGGTGGTGATCTGCGATGTTGGTGTGGTAGAGGTGAAACCCGGTGGACTCTCTGATAATGTTGTGGTGTGGTTGGGAACATGTAGCGTTGTTCCCTGATGCTTTGGTTCATCTGCCTCAGCTTGCCAATATTGTTCGAGAGACCGACCCCTGTCAAGGACCCGGAGATCTGCACAAGGTCACTGGTGTCCAATTCAAGATCGTCTTCGACACCGGAACCTAGAAACCCTAAGATCGCCTTCACGGAAACCCGAAGACCCTCGACAAGATCTCCTACACGGATTCGAAGACCGATCCTAAACCCCCAGCGCCCAAGATCTTCGGTCCGAGATGTGTGACCCCAAACCCAAGCCCTTATTTTACTAAATGCTATATACACTTGTTGCATATTAAATTGTCATGCTTGCATACATATTGTGGCTTGGGGAATGTTGTCGACTCACCTAATAATTAAATATGGAGACCATATGCGGGCTTTTCTAGTCTTATATTGGCCTCATTTAAATTTGCGTAGAGAACCGGTAACTTATCTTGTCCTGTTAATACCACATTTAAATTGCGGGGTATCTAAACAACATGAAACCTCTAAGTAATTTTCGGAACCCCGGTTTCGCTTAATATTGCCTAATTGCATCGCACCTTTGCCATGTCATGGATCATACATGCATCATGCTCGATCTTTTGTCGTAGTATTAAATAGTGCATTCGATGTTTCTTCTAGTGTTTTGCTTCTTCGCGGATAAGGCCGTTGAGTTGATGTGACCTTCGCTCCGATCTTCGAATAAACCTTCGACAATGTTTTCAGGCGAGCATTATCCCTCTTTCTACCTATTTTACTTTATAGTCTTTATTTCCTCCTGTTGATCTATTGCTATCTGTGTTGCGATGCTCTAGTTTCCGTACCCGTGATATCCCTTGCAGCCTTATATTGCCTTGGACACGTCCTATTACCTGTTGATTGGTAGATAGTTGGACTTGCGTGTCGTAGTCGCTTGCTCAAGTGCTGTTGCGTGTTGTCAAGTACCACAGTTGTTGGAGTAATGCCGCATGTTTAATGTTGGAGATGATCATTGCTTTAATTATCGTTTAATAACTAAAATTGAAGTAGGTAAATGCAGAGGCACCGGTGGGTAATAGACAATATTTGGTTTTTAACCGCTCACTGGTGTCCCATAGGACCCCGAGTTCTTGACACTGCTCGAGATCGAGCGCTAACCACGGTGGGGTGTGGGCACCCCATCGATTAGTACCTGATTTCAAAATCTTGTCGGGGCCACAAAGTAGTTTGAGGCTTTATTACTATCATGTACTTATGCCATGCTTTCGCTTTATTTACGATTGGCGTGGAGCACTGTCTTTTTTGGAACCAACGTGTAATGTTTTCGATGTCGATAAGCCCATCACACTTCGGGTTCCCGATCGTTCTGACCATTGTCACAAACCTCCGGGTCCGTCTCGGTCGGCCGACTTCGTGCGGGTAGCTTAGTGGGTGGCCCCATGTGCTTGCTTTGGGTGCAGGAAGCGTGTCCGAAACCCGTCGACATACCATTGAGTGTATGTTTTGTGATCTTGTACCTACGATCCGACAACAAGGGTGTAGGTGCGTGTGGAAACTTTGGTGCACCCTGGTTAAATCTTTTCGAGAAGTCGTGTCCGCGGTTATGGACGACTTGGAGCACAGTTCTCGATCATAGACAACTATAACTAAAGTTTACTGTTATAATTTGACTTGTATCCGATATGACTAGTAATCAGCTTCCCTACAACGGAATGGCTAAATAAAAGTACCAACAACTGCTGGGTTTGGGTTATCTCATGCTAATTGTATTTGACTAGTAAGTGTTGCAACTACAACGGAATGGTTAACTAAAAGTGCCCACTGATTATTATATCAGGATGACTATCTATACCTGACTAGTAATTGCTGCAACGATAACTGAATAAATAAAACGGCCAACTGTGTGAGTTCCTCGGTTGACTTCCTCGTTTGGTCTCAAGGGGACATACCAGGATGGGTATGTTTGGTGGTAGTATCAGGTTGGTTCCGAATAGGTCTTTCTTACCCCTCTCTGATAGCCGCCAGTTGTATCGAGTCTCTATAGGTTGTCTAGTGCATGCCGCACTGCCGCTTCAGTCCAACATACCTATGTAGGCGAGGACCGCCGAATTCTAGTCTCGCCATGTACTGGCCTCAGTACTGACATCTCTCTTTTTTCCTTTGCCCTTTGTCGGCACCCCTTTTGTTTTAGTAGGTTTTGAGATCGACGTCGTTAGCAGGGTTACCCTTCCGGCTTGGCCTGGGCAGGGTTATGGACGCCATTGGTTATTCTCCAGGGCTCTTAGCTCAATTTGCATCTTGTCCGTACTCGGACGCCGTATCGTTTTCAAAGTGTTTTGGATCTTTGTATTGTGTATCTGTATCTTTGACTCTTTGATTCGCTGTTGTATATATCTGTTTTGTGGGTTCCATCGAGAACTATTGTGTAATGATATTACTTCGTTTTCCACCCGCACGAAAGTGCCTGGTGGGCACCTTTGGATCGTTTCTATGCGGGTTTGGCGGGGGTCGCTGCAACTTGCATAGGGACGATTATGAGGGTGTTACAACAGGGCAGAACCAAAATGACTCTCCAAAGGGGTCATGGCCCAACCAGCCCACACTATCTTTGTCACTCTCTCGTTCGCATCTCTCTTCTCCCCTTCGACCCCGTGGTCGACGGCGGCGCCGCCGTGCGCTGTTCGCCATCGTGGTCCTCCATGGCCGCTACCGTGGTGCAGGGTGAGGTTGTAGTGAAGGGAATATGCCCGAGAGGCAATAATAAAGTGGTTATTATCGTATTCCTTATTTATGATAAATGTTTATTTTACATGCTATAATTGTATTAATACGAAAACGTTAATACATCTGTGTTTAATAAACAAAAAGGAAGTTCCTAGTTATGCCTCTCTTATAAACTAGCTCGTTGATTAACAAGATGATCAAAGGTTTCCTGATCATGGACATTGGATGTTGTTAATAACGAGGTCACAACATTAGTGTAATGGTGTGATGAACATTCATCCGAAGTATAGCATTACGATCAAAGTCATTGAGTTTATATTGCTATAACAACTTACGAAGTGATCCTAATCCTTAGACCATGAGATCATGTCAATCACTAACACCGGAAGAGTTTCTTGATAACATCAAACGTCACACCGTAACAGGGTGATTATAAAGATGATTTCAGAACTACTAAAGTGTTATGTTGAGGCCCATGGATCGAGAGTGGAATTTATTCATCCCGATGATGGATAGATATACTCTGGGCCCTCTCGTGATATCACATTGATTAGCTTGCAAGCAAGTGATTTGATCACTAGAATGTTATATCACGGGAACGAGAAAAGAGTACATGTCAGTAACGAGATAAAACTAGGTATGGAGATACCGATGATCGAATCTCGGACATGTAATATATCGCGAAACAAAAGGATTAAGACACTAGCGTAAAAGGTTCCGACGATCACAAGAAAGTCATCGTTGAATGTGTGGGAGTCAGTATGGGTCTCCAGATCCGCTTCGATTATTGATCGAGAGGGTCTCGATCATGTCCGAATTATTCACGAACCGTAGGGTGACACACTTAAGACACCGACATCCATTTGGAGCAAAAGTTTCATGTCGAAAAGAATAACAAGCGCGAGAATTTATTTCACTAGATCTAAAGCGGGTTTTGGTGAAATTGCGAAAGTGTTTACGCATGTGAAATGAAATACTAGCAAGGGTTTATATGTGAATGTTTGTCATTAAAGTAATTGAAAAATTCTGAATAAATAAAAGGAGTTTTATTTAATGAGAGTTTGCATTAAATTTGGTGGAAATTTAATGGGAATTTGAGTGGGTTTTGAGTGGAGGGAATTGAAAGGCATTTGAGTGAGTGGAGTGTCCACCCACATGAATGTGGAAGAGGTGGGGCAGCCCCATGGCTGGGCGCATGGCCCTTGGGTGTCCCCTCTCCCTATAAAAGGATCCCCTCCCTCTCTCTTTCACTCACACCTCCTCGTGAAGGATCTCTCTCCCCCTCTAGTTTTTATCCCCATGGTCTCGGACTAGCGAGATACATGTTCCCGGTGGCTTTTCCGCAAGAAAGTGTTGTGCTTCATTGCATCGCTGGGCGAGGAGGCGGAGGTTGCTCGGTGCCTCGAGCGTGTGTGCGACGCGGATGCGGCCTTGTTTTGCGGCGCTAGGACTTCCTCTCGATCTTGAGATCGGCAAGAGATTGTCTACATCAACCACGAGTTTGGACTCGTTAAGCTTTGTCGGTCTTCAAGGGTATTTTCTCTACGGATATACATCCGCCCGTTGTTTGTGTCTAATAGATAGATCTTGGTACATAGTTGTTCCCATCGTAGGAAATTTTTTGTTTTCTATGCTGCGAACCCTACAGTGGTATCAGAGCCGGATCTATGCGTAGATACTTTGCACGGGTAGTACACATATGAGTATGTGGGCGATGATGATCATTTTATTGCTTCTTAGTTGTACTTTGGATATTGGTGGCATAGTGGGATGAAGCGTCCCGGACAAACTTTACATGTCCTCGCACATGAGACCTGTTCCACGCTTGACATGCAACTAGTTTTGCATAAGTGGCTAGCGGGTGTCTGTCTCTCCTACTATAGTCAATATCTAATTTGCAACGAGTTGTCAACAATTTGGTTATCCTCGTTGTGGTTCATGTTCGTAGGTAAGAACGGTTCTATCTTCGAAAGCCCTAAACCACGTAAAATTTGCAATGGATAAATTAGAGGTCTCTAGTTTAGATTGTTGCTGGGCTAGTGTTATGATATGGTGATGTTGTAAGTAGAAGTATGAGATGATACTCTTACAACACACATAACGTGTAATCTCCATAGACCTTGAACTTACACATATAGGTATGATAGTGATCATACCACGGTGCACATGATAGAGATCATATGCGGGAACCATATCATTGCACTAATAAACATGTGATGTTTGATAGCATCTTATATTGCTTGTTTGGCGTTTTATTAGCATAATAAGATGATCCCTCATTTAAATATCAAGATAAGAATGTGTTCTTCCTTAAGTATGCACCGACAATATTTCATCGCTTCAAGGCATCACGTGATGATCGGCTGTACGTGAATCCACGAGCATATCTCGGGTGTAAGACAGTTACACACGCGAATACTAAGGTTCTTACTTGGCGAGCCTAGCATGTATAGACATGGCCTCGGAACACGGACCGAAAGGTTAATTATGAGTCATATAGTAGATATGATGCCCATTTGATGCTCGCCTTTGAAGCTACACTGACTCACGTGATGATCGGACTTGGTGTAGTGGATTTGGTTCATGTAATCACCTAAAAGACACGAGGGATGTCGTTTTTGAGTGGGAGTTCATTTCTAATTTGGATTAGTAGAACTCAATTTATCATAAATTAAATCAAAGTGAATTTGCATAATTTGTTGTAGTCATTGGCATTCGTTCACCACCTTATGCATAGTTGTAATTGAGATAATAGAACTATAGAATTCTGGATATATACTTTACGAACTGGTATCGTATTGTGTTGAGTGTCAATTCAAAGTTTAAAGTCCTATTACAAACTTTCAGCAAACTCTATTTATTCCGTGAAATTTAATAGTTGGTATTAAATCGAGAGTAATAATTCCAGTGTTAGTATCTTAAGTATCATGTTTGCCTCCATGATTCTTGATTGTTTTAATATCAAGTTTATCTAGGAGCTGAAAGAATTGTTTCAGAAACCATCATGTGTGGCAGATATAACGATATCTGAAACAATGTTTTGGTTGCAATATGATAGAGTATAATATATGTTCTCATATTGGATGAGAATTTACGAAGATTGGAGATGCTAGACATCCTAATCATCCAAAAGGGTTTTGGAAAGTAATGTTATACTCACGATTCTCCTTTATAAGCTAAAGTAGCTTGATCATGAAAGTCGTCATGATAAGGATGAATAGAAGATGTATGTAAAGTGTTTACTACACTAAAAGATTACTAAAGAATGGATTTTGAAAGAATACCGATCATTTTGATGATGGTGATCTACTTCAAAGTGCAAGTCCAAAGGTATTATTATTTGAATATACACGCTTTGGACTATGTGTCATGTATATGGCGCCACTTTTGATGTTGATAGATTCTTTTAAAAGGAAAAGGAAATGCTAAAAGAGAATCTATAAAATATATTTGGCAGAAAAGAAAAGATTGGAAATATCCAATTTAGGTATATAGATGATATACAGGTTATGGTTGTATTCTTTGCTTGTTAAACAATGTGGTTCTTGGGTATTGGATACCGAATTGGTTGGTATGAAATTTCATACGGAACGACGCAATTCATGAACCACAATGGCCTAAGTAACTAGCAAGAGAATATGTGATGATGTTCATCGAAAACAAACAAACAAACAAACCGTTGTTTGTATTTCTCGTTGACATCAAAGCTTGACTTCAAGATTTGTTTTAATAATTGTTATTTAATCAGTTATTATGAGAACAAAGGTTGTTCATATAATTACCGTATTCCATATAAGATGGATGATTTACAAATCTAGTTGGAGAAATCACATCCATAAATCCTAATGCTAAAATGTCGCAAGACAAATGATTGAAAGATCACTTATGAAGTGACATCGCTGTTTAAACTATATTGGAAATAAAACATGAAGAAACTCCATTTTCATGGATTTTTGGAGTCTTTGATTTGATCAAGTGACACTTGTGAGATTTTCCTCGGGATAATTAAAAATTCGTTCAAAGGCCAAAGAAGAACGAACGACTAAAATATTAGAATTTACACATATCGATGTATGTAGTCCATTATGTGTAGTTGTAAGCGATGAGTTTCAACTTCATATACTTTCTCCGAAAATTTGAGTGAATATTCACTTAATGAGAAAGAAGTGTGAAATATTTGAAAATGTTCAAAGACTTTCAAGATGAAGTGAAAATCATTGTAACAAGAAAATAAATGGTTTATGATTTTATCATAAGGGATTTATTTGAGTTACAAGTGTAACAAGAAAATAAATGAATTATGATTTTATCATAAAGGGATTTATTTGAGTTGCAAGTTTAGCAAAACACCTAGATTTACATCTCCCTAAACACCATAGGAGTATGGAGTGTTTGAGATTTGTAATGAAACCTTGTTTGACATGGTTGGATCAAAGGTGTTATTCATAAAACTGCCATTATGTTTTAAAAGATTAAAGCTTTACAGACTTCCGCTTTACACTGAAAAGAGCTCCATCTTGATCCGTTGAAATGACACCATGGAAGTTATGGTCTGGGGTAAAACCCAAGTTGTCATTTCTTAAATTTTGGTATGGTAAACATAAGTAAGATGTTTACAACCGAAGTCAGATGAGCATGTCTTTGTAGGTTATTTCGAATAACAATTGGTTATTCCTCCATAACACCAAGGACAAAAAGGGATTGTCGCTTGAAACGTGAAGTTTCTTGAAGAAGGAATTTTTCATAAAATTTAAGTGGGAGGACAATAGAACTTTGATAAGGTTAACGAACCTTAGCTATATGTGCTGAGTTGCACAGCGCCGGAA
Source organism: Avena longiglumis (assembly GCA_030063025.1). Lineage (NCBI taxonomy): Eukaryota > Viridiplantae > Streptophyta > Magnoliopsida > Poales > Poaceae > Avena > Avena longiglumis. The sequence continues at coordinate 493,685,703 of CP125973.1, read as the reverse complement.
ATCGTTCCGAAGGCTGCCATAATGCTCATAGCTTATGTGCCTCAAAGGTTGTGGTCATGGAGATCTAAGTTCCTATTGAACCAAGTAGGTCGGTTAAACAATCAAATGCTAAGATTTGAGAGTAAATCATTATTGTTTGACAATGATGAACCGAATACATACAAAGAAGCGATGATGGGCCCTGACTCCATCAAATGGCTTGAAGCCATAAAATCCGTGATAGTTCCATACACGAGAAATCAAGTTTTGAACTTGGAAGACCCTCCGGAAAGGTGTAAAAACCTATCTGTCGTATTTGGATCTATAAAGAAACAGACATGGATGTTTCACATCTATGAAATAGTCGACATGTCGTAAAGTATTTTATGACAATGTTCAAGGAGTTGACTATGCCAAGATTTGATCTTTCATAGCGATATTTAGTCTGGACGGATTAAAGTAGCAACCACTACATATAATTTGGTATATGGTAGATGAATAAACAAAACAAAGTTCTTCTAATAGAATCGTAACCTAGGACGTGTACATGACACGGTCCAAAGGGTTTTGTTAAATTCAAAGGATGCTAAAAGGGCATGCAAACTTCAATGGTTGAAGTAAGCAATGCAGAGTTGGAATCTTTACCGTGATGAAAAAGATTTTTCATCAGGAGACGATGAAGATGCTTGCATTTGCAAGAAATTAAGTGGGAGCGCTAAGACATATTTCTAATACATTATGTGGAGGACATCTTGTTGATTAGAAATGATGTATATTTTATTGACAAAGGTTAAGAATTTCATTTTGATGAAAGACTTAGGCAAAACCCGAATATTTAGCATGAATGTCTATAGTGGATAGACTGTGACGCTAATATGGTTGTGTCAAACGTACATATATGAGATATTGAAGGAGTTCAATATAGAAATAATAAGAAATGGTTCTTGTCGCATGGAAAGGAATTGAATCAAGATTCAAGTGTATCAACACTTGATAAGTGAAACAAGATTCAAGTTATTTGACACTTGATGAGTGAAATCACGAGAATGTTTTGATCAATCATACCATGATATGTACACATCCAGATAAGTCCTATGCTCTAAGTGTTATGAGCATATACCAGAATGAATCATAAAATGATCATTGGACGATAGTAAGGATATTCTTCTGATCTCTTGGAAGAACTAAGAATATATTTGTGTAGAGGTGACAAACAATTACAAATAGTTCATTGTAAAGCGTTACATTGATACTAGTTTTGTCACAAGATACAAATTAATTTTATCTCAATTTAAACTATGGGTGGCACAATGTAATGGAAAGGAGATTCCATGATGGATTTGGAAGAGTTCCAAAGTTAAGACATTGTGACGAATACTACAACAAAAGGCTAAGTATATGACTGCTATAGTAGCAGCAAAGGAGGGAATTTGTGTCAAGTAGTTTGTTATCAAACTAAGGTGTGGTTCGCAATGGGCTAACACTAAAGATATATTGTGTGACAATAGTATCGACGTGTTTTAACCCCAAGGAACTAAAGGTCTCACCAAAAGACCAAATTTATACAATGCCATCTCATTGGAGAATGAGTGATGCGTGAAGACGCAAAGACATGCAAATACACACGGACCTGAAGCGTCAGATTCGTAGATTATGTTAACCACTTGCAATTGCGTATATGGAACACCGAAAAGCCATAAGTGTTCAATACGCAAAGTTCTCAAACTAGATTATTGTCTCTAGTGCAAGTGGGAGACTGAAGGGAATATGCCCGAGAGGCAATAATAAAGTGGTTATTATCGTATTCCTTATTTATGATAAATGTTTATTTTACATGCTATAATTGTATTAATACGGAAACGTTAATACATGTGTGTTTAATAAACAAAAAGGAAGTTCCTAGTTATGCCTCTTTTATAAACTAGCTCGTTGATTAACAAGATGATCAAAGGTTTCCTGATCATGGACATTGGATGTTGTTAATAACGAGGTCACAACATTAGTGTAATGGTGTGATGAACATTCATCCGAAGTATAGCATTACGATCAAAGTAATTGAGTTTATATTGCTATAACAACTTACGAAGTGATCCTAATCCTTAGACCATGAGATCATGTCAATCACTAACACCGGAAGAGTTTCTTGATAACATCAAACGTCACACCGTAACAGGGTGATTATAATGATGAGTTCAGAACTACTAAAGTGTTATGTTGAGGCCCATGGATCGAGAGTGGAATTTGTTCATCCCGATGACGGATAGATATACTCTGGGCCCTCTCGATGATATCACATTGATTAGCTTGCAAGCAAGTGATTTGATCACTAGAATGTTATATCACGGGAACGAGAAAAGAGTACATGTCAGTAACGAGATCAAACTAGGTATGGAGATACCGATGATCGAATCTCAGACATGTAATATATCGCGAAACAAAAGGATTAAGATACTAGAGTAAAAGGTTCCGACGATCACAAGAAAGTCATCATTGAATGTGTGGGAGTCAGTATGGTTCTCCAGATCCCGCTTCTGATTATTGATCTGAGAGGGGTATCGATCATGTCCGCATTATTCACGAACCGTAGGGTGACACACTTAAGAGACACCGACATCCATTTGGAGCAAAAGTTCATGCCGAAAAGAATAACAAGCGCAGGAATTTATTTTACTAGATACCGAAACGGGTTTTCGGGTGAAATTGCAGAAAGTGTTTCTGCATGTGAAATGAAATACTAGCAAGGGGTTATATGTGAATGTTTGTCATTAAAGTAATTGACAAAATTCTGAATAAATAAAAGGATTTTTATTTAATGAGAGTTTGCATTAAATTTGGTGGAAATTTAATGGGAATTTGAGTGGGTTTTTTAGTGGAGGGAATTGAAAAGCATTTGAGTGAGTGGAGTGTCCACCCACATGAATGTGTAAGAGGTGGGGGCAGCCCCATGGCTGGTCGCATGGCCCCTTGGGTGCCCCCTCTCCCTATAAAAGGAGCCCCCTCCCTCTCTCTCACTCACACCTCCTCGTGAAGGATCTCTCTCCCCCTCTAGAATTTATCCCCCATGGTCTCGGACTAGCGAGATACATGTTCCCGGTGGCTTTTCGGCAAGAAAGAGTTGTGCTTCCGCTGCATCGCTGGAGCGAGGAGGCGGAGGTTGCTCGGTGCCTCGAACGTGTGTGCGAGCACGGATGCGCTGCTGTTTTGCGGCGCTAGGACTTCCTCTCGATCTTGAGATCGGCAAGAGATCGTCTACATCAACCACGAGTTTGGACTCGTTAAGCTTTGTCGGTCTTCAAGGGTATGTTCTCTACGGATATACATCCGCCCGTTGTTTGTGTCTAATAGATAGATCTTGGTACATAGTTGTTCCCATCGTAGGAAATTTTTTTCTATGCTATGAACCCTACATGTAGACCATGCCCCATCTTCCTGTCCAACTCGATTTGGACCTGGAGCCCTCTTGTGGCCAGACTGGCTCTGTCCCGAACCCTAGGGTTTGGGGTGGTCTTTTTGGCCGCCACGCCCTGTGTCTTTGTGGTGGTGTTCCTCGCCTTCAGGAGTGGTTGTGGTCACCGCCTCGACGTGGTGTGGGTCGCAGCGCCCCCTTGGGGTGCTCCTCGTGCCGCCATGTGTTCGTCGGCCCCTCTGCTTCCTCCTCTATTCTACAGCGAGGACCACAGGTGAGTTGGTTCTTGGTTATCACCCGTGCCTCTACCTCCTCTGAGTTCATATGTGTGTAACTAGTGTCCATCCCTCATTAGGGTTCATACTAGTTCTAGGGTTCTTCCCTGGTTCTAGGATTCATCCCTCTTTGTGCTTGTAAGATGATGATTTGATCTGGTAGTGATGCCTAGTGAAGATTGTGCTCACCGCACTTCAGTGCTTTCTGTCATGTTTTGATTATCTGATGCTATTGTTGATCCGATGCTAGTGGTTCAGTAGTGTTGCCTCTAATTGGTGATAAATCTTGGTTAAGCTGATGGTATAACTGTGAAACCTGGTTGGTTAGGTTGATGCTTAGTGTGTTTCTCTACTGTTAGTACTCTAGTACTGATAGTAGCACTGTCAGTGGTGATTCACTGCACCATTAAATGTTGGCTTGTGGATTCATGTGCAAATTGAGGCTAATTAGTTTCTTACAGTAACACTCCGTACATATAAACTTGATCCTGATTCCTGGTTATTGTTTCCAGGAAAATGATAGTTATTGGCTTGCTGTTTTTTTTATGAAAGCTAAGTAATTGTTTAGCTTGGTTTTAGAATTTGTTCTTGGACACCATCTTAGAATGGCACACAAGTGATGATTCTACTACTGGACTTTACTATGGTCAGTGCTTAAGATTGGATATATGTTAAAGATAAATTGTAAGCTTATTTCTTTAAGCATCAATGCCTATGATGTTGGTCTAAGGCTTAGGAACTAGATTCCTATCTTGCTGTCCCTCATAGATATGCTTAAGTATCAAGGTTGTTCACTAGACCTTGGATCCTAGTTGGCTAAAATGATTGGTTTGCTTATAGCTTAATGTTGGTGCATATAGTTTATGAAATCTGATGTGCTACTCCATTAGGAGATGTGCCCAGATTTTATAAGCTATTTGAGAACATATTAGAATATATGAGTTGTTTATGATCACCAGGATCTATGATGCTGGTCTGGTATTCTGGTGGATTTGGTAGAGTTTACTACTGGCCTTTATATTTCAAATTTCCTCTATGATAGGTTCACCCCACTTGGGTGATCACTGAGAGGTTTAAGTTGTAAAACAACACATGCTTTTCTGTTTGAATAAGATGAACATAATATGTGGATGTTTTATGATACTCACCACAATAGTTGATGATTGTGGTGGTTTGGTTGATCTGGTGGCTTGATCTTGATCGTGTTATCCACCTGATCTCCCCCCTCCTTATGTCACCATCTTGGTGAGATGATCAAGGTTGTGGTTGGTGTGATCTGGTTTGGTTTGGTTTGGCTGCTGTTGCTTGGTGTGTAAAAACAAGGAAATGGTGTTGGGGTGGCTTGCCCACGGCTGTGCTGAGCAGTTTTGTTTGTTTAGCATGTTGTTGCTGTGCTAACAGCACACACCATGCAGTTTGGTGTGTGTGCTGCTTGTGTGTCTGCTTCACCTTGTGGATATGTTCAGGGACTGAAGGTTACCTTTTTATCTGATTACTTTTACTTGTCTGGTGAAACTTGCCCCTTCTTGCTGTTTATTTGACTTATGGCTTAAAATTATGAAAGATATAGTTCTTTCATATTGGTGAAACTTCCCCTTTAAAGATTACTCAATGGTGAAAAAGTGAACAGTGCAACTCACTGTCAATATTGAGAGTAACATATTTTAATCCTTAATTTTCTTTCTTTTAGTTTATGTTTTGTTTTGCTGGTACAAGACTTGAAGATTCAGGACTTTAGATTAGTTTTTCTTTTCTTTTTATAGAATAGTCACTTGTAGTATTTATTTTATTCTTTTGTAATCTTTATTTTTTGTAATAAAGGTTGTACTATTACTCAATATATAAAGGTTCTTCTTTTATTTCATTACTATTGGAAAAATTTACCCACATTTTTTACAGATGAATGCATGCAATTTCATAGATTCCTAAGTCTACCCTTCATTGATTCCTAAATGCTGGGATGTTACACCAAACCAGACATCTTCCCAAAATTTGACAGATTTACCATTACCTACTTTCCACTTGTAACCTACTTCCACAGCTCTAGAAGCCCACATAACACCTTTCCAAAAAGTGGAAGGATGAATATCATGGCAACAAAAAATATAAGGGTTTTTGGTTCTATACTTAGCATCTATGATCTTTCTCCAAAGTGTCCATTCACCCTGGATGTACCTTTTAACCCAAGAACCTAGTAAACACAAATTAAGATCTTGTAAGTTTGGGGTCCCCAAAACTCCAAACTCTTTTTTCATACAGACTGAAGGCCAATTAGCAAGATGAATTTGATGTCTATCCTCTTCATCATTCCAGAAAAAATTAGCATATGAGAATCTAAATTTTTTATAGCCCACTTGGGTAATTTAAAAAAGGACAAGTAAATAGGGATGCTTGATAAGCAAGCCTGAATCATGACTCTTTTGGTAGCATAAGAGAGAAGTTTACCCCTCTAGCCAGTAATCCTTTTAAGGAGGTTCTCTATTAAAGGCTGAAGATCCTCCCTCCTCAACTTATCAAAATGCAGAGGGATTCCTAAATATTTAACAGGAAAGCTACCTTTCACACACTCAAAAATGTCTAGGTAATGTTTAACCTTATCATCTAAGCTAAGAGGAAGAAGCTCACTTTTGTGATAGTTTATCCTCATCCTAGAGATTTGTTCAAAACAAGTGAGGATCCATTTGAGATTAATGACACCAACTCTGTCAGGTTTTAAGAAAAGTAAAGTATCATCTGCATATCGCAGGCAACTAACACCACCAGGCACAAAATTAGGACAGAGACCAACTATAGCTCCACAAACATAACCTTTATCTTATTAATAAAGAGACGGATTATACAGTGTAAAAAAAGAATACATTTCTTTTTCTCTAGTATATCCCATATATAGCAATTCATATTGTGGCCAGCTAAACGTTTGCCTCTCCAAATATTTAATCTTTAGGCCGGTATGGCCCATTCAGTTTCTAAGCCCAGTCCAATCCAGTCGTCGCCCATGGTATGCATTAACCGAGCCGCGTGTCCGCTCACAGGATGGCAGCGGTTTTCCAGAGGGAGCATCCATACAAGGAAGCAAATTAATGAGATTGAAACGGCCGTGGCTGCAACAGCTAATCGCTAGCAATATATGCATATCGCCAATTGATCTCTCCCCAAACGGTAACATCCTTCACCTCGCCTTATAAACGCACGCAGTTCTGCTCCTGTCCCTCCCCGCAGATACACACACACACACAAAACACACCAGCTAGCTAGCACGTCGATCGCACACGACTGGCATGGCACCGGCGCGGCTCGCCCTGTCCCTCCTCCTCCACCTCCTTCTGGCGGCGGGCTGCTGCGCCGGCCGCGCCTTCGTCGTCGGCGGCCGGAGCGGGTGGACCCCGAGCCGCGCCGAGCCGCTCAACCACTGGGCCGAGCGCAACCGCTTCCAGGTCAACGACAGCCTCGGTACGTACTAACGCCTTACTCCCCGTCCAGTCCAGTCCCCGGCCGCCCGCTCTTTTGTGATCCGATACATACAATCTTGCTGATTAATGGCGTGCGTGCGTGCATGGCTTTGGATGGATCGCAGTGTTCAGGTACAGCGGCGACACCGACTCGGTGCTGGTGGTGAGCCAGAGCCACTATGACGCTTGCAACACCACGGCCCCCTACCTCCGCCTCGAAGGCGGCCACTCCGTCTTCGGCCTCACCCACTCCGGCCCCTACTTCTTCATCAGCGGCCACGCCGAGCGCTGCCAGGCCGGCGAGCGCCTCATCGTCGTCGTCCTCGCCGTGCGCACCGCCGGCAGGGACAGCCCCGCTCCTTCCTCCACGCCGCCACCCAAGTCGCCGTCGCCGCCTCCCGTCCCGGCACCGCCGGCCGCGGGGAACTCTTCGTCGACGACGCCGGCGCCTCCGGCACTGGCTCCGCCACCGGCGACAAATGCTACAGCACTGGCACCGCCACCGGCGACAAACACTACAGCACCGGCACCGCCGCCGCCGCATTCGTCGTCGTCCGCGTCAGCCTTGAGGGCCGGTGTCTTGGCGGCGTGCCTCGTCATAGCCGGAACAGTAGTGCTAGCGGCTTGATTCGGTCCTTCGATCGGATCCGTTAAGTGTTTCGTCCTGCCACATTGGATTTGTGTTTAGTCCTTGTTTCGGTTGCTGCTATTTGTTGATTTGCCTTCAAATTTTAGAGGGTCCCATCGGATCAAAATAAGGTTCTTCTTTTTTCTGTTTTGTCGTCAATATCTGTCATTTCTAGCAAGAAGTGTGGGTATGTAATCTTTTCATATTGTAGTATGTAATCTTGTTATTAAGACAGATGAGTATGGGCACGTATACAAGTGATTTTGCTCCTTGATCTATTTTGGTTTTGCTCGATTGTTATGTATGTCCAAATCATGTTTATGAAATCTTTTTTTTTTGAGGAATCAAATAAGTCTTAATTAATACCTGCAAAACGTACAGTAGCTGCCTATAATCAATGCATTATATATGAGTTATCCTTGGATTGATTTCCTGATTAATGCTACATTTCTAGTATAAGTTGAACGCACCAAAGTTGCCAATAAAAATACTTGCTTAGCAACGAAACTTGAATAAAATCATACTGAATTTTTTGAGGCACGGCACATACGTATATGAGTGATTTTGCTCCTTGATCTATTCGGCTTTCGCTCCATCGTTACGTATGTCCAAATCATGTTTATGAAATCTTTTTTTGAGCAATCAAATAAATCTTAAATAATACCTAAACGTAGCTGCTTATAATCAATGCATTATATATGAGTTATCCTTGTATTTATTTCCAGATTAATGATGCATTCTACTCACCAAAGTTTTTTTTTGTCGAAAATTTTACCAATCTATTAATAATCATCAACAACAGTACAAATAGGTCTAAAAGTAATAAAAATTACAAATAGGTTTGCCAGTAAAAATACTTGCTTGGGAACAAAACTTGAAAGAAATCGTACTGAATTTTTGTGTACTATAGCCAGCTTTGATCTCTATTTTTTTGTATAATTATGTCATCTAAAAACTATAGAATTAAATAGTCGTCGGTTTATTCTTCATGAAAAATTATGTAATGTTATGTTTTTTGTATGACCAACTTTGACATTAAGAAGACAATATGGAGATATTTCATTGCAAACATTTTTGGAAAGGCAATGGCATTGTCGTTCGATTAGATAGAAAAGAGTGTTTATGTGCATTGTTATTGTTTTTTGAGTTTTTAAGGAAAAACAATTACAATATGTGTCAACTATCTTGGAGTGGTGGCAAACGTGTACATATTATGTATGTCGCCACGGTACATCTCTCAAACAAAACTAGTGTGACGACTTTTCTGAAGAAAACGGGCAATGTTGTCTTAATGAAGAAAACGGTTACTCTGTCAAACGGTTTCTCAATCGGCAATCTATCTTTTATGAAGAACTAGCTCAATCGAAATAGCCTTGTCCTTTGTACTGGTACTAGCTCTTTTGATGCCTGAAGAAAAAATTCACGGAATAGTATTGGCTGGTTATAAATCCCGCCAAACTTCTTGTGGTTGTATATTATTTATTTTTTGTATGCATATGCTCTCTTACTATAAATTTGCAGTAGAGAGGCCTCCCCTCCTGTTTTTACCTTAGAGGCAATAACACCATAGTCCCACAACTTGTACACTAGGTGCATGTTAGTCCTACAAGTTGCACAACTTAACTCCGGTGCCTCACAAGTTGTCTAACTGCAACTGACGGGTCTGTGCAGTCCGAAATTTTGCCACGTAGCTAAACAGACATCTGACAGCAGTTTGCGGACAGATCCTTGTGACAATATCGTCTGATGGTTGGGTCCTTCCATGTGTGTTGTAGGGGGCGTCGCAAAACGGCTACAACAACCGTTTTGCGTGCACCTGTATCGCTAAATTATCACCGAGTTTTCGTTCCTTAGTTCTTACTTCTTACTCTGTCCCTGCCGTCGCCGCCGACGATGTAGACGGCGCCGTCTCCATCTCCCAGTCGTCTATGTCAGGGTGCAGGTGGGAGTGGGCTACCCGCGGAGCCCACTATCCAAGACCACATAAAAGGCTATGCGGGACACCCACGGGTAAACAAGGGTGCAGGTCGGAGTGGGCTGCCCGCGGAGCCCACTACCCAAGACCACATAAAAGGCTATGCGGGACACCCGCGGGTAAACAAGAAAAAATAGTGGGTTTTCGTGGAAAGCCCACGATCGAGCGCGAACATTTAAAAAGCTACTTCGATCCAAATTAATATTTTTATATTTGTAGATTCGAATATATCTAGTTATATTTAGTGCTAGATATATCTGAATCTAGCCAAATATGAGTACATTAATTTGGATCGGAACGAGTAGGAATTTCTCAATCAAGCAAATATTATGTCTAGTAGAAAGAATGGCGAGTCACTCAAAAAGTGGAAAAAATAATTAATACATTAAAGTGCTAAATGTTGATTGTATTATATACTAAAATATTTTTATAAACATTATACAAGCAACAATTACAGTAACATATTTGCGGGTATACGTGGGTATACGCGGGATAGTGGACACCCGCATAAATTTCGCGGGCTCCCGTGGGACACCCACTTAAATTGTGTGGGACCGTGCGGGCGTATGCGGGCTTCCCGCGGGCAGTCCCACCTGCACCCTTACGTCTATGTCGTCGTTCACGGCCAGAATTTTTTTTGAACGATTACGGGTGCAAACGCACCCGACAAGCTGCATTGAAATCAACGGTGAAGGTACAAATTACAGGAGCAACCCCAAAGAAATAGGAAAATACAAAGCAGCCCTGCAATTTTACAAAAAGAACCCTAAAAAGACCGCAGGAAACGCGATCAAGCTCAGCGGAGCACCTGCCCAACACTGATGACGCCCACGACTGCGGCAAGCCGGAGCACCGCCGGAAACTTGCCAAGGACGGAGCCAAGCCGGCGATCGCCTTGACCTATTGGTCCGGCGGGGCTATGGATCTAGCTGTAGAAGACCGCCGGAGAGATGCTCCCAAGTAGCTTCGACTTCAGGAACGCCATCAGCAGCCACCGCCTGTGAGGAGAGCCTCCATGGCTCGACGGCAGGCGAACGGCACCAAGAACGCCCCGAGAAGAAGAAGCCGAAGAACCGCCTCACTCCGCTGAAGAGAAGCAGGGCCGAAACCTCACCTCCTCGCCACCACGGCCGGCCAGGAGAGACAACGACCACCGCACACCACCCAGCACCCCACACCTCCTCGCCACCACGGCCGGCCAGATGTGGAGAAGCGCCGGGTTGCAGATCCACAACAAAGGGAGACCAACAGCAGCCTTATTCAAGCGGAGACGACGCCCCTCTCCGACGCGAGCTCCTCCGGCCAGAGGAGAAGCAGCGGCAGCGAGGACCAAAGATCCAGATCGGGCCGCTGAGATCTGAACCACGCTCCAATACTACGGGCATAGAGCCCAAACCTAACCTAAAACTACTCCGGCGCCTCCCCTCCGCCATCTCTGGCTGGCAAAGCCGCCGGAGAGGCTCGGGTTCGGCCCGGTCCGGTGGAAAGCTTTCCTTTTACTGTAGCGAGGAGGGAAGAGAGGAAGCTATGGGATGTACCCTTAGACGGCGTGATTTGCCTCCCATTTCATGAAGGGAGTGCAACGATGATGCGCCGGACTACAGTACGCCGAAAAATCCTCTCCTGAGCTGTGCATGATCGGATTGGTTGGCTTTTGCTAGCGATTTTCGAGATGGCACTTGATCGGGATGTCATTAGGGATTTAGAGTTGTGGGGAAGTCATAGTAGTTGTATGACATTGCCAATTCTTAGAGTGATTGCAGGTTGTGAGCGGTCCATGCCCTGTTTCTCACGGCTCTATTTCCAGCTTAAGCGCAGTTTAGTGTTTTCTTTTGTTAATTTAGGTTGGCTTAATCCATCAAATTCCATTGATTTGTTCCATACTGATTGTTTTCAAAGATTCCTAGAATGATTACTAGAAGAATTGACCAAATTTTCTATGTTTCACTTCGGATAAAGTCTGAACTTGTATCTGAACGTGCTGTTGATGTACAGTATTTTCTCTGAACTTTTATCTGAACATGCTACTGATAAAAAGAGTTGGTGATTTGCAAAGATTGCTCTGATTTCCCTACGTCAGTGTGCTATTTGTCAAGTACTATTAAGTTTTTTGTTGTTGAGATATTCAGGTTAGGTCGTTTTTTACAATTTTGTGAAACAGTGTTTCTTTACTTAGCATACACTAAGATATTCAGGTTAGGTAGTTTCACACTGTATTTCTTTCAAATTTAGAGCTATAATTGTGATATTATGTAATTAGTATTCCATAAACTGTTCCTATGCAATACTTCATAACAGTCATGTAAAAACACATTAACTTGGTTACCTGATTTTTAGTTTCAGAAAGGGTGCATGAAGTATTCACATGGTTTATTTTTGTATCCAAAGTTGGTATATGTGAGGCTGTGACTGAACCAACATTATTAGCACCATTTCAAATATATAACAAACTGAGGGGTGCTGCTGTCACCATAGAGCATCTCAAATGGACGCATACACACAATTGAGTTGAAGTTTGCTTTATGTACTTCTAGGGATGCATAAAGCAGCTATTTGATAGCATCCAACGGATATTTGATAGCATCCAGCAGCTATTTGCTCCTTTTAGTTGATAATGGTGCTTAATTAATACATCCAGCAGCTATTTGATAGCATCCAGCAGCTATTTGACAACTAAAGGAGCAGAGACAGCTTATTCTTTACATTGTTGTCAAACATCCAGCAGCTATTTGATAGCATCCAACAGCTATTTGACAACATTCAATAGCTTTTTGACAGCATCCAGCACATATTTGACGCAACACAGTAGAGCACTGCTATCAGAACATTCACACACAAATTTTACAACATGCATCAGCTATTTGACACATCACAGTAGAAACCATGTCAAAACTGATTTGGCAAGGACAAAATGAACATTTATTATGATCAAGCAAAGTACACTGATTTCATACACGGGAAGTCTTCCAAAACCCATAACAAACTCCATTACATATTGCCTTACAGTATAGTTTACATTCAGTACTGAAAATCACTAGAAAAGCTTTCAAAATAACTTCTCCCTCTTCTTATATTTAGCTCCTTCTATGAATTCTTCTTTATTCTACTGCCATCTTCTTCTCTGCAATTGTTCAGAAAAGTTTATGCCAAATCAGGAAACTTAGATTAAACTGAAAATGAAATTAACAGTTTAAGTTTAGAATGTTCCATGTTTCTACAATCAACTTTTACACTGAACCAAGCGCACTGCTTCTGTCCTACATACACAACATGTAGCAATTAGTGTTAACTATAAGTACCAATAAGCACTTGCTGGTTAAGCAAATACCTGAAGCTTAAGAGGGACATCACAGTTTGTGTTTCAGTACAATTCCAAGCATAGCGACTCTGTTCTGTCAAAGAGACAATCAACATTTATGTCCCAGCCCAGCCCAGTCAGTTCAGCATGGACCTATTTCTGAATATGCTAAATGCTTGGGTCATGGTCATTCTCATGTGGCAGAAGCCGAGCTTGCAGCTGAGAAAAAATAACGTACATGTGTTTTTAGCCCCGAAGAGCATAACCTGAAGTTTGTAAGGGCTAGTGGTGAAGTGCAGGTTCTGCACATTATTGTACATCATCTCCTGACTTTTCTGCACTTTCTAGCTCGGTTTACTATCCAAACTTTTTTAAGGATAATTGAGGGACCTGATTTTGGAGCACATCAGTTTTCAAGAATTGAACGTCCTAGCTACGAATGATAAATTAACCATGTGATCTACCAGTTGAAAATATTGCACGTTCCTATAATAAATTTTCACACTGAATTTGGTGGACTGTCAACATGCTTTTGTCTGCCAAATGGATGACAGTATGACACCTCCTAAACTATCTCTATCTGAATGTTGTTCGTGTGTTCTCAAGATCGGCTAAAAAGCATTGTGACGGAAATTAGACAAGCAAATTCATAAGGGGAACATACCTTATTTCCTCACTGTGGCGGAGTCAATAACGCACAAGGATTTGGCGCAGACGGCTTTGCATACAGCCGCCGATTTCTCACATTGATCTTGCCCTGTAGGATGTTGGCCTGCATCTCCAAGCTCATGGTCTTCGGGAAGCGCGGCCGCGAGCCCGTCGGCTCCAACATCCGCTCCTTCTTCTCCTCCGACGTTAGAAAGAAGTGGATAAGGATGACCTTGTCATAGAGCTTGGGATCGATGAGCTCCCTATTCTCCTCCTCCTCTGCCACATGCCTTCGCCGCATCCGCCTGCCTCTGACTCGCCTCTGCCTCCACCGAATCACCTCCGCCTGGCCTTTGCCTCCGCTACGCCAATGCACCGCGAGCAGGAGCAAGGGGGACGGGCATGCCGCTCCACCACGCTCCAGCACAATGAGGTGCAGGGGACCTTCCCATGCTCTCCACCGACTCTTCTCTTCGCTCCGCCATCTGCTCCGCCTTTCCGGTCGCCGCTGCCGCTAATTGGGTTTGACCTCTCTGTTCCATGTCGATATGTGGATAAGGGGAAGAAAATGAGGGGTGCAAGTGAGAGAGGGAGTTTTAGGCGGGCCTATGTGCAAACTACCATCTGTTGTTTGTTCTGCTACATGGCACGATTTTATACTCGTGGACGCGTCAGTTGCGGATTGACAACTTGTGTGACGACGGAATGGACTAGTACGACTTATGGGACTAACCTGCACCTAGTGTGCAAGTTGTGGGACTAATAGTGTTATTACCTCTTTTCCTTACAACAGTTCCAAGAAATCATCCTATAAATAAATGCAATACTTGGTTCGATATGAATGGTACTCTGTGCGGCTTTCCTTAAACTAGTTCTCAAAAAAATTCCTCACAACCTAGTACGAATTATTTATAAGCTCAGGAACCACATGAAAGACATCTTCCTTGATGTACTTGAATAAAATGTTACCCTAGGATTTAAAGCTTTCAATGAATGATCACCGTACTGTCCATAGTTCAGCACCTATGAACTAAAGCATCACATGCAATGCAAGCCATACTTTCCAAACAACAAACAAAGCAGCTACAAAAATGCTTGGCACAACCTGGCTGCCGCATAGAAACATCAAATAATCCATGAAATCAAAGAAAAAGGCAACCACAAACAAAATGGCATATGCTATAAGTCTGATAGGAAAGAACTGAAGTTCGTAGAGAAAAGCCTGCACTTAGTAGAACCAACCTAATTAACACCAATATTTGATAAGAAATCCATTCATATTAACTTCCATGAAGGAAAAACAGAAGTAAGCCCATCCTAAGATTATCTAAACTACATTTGGTGATTACTTGTCTACTACAATATCATCACCAACTCTAGCCATATTACATTTGACGAGTACTAATATTAAAAAAGTGATAACTGAAATTTATTCTCATGATGTCCACATAAGGGGCATAATACTCCCTCTTCTTGCTTCTGCTGCTCCAATTTGCATGAAGGAAAATCTAGCAAGCTGAAAAACCACATGCATAGTTGGCCACAGAAAGGACTACTGAACAACAGGAAAATAAAACTTTTACCTTTGGAACTGTAATGAAACAACCACACGAAGTTTGAAACTTCACCATGAACTGTTTCTTTGTGGCAAGCAACATACATCACGGCCACAATGATCCAAGACCCAATAACCCTCACACGTCTATCATTTATTTATTTATTTGCCACGAATTGCCTGTCTACCACTTCTCTGATCATATTGAGTCTATGACCCCTTTTCGTTGCAATAAATCAATTGGAAGAGCATTCTAAACAAGAGTCTACTT
This sequence comes from Avena longiglumis, assembly GCA_030063025.1. NCBI lineage: Eukaryota > Viridiplantae > Streptophyta > Magnoliopsida > Poales > Poaceae > Avena > Avena longiglumis. The sequence continues at coordinate 493,670,219 of CP125973.1, read as the reverse complement.
CAATTATGTTTGTGGCATGTCAGAACTCTGGAGATAGCAGGAGCGGGATAGGAATGGACATGATTGTCCTCTGCACATTGGTGCCACTGCTTGGCGTGGGAATGGGAAGCGGAGTGTTGAACAGAGCACACAAGTAGAAAAGGGATTGTCATATGAACTTTGGAGCCAGGATTAGATCAAACTAGTGGGATTTGACTTTTGAGAAGAAGGGCACAAAGAAGAAAAACACTCATCATTCATTCAATTGAATCAAAGGTACAAACCAGAATGTCATATGCTCATTGGAGCCATTGCCAGTGGTACAGATAGGTAGCCAAGATTGGATTAAACTTGTGGGATGATTTGAGAAGAAAACCACGAGGTAAAAAAAGATTGCTTTATTGAATTGAATCAATGAATTACAAGCTCCATATAGAGGAGCTCGTTGACTAAGCCCGGGATTCATCAGACAAAGTCTGATACTGCAATCCTACACTTAAACACTGACTTCGACTTGCGAGTTGCGACTCCGAGTCACTGAGTCGGGACTCTAATTCTAATAGTCTGCCCACATGAAGTAGGGGCACATTGGTTGCAGGGCAGGCGTCAGATTGCCACACCCATAGAACCACCGACCCTGCATTGGCCCTGGCATCATCATCACGCCTCTTCTAGCCGCCACACCACAGTAGCAGCAGCTCGCCGCCATGGAAACAGCACACGGATGTACTGGAGGCTGAGGAGGCTGAAACTGCTGCTGCTGCTGTGGCGCCGGCGGTGGTGGTGGTGGTGCCAATGAGCCTGTAATGGCCAGGTGGACACCCCGTTGCATCAGCTTCACAAGAAGCCTTGCCGTATTGAGCGCATCGTCGAGCCCACAGTGCAGTTGTCCCTCCCATTCCAGCCCCGCCGCCTGCACCGCCTCCTGCAGAGTTGTCCGTCCACTGCCTCCAAACGCCGCCTGGAAGGGGACCCTCAGATTGATCCAGCAATCGAAGTAGGAGGGCTTGATGACACCCTTGAACCGGCACTCAGACTCGAGCATAGTGCGACAGTCCCAATCCCCCCATGTCACGACGGCAAATCTTCCCCCTTTCTTGGCCAGCGTCGCCGTCCGCTCCAGCCAGGCGTCGTGCAGCCGCAGCACCTCGGCCAGATCCAGTCCGCCGTCGACGTCCTCCTGCCGGATCCCCGTGAGGTCCCTGCAAAATTCGGTCAGCAAAGGGTGGTACTGCGGACGGACGTACCTGCGGAACACCGAAGCGAAGCTGCCTGTAGCGCCGTCGACGAGGACGGCCGGAAATTCGATGATCTCCTGAGGGTAGATCCGCACGCCCTTGTCGCAGGTGGCCTCAAAGTCCACAACGACAAAGCAGTCGAACTCCTGCACGGACGGCGCTGCGACCCCGCCGCCGAACGTCGCGGGGAACGGAACCCCGAAGGAAGACATCCCGGAGGAAAGATGGAATCTCGATTGGGAACCAGAGGAGCAAAGATCGAGTGGCAATTAGGGATCGAGTAACAGATCTCGCGAGAGGAATCGCAAGATCGGTTCGCGCAAAAGAGGAGTTGTAACCGGAGTAAGATCTGTTCTTAGCTTAAAACATACGCGCTCATTATTTGGTACCGTATTCGGTTTCCGATACCGGTACATATTTGAATTAGTATTAAAGGTCGGTGGTGGTGTGTCATCTCTTTTTTTTTTTTTTTTTTTTTGCGAAAGTGTGTCAACTCTTGACCAACTTGGTAATCCGATATTCGGGGATAGTATCATCTTATCGGATCATAGCCTTTCGAGTACGAATTCGATAATGAAGACGTCTCATAGCCATTGGATTTTATATTGATCCAATTAATACCTATTGAATTTTATGATGTACTAATTAATCCGAAAATTCTTCTCGATGTTCCCTCTATATTAAAAAAGACTAGCAAAATGTCCATGCAATTGTAAAGGGATAAAAAATCTACAACATAAAAGTTCACTTAAATCATCAAATAAAATCAGTCACAATTGTTGAATGAACGCTTACGATTACTCCCTCCAATCAAAAAATATAAGACATTTTAGTCTTTTCTGAGTTGCCTCGTGTTTACTTCTTTTAATGTGTAGATTCATAGCAAAATGAATAAACCAATACACTTTTTAGTGTATAAATACATATGTTTCAGAAAAAAACTAAACCACCTTTTATATATATTTTAAAATGAAGGGAGTAGAAAAAAACTTAAGAAACCACCAACCCTTGTCTAAGAGCATCTCCACTCGTTGGACGAACCCAGGCCAAAATTCGGACAAAACTTTGGACGAGAAAGTTTTTTCGCACGCCGAAGCTTCACTCGCATTCCAGCCCGAGTTTCTGGGTCGCCCGTTTCCGCTTAAATTCTGCTCAAGTTCGTCCAGATTTCGGCATAGTTCGGCATACAATGAATACGAACAATTTACGGCCAAAGTTCGACGAAATTTTAAATATAGTTTGGCGTAAATGTAAACATAGTTCGGCCTGCAGTGAAAGTACAACATATTTCGGTCAAGTTTGGCCAGTTCATGCTCGGCATCTACGACGAGGTACCCCTACGTATCCATAGGTGCTCAACAAGATCATCCTATAGCTGTTGATGCATCGCCGAATCTCGGATCTCCTGACGCATGGCGATGAATACAACCCAGGTTGAAGGCACCTGATGACCAGGCTCGGCAAGAGGACCCTTTCTATAGTATGGCTCTTCCTCCTCGAGCAAACTCACTGGATCCTTCCTCTCATCTTCGATGATCATGTTGTGCAAAATCACACAACAGTTCATCACTTCCCACATATGATCTTTTGACCAGGTCATAGCAGGGAACCGGACAACTGCAAACCTCTGCTGGAGCACACCAAATGCCCGCTCCACGTCCTTCCTGCAAGCTTCTTGTTCCTTGGCAAAGTGAGAATGCTTGGGGGCATTGGGTTTGAGATAGTTTTCACAAATGTTGGCCATCTTGAATAGATGTCATCTGCTAGATAGTATCCCTTGTTGTAGTGGTGTCCGCTGATCTCAAATTTCACAGGGGGAGCATGACCCTCAACAAGCCTGGAAAAGACAGTTGCAGAGTTGAGGACGTTGATGTCGTTGTTCGATCCTGCCATTGCCAAAGAAGGAGCGCCAGATCCAAAGATCATGTGTAGCAACTGCCTCAAGTATCACAGTGCAACCTCCTTTATGGCCTTTGTACACTCCTTGTCATGCAAATAGACAGTTCTTCCACTCCCAATACATGCAATCTATGCTTCCAAGCATACCCAGAAATCCTCTACTTTCATTGACTGTGAGGATCCGGGCAGTGTCTTCAGCAGTGGGTGATCTCAAGTACTGTTCCCCGAACACTGCAATCACTGCCCTGCACAACCTGCACAAGCAATCAATGGCGATGGACTCAGCGATGCGGAGATAGTCATCGGCACTGTCAGCCGGCGCTCCATATGCAAGCAACCTCATCGCCACGGTGCACTTCTGAAGTGAGGAAAACCCAACCAAGCCGGTGCAGTCCTTCTTGCAAAGGAAATAGGGGTCGAACTCCCGGATGACATGCACGATCTTGAGGAAGAGCTTCCGGCTCATCCTGCAACTGTGGCGAAACACGTCCTCTCCATGGAGTGGCTGGTCGGCGAAGTAGTCGGCGTACAACATGCAGTAGCCCTCTATCATTTGTCTCGCCTTGCACTTCCGGCGACCTGGCGCCGAACCACCACGCTTCGGCTTCGCCATCTGCATGTACAACTGGGCGAGCGATGCGAGGATCTCCAAGTGCTCTTCACCTTCGGCGATCTCAGTGCTCTCCTCCTCCAGCAGTACGACAAGCATCCCCTCATCGTCGGAGTCCATGGCGAGTATCTTGTCATCGTTGGAGTCCATGGCCGAATCCGGCCAAATGCCGAACACTTGGCGGGCGTGGTGGTGGGAGCACGCAGCGAAGCAGAGCTGCGGTAAAGTTCGGCGGGCGAAAGCGGCGGTGGAACGGGCGTCGAGGTGGGCGGCAACTACGGCGAGCATATCTAGAGGCGTGGGCATGTCTCGGCGTGGAGGAGCTCCGCCGACGAAGTCATGGCAACAGAGGCGTTGAGAGCTTTTCGCCGCAGTCTGGGCGAGTGGAGTGAGTGGGAATGGGACCGTCTCGCCGACAGAGCTGGCCCACGCCCGTTTTCGCGGCGTCCGGCGTCCCTAGGGCGTACCCGGGAACCTAGGTTGGGCCTGGGAAGGCCGGACCAAAAATCGTCCAAATCCGGACGAAAACAGGTCCCTAGATACGCGACTGAGCCGATTTTCGATGTCCGAACCTAATTTCAACGTCCGGATTGGCGTCCTAGATAGACGAGTGGAGATGCTCTAACATGCCGACTACCTCCATCACTATCTTGTATTGACCGTCTCGACATGGCGACCTACCGAGGTCGCCATGACGCCCACCCTTGGATCTAAGGACTAACCATCCAGCCGCTGTAACTTCTATTTTCATTTATCTACTTGACATACAATTGGTGTGTCTAGAAAAAATAAAGAGAATTTCAAATTTTGTGGTTATCCTATTTAGAAATGATATTCTATTTGAAAATACTTGATGCAAAATGAAGACAATCATGTACACATGTATTTGGTTTGCTCTATTAGAGCATCTCTAGCGAACACTGAAAAAATACGAACCGGAAAACGCGTTTCAGACCGCGTTTGAGCTAGTTTTTGCTCGAACAACACGATGGCCAGAACATAAACCACAAATTCGAACCGTAAACACGAGATTTTTTGAATATCCGTGGAAGATTTCAAAACGCGAGCATAGTACATACATAGTACTGACACGATCATATGTACAAAACGCGAATTTAACCTAAATACTACGAGAGATCTGCCATCTCCGCTGCTAAACCCTAGCATGTAGACAAAATCGGGCTCACCGGAGCCTAGGGAGCAGCGGTGACGCTTCCGACGGCGGCGGCGGGCTTCACTCCTGGCCAGAGAAGTCAAAGTCCAACACCCCGGAGCTGCTGTCGGAGACGAGGTCGATGACCTCCACCTTGTGGCATCCCGCAAAACCACTACTAGAAAATCGCGTTGATTTTGTGCATTGCATCGTCATCATCATGCATTGTTTGCATAAAACTATTTTCGCAACGCCCGATTTGTTTTCCAAACGCCTCATCTTAATTCAAACGCAAGCCCGGTTCTCCGGATTAATTATTTTGGCCGCTATCGGTTTGCACACGGCCCGTTTAAATCAAATAAAAAGTTCATTTGTTTTTAGCGGGGGCAGTCGAACGGGCCGAATCGACCCGAACGACCACCCCCATTTCTAAATCGGTCCGCCCCAACAATTCCTAAAACTACCAACTAACCTACCCACACACCCCTCCACCTCACCCCAGCCACTCGCGGCTCGCCACCTCACCTCTCCACTCTCCCTCACCCAATCCCCACCTGCCACCTAATCCTGCCCTCTCCTCTCAGCCCTGCCCCTCACCCACCACACACTCAAACACACACACACACACACACTGCCACGCACGTCCCACTCAGCCACCCTCCCTGCCCCTGGGTCCCACCACACCTGCCACCCACTCCCACACAGCGCAGTGCCCACCCGCCTGCGGGCCCGCACCTGACACCACCACGCACGCCTCCCAACCCCCGTCCTCTGCCTCCCTCTTCCTCCCGCAGGAGCCTCTCCCTCTCTCCCCCGCCTCCTTCTTCCCCGCCTCCGGCCAGGCGGGCTCGCCCGGCCATGACACCACCGCCTCCGCCGCCAAACCCGTCGCCCGGCAGCCCTGCTCACCGCTCCCTCGCCTCTCCCTCCACCGCCTCCTTCCACCGGCTCGCCCCGCTTCCCTCCACCCGACGCGAGCGGCCCGCGCCCCCTGCCTTCTTCTCCCTCACCGGCGACCGCCTCCGCCTCCTCTCCCCACCTCGCCGCTCCACCCGCCTTCAAGCACCTCTCCATCGCTCTCCGCCCCGGCGCCCCTCTCCGTCGGCCCCCTCTCCTCCTCCGGCGGCCGCCTTGCCTCGCCGCACTCGCTAGCCTCCTCGCGTCCAGCCCGCGGCCGCCTCGCTCCTGGCCCGCCTCAGACCTTGCCTCCGGCCGCTAAGCCGCTCCGCCTCGCCGTCCAACCTCGCCGACCGCGCCCCCCTCTCAGCGTCGCGCCTCCGCCCGGCGTCGCCGGGCGCCTGACGCCTCCTCCGCCACTGTCTGCGCCCAGGCGCCTCACGCCCGGCGCTCCGCCGCCCGCCTCCCGGCCGCCATGCGCGCCCGCCAGCCTCGCTGCCTCGGTGCGTCAGGCTCGCCCGAGCCCGCCTCTGCGCCGCCCAAGGCCTCCGACGCCGCCGTGAAGCCATCTCCGCCGCGCCGTGGCCCGTCTCGCCCCTGTCTCGTCGGCCCGGCGACCTCTTCCCGGCCCTTCCGGCGCCCTCCACCAGCCAAGCTCGACATCGCCGGCCCAGGCACCGCCGCTCTTGTGCCGTCCTGTCCGCTCTGCGAGGCCCGGCGCGTCCTCCTGCAATCAGCGAGTGCTTGTGAAGGCTCGTGTGACCAAGTTCGGCATGTCTAAGTGAAGTGCAGGTGTTGCCGTATGAGTGTTCTACCCAAAACCCTTCGCCTTTCGATGTGTTGTATCGTCAAGAGCGTCATGCGTGATACCAAGCCCTTCAATAACCATCAAGACAGTGGCGCGTCGAGATCCCCCTCGAAACACCAAGTTCTCCTTTCCGGCGTCGGACCCAGAGAACCCCCGGACGACGAGCTCTTTTACCTGGACCCGAAGACAGTTGTGCGACAGGCACTTCCCCGAGGATGCGAAGTCGAGAACCCGACGCCAAGATCGCCCCAAAGGTCGAACCCCCGTGGACCGACATGCTCTTCTTCACGGATATGACAAGCACTCCGCCCGGACACCAAGTTCTTCACCCCGAAGCCAAGACCGACCCGACTTGGGGACCCAACAAGACCTTCGCGATGACGAGAACGGCACCGACCCGGAAGAAGCCGATGCGCCCCGACACCGACCCAAGTTCTGCTCCCCGGACATTGAGACCCCGATGCGACAAGATCTGCCCCGCTACCGAGAACGACCCCGGAGTCCGAGAACGCTTCCGTCGAACCTCGTCGACCCCGTCGAACCCTGGAACCTGAGACCGACCCCAAACCCCGTCGAACCCTAACCAAGATCGTCGAGAACCCTAAAGTGTGAACCCCTTCCCGAAACCCTATTTTATAACATAACAACAAATTGTTGCATATTTAATTGTCATCTCGCATGCATATCTGTGGTTAGGGGGCCTTATGCCGATTCACCTCGTAATTAAATATGGGGCCCATATGCGGGCAAATCTAGCCTTATATTGGCCTCATTTAAATTGGTGTAGCGAACCGGTACTATCTATTTGCCATGTTAAAACAACATTTGAATTGCGGGGTAGCTAAACAACTCGAACCATCTAACTAATTGTCGGGACCCCGGTTCCGCTTAATATGACCTGGTAGCATCGCACCTTGCCATGCCATGCATCATACATGCATCATGCCGATCTTCTGCCGTTGTATTAAATATTGCATCCGGTGTTTATTCTAGTGTTTTGCTTCTTCGCGGATAAGGCCGTTGAGTTGATGTGAGCTTCGCCCCGATCTTCGGTTGAACCCTTCGACAATGTTTTCAGGCGAGCATCTCCCCCTTTCTTCCTATCTTACTTTTCTAGTATTTATTCCCTCCTGTTGATCTTTGCTATCTGTGTTGCGATGCTCTAGTTTCGTACCCGTGATATCCCTTGCAGCCATATATAGCCCGGACACATCCTATTACATTGTTTGGTAGATAGTTGGACCCGCGTGTCGTAGTCGCTTGCTCAAGTGTTTTGCTTGTCGTCAAGTACCACCATTGTTGGAGGTTTGCCGCATGTTGATGTTGGAGATGATCATGGCTTTACTTATTTTTCACTTTAACTCCTGTTTAACAACTAAAATTGAATTAAGCAGAGGCATCGGTGGGTGATAGGTAATGTTGGTTTTCCGAACGCCCACTTGTGTCCGTGGGACCGAGTTCTTGACACTGTTAGAGATCGAGCGCTAACCACAGGTGGGGAGATATGGGCCCCCCATCGATTATTACCTGATTTCAAAGTATTGTACTAGGGGCCACAACTAATTTGAGGTGTTTTTACTATCCTGTACCTATGCCATGCTACTGCTTTATTTACGATTGTGTGAGCACGCATTGTCTTTTAGGAAGCGGAATGTTTCATGATATCGGCAGGTCCCGATTGGGGACTGCTGTCGTTCTGACCATTGTCGCAAACCCTAAGTCCGTCTCGAGACCGGCCGACCGTTCTTGGTGTACTTAGTGGGGTGGCCCCGCACTTGCTTTGGGTGCAGGAACGTCGTGACTTAGGCCCGCCGACATACCGATGGGTGTATGTTAACCGATCGGCAAAAGGGTCAAGTGCTGTGGATACTTTGGTGCACCCTGCGGTTAAATCTTTTCGAGAAGCCGTGTCCGGTTATGGACGACTTGGAGCAGTGCTTGATCATAGACAACTATAACTAAAGTTCTTGTTATAAATTGACTTGTATCCGATATGATTAGTAATCGCTTCACTACAACGGAATGGCTAAACAAAAGTACCAACAAGCTGCTGGGTTTTGGGGTTGTCTCATGCTAATTGAATCGACTAGTAAGTGATGCCACTATAACGGAATGATTAACTAAAAGTGCCCACTGCTTACTTTATCGGGATGAATATCTAAACGACTAGTAAGGTGCCACAACTATAAGGATTAAGTAAAACTGCCAACTGTGTGAGTTCCTCGGTTGACTTCCTCGTTGGTTTCGAGGGGGAAACACCAGGATGGGGTTTGTTTGATGATAGTATCAGGTTGGATCCGAATAGGTCTTTCTCACCTCTTTGTGACAGCCTTGTATCGAGTCTCTATAGGTTGTTTAGTGCATCTTTGCCGCTCGATCCACCATACCTTTGTTGTAGGCGAGGGCCTTGAATTCTAGTCTCGCCGTGTCTTGGCCTCGATCTTGACGCTCCTCTTTTCCTTTTTCCCTTTGTCGGCACCCCTTTTGTTTAAGCAGGTTTTGAGATCGACGCCGTTAGCAGGGTTACCCTTCCGGTTTGGCCTGGGCAGGGTTATGGACGCCATTGGTTATTCTTCAGGGCTCTTAGCCCCATTTGCATCTTGTCCGTAGCTGGACGCTCTATCGTTCTCAAGGTGATTTGGATCTTTGTATATTATATTTGTATTCTTGACTCATTGAGTCGCTGTTGTATATATATCTGTTCTGTGGGTCCCATCGAGGGCTGTTGTGTAATGTTATTACTTTGCTTTCCACCCGCACGAAAGTGCCTGGTGGGCACCTTCGAATCGTTTCTATGCGGGTTTGGCGAGTTTTGCTAAAACTTGCATAGGGCCGATTCTGAGGGTGTTACAGAGTGGTATCAGAGCTCAGCAGTTGCGATACCCCACAAGTCCAGCCTGTAGGATAACCTAGCTAACGGCCGAAGTAGAGTGTCAAAACTATTTTTGCAAAATCGGTTGGATAGTTCTGATTAGGTCTGATTTTACTCCTTACCCCTCTGCTCTTCTCCTCTTATCCCGACGTGTTTTGAATCCGCTCTCGTCCCTTTCTTCGAGTCCAGGAATTCTCGTGGTTGGGTTCCGTCGTACCTTCAGGGTTTCGCTTCCTTCTTTGATAACGGTGTTCTACCGTCCGGTGTTCAAGCTGCCTGATGAATCCGTCTGCTGTGGTACCATTCTTTGTTCCTTGTTTGTGCCTTCCGGTGTTTTCCGACGCGACGACATCATCTACGCCAGATCCGATGCAGAGTCTGCATCACTCCTTTGATCCGAACCTCGCTTGTCGGGATCTTCAGTCTGATCCTGAGGGTTGGTTGCATAATCTGTCTATTCGTGTACATAGTAATGCTTTGAGTGCGGGATGGAGTCGCGACCATACCACTACTCTTATCATTTGCTTTGTACATTGGATGGTAGATCGATGCAACTCTACTCCTTCCATGGAAGTTAGAGGTGGCCTTACCTTTAACTTCGTCCGTTGTTTATCCGGAGTGTTCTCTTGACGAACGGTATCAACGACCTCTTGTTAGTGGTGTCGCGAGGATCTACACGAAGCGAGAAGACGCAGATCGCTGACCTTCTTTCCGGTACCATGAGGCGGATCTCGAGGGCGAGATCCCTTGTTAGTGGTGTCGAATTGTGGCATCCCGCAAAACCACTACTAGAAAATCGCGTTGATTTTGTGCATTGCATCGTCATCATCATGCATTGTTTGCATAAAACTATTTTCGCAACGCCCGATTTGTTTTCCAAACGCCTCATCTTAATTCAAAGCCGGTTCTCCGGATTAATTATTTTGGCGCTATCGGTTTGCACACGCCCGCTTAAATCAAATAAAAGTTCATTTGTTTTTAGCGGGGGCGAGCAACGGCGAATCGACGACCACCCCATTTCTAAATCGGTCGCCCAACAATTCCTAAAACTACCAACTAACCTACCCACACCCTCCACCTCACTCCCACCACTGCGGCTCGCCACCTCACCTCTCCTCACCCAATCCCCACCGCCACCTAATCCTGCCCGCCTCTCCTCTCACCCACCCTCACCCACCACACACACACACACACGCACTGCCACGCACGTCCCACTCAGCCACCCTCCCTGCCCCTGGGTCCCACCACACCTGCCACCCACTCCCACACAGCGCAGTGCCCACCCGCCTGCGGGCCCGCACCTGACCCCACCACGCACGCCTCCCAACCCCCGTCCTCTGCCTCCCTCTTCCTCCCGCAGGAGCCTCTCCCTCTCTCCCCCGCCTCCTTCTTCCCGCCTCCAAAGGCCTCGCCGGCCGCAGCCAAGACGCCTCCCGCTCGCCAAAACCCGTCGCCCGGCAGCCTCGCCCCACCGCTGCTCCGCCCGCTCCTCGCCTCTCCCTCCGCCTCCTTCCACCGCTCGCCCGCTTCCCACCAGACGCGAGTGCCTTCTTCTTCTCCCTCACCGGCGACCGCCTCCGCCTCCTCTCCCCACCTCGCCGCTCCACCCGCCCTTCTGCGCCACCGCACCTCTCCATCGCTCTCCGCCCCGGCGCCCCTCTCCGTCGGCCCCCTCTCCTCCTCCGTGAGCCCGCGCCGCCCATTCCCCAGCTAGCCTCCGCCTCCCAGCGTCAAGCCAGCTGCCGCCTCGCTCCCTGCGCCACCGCCTCAGCCTCGGCCTGGCCGCTTCCGTCCGCTCCGCCCGTCCAACCTCGCCCGAGCCGCGCCCCTCTCAAGGCGCCCCGCCGTCGCCGGGCGCCCGTGACCTCCTCCCGCCACCGTCACGCCGCCCAGGCGCCTCATGCCCGCGCCCGCCAGAGCCTCGCCCGCCTCCAGACCGCGGCCGCGCCGTGGCCTCGCCTCAGTAGCGTTTCGCCACTTGCCCCGCCTGCTTGCCCGCAAGGCCTCCGCACGCTGCCAAGGGCTTCCGCCTCCGTCCGGCGCCACCGTGGCCCGTCTGCGCCCCTGTCCTCGTCGGCCCCGACGACCTCTTCCCGCCCTTCCGGCGCCTCCACCAGCCAAGCTCGACGCTCGCCCAGCACCGCCGCTCTTGTGCCGTCATCGCTCTGCGAGGCTTGCGCTCCTGCAATCAGCGAGTGCTTGTGAAGGCTCGTGTGACCAAGTTCGGCATGTCTAAGTGAAGTGCAGGTGTTGCCGTATGAGTGTTCTACCCAAAACCCTTCGCCTTTCGATGTGTTGTATCGTCAAGAGCGTCATGCGTGATACCAAGCCCTTCAATAACCATCAAGACAGTGGCGCGTCGAGATCCCCCTCGAAACACCAAGTTCTCCTTTCCGGCATCGGACCCAGAGAACCCCCGGACGACGAGCTCTTTTACCTGGACCCGAAGACAGTTGTGCGACAGGCACTTCCCCGAGGATGCGAAGTCGAGAACCCGACGCCAAGATCGCCCCGAAGGTCGAACCCCCGTGGACCGACATGCTCTTCTTCACGGATATGACAAGCACTCCGCCCGGACACCAAGTTCTTCACCCCGAAGCCAAGACCGACCCGACTTGGGGACCCGACAAGACCTTCGCGATGACGAGAACGACACCGACCCGGAAGAAGCCGATGCGCCCCGACACCGACCCAAGTTCTGCTCCCCGGACATCGAGACCCCGATGCGACAAGATCTGCCCCGCTACCGAGAACGACCCCGGGGTCCGAGAACGCTTCCGTCGAACCTCGTCGACCCCGTCGAACCCTGGACCCTGAGACCGACCCCAAACCCCGTCGAACCCTAACCAAGATCGTCGAGAACCCTAAAGTGTGAACCCCTTCCCGAAACCCTATTTTATAACATAACAACAAATTGTTGCATATTTAATTGTCATCTCGCATGCATATCTGTGGTTAGGGGGCCTTATGCCGATTCACCTCATAATTAAATATGGGGCCCATATGCGGGCAAATCTAGCCTTATATTGGCCTCATTTAAATTGGTGTAGCGAACCGGTACTATCTATTTGCCATGTTAAAACAACATTTGAATTGCGGGGTAGCTAAACAACTCGAACCATCTAACTAATTGTCGGGACCCCGGTTCCGCTTAATATGACCTGGTAGCATCGCACCTTGCCATGCCATGCATCATACATGCATCATGCCGATCTTCTGCCGTTGTATTAAATATTGCATCCGGTGTTTATTCTAGTGTTTTGCTTCTTCGCGGATAAGGCCGTTGAGTTGATGTGAGCTTCGCCCCGATCTTCGGTTGAACCCTTCGACAATGTTTTCAGGCGAGCATCTCCCCCTTTCTTCCTATCTTACTTTTCTAGTATTTATTCCCTCCTGTTGATCTTTGCTATCTGTGTTGCGATGCTCTAGTTTCGTACCCGTGATATCCCTTGCAGCCATATATAGCCCTGGACACATCCTATTACCTGTTGTTTGGTAGATAGTTGGACCCGCGTGTCGTAGTCGCTTGCTCAAGTGTTTTGCTTGTCGTCAAGTACCACCATTGTTGGAGGTTTGCCGCATGTTGATGTTGGAGATGATCATGGCTTTACTTATTGTTCACTTTAACTCCTGTTTAACAACTAAAATTGAATTAAGCAGAGGCATCGGTGGGTGATAGGTAATGTTGGTTTTCCGAACGCCCACTTGTGTCCCGTAGGACCCGAGTTCTTGACACCTGTTCCGAGATCGAGCGCGCTAACCACAGGTGGGGAGATATGGGCCCCCCATCGATTATTACCTGATTTCAAAGTATTGTACTGGGGGCCACAACTAGTTTGAGGTGTTTTTACTATCCTGTACCTATGCCATGCTACTGCTTTATTTACGATTGTGTGAGGAGCACGCTGTACTGTTTAGGAAGCGGAATGTTTTCGCGGTATCGACAGTCCCCGATTGGGGACCTGCTGTCGTTTACAGCCATTGTCGCAAACCCTAAGTCCGTCTCGGAGACCCAACCGTTGCTATGGTGTACTTAGTGGGTGGCCCCGTGCTGCTTTGGGTGCAGGGCGTGTGACTTAGGCCCCGCCGACATACCGATGGGTGTATGTTAACCGATCGGCAAAAGGGTCAAGTGCTGTGGATACTTTGGTGCACCCCTGCAGGGTTAAATCTTTTCGAGAAGCCGTGTCCGCGGTTATGGACGACTTGGATCACAGTGCTTGATCATAGACAACTATAACTAAAGTTTACTGTTATAAATTGACTTGTATCCGATATGATTAGTAATCAGCTTCACTACAACGGAATGGCTAAACAAAAGTACCAACAACTGCTGGGTTTTTGGGGTTGTCTCATGCTAATTGAATCTGACTAGTAAGTGATGCCACTATAACGGAATGATTAACTAAAAGTGCCCACTGCTTACTTTATCAGGATGAATATCTAAACCTGACTAGTAAGGTGCCACAACTATAACTGATTAAGTAAAACTGCCAACTGTGTGAGTTCCTCGGTTGACTTCCTCGTTGGTTTCGAGGGGGAAACGCCAGGATGGGGTTTGTTTGATGATAGTATCAGGTTGGATCCGAATAGGTCTTTCTCACCCCTCTCTGATAGCCGCCAGCTGTATCGAGTCTCTATAGGTTGTTTAGTGCATGCTGCCGCTGCCGCTCAGTCCACCATACCTTTGTAGGCGAGGACCGCCGAATTCTAGTCTCGCCGTGTACTGGCCTCAGTACTGACGCTCCTCTTTTTCCTTTGCCCTTTGTCGGCACCCCTTTTGTTTAAGCAGGTTTTGAGATCGACGCCGTTAGCAGGGTTACCCTTCCGGTTTGGCCTGGGCAGGGTTATGGACGCCATTGGTTATTCTTCAGGGCTCTTAGCCCCATTTGCATCTTGTCCGTAGCTGGACGCTCTATCGTTCTCAAGGTGATTTGGATCTTTGTATATTATATTTGTATTCTTGACTCATTGAGTCGCTGTTGTATATATATCTGTTCTGTGGGTCCCATCGAGGGCTGTTGTGTAATGTTATTACTTTGCTTTCCACCCGCACGAAAGTGCCTGGTGGGCACCTTCGAATCGTTTCTATGCGGGTTTGGCGAGTTTCGCTAAAACTTGCATAGGGCCGATTCTGAGGGTGTTACACACCTCCTTCCCGCGGGAATCGCGGTCGACGACGAGCCCCTGTTCGAGGAGGATGTCGTTGATGAGCTCGTCACGTTGAGCTCGACGGGCCTCCGCCTCCGCCTCCGCCTCGACGATGCTCCTCCTCCTCCGCGGGCGTCAGGCGACGGAAACGTGGCGTCAAAGCTCCCCATCGGCCCATCGCGGCGTGAATCGAGCGGATCTGCTACTGCCGACGAGAAATTGCTCGCTGGTGCTCGACGATTTGAGCGATGGTGCGCGGCGGAGGCGTCGAGGGGACGGTGGCGGAGAAATGGATCGAGAACTGGGAATCGAGCTCGGAACCGGGGATTTATGGATCGAGGGGGTCGATTCCCAGGGCCCGAAATAAATTTCTGGGTCGGGCCATATTTACTGTGTCTGTTCGGACCAGATTTCGTGACCCGACCCAAAAACCGCCAGAATTTTATGAGTCCAGTGTTTTTTAGAACCCGTAAAAATGAGAAGAAGCAAGTCCCACGTGTCACTCAAATGTGTGTGGGTAAATGCAAAAGAGACTTCAGTGCTCACATACCCCACATGTATGGTAAATAAAAAAAAAGGATAAGATGTTGGTCTTCGAGTGAGACGTGGTTCGCGGTCTCCATGGAGCCTGATTTTTGAAGCTTATAAAATTCAAATATGATTTTTTAAAAAATAATACGAAAAAGATACATTGATGCAGCCACATATGGGTTCTAGCATTGTGTAAAATTTCAGCTCAGAAGACATACTCCCTCCGTCACAAATACATGTCATAAATTTGTCAAAATTTAGATAAATATAGATATTATTTAGTATATATAGATTCATCTAAATTTTAAAAATCCTAAGATGTTTATTTTGAGACGAAGGGAGTAGTATCTTAGGCTCGGAAAAAATAATAAACTGACCTTTTATCGTCATGAACAGTGTCAAACATTATACTAATGTGATGATTTTATCATTTTATGCGATTTTATCCTTTTTGCTAAGCCAAAATATGTAGTATTTCGAGCTAAAATCTACAGACTTTCAGATTTCATATTTTCGTGATTAGCTACATACACCAGATTTTGAGAAAATAAAAAAAAGATCATTGCTACCCGGCGGCGTCGCATGGTAGCAAGCTAGAGCGAGCGAGGCAGCTAGCAGTGCATGCATAGACCAAAATTAATCATTGTTCTCTCTTGCATGCACCTGGAAAATCCGTGTTTTGACCGTCATCGAAAGATTTCTTAAAGTTTGAATTTTAAAAAGTTTCAACTCTCAAACAGTTTGCTAGATTGATGATCCGTTTTCACTATTGGCTTTCTCGCGTCGTCGAGATCTTCAAAACTAAATCTCATATTACTATGTTTTAAGAATATTTTTTCCATATGCAATTACCTGATTGTAGCCACATAATTGCCAGATTATGCACTACTTAATTATTGCATTGAAAATATAATGCACGTCCACTCCAGATTATGTACAACTTAGCCATTCTCTGGACTTTAGTTTCCAGATTATCACCAAGTTCTTTTAAAGTCTAGTTGGGAGATTAACCACTTCTCTGGATTGTAGTAAAAATAACACATCTAGTTGGGAGATACATAATTACCAGATTAATTGTACTTAAATACCAGATTAATTATACTTAAATGCCAGATTATCACCAAGTTCAAATGTTACTTCTAAATTGCCATACTCCTTTGATGCGATGATAAACTGAGATTTTGTCGTCCTAAACAGTGTCAAACATTACACTAATGTGATAATTTCATCATTTTGTGCGATTTTTTTTTTGCTGAGCCAAAATATGTACTAGTATTTCAAGCTAAAATCTACACACTTTCAGATTTCGTATGTTCGTGATTAGCTACATACACCAGATTTTGAGAAAAGAAAAACAACCGGGCACAACCGAGAGCCCGGGAGCCATCCCGCTTATTAGGTTGGTCTTCTTCAAGGCACACATATCGGTGAAAAGGGGATCAATGCCCCGAATTCTCCATGCGCCTCGTTCTGAACCAAGGCGGTAATCGCAAATCATGTGCCACCCCCGTCGCTACGATGTGCCAAAAGGAGAGTTTACGATGCGCCATGAACTATGGTCGTATGATCAACACTGAATATTAATCAACTGGCCGCCTACGCCTAGCAATTGACCGGGCAAAGAAAACGACCTACAAGGCCCCGTCCAAGCGATCAGGCTAACAAAGGAAACAACAGATGCAATGTTGAGTATTATGGAGTTTTATGGGAGGACAAAACCGTCTAAAAAAGGAACCCGTAAGAAACACTTCGTACTTTATTATTAGGCATAGAAAAACAGACAATGTTGGGACTTTAATTTAGTCAGGTCCTAGATGATAAGAATAATAGAAATGTTGATTATATATGGGTCGATAAATTTAATGATTGGGTTGATGTTTGGGCCCCTATGGAGATTGGTTTAGCATGTAGAGCATATACTTGGGGAAATAACCAAGAGGAACCCATTATGTGCAAGCTTGATAGGATTTTCTGTTCTACTAGTTTTGAAAGGAATTTTCCTTTGGCCAATGCTAGAGCTTTGGCTAGAATAGGGAGTGATCACACCCCTATTGTGTGGGATTCTGGTGGACATATTATCTTGAAGCCTTTTAGGTTTAAATTTGAAAAATGGTGGTTAAGTAGACCTGACTTTAAATACATAGTTATTAAAGCATGGTATTTAGAGATTACTAGTACTGATCCCTTAGATGTGTGGCAGGGTAAAATTAGGTATTATAGAAAACTAGCCAAGGGCTGGAATATTAATATTGAAGCTGATATTAGGAAAAATAAAAGGCAACTCATGGAAGAGTATGATGTTTTGGGTATTAAATCTGAATTTGATGCTCCCAGAGGTGGAGAGAGACATATTAGATTGGATCTAGAGGGAGTTACATACTTATTGGGTGATGGAGGATATCAAAGATAGGCAAAGATCTAGAGATAGGAATATTTTAGAAGGTGACAGGAACACTGCTTACTTTCATGCTGTTGGAAATCAGAGGAGGAGGAAAAAACTAGTGTGCTTGATGGACCTGATGGCCTTGTTACTGAAATTAAGGATATGATTAAGGTAACTATAGATTACTATAAAAACCTTTTCTCCTAGGAACCTAGGCCTGATATTAAGCTAAGAAATGATTCCTTCTCTGGGGAGGAAATGGTTAGTGATGAGGAAAATCTAAATTTAGGGGCTGCCTTTTCTGAGGAAAAAATTAAAATAGCTGTTTTTGGTTCTTATGCAGAAGGAGCTCCTGGTCCTGATGGGATCTATTTTATCTTTTACCAGTCCTTCTGGGACATTATTGATACGTCATAAACGTGTCTATAATTTTTGATGTTCCATGCTTGTTTAGTATCAACTTTGCTATGCTTTGTCTACACTTTGAGGTATCTTTATACATTTTCTGGGACTAACCTATTAACAAGATACCGTCGTGCCAATTGCTTGTTTTCTGCTGTTTTTGGTTTTAGAAAAGCTAGTAAGGAAATATTCTTGGAATTAGACGGGACAAAAGCCAAAGTTAATATTTCACCGAGGAGAACACGGAGTCCAGAGGAGAGATGGAGGGGCGCCACAGGGTGGCCGCACCCCCTGCTGCCCACCTAGCCGTGCCAAGGTGGTGGGCCCCGCCGCCTCCCCCGCCTCTTCACCTATATAAGCCCCCCGATGCCAAAACCCTAAACACACGATCAGATCTCCACAAAACAGTTCGTAGCCGCCGCCACCATCGTCCCTAGATCAGGGGGATCTGAAGCTCTTCCCGACACCCTGCCGGAGGGGAGAGATCATCCCGGATGCCTTCTTCATCACCATGCCAGCCTCTGGTATGATGCGTGAGTAGTTCACCCTTGTACTATGAGTCCATACAGTATCTAGATGGTTGTTTCTCCTCCTTTTTGCTATCATGTTTAGATCTTATGAGCTCCGTCATGATCAATATCATATATTTGTAATCATACATGTTGTGTTTGCGAGGATCTGATGGATATTGAGATACTATGTCAGATTGATTATTGATTCTATCATGTCTTGTGATTATTGATTCTATCATGTCTGTGTTGTTTGTGATCTTGCATGCTCTCCGTTTCTAGTAGCTATCTTGGCCAAGTAGATGCTAGTGACTCCAAGAGGGAGTATTTATGCTCGATAGTGGGTTCATGCCTCTATTGAATCTGGGGAAGTGATAGGAATCTCTAAGGTTATAGATGTACTGTTGCTACTAGGGATAAAACAACAATCTTTTGTTTGTGGAACAATTGTATTGTTACTTTACACACATTGCTTAATGCAGTTATCCTTTGCTTACAACTTAATACTAGAGGGGGTTCGGGTGATAACATGAAGGTGGATTACTAGTCATAGATGAAGTTGGATGGCGATCTATGTATATTGTTGTAATGCCCAATCAAATCTCATAGGAATCATGAATGTCTAATATTGCATTGTTATGCCTTGCTCAGTCCTGTCAATTGCCCCACTTTAATTTCTTTACCCAGCATGTTATGATATTTATCTTAAGGAGAGCACCTCTAGTGAACTGTGGACCCCGATCCAATCTTATCATTGATACAACATCTAATGTTACTAATTACTTTCTGCAAGCAACCATTACCTTCCACACTATACGTTTAATCCTTTATTTTCAGCAAACTAGTGATATTGACAACCTCATTGTAAGTTGGGGCAAAGTCTTGAGTTTGTGTTGTGTAGGATTCAAGTTGCTAGCAACACCTTGGAGTTGTTTCCTTGCTCCTACTGGTTCGATAACCTTGGTTTCATAACTGAGGGAAAAATTTGACGTTGTGCTCATCATACCTTCCTCTTGGGGGTCTCCCAACGAAGCTCTACAACTGAGCCGCGTCAAGATATTTTCTAGCGCTGTTGCCTGGGAGTTAAGGACAACTTCACAAGGGGAGTCTTTCACAACCTTTCTCTTTACTTTGTTTTTGTTTTGCTTAGTTCCTTTTGCTTTATTTTCCTTGCGTATTTTTATCAAAATTACAAAAAAAAATAGTTTCATTTGGTTTGCTTTTTCTTATCAAAAACACAAAAAAATTTAGTTCCTACTCTAGTTTCTACTGCTGTTGGCTTGCTCCACTTTTGCAAAAATGAATTCTGCTGAGAACACCAAGTTGTGTGAATTCACTAGCACAAACAACAATGATTTCCTGAGTACACCTATTGCTCCACCAGCTCCTGATGCTACCTTTTATGAAATTAAGCCTGATTTGTTGAATCTTGTGATGAAAGAGCAATTTTCTGGTGCTAGTTCTAATGATGCTGCTGCCCACCTTAATAACTTTGTTGAACTTTGTGAGATGCAAAAATAAAAGGATGTAGATGGAGATATTATTAAGCTCAAATTGTTTCCTTTCTCCTTGAGAGGAAAAGCTAAAAAATGGTTGCTATCCTTGCCTAGAAATAGTATTGATTCTTGGATTAAATGCAAAGATGCTTTTATTGGAAAAATACTATCCTCCTGCTAAGATTATATCTATGAGAAGTGAGATAATGAAATTTAAACATCTTGATAATGAACATGTTGCTCAATCTTGGGAAAGAATGAAATCTTTGGTAAAGAATTGTCCCACTCATGGACTTACTGCTTGGATGATTATCCAAACTTTTTATGCAGGACTAAATTTCTCTTCAAGAAATCTGTTGGATTTTGCTGCTGGAGGTACCTTTATGACCATTACTTTGGGTGCTGCAACAAAGCTCCTTGATAATATGATGGTCAACTATTCTGAATGGCACACTGAGAGAGCTCCACATGGTAAGAAGGTAAATTCTGTTGAAGAAACCTCCTCTTTGAGTGATAAAATTGATGTTATCATGGCTATGCTTGTTAATGGAAAAGCTCATATTGATCCAAATAGTGTTCCTTTAGCTTCTTTGGTTGCTCAAGAAGATCAAGTTGATGTGAACTTCATTAGAAATAACAATTTCAACAACAATGCCTATAGGAATAATTTTGGTAATAATAATTATAGGCCGTATCCTCCCAATAATGGTAATACTTATGGAAATTCCTACAACAACAATAGAAGTGATCCCTCTGAACTTGAAGTCATGATTAAAGACTTTATTGATAAACAAACTACTTTCAACAAGACTATGGAGGAAAAGCTTTTGAATGTTGAGAAAAATATTTCATCTTTTTCTGAAGCACAATCTCTTTGATTAAGAAAATGGCTGCTAAACCTCAAACCTTGGAAAGTACCTTTACTGCTACTCATGCCATACAAGTTACTATTGATGAAAATGTTAGACTATTAGCTAAATTGCATGCTAAGTGGGAAAGAGAAGAAATTGCTAGAAACAATAGTATTTGTACTATTAACACCACCAATATTGATGCTAGTAAACCACAAGAAGTCCCCATTCCTCCTACAACAATGCCTAAACCCAATAAGTCCACTGCCTGTGATGCTAAGTTTGATTTTGATATTGATGGTTGCAATATTTCTGAAGTGATTATGTTCCTACAAAAACTTGCTAGAAGTCCTAATGCTCAGAACTTAACAGAAACTTGTTTGGATCTTTGCACCCCTTGATAGTACTCATAACAAAGTATCAAGGCCCACCTTGTGATCATCCAGAAACATTCAAATGCATAGTTAAAATGACAGTGTAAAATTGAATCTATATCATATGGGAAGATCCCACTTTTTCAAAAACCACTCAAACAAGCTCAACTTTCAAAACCCAAGAATCTACAGACTCACCAGCACATGCCTAGCACACCCACCAAAAATCTTTTCAGAATTCAAAACTTGAATTCATGCGGCCATTTCATCAAACACCTTGCAGATTCAAATCAACAAAATCACAAACACTATAGTGTGTAGTGATTCTGGCCTAACTTGTTCCCTCTCTGGGCACCACTAGCCTTAGTAGATCATCTAACAATCTAAACTAATCTCTAGCTCCACTGTAAGCTGGCCATTGTCATCAATGGTGAGCAGGCCGAGCCTCACCTTGCCACCCACATGTCGACAGCGAGCTAGGAGAAGCACCAAGCCTAGCCAACATGTCTGGGAGCAAGACAACACCGCACCGCCACTCCCTGTCCCAGCCGCGAGCGATGCCAGCCCCTGGACCACGCGCACAGACCTTGCCAACCTTCTCTGCAACCATGCCGAGAGCGCGCCCCGTGCGCCACGCTCGATAGACGCCCACAGACTGCACACCGCCCTCTCCGCATGCATACGTGATCACCACCGTCCTAGCAACCCCGCAGACACGCTCGTTCGCCGCCGCGCGGACCACGCACGATGTGCGCCATAAAAACTTCCGTCGGGCACGTGCAGAGCACCGCAGCGTTCCGACCGATCAGCACCGCCCCACGCCTCACCACCGCGTCGTTGAGCTTCACCAGGGAGCACAGCACCCCCCTATCGTCGCCCACGCCGATATCCCTCTGTGCCGTCGATCACGACGAGCTCAGCTTGCGCCCGTCGGTCCCCTCTCGCCACTATAAATAGAGACCACCCCCAGCCGAATTGAGCACACCATCTCACTCCCCTCTCCTCACTGATCGTTCCACCCCGTTCCCGGAGCAAGGCGAGCAGCGCATCGCCGGAATTTGGCCGGAGCCCACCGCTGCTGGAGAAGAAGGGAGCCAGCGATTGGAGCCCTCCCAGGAGAAGCCGCCGGTACCAGGAGGTTCGCCGTCATCGACTTTGTCGTTCGCCCGCCTCGCCGACCTTCGCATGAGCCCCGGTGAGCCTCCCACGACCCCCACCTGCCGCGTTAGGGTTCTGTCTCGCCGGCGCTGCCCGACGTGGACGATGAACCAGAGCCGTTGGATTAGAACTATATCCAACGCACCACGTTGCCCCGTACCGCTTTGCACCCCCCGTCTCACTGGCGCGTGGGGACAGCAACTTAACCACCCCGCGTAAGCGCTGTGCGTAGCAGGCCGGCCCATTTGCTCTTCCCGCGCAGTCCAGTCGTTTGAATTTGGTTTTTTTCCATTTTCATTCAAACACAGTTCTATACCTAATTTAAAAAATCAACCCAGGTCGATTCAGTGAACCAAATTGAATGAAACCAATTTTTTTAGAAAGATATTGAAATGCTTAATCCAAGCCCGTTGGATTCAAATCATTTGAATCTATAGATCAACCTTGGTAAAAATAACAAGGCAGAACCTTTTCTGCATTCAAACATTTTTCAAATTTAAACCATAATGGCTTTTGAGTTTATTCCAACTCTCAAAAATCACATTTGATCATACCTTTCAGAATATATAAAAATATATGGGTTTACTTACAAAAATAATGTTCAAGTAATAAAAGGATGCCACATAGGCATTTATAGTCACTTTATTTAATTGAAATAAAACGTTAAATCTTATTAAATTGTGACACCACTTTAAATCACATTCCCATGTACTGAAATGTGTGGTGATGACATGTGTCAATAGGATCCCATGTTTGGTTTGGAGAATATTAAATCTTAAGTAGTTTTTCAATGAGTAGAAATTACTTTTCTAAAAATAAAAGAAATTAAACCAAGCTTTAATCTTGTAATGTTAGTGATGATGCTAGATCATCTATAGGACCCTTTTGTGTGATGATTGAAAATAGTTAAGTATTGTTTGGTGATTATGTACCTCGTATTTATTTATAGACACTAGTACCGACCAAGGATACGAGGAGGAAGGAGGATACTACGAAGAAGAAGCCGAGGAGAACTTCAACCACTGCTCTGCACAAGGCAAGCTAACACTTGCAAGATACTCTACTTTAGCAAGCCAATACTTGCAAGCTAACACTTCTAATTATGAGAGTTAAATAACCTATGCAAGGCACTAAGCATGCTTGGTTAGATCCATTTGAGGATACCCAATCCTAGTTTTACTTGCAAGCTTTATACTTTATTTCTTTATCAAAGCTCTTACTTAGAGTTTACTGGAATAAATTGTAGATATTAGAAAGATAATTGAAGGTTGCATAAAGAGCATAAAACTTGGCCTAAGCTAGATAATCTTTATGTCATCCTAAGGCATGAGATTAAAATTAGTTAAATTCCACTAGTTTACCACTCCTCATTAGTACTTACCCCTACTTGTAGATGCTAGTGCTAAGCATAAAACTTGATCAACTTTAGATGGGAATACTTGGTGGAAAAATGGTTATGAAAAGCTTGGAATGATGGATCATTCTATTGAGATGTTTTGACATGTGTTTCCAAAACACCAGATGATTTTGGTGATGAAAATGTTGAGGCATGAGCCTTAGACCTTTATAAAACTGATGGTTGGCTGGATGCGATACCATTCCAATTTTACCGTACAACCACAATACCCGAAAACTGGGTAGGGCTTGACTGGAAACTTATATACCTTAGTATTAGTTCCCTCACGGCCAAGGTCTGAGCTGAGGATACCTTGTGAAGATTGTCCACTGCAAGACTCCAAGATGACAGTTGGTCATGGTTGGGAGGCCAAACTCACAGGAGAGGTGCTTATACTAGGGCGTGTAATTGAAAGGTTAGGATTGATTATCCGCATACTGAGTATGGTGAATTCAAGATTTTTTCCTGACGGATGTATCGAATGTTGTGGTGAAAGTGTACAATCTCTGCAGAGTGTCAAACTATTCGAATAGCCGCGTCCGCGGTTATGGACAGTTGGAGTGGCCATACTGTTCCCCCGTTAGATGTTTTCAAAATGACTTGTGAAATGAATTGAGATTTTGACTTGACCACAATAGAGTTGTGATATGAAATACAAGTTCCCACTTAGGTGTTATAAAACTTCAACCAGCATTCTTTGCTTCTGAACTTAGTAGAGGTAAATCTGGCTTTCTACAAAACAACCCTAGAGCTTAGTGTCCTATTACAAAGACCCCTTTCACTTGTTAGTCTTAGTTTGCGAGTACTTAAAGAGTACTCATGGCTTGTCCCTGGCTATTCCCGTGGCCAGACTATGAAGAGGAGTACCAGGAGGATGGACCCCAGGAAGGTTACGACAACTAGGATCATCTCCCATCGTCAGCATTGCCTGTGACCCCAAAGATGGAGCTTCACCTACGCTACCGTTATTATTACGTATTTCCGCTGCTTGAGTTGTATTAAGAACTGGATCATGAGATCCTTATTTGTGCAAGACCTTATGTATGGTTTGTAATGGATGATGCACTATGGTATCCAATTCTTTTATGCCTCGCAAAAATGGTAATCCTGGGATTGCGATGTATGGCATAACAGGCATCTGGGATTAAAAATCCGGGTGTTGACACCTCCCCCTCTATTTATGAGAGGGAGGGAGGCTTGGGAGAGGGGAGTTTTAATCCATACCCAAACCCAATTTGGATAGAAGGAAGGACTCTTTCCTTCTTCCACTAGGAAACTATTGTTCCCGTTTGACTTTTCAAACCTCCCTTTTGACTTTCAATTTAGATCTTTATTTCTCTCTCGCAAATGCCCAACCAAAGTGAACTAGGACATGATCCAATCATTCCACTTACCCATGACACATTCATGGACCATTCCTCTTCCGGTCTGGTGAACCTTCTAGACCCTTCTAGAACCTCTTCGATGAAAACATCGAAATCATTCCCGAACTCCGGAATCGGACTTTCCTTATATGAATCTTATTCTCCAGACCATTCCGGATCTCCTCGTGATATCCCGGATCCCATCCGAGACTCCGAACAACATTCGGTTTCCCTACTTACATTCCATATCTACTAAACAACATCGAATCCTTAAGTGTTTCTCCCTATGGTTCGTGAATTATGCGGACATGACCGAGACACTTCTCCGATCAATAACCAATAGAGGAATCTGGAAATTCATATGGCGCCCACATATTTCTACGATTACTTTGCGATCGAATGAACCATTTACATATGATACCAATTTCCCTTTGTCTCGTGATAGTTTTCTTATCCGAGGTTTGATCGTCGGTATCTCTGCATACCAAGTTCAACCTTGTTACCGATAAGTAATCTTTTCTCGTTCCCGTGATATGTGATCCCTTGTGAACTAGTCACATGATTGCAAGCTAATTGGATGACATTCCACCGAGAGGGCCCAGAGTATATCTATCCGTCATATGGATGGAAAAATACCACTCTTGATCCATGTGCCTCAACACATACTTTCCGAAAACTCAATGCCACCTTTATAGCCACCTAGTTACGGTGTGGTGTTTGATGTCATCAAAGCATCCTTCTAGTGATGGTGATTAACATGATCTCATGGTCGAAGGAATTAGGTTACTATGTATCAGAAAGCTTATAGCAAACGAACTATTGAAATGACTTGATCTTTATGCTATGCTTATCTATAGGAGTATTGTGGCATCCCACAAAACCACTACTAGAAAATCGCGTTGTTTTTGTGCATTGCATCATCATGACCGCATGCTCTTGTCATCATGCCTCATTGCATTTGAGCATCGTCATCATCTTGCATCTGTTCGCATAAAACAATTTTCGGGAAAACCTAATTTGTTTTCTAAACGCCCCGTCTCTGTTCAAACGCAAAACCCGGGTCGCCGGAATATTTTGTTTTGTCTGCTATCGGTTTGCAATAACCCTGTTTGAAATAAATAAAATATTTAAATTATTTTTAGTGGGGCAGTCGAACGGGCCGATTCGACCCGAACGACCACCCCCAGAATAAAAATCGGTCCAGCTTAGACCCCACCCCAAGTCTTTTCTTACCCCAGTCCTATCTACCCACCCTCCAGCCACCTCACCCCACCCAATCCCTGGCTGCCACCTCACCCTCTCCCTCCCCTCTACCCAACCCCATGCCGCCACCTGGCCACCTCCTCTTTCACCCCCTCTCTCTCCTCTCTCAACCGCCAGCCCTCTCTCCACTCACCCGCGCGCGGCCCCACCCTGCAACCCCACACCTGCCCCAATCCCCACACCCACCGACCCGGACCCCACTTTTCAGCCCCACTCCCTCTCTCCCTGGCCCCACCCCCACCCGATGCAGCCTCCCCCACGCGACCCTCCCTCCCCCGCGTGACCCCCGCTCCCACGACACGCCTCCTCCTCCCCTCTGCAACCGCCACCCTTCTCCTCCTCTCCGGCGCCACGCCGCTGGCCGAGCCTCGGCCGCCAACCGCTGCCACCGCCTCCTCCCTCTTCCCCGTCTGCCACCCACGTCCCGGGCTCCACCACGCCGCCCCGCCCCTCGAGCTTCCTCCACCTGAGCCGCCCGCCAAGCGTCTGGCGACGCCCCGACTTCGACCTGCGCCCACGCCATCCCCATCTTCTCTCCTCTCGCCAGAAGCGAGTTTGCCCTCCGCCGCCTGCCCTTCGCCGCTGTCGCTGCCTCGACCCGCGACGCCGGCACGCCTCAGCCGCGCCGGGCCCGAGCCGGCCGCCCTCCTCGCTGCGTTGCCCGCCAACCTAACGCCCGTCGCCAGGGCTCGACCCAGCCTCGCCGCGCCATCATCTCCGCCGTCTTCTCTCCCTCGCGCCTGTCGACCTCCTCTGAGCCGTCGCCAGCGGTTTCCCCTCGCCCCGCTGCCGCTTTTGCCGCCAAGGACCACCGCCAGGCTGCACCTCCTCGCCGCTCCCCTGCCGCCACTCAGTTCCCCGAGGCCATGGACCCAAGCAGCGCCTCCCTGCCGCAGCACCTGCTCCGAGGCCGCCGCCCCGTTCTCCTCGGCGTCGCCAAGATCTTCGATGCGGAGACCCCCGTGTACCGGTACCGACGCACGAGGTGGAACCCGAAGGTCGCCATCATGGATCCACAAGCCCTCCTTCAAGGACATCCGAAGACCCGACCCACGGAACCCCCAAAACACAATTCCGAAGATCCGAAGACCGAACCTCGGAACAACCCCCCGGAACGACAAGATCGCCCACACGGACTTGAGTACCCCGAAGCCTTCGACACGGAGCACCGAGGATGCCTTCATGGGACGCCAAGACACCCGTTGAACCCCGAAGGCTGGACCCCGTGGACCGACATGATCGTCTTCACGGATACGACAAGTGCTTCCCTCGGACGCCAAAACCCGAACCGAAAGGACGCCAAGAACGCCACAAGTACGACAAGTTCTACTTCCGAACGACAAGACCGACCGATCCGTGGGTCCGACAAGATCGACCGCTTGGAACCAAGATCTCCGGCACGGCACGACGAGTTCTCCGTTTTGTATCCGCTCCCGCCGATCCCGTCGAACCCTGAACCCCGAGACCGACCCCGAACCCGGAAACACCAAGATCGTCGAGACCCCCTAATGTGTGAACCCCTTTCCGAAACCCTATTTTATAATATAATACAACTTGTTGCATATAAACTTGCCATGCATGCAAACTTGCCATGTGGTTTGGGGGCCTTATGCCGATTCACCTAATAATTAAATATGGGGCCCTTATGCGGGCAAAACTAGTCTCAAATTGGCCTCATTTAAACTTGTGTAGCGAACCAGTACTATCTTTTGCCATGTTTAAACAACATTTAAATTGTGGGGTATCTAAATAACATGAACCACCTAATTAAATGTCGGGACCCCGGTTCCGCTTAATATGACCTAATTGCATCGCAGCTTTGCCATGTCACACATCATTTGCATCATGCCCGATCTTTTGCCATAGTGTTAAATATTGCATCCGGTGTTTTTGCTAGTGCTTTGCTTCTTCACGGACTAGGCCGTTGAGTTGATGCGAGTGCCGACCCGATCTTCGGATGAACCTTCGGCAATGTTTTTAGGCGAGCATCTCCCCCTTTCTACCTATCTTACTTTTATAGTATTTATTCCTTCCTGTTGATCTATTGCTATCTGTGTTGCGATGCTCTAGTTTTCCGTACCCGTGATATCCCTTGCAACCCTATATTGCCTTGGACACATCCTATTACCTGTGGTTTGGTAGATAGTTGGACTTGCGCGTCGTAGTCGCTTGCTCAAATGCTGTTGCGTGTTGTCAAGTGCCACAGTTGTTGGAGAATTGCCGCCTGTTTGATGTTGGAGATTATCATGGCTTTACTTATCGTTCACTTTAATTCCTGTTTAACAACTAAAATTGAAGTAAGTAAGCAGAGGCATCGGTGGGTGATAGATAATATTTGGTTTCGATCACCACTTGTGTCCCGTGAGGACCCCGAGTACTTGATACTGTTCCTTGATTTATCGCGCTATCCACATCCGGAGGATTATGGGACCCCGAGCGAGCTTGATTCACTTATTTCTTGGGGCCACAAACTAGTTTGAGGTTTTATTTACTATCTGTTATGCCATGCTATGCGTTATTTACGATTGTGCGAGGAGCACTGCATCGCTTAGGTAAGCGGAGTGTTTTCGCGGTATCGACAAGCCCAGCTTTTGGGTTCCCGATCGTTCTGACCATTGTCGCAAACCTTGAGTCCGTCTCGGAGTCAGCTAACTTCGTTGCGGGTCTACTCAATGGGGTGGCCCCCTGAAATAATTCTAAATCCTGTGATTGCTTTGTCGTGAAGGCCTCGTTGGGTTTTGATTTGGTTTTTCCGAGGTTGATCGAGTGTGTGTTGCTATTTGTGCACCCCGGCCGGGTTAAAACTTTCTGAAAGCCGTGTCCGCGGTTATGGACGACTTGGAGCACAATATCTCGATCATAGACAACTATAACTAAAGTAGTATTGTAAATTTGACTTTATAATGACTAGTAATCAGCTTCACTATAATGGAATGGCTAAATAAAACTGCCCACAAATTGCTTGTTTGGTTTGTCGCTTGCGACAATTGTATCTGACTAGTAAGTACTGCAACTACAACGGAATGGCTGAATAAAAGTACCAACAACTGCTGGGTTTTGGGTTATCTCATGCTATTGTATCTGACTAGTAAGTGTTGCAACTATCACGAAATGGTTAACTAAAAGTGCCCACTGCTTATTTTATCAGGATGACTATCTATACTTGACTAGTAATTGCTGCAACGATAACTGAATCAATAAAAATGCCAACGGTGTGAGTTCCTCGGTTGACTTCCTCGATTGGTCTCGAGGGGGAACGCCAGGATGGGTTGGTTTGATGGTAGAATCAGGTTGGATCCGGATAGGTCTTTCTTACCCCTCTCTGATAGCCGCCAGTTGTATCGAGTCTCTATAGGTTGATTAGTGCTTGCTGCGCTGCCGCTTTAGTCCAAGATATACCTATGGCGAGGACCGCCAATTCTAGCCTCGCCTGTACTGGCCTCAAGATCGACGCTCCTCTTTTTCCTTTGCCCTTTGTCAGCACCCCTTTTGTTTAAGCAGGTTATGAGATCGACGCCGTTAGCAGGGTTACCCTTCCGGCTTGGCCTGGGCAGGATTATGGACGCCATTGGTTATTCTTCAGGGCTCTTAGCCCCATTTGCATCTTGTCATTAGTCGGACGCTGTGTCATTTTCAAGGTGATTTGGATCTTCGTATTGTATATCTGTATTCTTGACTCATTGAGTCGCTGTTATATATATCTGTTCTGTGGGTCCCATCGAGGACTGTTGTGTAATGTTATTACTTCGTTTTCCACCCACACGAAAGTGCCTGGTGGGCACCTTTGAATCGTTTCTATGCGGGTTTGGCGGGTTTCGCTAAAACTTGCATCGGGCCGATTCTGAGGGTGTTACAGAGTGGTATCAGAGCTCAGCAGTTGCGATACCCCACAAGTCCAGCCTGTAGGATAACCTAGCTAACGGCCGAAGTAGAGTGTCAAAACTATTTTTGCAAATCGGTTGGATAGTTCTGATTAGGTCTGATTTTACTCCTTACCCCTCTGCTGTTCTCCTCTTACCTCTACGTGTTTTGAATCCGCTCTCGTCCCTTTCTTCGAGTCCAGGATTTCTCGTGGTTGGGTTCCGTCGTACCTTCAGGGTCTCGCTTCCTCCTTCGGTAACGGTGTTGCTACATCTGGTCTTCATGCGATCCGAGGAATCCTTCGTCTGTGGTACCATCCTTTGTTCCTTGATTGTGCCTTCCGGTGTTTTCCGACGCGACGGCATCATCTACGCCAGATCCGATGCAGAGTCTGCATCACTCCTTTGCTTCTGAACCTCGTTTGTCGAGATCTTCAGTTTGAATTCCGAGAGTTGGTTGCACAATCCGCCTATTCGTGTGCAGAGTAATGGTTTGAGTGCGGGATGGAGTAGCTACCATACCACTACTCTTATCATTCGCTCTTGTACATTGAATTGGTGAATTAATGTGATTTCACTCATTCCACGGAAGTTAGAAGTGGCCTTTATCTTTTGATACCTCTACCTCCGTCCTTTGTTTCTCCGGAGTGTTCTCTCAATGGACGTGAGCCCCGACCATTGTTGGTGGTGTCGCCAATTTCTAGATGAAGAAGGAACCCTCGTTAGTGGTGTCGCGAGGATCTACACGATGCGAGAAGACGCAGATCACCGCCCTTCTTCCAGTACCATGAGGCGGATCTCGAGGGCGAGATCCATTGTTAGTGTGAGAAAATCGCAGATCACCGCCCTTCTTCCAGTACACGATGCGAGAAAATCGCGTTGTTTTTGTGCATTGCATCATCATGACCGCATGCTCTTGTCATCATGCCTCATTGCATTTGAGCATCGTCATCATCTTGCATCTGTTCCCATAAAACAATTTTCGGGAAAACCTAATTTGTTTTCTAAACGCCCCGTCTCTGTTCAAACGCAAAACCCGGGTCGCCGGAATATTTTGTTTTGTCTGCTATCGGTTTGCAATAACCCTGTTTGAAATAAATAAAATATTTAAATTATTTTTAGTCGAACGGGCCGATTCGACCCGAACGACCACCCTGTAATAAAAATCGGTCCAGCTTAGACCCCACCCCAAGTCTTTTCTTACCCCAGTCCTATCTACCCACCCTCCAGCCACCTCACCCCACCCAATCCCTGGCTGCCACCTCACCCTATCCCTCCCCTCTACCCAACCCCATGCCGCCACCTGGCCACCTACTCTTTCACCCCCTCTCTCTCCTCTCTCAACCGCTAGCCCTCTCTCCACTCACCCGCGCGTGGCCCCACCCTGCAACCCCACACCTGCCCCAATCCCCACACCCACCGACCCGGACCCCACTTGTCAGCCCTACTCCCTCTCTCCCTGGCCCCACCCCCACCCGATGCAGCCTCCCCCACGCGACCCTCCCTCCCCCGCGTGACCCCCGCTCCCACGACACGCCTCCTCCTCCCCTCTGCAACCGACGCGCCTCACCCCTTCTCCCTCCTCTCCGCGCCCGCCATGCAGCCGTGGCAGCCTCGCGCCAACCACGACCACCGCTCTCCTCCCTCTTCCCCGTCTGCCACCCACGTCCCTGGCTCCACCGCCCGACCCCACCCTCGAGCTTCCTCCACCCAGCCCGCCTGGCGACGCCTGACCTGACAAGGCCACGCCATCCCCATCTTCTCTCCTCCCAAAGCCTCGGTG
The DNA here is from genome assembly GCA_030063025.1 of Avena longiglumis. Lineage (NCBI taxonomy): Eukaryota > Viridiplantae > Streptophyta > Magnoliopsida > Poales > Poaceae > Avena > Avena longiglumis. The sequence continues at coordinate 493,638,242 of CP125973.1, read as the reverse complement.
CCTCGCCCTCCGCTGCCCGCCGTCATTGCCACGGCCTCCTCGACCAGCGATGTTGGCACGCCCACCACGCCGCCGGGCCCGAGCCGCCCTCCTCGCCCGGCGTTAAGCCCGCCAACCTCGCTGCCGTCAAGGCTCGACCTGCCTGCGCCTCGCCGCCATCATCTCCCCATGCCGCCGTCTTCCTCCGCTGGCGCCGTCGACCTCCTCCCGAGCCGCCGCTGCTGGCTCCCACCCGGGTCTGCCGGTCCCGCTGCCTTTTGCCGCGCCATTGACCACCGCCAGGGCTGCACCTCCGCCGTCGCTCCCGTCGCCACTGCTGTTCCAGCGCGCCTGACCCAAAGCAGCGCCTCCCTGCCGCAACACCTGCTCCAAGGCCGCCGCCCCGTTCTCCTCGGCGTCGCCAAGATCTTCGATGCGGAGACCCCCGTGTACCGGTACCGACACACGAGGTGGAACCCGAAGGTCGCCATCATGGATCCACAAGCCCTCCTTCAAGGACATCCGAAGATGTGGCATCCCGCAAAAACCACTACTAGAAAATCGCGTTGTTTTTGTGCATTGCATCGTCATCATCATGCATTGTTTGCTAAAACTATTTTCGCAACACCCGATTTGTTTTCCAAACGCCCCATCTTTATTCAAACAGCAAAACCGGGTCCCCGGAATATTTTGTTTTGTCCGCTATCGGATTGCAAAAGCGTTGTTTGAAAATAAATATTTAATTAATTGTTTAGGTGGGGCAGTCGAACGGGCCGAGTAGACCCGAACGACCACCCCTGTTTTTAAAACGGTCCACCCTGCCATCCCCATCTAAATCCTATTTCTACCTAATATTCTACCCACCACACCTGGCCACATCACTCCCTCCTATCCCTGCACGCCACCTCAGCACACCCTCTCCCTCCACCAATCCCTCCCTGCCACCTCACCACCCCAACCCCCTCCTCTCTCTCCCACCTGCCCACCCGCCACGTGGCCCGGCCCACCTAACACTCACCAGCCGCCTCTACCTCTCTCTGCCTGGGCCTCACCGCTCGACCCCGCCGTGGACCCCTCTCTCACCAACTCACCCCACCAACCCCAGACCCACTCCCCCTGTCCCACGCCCCGGTCCCGCCCCATCTTCCTCCTCTGCTCACCTGCCCGCTCGCGCCCTCCCAAGCTCTCCCTCAGCCTCTAGCCTCTAGCCGCCGCCTGCCCCGGCCGTCCCGCCACCGACACCTCCCCGCTTCCCCAACCGTCCTCCTGCCTGTCTCACAGCGTGCTGCCTGCAGCCCGCCTCACCAGCGACCAGCGGCAGCCTCCTCCCTCCTCCTAGCCGGCCCGCCGCCTCATCGCTCCGCTTCGCTGGCCCGCTGCCTGCCCGCTGCTTGCACTTCGCAGCGTCCTCCATCCGCCATGACGCCGGGCGCAGCCGCCTCATGAGCCGCCTTCACTGCGTCCCGCTGGAGTTCGCCACGACACTCCTTCCACGCCCGCTGCGAGCCAGCGCGTCCCCGCACGCCACCTCCCGCCTCGCCGTCGCGAGAACCGCCCGCCGCTGCCCGACCACAGCTTTCCGCGCCGAGCCGCCTCCCGGCGACTGCCGCCGCCACACGCCCGCCGCTTCGCCGGCCAGACTCCGCCCTCGCGCGCCTGCTCGCCACGTCCCCGCTCAGCCGCCAGTTCTCCTCCACCGGCCGCGTCGCCGCCATGGCGCGACCGCCCGAGCCCGCCGCCGCCGAGCCAAGCCTCGCGGGACCTTCCTGTTGCCGCCAGCTGCGTTTCCTCCATCGGGCTCACTGGGACCCGCCTCTGGTTGTAGCGTGTTCGCCAGCACTGCTAGGAGTCCCTCTGGTTGACTCCCAACACCAAGATCTTCGGACGCCAATGCGAAATACGCCAAGGACTACCTCATGGATCTGAAGACCGAACCTCTCGGACGTCAAGCTCTTCCTTCCGGATCCCGAAGACCCTGCGGTCGAACCTCGTTGAACCCCAGTGGAACCTCAAGACCTTCCGACACCGAGACCCCGACGCGACTAGTACTTCTTCCCGGACGCCAAGATCGCCTTCGCGGACCTGAAGGCCGAACCCTCGAACGCCAAGTACTTCACCCGAAGCCAAGACCGACTCGATGGCGCGGGCCCGACAAGATCCCGTGGCGACAAGAACGGCACCAAACGAACCCAATGCGTCCCGGCACCGAACCAAGTCCTGCTTCCCGGATTGCCGAGGTCACCGACACAGGACAACAAGACCTACCCCCGACCCGAGACCCTAACCCCGGAGCCGAGAACGGAACCGTCGAACCCTGGACCCTGGACCCTGTCGAACCCCGAATCCCGGAACCCCAAGATCGTCGAGAACCCTAAAGTGTGACCCTTTTTCCGAGAACCCTATTTTATATCATAACACAACTTGTCGCATATTAAATTGTTCATACATGCATCCTTGCCTGTGGTTTGGGGGCCTTATGCCGATTCACCTAATAATTAAATATGGGGCCCGTATGCGGGCAAATCTAGCCTTATATTGGCCTCATTTAAACATGTGTAGCGAACCGGTTCCATCTGTTGCTTTGTTAAACAACATTTAAATTGCGGGACTTCTAAATAACTTGAACCACTTAATTAATGTCGGGACCCCGGTTCCGCTTAATCTGACCTAATTGCATCGCACCTTTGCCATGCCATGCATCATACATGCATCATGCCGATCTTCTGCCGTTGTATTAAATATTGCATCCGGTGTTTCTTCTAGTGTTTTGCTTCTTCATGATAAGGCCGTTGAGTTGATGTGAGCTTCGCCCGATCTTGGTTGAACCCTTCGACAATGTTTTCAAAGTAGCATCTCCCTTTCTACCTATCTTACTTTTATAGCATTTACTCCTCCTGTTGATCTATTGCTATCTGTGCGATGCTTTAGTTTCCGTACTGTGATATACCGTGCAGCCCTATATTGCCATGGACACACCCTACTACCGTTGTTTGGTAGATAGTTGGACTTCTTGGCGTCGTAGTTGCTCGCTCAAGTCTTGATGTGTGTCGTCATATGCCACGATTCGATGTATTGCCGCATCTTGATGTTGGAGATGATTCTAGTTTTACTTATCGTCACTTTAATTTCTTTAACAACTAAAATTGAATAAGCGAGGCATCGGTGGGTGATAGATAATATTTGGTTTCGAATGCCCACTTGTGTCCCGTAAGACCCCGAGTACTTGATACCTGTTCTTGATTTTTGCGCGCTATCCACATCCGGGAGGTATATGGGACCCCCCTGAGCCAGAGCTTGATTCAGTCTTATTTCTTGGGGCCACAACTAGTTTGCGGTTTTATTACGATCCTGTACTTATGCCATGCTACTTCAGTATTTAATTTGTGCGAGGAGCACACGCATCTTGTTAGGATCGGAATGTTTACGCGGTATCGACAAGCCCAGCCACACTTCGGGTTCCCGATTACATGACCATTGTCGCAACCTTGAGGCCGTCTCGGAGCTTGCTTACTGCGGGATCTACTCAAAGGGTGGCCTGAAATAATTCTGAATCCTGTGATTGTTCAATCGTGAAAGCCTCGTTGGGTTTTGATTTGGTTTTTCCGAGGTTGATCGGCGTGTGTTGCTATTGGTGCACCCGGCCGGGTAAAACTTTCTGAAAGCCGTGTCCGCGGATATGGACGACTTGGAGCACAGTATCTCGATCATAGACAAGCATAACTAAAGTTTACTGCTATAAATTTGACTTATAATGACTAGTAATCAGCTTCACTATAATGGAATGGCTAATTAATACTGCCCACAATTGCTTGTTTGGCTGTCGCTTGCGACCATTTTTACCTGACTAGTAAGTATGGCAACTACAACGGAATTGGCTGAATAAAAGTCCCAACAACTGCTGGGTTTTGGGATTATCTCATGCTATCTGTATTTGATTAGTAATTACCGCAACTATAACGGAATGGTTAACTAAAAGTGCTCACTGCTTATTTTATCAGGACGATTATCTATATCTGACTAGTAATTGCTGCAACGATAACCAAATAAATAAAACTGCCAACCGTGTGAGTTCCTCGGTTGACTTCCTCGTTTGGTCTCGAGGGGGAAACACCAGGATGGGTTTGTTTGGTGATAGCTTCAGGTTGGATCCGGTTAGGTCATTCTTATCCCTCCGATAACCGCCTTGTGTCGAGTCTCTATAGGTTGTTTAGTGCATGTCGCCTTGCCGATCCACCATACCTATGTGGCGAGGACCGCCAATTCTAGTCTCGCCGTGCATCGGCCTCGATCTTGACGCCTCTTTTCCTTTGCCCTTTGTCGGCACCCTTTTGTTTAAGCAGGTTTTGAGATCGGCGCGTTAGCGGGGTTACCTTCCGGCTTGGCACAGGGTTATGGACGCCATTGATTATTCTTGAGGCTCTTAGCCCCATTTGCATCTTGTCCGTAGTCGGACTCTCTTTGTTCGTGGTGATTTGGATCTTTGAATAATATATCTGTATTCTTGACTCTTTGAGTCATTGTTATATATACTCTTACGTGGGTCCCATCGAGGACTGTTGTGTAATGTTATTACTTCGTTTTCCACCCGCACGAAAGTGCCTGGTGGGCACCTTTGAATCGTTTCTATGCGGGTTTGGCGAATTTTGCTCAAACTTGCATAGGCCCGATTCTGAGGGTGTTACAGAAGACCCCGACCCACGGAACCCCCAAAACACAATTCCGAAGATCCGAAGACCGAACCTCGGAACAACCCCCCGGAACGACAAGATCGCCCACACGGACTTGAGTACCCCGAAGCCTTCGACACGGAGCACCGAGGATGCCTTCATGGGACGCCAAGACACCCGTCGAACCCCGAAGGCTGGACCCCATGGACCGACATGATCGTCTTCACGGATACGACAAGTGCTTCCCTCGGACGCCAAAACCCGAACCGAAAGGACGCCAAGAACGCCACAAGTACGACAAGTTCTACTTCCGAACGACAAGACCGGCCGATCCGTGGGTCCGACAAGATCGACCGCTTGGAACCAAGATCTCCGGCATGGCACGACGAGTTCTCCGTTTTGTATCCGCTCCCGCCGATCCCGTCGAACCCTGAACCCCGAGACCGACCCCGAACCCGGAAACACCAAGATCGTCGAGACCCCCTAATGTCTGAACCCCTTTCCGAAACCCTATTTTATAATATAATACAACTTGTTGCATATAAACTTGCCATGCATGCAAACTTGCGATGTGGTTTGGGGGCCTTATGCCGATTCACCTAATAATTAAATATGGGGCCCATATGCAGGCAAAACTAGTCTCAAATTGGCCTCATTTAAACTTGTGTAGCGAACCAGTACTATCTTTTGCCATGTTTAAACAACATTTAAATTGTGGGGTATCTAAATAACATGAACCACCTAATTAAATGTCGGGACCCTGGTTCCGCTTAATATGACCTAATTGCATCGCAGCTTTGCCATGTCACACATCATTTGCATCATGCCCGATCTTTTGCCGTAGTGTTAAATATTGCATCCGGTGTTTTTGCTAGTGCTTTGCTTCTTCACGGACTAGGCCGTTGAGTTGATGCGAGTGCCGACTCGATCTTCGGATGAACCTTCGGCAATGTTTTCAGGCGAGCATCTCCCCCTTTCTACCTATCTTACTTTTATAGTATTTATTCCTTCCTGTTGATCTATTGTTATCTGTGTTGCGATGCTCTAGTTTTCCGTACCCGTGATATCCCTTGCAACCCTATATTGCCTTGGACACATCCTATTACCTGTGGTTTGGTAGATAGTTGGACTTGCGCGTCGTAGTCGCTTGCTCAAATGCTGTTGCGTGTTGTCAAGTGCCACATTTGTTGGAGAATTGCCGCCTGTTTGATGTTGGAGATTATCATGGCTTTACTTATCATTCACTTTAATTCCTGTTAAACAACTAAAATTGAAGTAAGTAAGCAGAGGCATCGGTGGGTGATAGATAATATTTGGTTTCCGACCGCCCACTTGTGTCCCGTAGGACCCCGAGTACTTGATACCTGTTCCTTGATTTATCGCGCTATCCACATCCGGGAGGATTATGGGACCCCCCTGAGCCAGAACTTGATTCAGTCTTATTTCTTGGGGCCACAAACTAGTTTGAGGTTTTATTTACTATCCTGTACTTATGCCATGCTACTGCGTTATTTACGATTGTGCGAGGAGCACACTGTACTGTTTAGGTAAGCGGAGTGTTTTCGCGGTATCGACAAGCCCAGTTTTGGGTTCCCAGTCGTTTACAGCCATTGTCGCAAACCTTGAGTCCGTCTCGGAGTCAGCTAACTTCGTTGCGGGTCTACTCAATGGGGTGGCCCCCTGAAATAATTCTGAATCCTGTGATTGCTTTGTCGTGAAGGCCTCGTTGGGTTTTGATTTGGTTTTTCCGAGGTTGATCGAGTGTGTGTTGCTATTTGTGCACCCCGGTCGGGTTAAAACTTTCTGAAAGCCATGTCCGCGGTTATGGACGACTTGGAGCACAGTATCTCGATCATAGACAACTATAAGTAAAGTAGTGTTGTAAATTTGACTTTATAATGACTAGTAATCAGCTTCACTATAATGGAATGGCTAAATAAAACTGCCCACAAATTGCTTGTTTGGTTTGTCGCTTGCGACAATTGTATCTGACTAGTAAGTACTGCAACTACAATGGAATGGCTGAATAAAAGTACCAACAACTGCTGGGTTTTGGGTTATCTCATGCTATTGTATCTGACTAGTAAGTGTTGCAACTATCACGGAATGGTTAACTAAAAGTGCCCACTGCTTATTTTATCAGGATGACTATCTATACTTTACTAGTAATTGCTGCAACGATAACTGAATCAATAAAAATGCCAACGGTGTGAGTTCCTCGGTTGACTTCCTCGATTGGTATCGAGGGGGAACGCCAGGATGGGTTGGTTTGATGGTAGAATCAGGTTGGATCCGGATAGGTCTTTCTTACCCCTCTCTGATAGCCGCCAGTTGTATCGAGTCTCTATAGGTTGATTAGTGCTTGCTGCGCTGCCGCTTCAGTCCACCATACCTATGTAGGCGAGGACCGCCGAATTCTAGCCTAGCTGTCTTGGCCTCGATCGGCCTCCTCTTTTCCTTTGCCCTTTTGCACCCCTTTTGTTTAAGCAGGTTATGAGATCGACGCCGTTAGCAGGGTTACCCTTCCGGCTTGGCCTGGGCAGGGTTATGGACGCCATTGGTTATTCTTCAGGGCTCTTAGCCCCATTTGCATCTTGTCCGTAGTCGGACGCTGTGTCATTTTCAAGGTGATTTGGATCTTCGTATTGTATATCTGTATTCTTGACTCATTGAGTCGCTGTTATATATATCTGTTCTGTGGGTCCCATCGAGGACTGTTGTGTAATGTTATTACTTCGTTTTCCACCCGCACGAAAGTGCCTGGTGGGCACCTTTGAATCGTTTCTATGCGGGTTTGGCGGGTTTCGCTAAAACTTGCATAGGGCCGATTCTGAGGGTGTTACAAGTATGTCCATCATACCATTCTCCTAATGATATGATCTTGTTGTTAAAAACATCTCAATGTTCATGGTCGAGAAACCACGATCATCTATTAACCAACAAGCTAGTATTATAAAGAGGCTTTACCAGGGACTCTAATTTAGTTTACAAATCACACAAGTATTAATGTTTCCGGTTAATACTATTATAGCATGAATGTAAACATTTATCATAAACACAAAGATATGATAATAACCACTTTTATTATTGCCTCTAGGGCATATCTCCAACAGTCTCCCACTTGCACTAGAGTCAACTAATCTAGATTACATGGTAATATACCGAACACCCTGGCGGTTTGGTGCTAGTCATGTTTTGCCCTCCGGAGAGGTTTAGTCAACGGATCCGCCACATTCAGATCCGTGTGTACTTTGCAAATCTTTATGTCACCATCTTGGACATGTTCTCGAATAGCGTGAAAATGTAGCTTGATGTGCTTCAGCTTCTTGTGTGACCTTGGTTCTTGCGCATTGGCTATGGCGCCCATGTTATCACAATAGATTGACATTGGGTCCAGCGCACTTGGAACCACATCAAGATCTGTAATGAACTCCTTCATCCATATCGCCTCTTGTGAAGCCTCCGAAGCAGCTATGTATTCTGATTAGTTGAAGATCTTGCCACAACACTTTGCTTTGCACTCCTCCAGCTAACTGATGCACCATTCAAAGTAAATACATATCCAGATTGAGATATATAATCATCTGGATCGGTGTTCCAACTAGCATCGGTGTAACCATTAACAACGAGCTGTTCATCACCTCCATAAGAAAGAAACATATCCTTAGTTCTTATCAAGTACTTAAGGATGTTTTTGACTGCTGTCCAATGATCCACTCCTGGATCACTTTGATATTTGCTAGTAAAACTAACAACATATGCAATGTCGGGTCTAGTACATAGCATGGCATACATAAGAGATCCTATGGCTGAGGCATAGAGAGTTTTACTCATCCTTTCTCTATCTTCTGCCGTTGCAGGGGCCGAGGTTTAATCTCGTCAATGCCCATTGTTATGGACTTGGGTTTTGGAGAAGATGGGGATGCTGGAGATCGCGGAACGGTTAGAAAACAAGAAACACAGAGACACGAGGTTTACCTAGGTTCAGGCCCCCGGAGGGAAAACCCTACTCCTGCTTGTCTGCTCTTGATTACGGCGGAACCGAAGGTTACAAGGGTCACTACTAGGAAAACGGCTATAGGTAATCAGCACATCCGTGGCTCACATGGTTGAAGTGCCCCACGGCTAAAACAGGCGTGGCTCACCTGTGGGCAGTGCCCTACTAATAACTAGAACAACCGTGGCGCACATGACTACGGCGCCACGGATGTGTGGGCGAGGCCTGTTGGCCTACGCCAAACATCTGTAGCGCACTATAGTCATGTGCGCCACGGTTGTTAGGGTCATCTGTGGCGACGTGTGGCTGGTGCGCTACGCCTGGCGCATGCCCCTCGCTGCAAACGGCCACAAACTTCTATGGCGCTTTTCGGCCTGGCGCCCACAGAGTAGGAGCATCTGTGGCGCACATGGAATAGTGCGCCACAGATGTTTGTACTCCCTGTGGCGCACTAGGGCCGTGTGCGCCATGGATGTGTCGATTTCTTTAGGACAGCACTTTATGTGCACATGTGTGACCACATCCACCACCCCACACTTCACTTTCCCCTTCTTCTTCCTCCTTAGATCTAGTCGGGATCTTCTCCTTCCCACCTCAATTTCTCCACACATTCACCATTTTTAGCATGTAAAACTTGCTTTGGATTGTTCGACGCGATTTTATACCAAATAATATTTCAAACACTGCATTATTGTATTTAAAAGTCATAGGTGCAAATACCACTTGCATATACGTGCATGTGGATATGTCTTTGTTTGTTATACAGCTATAAAAACGTTAGTTACTTATACGTGAGGCTGCAGCCATACGTCTCGTACAACCGATGGAGTCCAGAGGGACGTATCCAATCCTAGCAAGCTAGCGTCCGGTGTCCTCAATACGGATGAAGTGGCCAGCCGGATCATAGGCACGCGTATGCAAATCTCCGATACCGGCCGGTACATAACCAACTACACCACGATCAGGAGATATGCCTCGGTTTGACATGAAATATCAAGCGAAGACCAAGGGTTTGGCCCACATGCAGCTATCCAACCAGGTACGTATAGGATGGTCCTTTCGTTTTCTCGTGCAGACGTGCGAGCCAACAAGAACAGATGACAAGATAAACAGCGACGTGCTTATCTCTCTCCAAGAAAATCGGCAGGCGAACGGTCCATCAGCTTAGCCTCCGCCTATATATCTTTGGCCGAGGCGAGAAGAAAAGGAAAAGGAGGAGGAGGAGACTCGCACGCCAACACCCAGACTCACCACGCCAGCTCCCAGACGAGTTCTCTCGCCGGCGGGCGAGCTCTTGCACCTCGCCTCGAAAATCCCATACACGCACACGGCTAGCCAAATTCCAATCTCCAATCCTCATACACACGCTCTACAAAATCTACAACGTCCATCGATCGGCACCCATACGCACCGTATACCCGATCGGAAGCAAGAAGGAGGTGGCATGGAGCTTTCTAATGGTGAGAATCATGGCTAAATCTCTCTTTTTCTCTTTTCTCTACAGCATATACACACACACGCTGCGCGCCGAGGCGGATCGTCCAACCCATGGACAAGACGGCGTCACCCTACTCCGGCGAGCCACACCGACGGGCGGCGGTGGGGCAGCGGCGTGCAAGCGCCGTTCCACTACCACGAGCCTCGAGGCGCGGCTGCCGGTGCCGCCAAGGCAGACGACGGACCCGAGAGCATACGGCTGCGGCGTGTAGCCCGACGCCATCTCCAACGCCACCAAGTCAATGACCGGGGCGGCTGCCGGCGTGCAGCAGCGCCATCTCCATCTCCGGCGCCACGTTCATCTCAACACCACCGAGAGGACGGCCTCGGCGGGCTGTCGGCGTGCAGCCCAGCGCCATCTCGGCGCCACCAAGATGACGGCCCGAGCGGCTGCCGGCGTGCAGCCAGCGCCATCTCCAACGCCACCAAGAGGACGGCCTGACGGCGCGGCTGCGGCGTCTGACGGCGCCACCTCCATCTCTTCCGCCGCCAAGAGCACGGCCTCGGGGGCGCGCGGCTGCCGGCGTACGGCCCGGCGCCATCGCCATCGCTGCTTTGGTGTGCGCGCCAAGACGGCAGCCTCGCGGCGGCGGGCCCATTCTGTGTTGCCGGCGCGCAGCCCGGCACCATCTCTCCTCCCATCGAGCCCGGCGCCTTCTTCACTCCGGCGAGGCGTGACGAAGACGAGTGATGGCGGGGCTGCTAGTATGCAAGTCGTTGCCATCTCCGCCTCCGCGAGCCATAGGCGATAGCATCGGGGTTTCCATCGTACAACCCGGTGCTAGCTCCATCTCCGTGAAGCCGGCAAGCATAGGCGAAAGTGCTGCCGACTTACAATCCGGCGTCATACCCACCTCCATCTCCACGAGCCCGTGAGACGACGCTCTTGTCTGGGGACGGCCGTGAACTCGGCGTCGGACCGAGAACAGTGTCGACCACGTTGGCTGCACCGACTTGTAGGCGTGGCGGTTTTGCACCGGCGATCTCCACCAACACTTACTCTGCGAGGCATACCCTTGCGCACCCGACGAGGCTGCTGGTCGTCGAGAAGTCCCAGCTGAGCGAACTCATGCTACTCCAAGTCCAACTACATCGACGCCGTCAAGACCGACGAGGCACGATGGCGAGGGCGGGCATGGCCGGAGCAAAGGCCATGCTACTCGCGGCGCGTGTACCGACGAGGACACGGGCTCTGCCGCCCACACACACACCACCACCACATCATGCATGGAGAACGCGAAGCGAAGACGACGAAGACGACCACACGGCTTAATCGGAGGTGTCTCGCGGCGTAACCCGCGGGAGTAATTAACCGGGTGCCTTCCGAGGCCCCGGGAACCATGAGATCGCAATCGCCATAGTCAGGTTGGCCGCGCAAGCAGGCCATAGAGCGCACTGTATTAGGGATTTGTACTTTGTTTCTCCATGAGAGATTAATGAAATGCATCTCCCCTACCTTTTCTTGTGTACTACGGTACACTGGCACGCCCGCACTTCTTTTCTTTACCCCGGCGCATGAGAAAAACACGCTACCATTCTTCTCCCCTCGAGTAGCCTACGTTCGACTTTTCCAGAACGTTTTTCTCGTGTCAAACAAATTGGCACGCCCGGTGGGACATGGTTCTCCTCCCATCTTTGCTCCGCTGTGGTCGTCAGAATCGTCTTCGCCCGTTCACTCAACCCACACAGCATCCTGCATGACAAGCCAACGGCGAGGACCTCCGCTGATCAAAGGTCATCTTCATGCAGGAGGAATCCCCCACGCCATCAACGCGGAGCCCTGGGTGATCCACTTTGGATCATCCTTTCCGCCCATGGTGGTCGTCGAGGTCGGCACCAAGATGTTCATGCACCAAGCCCAGGAGCCAGCGCAATTCCAAACTGCGCGATCCAAGAAGGCGCAAAGGCGGGCATCCGCCATGGCCAAGAAGGAGCGCCGCGAGTTGATGCTCGAGGCGCGCGCCCTGTTGAAGGAGCCAACGGGATATGACGTCAAAGGGGACGTGGGGGCGCCCCAACGCCTCTCTTCCAACGTCGCCGACAAGCATGTGTGCACCATGCTGCCACACTTCGGCGATCAATGGTCGCCCCATCCCCAACGACAACAGGTTCGCCGTTCTTCGGAACGAGGTACCTGCACCACACGGAGAAGATCTACGGCAGGAGTTCCGCCGCTTGCAAGATCAAATGAATAGCATCCAGAGGCGGCTCCATGAGCAAGGAGCGCCAAGTTCTTCATCAGCACCAGCTGGGGGCAGGATTAGGCACAGGCCCCTAGTCATCGTCCTCAACATGAGCGCCATACCTTGGCGCCCCGACGCCAACCTTCACCCATAAGATATGCACACCGGGGGCATCCTAACATGCCCCCACGTTGGAACCATTGGTCACGACATCAAGATGATGAGAGGACCCTCGTCCCACTCAATGGTGAGACCTAGGGATCCTCCACGAGATGCACTTCCACCACGGCCTTCATCCCGCCTAGGCGTGGAGAGCGACTCAAGTGCGCCTGCAAGGCGTGCCTACCACACCAACGCCATGAGCTGCACCGCCTCTTCTACCAACTCCACCAGCACCCTCAAGAACCCGGCGGGTCCTCACAGAGAACCAGCATAGGCCTTGAGGCCGGAGGAATCGCCAAGTTCTTTACAAAGAACTCGAAGACCTCGTGCTCCGCCATACCCAAGTTCGGGTACGACCCGATGGTGGGGTCATTCAAGAAAGTGATAGGATCGGCTTCCGCATCTCTCCAAACCTAAAGCGGCACGAGCGGTACAATTACCTGCTCAGCCGCCTCGCTCCAAAACCACGCAAGATGCCCTTAGGGGGTGTCGAACAAAAGGGCGAAGCGGTTCCACCACCGCTTCCTTCAGCAAATCCTCAACAAGGCGATGAACAGGCGATGGACACATCGTCATCTTCGCCTCCTCGAGGCAAAAGACGCCAACACCGGCAGCCCACGCCAATGGAGGGCGTCGAGGAGACTCCACCAAGAATCGCCTCCAACCCGAGGCGGATCTTGGGGCTTCAACCTCCGTTGCCCGGAAAAGAAGAGATGCCTCCCACAAAACCTCCGCTTACCTCTCCGCAAGGCGAGAAGATCGGAGATGATGCCCTTCAAGCGGGGATGGAAAGGAAAAGGAGGCAATAAAGAAGAACCTTGCTTTGTGCGGCACTGTTGCAGTGCGCCCAAGGCTTGAGCCAAATGACGGTTGGCAACCTCCTCAAGTCACCCACGAGTTTGGCTATCCCTCGGACGAGGAGATCGTGCCGAACCCCAAAGCTGACTTCAAGAAGGCTTTCTTGCCACGCCTCGGCCATGTACGTTCATGGTTCAAGGGAACTGACGCGGAGGCCAAGGCCAACGCTTCTACAAGGGAAGAGGGAGCAAGATCCACTGCCCCATGCCTTCCCATCATGGCAGGGAAAGGCTCACTTTCTGATGGAGACTCGGGATATCACCCGAACATTTCGCCGCGACTCTACACCGACATCACCTCAAGACTCCCACGAGATCCCGACGAGTTGTTGCAGGTTGCAAGTCGACACAGCCAAGACACGGCTAAGGTCCATCGCGCCGGTGTGACGAGATCAACCAAAGAGGAAGGGATTGGCGACTACGCCCGACGATGAAGAGAGCTTCTCCGACTCTTCTTCCACCTCCTCGTTGGAGAAACTTACAAACTCCCTCCATACCACGAGCTCGCCTTGGTCCCATCGGACTGTGAAGATGGCCTTGAAGATCTCCATACCGCACCAGCCCACATGGCGGTGAGCGGTGGAAAGAACGATGGCTCTGCATCCGCGCAGGCTAGTGCATCGGCGGGGAGAGAAGCTGCACTGGAAGAAGAGATGAAGGAGCAGCGCCAGAAGATTGATCAATTGACATCAAAACTCGACCAGTTCATCGAGCTCATGATGAACAACAGCAACAACAACGGTGGCCCGCCACAAAGCGTACCACCAGGAGTGGTAGACCCACAAGTGGAGGAGTTGCAGGCGGGCGCTCTAACAAGTGCGCCACCCCATCATGAGCGCCAACACGAAGAAACAAGCACACATGCTCGCCAATGGGCTAGACCCTCTGGTCTAGCCGACACAACGCCACAACAAAGCGTGCTGAAAGGCTACCACGACATGCTTAAAGACATGGTGGACAAAAGATTCGAGCAATTGAAGGTCGATAATGCTCCTCGCACCATGGGGAGCGAGCTGGAGAAGCCCTATGAATCATGGCACGACCTGGTGTCGTTCCCTGCAGGGTGGCACCCACCAAAGTTTCGTCAATTCGACGGGACGGGTGATGCAAGGGAGCACTTGGCGTACTTCGAGGCGGCGTGCGGGGACACTGCAAACAACGTGTCACTTCTCCTTCGACAATTTTCAGGGTCGTTAACCGGCCCTGCCTTCCACTGGTACAGCCGCCTGGCGGTTGGATCCATCGAAAGTTGGTCAGGCATGAAGGAGGTCTTCAAGAAGCACTTCGTCGCCATGAAGAAGGACTTCTCTGTCGAGCTTGCACAAGTTAAATCAACGACGAGATGAGTCCATCGATGAGTCGTCATTCGCTTCAAGCACTATGCGGCTCGCCCGGGAGATGCACCTTGAGGACGCCATCGAGATGTGTGTCCACGGGATGCAACAACATTGGTCACTCGAGGTCTCTCGGCGCGAGCCTAGGACCTTCAGTGCTCTTAGCACGGCGGTGGCGGCAACGAAGCTAGAGTTCGAGAAATCACCACAGATCATGGAGCTCTACAAGAACGCCACTATATTCGACCCGTCCAAGCGCTTCGCATCAACATCCAAGCCAACCAATAATGGGGCCAAGATGAAGGCACCGGCGGAGGCAAATGCCACTAGGGTCTTCTCCTCCACGCCCCAAGGCAATGTGCCAATGTTGGGCGCAAGAGGCGAGCAAGCTGGAGTAAGGCAACGACCCACGATGCAAGAGCTCCTCAAGAAGCAATACATCTTCCGCAGAGAGCTGGTCAAGGACATGTTCAACCAGCTGATGGAACATCGAGCTTTGAACCTTCCAGAAGCTCGAAGACCCGATCAACTGGGGATGACAGATAATGCTTTGTTTTGCCCATATCATAGGTACGTGTGACATGTCATCGAGGACTGCGTTGCCTTCAAGGAATGGCTCCAGAGAGCCGTCAATGAAAAGAGGATCAACTTGGACCCGGAAGCTATCAATCCAGATTACCAAGCTGTGAACATGGTGAGCGTAGTTGTGCCCTCTTCATCAAGGCAAGGCGATGAATATGAAGATGGATGGGCGCCCCTCTCACAAGTTGAGGGCCAACTATCCAACCTCGTCCTGGCGACAACATCAACACCTCTCCTTCAACAGGATTCTACACCAACCGCGTCCATGGAGAAGCCTTGGAGCACGGTCCGTCGGAAGCCATACCCGAGGGACCTTCCAACTCGACCTCCTCGTCCGACATCATCAACACGCGCTCCCCCAACAATTCTAAGGCGAGTTGATCCAAGTCAACGCCGTCCCCCACCGAGGTTTGTCCCCAAGTCCGAGGGAGATGAGTCATTCCCCCGACCAGGGTGGGGACTACGCACTTTGGCGCAGTTCCTACCCCATGGTTGGGACCAAGGGCCAACAGAGGGTGTCGAAGGAGTACAAGATGAGGCTCGATCCTCTCAAGCACGAAACATGGCGAGTTGTAACGTCGTCCTCGACTACAAGGACGTGCCCAGCTCCGAGTCGGACGACATGTTCACTCCTGAAGAGCACGAGGCGTTCCACGCCGAACGTGCCACAAAGAACCCGCAGGTGGAAGAGGTGAACATGAACCTGCGTGGGGGAAAGGTCTTACCCGACCCCCTGAAGGCCAAGCAAACGAGAGTGGACAAGCCGACGGCCCATAAGGAGGCAACACCGCATGAAGAGGCACCAGAAGCGCATGATGGTGGGAAGGCGAAACCACATGACATCGACTACAACATCATCGCCCACCTCAAGCAAATTCCAGCGCTCTTGAGTGTGCACGATGCGCTCATGCTGGTGCCAAACCTGCGTGAAGCCCTCATCAAGGCGCTCCGGGCTCCAGAGATCTATGAAGTGTGCATGGCGAAGCATCGTCTCTTTGCCAATCCCTTATTCGAGAATGAGATCACGTTCGATGAAGAGGACAATCTCATAGAGGATGGTGCCCATAACCGCCCACTTTACGTGGAGGGAAACATTGGGGCCGCGCATCTTCGTCGGATCCTCATCGACCCAGGGTCTGCCGTGAACATACTGCCCGTCCGGAGTTTGAAACGGGCAGGTTTCACGGTGGACGACCTGGAGTCCACCGACGTGATGATATGCGGCTTCGACAACCAAGGGAAGCCAACACTGGGGGCCATCACGGTGAAGATCCAGATGTCTACATTCAGCTTCAAGGTGCGGTTCTTCGTCATCGAAGCGAACACCTCCTACTCGGCTCTCTTAGGGAGGCCTTGGATCCACAAGTATCGTGTGGTGCCTTCTACCCTTCACCAATGCCTAAAGTTCCTCGACGGCAACGGCACACAACAACGCATCATCGGCAACACCAACCCCTACACCGTGCAAGAGTCGCATCATGCAGATGCGAAGTACTACTTCCCCGTCGAAGACAGTGACCAACATGTCGGGCGGACAACACCAGCGGTTGATGTCTTAATCAAACCGGGTGTTGCGCCAGTCGCCGAAGCACGACAGCTCATCATACCATGCTCCCCCGCGGACGCACGGGGTTCCTCCTCTCGCAGCCGAAGGAACCCTGGGCGTAGGCGATCTTCCTCGACTGTGCAACACGACTACAAGCCCTTCCTCCAGGACGGGATGGGGATCTCTACCCCGATATTGCTGGGGGCAAGCTCTTCTACGCCTGCCCCGATAGCCCCGTTGCTATTGAAGGCAAGGTACCAGAAGCCCACGCCAATCACTTTGAGGTCGGAAATGACGCCTCTACAAGAGGCTCCTACATCTTCATCGACTTCGGCGCACCAAGAGCCTAGTTGTTTAACACTTGGCGGCTCTGCAGGTGCCCAGGAAGGACCGAAGGCATTGATCGGCAGCAGTGATGCGCCCCCTACGATCACACTGCGGGTGCGCAACACTCCAAAAGTGGAAGGTGCACCCACTCATTCGGGGGTGGTTAGGAGGAGAATAAAGGAGATAGAGGAAGTTGCGCGGGGAGCTCGTGTCATGCAGCCCCCATCCCTCTACATATCCACGGCTTCTCCATTGGAGGTTTGGGCTATCCCAAGTTCATCTGGGTCTAGAACCCAAACCATTTTCTATAAAGTTCCACAGGTACAACATTGTGACTCCATATTTGAGCTTCCCCAACCTCGCCGTGATACATAAGCACTATCCACAATGAAGGCCGAGCCCAAGATGGCTCGCTTCTGAAGAAGCGGGGTTCACGCTTGCGAAAGTAGAATACCGCCACCCGCGGTTTGCGAGGCATGGTGGAGGCAAGCCGAGGACCTCATCAAGCAGAAGGGCAAGACTCGGACCAAGTTCGGGCTTGGGTACACTCACCCGGGTGGCCACGACGATGAAGAAGAAGGAGGACTCAATAGCGTCGCACAAGTCACGTGCCATGCTACGTCTGTCTCTTCACGAGACGACATGGAACTGTCACGTCAGGGCCTTCACCGCCAAAACTCCATCGACGATGCGCCGGTCAAGGAAGAAGAAGAGGTCGAACCCACGCTGGCTCCACAGGAGATGGAAGACGGTGGTCAGCCCACCGTTGATGAACTCGTCGAAGTCAACCTCGGAACCGAGGACGATCCACGTCCACTTTCGCCTCCACGCGACGGAAGAGGAACGGAAAGCTATCGACGATTCTTGATGGAGTATCGAGATTGCTTCGCTTGGAGCTACAAAGAGATGCGGGCTCGACCCGTGTCGCTACACAAGCTGGCGATTGACCCGCAACACCGCCCCGTCAAGCAGCCTGCACGGCGCTTGCGTCCGGAGTTTCAAGACCAAGTCATCGCCGAGGTCGATAAATTAATCATTGCAGATTTCATCAAAGAGGCGAAATACACCGAGTGGCTCGCAAACATCGTCCCCGTGGAGAAGAAGAATGGCCAGGTACGGGTGTGCCAAGACTTCCGCGACCTAAATCGAGCATGCCCCAAAGATGACTTTCCCTTGCCAATCACGGAAATGGTCGTCGACTCCACCACGGGCCACGGTGCGCTATCCTTCATGGATGGTTCGTCAGGCTACAACCAAATCAAGATGGATCCGGACGAAGCCATCAACACCGCGTTCATGACCCCGGAGGGCAACTTCTACTACACCGTCATGCCATTCGGCTTGAAGAATGCTGGTGCGACGTACCAGCGGGCCATGACATACATCCTCGGCGACCTGATCCACCATTCGGTGGAGTGCTACGTTGATGACATGGTGGTGAAGACCAAGGACCACCGGGATCATCAGGAGGACCTCCGGGTCATCTTTGAGCGCCTACGTCGACACCAGCTCAAGATGAACCCGTTGAAATGTGCCTTCGCCGTTCAATCGGGCCTCTTCCTAGGCTTCGTTGTCCATCATCGAGGCATAGAGATCGAACCGAAGAAGATCAAGGCCATCCTCAACATGCCACCACCTTGTAATCTCAAGGAATTGAGAGGTTTACAAGGGAGGTTGGCGTACATCCGTCGCTTCATCTCCAACCTCTCGGGACGCATCCAACCCTTCTCAAGTCTCATGAAGAAAGGAGCTCCGTTCGTATGGGATGAAGGGTGTCAAAGAGGATTCGACGACATCAAGAAGTACTTACTTAACCCACCTGTTTTGGCAGCTCCTGTAAAAGAGCGCCCTCTTATTCTATACATTGCAGCGCAGCCTACTTCAATAGGTGCTCTTCTCGCTCAGCACAATGAGGAAGGGAAGGAGGTGGCTTGCTACTACCTGAGCCGCACCATGGTGGGCGCTGAGCGGAACTACTCTCCAATAGAGAAGTTATGCTTGGCGCTTATATTCGCGTTGAAGAAGTTGAGGCACTACATGCTAGCACTCCAAATCCAGCTCGTTGCTAGAGCGGATCCCATAAGGTACGTGCTAAGTCAGCCCGCACTAATGGGGCGACTCGGAAAATGGGCACTGCTCATGATGGAGTTCGACATCACCTTTGTGTCTCAGAAAGCGATCAAGGGCCAAGCCTTGGCGGAGTTCCTTGCGGCGCATCCCGTCCCCGACGACTCTCGGCTCATTACCAACCTCCCCGACGAGGAGGTTTTCACCGCGGAGGTCGAGGCTCCATGGGAGCTCTACTTCGATGGTGCCTCGCGCACAGATGCCGACCCTGATGGCACACCCAAGCGGAGAGCAGGAGCAGGATTGGTGTTCAAGACTCCACAAGGAGGGGTGATGTATCACTCATTCTCCCTTCTCAAGGAAGAATGCTCCAACAATGAGGCGGAGTACGAGGCGCTCATCTTTGGCCTCCTCCTAGCACTCTCCATGGAGGTCCGTTCTTTACGAGCCTATGGAGATTCCCAGCTCATCGTTCGGCAAGTCAACGACATCTACGAGGTACGCAAGCCGGAACTGGTGCCATACTACGGTGCGGCCCGGAAGCTTATGGAGAAATTCCAACATGTTGAAGTTCTCCATGTCCCGCGAAGCAGGAATGCACCTGCCGATGCCTTGGCAAATCAAGGCGTCGCCTTTGGTGCTCCAGTGATAAATCCACGCAAGTGACGGTGGAAGAAAGGTGGCTTCTTCCCGCTGTCCTAGAGCTCATCCCGGAGGAAGAAGAAGTCAACACCATCACGACGAACGTCGTGGAGGAGGACGAGTGGCTACAACCCTTCCTCAACTACTTCAAGCACGACAGCCTCCCTGACGACCCTGTCGAGAGACGCCAACTCCAACGACGACTTCCCTCCTATGTATATAAGTCCGGCGTCTTGTACAGACGGTCTCACGGGCAAGAGATTCTACTTCGGTGCGTCAACCAAGATGAAGCCAAAAAGATCTTACAAGAGGTGCACCACGGGGTCTACGGTGGACACCAAGGTGGAGCCAAGATGTACCATGCCATACGCCTGGCTGGGTACTATTGGCCCGGCATCATGAAGGGCTGCCTCCAGGTAGCCAGGTCATGCCATGGTTGCCAAATCCATGGCGACTTCAAGCATCAGCCGCCAGTTCCTCTACACCCCACCATTCCCTCATGGCCATTCGACGCCTGGGGGATTGACGTCATCGGACCCATCGACCCGCCATCTTCCAGGGGCCATCGTTTCATCCTTGCAGCGACGGACTACTTCTCCAAGTGGGCGGAGGCCGTTCCGCTGCGGGAGGTGAAGAGCGACAACGTCATCAACTTCCTAGAGCGAAATATCATACATCGCTTTGGGATACCACACCGTATCACCTCCGACAACGGCAAGGCATTCAAATCCAACAAGATGTACAGGTTCATGGCGAAGTACAAGATCAAGTGGAACTACTCCACCGGCTACTACCCTCAAGCCAATGGAGCAATCGAGGCCTTCAACAAGACGCTCGGCAAGATACTCAAGAAGACGGTGACAAGACATAGAAGGGACTGGCCCGACCGTCTCTTCGAGTCTCTATGGGCGTACCGCGTTACAGTCCGTACCCCAACTCAGTCTACACCCTATTCCCTCGTCTATGGGAGTGAGGCGGTACTTCCATTGGAGGTCCAGCTACCCTCTCTTCGTGTCGCCATCCAAGATGAACTCACAAAAGATGAACAGGTACAACTGCGATTCCAGGAGCTTGACGCCCTGGAGGAGGAGCGTCTCCAAGCCCTGCAGAACTTGGAGCTTTACCGTCAAAACATGGTGAGAGCTTACGGCAAGCTCGTGAGGCAACGTCTTCGGAAGGGCGAGCTAGTGCTTGTCCTCAGCGCCCCATCGTCCACGCACAAGACGAAGGGAAGTTCGAGCCAAAGTGGAAGGACCCCTCGCCATCGAGCAAGCCTACGACGGGGTGCATACCAGCTGGTCGATCCTCAAGGAGCCCGCCCATGCCTCCAATCAACGGAAGGTTTCTTAAAAATATTTCTGCTAAATATTTGCTTCTTCCGCCTTTCTTTTCCGTTTTTTTCTATGGGAGTCCTTGACGTCTCAAGTCCATGATGCATTCTCCTTTGCATAGTGTGGATCCTGCTTTTCCCCGATAACAAAAAAAACTGGCTTTCCCTAAACATACTGTGCTGGTGATTGAAGATTTGGCTGCCTTAGGACTTGTCGAGGCGCACGAGGTGCCAAATTGCAAGTGGAGCGACACCTACACCCACAAAGCACGACACGCATGCAGTGCATGCTTCCAGAGGCAGGAGAAGATCACTTGGGCACTTTAGCGTGGCGAGACTCCACGCCTCATGCTCCCGGCGTGCCTCGCGTTCATAGAGGCTCACACCGGGAAGACCATAGGAAAAGATCATGAAAAGGCTGCCCGACTCATTGTGGCGTGACAACCCCGGGTGTACCACAAAAAGCTCCAGATAGAGTGTCAGAGGGTTCCTTAGTCCACCAAGGTGAACGGTGCCTTCCAAGTTCCCAAGATGGCTCCCCAAGTGAAGAAAGAAGAAGAGAATCTCAGAAGTTCAAGGCAAAAAAACAAAAAAAAAGTATCTCCAAGAGTGCAAGCAATCTCATGAAGTCCATGGTCACCCAAGTGGACCTCACAAGCAGTCCCCGTAGGAGGGCAAAAATACATAAACTCCGAGACGCAAGTCTAAACCGTTCCAAGCATAAGAGAACCACTCGAAGGAAGGTGGAAGGTATCTGTTCACCACCCCTCAATAAGGAGCGAAAGTTTCAGAGCTGTTGTCCCAAAGCCTTACTCCCTCGTTTTACCATGCCCAAGTCTCTGGGTTCGCGGGGTATCGTGCAGGGGGCATGGCTGAGCCGTGGGGCTCCTCAGTACCAGGATGGGCTAGAGTATGATTCTCTGCCGCCTCTTGGAAGCATCTCCGAAGACGGCTTCTCCACACACGTACACGGAAGGACGAAGTTGTAATCGTCATGGTCTTGCGACGATTCTCGAAGACAAGTCCTTCGGCGGCCTTTTCGGATATCACACATATAGCTAGTGTAAAACGGGAAAGCCAACATTTAAAAAAACACAAACCCAAAACCATGTTTTGTTGATGTTGTCCCTCGCTTCTTTTATTTTGCCTTGGTTGCTTTGTCCATCAAGCTTGAGCAGGTACGTTATCGAGGGCCCAATGCCGCCCTATATCAACAATACTGGTGGAGTTCCTTGCCCTCGGCGACAGACACCTCGTCATCAATGGCGATGCCCATGGGACGACGCTCTCTCCGCCTTAAGGATGGAGTCTCCACGCCGACGGCTTACCGGCACTCATCTACATTAACACGTCAAGATACGGGAGCAGCGACGCGCGCCAGTGCGGCTACTGCGAATCTGTGAAACCCTTCAGTCCCGTCGGCTGGCACTGCCTGGGCTAGGCGGTCCCGACTAGATTGATAAATATTTATTTTTCAGGACATGGCATGTTCATACGCCACGAAATGAAGACGAGCGAGAATTAGCTGGTTGGTTGGCACCATACACGGTCTCAACCGGCTTTCTTCGGAGGTGTGGATGTTTTTGCCCGCACTAATTGACACCAACACTCGGCGTCGGGGACATGCAACATGTCGCCTCAAGCTGGAAGATCGTCTGCATCAACTACGATCTTGGGTGCCTCCAAGGCGTGACAACGAGGGTGCCTCCAAGGTGGGACAATCATGGGAGTAAAAGGCACGCTAGGGCGACAAGACGGCAGTCAATTGGTTCCATGCCAAAATACTAAGGACAAGTACAAATTTAGGCTGCATGATTGATGCGCCAGGAGATAAAAAAGGTTTTCACCAAGTCTAATTCGATTTGCTTCACACTCGAACTTCACTTGGTGAGGGGGCATTTGTTCGACGCGATTTTATACCAAATAATATTTCAAACACTGCATTATTGTATTTAAAAGTCATAGGTGCAAATACCACTTGCATATACGTGCATGTGGATATGTCTTTGTTTGTTATACAGCTATAAAAACGTTAGCTACTTATACGTGAGGCTGCAGCCATACGTCTCGTACAACCGATGGAGTCCAGAGGGACGTATCCAATCCTAGAAAGCTAGCGTCCGGTGTCCTCAATACGGATGAAGTGGCCAGCCGGATCATAGGCACGCGTATGCAAATCTCCGATACCGGCCGGTACATAACCAACTACACCACGATCAGGAGATATGCCTCGGTTTGACATGAAATATCAAGCGAAGACCAAGGGTTTGGCCCACATGCAGCTATCTAACCAGGTACGTATAGGATGGTCCTTTTGTTTTCTCGTGCAGACGTGCGAGCCAACAAGAACAGATGACAAGATAAACAGCCAGACGTGCTTATCTCTCTCTCCAAGAAAATCGGCAGGGGCCGAACGGTCCGCGCAGCCTTAGCCTCCGCCTATATATACTGGCGCGCCGAGGCAGAGAAGAAAAGGAGAAAAGGAGGAGGAGGAGACTCGCGACGCCAACACCCAGACTCACCACGCCAGCTCCCAGACGAGAGTTCTCTCGCCGGCCGGAGGCAGAGCTCTTGCACCTCGCCCTCAGAAAATCCCATACACGCACACGGCTAGCCAAATTCCAATCTCCAATCCTCATACACACACGCTCTACAAAATCTACAAACATCCATCGATCAGCACCCATACACACACGTATACCCGATCGGAAGCAAGAAGGGAGGCGGCATGGAGCTTTCTAATGGTGAGAATCATGGTTAAATCTCTCTCTTTTTTCTCTTTTCTCTCTACAGCATATACACACACATGCACACGCTGCCGCGCCGAGGCGGATACGTCCAACCCATGGACAAGACGGCGTCACCCTACTCCGGCGAGCCACACCGACGGGCGACGGTGGGGCAGCCGGCGTGCAAGCCGGCGCCGTTTCCACTACCACGAGCCTCGAGGGCGCGCGGCTGCCGGTGCCGCCAGCAAGACGACGGACCCGAGAGCGTACGGCTGCCGGCGTGTAGCCCGACGCCATCTCCAACGCCACCAAGTCAATGACCCGGGGGCGCGCGGCTGCCGGCGTGCAGCACGGCGCCATCTCCATCTCCGGCGCCACGTTCATCTCCAACACCACCGAGAGGACGGCCTCGACGGCGCGGCTGTCGGCGTGCAGCCCGGCGCCATCTCCGGCGCCACCAAGATGACGGCCCGAGGGCGCGCGGCTGCCGGCGTGCAGCCCGGCGCCATCTCCAACGCCACCAAGAGGACGGCCTAGACGGCGCGGCTGCCGGCGTACGGCCCGGCGCCACCTCCATCTCTTCCGCCGCCAAGAGCACGGCCTCGGGGGCGCGCGGCTGCCGGCGTACGGCCCGGCGCCATCGCCATCTCCGCTTTGGTGTGGCGCGCCAAAGACGGCAGCCTCGCGACTGTCGGCGGGCCCCGACTGCGCGCGGCTGCCGGCGTGCAGCCCGGCACCATCTCTCCTCCCATCGAGCCCGGCGCCTTCTTCACTCCGGCGAGGCGTGACGAAGACGAGTGATGGCGGGGCTGCTAGTATGCAAGTCGTCGCCATCTCCGCCTCCGCGAGCCATAGGCGATAGCATCGGGGTGTCCATCGTACAACCCGGTGCTAGCTCCATCTCTGTGAAGCCGGCGAGCATAGGCGAAAGTGCTGCCGACTTACAATCCGGCGTCATACCCACCTCCATCTCCACGAGCCCGTGAGACGACGCTCTTGTCTAGGACGACAGCCGTGAACTCGGCGTCGGACCGAGACGAGGTGTCGACCATGTTGGCTGCACCGACTTGTAGGCGCGTGACGGTTTTGCACCGATGCTGATCTCCACCAACACTTACTCCTGCGAGGCATACCCCTTGCGCACCCCGACGAGACTGCTGGACGTCGAGAAGTCCCAGCTGAGCGGACCCATGCTACTCCAACTCCAACTACATTGACGCCGTCAAGACCGACGAGGCACGATGGCGAGGGCGGGCATGGCCGGAGCAAAGGCCATGCTACTCGCGGCGCGTGTACCGACGAGGACACGGGCTCTGCCGCCGCCCACACACACACCACCACCACATCATGCATGGAGAACGCGAAGCGAAGACGACGAAGACGACCACACAGCTTAATCGGAGGTGTCTCGCGGCGTAACCCGCGGGAGTAATTAACCGGGTGCCTTCCGAGGCCCCGGGAACCATGAGATCGCAATCGCCATAGTCAGGCTGGCCGCGCAAGCAGGCCACAGAGCGCACTGTATTAGGGATTTGTACTTTGTTTCTCCATGAGAGATTAATGAAATGCATCTCCCCTACCTTTTCTTGTGTACTACGGTACACTGGCACGCCCGCACTTCTTTTCTTTACCCCGGCGCATGAGAAAAACACGCTACCATTCTTCTCCCCTCGAGTAGCCTACGTTCGACTTTTCCAGAACGTTTTTCTCGTGTCAAACATGGATGTTACATAAGTAATAGAGGAGGTCTCCGGTCTCTCATCTATCCTTCTCCGGTCGACGCGCGCACCTCTCCTTTCCATTTTTCTCGCGACCGGTCTCTCATCTCGGTAAGTTGTCCATGTAAGGATGTGTTCATGTGTATATGGATGATGTGCTCATATGTATGTAGATGATCGATGCTCATGATGTGTGTATGTGGAGAGGATCGATGGTCATATGTGTGTGTGTATATGGAGAGTATCGATGATGCTCATGCATGTGTACTATGGAGAGGATAATGATATGTTCATGTGTGTATGGATCGGTCTCTCTCTCTTGTGTTTGTATGTGAACAAGTTGCCATTTGTTTTGCCAAAATGTTGATTCATTTCCATTTTGGCAAGACTTTGGCATTTCGCAAAGGTCCTAATTTTAGGATAGGTCATGCCGAAATTTTCTATCGACCATTGCATGCTTGCATTCATTATGTGGTTCTAATAGACTTCAAAATTGTACCGTGTACATCGTGCAGGCAAAAATGGTCCGCATAATGAGCGAAGGCATTGTGGCTAGATTTTTGAAATGTGCGACGGCCGACATGATACGAAATAACAAGACAGATATAAGATGTCCGTGCAGAAGATGCAAACTCAACTGGGGTGATCGACCCAGATTCCGGGAATCTGCAGGCGCAGCTGCTCCGCCATGGTTTCATGGATGGATACACTCGTTGGATAAGCGATGACGTAGATGATGGAGACGGTGAAGAAGGTGGCCAACATGAAGATGATAATCATCACGGCGAGAACGGGCGAGATGATGAAGAGTCTCCTGGAGATGGTGAAGGTGCGGAAGCAGACCGGGATGATGATGATCTAGATGCCGGAGGAGCAGACGACGATGGAACAACGTCAGGCTGGGTGCGGGACCCTTATGTGCAAGAGCTGCTTCTCAAGCGGATTTAGTAACGCCAGGGCTGCCGCTAGAGAGAAAGCCAATCTTGCGCAACTTGAGAAAGACGCGGTTACTCCATTGTATGAAGGATGCAGGCCCGATGATACCCGGTTGAATGTAACGCTCAAGGCTATGGAGATGAAGGCAAAGCACAAATTGAGCGACGCAAGCTTCGACGATATGATGGCATTCTGGCACGATCGTCTCCCGGAGGGGAACACATGTCCAACTAGTATCGAGGATGCCAAGAAAATCGTCTGTCCTCTCGATCTACCGCACGTTACATATCACGTATGCATCAACGATTGCATCATTTATCGGGGCGAGGACGCGGAGAAAACCACATGTACGGTGTGCGGCGTGAGTCGATACAAGAAAGGGAAGAAAGCACCTCGAAAAGTGGTATGGTACTTTCCTATCACTCTTCGTCTGCAGCGCTATTTCGCAGACCCTAAGGAAGCGAAGCTCATGCGATGGCATGCGGAAAGGAAGAAGCCAGGAGATGATGATGACCCCGAAAAGGATGAGCTGCTGACGCACCCTTCAGATGCTAGCCAGTGGAAAGCATTGGACCTCGAATTCCCAGAATTCGGTGGAGATTCGAGGAACATCAGGCTTGGTGCGAGCACCGATGGACTCAATCCGTTCGGTAGCTAGAGCAGCACACACATCACTTGGCCCGTGTTTGTATGGATGTACAACCTCCCTCCATGGTTGTGCATGAAGAAGAAGTACATACAAATGAGTATGCTAATTCAAGGGCCGAAACAACCTGGTACCGACATCAATCTGTATCTCGGGCTGTTGAAAGAGGAGCTAGCCACGTTATGGGAATCTGGAGCCAATACTTACGACGCCGTCGCACAAGATTATTTCACTATGAGAGCCGCGTTGATCACTACGGTGCAAGACTATCCAGGTTGCGGGTATATCTCGGGGCAGGTTATCCAAGGATTCTGCGCATGCGTTAGGTGCATGGATAACACAAGCTATCTCCAACTAGAGAAAGATCCAGGGTCATCGAAAATCGTGTTCATGGCGCACCGGAGGTGGCTCGGCAAGAATGATCCATGGAGAAAACGTGGAGACCTGTTTGATGGCAAATCAGAGACCCGAGGAATCCCAGAGCATAGGAGCAGCGAAGAAGTGGAAGAGTTGCTGAAAAACTGGAAAGATTGTCCTAAGGCTGGAAAGAAGCGAAAGAGGCAGCAACAAGACAAGCCGCTGATGAAGGTATGGAAAACAAGGTCTGTTTTCCGGGAGTTGCCATACTGGAAGTTTCTCCGCACGCCTCATAGCCTCGACATCATGCATATCACGAAAAACGTGTGCGGGAGTCTGGTCGCCACCATAATCAACATGCCAGATAGGACGGAAGATGGTCCGAAAGCAAGGCACGACCTGATATGCTTGGGTATCCGGAAGGAGCTTCACGGAGGACGCACTACTCCTGATGATCAGGAAGATGACGATGATCATGAGTCGGAGACGACACAAGGTCGTTGGAAGGGTAAAAAGTTCAAGAAGAACGAATATTACTGCCCTCCTTCTTGCTTCACTCTAAGCCAGGATGAGATCAAACAGTTTTTCAAGTGCCTTCTAGGAGTCAAATTTCCTTACGGCTACGCGGGCAAGATAAGCAGATACCTAGACGAGGCGAAGAGGTTCGTGGCATGAAGTCTCACGACTATGCCGTGCTAATGACGCAGGTACTTCCGGTCGCACTAAGAGGGATAATGGACGAGCACGTCCGTGAAACGTTATTTGGCCTATGCAAGTTTTTCGACGTCATCTCTAGGAAGTCGATTGGCTTGAATCAGCTCGGAAGGCTACAGGAGGAGATCGTGGTGATACTATGTGAGCTTGAGGTCTACTTCCCACCCGCATTCTTCGACATTATGGTGCATCTGCTGGTCCATGTCGTGGAGGACATCGTACAACTCGGGCCGATGTTCCTCCGCAGCATGATGGCGTTCGAAAGGATGAACGGACATATCAAAGGATACGTTCGCAACAGGTCCCGTCCAGATGGAAGCATAGCCAAGGGCTTTCTGGCCGAAGAGTGCATCTCTTTCTGCACGAATTATCTAGACATCGAGAACCCCCGGTCTTCCGTCAATGTACACCTTGGCAAGATCGACGGATCTGGTCACCGAGAGGGTCGTCGCATACTGCATGCAGACTTCGATTTTCGACGCGCAAACTTTGATCGAGCAAACCTCTTCGCGCTACAACATTTAGAACTGGTCGATCCTTGGGTACAGAAGCACAAAAGGTTAATCGAGAAGAAGTACGGGACGGGGCATACAGAGGACGCAGGAGAAATAATCAAAGAGCACAACTCAGATTTCACGCGTTGGTTTAGGCAGACGCCTTGATAATCCCAGCTCGCATTCTTCCGACACGGAAAGATCATATTCACCTTGTCGCAGGGACCGATGCAAAACCTGGTGACCTATCAGCGATGATATCAACGGATACACATTCTACACGGAGGAAAAGGACAACAAGTGTGATTATCAGAACTCAGGCGTAACGTCGGAATTCTACACTGATGACAACGTGAAGGAAAGATTCTACGGAAGAATCGAGGAGATCTGGGAGCTCGACTACTATGGAGAAAAGGTGCCGATGTTCCGTGTTAGATGGGCAAAGAGCCGAAGAAAAGACCGGTATTTCACAACCATGGTTATACCCGGCAGCCAAATCCAAGGTCACGGCAAACGTGCCCGCGAAAAATGAACCATGGGTACTGGCTACCAAAGTGGACCAATGTTTTTTCATTACCGACCCGACAAAGCCTAGCCGTGTTGTCGTGAGGAGAGGAAAAAGAAACATCATCGGAATGGATGGAGTCGCCAACGAGCAAGACTTCACCAAGACGGGCGACCCAAAGATTGAAGATGACGACTACGATGCAGAACATACATCACAAGAATAAAAGGACAACCCTACCCAAAAAGGTAGCCCGTTCGAAAGAAGAAACATTAAAGTGCCGGGCTAAATTATTCAACCGCGACAAAGAAGGGAAAAAGATTGTAAAATGCTAGCTCAAAAATATTGTAAAACGCGTGGTCAAAAAAGGATTGTAATATTCATGGACAAATTATTATGAAATTTAGTTATACTTTCAATCATATTTGTAACACTTTTATGACATATATTATCACTTTTGGGCATTTTTGGAATATTTAAAAGTATTTTAAAAACAAAAAAAAATTTGTATGGCATGTATCACCACTTTTGGACATTTTTTGGAACATTTAAAATTATTTTTAAAATAAAAATAAAAAAGTGGAGCACCAGGATTCGAACCTGGGTGCTCATAGTTTAGAATAGAGCTAAGGGGCAGAACCAGTGGGCTATGACAGTACTAGTGCTAACAGAAGGGGTGGCCGCCCTCTTATCTGGTAGTCCAACACACATAGGCGTAGCGCACCCTGGCCAAGTGCGCTACGGTTATGTGTGTTGGACGCTAGTCAACCGCGTCGGCCGCTCCAGGTGGCCGCCCTCTTATCCGTAGCGCACTTGGCGAGGGTGTGCTACGCCTATGTGTGTTGGACACTAGTTAACCGCGCCGGCCGCTCCATCTCACAGGCACGCACCACACGCACCGCTGCATCCACAATCGTCTACTCTCGAGGCCGCACCGCCACCGCCGCCACCGCCGCGCTGCACTGCGCTCTCGAGGAGGAGGAGGCCCGCCACCGAGCTGCGCTCTCGAGGAGGAGGAGGCCCGCGCTTGTGGAGGAGGAGGCCGCTGCCGATCCGTGGAGGAGGAGGAGGCCCGCCGCTTGTGGAGGAGGAGGATCGCGCCGCCGCCCGTCGTCGTCCGCCCGTCGTCCACCCGTCGTCCGCCCGTCAGAGGTAGCCCCTCCCTCTCTCCCTCTCTCCCTCCCCTGTCTCTCCCTCTCTCCCTCTCTCCCTCTCTGCTTCAAGATTCAGTTAGCAGTAAACTAGAATTGGAAATAATTCTGTTAGCAGTAAACAAGATTCAAGATTCAGTTAGCAGTAAACAAGATTCAGTTAGCAGTAAAAGACCTGAAATAATTCTGTTTTTATGCAAGTTTTATTCAGTTAGCAGTAAACCTGAAATATTTGCTGCAATGATCTTAGAGAGAAAAAAATTGGCTCCTAAATGAATTTTTTAGGAAAGTGACTAATGTATTTGGCTTATGGTGACTTTCATAAGATGGATTAATGATAGACAGATGATTTTTATAGATGTTATACTGTTTATTCCTGGAACTAGATGATTTTTATAAGGAGGAGGAGGAGGCCCTGGAACTCCTGGAACTATAGCTCCTCCTCCTGGTTATTCCTCTATCATATAAATATGGTAGGTGTTTATTGACAAAGATGGCATGTATATCTTTCTATATACATACTGCTAGTGACCTGATGAGCGATGCTAGTTAAGTGAAGATGGCATGTATATCTTTGTATGTGTAAGACAGAGAAACCAAAAGGAAAAAAGGGCAGGAAAAGAAAATCTAGCAGCTCGAGCCAGCCGGTGGCGTCAACAACTGCGAATCCGATCAGGTTTCGGGACGGGCCACCAAGACCCGGGGGTATTATGTGGAGGATTCATGTGGCGGGTGAGCCCATGCTACCTAAGAATTTGCGGAAGCTCGCTAGTTCGGAACTGCAGAGTGTGCATGACGGCGTGCTGACGATAGAGAGACGCCTTCTATCGGAGAAAGATCCCTCGCACCCGGTATTCGTGGTTAAGGTGCCACCAGGCTTGGGCTTCACGACATCGCCTCATGGATCTGTTCTTCCCTGCGGTTCGAGGACATCTTCAATATGTTCCACCTATACCCGCTGCACTATACCATGGTCCGTCTCTTTTCTCTCAGCCTGGCCATGCAGATCATTAGAGAGAACACACCGGGCATCGCTATAGTGGACCCCTACTACATGCGTGACGGCTGCTTGGGTTCCCCCTCCGAACGACGTATCGTGGCCTCGTACCTAAAAAGAATCCTCGTGGCGAACAAGACAAAGGAATACATTCTCGTGCCTTACTTTCCCGAGTAAGTCGTTATTCACTCGCCACCGTCGATTGGCTTTATTAGATCATCATCATTCTTTTTCCAACACATTCCATTTGAATTTTTTGCGCATAGATGAACACTGCACGCTCATCTCCTTATCGCCGAAGCATTCCCACGCCACGTATTTCGACTCGGGGAGTCTAGAAAAGAAGAAAAACTACGACAAGATCAAGGAAGTTCTGGATGATGCTCTCACTGGCTTTGCCTCGACGGAAGGCACCAGCTTCGTGCGTAAGAAGGTCAAGTTCGGCAGGCACGTCTTCAACCACGTAACGGAGTTCCCCTGCGTGAAGCAGCCGGAAAACAGTAAGAAGGAAGCCTACGCACTCCATCACATGAGGGCGTTCCTACTTGACCAGCAGAATTCTACGCTGCCAGATCATCTCAAACAGTGGGCCGAAGCAAAGGCCAAGATCAATGATTCGGATATTAGACAAGAGATGTATCGCATCCAGCAGCAGTTTGGGGCAATCATCTTTCGTGATGTCATGACTTCGGGGGGGATCTTCTACGGAGGAAATATCCCGAATAACCGTGACATAGAAGATCGCCTAGAGATGCAGGGTGACTATAGGAAGTTCATGACGAGACAGGGCGTCCTCCCGTTCCCTAAGCCGAGCCAGAAGGCTTGATGTTGGCCTAGTTGTAGTTACAAACTATAGATGACCTTTGTGTGTGTGTGTGGGCGACAAGTGAACTTATTTTGCTTATTATTATATATCGATCAATGCTTGGTTTTTTGCTTACTCTTTGGTCCTTTGCTCAATTTGGTCCTTCTTTTTTCCTTACTCTTTTCGAGAATAATGCCGATGATTGAAATGTCGTGGCACACTATATATGTGAATGTGTTATGATGGGACTGTGAGCCTTGTGATATGCACAAGTCCGGTCTTGTGCATCCTACTTGGCTCACAGTTCCATCGTAGCATATTCTGTGTCCAACGACCTATGTATATATATGAGGCATTCTTTTCTTGTTATTTTGTCTTTTCGAGAATATGCCGATGATTGAAATGTCGGCACAATATATATAGAATGTGCTATGACGGGATAGTTAGCCTTGTGATATGCACAAGTCCAGGAATTGTGCATCCTACTTGGCTAACTGTTCCGTCATAGCATATTCCTATGTACAACGACCTAGCTAGTTATATATGAGGCATTCTTTTCGAGCTACTTTGGTCTTTTTCGAGAATAATGCCGATGATTGAAATGTCATAGCACACTATATATGTGAATGTGCTACGATGGGATTGTACGCCTTGTGCTATGCACAAGTCCGTGTTGTGCATCCTACTTGGCGACAGTTCGTCGTAGCATATCCTCGTGTCCAACGACCTATGTATATATATGAGGCATGATTTTGAGTTACTTTGGTCTTTTGAGAATAATGCCGATGATTGAAATGTCGTGGCACACTATATGTGAATGTGCTGCGATGGGATTGTTCGCCTTGTGCTATGCACAGTCCGTGTGTTGTGCATCCTACTTGGCGGCAGTTCCATCGTAGCATATTGTCATGTCGAACAACCTAGTTATATATGAGGCATGCTTTCTGAGTTTGGTCTTTTTGATTTAGGAGTACTTTCTATAAGTGTATCTTCATATGCGACTTTAATTATATATGTTTTTTTCAATAGTCGGTTAATTATTATTGTCAACTTATAGATGACGTGGTACGTCGTGTACAAGGGACGGGTTCCCGGAGTCTACGATGATTGGGAAGACTGCCGGAGACAGGTGCACCGTTTCAGCGGCAATAGCTACAAAGGGTACAACACTATGGCGGAGGCGGAAGCTAGATACACGCGCTATCTAGCGGGAGTTAGGACAAGGAACCGGATGAAGACCTACACCTTCGTCGCGGCGGTGATCATGCTTATCTTCTTTGGTTATTTATCCCGCGTTTGTGTCTAGCTAGTTAGTTTAGATGTCTAGGCGAGCTTCCGAGCTCTAACTTGTTCGATCGACACATGTATTAGCATGTCACCAACTACTACTTTGTAACATGATCGAAACAATGTAACTTAGACAATGTATTCATGTATGAGACTTATATATATGTATTTGTTTCAATATTGTTTTTCATATTGAGTATTTATATATATAATTGTATATCTTGTATCTGTGTGTGTATATCTGCTGTAATATTGTATATAATCTGTATTGCATATAATCTGGCTCGGAAATTAAAAAAAAACAAAAAATACATCTGTGGCGCTCATGGTCTACCTTCTGTGGCGCACTACACCTAAAGCGCACCATGGAAGTTTAGTGGCGCACTAGGTAGTGCGCCACAGAAGATCCCAGGGGTAGCACACCATGCCAAACTTCTGTGGCGCACTAGGAGGTGCGCTACGCCTATCTCTGCACAACCGTGGCGCACTAGGCAGTGCGCCACGGCTGAGAGATAGCCGTAGCGCAAGTCCCGTGGCGCACTGCTAGTGCGCCACGGATGGGCATTTCTGGTGCGCCACTAACGACCTGTTTCCTAGTAGTGGGTGTGCAGATGCAATCTAGCGTGGAGGTGTGTATGCGGTGGTATGAGGTTCCCTACTCGTCGTGCCCTCTTAGCCTTTATATAGAGTTAGGCAGGTCCCAGGCACAGATCAAGTCGGTTACAGGTTTTAGGGTTTACCCCTTTGAATTTCCTATCTACTCTAGTCTTGCTCTCCAAGGATCTGAAGGCGTCATGGGCCCTGGCCACCTGAAAGTCTTCATGGGCTGACGTATATTTGTCGTGGGCCTTCCTTGGGCTGTACTAGGTATGCTGAGGTCGTGTACCCGCAGGGTATAACCATGTCAGTAGCCCCCGAGTGTTCAGTCGAATCGTAGATTCGGCTGAGCACTCTTCAATACTTCGGGTGCAGCTATCTCTGTCTTTCAAGAGAATGATTTGAGTGTGTAGGTATTGTTGATGCGTGTGCCTAACTCTCCCGATGGATCAGGGTCAGTTAACTGTCTTAGGACAAAACAACACGATCTTCTTTAGATTCGAGTCCCTCGACTCAAACCCGGAACATATGCTGGCGTAATTCGACTCAGGCCACAGAGGACTTACAGGAGTGGAATTCCAGTGAATTTAAATGATGTACCCAACGCGTCTGTCGGGATTTTTCATCGCGCCTGTTAGCACGGATTCTTACTAGCAGAGCGCAGTCGTGTGCGTTACCAGGCCATCAGATGATATCTGTTGGTATTATCTTTGTGTCGCATACACAACATCCGAATGTTTATCACCACAGAGGTGTTTCGGGTGGCCAAGGAGGACGTTGCTCACTTAGCATTAATTAGGGTAGAGTTGTCGAAAAGTTTTGCATGCTGATCCGAAGGATCGCAGTCGATGAATTCATAGGGTGCGCGACCAGCGCTCCCTATGGGAGTAGCCCCCGAGTGTCTGTTCGAGTCGTAGATTCGAGCAGAGACTTTAATTCAGCCGTTGTTCGGCTTCAGGTCCGTAGGACATAAATTTTTCGGATGCTTGAATCCATCCTCCCTATGGGAGTAGCCCCCGAGTCCGTAGTGGAGTCGTAGACTCGACGTAGGACTCGAAGAAATAATTCAGTGATGTAGTGTTTTGTTCACTTTTCGGGTGCGCGACCAGCGCTCCTGATAGCAGTAGCCCCCGAGTAGTTAGTCGAATCGTAGATTCGAGTGAGTACTCTTAATTGTATAGCCGAAGAATTGTAACCGTTGCTAGCATAGCTTTTGATGACGTCAGTGCTGACGATCGGTGACCTCAAGCGTCTGCAACACCAGAGATGACGTGACTGGACGAACATGGGTCCCACCGTGTGACCTTGAGTTAACGGGTCAAGCGCGGCGTGGAGATAATTACGACGTCGCCTTGATTTCCGCACGTAGTGGACGGCGTGTGAGCGACGGTTCGCTGCTGTACTGACACGTGGATGGCCATATTTTGATGTTGGCTCTAGGTCTTCCTGATGGACGGTCGTCGTGCATCGTCTTCGTCCTTATAATCATTGGGGAAAAGGTGAATTTGTTTTCACCGCAGCCATTCTTGTTTCACTGCTCCCATCGTCTCTGAGCTTTCTCACTGCGCGCTGGAATTTCCTCGAGCATTTCCTTCTTTGATCTTGCGTGCTCTCCGCCGGCGCCGCCGCACTGCGATGGGGAAGCCGAAGAAGTCCTCCTCTGCAGTTGGTACCAGTGCTGCTGGTGGCAAGAAGGGTTCTGCCGCTGCCCGTGTCACCGACGGTGGCTGGCGGCGATCGGAGACGCGTGAGAGTGATCTCCGCAAGCTCCATGAGCGGGGCTTGATCCCGCAGGATAGGGAGGCCGTCAAACTCCCTAGCAACGAGGTAATTCCCCGCCCCCCGCTGGGTTTCGGGTTATGTTTGTTGCCTTTGTCCTTCGCGGCTTTTCCTTCCCAGTCCACGATTTCCTTCGTGGATTGCTTTTTCTTTATGGTATCCAACTGCATCATATTTCTCCCAACTCTCTTCTTCATATTGCTTGTTTCGTCACTTTCTGCGAGTGCTGGCTCGATATCGAGACGCACTTTGGCCTCTGCCGGAAACTCTATTCCGTGAAGAGGCAATTTGGTTCCGATGGTGTATATCCCATTGGGGGTTGCATCATCTCCCTGAAATCCAATATTCTTTTCTTCTCCTTTTCTATGTCCGAGTCTATCCAGTACTGGCGGAGGCGATGGTTTTACATCCGTGACTCCACGGTGACTGGGAAGGATTTTGGGCTTGCTCCTTTTGACCCCTCCCAGAAAATCGAGCCGAAAAGGTCCTGGAAAAACCAGATCTTGGATGGCGAGGTGACGGAGATTGAAGGGCTCTATCGCTGGGTGGAGGATCTTCAACTGACTCTGGATAAGGAGGTGAATGGTGTGGACATCATCCGCACCTTCCTCAAATGTCAGGTGCAGCCGCTCCAGGCCAGGGCGCACCCGATGTTCCTTTACTCGGGTCGCCGTGATCCGACTAGGGTTTCGGCTGAGGAATTCTCCAAGGGAGATCTTGACGGGATCCTTCGCCCGCTGCTGAAGTACAAGGCTGGAGAGGATCTTCCGGGGAAGTCGCTGAATTCTCCATTCTCTGCTTCTCGTCCGGTTTCGCAGGTGTAGAGCTGGGATGTGCGCGTAGCGCTATTTTTCGACTGCGTTTGTCTTTCCACCTTTTGTGCTGAAATTTTTGCTATCTTTTTGCGTAGGAATTCAAGGTGTTGGGCATGTCTCCTCCATTGCCTGAAGTATTCCCGGATGCTCCGGACAATGAGGTGGTGGACTCCATGTCCGAGCTGCCGTCGGAGCGATCTCCGGCTAAAGAGGCCAACGAGTCGAGCGAGGATCACACCCGCAAGCGGACACGGAGCTCCAGAGAATCGTCGGACGCTTCGACTCCTCCGACTCCTAGGAATACGCTAGGCCTCGAGCGTCATAGCGGGGACCATGGGGGCTCTTCTTCTCCGATTCCTGCCATTCCCGTGCGGGCTGTGGCACCGCACCCGTCGGCGAAGCGGAAGAAGGAAGAGAAGAAGGGCAGGAGAACCCCGCCTGTCTTCGACTTGAGCGAGCTCGACTCGTAAGTGCGCTTCGGTTGCTCGTTGCTTTCTCTTGTCTGTTTGCTTTATACTTAGCTTGTCTTTTTCTTTTGCAGCCATTCTTCCAACAGCTCCTCCAGCGATGGTGCTCGGGAGATGGTGGGGGAGTCGAAGGTTGTTCCTCCTCCTCCTCAGACGGTGGCCACCTCTGAGGGTGTTGCTCCGAACCCTTCTCCACAGGAGGATCGGGTGGTTGTCCCTCAAAAGACTGCGAGCGGACCTTCGGAGTCGTCGTCTAACCACGTAAGTGTTTTCTGCCGAAGGGGGAGCCCCCGAGCTTTTTCGGATGGTTTGTTGATCATTTTTTCTTTGTGCCTCGGGTGGGGGGGGTGGGGAGCCCCCGGGCGTCCTTTGGGTGATCTGCTGCTCGTACTTGTTTTTCGATTCTTGTCTCTGGGGGAGCCCCCGAGTATATGTAGGAAAATCTGTTGAGCATTTTTCTTTGATTCTCGGGGGGATCCCCCGAGCGTTTTTCGTATGTTCAACTTGCTTTGCTTGTTCTTTGGGCATAGCCCCCGAGCCTTTATTTGACGGGTAGTATCTTTTGCAGCCTTTTGTGCACGGCGCCAACCAGTTGGTGCAGCAGCACCTGGCATTGGAGGCCAGTTTCAAAGAGCTTCAAGGTATGTTTATGACTTGGTCTTTTTGCTTCTTCTTGTATTTCTTTGTCCTTCGATCTGATAGGTGTTTGCTGACTGCAGAGGACCACAATACCTCTCTCCATGAGCTTGATGCTCTCAAAAAGATCCTTGGGCAAGCGGAGAAGAAGGCCGAGGTCGCCGTTGGTGCGAAGGAGCGCCTCGAGCTGGAGCTAGCCAACGCGGTCGTGGCCAAGGAGCGCCTGCAGCGGGAGGCTATAGACCGCGAGGAGCAGCTCACCACCGCCACGGCTTCGTGCGAGTGATAGGTAGCTGGCAAAATGAGGGCGGCTGCCAAGGCTGTTTTGGGTGAGTTTCTCCGTCTTCCCTTTTCGGCTTTCTTGTCTTTCCTTGTAGTGCTTTTATTTATGCTGCTTCCTATGTTTCTTTAGATGCCGCGGGCATCGAGTTTGATCGCGGTGCTCTGGAGCACGGAAGTGCTCTGGATGATGCTGTTGCGGCGGTCGAAGACCGCTGCAGTACCGTGGTCGGCTCGCTTTCTAAGGCCAAGGAGGTTCTCGGGCGCTTCTACAAGGAGCTCGTCCCCAAGGGCGTCGCCCTCGAAGATGGTGATGCCCTGGCGGATGCATTGTCAGCCTAAGCTCCTGCGGCGTACAAGCACAAGCAGAAAGGCATTGGCGCGTCCATCGGGCTGGCAATGGCCTTGGCGTCTGGAGCGGAGCTGGATCTTCATCAGGTCACCTCCCGGATGCCGACGACTGCTGACGGATCCGAGGTAGCCTTCGCCATCTATGCTGCTCGCTGTAAGCGTTATGGGCCGAAGTTGATTGACCTGCTGGCCGAGTATGCGCCGAGGCAGCAGGGAGAGGCCAAGGTGAGGCAGTCCGGCTCCGAGGCTACTCATGATGCAGCTTCGTAGGCTTTTTAGTTGTAGGATAGTTTTCGTTTCTTTTGTTGTAATTATTTCTATGAACGATCCTTGTGCCACGTAGTGGCTTTTGCTGCACATAATGAATTTCCAAGTTCTGTGCTCCTTCGTCTGCTTGTTCATATCCTTGTCTTCTTTTACTCTAGGGGCCTTCGGGTGGTGATCCCGTTGACACTTCGTCTGTGGCGCAGCTGCGGCCATCCCTGGATGGTGCGTCGCAGCTTGTGTTTCTTCGAGACCACATCCGTAGCCTTGAGAAAGAGTTGCTTGGGGTGCGTGGCCACGCCGATGTTTGGAAATCCAAGGTGGATCTGGGCGCTGCCAGAGAGGAGTACTTGATGGCAGAGTTGCTTCGTTTGTCCGAACAGCTTCAGTGTGAGTTTTTCGAGCTGTTGCCCATTACTTCGGATGCGCCTGTTGGCCTTTCACCTTACTCTTTGCAAGTATTGCAGGTGCTAACCTTGCTCCGAGGGAGGAAAAGGAGCATGTTGCTGTTCGGATCAACTACTTGACTCAACCGGACATGGAGGCCGACGGATTCTTCTGGATGGACCGTGACCGTGCCATGGTCCTTGCGACAGTGCAAGATCGTGTTCACCAGGTATCGCGGGTGTTGCGTCAAGTGAAGTATTCAGTGGCATCGGTTCTGCATGTAATGTTTCCGCTAGATGATGCGCCGTCGACTCTCTTTGGCCTGCTATCGAAGTTTCGGAATGTGCATCATGTCAGGGAACTGGTGCGGCATCATCTCATCGCGGGGGTGAAGGCCACGCTCTCCCTTGTGCGGTTACATCGTCCTGATGTAGATCTGTCTGTTGTAGCGGCTGGGCTGCCTCTTCGGCCAGATGGTGGGGAGTGGGATATGCGTCCGCATTATGCGGCTGTAAGACAGTATGCCGAACAAATCGTAGATCTGTTTGAGCAGCGTGCTCAGGTTATTCTTCAGAATAGGTAGGACTTGTAAAAAAGATAGATTTAAAATTTGTATATATTTGACTGGGCGTGTTCTGCCCTTCGTTGTAAAGGTTATGTTGTTGTTTAGCACGTAGTGCTTTGTTTGTATACGTGTCCTTTTCGTTAGCCTGACGTGGTCAGCTACTCAGGTATACACGCCTTATCTTCAGTCGACGAAGTCGTGAGGTGGGGGGAGCCCCCGAGTGCTTTGTAACATGGAGTAAAACGCGAACAATAAACAGAATTTCGGGGTGAGACACTTAGCTTTATTCATATCGTAATGGAGGAGGTACATTGTTCGGCTGAGTAGCCTTGACTGAATAGCTTTATTGAAAGTAAAAGAGGGAGGTAGCTAGGGGTAGAAGCGTCACAACTGTGCGACGTTCCATGGGTTGGAGTATGCGACTCCAGACTCCACGTGCTTAAGGCGATAGGCGCCACCTAGGATGACTTCAGTGATGATGTAGGGTTCTTCCCATGGTGACTCGAATTTCTTCGATCGCTCTTGCTTGAGTCGTAAGACGAGGTCTCCTTCGATGAAGGACCTTGGGCACAACCATCGGCTGTGGTAGTTGCGGAGACTCTATTGGTACACCGCTGATCAAGCTGCTTCTATGTCACGCGCCTCGTCGAGTGTGTCGACGGCGTCTGAAAGGATACGGATGTCGCCTAGAGGGGGGGTGAATAGGCGATGAAAACTTTTCCTAGAGTGGCTCAACAAAGGCGGAATAAAACTAGTGTTTACTTTGTTAAGCACAACCTAGAACAACTAAGGTTCACCTATGTGAACCAACAACTTATGCTAAGCAATACAAGCAACAAAGCGATAGCAAGATATATATTACTTCAAGCACGAAGGCTATCACAATGTAAAGTGCATAAGTAAAGAGCTCGGGTATAGAGATAACCGAGGCACGCGGGGACACCGATATTTTACCGAGTTCCTCCCAACATGGAGCACGTCTCGTTTGGAGAGGGGGTGGTATCAAACCACCAACGCCACAAAAGGCCTCCCTTATTCTCTGGTGAATCTCACCCCAATGGGATCGATCCACGCTTCCACTATCGGTGCACTTGTCGGTGGCAACCGGAAACTCTCACAAGGTTGGGGCACTTCTCCACAACTTAATTGGAGGCTCCCAACAAATGCCACAAAAGGCCACAATGCCACCAAGGCCACAAAAACGTCTAGCGTTCCAAGAACCCAAGAGGGACAAGCTCCAATGAGTAACTCAAACCAAATCCTCCGAGGAGAACACAAACCGATGCACCGAATGCAAATGGCAAGAACACCACAAAGATGTTCAAATCCTTCTCTACCAAATTCCACCAAAGCTACAAAAGTTTATGGGGGAATAAGAGAGGAAGAACAATGGAGAAAATCCACAAAAGACTCCAAGATCTAGATCCCAATATGTTCCCCTCACTTAGAGGAGAGATTGATTGGTGGGATTGTAGATCTAGATCTCCTCTTTCAAATCCCTCAAGAATATGCAAAAATCATCGGAGGGATTGAGAGAAAGCAAGCTCAAGAAGGTCAACAATGGAGGGGAAAACTTGCAAGAATGGTTGGGGAACCATTGGGGAAGAAGGCCCCTTAAATAGGTCCCCCGAAAATCCAACCGTTGAAGCCCAAAAATGCGAATCCCGGTACTACCGGACATTACCGGTACTACCGGACATTCCCTGGGGATCCCAGGTCTCCAAACGCACCTTATTCAGTACCAACCGGTACTAAGGGGCGCTACTACCGGACCCTGGTCCGGTACTACCGGTCATCCCTGAACGAAAACGGCCATAACTTTTGCATCCGGACTCCGATTTTGATGATCTTGGGCTCGTTTTGAAGAGGACAACAAGCTCTAAAAGATCATGCAAATAAACATCATATTCTAGCAAGAGAGGATAGATCTAAATTACGAAAGGTTTAACCTCTCTCAAAAAGACGAACCGATAAAACCTCCCACATCGAAAACATAATAGAAAATGCATATGAAATCCGTTTTCGATGAACTAGAGCTTGTCATGGAGATTAACAAAAGCTCTAAATCCTCACATGAGTAAGAACTAAATAATGGAAGGTTTTACCTATCTCTAAAATACAAACCGGTAAAACCTCCAAGATCAAAACGCAATAAGATATAAAAGGGAAATCCGTTTTTGATGACCTAGAGCTTGTTATGGAGATTACCACAAGATCTATATCATCACATCGATAAGACCAAATAACAACCAAATATGATGATGCAAGTATGCAAAGGTTTGAGATCTCTCCGAACGATGTGATCAAGTTACTCATTCGAGAGCCCCTCTTGATAGTACGGCTATCTATCCTAAACTCGGTCTCCTACTAACAACATGAGACCGGCAAAAGGGAAAACCTATCAAGATTATACCTTTGCCTTGAGCATTCTACATGAGTTCGATGTAGACGATCTTTCCCTTCTCAAGATTGAACGCCTTTCTTGATTCTTCATCATTGATCCATGATCATCGAGGATGGCAAGCATCAAACATGAGATCTTCTATAGATGCCGCATTTTGAGCTTGCACAAGACATCTTCTTCTCATTTCATCGACCTTGAAGCCAACACATGATCCAAGCGATGCCAATGGACCAACCTACAAATCCTACAAGTATAACTTAATACAAACATTAGTCCATAAATATTGTCATTAATTACCAAAACCACACATGGGGGCCCAACATGTTCTTTCAACCTCCCCCATTTTGGTAATTGATGAAAATCCCTTTAAGAGGGTCTATATAAGGAATATTAATGAATAAAATGGTAATACCAATATCAAATACTACAAAAGTATGTGATATTGGTACCACCACCATATATAGAGCAAACTCCCCTACAATCTATGCATGTGTGATGAACTTGAATTTCATTGCATATATTGCCAATCATTATCATTGGTGGAGTTTCCTCTATATATACCACATGCTAAGCAACAACAAAGATGCAAGAGCATGAGAGGCAAATGCACAAGAACAAACTCAATGCATAAACCAACTTCCCTTAAACCCTCTAAAACTTCTCCCCCATTGGCATCAATTGCTGAAATGGGTGACAAGTTCTAGAAGGCAAACATAGTAATAATTCCTCCAAAGGTGTGCTTTCGCACATATCCAATGATGAATACTTGGGAGGGAGTAGAACTATATCGAGGACCCGAAGATTGCAAAAATAAAGTCAAATGATGCAAGCAACTACAAGGTCTGACAAACCAATTTGAAAACAACAAATGAGT
Organism: Avena longiglumis; assembly: GCA_030063025.1. Classification (NCBI taxonomy): domain Eukaryota; kingdom Viridiplantae; phylum Streptophyta; class Magnoliopsida; order Poales; family Poaceae; genus Avena; species Avena longiglumis. The sequence goes on along the minus strand of CP125973.1, from coordinate 493,595,315 downwards.
CCAAATGTAAACCACAAGATATTATGATATGAGCAAAAGAGTGTTTTAAATAACAAGTAGAGAAGCTCCCCAAGATTTGTGCACAATTCAAAATAAATGCATTAGAATGCATATTGCACAAATATGGAATCCCCGCTTCCCCATAATCATTTAAGACACATCAAATAAAAAAACAAATGAGCATTATTAAATGAATTGGATGAGCTCCCCAAAGATAATGCACCAATTATGATAATTGCATTTGGGAACAAGGTGCATAATCACGGAATCCTCACTCATCCAAGTTCATTTAACAATACAAGGCATGAGAGAACATATATGAGTGCCAAAATGTGCAAACAAGAGGAACAAGCACTCATAGGCAATTAAATTTGGAAGCCACCGAAGAATCAAAAGGAATAGAAAGGTGGTCTCCAAGGATTAAAAATCAACTAAAATTATCTTCTCATATGTATATATGTCTCTAAGTGGAAAATATCACAAAGAAATATTCCCATAAAGAAACAAGCACACACAAAGAAGATATACAATAAATCACATAAAAAGCTAAAATGAAGTCATAACATATACCAATAAGATTTTTGCTTCAAAGCACGGCCAAAGGCTCAAATATAACTTATTGTATATTAATGAGCTTAAAATACCAACACACTACATATATTACAACTATCACCAAGGGAAAAGGGGAAAGTTGAAATATATGGAGAAAGGCAACAAGTATCAGAAGGAATAAACAACTAGCAAAATCTCACTATTGCACATGAGAGAAGTTGAGGAAAATATAGGTAATAAAATTGCTAGATTGACATATTTGGGATTGATGGATCATATGCATGATTTTGTATAGTCCCAATTATATGCACTCATCTCAACTTCTACACATTTACAATAGAGAGTTCTCTTAATACCATGGCTAGAGATACAACAATAAATATAATAACAAAAAGTCATACCAAGATGCAACCTACCAAAGGTTGGAAGCAAGATAAATATGCATGAGCAAGAGATACTTGTTACCGAGATATAATTGGTAGGATGTAGAGGATATGAATTCGTTGATCATCCTATAGCTTGCCTACAATTTAAATGTATGCATCATTTCTTAAAAATTGAGAGACAAGCATCCAATCTATCTCCAATGTACCTAAAACACATTTAAGTACAAAATGGTCCCCAAACATATTGGGTCCATAATAGTTAGTGCAACTACAATACATAGGAGAGACTCCACATAATTATGTGCATATTGATATGAAATTGAATTTCAAGCACAACTTAGCCTATGGGAATTGGTGGAGTTTACCCTATATATTGGATCAAAGAAAGCAAGCATGCCATAATATAAGCATATAGTAAATATGCATGCATAAAGCTTTCAAGAACTAAAAAGGAGATACAATTTGAACAAAAACACCAAGTAAATCGAGATTGCACACACATGAGTGTGAAATGACAAACGATGTCCAAATTGTATCAAAGAACCAATTCAACACATGAAAGATCACAAGTTCAACCAATGAACTAGGCTAAAGCCAAAGAGGAAAAGATAGATAGAAATAAAAAAAAGCTCATTGATTTATCTCATTCTAAAATGTTCAAAATGTGAGATAAGGAATGAGACAAAAAAAACTCCCAAGAAGAGCAAGGTTCCAACAATAAACCAAACTCCCCAAACTTTTCATGATGGCACAAAATACCAAAACGAAAAGATTGAGCATCTAAGCACATAAAACTCGATATGGATCAAACAAAGAAGCATAAAAGGATTATTTTAGATAATATAGGAGATCTCACCCATAAGTAGTACATTATATAGAATTTTTGCTTTTGAATGCAAAATGCACATAAATGAGATCATCACTAGTACCTACATTAAATAAAACACAAGAAGATACCAATAAAAATAAAAGGATCCAAAAGTAGCAAGGAATACATGGGAGCACACAAAACATTTACTTGGCCAAAGATAGGACAATATTAATCAAAGGCCAAAGTGAATATGATCAATAAATTCTACCATAAGTTGTGTACTCATTGTCCAAGGACAAGAAAAAGAATAATTTTCCATAAGGTAGCTTGCATGGATATCCAAGATCATAGACACAACAAGAAGCATATAACTAAATATAAGAAATTAAGCATGATACTTCGAACAAGATTCTTGGTAGCTTCCAATAGTCACACAATCACTAGTGGTTAGAGTAACTTGAAGCAAATGGTTTCCATGAGGATATATATATATCTAAATATGAGGAAACACATACCAAGAACCACTCTCATATACAAGATCCAAAATAAGATCAATAAAGCCATTAAGGAAATAGGAACTTGTATGAGCAAATGTGTCACATAGGCGCTAGATAATTATCAATATCAATTCTAAGTGACACAACCTCAAATATTCACATTTTCTAGGATTTTAATATGCACTAAGCGTATGACTCCCCCCATAATGTGATAATACCATAAAACCAACACGAGGCAAAAGGATACAAATAGAGATAATTAATGGACATTATAAAACTTAAATTTCTCATGAGAATTATACCACATAGAGATTAGACAATAATCCAATATAAATACTTAGGTGGTATTCCTGATGTACACACAATTTTAGGATTGTGGAATGCCCAAGCATAACACTCCCCAAAATGGGATAATCCATTAATCTCTCACAAGAGACAAATAAGATATCAAATATAATCAATTAAGGCTTCAATACAAGAAACACACATACATGGTGTGCCACTTAATCATATACAAATATACTTGATACCTCAAGATAATTAAGTGTAAAGCACAACATGTACAAAAGCATGGAAAATACAAAACCAACACATGCACAAGGGGGCGAGTAACTTTCAATGTAAAGAGTTTAGCATATGTTACCGCAAGGAGGAACATTGGAAATATAATATAATCATGATAATCCAAATGGCTTGACTTGACAATAATAATTGATAAAGATCCCTCAATTCTTCATAATGTATCCAAGACTCCAATGCCCTCCAAAACACACCTATTGACCAAGTTTTGGCTTGTTGGTCCCCAACCAAGTTGGGTCCTAAGAGGTTAGTCACAATATGCTTGGCAACCCAAATTGTTCTTTTCTTGACACCACATTGAGCACCAACAAATTTGGCAAACACATTGCCAACCTCATCCTTACGAAGTGAATAAGCATCATCAATCAAGATAGGATGGGATGAGGAGATACCAATAGTGCATGAGGAAGAAATGTGCCCCTTCTCGCGGCATATGTAGCAAGTTCTACTCTTGCCATCTTTATTTTTGGATGAAGAAACAACTTGAGGAAGAGCTTGAGTCTTCTTGGGAGGAGACCCATTTCTAACAAGATGTAGAGCTTGAGGTGGAACTTGAGGCCGCTTCCCTTGATGCTTCACACTAAGAGGCTTTTTCTTCAATGGGCAAGATCTAACATGGTGTCCTTCTTCCTTGCACTTGAAGCAAACAATGTTGGACGGATTCTTGACTTGATCTTGGCCATTCTTCTTGTTGTCCTTGTGCTTCAACTTGATAGTGGACTTGTTCTTGACATTGGAGTTGAATCCAAGCCCACCCTTGTCATTGGGGGATTTTTGCACACTCAAGATTTTGTTGAGTGCGGCCTTCCCTTAATGACCCCTTTTAAAGTCATTCTTCAAAGAAGTGACTTGAGCCTTGAGCTCTTTGATTTCCTCTACATGGTTAGGTTCAACAAAAGTACTAGAGGAAGTAGATGCTACATTGTTAGAGCAACAAGGCACGGAATGTAATTCATCACGAGATATAGCATGGTTGTGAGAGGATGAATTACAAGGACTAGCACATGGCACTATAAAATTTGGAGTAGATGTAGTGCTAATGTCCACATGAGGCCCACTAGATGTTACCTTTGACATGATGGCCTCATGAGCTAACTTTAGCCTACCATGGGAGACTAGAAGATCCTCATGTGAGCTTTAGAGCTTAACATGACTTTCTTCTAATTTCCCATAGTTGCTAGTTAGCAAAGCAAGTTGAGCTTTTAGCTCAACATTCTCCTTCGAAATAGATGCTTCACAATAAATGAAGTTAGTAGCACAAGCATCATCATTATTAGCAAGAGGTGAGGTCAACTTGGTAAGCTCTTTTGAATATGAAGCTTTAAGTTGCTCATGTGACTCGGTGAGTTTGATGAGCTCACCCTTGATGACCCTAGAGCCATTTTTGAGGTGCTCAAAATCCTCAAGGAGTTTAGCATAAGCAACTTCAAGTTCATCATTTTTAATCTTGAAGGAGTTTTCCACCGCAAGTTCTCTATCATGATGTTCCTTTACTCTAGATAATTCTAGAGTAAAAGTCTCCTCAAGAGATTCTTTGGTGGTTTGTTCTTCTTCAAGGGAGTCATTTAGTTGTGCAACTTCATTAGCATACTCCCGCTCAAGTGCAAACTTTTCATCAATTAAGTTTTCTTGCTCCTCAATAAGATCATTGCCTTCTATGGCACAATTCAATATTTCAAGAAAGTTGGAGGAAGCAATTTTATTTTTGAAGAGAGCGCTATAGACAACCTCTCCCATTTTCTTAATAGAGGTAATATCATACTTACTTCTATAATCATCATTAGCATTCTCAACCTCATCATCATCATGAGATACAATGGGATTCAAAGAGGTTACCTTTGTTCCCTTAGCCATAAGGCACATGTGAGAACCGGAGGAAGGTGATGATGAGATTGCACTTGTAGCTCTCTTCAAGACCTTGTATTGGCACATAGAATCTTCATTTTCCTCTACATGGTTAGCAACACAAGCACTAGAGGAAATGGAAGCATTTTTATCATGGCAACAAGACAACACAAGCATATCATCATGAGATTTATTCAAGTCATTTCTACATGATATGAAAGGACTATTAACACAAGAATGTAAGGAGTTTTGAGTGCTAGAAGTGTTAAGGTCCAAAGATAGATCATTGTAACTAGATAGGGATGAAGGATTGCAAGTAGTAATATCACTACCCATATTTCAATTTTTATCACCACTCACCATATCATTACCTTATGAAAAGTCACATGTTGGTGAAGTGGTAGAGGATGATAACTCATCTCGACCTGAAGTGGAAGCAACACAATCATCCTCAATAATGCTGGACACAACATATTTATCTTGAAGTTTTGTCCATAACTCATGAGCGCTCCAAAAGGGAATGATTGAAGATGTAACTACATAGATCAAAGCATTAACAAGCACATTAGAAGCTTGAGCATCGAGATATAAGTTTCTCTCATCCTCACTAGATAGATTTTTTAAATCCATTGGAGGAGAAAAACCTATATCTACAATACGCTCCAAATTTGGGTCCATGTCCCGAAAATGAATGAGCATGCGATTTTTCCATATATCATAATTTGTGCCATCGAATGTGAACATGTCATTGTGCACTAATCCTCTAGCCGACATCTTTACTCTCAAGGCGGTGAAGCCTAAAATGAGAGACCAGGCTCTGATACCAATTGAAAGGATACGGATGTCGCCTAGAGGGGGGGGGGGGGTGAATAGGCGATGAAAACTTTTCCTAGAGTGGCTCAACAAAGGCGGAATAAAACTAGTGTTTACTTTGTTAAGCACAACCTAGAACAACCAAGGTTCGCCTATGTGAACCAACAACTTATGCTAAGCAATACAAGCAACAAAGTGATAGCAAGATATATATTACTTCAAGCACGAAGGCTATCACAATGTAAAGTGCATAAGTAAAGAGCTCGGGTATAGAGATAACCGAGGCACGCGGGGACACCGATATTTTACCGAGTTCCTTCCAACATGGAGTACGTCTCGTTTGGAGAGGGGGTGGTATCAAACCACCAATGCCACAAAAGGCCTCCCTTATTCTCCAGTGAATCTCACCCCAATGGGATCGATCCACGCTTCCACTATCGGTGCACTTGTCGGTGGCAACCGGAACCTCTCACAAGGTTGGGGCACTTCTCCACAACTTAATTGGAGGCTCCCAACAAATGCCACAAAATGCCACAATGCCACCAAGGCCACAAAACCGTCTAGGATTCCAAGAACCCAAGAGGGACAAGCTCCAATGAGTAACTCAAACCAAATCCTCCGAGGAGAACACAAATCGATGCACCGAATGCAAATGGCAAGAACACCACAAAGATGTTCAAATCCTTCTCTACCAAATTCCACCAAATCTACAAAAGATTATGGGGGAATAAGAGAGGAAGAACAATGGAGGAAATCCACAAAAGACTCCAAGATCTAGATCCCAATATGTTCCCCTCACTTAGAGGAGAGATTGATTGGTGGGATTGTAGATCTAGATCTCCTCTTTCAAATCCCTCAAGAATATGCAAGAATCATCGGAGGGATTGAGAGAAAGCAAGCTCAAGAAGGTCAACAATGGAGGGGAAAACTTGCAAGAATGGTTGGGGAACCATTGGGGAAGAAGACCCCTTAAATAGGTCCCCCGAAAATCCAACCGTTGAAGCCCAAAAATGCGAATCCCGGTACTACCGGACATTCCCGGTACTACCGGACATTCCCTGGGGATCCCAGGTCGCCAAACGCACCTTATTCAGTACCAACCGGTACTAAGGGGCGGTACTACCGGACCCTGGTCCGGTACTACCGGCCATAACTTTTGCATCCGGACTCCGATTTTGATGATCTTGGGCTCGTTTCGAAGAGGACAACAAGCTCTAAAATATAATGCAAATAAACATCATATTCCAGCAAGTGAGGATAGATCCAAATTACGAAAGGTTTAACCTCTCTCAAAAATACGAACCGATAAAACCTCCCACATCGAAAACATAATAGAAAATGCATATGAAATCCGTTTTCGATGAACTAGAGCTTGTCATGGAGATTAACAAAATCTCTAAATCCTCACATGAGTAAGAACTAAATAATGGAAGGTTTTACCTATCTCTAAGATACAAACCGGTAAAACCTCCAAGATTAAAACGCAATAAGATATAAAAGGGAAATCCGTTTTTGATGACCTAGAGCTTGTTATGGAGATTACCACAAGCTCTATATCCTCACATGGATAAGACCAAATAACAACCAAATATGATGATGCAAGTATGCAAAGATTTGAGATCTCTCCGAACAATGTGATCAAGTTACTCATTCGAGAGCCCCTCTTGATAGTACGACTATCTATCCTAAACCCGGTCTCCCACTAACAACATGAGACTGGCAAAAGAGAAAACCTATCAAGATTATACCTTTGCCTTGAGCATTCTACTTGAGTTCGATGTAGACGATCTTGCCCTTCTCAAGATTGAACGCCTTTCTTGATTCTTCATCATTGATCCATGATCACGGAGGATGGCAAGCATCAATCATGAGATCTTCTATAGATGCCGCATTTTGAGCTTGCACAAGACATCTTCTTCTCATTTCATCGACCTTGAAGCCAACACATGCTCCAAGCGATGCCAATGAACCAACCTACAAATCCTACAAGTACTCCCTCCGTTTCAAAATATAAGACGTTTTAGTATTGTAAAGCAAATGTATCTAGACTACTTTTAGTATTTAAGTTCACTCAAGTTTGGAGTGAACCTACTCACTAAAACAAGTCTAGATACATTTTCTTTACAAACCTAAAACATCTTATATTTTGAAACGGAGGGAGTATAACTTAATACACACATTAGTCCATAAAGATTGTCATTAATTACCAAAACCACACATGGGGGCCCAACATGTTCTTTCAGCGTCTTCGAGTGCGGCCGTCGATTTGGCTTCGCTGTAAGCGACGACCCGTGGGGCCTTGTGGTGTACCTCTGCTGGTAGCACGGCTTCGACTCCGTGCACCATGAAGAAAGGCGTGTAGCTGGTTGAGCTATTTGGCGTTGTGCGCATGCTCCACAGGACCGAGGGTAGCTCTTGTGTCCAGGCTCCTGCGAGTCACTCGAGCGGGCTCATTAGGCGCTTCTTGATGCCAGCGTCGAAGAGGCTGTTGGCCTTCTCGACCTTCCCGTTCGTTTGCGAGTGCGCCACAGAGGCGTATGTGATGTTGATTCCGAGGCCTTCGCAGAAGTCCTGGAATTCTTTGGAGATGAAGTTCGACCCATTGTCGGTGATGATGCTATGCGGCACACCGAACCTGTAGACAATGGATTCAAAGAACTTGACGACATTTTTGCCTTTTTGGTTAGTGACAGGCATGGCCTCAATCCACTTGGTGAATTTATCGACTGCGACCAGGAGGTAGACGTGACCTCCTTTCGAGGACCTTGGCAGTTTGCCGATCATGTCGAGGCCCCACTGGGCGAAGGCCAAAGGTATGGGCCTGAGCTCTGATCCGGGTGCGTGCGGTTTGTCTGCGAACCTCTGGCATCCGTTGCATCTTCGGACGATGTCCTTGGCATCGTTCATGGCCGTTGGCCAGTAGAATCCAGCTCGTAGAGCTTTGGCAACAAGGGAGCGGCTGCCCGCATGATGGCCGCAGATGCCCTCGTGGATGTCTGGAAGTATGGTTTTGCCGTCACCGATGGTGACACACCTTTGTAGCACACCCGTAATGCTGCGTTTGTACAGCTCGCCATTAATGATGGTGAAGGCCTTGGACCAACGAGATATGTGCCGGGCATCTTTCGGACTATCAGGCAGTTCTCCGTCTATCAAGTACCGGAGGTATGGCCGCGTCCAAGTTTCTTCGACTGCATGACCTGCATCAGGTTGACCACAGCGACCTCTGTGTCTAGCTTTTCGGGTCCTTTCTGTCCTTCGGGTAGCGCAGCCCCCGAGTGTTCTACTTCTTCGGGTGATCCCTTTGGGAATTTTCGTTTGATGGATGGAACGCAAATCTGTTCGAGGAACACACCTGGTGGCACCCATGCGCAGGTGGAGACGATGTTGGCAAGTCTTTCGGCCTCTTCGTTGCTTTCTCTACCAACATGCCGAAGCTCGCAGCTGTCGAAGCCTCCTTCGAGTGTGTTGTAGAGTGCGCGGTACACGATCATGTTGGCGGTGTGCGCGTCGCACTCGTTCATCGTCTGCTGGACGATGAGGTTTGAGTCACCGTAGATGACGAGGCGTGTTGCGCCACAGATCTTGGCCATCCGCATGCCGTGGATGAGGGCCTCGTATTCGACCTCATTGTTGGAGGCTCGAAACTTCATCCGAAGTTCATACTTCATCTTGTCGCCCTGCAGGGAGGTCAGTATGACTCCGGCTCCTGCTCCGGCTTCGCGTTTGGAGCCGTCGAGCGAAGTGCATTGTCCATGACTGCGTCATGTCTGGGTTGTCTGGCAGCTGCAGTTTCATCCAGTGTACGAGGAAATCCGGGAGGACTTGAGATTTGATCGTGTGGCGCTTCTCATAGACGATGTATAGAGGTGACAGTTCGATGCCCCATAGGGCCACGCGTCCTGTGGCCTTTGGATTATTCAGGATGCTGTTCAGGGGTGCCTCGTTGACGACCATCACCTGGTGCTCCTGGAAGTAGTGGCTCAGCCGAAGAGCCGTCATGAACATGCCGTAGGCGAGTTTCTGGTAGTGAGGGTACCTCTGCTTTGTCGGCGTCAATACCTCGCTGAGGTAGTATATTGGGCGTTGGACCCCATGGGTTTTGCCCTCTTCGGGTCGCTCGACCACCAGTACGGTGCTTACCACCTGGTGTGTGGCTGATATGTACAACAGTAAAGGCTCGCGTTCCTTTGGCGTGACCAGGACCGGCGAGGTAGAGAGCATCCGCTTTAGATCTTCGAATGCGTCGTCCGCCTCAGGCGTCCACTCGAATTTGTCTGCTTTGCGTAGCAGCTGGTAGAACGTCAGAGCCTTTTCGCCCATGCGGCTGATGAACCTGCTTAATGCCGCGATTCGCCCGGCAAGCTGCTGGACGCCTTGAGGTTCTTCGGTTTTTCCATGGCCATTATGGCCCAGATTTTCTTCGGGTTTGCCTCGATCCCTCGCTGGGATATGAAGTAGCCGAGTAGCTGGCCAGATGGGATGCCAAAGGCGCACTTTTTAGGGTTGAGCTTGATCTTGTAGCGGTCGAGATTATCGAACGTCTCACAGAGATCGTCGATGAGTGTTCTCGCCTCCCTAGTTTTGATGACTATGTCGTCGACATAGACTTGGATATTGCGGCCGATCTGGTCCTTCAGGCATGCCTGCATGCACCGTTGGTACGTGGCGCCTGCGTTCTTCAGCCCGAAGGGCATTGTGTTGTAGCAGAATACTCCGAACAGCGTGATGAACGCCGTTTTCTCCTGATCTCCGACCTTCAGTCGGATCTGGTTGTAGCCTGAGTAGGCGTCGAGGAAGGAGATTTTTTCGCATCCTGCAGTCGAATCGATGATCTGATCGATCCGAGGGAGAGGGAAGTGATCCTTCGGGCAGTGCTTGTTCAGCGATGTGAAGTCCACGCACATCCGCAGGATGTCCGTGTCCTTTTTGGGGACCATCGCGGTATTGGCGAGCCACTCGCTCTCCTTGATCTCCCTAATGAAGTTTGCAGTGAGTAGTCTGTTGACTTCGACTCCTATGGCTTCGGCCCGAGGTTCGGACAGTCGTCGGATAGACTGCTTGACGGGCTTGGCGTCTGGAAAGACGTTGAGTGCGTGCTCGGCGAATTCCCTGGGAACTCCTGGCATGTCTGCAGGACACCAGGCGAAGATTTCCTAGCGCTCACGAAGGAATTCGACGAGCGCGCTTTCCTATGTGGGGCTGAGATTGTTGGCGATCAGCGCCGTCTTGGAGGCGTCCGTCGGGTGGACTTGCACCTTCTTTGTGTTGACGGTGGAGTCGAAGGACATGTGCGTGCGTCTTCGGCGTGGGTGCCTATTGTTCGTCACCGCGGAGCCTTACGAGCTCCTCCTGCATGCCGAATGACTGGGAGATTCTGTTGAAGTCCCTATCGCAGTGGTCCGATCGGGTGAAGCTTCCGTGGACCGTGATGACACCCCTGGGTCCTGGCATCTTGAGTAGCAGGTACGCATAGTGCGGTACTGCTAGGAATCGTGCGAATGCCACGCCCCCGAGGATGGCATGGTATTGTGATGGCTAGTCCACCACTTCGAACTCGAGTCGCTCGCATCAGAAGTTATCCGGCTTGCTGAAGATGACGTCGAGCCATATCTTTCCCAAGGGGAATACACCCTTCCCTAGGACGATGCCATGGAACGTTGTGTCTGACTGTTCCAGGCTGCACAGCGGGATCCGCATTGCCGCTAGGGTGCTGGCGAACATCAGGTTGATGCCGCTGCCGCCGTCCATGAAGACGTGACTCATCTCGAACCCTACGATCTGCGCCTCAAGCACCAGGGCAGCATGACCTGGGCGAGGGGCCTGGCAAGGGTGATCCGAATGGATGAACGTGATGCAAGATTCCGATCCGCTGAGGTACTCGGGGATGGCGGGTGGTGCTGTCACAACCATGTTGATCTGACGGGTGATTTTCTTCTGCACCCTTTTCGTTGGGCGCCCTTTTTGGATCATCAGTGCTCCTTTCGGTGGGGAATACCCGTGCCCACCATTATTATGTGCAGGTGCGACTGGGTGGTTCGGGCCTCCCGCAGGTGGTGGTGGAGGGGCTCCATGTGCAATCTCGCCAGGTGCGGGTGCGTTCCCGTATCCAGGGTTCGGGGCTTGCTACCTCATCTGAGCCATGCTCTCGCTGAGTTTCTGGAACTCGCGGCAGTCCTTGAGCATGTGGCTCGCCTTCTTCTTACCATCCTGCTTGTCGATGTAGAAGAGGATGGTGCATGGACCCGACAGTTTTTCATATGCTGAGGGTCCGTTGTCGCGGCTGCGGCGCTGCCACGACTGCGCTGGGCGTCCTCCGTCGCGGAAGTTGTTTCCGCGATATCCGCCACTGTTGTGGTTGCTATCGCTGCGGCGGTCGGCGTAGCCAGCCACTACCATGTCGGGTCCATCGCGATCGTCGTAGACTCGCGATCTTCTCTTGCTATGGCGTTCACGTCGTCGGCCGTAGTTGTCTTCTTCCTCCGAGTGCGCTCGGTGGACGGAGTCCTCGCCATCGGCCCACCTGTTGGCGATGTCCATGAGGTGGTCAAGTGTCTTGGCCTTGACGTGCCCAAGTTCTTCTTTGAAGTCCTGGCGCTTGACTCCATCCTTGAAGGCGTCGATAGCCCTCTCCTCGGAGATGTACGCCGCGGAGTTCTTGGTGTTGGACCAGCGCAGTATGTACGAGCGAATGGATTCGCCCGTTCGTTGAGTGCAGGACCGTAGCTCCTCGATCGAGGCATGACTCTTGCTGGTGCCGTTGAAGTTTCGGACGAAACTTTACGCTAGCTCCTCCCAGCTTCGGATGGATCCTGAAGATAGGCTGCTAAGCCAGATCCGAGCTGCGCCTGTCAGCTGTAGCTGAAGGCATTGCATGGCGGTTTCCCTGCTTCCGCCGTGCATCTTGACGGATGACAAGTGGTTGCTGAGCCACGCCTTGGGGTCCTGTGTGCCATCAAACTTCGGAGTGTCCGAAGGAAGCTTGAAGTTTCACGGCATCCTTGTCCTTCGAACAGATCTGCTAAAGCATCGGGCTCCACAGAGTTCTCGTTCGTCTTCATCCATCTCGGATTCAAACGAGCATGCGTGCTTGGCGCGTGCCTTGTCGATTTTGTGCTGGGTGAGCTCGCTTCGGGCGTCGTAATTGCAGCTGCGATGGCGCGAGCTCTTGTGCCTTCGAGGAAGGTCGTGCTCTTCATCTTCGGATGAAGGTGTGGGATTGCGGTTGAACCTGACCGTACTCTTCTTCTTTGGCTCCGCAGGAGCTTCTCCGTGGAGCGCAGCTCCAACGAGTCTGAGTCCGGTAAGTGCGGACTTGTGCATAGCCCTTTTCGGGTCCCCCTCCGGAGGTGGGTGACGCGAGGTACGCGGTGGCTGCCATGATCGCAACTTGCGACGTCTTCGGGATGACGTTGTCGTCGGCGTCCATCTCCATGAAGGACGCGTTGAGGGCTCGATTCACCTCGCGACGCTCCTTGAGGTCCATGTTCTCCATCCGAGAACGATGCTTGTTGCTATTGTTGCCGTGTGAGCTGGAGACAATTCCCATGGCGGAGAGCGCAGCTCGTCGCGCACTGGACTTCGAGGCTGCTTGCTTGCGCTTGTCAAGCACTTCCTGCATCTTGATCTGCTTCTTGTGCTCCTCGATGAGGAGCATGTGGTATGCCATCAGCAGGTCCCGTGAGGCATCGGCGGGCAGGATCTTGTTGCCTGCTATGGCCTCGCGTGCTTGGGCCCATCCCTCCTCGCTGAGGTGGATGACCCGAAAATTGTTGTCCCCGTTGGGTGGGGGGATTGGATTATTATGTTTCCACCATTTATACCCTGCGGGTTGGGTGGCGGATTGTGTTCCTAATCCTGGATGACCGCGGCGCACTGGTAACGCTTGTAGATCGTTTTGCTGCTGCCGCAGCTTTCGGATCCGAAACAGTAGGTCCCTTCGTCCAATGGTGGATCGCACATATCGGAGTTGCAGCTGCTGCTGTCATAGGACTCGTCTATCGATGGTGATGTGCATAGCACGGGGTGTGGAGCCCATGAAGCGGGCCTGATCGATGGCAGGGGCACCCGCTCTAGAAGGCGGAGAGTGCCAGTCTGCCCCACCTTCATGGTGGCCGGTGAGTTGGCGGTGAAGTTGAAGGCGCCGAAGAGGATATGACTCTCCGTCGCCGCGGAGTTGTAGATCGTTTGGGTTGAACCGTCACGATCGCACAATCAGCGTCCCTAGTTCCCACAAACGGCGCCAATTGACGAGGTTTAATCTCGTCAATGCCCATTGTTGTGGACTTGGGTTTTGGAGAAGATGGGGATGCTAGAGATCGCGGCACGGTTAGCAAACAAGCAACACGGGGACACGAGGTTTACCCAGGTTCAGGCCCCCGGAGGGAAAACCCTACTCCTGCTTGTCTGCTCTTGATTACGGCAGAACTGAAGGTTACAAGGGTGCGTAGATTCAATCTGGCGTGGAGGTGTGTATGCGGTGGTATGAGGTGCCCTCCTTGCCGTGCCCTCCTAACCTTTATATAGAGTTAGGGAGGTCCCAGGCACAGATCGAGTCGGTTACAGGTTTTAGGGTTTACCCCTTTGAATTTCCTATCTACTCTAGTCTTGCTCTCCAAGGATCCGAAGGCGTCATGGGCCCTGGCCACCCGAAAGTCTTCAAGGGCCGACGTATATTTGTCGTGGGCCTTCCTTGGGCTAGACTAGGTATGTTGAGCTTGTGTACCAGCAGGGTATAACCATGTCAGCAGGACTTTGAGTTTTACTCAAGGTCGTATTGGGCAACATGGGCAAGAATCCTTTCTTGCTATCTTCCATTCCAAACCTCTTTAGAGCTTTGTCCAAATACCTACTTTGTGACAATGATATTAAGCGTATCGATCTATCTCTATAAATCTTTATGCCTAATATGTAAGCTTCTTTGCCAATATCTTTCATTGAAAAACTATTATTCAAATAATCTTTGACACTATTAAGAAGGTCTACATCATTCCCAATCAGCAATATGTCATCTACATATAGTATTAAGAATGCTACAGAGCTCCCTGATACGTCCAAAACGTATATACTTTCTCAAACACTTTGCTATTGTTTTTCCTCTATACTTGTGTGATTTGGATACAACTAACACGGACTGACGCTATTTTCAGCAGAATTACCTTGGTGTCTTGTTTTTGTGCAGAAAATGAACTATCAGGAAAAATCTCGGAAAATATGCCAAAAATTATATTTTACCAGAAGATTCACGGAGCCAGAAGGGGAGACGGAGGGGGAGCCTGGGGGGCCAGACCCACCCTAGGCGCGGGCCCACTGACCCCGCGCCTAGGGGAGGTTTGGCCACCCTAGGCAGCCTCTCGGCCTCCCTCCGCGTCTATAAGTTGACTTCTGACATAAAAACAAGGGCGTTTGATAGTTTTCCAGAAAGAGTTCTGCTCCACCGCCGCCACCAGAAACCAAGATTCGGATCCAGAAACTCCGTTCTGGCACCCTGCCGAGACAAGGAATCTGGAGAGGATCATCGCCATCATCATCACCAACGCATCTCCATCAACCAGCGATGTTTCCCTCATCCATGAGTGAGTAATCCCCCGCTGTAGGCTTGGGTATGGTAGGGATTGGATGAGGTCTATCATGTAATCGAATAAGATCTGTTAGGGGCATAGTGCCTAATATCTCTATTAGTGCTATTTTACTTTTTTGCAACTTGTTGTGCTTAATGCTTGTCACTAGGGCCCGAGTGCCATGATCTTAGATCTGAACTTATTATTGAATCATTATGATAGTATTGTTTATGATCTTATCTGCAAGTTGTGTACACATATCATTGTACGGATCCAAAGGCCCCAAAGTGACAATAATTGGGACAACCGGAGGGGATGGCTGTGGTGCGAGGATCACGTGTGTTCACGGAGTGCTAATGCTTTGCTCCGGTGCTCTATTAAAAGGAGCACCTTAATTGCCAGTAGTTCCCTAGAGGCCCCGCTGCCACGGGCTAGCTGGACAGAAGATGCTATGCAAGTTCTCATTGCGAGCATGTATGGCTATATTTGGAGCACATGCCTAGGATTGTTTAGTACTTGGATGCTTATTATTATTTATCTGCAATGCCCTAGTTCTTTGAAGTTACATGTTTAGACTCGTCCATGCAATGCCCGTCCATCCATACCTATGCCTACCGCACTCGAATCCTACTGTTACCGTTACTATTACTATTGGTCCTGTTTCACTGTTGCTGTTACTTCTGCTATTGCTTTGCTGTGCTACTACAAACTGTTGCTACTGATAAACTTCTGTGAGCAAGAACTATTTCCAGGTGCAGCTGAACTGACAACTCAGCTGTTAAGGCTTGCAAGTATTCTTTGTCTCCCCTTGTGTCGAATCAATAAATTGGGTAATACTACTGTTGCGATCCCCTACACTTGTGGGTCATCAAGACTATTTTCTGGCGCCGTTGCCGGGGAGCATAGATTTATTTGGAATTTCACTTGGATCTATTATTGTTCACCGGTACTCCTTTCATCATGGGGAAGTCTTGTGATGGAAAGTTCCCTATTTTACCATCCACTACAAGAAGAGGTATAGTCCTAAACACCTCTGTTGCTCTTGATTCACCGTCTGTTATAAGTATGCTTGTCACACCATCACCACATACTCATGCTACACACGGCTCCTACTGCTGAATCTGAAACTGCTTTTGATACTCATGATGTTACTTCTACTATGCTTGATGCGAGTGGTTCACTAGGTCCTTTTCTAGATGCTACTATGGCTAGTCTAGGAAATACCAAAACTCCTAGTGAAGACACTGTTACACCTGTTAGCTCACCTAAGTCTAGTGAGAGTTTTGATATTAATGATGGTTACATAGAGCTCACTGATGAATTTGTTGAAGAGTTCCGAAATACACATGATGCTAGTTCTATGAAGAGTCACATTGCTAGACGTACTATTATGCCCAAGAAGTCTTATGATCCTAAGTTTGCCACCTCTCCCATACATATTAAAGATAAAGATTATGATTTCTCTCTTGATTTAGCTTATTTGGATATTGTTGAGAAAGAACCGTTTTGTGGTACTGAAAATGAGCGTGCTATGGCTCATATGAATGAGCTTTCTACTATGAGTGCTTTGTTCTCTGATGATTTTAAAATGCGCAAGTACTTTGTTGCTAAGATCTTCCCTTTTTCACTAAAAGGAGAAGCTAGGTCTTGGTTTAATAGATTACCTCCTGGTTCCATTGATAGCCCTGATTGCTTGATTGCTTCTTTCTTCCATAAATATTTTCCTCCCAGTGCTAAACATGCTGCTTTGCAGAGACTTTTTGATTTTAAACAGGAGGAAGAAGAGAAATTGCCTGAGTCATGGAAAAGATTCTATTCCTTGATTCATGCATATCCTGGATGTCCATTACCTAAGAATGAGTTGCTTGATATTTATTATAATGGACTAACTAATGATTCTAGGACCTACCTAGATAGCTTTGCTGATTGTGTTTTCAGGAAAAGGACTCCTACAGATGTTGAAGAATTAATGAACAAGATAAGTAAGAATTATGATGATTGGACTTCAACTGAGCTGAATACACCTGAGCCTATTTGTAACAGCCCAAGCTTGTAAGATATGTACTTAGTACTTAAGCGTGGCATGCATCTGTTTAAATCAATAAAATACTTTCATGTGATCAAGTGAGTGGATTAAATGCAAATCCAAAACCCTAATTTTCCCCTCTCTCTTTGAAACCACATTCAAATGATGCTTAGAGTTTGAAAATTTCAAAATAAAGGAGCCCAAATAGTTTACAAGGGCCTCTGAATATTTTGTAAACTTTATTAAAGTCTCTAGTATTTATGAATTGTGCAAAACAGTTTGAAAATTTAAAATACAGAGGAAAAGACAAAACTGAAATCAGAAAAAGGAAAAGGTTTTGTTAAAAAAATAGAGCAGGAGCAAGCCAGGCCGCAGCCCAGCAAACTTCCTCCCCTCTCTCCCTCTCCCGCGGCCCAGCACCCGGCCCACGCCAGCCCGCTAGCGGCCTCGTACCGCTTCGGCCCCGAGGACGTGTCGTCGTCTTCGTCCCCGACGAGCAAGCTGCTCGTTGGCGCTGCGCCCGCCGTCCGCCGTCGCCGCGATGATGCCCGCCCGCGCCAGGATCCTCACTACCGACCCCGGTGATGTCTATAAGAACCCTTCCCGCCGCCAGGACAAACCCTAAACCTTATCCCCTCCCATTTCTTTCCCTCCATTGAACCCTAGCTCGTCGGAGCTGTGGGTTGCCGACGTTCCCCACCTTCCCTCGTCGTTCCAAGATCGCAGGGGTGGCCGCCGTGGTCGACTGGTTCGATTGCCCTGGCCAGCGCCCTCCGAATACCTCTCCTTTGCCGTAATCGACACCACCTTCCCGACGCCGGTCGCCGTCTTCACCATCGATTCCGGCCTCCTCGAGCCTCGCCGCCGCCTTAATATGCTCCAGGGTGAGCTTTTGATTCTCCCTAAGACCCTCAGCTTCCTCCCTCTCCCTCTGTGCCGATGCCGCGTCACCGATCTGCAAGCGTTGCCGCCGTCCGTCGTCGCTGCTTCGGTGACCAAGAATCGGAGGCGCCGCCGTAGTTAGGTTCGCCTCTGCGCGCTGATTCGAACGAGCCGTAGCACGCATACTCCCGTGCCCTGTAGCGCCGTCTCTCGCCGCTGTCTGACGCGGACTCCGGCGAGCCTAGGTGGCGCTTGCATGGCTTGCCTGCGTGGCCCAGGCCCCACCAGTCAGCCTCTCTGGCTAAACCCAACCCTGGTGGAAAACGTCTCTGACCCCGTCTGGCCAACGTGGCTGCTGAGGTGGCCTCGGTCCCCTCTGTCAGTCTCTCTGGCTAGGGTCAGCCCGAGTGTAAAAAAGTATCTGGTTCCTGTGCTGATGTCAGCCTGATGTAATATTTCGATTTAAATTGTTTTAATAATTTCAGAAAAGGGTTTAAATATTGTAAAATCAATAACTAATTCATTATAAGTCAGAAAAATACAAATAATATATCAAAATGTTTAGAAAAATGAGCACTATATAATTAAGCTATCATAATGCATTTTTCAACAACTTAAATAACAAGTTTAATTAGAACACCATAGTAACCCCTCTCATGTGTTCCCTGAGTTCTTCGAGTTAGGGTTTTCAAATCCTCGGAACCCTGTTTAAACTGTCAAGCATGCCTTAGGGTTTCATTTCAATGCAATTCAACTTTTCATATCATCATCCTTGTTTGAGCATTGCATTGATGCCATGTCTTGATTGTTGCCTGTATTTCCGGTATTGGTTCTTCGCGATAGGATCCGAGCCCGAAGCTGAAGTCAACAATACCGACGATCCATACCTGTCTACTGAAGGACAAGGCAAGCGTAGCCTCTCATTCCGAACCTATGTTTTATAAAGTATATTACTTTCTCTCTATGATGCACACGATTCCAATGTGGTCTTTTGCCAGTAGCTAGTGTTACCTATCTGCTGCACTGTTTCCCTTTGTAGCCTTATACTCCTGATCCACTACCCCTAGCATACCTAGGTCTGGCATCCGAGAGTTGATAGAGATTCTGAGACCGACAGCTTAGCCATGCATAGTAACAACGTCTGATCTATCCAAAGGATGAGTCAGAGGTACCTAGGATGGTAGTGAGGTAGGAGATGGTGACACCATAAAAGGAGTAAACTAAATATGCTAAGGCTTGTATGGGAGGCCACGTTGGGTGTGGTATTTGTAGTTCCATACTCGCCACAACTAGGAACTGAGTTCTTGCCTTTGGAACCGAGATGAGCGTACAGCCACACGGGGCTTGGGAACCCCTCAACTCACTAACTTGCCTAGTAGATTCCATGAGTCACATAGTTCGGGCTTTCCATTTGGCATTCGCATTGAAAACGTTTTCGAAAGAGGAGGTGATGGAGATTCATCATAACAGGTAGGAAAGCGTGGCCGTGGTTGCTTGGGGTCGATGGAGCCCCTGGTGAACCAACCTCTCCTCACATCTTTAAGTACCAGCTTCGGGACTTGACCCGTTATGGTGGAACCATACTTATTGCGTGACTCATGGTCTCGGCAAAAGCAAGGTAAAGGTCGTGGTCAACCACCCTCTGCCGTCCTTCCAAGGAAGAGGGCTAATAATATTTGGCATTAAGAGTCGGTTGGTACGTGTGGGTAAAGTTGTACACCCTTGCAGGGTATTAATCTTTTTGAAAATCCGTGTTCACGGTTATGAACGCTTGGTGACCAAATTCTAAGATCATAGATAACTTTAACCATTATAAAACTTGTTGATCCACGTGTGCTTAAGGATGCTTCCTCTGGGTCGAGGGGGTGATCCTAGATAGGAGGTTCTGATGAAGCTGGTGGTTATCAAGATGTGATGAACAATATGAAGAAGTCGCTATCTTATCCCTTTTAAAAGATTCTGAGTAGACGAGCCTCTTCTCTCTCTTGTTTACAAATAAAGATTTCTTTCCGCAAAAGAAAATCCAGAGAAAGCTTTTCTAGCCAGAGCATGAAGATACTAGGTTATCTAAGTCTTGCGGAGTACATTCTCGTACTCAGCCTTGCGCCATTGTTGTTTTTCTACAGAGGATCTGGTTGCAACTGAAGGTGGCTTCTACGTTGACATCGATGAGTAGTTAGGGGTCCCAGGTAGCAGCATGGGGACTATGGGATGGACGTCGCTTTTGTTTATGGCCTCTTAGGACTTTTGCTAAGTTGTTGTGTAGAACAACATAATTTGCTTTCGCTCTGTGATGTAATGTTGGGTCTATGACCTCTGGTTTGTAATAACTCTAATATATTACTCTGTTAAGAGTTTAAACTTATGCTTGTTGAATCCATGTGTTCTGTAATGTTACCGAATCATACTGTGATCTCCCGTGTTTGGAGTTGAACTTATCTTAGATGGTGATCTAAGGTTAGTTTAACCCTAACCCCGGGGGGTGTTACACTATTACTCCTGAACCAGTTGTTCCTGAACCAGTTCCAACACCAACAATAAAGAAGATGGGAGTTATTGCATTAAATGATGAAGTGATGAAGGAAGCTAAGAAGTGTCTAAAGGAGAAAGGTATTAGAGCTAAAGATGTGAAGAATCTACCTCCTATAGAAGAATTATGTAAGCCAATTCCCCACTCATCTACTATTGAGGTACACTCTCTCCAACACTTTGATGAAGGTGATGTTCCTTATGGTAAGCCTCCTGATCAATGCTTAGAGGAACTTGACATTTTTATTGTTAAACAAGGTAATTTTAATAAACAAGTTCAGAATCATTTATTGGAAAACTCTAGAGCTATTCATGAGTTGAAAGATATTGTACAAAGAACTTCTAATGATATTAAAATGCTTTGTAAACACTTTTAAATGGTTCAAACCCAACTTGATCAACTTGGTAAAGTACAAAAGGATATGCTAGTTAATGCTTTAGGAAATAAACATGCTTATGGAATTAGAACTAGGAGTGGTGCAGCTACTACAGATCCTTTATATCCTGAAGGACACCCTAAAAGAATAGAGCAGGATTCCCAACAAGGTGAGGATAGTGGTAGTCCTCGTAAGAGGAAGAAAAAGAAACATAAGAAAGTTGAGGAACCACTTGAACCTGCTGTAGATCCTAATAGTATATCTGTTTCTGATGCTGAAACTGAGAGTGGTAATGATAAAAATGAATCTCCTGATAAGGAGGAGGTTGAGGAAGAACCTGAGAAGCACGCTAAGAACAATAGATACACTAAGGAAGATTTTATTGCTAATAAACATGGTAAAGAGAGAGAACCTTGGGTGTAGAAACCTATGCCTTTTCCAGGTAAGAAACACAAGTCAAAGGAGGAAGAACACTACAATAAGTTTTGTGAGTGGATGAAACCTTTATTCTTGCAAATTCCTTTGACTGATGCTATTAAATTGCCTCCTTATTCAAAGTATATGAAGGATATTGTCTCTAATAAAAGGAAGATTCCTAATGAGGAGATTTCTTCTTTGCTTTCTAATTACTCCTTCATTGGTAAGGTTCCAAAGAAACTTGGTGATCCAGGTATACCAACTATTCCTTGCTCCATTAAGAATAATTATGTTAGAACTGCTTTATGTGATTTGGGAGCTAGAGTTAGTGTTATGCCTTTTTCTCTCTACAAGAGACTCTAGTTAGAAAAGTTGATACCAACTGATATATCTTTGCAAATGGCTGATAAGTTAACTACTATTCTAGTTGGTATATGTGAGGATGTTCCTGTTCAAGTTGCTCATAATTGCATGGTTTTAACTGATTTTGTTGTGCTTGAAATGCCTGAAGATGATAATATGTCTATTATTTTTGGGAGACCTTTTCTTAATACTGCAGGTGCTGTCATCAATTGTAATCAAGGAAAAGTAACATTCAATATTAATAACAAAGAGCACACTGTCTATTTCCCCAAGAAGGTTGTCAGAAGCTATTGCCTGAATTCTATTGAAAATATTGAAGGCATCAAGGTTGGAGAAATATATTGTCCCATTCCACAAGAAATTTTTGAAACTATTATGATTAGGACCATTGCTATCAAGTATGAGGTAACATAATCACCTTGTGGAATGTAAAGTTTTGAGTCATATAAGATTGTTTTGGTAACAAGACCTGATCAACCTTGTTAACAAAAGGATTTTAATGAACAAAACAATGTTTCAACTGTGGTTGTACTTGCTTTCTTTTTTCCTTTCTCCTTCCTAGTCTTTGCTTTAGCTTTAGTTTTGCTAGTTGTTTGCTTGTTTGAGTTTCTTAGAGCTCATGTAGTTTGGCTTTTGGTTTGCTTTTGCTTCTTCTGAAAAAACTGTTTCTGCGAGAAAATCAATTTTCATACCCTAAAAATTGGCCAATAATAAAGTTTCCCGAAAAATCCCAGAAAATTCAAAATAATTTTTTCCTCGAAAAAAGGGGAAGAGAGGTACCAGAGGTGACCCAGGGGTCCACCACTAGGCCCCACACATGTGGTAGGCACGGGCCCACCACTAGTGGTGCCTGGGCGGGGGGGGGGGGGGGGCTAGCCCACCTAGGCCCCTCCAGGCTGCCTCCTCAAAGCCACCTTCTTTCTCTCTCCCGAAAACACCGGAAAACTTGCTCAAGCTCGAGTTCTTGCTGTTCTTGATCGCTATTTTCGATCTCCTTGTTCAACCCATCTCAAGTGTTGATTTTTGGAGGGATTGCTCCTTGGTATGTGCCTCCTCCACTTGTCCAATTAGATTTGTGATTGGTAGATTGTATCTTGACTATTTTGCTACTGTAGGTGACAGGTTGTTTGAGCTTGCATGCTTTTTCTATGCTTAGAAACTTTGTTTTGATGCATGTGTAGTCCTCTAGCAAGTTCCTATAGTAGTTGCTCATCATTTATCAACTTAGAAATCAGTTGGTTTGATGGTAGTTTAAAATTTCAGCAAAGGGAAGTCATGGACCACCACACCTTTGGTGACATTTTTGAGAGTGATGCACCTAGAAGGGCAAGGCTCCCAAGGTCATCTACAAGCTCCAGACCCTCGTACAATGAGGATATTATCACTCCGCGGTTTGGTGACGAGGGGGATGAAGGGGATGCGCACCCCTCCACCTTTCCTTGTCAAGCTTTCTTGCGAGCTGCTGGGATTCTTAATAATTTCATGGCTTTGATTGAGAGGGATGGTCTAACAAGTTTCATGCAGGATGAGAGTACACAATATGCTTCACTTACTAAAACATTTGGGGAGAGTTTCTCCTTCACCAATAGTTTGTTCAGTTCTTCTGTGTCTTTCAGAATTCATGGCAGGGCTCATTCTATGACATTGAAGGATTTTTGCAAGGCCTTGGGACTTGGTACAAAGGGGTCATCAAAGAAGATTACAGCTCTTCCCGCTGATTTGCTAGAACTATACCGAGGAATAACCAATGATGATGACCGCAGAGCTCAGCGAGGGAAGATAAAGAACATTCAACTTCCAGCCATCAGGTACTTCACCTACTATCTTACCACCAGTGTTCTTGGTAGGGAAAACACTAGTAATATATCCAACTATCAATTGGCCTTCTTAGCTGTTGCGCTCTATGGTGAGGAAAAGTATAACCTTGGTTCCCTCATTTCTCGTCGTTTAGCTGCTAGGGGACCCATTTATGGGGGAATTATTGCTACTCGTATTGCTGCTACCTTGAACATTGATGTTGATCCCCATGATACAGTTTTGGCTCCCTAGAGACTTGATCTTGCTTCCATGAAGGCGCACCACTTCATCACCTCTAGCTCTACTCTTGAGAACTTGGTTTATAGAATGCTGTATACTGACGGGGAAGAGAGATCCCTCTACCCCAAACCACTTTGTTCAGTATTTCTCAAGGACCTTGGTCACGCTCAAAGGCGGAGATGGATGAGTTGCTGGATTCTCTTAGCTTCCACGAGCACTATCAGGGGGGAGCGCCCGCTTATGACCCCGCTGTACACTACACAGGGGAGGCTTCGAGCTCGTACCAAGACGAGGGAGCTTCCTCGACATACTATGAAGGTTCATCTACTTGGGCACCATGGGATTGAGCCCCACTTAGGCCAAAAGCCTAAGCATAGGGGGAGGTACACCGACATAACACTCATCTATATATCATACTCGGTCGGTTCTTTGTATATCCATTGTTTCGCTTTCTTTTTGGTTCTTGTTGCTGCTTTCTCAAAAACCCAAAAATACCAAAAATATTTTCGTTGTTTCTCTTGGTTTGTTTCTTTGATTTGGTTTGCCTTAAAATAAAAATCCAAATTTTTTTTGCTTTGTTTGGTTTGCTTTGTTTTTGTTTGGTTTTTCTTTGTTTGCTTGTTTCTAAAAAAAATCGAAAACACCAAAAATATTTGTTGTTCTTCTTTGGTTTTGTGTGTTCTTCGTAGGGTTCAGCCGTACTCAGTGGATATTGGTTTTCATGTTAATTATTCAAGTCACACAAGTGAAGGGCAATAATGAAGATTAAGACAACTCGAGGTGTGGTAAGATTCTGGTAACGAACTCTATTCGTTTCATTTTTGTACATATAATCATCATTGTGAGCATGCTTAGCCTGTTTGTGTAAGGTGTATGTCATTATGGATGCTTAGTAGTTCTTGCTTGTCTATGATTAGCTCTAGCTTGCTAATAGTTTGTACCATGTCATATGAATGTTTGCTTGCATTGTTCTATTCATACTTTGGTATGACATTGTGGTATCCTACTCTGACTTTTCATGTGAATCGACTTGGCACATGCTCACGCATGCACATGACTAATCAATAGTCAATAAGCCACGATGATTTATTTTGCCTCAGAGTTCTTGTATCACTTTCATGCCATAGTTAGCCCCGTTTTGTTGCAAGCATGATTATGACAGTTATTACTCTCTCGTTTGTTTCTCCCTCTCTATTGCTAGCCTTCACTTGAACTGAGAATGTGCTTTACCTGTGCTTCCAAATTCCCAAAACCAATATTGCCAGCTGTGTCCACCATACCTACCTATTAGCATCATTTGCTACTTCAGTGCATATTCTATATGTCATGTTTTCTTCCAAAATAAAAATGTTTGTCTGTTTCAAGAAAGTTAGTTAGTAAAGCTCTCACGATCTTGATGGCACACTTTATTCCTTGCGCTTAATAATCTTGAACCATTGTGACTAGTCCATGAAAGTTATATGCTTGCTTATTATATACTGGGAGTCTGCAGAACCGTGCTGTCACGGGGAACGCTTTCAACACCTGTTGGACATCTCATCTAGTTGATACTTTGCTCTTTTGTTTATGGATGTCGATGATGTGAAATAAAAGGGGAAGTTGTTAGTTCATGGAGTTTATACATTGTGTTAGAGAAATGCCTGGGCCGCTAGCCTAAGCCATGCTTAATCAAGGTGGAAACTTGCATCATCACTATAATGAGCATCTATGAAGCTTCCTCAATAAAAAGCTATGCATATGGTAAATAAAAAGATTGTTGAGATGCTCATTGTCTGCTTGCCTTGTCATTTTGGTTATGGGAAAGCTCCTATGCCATGTGCAAGGGGTACACCGTTGGCGGTTCTCGATGATATGCATGTATTTACAATGACAAGAACTTTCAGGTGACCAAAGTTGAGTAGCATGCGGAGCGACCCTCATACTCAAGGGACTTGGGATTTCCAGTCTATGGTCTGTCAAGCATATGATTCAGAGTGGACCTCACTTTCACCTTAACCACATAAAGATGCTTATGATAGGGGCAATGAGAGCTCAAAGCTAATGAGTATCTTCGTTTCAGCATTAGGAAGCATTTCACCTTCACAAAACCGTTTTCACAATTTTTTTGAGTCACCACTTATTCTACGAGCACCTTCTTGAGAGCATAGTTGTCATTCTTGCGTTTTTTTTCCAAAATTTGGTTAATTATGTCATGACTTTGATGCTTGTATCTCTGATATCTTTAGCTCTAGTCTTCATGTACTTCAGAGGTGCCTTGGCATTTATATTGTTCTCTTCAAACAAAGTTTAACATCCCAAAAATACTAAACTTGGATCATCAAATTCTAATAATCAAAATTAGGGTTAACAAAAACTTTTCTAAATAAAAATAGGAAAGCATGCATGTGTGTATGCATCCCATTTTGAATTCTTTTTGAATTGCCTTGTTTATGTGTTTCTTTGCTTGTAAATGAATTCTTAGGTGAATTAAACATCATCTAAACAATTCCCAAACTTTTCCCAAAGATAAATAAATCAAAACAAGCCAAATTGAGTGAATGGTCATTTTGACCAATTTAACTCCCATGCCTACTTTGGCTGTCCCAAACTTTCAGAACTTAACAGAAACTTGTTTGGATCTTTGCACCCCTTGATAGTACTCATAACAAAGTATCAAGGCCCACCTTGTGATCATCCAGAAACTTTCAAATGCATAGTTTAAAGGATAGTTTAAAATTGAATCTATTTCATATGGGAAGATCCCACTTTTTCAAAAACCACTCAAACCAGCTCAACTTTCAAAACCCAAGCATCAGTAGACTCACCAGCACCAACCTAGCACACCCACCAAAAATCTTTTCAAAATTCAAAACTTGAATTGTTGCGGCCATTTCATCGAACACCTTGCTGATTCAAATCAAATAAAATCTAAACACTATTGTGAGCAGTGATTGGAGCCTAACTTGGTCCCTCTCTAGCTCACAACAACCTCAGTAGATCATCTAGCAAACTTAACTAAGGACTAGCCCCACTGCAAGCTTGGCAATGACATCAATGGTGAACAGCCGAAGCTCACCATGTCACCCTAGTGTGGACAACAAGCTCGGAGAAGATTTATCCATGCCAACCTTGTCTAGGAGGCAGCCCACCGTCCACCGACACTCCCTGTTCCAGCCGCGAGCGTTGCCAACCCCTAGACCACAAGCACAGACCGTGCCTATCTCACCAGCAACCATGCCGAGCATGCGCAAGAGCGCTGCCCTCAACACACGCAACAGACCACGCGCCGCCCTCGCCGCGTGCATACGCGATCACCACCGACCTAGGAGACCGCCAGTCATCCCCGTTCGCCGCCCCATGCCTCACAGCCACCGCTCGCCGTCGAAGACGCCGCCTCGGCCTCGTAGAGAATCGCGTGTTCCAGACCTTTTGCCACCGCCCCTACATGCGCATTAAAGCCGTAGAGCAACGCCAGGAGACCACCAAGTGATCGCCACCGCCGGCCATGCCTCTAGCAGCCCGTAGCCATGTCGCCACCGAAGCCTGCCCATCCCGTGCGGTCTCCTCGTCGAGACTATAAATAGAGGCCACCCCCAGCCGAATTGAGCACACCATATCACTCTCCTCTCCTCACTGATCGTTCCACCCCATTCCCGAAGCAAGGCGAGCAGCGCTTAGCCGGAATTTCACCGGAGCCCGCCGCTGCTGGAGAAGAAGGGAGCCAGCGATTGGAGCCGCACCAGGAGAAGCTTCCGGTACCGGGAGGTTCGCCGTCATCGACTTCGTCATTCGCCCGCCTCGCCCACCCTTGCCTGAGCCCCGGTGAGCCCCCGACGACCCCCACCTGCCGCGTTAGGGTTCAGTATTGCCGGCGTTGCCCAACATGGACGATGCCCCTCAGCCTTTGGATTAGAACTAGATCGAACGCACCATATTGCCCCGTACTGCTTCGCACCCCCTGTGTCACTAACACGTGGGGACAACGACTTAACCAGCCTGCGTAAGCGCTGTGCTTAGTAGGCCGGCCCAGTATCGTTTCCCGCGCAGCCAAGTCGTTTGAATTTAACATTTTCCATTTTATTTCAAACACAGTTCTGTACCTAGTTTCAAAAATCAAACCAGCTCAATTTAGTGAACCAAATTGAATGAAACCAATTTTGTTAGAAAGGTCTAGAAGTGCTGAATCCAAGCCCGTTGGATTCAAATCATTTGGATCTGTACATCAACCTTGGTAAAAATAACAAGGCAGAAGCTTTTCTGCATTCAAACATTTTTCAAATTTAAACCATAATAGCTTTTGAGTTGATTCCAACTCTCAAAAATCACATGCAACCATACCTTTTAGAATATATAAAAATATATAGGTGTACTTACAGAAATAATGTTCAAGTAATAAAATAATGCCACATAGGCATTTCTAGCCACTTTAGTTAATTAAAATAAAAGGGTAAAACCTTATTAAATTGTGACACCACTTTAAATCACATTCCCCTGGACTAAAATATGTGGTGATGACATGTGTCAACATGATCCCATGTTTGGTTTGGAGAATATTAAATCTTAAGTGGTTTTTCAATGAGTAGAAATTACTTTTCTAAAAATAAAAGGAATTAAACCAAGCTTTAATCTTGTAATGTTAGTGATGATGCTAGATCATCTATAGGACCATTTTGTGTGATGATTGCAAGTAGTTAAGTATTGTTTGGTGATTGTGTACCTCGTATTTATTCATAGACGCTAGTACCGACCAAGGATACGAGGAGGAAGGAGGATACTACGAAGAAGAAGCCGAGGAGAACTTCAACCACTGCTCTGCACAAGGCAAGCTAACACTTGCAATTTAGCAAGCTTATACTGATATTTGTGCAAGCTAACACTAGCACTTATGAAATTTAGATAACCTATGCAATGCACTAAGCATGCTTGGTTAGGCATATTTGATGATACCTAATCCTAGTTTTACTTGCAAGCTTTCTACTTTATTTATTTATCATAGATATTACTTAGAGTTTACTTAAGTGAATTATAGATACTAGAAAGATAACTGAAGGTTGCATAAAGAGCATAAAATTTGGCCTAAGCTAGATAATCTTTATGTCATCCTAATGAATGAGATTGAACTTAGTTAAACTCTACTAGTTTACCACCCCTCATTAGTACTCACTCGCACTTGTAGATGCTAGTGCTAAGTATAAAACTTGATCAAATTTAGATGGGAATACTTGGTGGAAAAATGGTTATGAAAACCTTGGAATGATGGATCATTCTATTGAAATGTTTTGGACATGTGTTTCCGAACACCAGATGATTTATGGTGATTAAAATGTTGAGGCATGAGCCTTAGCCCTTTATAAAACTGATGGTTGTCTGGATGCGATACCATTCCAATTTTACCGTCCAACCACAATACCCGAAGATTGGGTAGGGCTTGATTGGAAACTTATATCCCTTAGTATTGGTTCCCTCACGGCCAAGGTCTGAGCTGAGGCTACCTTGTGAAGATTGTCCACCTGTGCAGTACCCAAGATGACAGTTGGTCATGGTTGGGAGGCCAAACTCACAGGAGAGTTGCCTATACTAGGGTGTGTAATTGAAAGGTTAGGATTGATTATCCGCATACTGAGTATGGTGAATTCAGCATTTGTTCCTGACGGATGTATCGAATGTTGTGGTGAAAGTGTACAATCTCTACAGGGTGTCAAACTATTCGAATAGCCGTGTCCGCGGTTATGGACAGTTGGAGTGGCCATACTGTTCCCCCATCAGATGTTTTCCAAATGACTGGTGAAATGATTTGAGACTTTGACTTGACCATAACAGGGTTGTGATATGAATGCAAGATCTCACTTAGGTGTTATAAAATCTGCAACAAGCTTTCTTCAATTCTAAACTTAGTAGAGGTAAATCTGGCTTTTGCAAAACAACCCTAGAGCTTAGTGTCCTATTACAAAAACCCCTTCACTTGTTAGTATTAGTTTGCGAGTACTTAAAAAGTACTCATGGCTTTGTCCCTGGCTATTCCCGTGGCCAGACTATGAAGAGGATTACCTGGAGGATGGACCCCAGGAAGGTTATGACAACTAGGATCATCTCCCATCGTCAGCATTGCCTGTGACCCCGAAGATGGAGCTTCGCCTATGCTACCGTTATTATTACGTATTTTCGCTGCTTGAGTTGTATTAAGAACTGGATCATGAGATCCCTATTTGTGTAAGACCTTATGTATGGTTTATAATGGATGATGTACTATGGTATCCAATTCTGTTATGTCTCGCAAAAATGGTAATCCTGGGATTGCGATGTATGGCATAACGGGCATCTGGGATTAAAAATCCGGGTGTTGACAAGTTGGTATCAGAGCCATCCTGACCATAGGAGACCCTAGTTAGACTGGACGTTTGAATCAAAAACTTAGTTTCAAAAAACCAAAGAAAGCAAATATTTACAAAAACTTATTCCCATTCTTATCACCTTGATTCTTTCATAAAAATTCATGTTCCTCAAAAACTCTTACAAAATACATCAAAATTTGACACACCTGAGCACTCTACTAACTTACTCATCTTATATTCTTTTAGATGGACGTGAAGTACAACAAGTTTTACCAGTTGGGAAATGGAGGAGATTTTATCTTTGAGAGGGATTTGGACCAGCTTTCGGAACTTCTAGAGCGTCCTCACCCCGAGTTCTTCGGAGCTCAGCTCGATGATCAAGGGGGAGAAGATCTGTAGTGGCTAATTGTTGCAAGTCTCCGAGGAAAGATTGAACCTCCCACAGCTGAGGGAATTCAGTTTACCTTAAGAGGGAACAACTGGCTCAATGGACTTGCCAGGGCCATGCAGGAAGATCTTGCCCGTCTGTGTGGGCAGAGTATCAACCAGATCAAGGGTACCCGCTTTGAGGTTTTCCCAAGGCGTGATGCTAATGGACATCCACTGGAAGCCCCATACCACCATGAGCTGAAGACTCAATTGGACCACCTTAGCTTCATGATGTACGATCGTCAGCAGGAGTTGGATAACTGCCGTGACTACTCCAACCACAAGTCCGCCATCATCAAGACGAAGGATCAAAACATCGCCATGTTAGCAAAGGATCGCAAGTCTCGCCGCCGTCAGCTCGACAAGAAGGAGCGCATAATTGCCCGTCTTCGTCACCGTATCTCGTCTTTGGAGGAGACCATCCACGAGAGAGACATGCAGTTGGAAGAAAGGGAGAATGTCGGAGAGGATCTTCGTGGAGAGCCCTAATCCTATCTCAACGATGATGATGATTTTCTGGAGGATCAGGCTATGGATTTCTTCACCGATGAGAATGATTACGCCTTCATCGATGACGACGAGGATGATGAGGATGAAGACTACACCGACTCCAAGGAGTAGTAGCACTTGAGCACTAGCGTAGTGAGTAGTATTCGGTCCCACTGTATCGTAGTTTCCAGAATGGTTCTTAAAACCATCTGGTTTTCTTTGTTGTGGTGTGTGTTTGTACCGTGTGCTATGAATGAAGGAATGAAAAGCAAGTTGCTAGATAAATCTGAGTCAAACTTTAAAAACTTTTCAAAATCCCAGAACCTTAGAAGTTTCCCTATTTTCTCATGATCTATCTCAATCTTCAGATGCCACGCGGAGGAAGTGGTTCATCCCAGGACCCGATGTTGCAGATCCTGAAAATGTTGGTTTCTGACCGCGAAGCTGAAAGGACCGAACGTCAAGCCAATTTAGCTACCCTTTAACAGATAGCTCAGCTTGCCCACAACAATCAAGGCCACAGAAATTAGGACAACCATGGATCTAAGCTCAAGAATTTCCAGAACACCAACCCACCCGTTTTCACTAAGTCAGAAGAGCCCTTAGACGCCGATGATTGGCTGTAGACCATGGAAAATAACCTAGAAGTCGCCGGAGTGGAAGCCAACGAGAAAGTTCTGTTCGCCACCCACTATCTAGCCGGAGATGCCAGAGCATGGTGGAACAGTGTTCGTGCAATGACCGGAGGCCAGATGATGACCTGGGAGGAATTCAAAGTCAAGTTCAGTAGAACCCATGTGCCACCGGGTTTGATCAAGAGGATGAGAGACGAGTTCAGAGAACTGAAGCAAGGAAGAATGACCGTAGCGGAATACCGTGACATTTTTTTTCATTAGCTAGGTATGCCCTGGATGAGATCGACACTGAAGCCAAGAAGAAAGAAAAATTACTGAATGGTCTGCACGATGAGATGCAGACTGTGTTGGTCAATATTCCCTTTGCTGATATTGAAGCCCTTGTCGACTCTGCCATCCAGATGGAAGGAAAGATCAACCAAGCCAATGAGAACCACAAGCGTCGCATGATGCATCAGCCAGGAACCCATCAGAGCCCAAAGTATCGCCCTAACCCATCTCCAGGATTTGCCCCGAGAACCAACAGACTCCCAATGAACCGTCCGACCTATCCCAACCGTGGAAACCCTAGGCCCGGAGGAAATCACAACAACCCCGACAACTCTAACAATTTCAATCGTGCCCCACCCAAGTTCAACAACAATGCTACCGCCAACACCAACACTGCCCCGAGGACTGGAAGCAATGCTGTGCCTGTAGCAGCAAAGGACAAGTCGCAAGTGATTTGTTATGACTGTGGAAATAAAGGCCACTATTCCAACGAGTGCCCCAACAAGAAGAATGCAGCAACCCCCAATGCAAATGCCCCAGCTCAGCAGCAGCGTCGTGTTCAGTCAGGAAGAAGGTTTGCCCTAGGGAACTCACTCAACCGCAACAGCCGTCTTTTTCTCATGCATGCTGAAGAAGCTCAGGAAGCGCCAGACGTCGTGCTGGGTATGTTTTCTGTTAATTCAGTACTTGCTCGAGTGTTGTTTGATTCTGGTGCATCGCACTCATTTGTCACCAAAGAATTTGCATGCACTAGTAAAATCCAACCAACCAAACTGAAGCACGTTATGATCATTCAAATTCCGGGTTCAACCACCAAAGCTAGACAAATTTGCAAAGCCGTTCCTATCCGAATCCATGGCATAGATTTTTATGCTAATCTGATAGTACTCAGAACTAAAGGTTTGGAAGTAGTACTAGGAATGGATTGGATGTCCAAACATAAAGGATTGATTGACTGTGCCAAGAAAGCCATCACCATGACCAGTACAGCCGGAATATCAGTCGAGCATATATCTGAAACCTTACCTCGCGAATTCAAGTGCAACAAGAGTATATCCCAACCTACCATTGACCAAGTCCGAATAGTCTGCGAATACCCCGATGTATTTCCAGATGTTTTGCCCGGTATGCCCCCAGATCGGGATATCGAGTTTATCATCTAGCTAATCCCCGGAACCGGACCCATAGCCCAAAGACCATATAGTATGAACCCGTCTGAGCTAGCAGAACTGAAGAAGCAACTGGATTCCATGCTGGAAATTGGATTGATTCAACCAAGTGCGTCACCATGGAGATCACCTGTCTTGTTTGTGGACAAGAAAGATGGAGGTAACCGTTTGTGTACGGATTACCGAAAGTTGAATGATGTCACCATCAAGAACAAGTACCCCTTGCCCAAGATAGAAGATTTGTTTGATCAGTTGACCGGTGCCAAAGTATTTTCTAAGATTGATCTTAGTACTGGCTATCATAAACTCAAGATTCGTGCAAAGGATATTCCCAAGACTGCCTTTACCACCCGATATGGATTATACGAGTATACCATTATGTACTTTGGATTAACCAATTCCCCCGCCTATTTCATGAATCTCATGAATAATATTTTTATGGACTTCCTGGATAAGTTTGTCGTTGTTTTCATTGATGACATTCTGATTTATTCTAAATCGGAAGAAGAACATGAGCTACACCTAAGGACCATTCTTGGAACCCTTAGAGAGCATCAGTTGTATGCCAAGTTTAGCAAATGTGAATTCTAGTTACAAGAAGTAGGATTCCTCGGTCACATTGTATCAGCCAGAGGAATTGCCGTTGACCCTGCAAAGGTGAAAGATGTCGAAGATTGGCAAGCACCAACCACTCAAACCCAAGTTCGTGCTTTTCTCGGATTGGCGGGATATTACCGCAAGTTCGTAGAAGGATTCTCGAGTATTGCCAGACCCATGACCCAATTGCTGAAGAAGGATAAGAAGTTTGAATGGACCGACAAATGTGAAGCGAGTTTTCAAGAACTCAAGAGGAGATTGATTTCATCCCAAATCTTGATCATGCCGGATATCACTAAGCCCTTCGATGTGTATTGTGATGCATCCAAGATCGGTCTCGGATGTGTGCTAATGCAAGAAGGCAAAGTTATATCTTATCTATCTCGACAACTGAAACAACATGAGCAAAATTACCCAACCCATGACCTCGAACTCGCAGCCGTAGTTTTAGCCCTGAAGACATGGAGACATTACCTGATGGGAAACCGTTGTGAGATTTATTCGGATCACAAGAGCCTGAAATATATATTCACTCAGAAGGAGCTGAATATGAGACAGAGAAGATGGATTGAGCTAATCAAGGATTACGATCTGGACATTCACTATCACCCTGGTAAAGCCAATGTGACAGCCGATGCCCTTAGCAGATTGCCGTGCCGCTTGAACTCCATGATTTTGAAGGAGCAACCAAGTTTGCACAAAGAGATGGAAGATTTCCGAATGGAATTAGTAAGTGAAGGATTTTTGGCTAGCATAGAACTTCAACCCACTTTGATCAGACAGATCAAAGAGGCGCAGAAAGGAAATGCTAGTATCGACGGAATCAAGCGTCGTATCGGTACAGGCAAAGTACCCGGATTCACCGAAGACGAAAAAGGAGTTCTATGCTACAAAGGACGCCTTTGTGTACTCACAGATTGAGAGTTGAAAGAGGTTATTTTGAAGGAAGCTCATGATACTCTTTATTCTATCCACCCCGGAGGAACTAAGATGTATCAAGATTTGAAAGAGAAATTTTGGTGGCATAAAATGAAGAGAGAAATCGGAAGCTATATAGCCAAGTGTGATATATGTCAGCGAGTCAAGGCAGGACATCAAAGACCCGCTGGATTGTTGCAACCCTTGCAGATTTCGGAATGGAAATGGGATTTCGTTGGAATGGACTTTATCACCGGATTTCCTACTTCTAGTAGGGGAAATGACTCTATCTAGGTCATAGTGGACAGATTGTCCAAAGTCGCCGATTTCTTACCCGTCAAGACCACATATCAGAGTTCTAATCTAGCGGAGTTATACATAGCTAGAATCGTTAGTTTGCATGGAGTCCCCAAAAACATCGTATCGGATCGAGGAACTCAGTTTACCTCGAGATTCTGGAAGAAAGTCCAAGAAGGTTTAGGAGCCCGCCTAGATTTCAACACCGCGTATCACCCTCAGACCGACGGACAAACGGAGCGAGTAAACCAAATACTCGAAGATATGATGAGAGCATGTGTGTTGGAATATGGATCATAGTGGGAAGACTGTCTGCCGTTTGCAGAATTTTCATACAACAACATTTATCAGGCTAGTTTGCAAATGGCCCCATTTGAATTCATGCATGGAAGGAAGTGTCGCACCCCTTTGAACAGGTCGAAAGTAGGAGAGAGTCAGATTTTCGGACCTGACATCCTACGAGAAGCAGAAGAGAAGGTTCACAAGATTCGTGAGCACCTCAAGACAGCCCAGTCCAGACAGAAGACTTACGCCGACAAGAGTCGTCGAGACCTCGCCTTCAACATATGAGATTTTGTATATCTAAAGGTGTCGCCATTGAAGGGAATGCAGCGTTTCCAAATGAAAGGAAAGTTAGCCCCCAGATATATCGGACCCTTCAAGATTCTAAACCCTCGAGGAGAAGTGTCGTATAAATTGGAACTGCCCGAAGAGATGTCAGCCGTGCACAATGTGTTCCATATCACATTACTTCGTAAGTGCCTCAAAGTTCCCGAAAAGACTGAAGTGTTCAAGAATATTGATCACCGGACCATAGAGATCAATGATGACCTGACCTATCCCGAGGTACCCATCCGTATGCTGGAAGAAGCTTTCCGAACCACCAGAACCCGAAGCATCAAGTTTCTCAAAATTCAATGGAGCAACCACACAGAAGAGGAAGCTACCTGGGAGCGCGAAGATCACCTCAGGACGGAGTTTCCCGATCTCTTCCAATCCTAGGTAATATTTTTCGTCCTTTTTCAAATCTCGGGACGAGAATTTGTTTAAAGGGGGAAGGTTTGTAACATCCCAAAAATACTAAACTTGGATCATCAAATTCTAATCATAAAAATTAGGGTTAACAAAAACTTTTCTAAATAAAAATAGGAAAGCATGCATGTGTCTATGCATCCCATTTTGAATTCTTTTGAATTGCCTTGTTTATGTGTTTCTTTGCTTGTAAATGAATTCTTAGGTGAATTAAACATCATCTAAACAATTACCAAACTTTTCCCAAAGACAAATAAATCAAAACAAGCCAAATTGAGTGAATGGTCATTTTCACCAATTTAACTCCCATGCCTACTTTGGTTGTCCCAAACTTTCAGAACTTAACAGAAACTTGTTTGGATATTTGCACCCGTTGATAGTACTCATAACAAAGTATCAAGGCCCACCTTGTGATCATCCAAAAACTTTCAAATGCATAGTTTAAAATTGAATCTATTTCATATGGGAAGATCCCACTTTTTCAAAAACCACTCAAACCAGCTCAACTTTCAAAACCCAAGCATCTGCAGACTCACCAGCACCAACCTAGCACACCCACCAAAAATCTTTTCAAAATTCAAAACTTGAATTGTTTCGGCCATTTCATCAAACACCTTGCTGATTCAAATCAAATAAAATCTAAACACTATTGTGAGAAGTGATTGGAGCCTAACTTGTTCCCTCTCTAGCTCACAACAACCTCAGTAGATCATCTAGCAAACTTAACTAAGCACTAGCCCCACTGTAAGCTTGGCAATGACATCAATGGTGAACAGCCGAAGCTCACCATGTCACCCCAGTGTGGACAGCAAGCTAAGAGAAGATTTAGCCATGCCAACCTTGTCTAGGAGGCATCCCACCATCCACCGACACTCCCTGTCCCAGCCGCGAGTGTTTCCAACCCCTGGACCACATGCACAGACCGTGCCCAGCTCGCCAGCAACCATGCCGAGCATGCGCCAGAGCGCCGCCCTCGACACACGCCATGCACCGCGGCCGCGTGCATACGCGATCACCACCGACCCAGGAGACCGCCAGACATCCCCGTTCGCCGCCCCATGCCTCACAACCACCGCTCGCCGTCGAAGACGCCGCCTCGGCCGCGTAGAGCATCGCGTGTTCTAGACCATTTGCCACCGCCACTACATGCGCATTAAAGCCGGAGGATCGCCAGGAGACCACCAAGCGATCGCCACTGCTGGCCATGCCTCTAGCAGCCCGTAGCCATGTCGCCACCGTTGCCTGCCCATCCCGTGTGGTCTCGTCGTCGAGACTATAAATAGAGGCCACCCCCACCCGCTGCTGGAGAAGAAGGGAGCCAGCGATTGGAGCCGCCCCAGGAGAAGCTGTTGGTACCAGGAGGTTCGCCGTCGTCGACTTCGTCATTCGCCCGCCTCGCCTACCCTAGCCTGAGCCCCGGTGAACCCCCGACGACCCCGACCTGCCGCGTTAGGGTTTAGTCTCGCCGACGTTTCCCGACATGGACGATGACCCTCAGTTGTTGGATTAGAACTAGATCGAACGCACCACATTGCCCCGTACCGCTTCGCACCCCCTGTGTCACTGACGCGTGGGGACATCAACTTAACCAGCCCGCGTAGGCGCTGTGCTTAGCAGGCCGGGCCAGTATCATTTCCCGCGCAGCCCAGTCGTTTGAATTTAA
Source organism: Avena longiglumis (assembly GCA_030063025.1). Classification (NCBI taxonomy): domain Eukaryota; kingdom Viridiplantae; phylum Streptophyta; class Magnoliopsida; order Poales; family Poaceae; genus Avena; species Avena longiglumis. Next base: position 493,557,831 of record CP125973.1, on the reverse strand, counting down.
CCTTTTCCATTTTATTTCAAACACAGTTCTATACCTAGTTTCAAAAATCAACCCAGCTCGATTTAGTGAACCAAATTGAATGAAACCAATTTTATTAGAAAGGTCTGGAAGTGCTGAATCCAAGCCCGTTGGATTCAAATCATTTGAATCTGTAGATCAACCTTGGGAAAAATAACAAGGCAGAAGCTTTTCTGCATTCAAACATTTTTCAAATTTAAACCATAATAGATTTTGAGTTGATTCCAACTCTCAAAAATCACATTCAACCATATCTTTCAGAATATATAAAAATATATAGGTGTACTTACATAAATAATGTTCAAGTAATAAAAGAATGCCACATAGGCATTTCTAGGCACTTTAGTTAATTAAAATAAAAGGGTAAAACCTTATTAAATTGTGACACCACTTTAAATCACATTCCCCTAGACTAAAATATGTGGTGATGACATGTGTCAACATGATCCCATGTTTGGTTTGGAGAATATTAAATCTTAAGTAGTTTTTCAATGAGTAGAAATTACTTTTCTAAAAATAAAAGGAATTAAACCAAGCTTTAATCTTGTAATGTTAGTGATGATGCTAGATCATCTATAGGACCCTTTTGTGTGATGATTGCAAGTAGTTAAGTATTGTTTGGTGATTGTGCACCTCGTGTTTATTCATAGACGCTAGTACCAACCAAGGATACGAGGAGGAAGGAGGATACTACGAAGAAGAAGCCGAGGAGAACTTCAACCACTGCTCTGCACAAGGCAAGCTAACACTTGCAATTTAGCAAGGTTATACTGATATTTGTGCAAGCTAACACTTGCACTTATGAAAGTTAGATAACCTATGCAATGCACTAAGCATATTTGATGGATCATTCTATTGAAATGTTTTGGACATGTGTTTCCGAACACTAGATGATTTATGGTGATGAAAATGTTGAGGCATGAGCCTTATCCCTTTATAAAACTGATGGTTGTCTGGATGCGATACCATTCCAATTTTACCGTACAACCACAATACCCGAAGATTGGGTAGGGCTTGACTGGAAACTTATATCCCTTAGTATTGGTTCCCTCATGGCCAAGGTCTGAGCTCAGGATACCTTGTGAAGATTGTCCACCTGTGCAGTACCCAAGATGACAGTTGGTCATGGTTGGGAGGCCAAACTCACATGAGAGGTGCCTATACTAGGGCGTGTAATTGAAAGGTTAGGATTGATTATTCGCATACTAAGTATGGTGAATTCAGGATTTGTTCCTGACGGATGTATCGAATGTTGTGGTGAAAGTGTACAATCTCTGCAAAGTGTCAAACTATTCGAATAGCCGCGTCGGCGGTTATGGACAGTTGGAGTGGCCATACTCTTTCCCCGTCAGATGTTTTCCAAATGACTGGTGAAATGATATGAGACTTTGACTTGACCACAACAGGTGTAAGGTTCCCAACCTTTAATAAGGTAGAGATCCCTATGTTTATAATGCTAGTCCCTGGATCAATAGCTAGCATCCATAGTTAAGATGTAATATCAAGAAACAAAGGTCATAATACAAATTTATAACCAGGAATAAAATAATTTATTACATCTTACATAGCTCATTTGGCTATCACATTACATTGCAGCAGAAATCTATAAAGCATGGAGTCCTTCATCTTCAAAGTGCCACAGGCAGTCATGTTGGTTGTAGACTTGTAATCCTATTCAACACACTTCACTAACATCAAACAAACCTGCAACATAATAAGTTGCAGCCACAACGGTCAATACATTTGAATTGTATTGGCAAGCTTCACTACTATGTAGAATTAAGTGGATCCTATCATTTACATGCATATTTGGCTAAGTAGGGTTTAGGCTATTTTCCAGAAAGCAATATAGTTTTATCCTATCTTTTCAAAATAGTTTTTGATCTTTGTCAAATCTTTCTGAACTTCTTGGAAAACTCCAAGTGCTTCAAATCCCTTGTTGTCACCATCAAGTTTTACTTTGAGAAATTGGAATGTCGAGATCTTCCATAGATTCAGGCCTTAGTTGCTCAGAGTTGTCCATAACCGGGGACACGACTAAGTACTTAGAATTTGATATTTTGCAGAAGTTGTACACTTTACCCACATGACACAATCTCATCTTGATGCCACCAGTGGCCGCTTTATAAGTACTCACCAAGACGGAGTACTGGCAGATTGAGAATGTGACAAAGTCTTTCCATAGAAGTCGTCCCAATACACAATGCTAGCTTGTCATTCAGGCACCAATGTTGGGTTTCAAGTTCCCTTACACAATTCTAGTTAACCTGAAGATGCCAATGCATGGGTCTTCCACTATGTAGTTGACTAAGCCAGAGCCCATTTAGCATGTGGTCAGAACGGAAGCCAATCATTTGAGAAACATGTTCAATCTCTAAGTCCCTGGGTGGTTTTCTTCTAGTGCACATACAAAAAGAGATAGTCATATAAACATGGTTCCTTTTGTTGCCACCTTGTCCAAAACTTGAGTATCCTTGTCCATCCAGGTGGTTCATTGAGTACTTGTTTTATTGTATAAAACATATATCTTTTCAACTCTTCATATAATCATAACATGTATCCCATCCCAAATATATAGCTGGGCTAAGCATACTACAACTACATTGTTTTCCACTAAGGAATATATAAGGGTATCCTATTAGGATTTAGCATAGCATAAAATATAGTAAACCTTTCCATGCATGTTACAAAATCCACTAAGTGTAATGAAAATAGTAGGACATGGATGATAGTGTCACTTGCCTTTTTAGTACAGAATGTTGGTTCACTTCTTGATCTTCCAAATACCACACTCTTCTAACTTCAATACAATTCAATCAAACAAACACAAATTCAACTAACATTCAAACAATTTATCACACATAAAATAACAAAAACAAGGTCATGCATGCAGGCATGCAAAAGATAGTTTTATTTGCAAAAGTGTTTTCTAGTAGGCTCTAAACATTGTAAAGTTCAAAAGTGGTCATTTACTAAAGTGGTAAAACCATTTGCAAAAGGTTTTATCTATAAACCATTTTTAAATCAAATCAATATTTTATGTGGTTAAAAATGCTTTTAGCAAAGCAATAATTTTATATTGTTCATCAAACAAGTTGTTAATTCACAAAACTTGGTGTTTAGGTTCATAAGGTTTGAATTAAATCATTTCCCAAAGGTTTCACTCAAAAAAATCAATTCTAAATCATAATCAATATTTTCATTTGACTAAAAATGAGCTAAATCAAATATTTACTCCTTAACTTCACAAAATACATTTTTAAATCCATAAGTTGGTTCCTATGGTCAGTAGGTTCTCAACAATCCATTTTGCAAATATTTCACATTAAAATATATCTAGAACAATTTTTATATTCATAATAAGCCTACACAAGTTTCTATAAATTCAACCAATTTTTCAGAAGCAAAACATTAAACAAAATGCATGGTTGCAAAGTACATGTTCTACTGAATCCATTTATATAAAATTTGCAAAATTTGGACATGTAGATTTAAAGTTATGAATTTTACAAGTTTGCAATTCTAATAGAACATATTCTGTTTTTAAAACAATACCAGTGCCACGCGGCGTGATTCTACTGGCCGGTACCGCTTCGTGCGGATCAGCCTCTCTGGATCGTAGGATTTAACTAAGATCGAGCGGCGTAGATCGAGTTATACCCCTTCGATTACGTTCTATCGTATCCGCTGGATGATGATCTAACGGCTTCGGCGCTATGACCGAGGAATCGGCGCTATGCGTCGGCGTCGGGTGCCTCTGGATGTCGTCAAGGGCGAGGTTGCAGGTCGCGCCGAGCCAAAACAAAGACATGGTCAGACGCGGGCGAGTGTGGTGTTCACGTGAGCATGATCGAGAGGGCTCGGGGCGGTCGAGGCTTACCAGGGGAGGTCGCCGGAGTAGGCGCCTCGTCGGTGGCGCTCTGAAGTTGACGAAGCCGAGGCTACGGGGCACGCGCGAGCGAGTTCGAGGTACTGGCAGGTGCGCCCGGAGGTGGAGAACAAGCTCGTATGAAGTGGGATGCGAGGGGCGGCGAGCATGGTCACTTGTGAGTTTACTCCGGCCAATTAAGTGAATTGATCGCCGCAATGAAGGCAGAAACGACGAGGGGGAACGGCTGGCGCGGTGAAGACAATGGCTGGCGATGTGGGGCCGTGCTGACAGTGAGAGAGAGAGGGCACGGGGTCCACCTGTTTGTGTCTCTGCGGGTGTGCTCGCGCGTAAGAAAACACTTCGTTGTGAGGGAAAAAGTTGGGCTACGAGTGGGCTTGCTGGGCCTGTTAGCTGGGCTGCAGTTTGTTTCCTTTTTTTTATACTGAAGCTTTTTCCTTTTTCTATTTGAATTTCTATTTTGATTTTCAAACAAATAATTCAAGCACCAATTCAAATCAAACCACCACCAAAATTTGTATTTATTTTAATTCTGTTTAACAACACGATCCAAAGTCAATAATAAAATAATTTATTCTTTTTAGGATCCATTAATAATTAAATAAATAGACCTTAGTCATTAATTCAAATAGGATTTGATTTTGTTTAAAACTATATTTGAAAACTAAAATAATATCAAAATCATTTCAATAGGTTTTATTTGAATAAATAAAACACTTGGGAAAACTTATTTAAAATAAAATAACAAGTTTTAATGTTTATTTAAAATGAAAAAGCCTTTACTTAAATAAAATTGGATATTAATAAATCCTCATTATTTTATTTAAATAAACCTTTAATCTTTTTATCAAATAGAAATATTTTATTTCAAAAGCTTGGCCAAGATCTAATTTGGCTCTATAAAATAATCCTTATTATATTTCTACCTTTGCTTTATAAAAACCATATCTTTTTATTTAAAGATCCAAAAATAGTAATTCCAACTATCATAACTTTATTTATTATTTGTTTATATTTTTAAATCCCTTTAGGATTTTATTTGATCAAAAATAGGTTTTGATGTTTCCAATTGGAATCAAAAAGTTTCTTCTCACCCTAAAAATCAAAAATTGTTTATTTTGTTTATTAATTTTTCACATTTCAAAATTTGGAAAATTTTGGGATGTGACAACAGGGTTGTGATATTACTGCAAGATCCCACTTAGGTGTTATAAAATCTGCAACTAGCTTTCTTCAATTCTAAACTTAGTAGAGGTAAATCTGGCTTTTGCAAAACAACCATAGAGCTTAGTGTCCTAATACAAAAACCCCTTCACTTGTTAGTATTAGTTTGCGAGTACTTAAAGAGTACTCATGGATTTGTTCCTGGCTATTCCCGTGGCCAGACTATGAAGAGGAGTACCTGGAGGATGGACCCCAGGAAGGTTACGACAACTAGGATCATCTCCCATCGTCAGCATTGCCTGTGACCCCGAAGTTGGAGCTTCGCCTACGCTATCGTTATTATTATGTATTTCCGCTGCTTGAGTTGTATTAAGAACTGGATAATGAGATCCCTATTTGTGTAAGACCTTATGTATGGTTTGTAATGGATGATGAACTGTGGTATCCAATTCGGTTATGTCTCGCAAAAATGGTAATCCAGGGATTGCGATGTATGGCATAACAGGCATCTGGGATTAAAAATCTGGGTGTTGACAAAAGGCAAGCGAGATATCACTCTATCATACCTTATTATGAGCATTGCAATGTTGCTTATGTTTATGTTTCATGCTACTTATTATTATTGAGTTTGTTTCTCTTCATAGCTTGCAATGACTATTGAGTAGACTTAGTTGTATACTCTTTATTATGAATTGTCTAAGCATCTACTCCTGTGCTGAGAATATATACATAATATGAAGCAAAGTGTTCGTGAAAGTTCTTTTATCGCACTCAGTTTTCAACTGAATTGCTTGAGGACAAGCAATAAGCTAAGCTTGGGGGGAGTTGATACGTCCAAAACGTATCTACTTTCTTGAACACTTTGCTATTGTTTTTCCTCTATACTTGTGTGATTTGGATACAACTAACACAGACTGACGCTGTTTTCAGCAGAATTACCTTGGTGTCTTGTTTATGTGCAGAAAATGAACTATGAGGAAAAATCCCGGAAAATATGCCAAAAATTATATTTCACCAGAAGATTCACGGAGCTAGAAGGGGAGATAGAGGGGAGGCCTGGGGGCCCAGGCGCGGGCCCACTGACCCCGCGCTTGGGGGAGGTTTGGCCACCCCAGGCAGCCTCTCGGCCTCCCTCTGCGTCTATAAGTTGCCTTCTGACCTAAAAACAGGGGGGTTCGATAGTTTTCCAGAAAGAGTTCCGCTCTGTCGCCGCCACCAGAAACCAAGATTCGGATCCAGAAACTCCGTTCTAGCACCCTGCCGGGACGGAGAATTTGGAGAGGATCATCGCCATCGTCATCACCAACGCATCTCCATCAACCACCGATGTTTCCCTCATCCATGAGTGAGTAATCCCTCGCTGTAGGCTTGGGTATGGTAGGGATTGGATGAGTTCTATCATGTAATCGAATAATATCTGTTAGGGGCATAGTGCCTAGTATCTCTATTAGTGTTATTTGGCTTTGTTGCAACTTGTTGTGATTAATGCTTGTCACTAGGGCCCGAGTGCCATGATCTCAGATCTGAACTTATTATTGAATCATCATGATAGTATTGTTTATGATATTATCTGCAAGTTGTGTACACATATCATTGTCCGGATCCAAAGGCCCCAAAGTGACAATAATTGGGACAACCGGAGGGGATGGCTGTGGTGTGAGGATCACGTGTGTTCATGGAGTGTTAATGCTTTGCTCCGGTGCTCTATTAAAAGGAGCACCTTAATTGCCAGTAGTTCCCTAGAGGCCCCGATGCCACGGGCTTGCTGGACAGAAGATGTTGTGCAAGTTCTCATTGCGAGCACATATGACTATATCTGGAGCACATGCCTAGGATTGTTTAGTACTTGTATGCTTATTATTATTTATCTGCAATGCCCTAGTTCTTTGAAGTTACATGTTTAGACTCGTCCATGCAATGCCCGTCCGTCCATCCCTATGACTACCGCACTCGAATCCTACTGTTCCCGTTACTATTACTATTGCTCATGTTTCACTGTTGCTTTTATTGCTGCTATTGCTTTGTTGTTGCTACTACAAACTGTTGCTACTGATAAATTTATGTGAGCAAGAACTATTTCCAGGTGCAGCTGAACTGACAACTCAGTTGTTAAGGCTTGCAAGTATTCTTTGTCTCCCCTTGTGTCGAATCAATAAATTGGGTAATACTACCTGCGGAGACTGTTGCGATCCCCTACACTTGTGGGTCATCACTCCCACTCACTTTCTTGTAAATACAAGCTTCTCCATAAGTTTGTATAAAACCAAAACTTTTGATCACCTTATCAAAATGTTGATTCCAACTACGGGATGCTTGCTTCAATACATAAATGGACCGTTGAAGTTTGCATACCTTGTTAGCATCTTTAGGATCGACAAAACCTTTAGGTTGTACCATATACAACTCTATCAATGTCTCCATTGAGGAATGCCGTTTTGACATCCATCTGCCATATCTCATAATCATAATATGCATCGATTGCTAATAAAATCCTCACAGACTTTAGCTTCGCTACCGGTGAGAAAGTCTCATCGTAGTCAACCCATTGAATTTTTCAAAACCCTTTTGCGACAAGTCGAGCTTTATAGACAGTAACATTACCATCAACATCTGTTTTCTTCTTGAAAATCCATTTGTTCTCGACAGCCTTCCGTCCATCCGGTAAGTCCACCAAAGTCCATACTTGGTTTTCGTACATGGATCCAATCTCTGATTTCATGGCTTCTTGCCATTTATTGGAATCTGGGCTCATCATCGCTTCTTCATATGTCGCAGGGTCATCGGTGTTGTCCACCAACATGACACTCATAAGGGGATCACACCAATCAGGAGTGGTACGATTTCTTGTTGACCTGCGACGTTCCGTAGTTACTTCAACCGAAGTTTCATGATCAACATCATTATCTTCCTCTCTTATTGGTGTAGGCGCCACACGAACCACTTCCGGTGCTGCGCTACTCTCAAGTTCGAGAGAAGGTTCAACAACCTCGTCGAGTTCTACTTTCCTGTAAGGTTCCCAACCTTTAATAAGGTAGAGATCCCCGTGTTTACAATGCTAGTCCCTGGATCAATATCTAGAATCCACAGTTAAGATGTAATATCAAGAAACAAAGGTCATAATACAACTTTATAACCAAGAATAAAATAATTTATTACATGTTACATAGCTCATTTGGCTATCACAATACATTGCAGCAGAAATCTATAAAGCATGGAGTCCTTCATCTTCAAAGTGCCACATGCAATCATGTTGGTTGTAGACTTGTAATCCTATTCAACAAACTTCACTAACATCAAACAAACCTGCAACATAATAAGTTGTAGCCACAAGGGTCAATACATTTGAATTATATTGGCAAGTTTCACTACTATGTAGAAATAAGTGGATCCTATCATTACATGCATATTTGGCTAAGTAGGGTTTAGGCTCATTTGCAGAAAGCAATATAGTTTTGTCCTATATTTTCAAAATAGTTTTGATATTTTGTCAAAATCTTTCTAATCTTCTTGGAAAACTCCAAGTGCTTCAAATCCCTTGTTGTCACCATCAAGTTTTACTTTGAGAAATTGGAATGTCGAGATCTTCCATAGCTTCAGGCCTTAGTTTCTCAGAATTGTCCATAACCGGGGACACGACTAAGTACTTAGAATTTTGATCTTCTGCAGAAGTTGTACACTTTACCCACATGAAACAATCTCATCTTGATGCCACCAGTGGCCGCTGGATAAGTACTCACCAAGATGGAGTACTAGCAGATTGAGAATGTGACAAAGTCTTTCCATAGGAGTCCTCCCAATACACAATGCTAGCTTGTCATCCAGGCACCAATGTAGGGTTTCAAGTTCCCTTACACAATTCTAGTTAACCTGAAGATGCCAATGAATGGGTCTTCCACTATGTAGTTGACTAAGCCAGAGCCCATTTAGCATGTGGCTGTACATGGAAGCCACTGTCACTACTAGGAAAACGGCTATAGGTAATCAGCACATCCGTGGCTCACATGGTTGAAGTGCCCCACGGCTAAAACAGGCGTGGCTCACCTGTGGGCAGTGCCCTACTAATAACTAGAACAACCGTGGCGCACATGACTACAGTGCGCCACAGATGTGTGTGTGTGGGCCTGGCCCACACGCCAAACATCTCAGCGCACTATAGTCATGTGCGCCACGGTTGTTAGGGTCATCTGTGGCGCACGTGTGCACAGTGCGCCACGCAAGCGCATGCCCTCTGCTCAAACGGCCACAAACTTGGCAAGATTCGGCCTAGTGCGCCACAGGGAGTAGGAGCATCTGTGGCGCACATGGAATAGTGCGCCACAGATGTTTGTACTCCCTGTGGCGCACTAGGGCCGTGTGCGCCACGGATGTGTCGATTTATTTAGGACAACACTTTATGTGCACATGTGTGACCACATCCACCACCCCACACTTCACTTTCCCCTTCTTCTTCCTCCTTAGATCTAGTCGGGATCTTCTCCTTCCCACCTCAATTTCTCCACACATTCACCATTTTTAGCATGTAAAACTTTCTTTGGATGTTACATAAGTAATAGAGGAGGTCTCCGGTCTCTCATCTATCCTTCTCCGGTCGACACGCGCACCTCTCCTTTCCATCTTTCTCGCGATCGGTCTCTCATCTCGGTAAGTTGTCCATGTAAGGATGTGTTCATGTGTATATGGATGATGTGCTCATATGTATGTAGATGATCGATGCTCATGATGTGTGTATGTGGAGAGGATCGATGGTCATATGTGTGTGTATATGGAGAGTATCGATGATGCTCATGCATGTGTACTATGGAGAGGATAATGATATGTTCATGTGTGTATGGATCGGTCTCTCTCTCTTGTGTTTGTATGTGAACAAGTTGCCATTTGTTATGCCAAAATGTTGATTCATTTCCATTTTGGCAAGACTTTGGCATTTCGCAAAGGTCCTAATTTTAGGATAGGTCATGCCGAAATTTTTTATCGACCATTGCATGCATGCATTCATTATGTGGTCCTAATAGACTTCAAAATTGTACCGTGTACATCGTGGAGGCAAAAATGGTCCGCATAATGAGCGAAGGCATTGTGGCTAGATTTTTGAAATGTGCGACGGCCGACATGATACGAAATAACAAGATAGATATAAGATGTCCGTGCAGAAGATGCAAACTCAACTGGGTGATCGACCCAGATTTCGGGAATCTGTAGGCGCACCTGCTCCGCCATGGTTTCATGGATGGATACACTCGTTGGATAAGCGATGACGTAGATGATGGAGACGGTGAAGAAGGTGGCCAACATGACGATGATCATCATCACGGCGAGAACGGGCGAGATGATGAAGAGTCTCGGAGATGGTGAAGGTGCGGAAGGCATCGGGATGATGATGATCTAGATGCGGAGGAGCGGCATTACGATGGAACAACGTCGAGCTAGGTGCAGGACCCTTATGTGCAAGAGCTGCTTCTCAAGCGATTTAGTAACGCCAGGGCTGCCGCTAGAGAGAAAGCCAAGCTTGCGCAACTTGAGAAAGACGCGGTTACTCCATTGTATGAAGGATGCAGGCCCGATGATACCCGGTTGAATGTAAATCTCAAGGCTATGGAGATGAAGGCAAAGCACAAATTGAGCGACGCAAGCTTCGACGATATGATGGCATTCTGGCACGATCGTCTCCCGGAGGGGAACACATGTCCAACTAGTATCGAGGATGCCAAGAAAATCGTCTGTCCTCTCGATCTACCGCACGTTAGATATCACGTATGCATTAACGATTGCATCATTTATCGGGGCGAGGACGCGGAGAAAACCACATGTCCGGTGTGCGGCGTGAGTCGATACAAGAAAGGGAAGAAAGCACCTCGAAAAGTGGTATGGTACTTTCCTATCACTCCTCGTATGTAGCGCTATTTCGTGGACCCTAAGGAAGCGAAGCTCATGCGATGGCATGCGGAAAGGAAGAAGCCAGGAGATGATGATGACCCCGAAAAGGATGAGCTGCTGACGCACCCTTCAGATGCTAGCCAGTGGTAAGCATTGGACCTCGAATTCCTGAAGGTGGAGATTCGAGGAACATCGGGCTTGGTGCGAGCACCGATGGACTCAATCCGTTCGGTAACCGAGCGACGCACAAGACTTGGCCCGTGTTTGTATGGATGTACAACCTCCCTCCATGGTTGTGCATGAAGAAGAAGTACATACAAATGAGTATGCTAATTCAAGGGCCGAAACAACCTGGTACCGACATCAATCTATATCTCGGGCTGTTGAAAGAGGAGATAGCCACGTTATGGGAATCTGGAGCCAATACTTACGACGCCGTTCCACAAGATTATTTCACTATGAGAGCCGCGTTGATCACTACGGTGCAAGACTATCCAGGTTGCGGGTATATCTCGGGGCAGGTTATCCAAGGATTCTGCGCATGCGTTAGGTGCATGGATAACACAAGCTATCTCCAACTAGAGAAAGATCCAGGGTCATCGAAAACCGTGTTCATGGCGCACCGGAGGTGGCTCGGCAAGAATGATCCATGGAGAAAACGTGGAGACCTGTTCGATGGCAAATCAGAGACCCGAGGAATCCCAGAGCGTAGGAGCAGCGAAGAAGTGGAAGAGTTGCTGAAAAATGGAAAGATTGTTCTAAGCACGGAAAGAAGCGAAGAGGCAGCAACAAGACAAGCCGCCGATGAAGGTATGGAAAACAAGGTCTCATTTTCGGGAGTTGCCATCTTGGAAGTTTCTCCGACGCCTCATAGCCTCGACATCATGCATATCACGAAAAACGCAGCGAGAGTCCGTCGCCACCATAATCAACATGCCGATAGGACGAAAGATGGTCCAAAGCAAGGCACGACTGATATGCTTGGGTATCCGGAAGGAGCTTCACGGAGGACGCACTACTCGATGATCGTGAAGATGACGATGATCATGAGTCGGAGACACAAGGTCGTCGGAAGGGTAAAAAGTTCAAGAAGAACGAATATTACTGCCTCCTTCTTGCTTCACTCTAAGCCGTGATGAGATCAAAAGTTTTTCAAGTGCCTTCTAGGATTCAAATTTCCTTACGGCCACGCTGGCAAGATAAGCGGATACCTAGACGAGGCGAAGCAGAGGTTCTGGCATGAAGTCTCACGACCGTCGTGCTAATGACGCAGGTACTTCCGGTCCCACTAAGAGGGATAATGGACGAGCACGTCCGTGAAACGTTATTTGGCCTATGCAAGTTTTTCGACGTCATCTCTAGGAAGTCGATTGGCTTGAATCAGCTCGGAAGGCTACAGGAGGAGATCGTGGTGATACTATGTGAGCTTGAGGTCTACTTCCCACCCGCATTCTTCGACATTATGGTGCATCTGCTGGTCCATGTCGTGGAGGACATCGTACAACTCGGGCCGATGTTCCTCCGCAGCATGATGGCGTTCGAAAGGATGAACGGACACATCAAAGGGCTTTCTGGCCGAAGAGTGCATCTCTTTCTGCACGAATTATCTAGACATCGAGAACCCTGTCGGTCTTCCCGTCAACAGACACCTTGGCAAGATCGACGGATCTGGTCACCGAGAGGGTCGTCGCATACTGCATGCAGACTTCGATTTTCGACGCGCAGACTTTGATCGAGCAAACCTCGTCACGCTACAGCATTTAGAACTGGTCGATCCTTGGGTACAGAAGCACAAAAGGTTAATCGAGAAGAAGTACAGTGACCGGGGCATACAGAGGACGCAGGGAGAAATAATCAAAGAGCACAACTCAGATTTCACGCATTGGTTTAGGTAGACGCTCCTTGATAATCCCCCGCGCTCGCATTCTTATGACACGGAAAAGATCATATTCACCTTGTCGCAGGGACCGATGCAAAACCTGGTGACCTATCAGGCGTATGATATCAACGGCTACACATTCTACACGGAGGAAAAGGACAACAAGTGTGATTATCAGAACTCAGGCGTAACATCGGAATTCTACACCGATGACAACGTGAAGGAAAGATTCTACGGAAGAATTGAGGAGATCTAGGAGCTCGACTACTGTGGAGAAAAGGTGCCGATGTTCCGTGTCAGATGGGCAAAGAGCGTCGAAAGAGAAGACCGGTATTTCACAACCATGGTTATACCCGAAGCAGCCAAATCCAAGGCCGCCGGTGCAAACGTGGCCGCGAAAAATGAACCATGGGTACTGACTACCAAAGTGGACCAATGTTTTTTCATTACCGACCCGACAAAGCCTAGCCGTGTTGTCGTGAGGAGAGGAAAAAGAAACATCATCGGAATGGATGGAGTCGCCAACGAGCAAGACTTCGACCAGTACGGCGACCCAAAGATTGAAGATGACGACTACGATGCAGCAACATACATCACAAGAAGAAAAAGGACAAACCTACCCAAAAAAGGTAGCCCGTTCGAAAGAAGAAACATTAAAGTGCCGGGGCTAAATTATTCAACCGCGACAAAGAAGGGAAAAAAGATTGTAAAACGCTAGCTCAAAAAATATTGTAAAACGCGTGGTCGAAAAAGATTGTAATATTCATGGACAAATTATTATGAAATTTAGTTATACTTTCAATCATATTTATAACACTTTTATGACATATATTATCACTTTTGGGCATTTTTGGAATATTTAAAAGTATTTTAAAAACAAAACAAAATTAGTATGGCATGTATCACCACTTTTGGACATTTTTTGGAACATTTAAAAGTATTTTTAAAATAAAAATAAAAAAGTGGAGCACCAGGATTCGAACCTGGGTTCTCATAGTTTAGAATAGAGCTAAGGGCGTAACCGTGGGCTATGACAAGACTAGTGCTAATGTAAGGGTGGTCGCCCTTTTATCTGGTAGTCCAACACACATAGGCGTAGCGCATCCTGGCCAAGTGCGCTACGGTTATCCGTAGCGCACTTGGCGAGGGTGCGCTACGCCTATGTGTGTTGGACGCTAGTCAACCGGGCTACGCCTGGCCAAGTGCGCTACGGTTATCCGTAGCGCACTTGGCGAGGGTGCGCTACGCCTATGTGTGTTGGACGCTAGTCAACCGGGCCGGCCGCTCCATCTCACAGACACGCACCACACGCACCGCTGCATCCACAATCGTCTGCTCTCGAGGCCGCACCGCCACCGCCACTGCCGCACTGGCCAAGGCTCTTGAGGAGGAGGAGGAGGCCCGCCACCGCGCTGTGCTCTCGAGGAGGAGGAGGCCCGCGCTTGTGGAGGAGGAGGCCGCTGCCGATCCGTGGAGGAGGAGGAGGCCCGCTGCTTGTGGAGGAGGAGGATCGCGCCGCCGCCCGTCGTCGTCCACCCGTCGTCCGCCCGGCAGAGGTAGCCCCTCCCTCTCTCCCTCTCTCCCTCTCTCCCTCCCCTGTCTCTCCCTCTCTCCCTCTCTCCCTCTCTCCCTCTCTGCTTCAAGATTCAGTTAGCAGTAAACTAGAATTGGAAATAATTCTGTTAGCAGTAAACAAGATTCAAGATTCAGTTAGCAGTAAACAAGATTCAGTTAGCAGTAAAAGACCTGAAATAATTTTGTTTTTATGCAAGTTTTATTCAGTTAGCAGTAAACCTGAAATATTTGCTGCAATGATCTTAGAGAGAAAAAAATTGGCTCCTAAATGATTTTTTTAGGAAAGTGACTAATGTATTTGGCTTATGGTGACTTTCATAAGATGGATTAATGATAGATAGATGATTTTTATAGATGTTATACTGTTTATTCCTGGAACTAGATGATTTTTATAAGGAGGAGGAGGAGGCCCTGGAACTCCTGGAACTATAGCTCCTCCACCTGGTTATTCCTCTATCATATAAATATGGTAGGTGTTTATTGACAAAGATGGCATGTATATCTTTCTATATACATACTGCTAGTGACCTGATGAGCGATGCTAGTTAAGTGAAGATGGCATGTATATCTTTGTATGTGTAAGACAGAGAAACCAAAAGGAAAAAAGGGCAGGAAAAGAAAATCTAGCAGCTCGAGCCAGCCGGTGGCGTCAACAACTGCGAATCCGATCAGGTTTTGGACGGGCCACCAAGACCCGAGGGTATTATGTGGAGGATTCATGTGGCGGGTGAGCCCATGCTACCTAAGAATTTGCGGAAGCTCGCTAGTTCGGAACTGCAGAGTGTGCATGACGGCGTGCTGACGATAGAGAGACGCCTTCTATCGGAGAAAGATCCCTCGCACCCGGTATTCGTGGTTAAGGTGCCACCAGGCTTGGGCTTCGACACCGCCTCATGGATCTGTTCTTCCCGTGGTTCGAGGACATCTTCAATATGTTCCACCTATACCCGCTGCACTATACCATGGTCCGTCTCTTTTCTCTCACCGCCATGCAGATCATTAGAGAGAACACACCGGCATCGCTATAGTGGACCCCTACTACGCGTGATTTGCTGCTTGGGTTACCCGCCGAACGACGATCGTGGCCTCGCACCTAAAAAGAATCCTCGTGGCGAACAAGACAAAGGAATACATTCTCGTGCCTTACTTTCCGAGTAAGTCGTTATTCACTCGCCACCGTCGATTGGCTTTATTAGATCATCATCATTCTTTTTCCAACACATTCCATTTGAATTTTTTGCAGAGATGAACACCGCCGCTCATCTCCTTATCGCCAAGCATTCCCATCACGTATTTCGACTCGGGAGTCTAGAAAAGAAGAAAACTACGACAAGATCAAGGAAGTTCGGATGATGCTCTCACCGGCTTTGCCTCGACGGAAGGCACCAGCTTCGTGCGTAAGAAGGTCAAGTTCGGCAGCACGTCTTCAACCACGAACGGAGTTCCCTGCGTGAAGCCGGAAAACAAGAAGAAGGAAGCCTACTACGCACTCCATCACATGAGGCGTTCCTACTTGACCAGCAGAATTCTACGCCGATCATCTCAAGCAATGGGCGAAGCAAAGGCCAAGATCAATGATTCGGATATTAGACAAGAGATGTATCGCATCCAAAGCAGCTTTGGGGCAATCATCTTCGTGATGTCATGACTTGGGGATCTTCTACGGAGGAAATATCCCGAATAACCGTGACATAGAAGATCGCCTAGAGATGCAGGGTGACTATAGGAAGTTCATGACGAGAGGTATGCCCCTCCGTTCCCTAAGCCGAGCGAAGGCTTGATGTTGGCCTAGTTGTAGTTACAAACTATAGATGACCTTTTGTGTGTATGTGTGACGACAAGTGAACTTATTTTGCTTATTATTATATATCGATCAATGCTTGGTTTTTTGCTTACTCTTTGGTCCTTTGCTCAATTTGGTCCTTCTTTTTTCCTTACTCTTTTTCGAGAATAATGCCGATGATTGAAATGTCGTGGCACACTATATATGTGAATGTGCTACGATGGGACTGTGAGCCTTGTGATATGCACAAGTCCGTGTATTGTGCATCCTACTTGGCTCAGCCCATCGTAGCATATTCTCGTGTCCAACGACCTATGTATATATATGAGGCATTCTTTTCGAGTTATTTTGTCTTTTCGAGAATATGCCGATGATTGAAATGTCGGCACAATATATATAGAATGTGCTATGACGGGATAGTTAGTTTGTGATATGCACAAGTCCAGGAATTGTGCATCCTACTTGGCTAACTGTTCCGTCATAGCATATTCCTGTGTCCAACGACCTAGCTAGTTATATATGAGGCATTCTTTTCGAGCTACTTTGGTCTTTTTCGAGAATAATGCCGATGATTGAAATGTCGTAGCACACTATATATGTGAATGTGCTACGATGGGATTGTACGCCTTGTGCTATGCACAAGTCCAGGTGTTGTGCATCCTACTTGGCGTACAGTTCCGTCGTAGCATATTCCTGTGTCCAACGACCTATGTATATATATGAGGCATGATTTTTGAGTTACTTTGGTCTTTTTCGAGAATAATGCCGATGATTGAAATATCGTGGCACACTATATGTGAATATGCTGCGATGGGATTGTTCGCCTTGTGCTATGCACATGTCCAGGTGTTGTGAATCCTACTTGGCGAACAGTTCCATCGTAGCATATTCCTGTGTCGAACAACCTAGTTATATATGAGCCATGCTTTCTGAGTTTGGTCTTTTTGATTTAGGAGTACTTTATATAAGTGTATCTTCATATGCGACTTTAATTATATATGTTTTTTTCAATAGTCGGTTAATTATTATTGTCAACTTATAGATGACGTGGTACGTCGTGTACAAGGGACGGGTTCCCGGAGTCTACGGTGATTGGGAAGACTGTCGGAGACAGGTGCACCGTTTCAGCGGCAATAGCTACAAAGGGTACAACACTATGGCGGAGGCGGAAGCTAGATACACGCGCTATCTAGCGGGAGTTAGGACAAGGAACCGGATGAAGACCTACACCTTCGTCATGGGGTGATCATGCTTATCTTCTTTGGTTATTTATCCCGCGTTTGTGTCTAGCTAGTTAGTTTAGATGTCTAGGCGAGCTTCCGAGCTCTAACTTGTTCGATCGACACATGTATTAGCATGTCACCAACTACTACTTTGTAACATGATCGAAACAATGTAACTTAGACTATGTATTCATGTATGAGACTTATCTATATGTATTTGTTTCAATCTTGTTTTTCATATTGAGTATTTATATATATAATTGTATATCTTGTATCTGTGTGTGTATATCTGCTGTAATATTGTATATAATCTGGCTCGGAAATTAAAAAAAAACAAAAAATACATCTGTGGCGCACATGGTCTACCTTCTGTGGCGCACTACACCTAAAGCGCACCATGGAAGTTTAGTGGCACACTAGGTAGTGCGCCACAAAAGATCCCAGGGGTAGCGCACCATGCCAATCTTCTGTGGCGCACTAGGAGGTGCGCTACGCCTATCTCTGCACAACCGTGGCGCACTAGGCAGTGCGCCACGGCTGAGAGATAGCCGTAGCGCAAGGCCCGTGGCGCACTGCTAGTGCGCCACGGATGGGCATTTCTGGTGCGCCACTAACGGCCTTGTTTCCTAGTAGTGTGTATGAGAAACATGTTCAATCTCTAAGTCCCTGGTTGGTTTTCTTCTAGTGCACATACAAAAAGAGATGGCCATATAAACATGGTTCCTTTTGTTGCCACCTTGTCCAACAATTGAGTATCCTTGTCCACCCAGGTGGTTCATTGAGTACTTGTTTTATTATATAAAACATATATCTTTTCAACACTTCATATATTCAATACATGTATCCATACCAAATATATAGCAGGGCTAAGCATACTACAACTACAATGATTCCACTAAGGGAGATATAAGGGTATCCTATTAGGATTTAGCATAGCATAAAATATAGTAGTCCTTTCCATGCATGTTACAAAATCCACTAAGTGTAATGAAAATAGTAGGACATGGATGATAGTGTCACTTGCCTTTTTAGTAGAGAATGTTGGTTCACTTCTTGATCTTTGCAAATATCACACTCTTCTAATTCCACTACAATTCAATCAAGCAAACATAGATTCAACTAGCATTCCAAACAATTTATCACACATAAAATAACAAAAACAAGGTCATGCATGCAAGCATGCAAAAGAGAGTTTTATTTGCAAAAGTGGTTTCTAATAGGCTCTAAACATTGTAAAGTTCAAAAGTGGTCATTTACTAAAGTGGTGAAACCATTTGCAAAAGGTTTCATCTATAAACCATTTTTAAATCAAATCAATATTTTATGTGGTTGAAAATGCTTTTTAGCAAAGTAATATTCTTTAAAGAGTTCACCAAATATACTTTAATTCTCAAAACTTGGTGTTTAGGGTCAGAATGTTTGAATCAAATCATTTCCAAAAGGTTTCACTCAAAAATCATTTCTAAAACAAAAACAATATTTTTATTTGACTAGAAATGAGCTAATTCAATTATTTATTCCTTATCTTCACAAAATACATTTTTAAATCCATAAGTTGGTTCCTAAGGTCAGTAGGTTCACAACAATCCATTTTGCAAAGATTTCATCTCAAAAATATATCTAGAACAATTTTTATATTCAAAATAAGCATACACAAGTTTCTTCAAATTCAACCAATTTTCCAGAAGCAAAACATTAAACAAAATTCATGGTTGCAAAGTACATGTTCTACTGAATCCATTGATATAAAATTTGGACGTGTAGAATTAAAGTTATGAATTTTACAAGTTTGCAATTCTAATAGAACATATTCTGTTTTTAAAACAAAACCAATGCCACGCGGCGTGATTCTACTGGCCGGTACGGCTTCGTGCGGATCAGCCTCTGTGAGTCGTTGGATATAAATAAGATCGTGCGGTTCTGGTTCACTCATACCCCTTCGCTTAGATCTATTCTCAGCCAATGGATCAAAATCTTACGGACACGGTGCCTCTGACCATGGTTGGGCGGCGCTCGACGGCAGAGCGCGGCGGCAACGCTCGGCTAACGGCGGTTCAGGCGATACAAGAAGAAAGAGAGGTAACGGGGATGCTCACAGTGTTCGCAGGTTCTTGGTGCACCTCGAGGTGGCGTTGGCTTGGCGAGGGGCGTTCAGGAACGAGGGTGATTGCTCGTCGGAGACGGCGTCGGCGTCGGGTGCCTCTGGATGTCGTCGGGGGCGAGGTTGCAGGTCGCGCCGAGGCAAAAAAAAGACATGGTCAGACGCGGGGGAGTGTGGCGTTCACGTGAGCATGATCGAGAGGGCTCGGGGCGTTCTGGCTTACCAGGGGGAGGTCGCCAGAGTTGCTTGCAGACGGTGGTGCTGCTGGTGTGGTCGTTGCCGATGGTTTGGGGCGCACGCGAGCGGGTGGAGCACACGGGCAGGTGCGCCTGGTTCTGGCGAGCAATGTTGCGTGCTCTGGGAGGAGAGGGGCGGCTGTGGTTCACCGGAATTGGCTGGGAACTCCGTCGGAGACAGTGGCGGTGTGGGGGCGAATTGGAGCAACCTAGGGGCAGGGAGTGGCTAGAGTTTGGGGGAAAGAGTGAGGATACGTGGGCGCTTATTGTAACACCCTCAGAATCGGCCCTATGCAAGTTTCAGCGCTTCCCGCCAAACCTGCATAGAAACGATTCAAAGGTGCCCACCAGGCACCTGCGTGCGGGTGGAAAACGAAGTAATATCATTACACAATAGTCCTCGATGGAACCCACAAAACAGATATATACAACAACGACTCAAAGAGTCAAGAATACAGATATACCATACAAAGATCCAAATCACCTTGAAAATGATAGAGCGTCCGACTACGGACAAGGTGCAAATGGGGCTACGAGCCCGGAAGAATAACCAATGGCGTCCATAACCCTGCCCAGGCCAAGCCGGAAGGGTAACCCTGCTAACGACGTCGATCTCAAAACCTGCTTAAACAAAAGGGGTGCCGACAAAGGGCAAAGGAAAAGAGAGGCGGTCGATCGAGGCCAAGACGGCGAGGCTAGAATTCGGCGGTCCTCGCCTACATAGGTATGGTGGACTGAAGCGGCAGCGCAGCATGCACTAAACAACCTATAGAGACTCGATATAACTGTCGGCTATCAGAGAGGGATAAGAAAGACCTATTCGGTACCAATCTGATACTACCACCAAACATACCTATCCTGGTATTTCCCCCTCGAGACCAAACGAGGAAGTCAACCGAGGAACTCACACAGTTGGCAGTTTTATTTATTCAGTTATCGTTGCAGCAATTACTAGTCAGGTATGGATAGTCATCCTGATATAATAAGCAGTGGGCAGTTTTATTTAACCATTCCGTTGTAGTTGCAACACTTACTAGTCAGATACAATTAGCATGAGATATCCCAAAACCCAGCAGTTGTTGGTACTTTTATTTAGCCATTCCGTTGTAGTTGCAATACTTACTAGTCAGATACAATGGTAGCAAGCGACAACCCAAACAAGCAATTGTTGGCAATTTTATTTAGCCATTCCATTATAGTGAAGCTGATTACTAGTCATTATAAAGTCAAATTTATAGCACTACTTTAGTTATAGTTGTCTATGATCGAGATACTGTGCTCCAAGTCGTCCATAACCGCGGACACGGCTTTCAGAAAGTTTTACCCTGCAGGGGTGCACAAATAGCAACACACACTCGATCAACCTCGGAAAAACCAAATCAAAACTCAACGAGGCTTTCACAACAAAGCAATCACAAGATTCAGAAATATTTCAGGGGGCCACCCCATTAAGCTACCCGCAACGAAGTTAGCTGACTCCGAAACGGACTCAAGGTTTGGGTGGACGGCTTTAAACGACTGGGAACCCGAAAGTGTGAATGGGCTTGTCGATACCGCGAAATCGTGTCCCGATCCTAAACAGTACAGGTGCAGTACATCGCACAATTTAAATAAAGCAGTAAAGCATGGCATAAGTACATGATAGTAAATAAATCCTCAAACTAGTTTGTGGCCCCAAGAAATAAGAATGAATCAAGCTCTGGCTCAGGGGGGTCCCATAATCCTCCCGAATGTGGATAGCGCGAATATTCAAGGAACAGGTATCAAGTACTCGGGGTCCTACGGGACACAAGTGGACGGTTAAAAACCAAATAACATCTATTGCCCACCTGCGCCTCTGCATTTACCTACTTCAATTTTAGTTATTAAACAGTAATTAAAGCCATGATCAACTCCAACCTTAAACATGCGGCAATACTCCAACAATTGTGGTACTGGACGACACGCAACAGCACTTGAGCAAGCGACTATGACGCGCAAGTCCAACTATCTACCAAACAACAGGTAATAGGATGTGTCCAAGGCAATATAGGCTGCAAGGGATATCACGGGTACCAAAACTAGAAACAACATAACAGATAGCAATAGATCAACAGGAGGGAATAAATACTATAAAAGTAAGATAGGTAGAAAGGGGGAGATGCTCGCCTGAAAACATTGTCGAAGGTTCAACCGAAGATCGGGGCGAAGCTCACATCAACTCAACGGCCCAATCCGCGAAGAAGCAAAACACTAGAAGAAACACCGGATGCACTATTTAATACTACGGCAAAAGATCGGGCATGATGCATGTATGATGTATGACATGGCAAGGATGCGATGCAATTAGGCCATATTAAGCGGAACCGGGGGTCCCGACAATTAAATATATGGTTCAAGTTGTTTAGATACCCCACAATTTAAATGTTGTCTTAACATGGCAAAAGATAGCACCGGTTCGCTACACAAATTTAAATGGGACCAATATAAGACTAGATTTGCCTGCATATGGATCCCATATTTAATTTAGGTGAATCGGCATAAGGCCCCCAAACCACACACAAATATGCATGCGAGATGAATGATTTAATGCAACAAGTTTATATCATATATTATAAAAAAATGCGGGGCTTGGAAAGGGCATCACACATGGGTTCGGCGAACTTGGGCTCCGAGGGGTTCGGGGTCGGTCTCAGGGTTCGACGGGAGAATGGCTCGACGAGATCGGTCTCGGACAACGGAAGTCGATCTTGTCGCATCCGAGAAGAAGAACTTGGTTGGCGTCGGGGTCACATCGGATCCGCCCTGGTCGGTGATGATCTTGTCGTCACGAAGATCTTGTCGGGTCCTCGTATCGGGTCGGTCTTGACGTTCGGGAAGAAGAACTTGGCGTGCATCGGTGCGGGAAGGAGGTCTTGGTGTTTTCCATGGGTGCTATTGTCCATCTTCGAGCATCAGGATCTTGTTCGAATTCCAGGTAATTGGTCATCGGAGACGCGATCTTCCCATTGGTACCCCACTACTCCACCTCACTCACACACATGCAGGGACATACCACAGAGAACAACACAAGCGGCACTTATTTGGAGCTCAGGTATGTAACACGCTCACAGGTACAGAGGACACACTGACATGCATGCCGCTAGCAGGGGATGGCCAGACGGTCACATGAGGTCGAACGGGAAGCCGCGGTCGAGGAGGTAGACCCAGCGCTGGGCTCGAGCGGAGGACGTGGGGCAGGTGGTCGGAGGACAGGGGGAGGCGACGATGCGGCCGGCCAAGGACGACGCCAGCGGCTTGAGCTCGCGAGGGGGGCTCGGACGCTGGGTGAGCGCCAGGCGTGGCGCGGCGGACGAGGTTGGCCCAGCGACGACGCCGTCGACGGGCGGTGGAAGCCGTGGTCGCTGGCGGCAGAGGTGAGGCAGGGCCGAGCAGGGACGGCGATGGCGGACGACGCGAAGGAGGGGCCCGGCAGCGGCGGCTCGGAGTCAAGGAGTACCCGGCCTCATGGCGAGGCAGACCTAGCGGAGCGACGGGGACTGGTGCTGTCGGGCAGGAGCGCTTGAGCGAGCGGACGGCGGCGACCGGACTCCGGCCAGCGGCGCGCGTCGAACGCCCAGGTCGAGGAGGCGGGGCCGGGGCTCGCAGGAAGGGGAGGCGGCCACCGACGGTGGAGGACCAGGGAGGACCAGGGAGGCGGCACCTGCTTGGGAAGGGCCACGGGAGGCGGAGGATGCCTGGCGGTGGGCGCTGCGGAGGAGGGGTCCGCGTGCGGGCGATGCAGAGAGGAAGAGAGGAAGGAGAGAAAGGTGGGGATGGGCGAGAGCAGAGGAGGGCGATGGGGCCGGCTCGCGAGGGGATCGAAGGGAGGACGCGGTGCTGGGTGGGCCTACCGAGCGGGATGGTGGGTCTAGGGCAAGGGGGTGGGCGGTTGGTGGAGCTGCGAGGTGGGGCCAGGCGGGACAGGGGACGCGTGTGTGCGTTTGTATGTGTGGGGGTTGGATCGGGTCAGGGGGGCCTGCAGGGAGCGTGCGGTGGCGGGGTGGGGCCCAGGGAGTTGGTGGGGTCAGGCGGGTGGTGTGGAAGCAGCTGGGTGAGGTGGCAGGTTAGGAGTGGATGGGGGATTGGGCCAGGGTGACGTGTCGGGTGGTGATTGGCCGGGGTGAGGTGGAGGGCTGGATAGGACTAGAGTGGGTAGAGTATTTGGTAGCTTAGGTTTTGGGTGTTCTGGGGTAGGTAGGGTTTTATAATTTATTTTAAAAGCCTTTTGTAAATTGTTTTTAGACAAACTGAGATATCCGGAAGCACCGGTGTTTTGATTTAAAGTAATAGGGAGGAATTAATATAGAAAACAAAATAAGGTTTTTAGCAAAATAGTTTTAGACAGATAGATGTATGATGATGTCATGGTGATGCAATGCACAAAATCAACGCGTTTTTCTAGTAGTGGTTTTTGCGGGGCGCCACAATTCGACACCACTAACAATGGATCTCTCCCTCGAGATCCGCCTCATGGTACCGGAAGGAAGGTCGGCGATCTGCGTATTCTCGCTTCGTGTAGATCCTCGCGAGACCACTAACAATGGTTCTTTCTCCATCTTGAAAACAGCGACACCACCAACAAAGGATTGTTTATCCCGTTCGTCGAGAGAACACTCCGGATAACCAACGGACGAAGTTAAAGGTAAGGCCACCTCTAACTTCCGCGGAAGGAGTATAACTGCAATGATTCACCATTCAATGTGCAAGAGCGAATGATAAGAGTAGTCGGATGGTGATCAGTCCATCGCGCACCCAAAGCATTACTCTGCACATGAATAGGAAATTATGCAACCAACTCTCAGAATTCAGATTGTAGATCTCGACAAGCGAGGTTCGGAAACAAAGGAGTGATGCAGACTCTGCATCGGATCTGGCGTAGATGATGTCGTAATGTCGGAAAACACTGGGAGGCCCAAACAAGGAACAAAGGATGGTACCACAGATAAAGGACCACTCAGATAGCAGGAGGACCGGATGTAGAAACACCGTTACCAAAAGAGGAAGCGAAACCCTGAAGGTACGATGGAACCCAACCACGAGAAATCCTGGAATCGAAGAGAGAAGAGAGCGGATTTAAAACTCGCAGAGGTGAGAGGAGAGCAGCAGAGGGGTAAGGAGTAAAAATCAGACCTAATCAGAACTATCCAACCGATTTTGCAAAAATAGTTTTGACACTCTACTTCGGCCGTTAGCTAGGTTATCCTGAAATTTGAACTTGTGGGTATCGAATCGCTGAGCTCTGATACCACTCTGTAACACCCTCAGAATCGGCCCTATGCAAGTTTCAGCGCTTCCCGCCAAATCCTCATAGGAACGATTCAAAGGTGCCCACCAGGCACTTGCGTGCGGGTGGAAAACGAAGTAATAACATTACACAATAGTCCTCGATGGAACCCACAAAACAGATATATACAACAACGACTCAAAGAGTCAAGAATACAGATATACCATACAAAGATCCAAATCACCTTGAAAACGATAGAGCGTCCGACTACGGACAAGATGCAAATGGGGCTACGAGCCCTGAAGAATAACCAATGGCGTCCATAACCCTGCCCAGGCCAAGCCGGAAGGGTAACCCTGCTAACGACGTCGATCTCAAAACCTGCTTAAACAAAAGGGGTGCCGACAAAGTTCAAAGGAAAAAGAGAGCGGTCAAGATCGAGGCCAAGATTGCAGCGAGGCTAGAATTCGGCGGTCCTCGCCTACATAGGTATGGTGGACTGAAGCGGCAGCGCAGCACGCACTAAACAACCTATACAGACTCGATATAACTGTCGGCTATCAGAGAGGGATAAGAAAGACCTATTCGGTACCAATCTGATACTACCACCAAACATACCTATCCTGGTATTTCCCCCTCGAGACCAAACGATGAAGTCAACCGAGGAACTCACACAGTTGGCAGTTTTATTTATTCAGTTACCGTTGCAGCAATTACTAGTCAGGTATGGATAGTCATCCTGATATAATAAGCAGTGGGCAGTTTTATTTAACCATTCCGTTGTAGTTGCAACACTTACTAGTCAGATACAATTAGCATGAGATATCCCAAAACCCAGCAGTTGTTGGTACTTTTATTTAGCCATTCCGTTGTAGTTGCAATACTTACTAGTCAGATACAATGGTAGCAAGCGACAACCCAAACAAGCAATTGTTGGCAATTTTATTTAGCCATTACATTATAGTGAAGCTGATTACTAGTCATTATAAAGTCAAATTTATAGCACTACTTTAGTTATAGTTGTCTATGATCGAGATACTGTGCTCCAAGTCGTCCATAACCGCGGACACGGCTTTCAGAAAGTTTTACCCTGCAGGGGTGCACAAATAGCAACACACACTCGATCAACCTCGGAAAAACCAAATCAAAACCCAACGAGGCTTTCACGACAAAGCAATCACAAGATACAGAAATATTTCAGGGGGCCACCCCATTAAGCTACCCGCAACGAAATTAGCTGACTCCGAAATGGACTCAAGGTTTGGGTGGACGGTACAGAACGGGAACCCGAAGTGTGTGGGCTTGTCGATACCCAAATCGTGTCCCGATCCTAAATGCAGACAAAATGACATCGCACAATTTAAATAAAGCAGTAAAGCATGGCATAAGTACAGGATAGTAAATAAATCCTCAAACTAGTTTGTGGCCCCAAGAAATAAGAATGAATCAAGCTCTGGCTCAGGGGGGTCCCATAATCCTCCCGAATGTGGATAGCGCGAATATTCAAGGAACATGTATCAAGTACTCGGGGTCCTACGGGACACAAGTGGACGGTTAAAAACCAAATAACATCTATTGCCCACCTGCGCCTCTGCATTTACCTACTTCAATTTTAGTTATTAAACAGTAATTAAAACCATGACCAACTCCAACCTTAAACATGCGGCAATACTCCAACAATCGTGGTAATCGACGCATAACAGACTTGAGCAAGCGACTACGACGCGCAAGTCCAACTATCTACCAAACAACAGGTAATAGGATGTGTCCAAGGCAATATAGGCTGCAAGGGATATCACGGGTACGAAAACTAGAGCAACGCAACACAAATAGCAATAGATCAACAGGAGGGAATAAATACTATAAAAGTAAGATAGGTAGAAAGGGGGAGATGATCGCCTGAAAAAATTGTCGAAGGTTCAACCGAATATCGGGGCGAAGCTCACATCAACTCAACGGCCCAATCCGCGAAGAAGCAAAACACTAGAAGAAACACCGGATGCACTATTTAATACTACGGCAAAAGATCGGGCATGATGCATGTATGATGTATGACATGGCAAGGATGCGATGCAATTAGGCCATATTAAGCGGAACCGGGGGTCCCGACAATTAAATATATGGTTCAAGTTGTTTAGATACCCCACAATTTAAATGTTGTCTTAACATGGCAAAAGATAGCACCGGTTCGCTACACAAATTTAAATGGGACCAATATAAGACTAGATTTGCCCGCATATGGATCCCATATTTAATTTAGGTGAATCGGCAGAAGGCCCCCCAAACCACACACAAATATGCATGCGAGATGAATGATTTAATGCAACAAGTTTATATCATATATTATAAAAAAATACGGGGCTTGGAAAGGGCATCACACATGGGTTCAGCGAACTTGGGCTCCGAGGGGTTCGGGGTCGGTCTCAGGGTTCGACGGGAGAATGGCTCGACGAGATCGGTCTCGGACAATGGAAGTCGATCTTGTCGCATCCGAGAAGAAGAACTTGGTTGGCGTCGGGGTCACATCGGATCCGCCCTAGTCGGTGCCGATGTTGTCGTCACGAAGATCTTGTCGGGTCCTCGTATCGGGTCGGTCTTGATGTTCGGGAAGAAGAACTTGGCGTGCGACGTCGTCGGCATCGGTGCGGGAAGGAGGTCTTGGTGTTTTCCATGGGTGCTATTGTCCATCTTCGAGCATCAGGATCTTGTTCGAATTCCAGGTAATTGGTCATCGGAGACGCGATATTCCCATTGGTACCCCACTACTCCACCTCACTCACACACATGCAGGGACATACCACAGAGAACAACACAAGCGCCACTTATTTGGAGCTCAGGTATGTAACACGCTCACAGGTACAGAGGACACACTGACATGCATGCCGCTAGCAGGGGATGGCCAGACGGTCACATGAGGTCGAACGAGAAGCCGCGGTCGAGGAGGTAGACCCAGCGCTTGGCTCGAGCGGAGGACGTGGGGCAGGTGGTCGGAGGACAGGGGGAGGCGACGATGCGGCCGGCCAAGGACGATGCCAGCGGCTTGAGCTCGTGAGGGGGCCGACGAGCTCGGACCGCGGGGTGAGCGCCCAGGTCGTGGCGGCGGCCGGACGAGGTTGGTCCAGCGACGACGCGGTCGACGGGCGGTGGAAGCCGTGGTCGCTGGCGGCAGAGGCGAGGTAGGGCCGAGCAGGGACGGCGATGGCGGATGACGCGAAGGAGGGGCCCGGCAGCGGCGGCTCGGAGTCAAGGAGGACCCGGCCTCGTGGCGAGGCAGACCTGGCGGAGCGACAGGGACGGGCGCTATCGGGCAGGAGCGCTTGAGCGAGCGGACGGCGGCGACCGGACTCCGTCCAGCGGCGCGCGTCGAACGCCCAAGTCGAGGAGGCGGGGCCGGGGCTCGCAGGAAGGGGAGCCGGCCACCCACGGTGGAGGACCAGGGAGGACCAGGGAGGAGGCACCTGCTTGGGAAGGGCCACGGGAGGCGGAGGATGCCTGGCGGTGGGCGTTGCGGAGGAGGGGTCCGCGTGCGGGCGATGCAGAGAGGAAGAGAGGAAGGAGAGAAAGGTAGGGATGGGCGAGAGCAGAGGAGGGCGGTGGGGCCGGCTCGCGAGGGGATCGAAGGGAGGACGCGGTGCTGGGTGGGCCTGCCGAGCGGGATGGTGGGTCCAGGGCGAGGGGGTGGGCGGTTGGTGGAGCTGCGAGGTGGGGCCAGGCGGGAAAGGGGACACGTGTGTGCGTTTGTGTGTGTGGGGGTTGGATCGGGTCAGGGAGGGCCTGCAGGGAGCGTGCGGTGGCGGGGTGGGGCCTAGGGAGTTGGTGGGGTCAGGCGGGTGGTGTGGAAGCAGCTGGGTGAGGTGGCAGGTTAGGAGTGGATGGGGGATTGGGCCAGGGTGACGTGTCGGGTGGTGATTGGCCGGGGTGAGGTGGAGGGCTGGATAGGACTAGAGTGGGTAGAGTATTTGGTATCTTAGGTTTTGGGTGTTCTGGGGTAGGTAGGGTTTTATAATTTATTTTAAAAGCCTTTTGTAAATTGTTTTTACACAAACTGAGATATCCGGAAGCACCGGTGTTTTGATTTAAAGTAATAGGGAGGAATTAATATAGAAAACAAAATAGGGTTTTTAGCAAAATAGTTTTAGACAGATAGATGTATGATGATGTCATGGTGATGCAATGCACAAAATCAACGCGTTTTTCTAGTAGTGGTTTTTGCGGGGCGCCACACTTATGTACGCATGGTCACCGGAGGATTTAAGGCCGCCATCAATGCGAATTCAACGCCGGAGTAAATGGCAGAAACGACGAGGGGACTTGGTCACGAGTGAGAACGACGACGTGCTAGCGTGGGGCGTCTTGACGATGAGAGAGAGAGGCACGGGTCCACCTGCCGTGTCTTTTGGTGTGCTCAGAAGAAAACGATTCACGAGGGGAAAAAGATGGGTCATGAAGTTGGGCTTCCTGGGCCTTGCTTAGTGGATTGAGTCTGTTTCATTTTTTTTATACCAAATGTTTTTTCCTTTTTCTCTTTGAATATTCTGATTTGATTTTCAAACAAATAATTCAAACACCAATTCAAATCAAACCTCCACCAAACTTTGTATTTATTTTAGTTCTGTTTAACAACACAAGCCAAAGTTAATAATAAAATAATACTTTTATTCTTTTAGGGTCTATTTAATAATTAAATAAAATAGACCTTAGTCATTAATTCAAATAGGATGTTATTTATTTTTAAAAAAACTCTATTTGAAATCTAAATAATATCAAAACCATTTCAGTAGGTTTTATTTGAAAACATAAAAACACTTGGAAATCTTATTTAAAATAAAATAACAAGTTTTAATGTTTATTTAAAATGGAAAAGCCTTTACTTTAATAAAATTGGATATTAATAAATCCTCATTATTTTATTTAAATAAACCTTTACTCTTTTTATCAAATAGAAATACTTTATTTCAAAAGTTTGGCCAAGATTTAATTTGGCTCTATAAAATAATCCTTGTTTATAATTCTACCTTTTCTTTTGAAAAGTAAATCTTTTTATAAAAAGATCCAAAAATAGAAATTCCAACTATCATAATTTTATTTATTAATTCTTTATCTTTTTAAATCCCTTTAGGATTTTATTTGATCAAAATAGGTTTTTGATGTTTCCAATTGGAATCAAAAAGTTTCTTCTCACCCTAAATTTCAACAAAATTTTATTTTGTTTATTTATTTTTCACATTTCAAAATTTGGAAATTTTTTGGGATGTGACATTTCCTTCCAGTCACTTCTTTCGAGAGAAACTCCTTCTGTAGAAATGATCCATTCTTGGCAACGAATATTTTGCCCTCGGATCTATGATAGAAGGTATACCCAATAGTTTCCTTTGGGTATCCTATTAAGACGCATTTTTCCGCTTTGGGTTCAAGCTTGTCTGGCTGTAACTTCTTTACATAAGCTTCGCAACCCCAAACATTAAGGAACGACAATTTAGGTTTCTTCACAAACCATAATTCACACGGTGTCGTTTGAACGGATTTAGATGGTGCCCTATTTAAAGTGAATGCGGCTGTTTCTAATGCATAACCCCAAAACAATAGCGGTAAATCTGTAAGTGACATCATAGAACGAACCATATCTAAGAGTGTTCGATTATGAATTTCGGACACACCATTATGTTGTGGTGTTCCCGACGGTGTCAATTGTGAAAGTATTCCGCATTTCTTCAAATGCTCGCCAAACTCGTAACTTAGATATTCACCTCCACGATCAGATTGTAGAAATTTAATCTTCTTGTTACATTGATTCTCTACTTCACTTTGAAATTCCTTAAACTTCTCAAAAGTTTTGGACTTATGTTTCATGGAATAGATATACCCATATCTACTCAAGTCATCCATGAAGGTAAGAACATAACGATAACCACCACGTGATGCCACGTGATACCCATATCTACTCAAGTCATCCATCGGTATGTATGATTTCCAATAAGTCCATAGCTCGCTCCATCATACCAGAAAATGTAGTCTTAGTCATTTTACCCATCAGACATGCTTCGCATCTTTCAAGTGATTCGAAATCAAGTGATTCGAAATCAAGTGATTCAAGAAGTCCATCAGAATGGAGTTTCTTCATACGCTTCACTCCAATATGACCAAGACGATAGTGCCACATATAGGTCGAGTTATCGCTCAATTTCAAACGTTTAGCTTCAATGTTATTAATATGTGTATTACTACAATCGAGATTCAACAAGAATAAACCATCTATCAAAGGTGCATGTGCATAAAACATATTACTCATATAAATCAAACAACCATTATTCTCGGACTTAAACAAGTAACCGTCTCGCAATAAACATGATCCGGATATAATGTTCATGCTCAACGTAGGCACCAAATAACAATTATTTTAGTATAAGACTAATCCCGATGGTAGATGAAGAGGTAGCGTGCCGACCGCGATCACATCAACCTTTGATCCATTTCCAACGCGCATCGTAACCTCGTTCTACGCTAGTTTCCGTCTATTCTACAACACCTGATTCGAGTTACAAATATGAGCAACCGAAAATGTATCAAATACCCAGGCACTACTACGAGTACTAGTGAGATACACATCAATAAATTATATATCGGATATACCATTCTTATTGATGTTGCCGTTCTTCAAATCCCCCAATTACTTAGGGCAATTCCGCTTCTAGTGACCCTCTCCCTTGCAGTAAAAGCACTTAGTATCAGGCTTAGGCCCAACCTTGGTCTTCTTCGCCGGCGCGGTAACTTTCTTACCTCCCTTCTTGAAGTTTCCCTTTTTCTTAGACTTGCCTTGCTTCTTGAATTTGGTGGTCTTATTGACCATCAACACTTGGTGATCTTTCTTGATCTCCACTTCCGAAGACTTTAACATGGAGAAGAGTTCTGGCAATGACTTGTCCATGTTTTGCATATTGTAGTTCATCACAAAGTTCTTGTAACTTGGTGGTAGTGATTGGAGGACATGGTGAATCCCCAAAGCATTAGGAATCCCTATACCCAAGCTTTGAAGTTTGCTTGCGTTCCCAAACATCTTAAGCACGTGCTCACTGACGGAGCTGCCCTCTTCCATCTTGCAGTTAAAGAACTTTTCAGAATCCTCATAACTCTCAACTACCGCGTGAGCCTCAAATATCATTTTGAGTTCACGGACAATATCATGTGGGTCATGGTTCTCAAAACCTTTTCTGAAGCTCCGATTCCAAACCATATAAGATAGCACACTGAACTGTGGAGTACTGATTCTTCTGAGCGAGAAAAACATTCTTTACCTCATCGGTAGCATCAGCTGCAAGTGGGCCACCCAGCGGTGCATCCAGCACATAGGTCAAATTACCAGCATTGAGGACAATCCTCAAGTTGCGGAACCAATCCGCAAAGTTGCTTCCATTGTTTTTCAACTTTTCTTTCTCTAGGAACGCATTAAAATTGATGGTAGGGGCCGCCATTGGTCTACAAAATATTTGCAATAGTTTAGAATAAGTTTATGACAAATTGAGTTCTAAATAATAGTTAAATTAATCTAGGTGAACTCCCACGCAAAACAATATCCCTCACATTGTTTTAGTGATCATACTAACCAAATCCACCAAATCAAAACCGATCATCACGAGAATTGATGTAGCTTCAATGGCGAACAATCAACATGTTCATCATATCTACTATATGACTCATGCTTTAACTTTCTGTGATCCGTGTTCCGAGACCATGTCTGTACATGCTAGGCTCGTCAAGATCAAACCTTAGCTTCCGCATGAGCAAATATAGCTTGCTCCTGTTGTATACACTCTCAGAATCTAACATACCCGATCATCACGTGGTGCTTCGAAACAACACAGGTCTTAAGAAAATTAAAAGACAACCATATGGCTCCTGCCGGTTGCTGACTTACAATAAGGAACATTGCATACATCATATATAATCACAATCATGGCCATATCACATCACAGTACACCCCTGCAAAACAAAGTTAGACGCCTCTAATTTTCTTTGCTTGTTTTACGTGGTTTGGGGCTTTCAGTAAGTGTCGTTCTAACTTACGAACAAGAACCACAACATTGATACTAGTATTGTCAATTACCCATTGTAAATTGAATCTTCACAATGTTGGGAGAAACATGCACCTGCAAAGCCACTTATGCAATACAAGTTGCATGTCAAGCATGGAGCAAGTCTCATGAACGATGTCATGTAAGGTTATCCCGGTCCGCTTCATCCCACCATCCCGCAAGATGCAAAGTACACAATAAGAAATCAACAACAAAAGCATCAACGCCCACAATGACCATTGTGTTCTATTCGTGCAATAGATCTACATATAGACATGGCTCTGATACCACTGTAGGGGTTCGTAGCATTGAAAACAAAAAATTTCTACCGCATGCATACAAACAAACCAAGATCTATCTACTAGATTGAAGCAACGAGTCGATTAGAGTACTCACCCTTGAAGATTCCAAAGCGGTTAACGAGAGCAGATTCTCGTGGGTGATGTATCCGTACACTTGCCGATCTCAAGATCGCATAGACGGTCCTTCCGGCGCTGTGTTCCGGTAGCGCTTCCGCAGTCGGTCACATGTTTGGTACTCGATGAAGACCTTCCTCTCCCTTGTTCCAAAGCAAATGGAGGTTGTAGTTCTCCTCGACATTACAGATGATCAAGGTGATGAAGTAGAGGGAAGATCCCGCAGGGCTTCGCCTAAGCCGGTGCGAGTTATGGTGGATCTAGGGTTTCCAGCAATATAGGTTTAGAAGGCCGGAGAGGAGGAGGAGGTGGCGGTGGCTAGGGGGATGCGACGCATAGGGTGGGGAGGGCTAGGTTATGTGTTGTGTGCTTTGGGGCAGCCCTCCCCCTCTATTTATGAGAGGGAGGGAGGCTTGGGAGAGGGGAGTTTGAATCCATACCCAAACCCAAGTTGGATAGAAGGAAGGACTCTTTTCTTCTTCCACTAGGAAACTATTGTTCTAGTTTGACTTTTCAAACCTCCCTTTTGACTTTCAATTTAGAGCTTTATTTCTCTCCCGCAAATGCCCAACCAAAGTGACCTAGGACATGATCCAATCATTCCACTTACCCATGACACATTCATGGACCATTCCCCTTCCGGTCTGGTGAACCTTCTAGACCCTTCTAGAACCTCTCCGATGAAAACATCGAAATCATTCCCGAACTCCGGAATCGGACTTTCCTTATATGAATCTTATTCTTTGGACCATTCCGGATCTCCTCGTGATATCCCGGATCCCATCTGAAACTACGAACAACATTCGGTTTCCATACTTACATTCCATATCTACTAAACAACATCGAATCCTTAAGTGTGTCTTCCTACGGTTCGTGAATTATGCGTACATTACCGAGACACTTCTCCGATCAATAACCGATAGAGGAATCTGGAAATTCATATAGCTC
Organism: Avena longiglumis; assembly: GCA_030063025.1. Taxonomy (NCBI): domain Eukaryota; kingdom Viridiplantae; phylum Streptophyta; class Magnoliopsida; order Poales; family Poaceae; genus Avena; species Avena longiglumis. Next base: position 493,523,411 of record CP125973.1, on the reverse strand, counting down.
CCACATATTTCTACGATAAATTTGCGATCAAATGAACCATTTACATACAAGACCAATTTCCCTTTCTCTCGCGATAGTTTACTTATCCGAGGTTTGATCGTCGGTATGTCTGCATACCTAGTTCAACCTCGTTACCGATAAGTACTCTTTTCTCATTCCTGTGATATGTGATCCCTTGTGAACCAGTCACATGCTTGCAAGCTAATTGGATGAAATTTCACCGAGAGGGCCCAGAGTATATCTATCTGTCATATGGATGGACAAATCCCACTGTAACATCCCTAAAATCATGTTTCAAAAACTCATGCATATCATCCATGCATCCATGATCATTTAGGGTTTCATTTCAAAACCATTTAAAAAACAGGAGCATTTGTTGCTCATTATTTTATGTTAGTAAGCTCAAGCCTTAGTGCTACTTTCTTTTGAGAAAGGTACTTTTTGTATTCAGTATTGTTTTGAATTCAAACTTAAGTGCTTCCAAAAGCTTGGGCAAAGTTTCAAAACAAAGTATGAAATAAAACCAAATCTATGCCTATTATTATATCTCCTAAAGGCTTGGTTTTATTTTATTTTCCAAATGACCCAAATATGTTTGAGTAAACATAAGTGTTTGACTCATATTTGAGTACAAAGTTCACTGTACAAAAATCTAGAGAAGTTTTGAATTCAAACTGAATTGAAATGGGGTTTGAAAACCATTTCTAGAAAATCAAATAGAAAAAGAAAAGGAATAAAGAGGAAAAAAATAAGCAAACAACCAATCTGGACCAACCCAGCCCAACTCGACCCAGCTAGCCCAGCAACCCCTCTCCCGCGAATCGTTTTCTTTCACTCGCACCCGCACCCACTGAGTCGCTGACTGTCTAGACCCACCCCCACTCCCTATCTCTTGCTGACAACCACGGCCCACACAACTATCGTCGTCTCCACCCAGCGACCAGTTCATCCCCAAAATTACGCCGGGCATTTCCTGTTTAATTCGTGGCGTCAATTCCCGTTCAATGCCTGAGTGATTCACGCCCCCGTCTTGCCTACTTAAACACCCTGCTCCCTTCCTCCTTTTCCCCCAAACCACACCTCACCGGAGCCACCAGGATGTACGAATTTCTCTCTGGACGCTCGCTGCTCCGACGAGTTCGTCGTCAAATTCCGGTGAGCATCGTGCTCCCCTCTGCCTATGATTCATACTGGTTTGTTATACATCTCCGTGCGCACCTACTGACACTCTCCGTTTGCTCACGCATGATCTGTAGCCTCGGCAACGACAACGACTGAGCTCCGCCACCCTCTGCTTGAACTCCGGCGACCGTTCCCCGTAAGTCCCCGCTTCCCCTCTTCCTCTGTTTGATACGCATGAGATCCCCAGTGTCCTGCGCGTCTAACGGCACCCTTCTCTCGTCTTAGCGTGGCCCAGAACATCGGCCCCATTGCCAACAGAGAACACCGCCGCCAAGGACTTCTCCGACGAGCAATCCGCGACAACTCCGAGCGCCCCTTCGCCAACTGAGCACACGTTGAGCATCTCCTCGTCGCGGCGAATCTGGTGGGCATCCTCCCACCTCCCTAGGCGACCTAGTTCGCCGGCTCCGCCGCTGACAGAGCGCGCCGTCGCTGACAGAGCGCGCCGCCGCCTGTCGCCGCCGCCTGTGCCACACGTTTTAGTTAGATCCAACGGTTCGCAGATGCGATCCAACGCGAAGCGGTATCAGCCAATCAGACGCTGCCGCGTGGCCAGTTCTTTGATTTAAAATCAGATTTTATATCTATTAGATGTTTAAACTTGTTTAATTCATAACTTTTGATTTCCACGTCCAAATTTGATGAATTTTATATCAATGGAATCAGGAGAGAAAGCCCTTTCCATTTATGCAATGTGTTCAATGTTTTGCTTATGTTAAAATTGTTATTTTTACAGAAACAAGGGAAGGCCTATTTTGTGTATAACAAATATTTGGGAAATGTTTTAATGTTGAAATAAAGGTTGTTTGGCAAGTTTTGAACTTGTTTATGAATCAGTACTGTGCACTTGTCTTGTTGAGTGTAGAAAATCATCACATATCATATTGCATGCATCCATATATTTTTGCTTGTATTTATTTGGTATGTGATTTGGTGCTATCATTTTATGTGTAGATTTTGGTGCTAATAGTGATTGTGAGGATTGTAGCTACTCTCCAAACTACCAAGGCAAGTGGTGCTTCATGATTTATTCCTATGTTTTTACACTATGCATTAGAAATATTTTGCTAGTCTTGCATGGTTATTTTGAGCTATATGCTATGCTTGGGAAATCCTAGTAGTTGTAGAATTGCTAGAAATATTTCTAAGTATTATCAATGCCATGCTTAGCCTAGATAGTAGCAACCAAGGCTGGTTTTATATTCATGCTATGAATAAATATTTCTAAGTCTTTGGACTATATTTTTGCTTAATAAAACAACTAAGTGAATGAAACACCTGGGTGGAATGGAAAGAATAGGTTATGTTGAGTGGTTACACAAGGCCCATTTCTATGGTCTACCTTGTGTATCTCACTTGTGGAAAGCCACCCAGGAACAAAGGGATTTGAGAGGCCAAATGTTAAGAAGCTTCTAGTGCAACCACTTGGCAATATGGGCTCTGCCAGGATCATATAGGTTGCAATAACTTAGCCATTTGGACAGTTGGTGGTAGTGGGATGATAGGTTGGAACGCGTCCATTTGGTCTAAGGGAAGGCTTCTGAAAGGTCCTATCTTGGTGAAAATCAAGTCTTGTGGGGAAAGTGCACAACCTCTGCAGATGGAAGAATCTAAGTACTTAGCCATGTCCCTGGTATTGGACAACTTGAGCATCAAGACATGGAAGCTGTCAAGAATCTCCTCATCCCAATTTCTAAGTAAAAACTTGTGGTTGAACAAGGGTGAAGGACCCCAATGTCTATTGGTGGTTCCTTGGGAAAGATTTTTATCAAAGAAAACTTAGTGTTTTCAACTGATAGGCAAAACCTATTTTTGAGCAAAGCAAGCCTAAGCGACACTTAGCCAAAAAGCATATAGTATCTAGTCCACCAATATTCTACTAAGGTATCACTTGCCAATACTATTCCAATGTATTGACCCACTGTGGTTGTAACTTGTGATGTTGTAGGTTATTCTGATGATGATTAGGAGTCATGAGTCTACACTCAACATGCTTGCCTGTGGCACATGAAGATGAAGACTTATTTTATCTTATTATAAATCTTAACTCTTGTATTAGGCCTGTGGCCATGGAGTTTTTAAAAGACTATGTTTGTCTATGGAATGATATGTAATAATGACCTTTGTTTCTATGTACTTCATCTTAAACTGTGGATGCTAGCATTGATCCAGGGACTAGCATTGCAATCACAGGGATCCTTTCCTTTACAAAGGAGGGATCTTACACCCACTCTTGATCCATGTGCCTCAACACATACTTTCTGAACACTCAATGCCACCTTTATAGCCACCCAGTTATGGTGTGGTGTTTGATGTCATCAAAGCATCCTTCTGGTGATGGTGATTAACATGTTCTCATGGTCGAAGGAATTAGGTTACTATGTATCAGAAAGCTTATATCAAGCAAACTATTGAAATGACTTGATCTTTATGCTACGCTTATCTATATGAGTATGTCCATCATACCATTCTCCTAATGATATGATCTTGTTGTTAATAACATCTCAATGTTTATGATCGAGAAACCACGATCATCTATTAACCAACAAGCTAGTATTATAAAGAGGCTTTACTAGGGACTCTAATTTAGTTTACAAATCACACAAGTATTAATGTTTTCCGTTAATGCTATTATAGCATGAATGTAAATATTTATCATAAACACAAATATATAATAATAACCACTTTTATTATTGCTTCTAGGGCATATCTCCAACAGTAGCTCGATGGTTGTAATCTCCTCCTTTGTGCTTTCATGTATATATCTAGTGAGCTCCATTCATGATCAAGATCTAATCTATTTGTAATCATGCATGTTGTATTTGCAGGGATCCGAGGGATATTGAGATTATTATGTTGGTTTGATTACTGATTCTAGCTTTATGATTCTATCATGTCTGTTTTGTTTGTGATCTTTCATGCTCTCCGTTGCTAGTGGTTATCTTGGCCAAGTAGTTGCTAGTGACTCCAAGAGGGAGTACTTATGCTCGATAGTGGGTTCATGCCTCTAGTTTCCAAGGGAAGTGACAGAAATCTCTCCGGTTGTTGATGTGATGTCGCTACTAGGGAGAAAACAACGGTCTCTTGTTCATGGAACATGTGGACTATTTACCTTACACACTTTGCTTAAAGCAGTTGTCTGTTGCTTGCAACTTAATACTGGAGGGGGTTCGGATGATAACCTAAAGGTGGACTTCTAGTCATATATGCAGTTGGATTACGGTCTATGTATATTGTTGTATTGCCCAATCAACTTTATAGGATCTTTCTGGCTAGTAATTGCATTGTTATGCCTTGCTCAGTTCCTGTCAATTGCCCCGCTGTAATTTTTTTACTCTTCATGCCATGTTGTTTATCTAAGGGGAGCACCTCTAGTGAACTATGGACCCCGGTCCAATCTTTACCATTGATACATCTTCCACTGTTACTTGTTTACTTGCTGAAAACCATTACCTTCCACACCATACGTTTAATCCTTTGTTACAGCAAACCGGTGAGCTTGACAACCTCACTGATTCGTTGAGGAAAAGTCTTGAGTTTGTGTTGTGCAGGTCTCGACGTTGTTTCCAACACCTGTGTGACGTTTCCTTCCTCCTTCTGGTTCGATAACCTCGGTCTCAACTGAGGGAATACTTGCTGCTTCACACCTTGCTCTTGGGGTTTCTATCGAAGCTCTTCCATGTCAAACACCAGGCGCCATCAAGCTTTCTGGTGCCGTTACTGGGGAATCTATTTCAACCTCTTCCACCTCGTCAAGCGCTATCAATAAGTTTTCTGGCGCTGTTGCCGGGGAGGCCAAGGACATCTTCACAAGGGGAGTCCTTCACTTCCTTTCTCTTTACTTTGTTTTTAGTTTGCTTTGTTTATTTTGCTTGGTTTTGTTTGCCTCTTTTTCAAAAACCCAAAAAAATTAGTCTAGCTTGGTTTGCTTGCCTTATTCAAAAACACAAAAAAATTAGTTCCTGCTCTAGCTGCTACTGTTTTTGGCTTGCGCACCTTTGCCAAAATGAACTCTGCTGAGAACACCAAGTTGTGTGACTTCACTAGCATCGAGAACAATGATTTCCTAAGCACACCTATTGCTCCACCTGCTCCTGATGCTATCTTTTATGAAATTAAGCCTGCCTTGTTGAATCTTTTGATGACAGAGCAATTTTCTGGTGCTGGTTCTGATGATCCTGCTGCCCATCTTAATAGCTTTGCTGAACTTTGTGAGATGCAAAAGTATAAGGATGTAGATGGATATATTATTAAGCTCAGGCTTTTTCCTTTCTCCTTGAGGGGAAAAGCTAAAGAATGGTTGCTATCTTTTCCTAAAAAAAGTATTGATTCTTGGACTAAGTGCAAAGATGCTTTTATTGGAAAGTACTATCCTCCTTCTAAGATTATTGCTATGAGAAGTGACATTATGAAATTTAAATAGCTTGATAGTGAACATGTTGCTCCTGGTTGGGAAAGAATGAAATATTTGGTTAAAAATTTCCCTACTCATGGACTCACTGCTTGGATGATTATCCAAACTTTTTATGCAGGTTTGAACTTCTCCTCAAGAAACCTGTTGGATTCTGCTGCTGGAGGTACTTTTATGGGACTCACCTTGGGTGCTACAACAAGGCTCCTTGATAATATGATGGTTAACTACTCTGAATGGCATGTTGAGAGAGCTCCACATGGTAACAAGGTAAATTGTTGAAGGAAACTTCCTCTTTGAGTGAAAAGATTGATGTTATTATGGCTATGCTTGTTAATGGGAAATCTCCTCTTGATCCTAATAGTGTTCCCTTAGCCTCTTTGGTTGCTCAAGAAGAACAAGTTGATGTGAACTTCATTAGAAACAACAATTTCAACAACAATGCTTATAGGAATAATTTTGGTAGCAACAACAATTATAGGCCTTACCCTCCTAGTGGAAATGCTTATTAGGATAGATCTGGAATGCCTAGTGAAGAGAGGAATCTATAAGTTGAGAGATCCACTAAAATTTTTATGGAAATGCAATATGAGCAAAACAAGATTTTCACTAAAACTATGGAGGAACAACCTATTGTCTTGAATAACATTAGTCTTCAGCTTGAGAATCTGAATAGAGAAATTCCTAGTTTACAGTCAAAAATTTTGAGTGCTGAGAAAAATATATTCTCTTTGTCTGAAGCTCAAACTTCCTTGGTTAATAAAATGGCTGCTAAACCTGAAACTATGGAAAACACCTTTGCTCCTCCTCATTCCATACAAGTTACTATTGATGAAAATGTTAGGTTGTTATCCCAACTTCATGCTAGGTGGGAAAGGGAAGCTGAAATTGATAGAAACAATAGTGTGTGCACTATCACCACTAAACCACAAGTAGCCCCTATTCCTCCTCCTACTATGCCTACCACTAGTGATGCTAAGTTTGACTTTGATATTGATGGTTTCAATATTTATGAAGTGATTATGTTCCTACAAAAGCTTGCTAGAAGTCCTGATGCTAGTGATATGCATGTTGCCTTTACTAAACACATTATAGATGCTCTTGTTAATATTAAGGAAGAGAAGCTAAAACACAAAGCTTATATTCCTAGGAAAGTATAAGATAGTTGGGAACCCATTATTAATATGCAAGTGAATGACTTTGATCTCAAAGCTTCATGTGATCTTGGTTCTAGTATCTCTATTATGCCTAGGAAGATTTATGAAATGATTGATTTACCACCATTAGAAGATTGTTATTTGGATGTCCCACTCAATGATAATGCTAAGAAGAAACTCATGGGGAGTATTAATGATGTTCTCATTATGGTTAACAATGCTTATGTCCCTGTTGATTTCTATGTTTTGGATGTTGAATACAATGCTTCTTGTCCTATTACTTTGGGAAGACCTTTTATTTGAACAGTTGGTGCCATCATTGATATGAAAGAAGGTACCATAAAATATAAATTTACATTCAAGAAAGGTATTGAACACTTCCCTATGAGGAGAGATAAGTTGCTTTTTGCTCCTCCTTTGAAAGCAAGATTTGATGTTAATGCTTCTTCATTTGAAAATACTTGATTCTTCTTGCTTCTTGTGCCTAACTTAAAGGCGTTAAAGAAAAGTACTTGTTGGGAGATAACCCAAGAGTTTCCTTGAGTCTTGGAAGTTATTATTACTGTAATGACCTCTCCTTATCCTTTTTGTTTGCTTTTTGTGCCAAGAATGACCTCTAATGATAGGGAACTAAGATTTGGGGAGTTGCTGTCCCAAAACAGATTTCTGTCCTCCACCAAAAAAAATCGTGAGGAGGCTCTGTAAGTCAGATTGAGCTACAAATTTACGAATAAATCCCCCAGTATGTTGTATAACTTCCTTTAGTTCAACACATTTTTATTTGAGCAACATAAGATGTTCGAAAAAAATCGTTTCTACCTGCTGGTCTGTTTTGACAGATTTCTGTCATTATTTCATTTGCTTCTTAGTGATTCCTTTTTGAGCTCTCTTCAAGTAAATTGAGTTTCTTTGATGGATACTTCAGTAGATTGTGTTTTTAGTGAAAAGCCTTGTTGTTCCAAAGCTTTGCCAGTGGTCTAATATCTTTTGAATAAGCTAATATTGCTAATGAAGATTGTGTGAAGTTTTGTATGAAGGAAAAATTTCAGGTGTAGAGATAGAATGATGCAATGAGATGAAGGATGGACAAAAGATAAAGCTTGGGGATGCAACCATGGTGTCACCCCAAGAAATATCCAAGAGGTACAAGCTTCAAAGATTGGGGATGCCCAAGGCATCCCCTTCTTCATCAATACAAATCTCAGGTCTGTCTAGACACTTCACTTTTATTGTTTCATGCATAGTTGTGTTGTTCTTGGAGCGTCTTAGTTTTCATTTGCTTTTCTTAGGTTGTTTAGTTTGCTTGAATAAAGAAGTTTGGACCCCCGTTCTCGCTGTGTTGTTTTGCAAATAAGTTTGCTTGGTGTTTGGAAAGGAGTAGTAAGTTCTTGCTTGAAGTGCAAGAGGAGCTTGCATTGACTGTGACTTAGACTTTAGCATGACATGCTAGGTGTTGTTTTTAAATTATGCTTAGTGATTATTGCTGTACATGTCTATTTCCAAATAATTGGGATTGCTTAGTGTGCCTTGAAGAAATTATGCGTTGTTTTAGCATGCAAAATCACAGTATTGTGGTATTCTCCTTTGATGTTTTGCTTGGGTTGACTTGGCACATGCTTACACCATGTTATGACTATGACAAGTCACCATTAGCCTCTATGATCATTTATTCCTTGACTTGTAGTACCACTCTTTGCTTTGATTAGTTTGCTTTGTTGCATTGCATAATTATGTCCATTATTGCTCTCTTAGTTGGTTGCTCCCAGTCTTTTGCTAGCCTCCACTTGTATGCGTAAGTTCTACTCATGCTTCCAACTCCCAAGAAACCAAGTTATTCCAAAGTGTCCACTATAAACTCCTATGCATGGTGTGTTACACCATTCCAAGTATATTCTTGTTTTCAACTATCTTCCAATTAAAAACTATTTTGTTATGTGAAAACTTAGTGATTAAAGCCCTCACGAACTTGATGGCACATTTTATTCTTTGCCCCTAATAAACTTGAACCATTGAAGCAACTTTGTTGTATATGCTTGCACTTATAAGTTGGGATTAGCAGAACCGTGCTGTCACGGGGAATGTTTTCAACATTGCACTTGTACTTTTTGTACTCCGTTGATATCATGATCGTTTATGTATGGATGTTACCAGTGTGAAATGAAGTGGGAACTTGTAAGTCCATGGAGTCTGTATTCTGTGTTAGAGAAACGCCTGGGCCGCTAGCCTAAGCCATGCCTAATCATGGTGGAAACTTGCAGCATCACCATAGTGACAACTATGAACATTCTTCTTATAAAAAAGACACATTGAGAAAAGAGGAAAGAGAGAAAATGCACCATATTCCCATGGTACATAAGAAGAATTTCTGAGATGCTCATTGTCTGCTTGCCTTGTCATTTTGGTTATGGGAAAGCTCCTGTGCCATGTGCAAGGGGTACCCCGTTGGCGGTTCTCAATGATATGCAAATACTTACAGTGACAAGAACTTTCCTGGGCCCTAAGTTGAGTATCCATGAGGTGTAGCCCTCATAGTGAAGGGACTTGAGATTGCCAACTTATACTTTGTCAAGCATATACTCCAGCTTTGCCATTTTAACCTTAACCACTTCAAGATTCTTACGATAGGGGCAATGAGGGCTGAAAGCTAACTAGTACCATAATTTTTGGAAGCTCTTTTTGAAACTTGTAATCCCTGCTTCCTTTACAAAAAGGCCTTTCTTCCACCATTATTTGAGTCTCCGCCTTCTACCTTTAGGCACCATTAAGAGAGCATAGTTGTCATTCTATGTGCAATGTCCCAAAGCTTATTAATTGATGCATATTGTGTTATTACTTGCTCTTGTGCTATTTGTTTCTAGTCACCCTTGTGAACTTTGCAGGTGTCCTATGCATTATATTGCTACTCTATGAGGTACAAGCTAATTGCCACTATGCTATGATTTCTGCATGTGAAACAAGCAAACGTTTTTCAATGCATGTTATTCATGATCTTTGTTTGTAGCTTGCCATGTTGCATGCATAGTTACTATGTCCTATTGTTAGAACTCCATATTTCATGCACATGTTTAGAGTTCTTTGATCCCAGCTTTCAATGTTTGCAAATGGTTGGATCTTTATTGTGAGGGTGCATGTCACCTCAAAAACTATTCTTTTATCACTTAACTACTCGAGGACGAGCATGAGTTAAGCTTGGGGATGCTGATACATTGGAAAAGTATCTATAATTTTTGATGCTCCATGCTTGTTTAGTATCTACTTTTCTTTACTTGTCTACACTTTGAGGTGTTTTTTACATGTTTTCTGGTACTAACCTATTAACAAGTTGCAACAGTGCCAGATGCCTGTTTTCTGCTATTTTTGGTTTCAGAAAAGTTAGTAAAGAAATATTCTCAGAATTGGACGGGACGAAGGACAAAGTCAATTACTTTCCGTGGGGAACAAGAAGTCCAGAGGAGAGCCGAAGGGGCTGGCCAGGGGGCCAGACCCACCCCAGGCACGGGGGTAGGTGGGCCCACGCCTGGATAGGGTTTGGCGACCCTGGTCGCCTCCCGGACTCGCCCCTTCGCCTATAGGAAGCCCCCGATGCAGAAACTCTCTATACCCGATCAGAAATCCACGAAACCGTCTATAGCCGTCGCCACCATCGTCCCTAGATCGGGGGGGGGTGTGAAGCTCTTCCCGGCATCCTGCCGGAGGGGAGATCATCCCGGAGGCCTTCTCTCCGGTATGATTTGTGAGTAGTTCCACCTTGGACTATGGGTCCATGTAGTAGCTAGATGGTTGTAATCTCCTCCTTTGTGCTTTCATGTATAGATCTTGTGAGCTTCGTTCATGATCAAGATCTAATCTATTTGTAATCATGCATGTTGTGTTTGCGGGGATCCAATGGATATTGAGATTATTATGTTGGTTTGATTAATAGTTCTATCTTTATGATTCTATCATGTCTGTGTTGTTTGTGATCTTGCATGCTCTCTGTTGGTAGTGGTTATCTTCTCCAAGTAGTTGCTAGTGACTCCAAGAGGGAGTATTTATGCTCGATAGTGGGTTCATGCCTCTAGTTTCCAAGGGAAGTGACAGAATTCTCTTCGGTTGTAGATGTGTTGTTGCTACTAGGGAGAAAACAACGGTCTCTTGTTCATGGAACATGTGGATTGTTTACCTTACACACTTTGCTTAAAGCAGTTTTATGTTGCTTGCAACTTAATACTGGAGGGGGTTCGGTTGATAACCTAAAGGTGGACTTCTAGTCATAGATGCAGTTGGATTACGGTCTATGTATATTGTTGTATTGCCCAATCAACTTCTGGCTAGTAATTGCATTCTTATGCCTTGCTCTGTTCCTGTCAATTGCCTCGTTGTAACTTGTTTACCCTTCATTCCATGTTGTTTATCTAAGGAGAGAACCTCTAGTGAACTATGGACCCCGGTCCAATCTTTACCATTGATACATATTCCACTGTTACTTGTTTACTTGCTGCAAACCATTACCTTCCACACCATACGTTTAATCTTTTGTTACAGCAAACCAGTGAGCTTGACAACCTCACTGATTCGTTGGGGCAAAGTCTTGATTTTGTGTTATGCAGGTCTCCACGTTGTTTCCAACACCTGTGTGACGCTTCCTTCCTCCTTCTGGTTCGATAACCTCGGTCTCAACCGAGGGAAGACTTGTTGCTTGCTGCTTCACACCTTGCTCTTGGGGTTTCCAACGAAGTGCTTCCACGTTAAGCACCAGGCGCCATCAAGCTTTCTGGTGCCATTACTGGGGAATCTACTTCAACCTCTTCGACCTCGTCAAGCGCTATCAACAACAGGGTTCAGTCGTCCTCAGTGGATTTTGGTTTCATGTTAATTATTCAAGTCACACAAATGAAGGGCAATAATGAAGATTAAGACAACTCGAGGTGTGGTAAGAGGCTGGTAACGAACTCTATTTGTTTCATTTTTGTACATATACTCATCATTGTGAGCATGCTTAGGCTGTTTGTGTAAGGTGTATGTCATTATGGATGCTTAGTAGTTCTTGCTTGTCTATGATTAGCTCCAGCTTGCTAATAGTTTGTAGCATGTCATATGAATGTTTGCTTGTATTGTTTTATTCATACTTTGGTATGATATTGTGGTATCCTCCTCTGACTGTTCATGTGAATCGACTTGGCACATGCTCACGCATGCATATGACTAATCAATAGTCAGTAAGCATCGATGATTTATTTTGCCTCAGAGTTGTTGTATCACTTTCATGCCATAGTTAGTCTTGTTTTGTTGCAAGCATGATTATGACAGCTATTGCTCTCTTGTTTTTCGCTCCCTCTCTATTTCTAGCCTTCACTTGCACTGAGTACGTGCTCTACTTGTGCTTCCAACTCCCCAAAACCAATATTGCCAGCTGTATCCACCATACCTACCTATTAGCATCATTTTCTATTCAGTGCATATTCCATATGCCGTGTTTTCTTCCAAAATAAAATGTTTGTCTGTTTTGAGAAAGTTAGTTAGTAAAGCTCTCACGAACTTGATGGCACACTTTATTCCTTGCGCTTAATAATTCTGAACCATTGTGACTGCCCATGAAAGTTTTATGCTTGCTAATTATATACTGGGAGTCAACAGAACCGTGCTGTCACGGGGAACGCTTTCAAGACTTTTTGGATATCTCATCCAGTTGATTCATTGCTCTTTTGTTTACGGATGTCGACAATTTGAAATAAAAGGGGAGGTTGTGAGTTCATGGAGTTTATACATTGTGTTAGAGAAACGCCTGGGCCGCTAGCCTAAGCCATGCTTAATCATGGTGGAAACTTGCAGCATCACCATAATGAGCATCTATGAAGCGTCCTCAATACAAAAGCTATGCATATGGTAAATAAAAAGATTGCTAAGATGCTCATTGTTTGCTTGCCTTGTCATTTTGGTTATGGGAAAGCTCCTGTACCATGTGCAAGGGGTACCCCGTTGGCGGTTCTCGATGATATGCGTGTATTTACAATGACAAGAACTTTCACGTGACCAAAGTTGAGTAGCATGCGGAGCGACCCTCGTACTCAAGGGACTTGGGATTTCCAGTCTATGGTCTGTCAAGCATATGATTCAGAATGGACCTCACTTTCACCTTAACCACAATAAGATGCCTATGATAGGGCCAATGAGATCTCAAAGCTAATGAGTACCTTCCTTTCAGCATTGGGAAGCCTTTCAAACCTTCACAAAACCGTTTTCACAACCTTGTTGAGTCACCACTTATTCTATCAGCACCATCTTGAGAGCATATTTGTCATTCTTGTGTTTATTCCAAAACATGGTTAATTATGTCATGACTTTGATGCTTGTATCTCTAATATCTTTACTTCTAGTCTTCATGTAAACTTCAGAGGTGCCTTGGCATTTATATTATGCTCTTCAAACAAAGGCAAGCGAGATACCACTCTATCATACCTTATTATGAGCATTGCAATGTTGCTTATGTTTATGTTTCATGCTACTTATTATTATTGAGTTGGTTTCTCTTCATAGCTTGCAATGACTATTGAGTAGACTTAGTTGCATACTTCTTATTATGAATTGTCTAAGCATCTACTCCTGTGCTGAGAATATATACATCATATGAAGCAAAGTGTTCGTTAAAGTTCTTTTATCGCACTCAGTTTTCAACTGAATTGCTTGACGACAAGCAATAAGCTAAGCTTGGGGGGAGTTGATACGTCCAAAACGTATCTACTTTCTCGAACACTTTGCTATTGTTTCTTCTCTAAACTTGCGTGATTTGGATACAACTAACACGGACTGACGCTATTTTCAGCAGAATTACCTTGGTGTCTTGTTTTTGTGCATAAATGAACTATCGGGAAAAATCCCGGAAAATATGCCAAAAATTATATTTCACTAGAAGATCCATGGAGCCAGAAGAAGAGACGGAGAGGAGGCCTGGGGGGCCCACACCCACCTGTAAGGTTCCCAACCATTAATAAGGTAGAGATCCTTGTGTTTACAATGCTAGTCCTTGGATCAATAGCTAGCATCCACAGTTAAGATGTAATATCAAGGAACAAAGGTCATATTACAACTTATAACCAGGAATAAAATAATTCATTACATCTTACCTAGCTCATTTGGCTATCATATTACATTGCAACAGAATATCTATTTAGCATGGAGTCCTTCATCTTCAAAGTGCCACATGCAATCATGTTGGTTGTAGACTTGTAATCCTATTCAACACACTTCACTAACATCAAATAAACCTGCAACATAATAAGTTGCAGCCACAAGGGTCAATACATTTGAATTGTATTGGCAAGTTTCACTATTATGTATAAATAAGTGGATCCTATCATTACATGCATATTTGGCTAAGTAGGGTTTAGGCTCATTTGCAGAAAGAAATATAGTTTTATCCTACCTTTTCAAAATAGTTTTGGTCTTTTGTCAAATCTTTCTGAAATCCTTGGAAAACTCTAAGTGCTTCAAATCCCTTGTTGTCATCATCAAGTTTTAACTTTGAGAAATTGGAATGTCGAGATCTTCCATAGCTTCAGGCCTTAGTTGCTCAGAGTTGTCCATAACTGGGGACACGGCTAAGTACTTAGAATTTGAACTTCTGCAGAAGTTGTACACTTTACCCACATGAAACAATCTCGTCTTGACGCCACCAGTGGCCGCTGGATAAGTACTCACCAAATGGAGTACCGGCAGATCGAGAATGTGACAAAGTCTTTCCATAGAAGTCCTCCAATACACAATGCTAGCTTGTCAACCAGGCACCAATGTAGGGATAAATTTCCCTTACACAATTCTAGTTAACCTGAAGATGCCAATGCATGGGTCTTCCACTATGTAGTTGACTAAGCCAGAGCCCATTTAGCATGTGGCTGTACACGGAAGCCACTGTACGAGAAACATGTTCAATCTCTAAGTCCCTGGGTGGTTTTCTTCTAGTGCACATACAAAAAGATAGCCATATAAACATGGTTCCCTTTGTTGCCACCTTGTCCAAAACTTGAGTATCCTTTTCCACCCAGGTGGTTCATTGAATACTTGTTTTATTATAGAAAACATATATCTTTTCAACACTTCCTATAATCATATCATGTATCCCATCCCAAATATATAGCATGGCTAAGCATACTACAACAACATTGTTTTCACTAAGGAAGATATAAGGGTATCCTAATAGGATTTAGCATAGCATAAAATGTAGTTGTCCTTATCATGCATGTTACAAAAATCCACTAAGTGTAATGAAAATAGTAGGACATGGATGATAGTGTCACTTGCCTTTTAGTAGAGAATGTTGGCTCACTTCTTGATCTTGCAAATATCACACTCTTCTAACTTCACTACAATACAATCAAGCAAAAAACATTTTCAAACCAACATTCAAACAATTTATCACACATAAAATAATAAAACCAAGGCAATGCATGCAAGCAAGCAAAATATAGTTTTATTTATAAAAGTGGTTTCTATTAGTCTCTAATCACTTTAAAGTTCAAAGTGGTCATTTACTAAAGTAGTAAAACCATTTGCAAGAGGTTTTATCTCATATACCAAATGTTATGCTAAGTGACATTTTATGTAGTTGAAAATATCTTTTAGCAAAGCAATAACTTTATATGGTTCATCTAATAAGTTTTTAATTCACAAACTTGGTGTTTAGGGTCAGAAGGTTTGAATCATATCATTTCCCAAAGGTTTTACTCAAAATTCATTTCTAAACCAAAATCAATATTTTTATTTGACTAGAAATGTGCTAATTCAAATATTTATTCCTTAACTTCACAAAATACATTTTTAAATCCATAAGTTGGTTCCTATGGTCAGTAGGTTCAAAACAAACCATTTTGCAAAGATTTCATCTTAAAAATATATCTAGAACAATTTTTATATTCAAATTATGCCTACACAAGTTTCTGCAAATTCAACCAATTTACCAGAAGCAAAACATTAAACAAAGTGCATGGTTGCAAAGTACTTGTTCTGCTAAATCCATTGATATAAAATTTGCAAAATTTGGACGTGTAGAACTAAAGTTATGAATTTTACATGTTTGCAATTCTAATAGAACATTTTCTGTTTTTAAATCGAAACCAGTGCCACGCGTCATAATACTACTGGTCCATACCGCTTCGGGTGGATCGCGCAACACTGACCGTTAGATCTAACTAACAACGCACGGCACAGATTGAGCGTATCGGTTTGTTTTAAGTCAATCATCTATCGCGTCCATCGGATCATCATCCAACGGATCATAGCACGCCAACCATAGATGGGCGGCGCTGGCGACGAACGCGCGGAGGCGGCGCACTGTCAGCGACGTCCCGGCGATTATAGGTAGGGGTGGGCATTCGGTTTTTTCGGTTAATTCGGTTCGGTTTTTTCTATAATTCGGTTTCTACAAAATAGGCACCGAAATTATTTCGGTTTTCTAATTAATCGATAGTTCGGTTAGTGGACAATTCGGTTCGGTAAAAACCGAACTTCTGAAAATAACAACACTGTGCCATAATTTATGTCAGATCCATACGAGCTAAACCACTCATCGACGCACGGAAGCAACATCTAGGTCGGCGAGTACCTGAAGCAATACATGGCTAGCTGATGTCTTGAACGCATGTGTAGAAAAAAACATAATAAGCATGATGTCTATTTTGCTCGTTCAAAAAAATGATGTCTATCTTTCAAGCCGTATACATTCAACAAATTGTATGTATTGAGACTTCAACTAAAATACATGATTATATCGGAAACAGGAAAACAATTGAAAGGCTTTGAACAAAATTTATAGACACAATTGACAGTTAAACCACGAACATATACGTACATGTGGCTGGAGACATACGTACATGCATGGGCTGCCTGACAGCTTTTGCATGCACGTTTTTTTGTCGTATGAGCTAGTACCTACGTACAGTAATGGACGCCTGAGACAGAATCACAAATATATTTAGCTCTGTCACATATATTTTTCGGTTTGGACGGTTATTTCGGTTAATAGAGAGTCAAAACCGATTAATATTTATAAATTCGGTTAATCATATTTACTAACCGAAATTAGATTCGGCTAATTCGGATTCGGTGTATTCGGTTCCGGTTAATTCGGTTTTGGTGTTCGGTTTCGGTTTTTATGCCCACCCCTAATTATAGGAAGCGTGGAAGAGGGGGAAGGAGCTCACCGGGTTCGTAGTAACGTGGCGAAGCTCAACGTCGCAGTGGATGGCGAAGGGGCGCACGAGGTAGCCGTTGATTGATCGCCGGAGTTGCGCTTCTCGTCGCGCATGCACGGCCGTTGTCGTTAGCGAGGCTACGGACCAAGCTAAGGCAAACAAATAATCACTAGGTGTGATACACACGTGTGGGTGGATTATTTCTTGTGCACATAGTTAAGAGAGCTGCTGGTATCAAATCGATCATGCTAATTAGCTTAGTACTATACATGCATCATGGATGTTTGTGTTTCATATGGATAAAGATCATATATCCTACATACTTGATGTATATATAGATGCCAAACACATAAACTGAATCTAAGATAATACTATATCACAATTCACTATTTGTTTGCACATGCGGGAGGGCTAGTGTCTAAATCTTGGTTCCCAATTTAATTAGTACTATCGGACAAAGGACAGACGTTCTGAACTAGTATTACTCCAAATCAAAATCGAACAATCGGCGTGCAGTGTACTACTCGGATTGTTACCGTGAAAGAGTGGATAAAAATTCCGACAATATTAATTTCAGTCATATGTCGTATCACTATTCATTTGTATCGGCTCTATTAAGTGAAACAACAGCAACTGCATGATCTAAATACCTTACGTAGTTGCTTGGCTCAGTTCTAAATATAAAGAGGAGGAACGACCAGGAGATAGAGATTATACCGATGATGGCCCGGGTGGTCGATCGCGATGGACGATGCTCCTATGGACTGCAGGTCTTGGGAAGAAAACTCAGACAGAATTTCTAGGCTTGATGGTGAATACGATGAAGGTCTCAATGTCGTTGATCTCATCCAATTGCTGCGGAAAATCCCTGCTGAAGCTAGTTGGGCCGCGCTGTCTGTGAGGGAGAGAGAGGGGAGATGGGGTCCAGTCGTCAGCGTCTATGTGGGTGAGTTTCTCAGTAAGAAGAAAACGGTTCGGGGGTGAGAGGGAGTGGGCTGCTGGGCCAGATGGGCTTGGCTGTTTTGATTCATTTTTTTTCTACTGATTGCTTTTTCTTTTTCTGTTTTGATTTCATTTGAAACAATTCAAACACCAAATCAAATCAAACTACCACCAAACTTTGGGTATATTTTAATTCTGTTTAACAATACATTTCAAAGTCCAAAATAAAATAATTCTTTTATTCTTTTAAGACCTATTAATAATTAAATAAATAGACCTTAGTCTTTATTCCAAATAGGTTTTTAATTTATTTTGAAACTCTATTTGAAATCTAAATAATATCAAAACCTTTTCAGTAGGTTTTAATTGAAAAACAAAACACTTGGAAATCTCTTATTTAAAATACTTTAACAAGTTTTATTGTTTATTTAAAATGGAAAAGCCTTTACTTAAATAAAATTTGGATATTAATAAATCCTCATGGTTTTATTTAAATAAACCTTAACTATTTTTATCAAACAAAATATTTTATTTCAAAAGCTTGGCCAAGATTTAATTTGGCTCTATAAAATAATACTTATTTATAATTCTACCTTTTCTTTTGAAAACCAAATCTTTTTATGAAAAGATCCAAAAAGAGTGATTCCAACTTTTATACTTTATTTATTATTTGTTTATCTTTTAAATCCTTTTAGGATTTTATTTGATCAAAATAGGTTTTGATGTTTCCAATTGGAATCAAAAAGTTTCTTCTCACCCTAAAAATCAACAATTTTTTATTTTGTTTATTTATTTTTCACATTTCAAAATTTGGAAAATTTTGGGATGTGACACCACCCCAGGCACGGGCCCACCACTGGCCGCGCCTGGAGGGGGTGCTGCCACCCCAGGCACCCCTCGGCCTCCCTCTACGCCTATAAGTTGCCTTTCGACCTAAAAACCGAGGGGGGTTCGATAGTTTTCCAGAAAGAGTTCCGCTCCGCCGCCGCCACCAGAAACCAAGATTCGGATCCAGAAACTCCGTTCTGGCACCCTGCCGGGACGGGGAATTTGGAGAGGATCATCGCAAGTCATTACCAACGCATCTCCAACAACCACCTATGTTTCCCTCATCCATGAGCGAGTAATCCCCCGCTGTAGGCTTGGGGATGGTAGGGATTGGATGAGTTCTATCATGTAGTCGAATAAGATCTGTTAGGGCATAGTGCCTAGTATCTTTATTAGTGTTATTTGACTTTGTTGCAACTTGTTGTGCTTAATGCTTGTCACTAGGGCCCGAGTGCCATGATCTCATATCTAAACTTATTATTGAATCATTATGATAGTATTGTTTGTGATCTTATCTGCAAGTTGTGTACACATATCATTGTCCGGATCCAAAGGCCCCAAAGTGACAATAATTGGGACAACTAGAGGGGATGGCTGTGGTGTGAGGATCACGGAGTGTTAATGCTTTGCTCCGGTGCTCTATTAAAAGGAGCACCTTAATTGCCAGTAGTTCCCTAGAGGCCCCGCTGCCACGAGTTGGCTGGACAGAAGATGTTGTGCAAGTTCTCATTGCGAGCACGTATGACTATATTTGGAGCACATGCCTAGGATTGTTTAGTACTTGGATGCTTGTTATTATTTATCTGCAATGCCCTAGGTCTTGAAGTTACATGTTTAGACTCGTTCATGCAACACCTGTCCATCCATCCCTATGCCTACGCACTCGAATCCTACTATTATCGGTACTGTTACTATTTCTCCTGTTTCACTATTGTTGTTGCTGTTGCTACTGATAAAATTCTGTGAGAAAGAACTATTTGCAGGTGCAGCTGAACTGACAACTCAGTTGTTAAGGCTTGCAAGTATTCTTTGGCTCCCCTTGTGTCGAATCAATAAATTGGTTAATACTACCTGCGAAGGCTGTTGCGATCCCCTATACTTGTGGGTCATCAAGGAC
Source organism: Avena longiglumis (assembly GCA_030063025.1). NCBI lineage: Eukaryota > Viridiplantae > Streptophyta > Magnoliopsida > Poales > Poaceae > Avena > Avena longiglumis. The sequence continues at coordinate 493,503,608 of CP125973.1, read as the reverse complement.
TAAATTATCATAGAGGCTATGGTGACTTGTTCATAGTCATAACATGGTGTGAGCATGTGCCAAGTCAACCCAAGCAAAGCATCAAAGGAGAATACCACAATACTATTCTTTTGTATGCTAAAACAACGCATGATTCCTTCAAGGCACATTAAGCAATCCTAATTGTTTGGAACAAGTCATGCTACAATAATAATCACTAAGCATAAGGTCAAAACAAGATCTAGCATGACATGATAAAGTCTAAGCCACAGTCAGAACAAGCTCCCTTTTGTACCACTTAAGCATGAAGCTTCCTACTCTTTTCCAACACCAAAAACCTTATTTGAAACAACTCACAAAGATAATAATCAATAAAGATCTATAAGATCTCTCCTTTGTAAAGGAAAAGGATCCCTGTGATTGCAATGCTAGTCCCTGGATCATTGCTAGCATCCACAGTTTAAGATGAAGTACACAGATACAAAGGTCATTTATTACATCCATTCCAGAGATAAACATAGTCTTTACAACTCAAGGCCACAGGCCTAATACAAGAGTTTGAATAAGTAAATAAATGTAAGTCTTCATCTTCATGTGCCACAGGCAAACATGTTGAGTGTAGACTCATGACACCTAATCCTCACCAGAGTAACCTGCAACATCACAAGTTATAGCCACAGTGGGTCAATACTTTGGAATAGTATTGGCAAGTGATACCTTAGTAAAATTTAGGTGGACTATATTACTATATGCAATTTGGCTAAGTGTAGCTTGGCTTGCTTTGCTCAAAAATAGGTTTTTCCTATTAGTTGAAATCACTAAGTTTTTCTTTGTCAAAAGTTTTCCCAAGGAACCATCAATAGACATTGAGGTCCTTCACCCTTGTTCACCCACAAGTTTTTACTTAGAAGTTGGAATGATGAGATTCTTGATAGCCTCCATGCCTTGATGCTCAAGTTGTCCATTGCCATGGACTTGGCTAAGTACTTAGATTTTTCCATCTCCAGAGATTGTGCACTTTCCCCACCAGACTTGGTTTCCCAAGACAGGACCTTTCAGAAGCCTTTCCTTAGACCAAATGAACGCGCTCCAACCTATCATTCCCACTACCACCAACTGTCCAAATGGCTAAGTTCTAGCAACTTATGTGATCCAGGCAGAGCCCATATTGCCAAGTGGCTGCACTAGAAGCTTCTCAACACTTGGCCTCTAAAATCTCTTTGTCCCTGGGTGGCTTACCACAAGTGAGATACACAAGGTAAACCATAGCCATGGGCCTTGTGTAACCACTCAACCAAAAACCACCAATAAAGTCCCTTTCCACCCAGGTGATTCATTGACTTAGTTGTTTTATTAGGTAAAACAAGTCCAAAGACTTAGAAATATTTTCATCATAGTATGTATATTTCACCAACCCTTGTTTGCTACTAGCTAGGCTAAGCATGGCATAGATAGTAACTTAACTTAGAAATTTCCTAGCAATTCTACAACTACTTAGGATTTCCCAACATGGCATATAGGCAAAATAATAACATGCAAGACTTAGCAAAATATTTTTAGTGCTTAGTATAAAATATAGGGATAGAAATATTCATGAAGTACCACTTGCCTTGGTAGTTGGGAGAGTATCACTCTTCACAATCACAATCACTAGCAGCAAAATCTACACATAGAATATAGCCACAATCACATACAAGACATATTCAACCAAAAATATATATGCATGCATGCAAGATGCTAAGTGATGATTGTTTTTTTTGAATTCAACCAAGCAAGTGCATAGTAATGAATCTTAAACAAGTCAAAAACTTGCCAACCCAAGTTTATTTGACACTAAAAACAATTCCTAAACATTTCATATACTCAAATAAGCCCTACACATGTTTCTGCAAAAAAAGCTATTTTAACAGAAGCAAAACTTTAAACACATTGCATAAATTTAAAGGGCTTGCTCTCCTGATTCCAACGGTATATAATTTGTCAAATTCTAACGTGGGGATCAAAAGTTATAGCTAATTCAAAATTGGATATAAATCAGATTCAAAATCTATTTTTAAATCAAACCCTAGCCACGCGTCTGTTTCCTATTGGCCGATACCGTTTCACTCAGGATCACCCTTCCGCGCCGTCAGATCAAGTCAGATGCAACGCGCTAGATCAAAAGAAAACGTTTCGCTCAGATCTAATTTAAACCGCAAGATCTACATCTAACGGCTGTTGTTGTTGTTGCTTTAGCCAGCGGCGCGCTAAGCGGGCGGCGGGCGCGCGGGCGGCTGGCGTGATGCAAGCGGTAACACCTCGAATCGGCCCTATGCAAGTTTCAGCGAAACCCACCAAACCCGCATAGAAACGATTCAAAGGTGCCCACCAGGCACTTTCATGCGGGTGGAAAACGAAGTAATAACATTACACAACAGTCCTCGATGGGACCCTCAGAACAGATATATATACAACAGGACTCCATGAGTCAAGAATACAGATATACAGAACAAAGATCCAAATCACCTTGAAAATGATAGAGCGTCAAACTACGGACAAGATGCAAATGGGGCTAAGAGCCCTGAAGAATAACCAATGGCGTCCATAACCCTGCCCAGGCCAAGCCGGAAGGGTAACCCTGCTAACGACGTCGATCTCAAAACCTGCTTAAACAAAAGGGGTGCCGACAAAGGGCAAAGAAAGAAAGAAAATAAAGAGATCGGTCAGTACTGAGGCCAATACACGGCGAGGCTAGAATTCGGCGGTCCTCGCCTACATAGGTATGGTGGACTGAGCGGCAGCGACATGCACTAATCAACCGATAGAGACTCGATACAACTGGCGGTTATCAGAGAGGGGTAAGAAGGACCTATTCGGAACCAACCTGATACTACCACCAAGCATACCCATCCTGGTGTTTCCCCCTCGAGACCAATCGAGGAAGTCAACCGAGGAACTCACACAGTTGGCAGTTTTATTTATTCAGTTATCGTTGCAACAATTACTAGTCAGGTGTAGATAGTCATCCTGATAAAATAAGCAGTGGGCACCTTTAGTTAACCATTCCATTATAGTTGCGACACTTACTAGTCAGATACAATTAGCATGAGATATCCCAAAACCCAGCAGTTGTTGGTACTTTTATTTAGCCATTCCGTTGTAGTTGCAATACTTACTAGTCAGATACAATGGTCGCAAGCGACAACCCAAACAAGCAATTGTTGGCAGTTTTATTTAGCCATTCCATTATAGTGAAGCTGATTACTAGTCATTATAAAGTCAAATTTATAGCACTACTTTAGTTATAGTTGTCTATGATCGAGATACTGTGCTCCAAGTCGTCCATAACCGCGGACACGGCTTTCAGAAAGTTTTACCCTGCAGGGGTGCACAAATAGCAACACACACTCGATCAACCTCGGAAAAACCAAATCAAAACCCAACGAGGCTTTCACGACAAAGCAATCACAGGATTCAGAAATATTTCAGGGGCCACCCCATTGAGTACACCAAGAAGTTAGCGACTCGAGACGGACTCAAGGTTTGCGTCAATGGTCAGAACGATCGGGAACCCAAAACTGGGCTTGTCGATACACGAAAACACTCCGCTTACCTAAAGTACAGGTGCTCCTCGCACAATCGTAATAAAGCAAAGAAGCATGGCATAAGTACAGGATAGTAAATAAAACCTCAAACTAGTTTGTGGCCCCAAGAAATAAGAATGAATCAAGCTCGGGTCGGGGGTCCCATAATCCTCCGTATGTGGATAGCGAATATTCAAGGAACAGGTATCAAGTACTCGGGTCCCACGGACACATGTGGACGGTTAAAACCAAATAACATCTATTGCCCACCGTGCCTCGCTACCTACTTCAATTTTAGTTGTTAAACAGTAATTAAAGTTATGAACATCTCCAACAGTAAACACACGGCAATACTCCAACAACTGTGGTACTTGACGACACGCAGCAGCACTTGAGCAAGCGACTACGACTCGCAGGTCCAACTATCTACCAAACAACAGGTAGTAGGATGTGTCCAAGGCAATATAAGGCTGCAAGGGATATCACGGGTACGAAAACTAGAGCATTGCAACACAGATAGCAATAGATCAACAGGAGGGAATAAATACTATAAAAGTAAGATAGGTAGAAAGGGGAAGATGCTCGCCTGAAAAACATTGCCGAAGGTTCAACCGAAGATCGGGTCGACACTCGCATCAACTCAACGGCCTTATCCGCGAAGAAGCAAAACACTAAAAGAAACACCGGATGCACTATTTAATACTACGGCAAAAGATCGGGCATGATGCGTGTATGATGTATGACATGGCAAAGGTGCGGTGCAATTAGGCCATATTAAGCGGAACCGGGGTCCCGACATTTAATTAGGTGACTTATGTTGTTCATGTTGTTTAGATGCCCCCAATTTAAATGTTGTAAAAACAGGGCAAGATAAGTTACCGGTTCGCTACACAAATTTAAATGGGGCCAATATAAGACTAGATTTGCCTGCATATGGGCCCCATATTTAATTATATGGTGAATCGGCATAAGGCCCCCAAACCACACAAATATGCATGCGAGATGAATGATTAATATGCAACAGGTTTTATATTTAGCATTTATAAAATAGGGGCTCGGGAGAAGGTTCACACATGAGGGTCGAAGATCTTGGTCCGGGGGTTCGGGTCGGTCTCAGGGTTCAGGGTTCGACGGGTTCGGTCTCGGACAACGGGAAGTCGAACTTGTCACATCCGAAAAGGAGGACTTGGTTGGATCGGGGTCACATCGGATCCGCCCTGGTCGGTGCCGATCTTGTCGGGCCCGCGTATCAGGTCGGTCTTGGCATTCGGGGTGAAGAACTTGGCATCCTCGAGGGAGTACTTGTCATATCCGTGAAGAAGATCATGTCGGTCCACGGGGTTCGGTCTTCGGAACGGTCTTCGGACGCTAGGATCAGGGTCTGCGGATCTGCGAAGGAGATCTTGGCGTGCCGAGGGTCTCGGTGGGATCGGTCTTCGGTTCCAGGAAGGAGTTCTTGGTGCTCCGTGAGGTAGAACTTGTCGGCTCCACCCCCAAAGGCCTTGCGGTTCCGTGACGGAGATCTCCGGGTTCGGCTCGCGGTTCCTCGTCGACGGTCTTGTGGTGCCATCTTGGTTTGCCGGTGTCGAGCTCGGGTTCCGCGCCAGGGATCTTGAGGTTCCATGTCGGCAATCTTGTCGCGGGTTTTGTATAGGAACCAGCCTCAACAACCAATCTTCACATGGTTGACGATGTGCCTTCACCACACCACATCCCCATCGCATGTCAACTCCAACGCACTAGACACATCCAAAACAACGAGCACACTTCATCGCCAATCCCGCACATCATCTGTACCTCACCACTATAGTTGAGAAGGGAGCCCGCACCACTGACTAAGAACAACAGCAGGAGCTGTACAGGGCGACCAGGAACATGGGGCAGCAGAGAAAACGGGACACGAGGAGGCACTGATTCACGTACGAGGTTGAGGAAGGTTGAGGAGACAGCAGAAGTACTCGAATGGCGATTTCGGGCCGGCGAGGTCGAACTTGGGCTGGCGGAGGGCGCCGGCAACGACAGAGGACTGGGAGCGGGGCACCATGCGGCCAGAGAGAGGGGGGGGCGACGCGGAAGCAGGCGAGGGCGGACGGCCAGAGCGGAGGGAGGCCGCGGGCTCGCCGGCGGTGGGCTCGATGCGGGACGAACGGGAGGAGGGCGGCGGGCGCCAGGAGGAGGCGGGCGAGAGAGGGCGCTGAGGGGAAGCTGGGAGAGGAAGGCGGTGGGCGCCGAGAAGCTCGAGGGAGGCCGGTGGCCGGCGGAGGCGCACGGGTGACGGCGGCGAGGCACAGAGGAGGGCGAGGGGGCGGTGGCCGGGGACGCGAGGACGGCGGGGAGCTCGGTGGAGGGACACCGGAGAGGAGGCCGATGGCGGCGGCTGGCTCGCGCGAGGAGAAGGGAGGCGAGGGTGATGGCGGCCGGAGCGACGGGGAGGAGCTTGGGGAGAGCCGACGAGGCGGCAGAGGGGAGGCCGCGCGGTGGAGCGAGGTCGGTCCCTGGCGGCGCTTGAGGTCGGCGATGCGCGGCCACGAGCGCAGGAGAGAGGTTGGGGACAAAGGGGTCCATGGGCGCGGCGTGGCCTGTGAGGAGGAGGCGCGGCGTGCTCGCGCTTGGGGGGCGGCGGTGGAGGTTGGTGACCGAGGGAGGAGGGAGACGCGGTGGGGGAAGCGGTCGCGCGTGGGTGGGGCCAGGAGCGGGGGCTGCGGAAGTGGGTCCAGGTCGGTGGGAGTGGGACGGGGCGAGCTGGGGGTCCGAGGCCTCGTGGTGAGGAGTGGTCAGGCCAGGCGGTGGGACCAGGTTGGAAGGGAGAGGGGGTAGGTGGGGCTAGGTGAGTGCAGCGTGTCTTTGGGTGGGGCCCAAAGGGCCAGGGAGTGGGGGGAAAGTCTGGGATTGGTGAGGTGGATGGGTGAAGTGCTGAGGTGGAGGGATGGTGAGGTGGCAAGCTGCGGTTGGTGGGTAGACTAGGTTTAGGTAGAAAAGGGTTTAGGTTTTATTAGTTTGTAAAATATTTATGGTGTTGTCTTTTGTTAAATCTTTTTAGCAAAAATAATTTTTAGGCAATTAATTTAACAGATATTTATAAGACTTGTTTTGAAATAAGAGAAGAGGTATTGTATCAGACAAAAATAGTTTTTAGCTACAATATTTCTGAGAGCCAAAGATGCATGATGATGTCATGGTGATGCAATGCACAAAAACAACGCGATTTTCTAGTAGTGGTTTTAGCGGGATGCCACAATTCGACACCACTAACAATGGATCTCGCCCTCGAGATCCGCCTCATGGTACCGGGAAGAAGGGCGGTGATCTGAATCTTCTCGCTTCGTGTAGATCTTCGCGACACCACTAACAAGAGGTCGTTGTCCGTGATCGTCGAGGGAACACTCCGGAACAAAAGGTCGAAGGTAGAGGTATCAACAAATAAAGCCACCTCTAGCTTCGATGGAAAGAGGGAACCGATGCATTCTCATCCACTTCAATGTACACAAGCGAATAGAGTGAGTAGTCGGCATGGGGGCCAATCCATCACGCACCCAAACTATTACTCTGCACAATCAGTAGAAAAGCGTGCAACCATTCTCGAATCGATCAAGATCTCGACAATCGAGGTTCGAAACAAAGGAGTGATGCGCACTCGCTTGGATCTGCGTAGATGATGTCGTCGCGTCGGAAAACACCGGAAGGCACGGAAGGAGCAAAGAGAAGGCCACCAGACGAAGGATTCCTCGGATAGCATGAAGACCAGATGTAGCAACACCGTTAACAAAGGAGGAAGCGAAACCCTGAAGGTACGATGGAACCCAACCACGAGAAATCCTGGACTCGAAGAGAGAGAAGAGAGCGGATTCAAAACACGCAGAGGTGAGAGGAGAGCAGCAGAGGGGTAAGGAGTAAAATCATACCTAATCAGTACTATCCAACCGAGTTTGCAAAAATAGTTTTGACACTCTACTTCGGCTGTTAGCTAGGTTATCCTACAGGCTGGACTTGTGGGGTATCACAACTGCTGAGCTCTGATACCACTCTGTAACACCCTCATAATCGGCCCTATGCAAGTTTTAGCAAAACCCGCCAAACCCGCATAGAAACGATTCAAAGGTGCCCACCAGGCACTTTCGTGCGGGTGGAAAACGAAGTAATAACATTACACAACAGTCCTCGATGGGACCCTCAGAACAGATATATATATATACAACAGGACTCCATGAGTCAAGAATACAGATATACAGAACAAAGATCCAAATCACCTTGAAAATGATAGAGCGTCCAACTACGGACAAGATGCAAATGGGGATAAGAGCCTTGAAGAATAACCAATGGCGTCCATAACCCTGCCCAGGCCAAGCCGGAAGGGTAACCCTGCTAACGACGTCGATCTCAAAACCTGCTTAAACAAAAGGGGTGCCGACAAAGGGCAAAGAAAGAAAGAAAAAAAAGAGAGCGGTCAGTACTAAGGCCAGTACACGGCTAGGCTAGAATTCGGCGGTCCTCGCCTACATAGGTATGGTGGACTGAGCGGCAGCGGCATGCACTAATCAACCGATAGAGACTCGATACAACTGGCGGTTATCAGAGAGGGGTAAGAAGGACCTATTCGGAACCAACCTGATACTACCACCAAGCATACCCATCCTGGTGTTTCCCCCTCGAGACCAATCGAGGAAGTCAACCGAGGAACTCACACAGTTGGCAGTTTTATTTATTCAGTTATCGTTGCAGCAATTACTAGTCAGGTGTAGATAGTCATCCTGATAAAATAAGCAGTGGGCACCTTTAGTTAACCATTCCATTATAGTTGCGACACTTACTAGTCAGATACAATTAGCATGAGATATCCCAAAACCCAGTAGTTGTTGGTACTTTTATTTAGCCATTCCGTTGTAGTTGCAATATTTACTAGTCAGATACAATGGTCGCAAGCGACAACCCAAACAAGCAATTGTTGGCAGTTTTATTTAGCCATTCCATTATAGTGAAGCTGATTACTAGTCATTATAATGTCAAATTTATAGCACTACTTTAGTTATAGTTGTCTATGATCGAGATACTGTGCTCCAAGTCATCCATAACATGACACGGCTTTGAAAGTTTTACCCTCGTGGGTGCACAAATAGCAACACACACTCGATCAACCTCGGAAAAACCAAATCAAAACCCAACGAGGCTTTCACGACAAAGCAATCACAGGATTCAGAAATATTTCAGGGGGCCACCCCATTGAGTACACCCGCAACGAAGTTAGCTGACTCCGAGACGGACTCAAGGTTTGCGTCAATGGCTGTAAACGACTGGGAACCCAAAACTGGGCTTGTCGATACATGAAAACACTCCTTACCTAAACAGTACAGGTGCTCCTCGCACAATCGTAATAAAGCAGTAAAGCATGGCATAAGTACAGGATAGTAAATAAAACCTCAAACTAGTTTGTGGCCCCAAGAAATAAGAATGAATCAAGCTCTGGCTCAGGGGGGTCCCATAATCCTCCCGGATGTGGATAGCGCGAATATTCAAGGAACAGGTATCAAGTACTCGGGGTCCTACGGGACACAAGTGGACGGTTAACAACCAAATAACATCTATTGCCCACCTCTGCCTCTGCTTACCTACTTCAATTTTAGTTGTTAAACAGTAATTAAAGTTATGAACATCTCCAACAGTAAACACACGGCAATACTCCAACAACTGTGGTACTTGACGACACGCAGCAGCACTTGAGCAAGCGACTACGACTCGCAGGTCCAACTATCTACCAAACAACAGGTAGTAGGATGTGTCCAAGGCAATATAAGGCTGCAAGGGATATCATGGGTACGAAAACTAGAGCATCGCAACACAGATAGCAATAGATCAACAGGAGGGAATAAATACTATAAAAGTAAGATAGGTAGAAAGGGGAAGATGCTCGCCTGAAAAACATTGCCGAAGGTTCAACCGAAGATCGGGTCGACACTCGCATCAACTCAACGGCCTTATCCGTGAAGAAGCAAAACACTAAAAGAAACACCGGATGCACTATTTAATACTACGGCAAAAGATCGGGCATGATGCGTGTATGATGTATGACATGGCAAAGGTGCGGTGCAATTAGGCCATATTAAGCGGAACCGGGGTCCCGACATTTAATTAGGTGACTTATGTTGTTCATGTTTTTTAGATGCCCCCAATTTAAATGTTGTAAAAACAGGGCAAGATAAGTTACCGGTTCGCTACACAAATTTAAATGGGGCCAATATAAGACTAGATTTGCCTGCATATGGGCCCCATATTTAATTATATGGTGAATCGGCATAAGGCCCCCAAACCACACAAATATGCATGCGAGATGAATGATTAATATGCAACAGGTTTTATATTTAGCATTTATAAAATAGGGGCTCGGGAGAAGGTTCACACATGAGGGTCGAAGATCTTGGTCCGGGGGTTCGGGTCGGTCTCAGGGTTCAGGGTTCGACGGGTTCGGTCTCGGACAACGGGAAGTCGAACTTGTCGCATCCGAAAAGGAGGACTTGGTTGGATCGGGGTCACATCTGATCCGCCCTGGTCGGTGCCGATCTTGTCGGGCCCGCGTATCAGGTCGGTCTTGGCATTCGGGGTGAAGAACTTGGCATCCTCGAGGGAGTACTTGCCGTATCCGTGAAGAAGATCATGTCGGTCCACGAGGTTCGGTCTTCGGAACGGTCTTCGGACGCTAGGATCAGGGTCTGCGGATCCGTGAAGGAGATCTTGGCGTGCCGAGGGTCTCGGTGGGATCGGTCTTTGGTTCCAGGAAGGATTTCTTGGTGCTCCGTGAGGTAGAACTTGTCGGCTCCACCCCCAAAGGCCTTGCGGTTCCGTGACGGAGATCTCCGGTTCGCTCATGCGTTCCTCGTCGACGGTCTTGTGGTGCCATCTTGGTTTGCCGGTGTCGAGCTCGGGTTCCGTGCCAGGGATCTTGAGGTTCCATGTCGGCAATCTTGTCGCGGGTTTTGTATAGGATCCAGCCTCAACAACCAATCTTCACATGGTTGACGATGTGCCTTCACCACACCACATCCCCATCGCATGTCAACTCCAACGCACTAGACACATCCAAAACAACGAGCACACTTCATCGCCAATCCCGCACATCATCTGTACCTCACCACTATAGTTGAGAAGGGAGCCCGCACCACTGACTAAGAACAACAGCAGGAGCTGTACAGGGCGACCAGGAACATGGGGCAGCAGAGAAAACGGGACACGAGGAGGCACTGATTCACGTACGAGGTTGAGGAAGGTTGAGGAGACAGCAGAAGTACTCGGACGGCGATTTCGGGCCGGCGAGGTCGAACTTGGGCTGGCGGAGGGCGCCGGCAGAGGATCGGCAATGGGCACCATGCGAGAGAGGGGGGCAACGCGAAGCAGCAGCGACGGGCGGCGGAGGAGGCCGCGGCTCGCCGCGGTGGCCTGGCGGCCGGACGGAACGGAGGAGGCGCGGCGGGCGCCAGGAGGAGGCGGGCGAGGAGGGGGCTGGAGGAAGCCATGGGAGAGCCTTGCGTGGCGCCGAGAAGCTCGAGGGAGGCCGGCGGAGGCGCACGGGCGACGGCTGCGAGGCAGAGAGGAGGGAGAGGGGGCGGAGGCCGGGGACGCGAGGACGGCGGGGAGGTCGGTGGAGGGACGCCGGCGAGGAGGCCGATGGCGGCGGCTGGCTCGCGCGAGGAGAAGGGAGGCGAGGTTGATGGCGGCCGGAGCGACGGGGAGGAGCTTGGGGAGAGCCGGCGAGGCGGCAGAGGGGAGGCTGCGCGGTGGAGCGAGGTCGGTCCCTGGCGGCGCTTGAGGTCGGCGATGCGCGGCCACGGGCGCAGGAGAGAGGTTGGGGACAGGCGGGGTCCCGCGGCGGCGCGGCCGTGGCCCAGAGGAGGAGGCGCGGCGTGCTCGCGCTTGGGGGGCGGCGGTGGAGGTTGGTGACCGAGGGAGGAGGGAGACGCGGTGGGGGGAGCGGTCGCGCGTGGGTGGGGCCAGGAGCGGGGGCTGCGGGAGTGGGGCCAGGTCGGTGGGAGTGGGACGGGGCGAGCCAGGGGGTCCGAGCGCGTCTCGTGGTGAGGGAGTGGCTGTGGGCCAGGCGCGGTGGGACCAGGGTGGAAGGGAGAGGGGGTAGGTGGGGGCTAGGTGAGTGCGTGTCTTTGGGGCCGGGTAGTCTTTGGGTGGGGCCCAGGGCTGTGGAGTGGGGAAAGTCTGGGATTGGTGAGGTGGATGGGTGAAGTGCTGAGGTGGAGGGACGGTGAGGTGGCAAGCTGCGGTTGGTGGGTAGACTAGGTTTAGGTAGAAAAGGGTTTAGGTTTTATTAGTTTGTAAAATATTTATGGTGTTGTCTTTTGTTAAATCTTTTTAGCAAAAATAATTTTTAGGCAATTAATTTAACAGATAGTTATAAGACTTGTTTTGAAATAAGAGAAGAGGTATTGTATCAGACAAAAATAGTTTTTAGCTACAATATTTCTGAGAGCCAAAGATGCATGATGATGTCATGGTGATGCAATGCACAAAAACAACGCGATTTTCTAGTAGTGGTTTTAGCGGGATGCCACACGGCGTTCTAGGTCGCCCGGTGAGGGAAGAGGATGCTCACCAGAACCGCCGTGTCGAGGTGAAGCTCAACGTGTCTCTGGTTGGCGAAGGGGCGCTCGGAGTCGTCGGGGATTCCTCGCCGGAGTTTGCGAACGTGTCGGGTACGGCTGCTGGTTGACGTTGGCGAGGTTCTGTGTCGCGCTAAGACAAAAGGAGGGCACCGTTAGATGCGCAAGACGATGGGGATCTTAGGCGTATCAACCAGAGGGCAAGGGGCGGCTGGTACTTACGGGGAGAGGTCGCCGGAGTTCGAGCAGAGAGTGGCGGCGTTCAGTCATTGTCGTTGCCGAGGCTACATACCATGCGCGAGCAAAAGGAAGGTGTCAGTAGATGCGCACGGAGCTGCAGAGCATGCTAGTATGAACCATGGACAGAGGGGGGCATGGTGCTCACCTGAATTCGTCGGCGAGGTCGTCGGAACAGCGGCAGTGTCGGGCGAGTTGCGAGCAGCCTGGTGGCGTGGAGAGGAAATTGGGTGAGGGGAAATGGCCGCGAGAGGCAGGGGCTTAAGTAGGCAAAGGCTCGACAAGAAACGCTTGGAGAATCAATGGCAATTACGCCGCGGAATCAACACAGCAACGGCCAGCGGCGACGTGCTCCTCGCGAAATTTGGGGGAAGAAGACGATGACGTGATGTGGCCCGCTCGTCGTGAATAGAATGAGAGTGGGGTCCGAGTGTCAGCGACTCTGGGGGTGATTCTGCGTGTGAGAGAGAGAGGGGACCCGGGTGGGCTAGCTGGGCTGGTTTCACTGTTGGGCCCAAAGTCTGGCGCCGGCCCTTTTCTTTTTCTTTATTCCTTTTCTATTTCTGATTTGATTTTCTGGAATGATTTTCAAATGATTTCAAACTCAAATTGAAATCAAATATTTTCAGGAATTTTGTAGGGTGCAACATTCATATTTCTGGGCATAGAAACATGTGGTCTCTCTGTTCAAGCTTGGTCCTTTTGAATAAACAAAAGAAACAGTGCTATCGCACTTTGATTTGAAAATGGTTTTGAACCATTTTCATTTTGTATGTTTTTGTTCAAACACCACACTCAATCCAATCAACAAGGAAGCAAACAAAATTGGTTTAAAACACTTAAGCTCTCAAATGGGGATGGTCATTTGATTTAAGTTTGCTCACATAAAATGATAGCACTATGTGCTTCTGTTTTCTTGAAATTGGTTTGAAATTGATCTCAAAACTATATGCATGCATGAATGATATGCAATCTTTGAAATCATGATTTTAGGGATGTTACAAATCTAACCCCCTTAAGGTGAATCACGCCCTCGAGATTCGGTTTGGCTAGCAAATAGGTGAGGGTGGTCTTTCCGAAGATCATCTTCTCTTTCCCATGTTGCTTCTTAAGGGTTCGCAGCATAGAAAACAAAAATTTTCCTACGATGTTAACTATATACCAAGATCTATTTATACTAGATACAAACAACGGGCGGATGTATATCCGTAGAGAACATACCCTTGAAGACCGACAAAGTTTAACGAGTCCCACTCGTGGTTGATGTAGACGATCTCTTGCCGATCTCAAGATCGAGAGGAAGTCCTAGCGCCGCAAATCAGCAGCGCATCCGTGCTCGCACACACGTTCGAGGCACCGAGCAACCTCCGCCTCCTCGCTCCAGCGATGCAGCGGAAGCACAACTCTTTCTTGCCGAATAGCCACCGGGAACATGTATCTCGCTAGTCCGAGACCATGGGGATAAATTCTAGAGGGGAGAGAGATCCTTCACGAGGAGGTGTGAGTGAGAAGTGAGAGGAGGCCTTTTATAGGAGGAGGGGGAACCCCAAGGGGTGGCAGGCGCATGGGGCTGCCCCTTGCCCTCCCTCTTCATGTGGGTGGACACTCCACTCACAAAACTCCTCCAAATTCCTCCACTCAAAATCCCACTCAAAGATCCCATTAAATTTCCACCAAATTTAATGCAAACTCTCATTAAATAAAACTCTTTATTTTATTCAGAATTTTGTCAATTACTTTAATGACAAACATTCACAAATAACCCCTTCCTAGAATTCTATTTCACATGCATAACCACTTTACGCATTTCACCAAAACCTGTTTGGTATCTAGTGAAATAAATTCGCGCTTGTTTATTCTTTCGGCATGAAACTTTTGCTCCAATTGGATGTCGGTGTCTCTTAAGTGTGTCACCCTACGGTTCGTGAATAATGCGGACATGATCGAGACCCCTCTCGGATCAATAATCGAGCGGATCTCGAGACCCATCGACTCCACACATTCAACGATGACTTTCTTGTGATCGTGGAACCTTTTACGCTAGTATCTTAATCCCTTTGTTTCACGATATATTACATGCCCGAGATTCGATCATCGGTATCTCCATACCTAGTTTAATCTCGCTATCGACATGCACTCTTTTCGCTCCGTGATATAACATTCTAGTGATCAAATCACTTGCTTGCAAGCTAATCAATGTGATATCACCGAGAGGGCCCAGAGTATATCTATCCGTCATCGGGATGAACAAATTCCTCTCGATCCATGAGCCTCTACATAACACTTTATTAGTTCGAACCCATCTTTATAATCACCCATTACGGTGTGACGTTTGATGTTATCAAGAAACTCTTCCGTGTTAGTGATTGACATGATCTCATGGTCTAAGGATTAGGATCACTGTAAGTTGTTATAACAATATAAACTCAATGACTTTGATCGTAATGCTATACTTGGATGAATGTTCATCACATCATTACACTAATGTTGTGATCCCGTTATTAACAACATCCAATGTCCATGATCGAAACCTTGATCATCTTGTTAATCAACGAGCTAGTTTATGAGAGAGGCTTAACTAGGAACTTTCTGCTTGTTTATTAAACACACATGTATTAACGCTTCCGTATTAATACAATTATAGCATGCAAAATAAACATCTATCATATACTTGGAATACACATAATAAACAATTTATTATTGCCTCTCGGCATATTCCTTCGCCTCCCACTTGCACCAGAGACAATAATCTAGTTACATAGTGATATATCTAACACCCATTGAGTTCGGTGTTGATCATGTTTTTCTAGGAGAGTTTTAGTCAACGGATCTGCTACATTGAGATCCGTATGTACTTCTAAATCTTTATATCTCCATCCTTGACATGCTCATGGATGGAGTGAAACCGCGCTTAATATGCTTGGAATGCTTGTGAGACCTTGGCTCTTTGAATTGGCAATGGCACCATTGTTGTCACAATAGATCACCATTGGGTCCAACGCTTGCCACAACCCCTAGTTCGGACATGAACTCCTTCATCCAAATCGCTCTGAGCCGCTTGGCAAAGCAACATATTCGCCTCCGTTGTTGATCCCGCTACCACGGGTTGTTTGGAGCTCCTCCAACTAACCGCCTCCGCCATTCATGAGAAATACGTATCCGGATTGAGACTTAGAGTCATCCGGATCGGTGTCAAAGCTAGCGTCGACAAAACACTTAGCGACGAGCTCTTCTTCACCTCCAGATACAAGAAATATATCCTTAGTTCTTCGTAAGTACTTAAGGATATTCTTGACCGCTATCCAAAGGTTCGAACTCGGATCCGATTGGTACCTACTAGTCAAACTAATAGCGTGTGCCACATCCGTCTTGTACATAGCATGGCGACATAATAGAGCCTATGGTCAAGCATAGGGATTTTGTCCATTATCTCTCTTTCTTCCGAAGCCGGACTTTGAGTCTTACTCAATGTCTTGCCTTGCAACATAGGTAAGAACCCCTTCTTACTTCCGTCCATTTTAAACTTCTTTAAAATCTTATCAAGGTATGTACTTTATGCGATAGCCCTATTAGGCGCCTAGATCTATCTCTATAGATCTTTATGCCTAATATGTATGACGCTCACCTAGGTCCTTCATTGAAAATTTGTTGTTTAGATAACTTTTAACACTGTTAAAGTTCTATATCATTTCATCAATAATATGTCATCCACATATAATATCGAAATGCCACATTGCTCCCACTCACTTTCTTGTAAATACAAGCTTCTCCATAAGTTTGGACAAATCCAAACTCTTTGATCACCTCATCAAAGCGGAGATTCCAACTGTGATGCTTGCTTCAATCCATAGATGGATCGTTGAAGCTTGCACACCTTGTTAGCATCCTTAGGATCGACAAAACCCTTTGGTTGTATCATATACAACTCTTCTTCAATATTACCATTGAGAAACGCGGTTTTGACATCCATCCGCCATATTTCATAATCGAAATATGCAGCAATTGCTAACATAATCCTAATCGACTTTAGCATCGCTACGGAGAGAAAGTCTCATCGTAGTCAACTCCTTGAATTTGTCGAAACCCTTTGCGACAAGTCGAGCTTTATAGATGGTCACATTACCATCAAGATCGCTTTTCCTTTGAAAATCCATTTGTTCTCTACGGCCTTTCGGTCGTGAGGTAATTCCACCAAGTTCCAAACTTGATTTTCATACATGGATTCCATCTCGGATTTCATGGCTTCTAACCATTTGTTGGAATCCGGCTCATCATCGCTTCTTCATACGTCGCGCAGGTCATTATATTCATCAACCATGAAATTTATGACAGATTTCCGTCTGGAGCTGCACGCCCCGCTTTGACTGCGAGGTTCGGTAGTACTCTCTTCGAGTTTCATGATCATTATCATTAGTTCCCTCTTCAACAGGTGAAGCCAACTCCGAACGACTTCCGCGCCAAGGCTACTCGCCATACTTTGAAGAGAAGGTTCCACAACCTCTTCGAGTTCTACCTTCCGACTACTCACACCTTTCGCGAGAAACTCTTTCTCTAGAAAGGATCCATTCTTGGCAACAAAAACCTTGCCCTCGGATTTGTGATAGAAGGAATACCCAATAGTTTCTTTAGGGTATCCTATGAAGACGCATTTTTCCGCTTTGGGTTCGAGTTTATCCGGTTGAAGTTTCTTCACATAAACATCACATCCCCAAACTTTAAGAAATGATGCTTAGGTTTGTTTCAAACCACAATTCATACGGTGTCGTTTCAACGGATTTAGATGGTGCCCGATTTAAAGTGAATGCAGCAGCTTCTAGTGCATAACCCCAAAATGACAACGGCAAGTCCGTCAGAGACATCATAGATCGAACCATATCTAATAAAGTACGATTACGACGTTCCGACACACCATTTCGCTGTGGTGTTCCGGCAGGTGTGAGTTGTGAAACAATTCCACACTCTTTCATGTGAGTGCTAAACTCGTAACTTAGATACTCACCTCCACGGTCAGACCGTAGAAATTTGATCTTTCTATTACGATGATTTTCAACTTCATTCGAAATTCCTTGAACTTTTCAAAGGTTTCGACTTGTGTTTCATCAAGTAGATATAACCGTATCTACTCAAATCATCCGTGAAAGTAACAAAATAACGATATCCACCTCATACGACACACTCATTGGACCACATACATCGAATGTATGATTTCCAATAAATCACGCCTGCTCCATTGAACCGAAAACGGCGTTCTAGTCATCTTGCCCATAAGGCATGGCTCACATGTATCAAATGATTCATAATCAAGTGATTCCAAAAGTCCATCCGAATGGAGCTTCTTCATGCTTAATGCCAATATGACCTAGACGGTGCCACATATATGCGGATATATCATCATCAAGTTTAATCCTTTTAGCATCAACATTATGAATATGTGTAACATTATCATCGAGATCCAACAGAAATAAACCATTCAACATTGGTGCATGACCATAAAAGATTTCATTCATATAAATGGAACAACCATTGTTCTCGATTTGAATGAAAAACCACTTTGCATCAAACATGATCCAGATACAATGTTCATGCTCAAGGTGCACCAAATAACGCTTATTTAAGTTTATGACTAATCCCGACGGTAAGTGGAGAGGTAGCGTTCGACGGCGATCACATCAACACTTGATCCATTGCCGACACGCATCTTGACCTCACCCTTGCTAGTGGTCGCTGTTCCGCAATTCTCGATTCGAGTTACAAATATTAGCAATTGAACCGGTATCAAATACCCGTGTGCTCATGCGAGCACTAGTCAAGTACACATCAATTACATGTATATCATATATACCTTTGTTTGCCTTGCCGCCTTCTTGTCCGCCAGATACTTGGGGCGCTTGCGCCCGATGGCGATCCTCTTACAATAGTAGCACTCGGTATCGACTTAGGTCCAACTCGGGTTTTCTTTTCAGCGCCGCAACAGGCTTGCCGTCCTTACTTCCTTCCGCTTTTCCTTCTTGTCTTTCTTGAAACCAGTGTTCCTATTGATCATCAACACTTGATGTTCCTTTTGATCTCCACTTCTGCTTTTAAGCATTGTAAGCTCGGGAGAGACTTCTTCATGCCTCGCATATTATAGTTCATCACGAAGCTCTTATAGCTAGGTGGCGTAGACCAGAACACGATGGATGCCTAAGTCAATGGGAATCGTTATTCCCAAGGACACAAGCTTATCGGCGTAACGACATCTTGAGTACATGCTCACTAACGGAGCTGTTCTCTTCCATCATGCAGCTAAAGAACTTTTCTCAAGCATTGTAGCTCTCTGACAGACATGTGTGTCGAAAATCATTTTCAACTCACCCATTGTATCAAAAGCATTGCCGTTTTCAAACGCTTTCAAGTTCGCTCTAGCCCATACAATATGCCGCAATGAACTAAGTTGTGGTCCTCCGACGAGTCGATAGACATTCTTCTCCTCGTCAGGCATCATCAAAAGGTGGGGCCTAATGGCTTCTAGCACATATTGCTTTTGTGCACAGAGAGGAGAATCCTCAAATTCATGGCCCATTCAAGAAAGTTGCTACCGCTCGCTAGTTTCTCTTTCTCCATGAACGCATTGAAATTAAAAGGTGTGGTGCCATCTACAACAGAATTTGTAAAGTTTAGACTAAGTGTATGATAGATTGAGTTCAACTAATCTATATTACGAATGAACTCCCACTCAAAAGCGACATCCCTCGTGTCCTTTTGGTGATTACATGAACCAAATCCACTACACCAAGTCCGATCATCACGTGAGTCGGTATAGCTTCAAAGGCGAGCATCAAATGGGCATCATATCAACTATATGACTCATGCTTAACCTTTCTACGTGTTCGAGGCCATGTTTGTACATGCTAGGCTCGCCAAGTTAGAACCTTAGTATTTTGCGTGTAATCGCTTTTACACCCGAAGTATGGTCGAGGATCCAAGTACACCCGATCATCACGTGATGTCTTGGAGCGACGAAAACATAATCGGTGCATACTAAAGGAAGAACACATTCTTATCTTGATATTTAAATGAGGGATCATCTTATTATGCTTAACAAAGCGCTAAATAAGCAATATAAGATGCAAACAAACATCATATGTTTATTAGTGAAATTATATGGTTCCCGCAGATGATCTCTATCATGTGCATCGTGGTATGATCACTATCATACCTATATGTGTGTTGTAAGAGTATCATCTCATACTTCTACTTACAACACTACCATATCATAACACTAGCCCAGCAACAATCTAAACTAGACGCCTCTAATTTATCCATTGCAAGTTTTACGTGGCTGAGGGCTTTCGAGATAGAACCGTTCTTACCTACGAACATGAACCACAACGAGGATAATCAAATTGTTGACAACTCGCTTGCAAAATAGATATTGACTATAGTAGGAGAGACAGACACCCGCTAGCCACTTATGCAAACTAGTTGCATGTCAAGCGTGGAACAGGTCTCATGTGCGAGGACATGTAAAGTTAGTCCGGGCCGCTTCATCCCACTATGCCACCAATATCCAAAATCACAAGAAAGAAGCAAGAACATGATCATCATCGCCCACATACTCATATGTGTACTACCCGTGTAAAGTATCTACGCATAGATCCGGCTCTGATACCACTTAAGGGTTCGCAGCATAGAAAACAAAAAATTTCCTACGATGTGAACTATATACCAAGATCTATTTATACTAGATACAAACAACGGGCGGATGTATATCCGTAGAGAACATACCCTTGAAGACCGACAAAGTTTAACGAGTCCCACTCGTGGTTGATGTAGACGATCTCTTGCCGATCTCAAGATCGAGAGGAAGTCCTAGCGCAAATCAGCGGCGCATCCGTGCTCGCACACGCTCGAGGCACCGAGCAACCTCCGCCTCGCCCAGCGATGCAGGAAGCACAACTCTTTCTTGCCGAATAGCCACCGGGAACATGTATCTCGCTAGTCCGAGACCATGGGGATAAATTCTAGAGGGGAGAGAGATCCTTCACGAGGAGGTGTGAGTGAGAAGTGAGAGGAGGGCTCCTTTATAGGAGGAGGGGGAACCCCAAGGGTGGCTTGGCGCATGGGGCTGCCCCTTGCCCTCCCTCTTCATGTGGGTGGACACTCCACTCACAAAACTCCTCCAAATTCCTCCACTCAAAATCCCACTCAAAGATCCCATTAAATTTCCACAAAATTTAATGCAAACTCTCATTAAATAAAACTCTTTTATTTTATTCAGAATTTTGTCAATTACTTTAATGACAAACATTCACAAATAAACCCTTGCTAGAATTCTATTTCACATGCATAACCACTTTACGCAATTTCACCCGAAAACCTGTTTCGGTATCTAGTGAAATAAATTCCTGCGCTTGTTTATTCTTTCGGCATGAAACTTTTGCTCCAATTGGATGTCGGTGTCTCTTAAGTGTGTCACCCTACGGTTCGTGAATAATGCGGACATGATCGAGACCCCTCTCAGATCAATAATCAGAAGCGGGATCTGGAGACCCATACTGACTCCCACACATTCAACGATGACTTTCTTGTGATCGTCGGAACCTTTTACGCTAGTATCTTAATCCCTTTGTTTCACGATATATTACATGCCCAAGATTTGATCATCGGTATCTCCATACCTAGTTTAATATCGTTACCGACATGCACTCTTTTCTTGTTCCCGTGATATAACATTCTAGTGATCAAATCACTTGCTTGCAAGCTAATCAATGTGATATCACCGAGAGGGCCCAGAGTATATCTATCCGTCATCGGGATGAACAAATTCCACTCTCGATCCATGAGCCTCTACATAACACTTTATTAGTTCTGAACCCATCTTTATAATCACCCTGTTACGGTGTGACGTTTGATGTTATCAAGAAACTCTTCCGGTGTTAGTGATTGACATGATCTCATGGTCTAAGGATTAGGATCACTTCGTAAGTTGTTATAGCAATATAAACTCAATGACTTTGATCGTAATGCTATACTTCGGATGAATGTTCATCACATCATTACACTAATGTTGTGATCCCGTTATTAACAACATCCAATGTCCATGATCAGGAAACCTTGATCATCTTGTTAATCAACGAGCTAGTTTATGAGAGAGGCTTAACTAGGAACTTTCTGTTTGTTTATTAAACACACATGTATTAACGTTTCCGTATTAATACAATTATAGCATGCAAAATAAACATCTATCATATACTTGGAATACACATAATAAACAATTTATTATTGCCTCTCAGGGCATATTCCCTTCAGCTTCCTCTTCGGAATGATGATTCCACTTCACTTTGCAGAACTTGATAGTCTTAGTCCGGGTGACTCTTTAGCTGTCTCAAGAATCTTGATAGGCTTCTCTTCATAAGTGAGATCACTTTCCAATTGAACCTCCTCCAAATGTATAGTATCCTTCTAAGAAGTTTCTTCCATTTCTGGATGACATTTCTTAAGTTGACTCACATGAAACAAATTATGGACAGCTGACAGAGATTCTGGCAGTTCAATTTCATAGGCAACTTCTCCTTTGCGACTCAGAATCTTGAATGGCCCAACATATCTTGGTGCCAATTTTCCTTTGACTCCGAACCTTTTCACTCCACGAAGTGGTGACACTCTAAGCTAAGCAATATCACCGACTTCGTAGGTGACTTCTCTACGCTTCGGATCTGCGTAGCTTTTCTGTCGGGACTGTGCTATCTTCAACCTGTCCTTAACCAACTTGACCTTCTCTTCAGCTTCTTTGATAAGATTTGGCCCGAATAAACTTCTTTTTCCCACACCATTCCATAACAATGGGGTGGTACATTTTCTTCCGTAGAGAAACTCACGCGGTGCCATCTCAATACTGGCTTGATAGCTGTTGTTATAAGAAGATTCTGCGTAAGGCAGACTTTCATCCCAACTGGCTCCATAGTCTAGGGCACATGCCCTCAACATGTCTTCAAGAATATGATTAGTCCTTTTTGTTTGTCCATCGGTTTGAGGATGAAAAGCAGTACTGAATTCCAACCTTATTCCCAATGACTCATGTAACTGTCTCCAAAAATGGGAAGTGAATTGAGTTCCCCTATCAGACACAATACTCTTGGGCACTCCATGTAGACATACAATTCTACTCATGTATATTCTGGCTAACTTAGCACTTGTATAGGTTGTCTTCACGGGTATGAAATGAGCCACTTTAGTTAGGCGATCCACTACTACCCAAATAGAATCGTATCCTGACCGGGTCCTTGGTAATCCGGTAATGAAATCCATACCAATCTTGTCCCACTTCCAATTAGGAATAGGTAGTGGTTGAAGCAAACCTGCTGGTTTCTGATGCTCCGCTTTCACTCTACTACACACATCACACAAAGCAATATGTTCGGCGATGTCCTTCTTGAGATTATTCCACCAAAATCTTTCTTTCATGTCCATGTACATTTTGGTGTTACCCGGGTGAATGGAATACAGAGAGTTGTGTGCTTCTTGCAAAATCAGTTTCCGCAATTCTAGGTCTTGTGGAACACAGATACGTTTCCCATGCCATAAAGTACCCTGTTCGTCTTCATGGAATTCTTTGGCTTTTCCTTTGCCAATCTTTTCCTTAATCTCTTCAATTTCCTTATCAGTCTTCTGGGCTTCTTTGATCTTATCCAACAAAGTGGGTTGAACATCCAAAGACATGAGATGTCCTTCATGCACAATCTCCAATCTGAGTTTCCTAAATTGGGTACACAAATCATCTGGCAATTCTCCTTTGGTAAGGCCATTCACAAATACCTTACGACTTAGAGCATCTGCTACAACATTTGCTTTACCGGGGTGGTATTGCAAACTTAAGTCAGAGTCCTTGATAAGTTCTAGCCATCTTCTTTGTCTCATATTAATTTCCTTCTGGGTGAAGATATACTTCAAACTCTTGTGATCTGTGAACACTTCACAACTCTTTCCCAAAAGATAGTGCCTCCATGTTTTTAGTGCATGGACAACAGAGGCTAACTCTAAATCATGAGTAGGATAGTTCACTTCATGAGTTTTGAGTTGTCTCGAGGCATAAGCTACAACTTTACCGTCTTGCATAAGTACTGCACCCAAACCTTGATGAGATGCATCACAATATACTTGGAAATCTTTCTCCAAATCTGGCAGACACAAGACTGGTGCTGTCACAAGTCTCTTCTTCAATTCCTGAAAGATGAGTTCACAACCTTCAGACCAAGCAAACTTCTTGTCTTTCTTTAGCAATTCAGTCATAGGCTTAGCAACCTTTGAGAAATTCTCAATGAACCTTCTGTAGTAACCTGCTAAGCCAAGGAAACTACGAACTTCTTTCACGGACTTGGGAGATTCCCATTCAGTTACCGCTAAAACTTTAGCAGGATCAACTGCTACACCATCCTTTGTCATAACATGACCAAGAAAACCAACTTCATCCAACCAGAACTCACACTTGCTGAATTTGGCATAAAGTTTATGCTCTCTTAATTTCTCAAGTATCAAACGCAAGTGTCCTTCATGCTCTTCTTTGCTCCTGGAGTAGACTAAGATGTCATCGATGAAAACGACAACAAACTTGTCAAGGAATTCCATGAACACCTTGTTCATCATATTCATGAAGTATGCTGGAGCATTGGTCAAACCAAAAGGCATTACGGTATACTCATACAATCCATACCTTGTAGTGAAAGTTGTTTTAGGTATGTCTTGTTCTCTTATCTTGAGTTGAAAATATCCTGACCGGAGATCAATCTTTGAAAACACACATGCTCCTTCTAGCTGATCAAACAAGTCATTGATTCTAGGCAAAGGGTATTTGTTTTTGATAGTTACCTCGTTAAGTGAACGGTAATCTATGCATAACCTTTGACTTCTATCTTTCTTCTCCACGAACAAAACTAGGGCTCCCCAAGATGAAGAACTTGGTTGAATAAATCCTTTCTGCAACTGTTCTCCAAGTTGTTTCTTGAGTTCTTTCAGTTCATCAACTGACATTTTATAAGGTCTCTTTGCTATTGCTCCAGACCCTGGTACCAAATCTATCAGAAATTCCAAATCTCTATCTGGTGGCATTCCCGGAAATTCTTCCGGAAACACATCTGGATACTCACTCACGATTGGCACACTGTCCATGCTAACCCCCTTAAGAGAATTTAGCTTACTTCCTTTAGATTCAAAGTTGGACTTGAATTTAATCCGCTTTCTTTCCGGGGTTGTGAGTGCAACAGTACGATTAGCACAATCTAGTACTCCTTCATACTTAGCCATCCAATCCATTCCCAATATTACGTCCAGTCCTTGGGAATCTAGGATTATCAGACTCACTGGAAATTTATGCTTTCCAAACTCTATTACTAGATCCCGGCATCCAAGACTTACTATCATATCTCCACCCGGAGAACTAACTTTTATTAGACACCCAATGTTTTCAGTTGGAAACTCATTCGTATCAACAAATGCTTTTGATATGAATGAATGCGATGCTCCAGTATCAAAAAGAACAAATGCTGGAATAGAATTGAGTCTGAATTTACCAGCAACAACATCAGGCTCCTCATAGACCTCCTCCACACTGATGTGGTTCACCTGTCCCTTCTGGAAAGGATTGGGCTTGTTGGGTCCTTCAACTTTCTTTTCTGGGCAGTCATTTGCATAATGCCCCATCTTCTTGCATTTGAAGCATTCAACCTGACTGATGTCTCTCTTAACAGGCTGACTTCCACTTCCACTTACATTTCCACTGTGGTGGCTCTTATGTCCACTCTTGTGGTTCTTGTACTTGTCATTGTCATGACTACGGTGATGCTTGTTGTCATGACGGTTGTGGTTGTGGTGCTTGTTGAATTTCCCATGCTTGTGGGATCCTGAGCTTCCACTGTCATCATAATGAGATCGTTTGTGAGACGATCCCGAGTTGTGCTTGTCGCAGTGCTTTCTCTTTCTACTCTCAACTTGCTTCATTTTGTTCTCCAAAATAGTAGCCTTGTCATAGAGCGATCGATAAGTGGGAACATATGCCACGACCAAGCAGATTCAGCTCATCATTCAAGCCTTCAAGAAATTTTTCCTTTCTCTTGGCATCGGTGTCAACTTCATCCGGTGCATAACGCGCCAGATTGTTGAACTCCTCAATATATTCAGCCACGCTTGGCATACCGCTCAGATTGTGGAACTCTTTCTTTTTCAGACTCATCACTCCAGATGAGATATGAGCAGTGCGAAAGCCATCCTCAAAGATAGCCCATGTCACTTCATCTATGGGAGTGGTGATCTGAAAGTTGTCCCACCAAGTGGCGGCTGGTCCTTCCAGCAGATGTGCTTCAAATCTGACCTTTTCAGCATCAGTACAGCCCACGGTTACCAAGTCCTTGTTCACTGAGCGTAGCCAATCATTGGCCACCATGGGATCAGTCGTCCCTGAGAACTTAGCTGGCGTCAATCTCAAGAACCTGGTGAGCATATCAAAACCCGGTGGGTTATTGTTGTTGTTGTTATTGTTGTTATTATTGTTGTTATTGTTGTTGTTGTTTTGGTTCTGGATGAACATCGTCATCATCTGCATTAGCTGAGTTTGAGCAGTCATCATTTGTTGCATTTCTGGAGTGATGTTGTTGTTGTTGTTGGGGTTGGGGTTTGCACGACGGGGAGGCATCTGTGGTTTGATCAAATAGAGATAAGAATGAGATACCCATAGATGCTTTCATGCACATTACATCACATAAACAAACTTAAAGCATGCAACACAAAGATAAAGGTTCAACAACAAGATAACAAGTTCACAAAGTAAAACACACAAGTGGCAAGCCATCCACAAGTTGGATGGTCAAATAACAAGTACTATAATAAAAGATAAATGAGTAGTCAAATCTACTCATCCGCATCAATCTCCTCCTCGATAAAGGTAAGACATGCGTTCTCCATCGCGGTCTTGTTTTCCTCGATGCTAGTGGTCAAAGTCTCTATCTTGGCCTTGAGAGCCCTCTTCTAGGAACGAAGCCTCTCTATCACTGTCTGCTGCTGCTCGAGCTCGAAATCCTTGGACTGCAGTTCTTCAGTCATGTCCCGGATCTTCTTGTTCCTATCCTGGACACGCTTCTCCTGACTCTTGAACTTCCTGTCCTGGGTCTCGAACTTCGCCTCCATTTCCTTGACTATCTCGTCTTGCTGCGCGAAGAGCTTGTCCTTCTCATGCTGCACTGAGCTCGTCATTGCCGAGCATGACATTGGTCTGTCGGTGTCCACGTGCCTAATGAGAGACTCTAAGTCCTGGAGGTACAGGCGTATCGGCTCTGCTGCGTCCCTCGAATCGTCCTCGAAGTCGATGGACTCTCCATCCTCATCACGTCTTCCGAAGACGTGGAAGTGGGTACCTCTAACCTGTCAGGAGTGTCGCCCTAGCAGACGTCCTATCAGATCCTGCGTAACTACCTCAATGCCTCTCTCTCCCTGTCATCGTGCATGAGCTTGAATACAATGGCCTCCGTGGTAGGCTCTATCTGGCGTCCGGGCTGGTTGACCTTGAAGCCCCAAAGGTCCTTCCTCTCAAACTTGGTGAGAGGATGCACCATGATGGTGGGAAGAGGGAGATTGAGAAAAGTAGTAAGCTCAACGATACGAGGACCAAAGCGGGTAACCTGGAACTCCTCAACAATGCTGATGGTAATAGGCATCTATTTATAAGATAGAAAAGTTAGAACAACACAAATCAAGATAAAACAAAAGACGAAACATCACATACATATCATTGGGAAGCAAAACACACAAGTCATGCATACATGGAACCATTACAACAACCAAGGTTCAATCTTATTTTAGAGCAAAATTTTGGAAAATAAGGTGATAGGTGGTGGTCCAACTAACGAAGTACGTTTATAATCCTATCTCACTGGATCTGTTGGCTAACACAATGTTTGTAAGGGTCCCAACCTTTAATAAGGTAGAGTCCCGTGTGTTTACAATGCTAGTCCCTGGATCAATAGCTAGCATCCACAGTTAAGATGTAATATCAAGAAACAAAGGTCATAATACAACTTTATAACCAGGAATAACATAATTTTATTACATCTTACATAGTTCATTTGGCTATTACATTACATTGCAGCAGAATAACTATAAGCATGGGGTCCTTCATCTTCAAAGTGCCACAGGCAGACATGTTGGTTGTAGACTTTGTAATCCTAATCAACACACTTCACTAAATCAATCAAACCTGCAACATCACAAGTTACAGCCACAAGGGTCAATACATTTGAATTGTATTGGCAAGTGATACTATGGTAGTATAGTGGAGTCTATCATCTATATGCATTTGGCTAAGTGGATTTGAGGCTTGCATTTCTCAAAATAGCTTTTTCCTTAACATTTGAAAACACTAAGTTTTTGCTTGACAAAATCATTTCTCCCAATCAAAAGATTGAAGATCCTTTCACCCTTGTTCAACCACAAGTTTTTAACTTTGAAATTTGAATGATGAGATTCTTGATTGCTTCCATGTCTTGATGCTCAAAATTTTCCTCTACCAGGTACATGGCTAAGTACTTAGATTTTACACTCTGCAGAGGTGGTGCACTTTCCCCACAAGACTTGGTTTCACCAAGACAAGATCTTTCAGAAGCCTTCCCTTAGACCAAAATGGACGCGTTCCAACCTATCAAACTCTACCACCAACTGTCCATATGGCTAAGTTCTTGCAACCTATATGATCCAGGCAGAGCCCATAATGCCAAGTGGCTGCACTTGAAGCTTCTCAACATTTGACATCTCAAATCTCTTTGTTCCTGGGTAGCCATCCACAAGTGAGATACACAAGGTCAACCATAAACATGGGCCTTGTGAACCACTCAACCAAAAACCACCATTCAAGTCCCATTCAACCAGGTGATTCATTAACTTAGTTGTTTTATTAAACAAAAACACAAGTCCTCAGACTTAAAATTTTTCCATAGTATGGATATTTATTCAACCCTTGTTTTCTATTAGCTAAGCTTGATAGTAGTAGTAATCTTAACTTAGGAAAATTTCTACTAAGGTTTCATCTACTAGGTTTTCCTATAGAAAAGTTTATACTTAGCAAAACTCCATGCAAGTTTTACTTAGAAAAATCACTAATGCATAGTGAAAGTAATGGGACAAAAAGTATGAAGCATCACTTGCCTTTTTGGTAGAGGGTATAAGTTCACTCCTTGTCCTTGCAACAATCACACTCTTCAAGTCACTACAATTCAATCAAGCAAGGCACAATCTTAATCTACCAATCAAGCAAAACATCACATAAAATCATATAAACAAGATAATGCATGCAAGCATGCCAAGCTTTGTTTTATTTGAAAAAGTGGTTCCTAATGTGTTATGAACATTTTCAAACACCTAATGGTCATTTTATAAAGTGGCAAAGTCATTTGCAAAGGATTTCACTTCAAAAACCATTTTCAAAACAAGGTATCATTTTATGTGGTGTAGAAATGTTTTTAATCTATAGGGTTCACAAAATACATTTTCAAATCATAAAACTTGGTGTTTGGGGTCAGAGAGTTTGAAACAAAACATTTCCCACAAGTTTTCTTCCAAAACCATTTTTAATAAATAAACTATATTTTTATTTGACTAGAAATGGTTTTAAATCAAAGAATCATTCTTTTGTTTCGCCAAATACATTTTTGAAACCACAAAGTGTTTCCTATGGTCAGTAGGTTCAAATCACACCATTTTCCAAAGATTTTATCCCCAAAAACATTTTAGAACAATTTTTATAACCTAAACAAGCATACAAATGTTTCTGCAAAAACAAACATTTTTCCAGAAGCATTTTACTAAACAAATGGCATGGTTGGCTAGGGCTTGTTCCACTGATTCCATTGATATAAAGTTTGCAAAATTTGGACGTGTGGAACTAAAGTTATGGAATTTACAAAATTGGAAATCTAATAGATCAAATTCTGTTTAAATCAAACAGTCTGGGACACGCGTCTGTTTCCTATTCGTCGAAAACGTTTCGCGTGGTTCGACTAAAACAGACCGTTGGATCAAGTCATATCGCACGGCTCAGATCACACATACCGCTTCGGTTTAAGTCAATCTATTGCGTCCACTAGATCACGATCTAACGGCTTAGATGAGTTTGACCATCAGCTAGCGGCGCCGGCGGCGACGACTGGCGGCGCACGCTCTGTCCGAGGTGGTCCGGCCGTTCTAGGAAGCGAGAGAAGAGGAGGAGAGGATCACCTTGATCGCAAGGATGTGGGAAATCTCTACGTGCTGGTTGTGGACGAAGGGGCGCTCGCATGTGCTGGCGATTGCTCACCGGAGTTCGCTTCGGCCGGCACGCCTCGACGAGTGGGCGGGGCTACAAGGCACAGGAGGACAAGACAAGGGGTCTGTTAGACGCGCGAGGGAGAGTAGAACTTGCGTGCGTGAACGAGAGGGGAAGGGGCGGACGGAAACTACCTAGGGCACTCGCCGGAGAAGTAGCAGACGCGGTGGTGCTCAGAGGTGGTCGGAGTCGACGCTCTGGGGCGCCTGCAGGTGAATGGGTGGTACGGACAGATGCGCATGTGAATGTAGAATGTGCCCGCGTGCTTGGGGAGGCAAGGGGTGGCGTGGGGTCGCCGGAATTGGCTGGGGACGGTGGTCGGAGTAGTTAGGGTGTGTGGCGGAATTCGTCCAGCCTGGGAGCAGAGAGAGGGAGGCGCGTGAGGGGAAATGGAGAGGATGCCAGGGCGATTAAATGGGCTTGATCACAGTGAGGAATAAACACAGCGTTACGACGAATTTACTCGGAGGAATCAACGGCAGGAGCGGGGAAGAACTGGTCGCGGGTGTAGACGATGAACAGGAGGGGTGGGGTCGGTTGGTCGGCGAGAGAGAGGAGAGGGGAGTTGGGTCCACCTGCCATTGGCTCTGCGGGTCGTCTGGTGAGTGTGAGAAAAACGCTTCGGGGGAGAGAGGGAAATGGGCTGCTGGGCTTAACGGGCCAGGTTCGGTTGGGTCGAGTCCAATTCTATTTTTTTCCTATTCTGAAACCTTTTTCTTTTTCTAATTCTTTTTCTGTTTTGAAATTCAAACAAACAAATCAAACAACCAATTCAAAACAACTTCCACCAAACTTTATATTAAGTTTGGTTCTGTTTATCAACACAAATCAAAGTCCAAAACAAAATAATAATATTTTATTCTTTTTAGGATCTATTTAATAATTAAATAAAGTAGGCCTTAATTATTAATTCAAATAGGTTTTGATTTATTTAATAAAATCTCCATTTGAAAACTAAATATTACCAAAATCAAATCAGTAGGTTTTTATTTGAAAATGAAGAATACTTGGAAAACTTGTTTAAAATAATTTAATAAGTTTTGATGTTTTTAATTAAGATGGTAAAACCTCTTATTTAAATAAAATTGGATATTAAATCCTGATTATTTTATTTAAATTAACCTTTACTATTTTTTTATCAAAACAAAATGTTTTATTTCAAAAGCTTGACCAAGGTTTATTTTGGCCCCATAAAATAATCCTTATTTGTAAATCTACCTTTTCTTTTGAAAACCAAATCTTTTATTAAAAGATCCAAAAATAGTAATTTCATAAATTTAATATTTCCTTTAATAATTGTTTATCTTTTCAAATCCTTTTGGGATTTGTTTGATCAAAAAGGTTTGAAGGTTTCCAATTGGAATCAAAAAGTTTCTTTTCACCCTGAAAATCAACAAAGTTTTATTTTATTCATTTATTTTTCACATTACAAGATTTGGAAAATCTTGGGATGTGACATGCTACCACCCTTAAAATAAATCTCGTCCCGAGATTTGGGAAGGCTAGGGTTACAAATTGGCTCAAAGCATCTAGGGTACTACCACCCTTCAAAATTTTCAAACTAAATTACATGTTGGCTTGCTTGGGCTCTTGGGGAAACTTCTCTGGGCAAACATCTGCATAGTGTCCTTTGTTTCCGCACTTGACTCATGGGCCAAGGTTGAAATCCTTCATAGGCTTGTTTAACTTGTTCTTCATCTTTTCTAGACAATTGCTTGCATAATGTCCTGGGTTTTTGCAATTGAAATAGTTGATGAGTTTGAGTCCTTCACGTGTCTCTTGTGGACAAGTTGCTGCATAATGGCCTAGCTCTTTGCAATTGTTGCACCATACTTGACCAATCTCCTTATACTTCTGTTTTTCTGGACATTCACTGGAATAGTGTCCCATTTCTTTGCAATGATGACATTGCACATGGCTTTTGTCCTTCTTTTTCTTCTTGGGCTTCTCCAAAGCTAGGAGTGCATCTAGTTCATGTTGTTCATAAGTTATGTGGTAGGTAGGAATGTCTACATGCTTCTTGGACCTTCTATTGCTCTTTGGAAAATTCATATGCCTCTTCTTTGGTCCTTTGATTTGGGTTGTATTGCATGGAGGTATAAGTGGTACTTTTCCTTTGTCCTCATTCTTCTTGGTAGACCTGGATCCTTCTGGATAGTTTGCAATCATTTGTTGCACTCCACCTTGTTTCCTTTGTTCCACAATGGAATAGATGGGGCATTGGATAGGGACATGATTGTTTCCTTCACATAGGTAGCAAGTAGCTTGAGAGGTGGGACATTTGCCAATAGGATGATTCTCTTCACAGTTGGGGCATTGATCTCCATGCTCCTTGGAAGTGTGATCCTTGTCTCCACAAATATTGCAAGATGGGGCTCCATCTAGAACAACATTTCTGTCATCCTTGTTGTCACAAACTATTTTGGAATAGTTGTCTTCCATGTTGATCATTTGATCTGTCACCTTAAGCATCAATTGGGCTTGAGTTTCCAAAAATCCTTGCAGGGTTGGATCTTCCCCACTGGTGTTGGCTATTAATTGAGCTGTCATTTGGTTCAACTGGTTTTGGGTTGATATGAGTTCTTTCATGTTGTCCTCTTGGTTGGTGTTGGTGTCATCAACCTTGATGTTGGAGTCTCTTGGAGTAGTCATCTGTTTGGGGTTGAATAGGGATTAGAATAGGAAAAAAGATTTCTAAGTAAGGATTCTAATCACACACATCACAATTCACACAAGCAATGTGCAAGCAATCACAAACAATCATTCCACTCAAACAACAAGTTTTAAGCATATTTTTAGGCAACCAAAAATATTTTGTTACACCACATAAGTTGGTGTGTTTGATTTTAACTGTAAATGGTGGTCCATCTATATGGTTCACTTCTGATCTTTCCATCCTTCTTGATTGATTCTTCTTGCATGAGATCATGGTTTCCTTAGGAAAAATTCTTGGTCACAAAACTTCAAAGGTGATGTGGCCTTCTTCTAACTTGTGTTTCCTTAGTCTCCAGATCTTGAGTAGGATTTCTTGTCTCACTTGTCCTTAGTGATATCCAAAATTGAAGTCCTTGATGAATATGCTGAAGATGTTGAAGTCATTAGAGTTGAAGAAGTTGAAGTCATTAGAGTTGAAGAAGTTGAAGTCATTAGAGTTGATGGAGTCCTTTGCACATGGGGAAGTCTTTGGCCATGGGGTAGGTTTTTCCATCAAGTTGAAATAGATGAGATGTAGAATCAAAACCAAAATGATTGAGGAAAAAAAATTTACAAGATTGTTTGTAAATAAGTTTTGGAACAAATACAACTCCTATTTTTCTAAGGGTTTTTGTCCAATCCTAGGGTTACAAATCCAACAGGCAACACAATGCTCTGATACCATCTGTAAGGGTCCCAACCTTTAATAAGGTAGAGTCCCCTGTGTTTACAATGCTAGTCCCTGGATCAATAGCTAGCATCCACAGTTAAGATGTAATATCAAGAAACAAAGGTCATAATACAACTTTATAACCAGGAATAACATAATTTTATTACATCTTACATAGCTCATTTGGCTATTACATTACATTGCAGCAGAATAACTATAAGCATGGGGTCCTTCATCTTCAAAGTGCCACAGGCAGACATGTTGGTTGTAGACTTTGTAATCCTAATCAACACACTTCACTAAATCAATCAAACCTGCAACATCACAAGTTACAGCCACAAGGGTCAACACATTTGAATTGTATTGGCAAGTGATACTATGGTAGTATAGTGGAGTCTATCATCTATATGCATTTGGCTAAGTGGAGTTGAGGCTTGCATTGCTCAAAATAGATTTTTCCTTAACATTTGAAAACACTAAGTTTTTGCTTGACAAAATCATTTCTCCCAATCAAAAGATTGAAGATCCTTTCACCCTTGTTCAACCACAAGTTTTTAACTTTGAAATTTGAATGATGAGATTCTTGATTTCTTCCATGTCTTGATGCTCAAAATTGTCCTTTACCAGGGACATGGCTAAGTACTTAGATTTTACACTCTGTAGAGGTGGTGCACTTTCCCCACAAGATTTGGTTTCACCAAGACAAGATCTTTCAGAAGCCTTCCCTTAGACCAAAATGGACGCGTTCTAACCTATCAAACTCTACCACCAACTGTTCATATGGCTAATTTCTTGCAACCTATATGATCCAGGCCGAGCCCATAATGCCAAGTGGCTGCACTTGAAGCTTCTCAACATTTGACATCTCAAATCTCTTTGTTCCTGGGTGGCCATCCACAAGTGAGATACATAAGGTCAACCATAAACATGGGCCTTGTGAACCAATCAAACAAAAACCACCATTCAAGTCCCATTCCACCCAGGTGATTCATTAACTTAGTTGTTTTATTAAACAAAAACACAAGTCCTCAAACTTAGAAATATTCCATAGTATGGATATATATTCCACCCTTGTTTTATATTAGCTAAGCTAAGCTTGATAGTAGTAGGAATCTTAACTTAGGAAATTTTCTACTAAGGTTTCATCTACTAGGTTTTCCTATAACAAGGTTTATACTTAGCAAAACTCCATGCAAGTTTTACTTAGAAAAATCACTAATGCATAGTGAAAGTAATGGGACAAAAAGTATGAAGCATCACTTGCCTTTTTGGTAGAGGGTATAAGTTCACTCCTTGTCGTTGCAACAATCACACTCTTCAAGTCACTACAATTCAATCAAGCAAGGCACAATCTTAATCTACCAATCAACCAAAACATCACATAAAATCATATAAACAAGATAATGCATGCAAGCATGCCAAGATTTTTTTTATTTGAAAAAGTGGTTCCTAATGGGTCATGAACATTTGGAAACACCTAATGGTCATTTTATAAAGTGGCAAAGTCATTTGCAAAGGATTTCACTTCAAAAACCATTTTCAAAACAAGGTATCATTTTATGTGGTGTAGAAATGTTTTTACTAAGGAATTAATCTATAGGGTTCAAAAAATACATTTTCAAATCATAAAACTTGGTGTTTGGGGTCAGAGAGTTTGAAACAAAACATTTCCCACAAGTTTTCTTCCAAAACCATTTTTAATAAATAAACTATATTTTTATTTGACTAGAAATGGTTTTAAATCAAAGAATCATTCTTTTGTTTCACCAAATACATTTTTTAAACCACAAAGTGTTTCCTATGGTCAGTAGGTTCAAATCACACCATTTGCCAAAGATTTTATCCCCAAAAACATTTCAGAACAATTTTTATAACCTAAACAAGCATACAAATGTTTCTACAAAAACAAACATTTTTCCAGAAGCATTTTACTAAACAAATGGCATGGTTGGCTAGGGCTTGTTCCACTGATTCCATTGATATAAATTTTGCAAAATTTGGACGTGTGGAACTAAAGTTATGGAATTTACAAAATTGGAAATCTAATAGATCAAATTCTGTTTAAATCAAACAGTCTGGGACACGCGTCTGTTTCCTATTCGTCGAAAACGTTTCGCGTGGATCGACTAACACAGACCGTTGGATCAAGTCAGATCGCACGGCTCAGATCACACATACCGCTTCGGTTTAAGTCAATCTATTGCATCCACTAGATCACGATCTAACGGCTTAGATGAGGTTGACCATCTGCTGGCGGCGCTGGCGGCGACGACTGGCGGCGCACGCTCTGTCCGAGGTGGTCCGGCCATTCTAGGAAGCGACAGAAGAGGAGGAGAGGCTCACCGTGATCGCAAGGACGTGGTAAAGCTCGACATGCTGGTTGCGGACGAAGGGGCGCTCGCATGTGCTGGCGATTGCTCACCGGAGTTCGCTCGGCGTCGGGCACGCTCTGGTCGACGCTGGGGTCGGGGCTACAAGGCACAGGAGGACGAGACAAGGGGTCTGTTAGACGCGCGAGGGAGAGTAGAACTTGCGTGCGTGAACGAGAGGGGAAGGGGCGGACGGAAACTACCTGGGGCACTCGCCGGAGAAGTAGCAGACGCGGTGGTGCTCAGAGGTGGTCGGAGTCGACGCTCTGGGGCGCCCGCAGGTGAATGGGTGGTACGGACCGATGCGCCTGTGAGTGGAGAATGTGCCCGCGTGCTTGGAGAGGCAAGGGGTGGCGTGGGGTCGCCGGAATTGGCTGGGGACGATGGTCGGAGCAGTGAGGGTGTGTGGCGGAATTCGTCCAGCCTGGGGGCAAAGAGAGGGAGGCGCGTGAGGGGAAATGGAGAGGATGCCAGGGCAATTAAATGGGCTTGATCACAACGAGGAATAAACGCAGCGTTACGACGAATTTACTCGGAGGAATCAACGGCAGGAGCGGGGAAGAACTGGTCGCGGGTGTAGACGATGAACAGGAGGGGTGGGGTCGGTTGGTCAGCGAGAGAGAGGAGAGGGGAGTTGGGTCCACCTGCCATTGGCTCTACGGGTCGTCTGGTGAGTGAGAGAAAAACGCTTCGGGGGAGAGAGGGAAATGGGCTGCTGGGCTTAACGTGCCAGGTTGGGTTGGGTCGAGTCCAATTCTATTTTTTTCCTATTCTGAAACCTTTTTCTTTTTCTAATTCTTTTTCTGTTTTGAAATTCAAACAAACAAATCAAACAACCAATTCAAAACAACTTCCACCAAAATTTATATTAAGTTTGGTTCTGTTTATCAACACAAATCAAAGTCCAAAACAAAATAATAATATTTTATTCTTTTTAGGATCTATTTAATAATTAAATAAAGTAGGCCTTAATTATTAATTCAAATAGGTTTTGATTTATTTAATAAAATCTCCATTTGAAAACTAAATATTACCAAAATCAAATCAGTAGGTTTTTATTTGAAAATGAAGAATACTTGGAAAACTTGTTTAAAATAATTTAATAAGTTTTGATGTTTTTAATTAAGATGGTAAAACCTCTTATTTAAATAAAATTGGATATTAAATCCTTATTATTTTATTTAAATTAACCTTTACTATTTTTTTATCAAAACAAAATGTTTTATTTCAAAAGCTTGACCAAGGTTTATTTTGGCTCCATAAAATAATCCTTATTTGTAAATCTACCTTTTCTTTTGAAAACCAAATCTTTTATTAAAAGATCCAAAAATAGTAATTTCATAAATTTAATATTTCCTTTAATAATTGTTTATATTTTCAAATCCTTTTAGGATTTGTTTGATCAAAAAGGTTTGAAGGTTTCCAATTGGAATCAAAAAGTTTCTTTTCACCCTAAAAATCAACAAAGTTTTATTTTATTCATTTATTTTTCACATTACAAGATTTGGAAAATCTTGGGATGTGACAATGTTTCTAGAAGCAATCAGCCTATCTTGCTCACATGATTCCATCACTAAGTCTATAATGTATCCTCTTAAGGTTTGGTTGGTAGCTTCCAACTCTTGGGTATGTTCCTTCTCCTTCCTTAGATCATTTTGGAGGTTGAGCATTCTGCACTTGTTTTTAAAGAATGTAGGGTGCACCACTGAATTGGTGAACAGGCAGAATCCTTTTTCCTGATGGTTATCTTCCTTGTTTTTATACAAGTGAAGTTGCACCCACCAGTATTCCACTCCTTCATCCATCACAGGAAAACCTTTGTACACAGCTGCACCTTGTATCTCTAATGCAACCATGAGGTCCTTGAGAGCCTTGGGGAATTCTGTCTCACACTCCAAATTCATTGTCATGAGTGGTCCCTTCCTCACGGCTTCATTGATGGAGTTCATCTACAAATAGAGATGAGAGAGAAGATTAGAAAAGTTTACGAGAAGAATAGACAAGTGTAGAAGTTGAAATTTTTTCCTTAGTGGTTTCCAATCCTAGGGTCATAAACCTACAGGCAACACAGTGCTTTGATACCATCTGTAAGATCCCTCCTTTGTAAAGGAAAAGGATCCCTGTGATTGCAATGCTAGTCCCTGGATCATTGCTAGCATCCACAGTTTAATATGAAGTACACAAATACAAAGGTCATTTATTACATCCATTCCAGAGATAAACATAGTCTTTACAACTCAAGGCCACAGGCCTAATACAAGAGTTTGAATAAGTAAATAAATGTAAGTCTTCATCTTCATGTGCCATAGGCAAACATGTTGAGTGTAGACTCATGACACCTAATCCTCATCAGAGTAACCTGCAACATCACAAGTTACAGCCACAGTGGGACAATACTTTGGAATAGTATTGGCAAGTGATACCTTAGTAAAATTTAGGTGGACTATATTACTATATGCAATTTGGCTAAGTGTAGCTTGGCTTGCTTTGCTCAAAAATAGGTTTTTCCTATTAGTTGAAATCACTAAGTTTTTCTTTGTCAAAACTTTTCCCAGGGAACCATCAATAGACATTGAGGTCCTTCACCCTTGTTCACCCACAAGTTTTTACTTAGAAGTTGGAATGATGAGATTGTTGATAGCCTCCATGCCTTGATTCTCAAGTTGTCCATTGCCATGGACTTGGCTAAGTACTTAGATTTTTCCATCTGCAGAGGTTGTGCACTTTCCCCACCAGACTTGGTTTCCCAAGACAGGACCTTTCAGAAGCCTTTCCTTAGACCAAATGGGCGCGCTCCAACCTATCATTCCCACTACCACCAACTGTCCAAATGGCTAAGTTCTAGCAACTTATGTGATCCAGGCAGAGCCCATATTGCCAAGTGGCTGCACTAGAAGCTTCTCAACACTTGGCCTCTAAAATCTCTTTGTCCCTGGGTGGCTTACCACAAGTGAGATACACAAGGTAAACCATAGTCATGGACCTTGTGTAACCACTCAACCAAAAACCACCAATCAAGTCCCTTTCCACCCAGGTGATTCATTGACTTAGTTGTTTTATTAGGTAAAACAAGTCCAAAGACTTAGAAATATTTTCATCATAGTATGTATATTTCACCAACCCTTGTTTGCTACTAGCTAGGCTAAGCATGGCATAGATAGTAACTTAACTTAGAAATTTCCTAGCAATTCTACAACTACTTAGGATTTCCCAACATGGCATATAGGCAAAATAATAACATGCAAGACTTAGCAAAATATTTCTAATGCTTAGTATAAAATATAGGGATGGAAATATTCATGAAGTACCACTTGCCTTGGTAGTTGGGAGAGTAGCACTCTTCACAATCACAATCACTAGCACCAAAATCTACACATAGAATATAGCCACAATCACATACAAGACATATTCAACCAAAAATATATATGCATGCATGCAAGATGCTAAATGATGATTGTTTTTTTGAATTCAACCAAGCAATTGCATAGTACTGAATCTTAAACAAGTCAAAAACTTGCCAACCCAAGTTTATTTGACACTAAAAACAATTCCTAAACATTTCATATACTCAAATAAGCCCTACACATGTTTCTGCAAATAAAGCTATTTTAACAGAAGCAAAACTTTAAACACATTGCATAAATGGAAAGGGCTTGCTCTCCTGATTCCAATGGTATATAATTTTTCAAATTCTAACGTGGGGATCAAAAGTTATAGCTAATTCAAAATTGGATATAAATCAGATTCAAAATCTCTTTTTAAATCAAACCCTAGCCACGCGTCTGTTTCCTATTGGCTGATACCGTTTCACTCAGGATCACCCTTCCGCGCCGTCAGATCAAGTCAGATCCAACGCGACAGATCAAAAGAAAATGTTTCGCTCAGATCTAATTTAAACCGCAAGATCTACATATAACGGCTGCTGTTGCTTTGACCATAGCCTAGCGGCGCTAGCGGTGGCGACTGGCGGCGGCGTGTCTGTCAGCGGCGGTGCCGGCGTTCTAGGTCGCCCGGGGAGGGAAGAGGATGCTCACCAGAACCGCTGTGTCGAGGTGAAGCTCAACGTGTCTCTGGTTGGCGAAGGGGCGCTCGGAGTCGTCAGGGATTCCTCGCTGGAGTTCGCAAACGCGTCGGGTACGGCTGCTGGTCGACGTTGGCGAGGTTCTGCGTCCCGCTAAGACAAAAGGAGGGCACCGTTAGATGCGCAGGACGATGGGGATCTTAGGCGTATCAACCAGAGGGCAAGGGGTGGCTGGTACTTACGGGGAGAGGTCGCCGGAGTTCGAGCAGAGAGCAGCGGCGTTCAGTCGTTGTTGTTGCCGAGGCTACAGACCATGCGCGAGCAAAAGGAAGGTGTCAGTAGATGCGCACGGAGCTGCAGAGCATGCTAGTATGAACCATGGACAGAGGGGGCACGGTGCTCACCGGAATTCGTCGGCGAGGTCGTCGGAACAGCGGCAGTGTCGGGCGAGTTGCGAGCAACCTGGTGGCGTGGAGAGGAAATTGGGTGAGGGGAAATGGCCGCGAGAGGGAGGGGCTTAAGTAGGCAGAGGCTCGACAAGAAACGCTCGGCGAATCAATGGCAATTACGCCGCAGAATCAACGCAGCAACGGCCAGCGGCGACGTGCTCCTCGCGAAATTTGGGGGAAGACAACGATGACGTGGACAGGGCCCGCTCGTCAGCGAATAGAACAGAGAGGGAGTGGGGTCCGAGTGTCAGCGACTCTGGGGGTGCTTCTGCGCATGAGAGAGAGAGAGGGGACCCGGGTGGGCTAGCTCGGCTGGTTTCACTGTTGGGCCCAAAGTTTGGCGCCGGCCCTTTGTTTTTCTTTATTCCTTTTCTATTTCTGATTTGGTTTTCTGGAATGATTTTCAAATGATTTCAAACTCAAATTGAAATCAAATCTTTTCAAGAATTTTGTAGGGTGCCACATTCATATTTCTGGGCATAGAAACATGTGGTCTCTCTGTTCAAGCTTGGTCCTTTTGAATAAACAAAAGAAACAGTGCTATCGCACTTTGATTTGAAAATGGTTTTGAACCATTTTCATTTTGTATATTTTTGTTCAAACACCACAATCAATCCAATCAACAAGGAAGCAAACAAACTTGGTTTAAAACACTTAAGCTCTCAAATGGGGATGGTCATTTGATTTAAGTTTGCTCACATAAAATGATAGCACTATGTGCTTCTGTTTTCTTGAAATTGGTTTGAAATTGATCTCAAAACTATATGCATGCATGAATGATATGAAATCTTTGAAATCATGATTTTAGGGATGTTACAAGATCAGTGAGTGATGACCCACAAGTATAGGGGGTGTATTGTAGTAATTTCGATAAATACGAGTGTCAATCCCAACGAGGAGCAGAAGGTGCTGAACAATGGTATGGAGCAGGAAATCCCTGTGAATACTTAGCAAACGGATTTTTAGTGGTTTTCTGATAAGGCAACAAAACAAAGAGCAAGTAATAAAGAACAAATGCAACAAGTGGCCCAATCCTTTCTTAGCAAAGGACAAGCCGGTGGAAATACTTATAAGGACCAAACGTTCTCGAGGACACATGGGAATTCTGTCAAGTGCTTTCGCTTCAAATAGCTGAGTACTCTTCTCTGGTGTTGTAAGTGTTGCATGGGTGAACATGTTCTAACATACCGATCTTACTTGGACTAATACATACTTGTGATTAAACCCCCTCCAAACATCCTAACTACAGGAAAGTAATTAAGATATAAATCTAACCACAACCTTAAACTCTGAGATCCTACACTCCCTTGTGCAAAGGTGTCCTAACGGGGGTTCAGGTTTCTGTCACTTCGGCAACCCCACAATTAATAGCCAAATACACAATGCATTCCCCTCGGACCATAAATGGTGAAGTATCATGTAGTCGACGT
This sequence comes from Avena longiglumis, assembly GCA_030063025.1. Classification (NCBI taxonomy): domain Eukaryota; kingdom Viridiplantae; phylum Streptophyta; class Magnoliopsida; order Poales; family Poaceae; genus Avena; species Avena longiglumis. The sequence goes on along the minus strand of CP125973.1, from coordinate 493,462,279 downwards.
TCACATGACACCACTAGAAGAATATCACCACAACTTCAATACTAAACCATTGAATAATAACTCAACACAAATCCACTACTACAACATGACTTCTCCCATGTCCTCAAGAACTAAACGAACTACTCACAAGACATCATATGGATCAAGACCAAAGATGATATGATAATGGATAACAATCTGAACATAAACAATAATCGAATGGTTCCACTCACAAGCATCAACTACAATAGTAATCAACACCGAGAAAATTTCCCCTAAGAACTAAAGCAATATCCAACACAATTGTTATAGCGGGACGGAGTGGTGCTGATGGTGCTGATGGAGATGATGGTGTGGATGATGATGATGATCCCGATGAAGCCTATCTTGATGATGGTGTTGATGGCGACGGTCTCCCCTCTCCGGGAAGGAATTCCCCCGGTAGAAATCTGTCTGTCGGAGAGATATTTATCTCTTGGTGTTTTCCGCCCCCAGAGGCGGCGGAAATCTATCTTTGGTCGCTCCCCTAGCCTTAGGGTTCCGCAGGGAAGATATAGGAGAAGGGCGGAGTCGGGAGCCGGGCAGGTGGGCCACACTTGCCCTAGGCGCGGCCTAGGGTGGTGATGTCTACGCACTTCTATTCTTGTAGACAGTTGTTGGGCCTCCAAGTGCAGAGGTTTGTAGAACAGCAAAAAGTTTCCCTTAAAGTGGATCACCCAAGGTTTATCGAACTCAGGAGGTGTTTCAATGTTTATAAACAAGGCCTAGGGATCATACTTTCACTTGTGAACACTCTCTCATATAAATATCCTCTCTTCATGATACTACTCTTAACTACTCTCCGGTTGGACACTCTAATCCAAGGTAGGGCTATAACAGCATACCTCAAAGTCCTCCTTCCCCAATCTAGATAACCTCACACTGTCACATTGAGCACTAGATGGTTCCAACAAACACCACAATTTCATAGAGACATCCAACTCCAAATATAACTCATAACAAATATTCAATCTAGCCAAAGTGCCACACACGGTATGCACGCTGTCACTTTCACACACGTGGGGAAAAGCATAGATCTATTAAAGCACAAATAGTATTATGTAGACTCAAACCTAAGTGCCACCATGGTGTGCACGCTGTCACTTTCACATACATGGGGAGATCAGAGATCTATTAGCAAGGTATATCTACTTGATTACAAAGCTCATGACCACAAGATCATGCAGAGAGATATGAACACATAGCTACCGTTAGATCCCTTAGCCTTGAGGAAGAACTACTCCCTCCTTATCATGGGAATCAGCAACGGTGATGGAGATGGCGATGGAGATTGATGGAGACGGCTCCGGGGGCACTTCCCCGTCCTGGCAGGGTGCCGGAAAAGAGACTTTTTGTCTCCCGAATCTCCCTTTCGGTGGCGGCGGCGCTACAAAGGTTTTCATGGATTTCTTCTGGATGCCCTAGGGTTTTTGGGTCGAAGGCTTCTTATAGGCGCAGGAATCAAGATCGGTGGGGGTCCAGGGGGCGCACACCCCCTCCAGGCGCCTCTAGGGCTTGCCCGCGCCTAGGGGGGTTTGTCCACCCTGTGCCCCCCCCCTCCGGCTCTACTTCGTGGTTCCGTGTTGCTCCAGGAAAATAATAACTTTGGCTTTTGTCCCGTTCAATTCCGAGAATATTGATTTTCTGCCTTTACGAACCAAAAGCAGAAAACAGCAACCGCAATCGTGGCAACTTGTTAATAGGTTAGTTCCAGAAAATATATAAAAACACCTCAAAGTATAGACAAAGCAAAGCAAATTAGATACAAAACAAGCATGTAGCATAAAAAATTATAGATGCGTTTCCGACGTATCAAGCATCCCCAAGCTTAACTCCTGCTCGTCCTCGAGTAGGTAAGTGATAAAAGAATAATTTTTGAGGTGGCATGCACCTTCACAATAAAGATCAAACCAATTGGAAGCATTGAAAGCTAGTATCAAAGAACTCTAAACATGTGCATGAAAGATGGAGTTCTAACAATAGGACATAGTAACTATGTATGCAACATGAAAGGCTACAAACAAAGATCATGAATAACATGCATTTAAAAATGTTTGTTTGTTTCACATACAGAAACCATAGCATAGTGGCATTCAGCTTGTCTCTCATAGAGTAGCAAATACATGCATAGGACACCTTCAAAGTTCACAAGGGCGACTAGAAACAAATATCACAAGAACAAGTAATATCACAATATGCATCAATTAATAAGCTTTGGAACACTGCACACAGAATGAAAACTATGCTCTCTTAATGGTGCCTAAAGGTAGAAGGTAGAGACTCAAATAATGGTGGAAGAAAGACCTTTTATAAAGGAAGTAGTGATTTCAAGTTTCAAAAAGAGCTTCCAAAAATTATGGTACTTGTTAGCTTTCAGCCCTCATTGCCCCTATCATAAGCATCTTGAAGTGGTTAATGTTAAAGTGGCAAAGATGGAGTATATTCTTGACGAAGTATAAGTTGGCAATCTCAAGTCCCTTGAATGCGAGGGCCACACCTCATCCATACTCAACCTTGGGACCAGGTAAGTTCTTGTCATTGTAAGTATTTGTATATCATTGAGAACCGCCAACGGGGTACCCCTTGCACATGGTACATGAGCTTTCTCATAACCAAAATGACAAGGCAAGCAGACAATGAGCATCTCAGCAATCTTCTCATTTACCATGGGAATATGGTGTTTTTTTCTCACCGGTGACATCCATAGAAAAAAGAGCATGATATCAACTGAGTACAAAGTACAAGTGCAATATTGAAAATGTTCCTCGTGACAACACGGTTCTGCTAATTACAACGTATAAGTGCAAGCATATACAACAAAGATGACACAATGGTTCAAGTTTATTAGGGGCAAAGAATATAAAGTGTGCCATCAAGTTCGTGAGGACTTTAATCACTAAGTTTTCACATAACAAAATAGTTTTTAATTGGAAGATAGCTGAAAACAAGAATATATTTGGAATGGTGTAACACACCATGCATAGGAATTTATCGTGGATACTTTGGAATAACTTGGTTTCTTGGGAGTTGGAAGCATGAGTAGAACTTTCTCATACAAGTGGAGGCTAGCAAAAGACTGGGAGCGACCAACTAAGAGAGCAATAATGGCCATAATCATGCAGAGCAACAAAGCATACTAATCAAAGCAAAGAGTGGTACTACAAATCAAGGAATAAATGATCATAGAGGCTAATGGTGACTTGTGAGAGTCATAACATGGTGTGAGCATGTGCCAAGTCAACCCAAGCAAAGCATCAAAGGAGAATACCACAATACTATGTTTTTTTCATGCTAAAACAATGCATAATTTCTTCAAGGCACACAAAGCAATCCCAATTGTTTGGAACAAGACATGCTACATCAATAATCACTAAGCATAAGGTCAAAACAACACCTAGCATGTCATTCTAAAGTCTAAGTCACAGTCAATGCAAGATCCTCTTGCACTTACAAGAAAGAACTTACTACTCTTTTCCAACACCAATCAACCTATTTGAAACAACTCACAAATATAATAACCAATAAAGACCAGTGAGCTTGTCTCACAAATTCACAAAGAAGAACTAAAAAGTTCTAAGCTGAAAGCACAAGAAAACTAAGGCTAAACGCAGAACGCAGTGCTAACAAAAGAGAACACTCACAAGACAATAAGAATGAAAACTAGAGTGTTCTAGGCAATGAAAACAGAGTGTGTGAAAGGATACATATGTCGCCTAGAGGGGGGTGAATAGGCGATTAAAACTTTTCCTAGAGTGGCTCAACAAAAGTAGAATAAAACTAGCGTTTACTTTGTTAAGCACAAAACCTAGAACAATCTAGGGTTCACCTATGTGCACCAACAACTTATGCTAAGCAAGACAAACAACTATGTCATAGAAAGATATATACTTCAAGCACAAAGGCTATCACAAAGTAAAGTGCATAAGTAAGAGCTCGGGTATAGAGATAACCGAGGCACGCGGGGACGAGGTCCCAACATGGAGTACGTCTCGTTTGGAGAGGGGGTGGTATCTAACCACCTATGCCACAAAAGGCCTCCCTTATTCTCCGGTGAATCTCACCCCAATGGGATCGATCCACGCTTCCACTATCGGTGCACTTGTCGGTGGCAACTGGAACCTCTCACAAGGTTGGGGCACTTCTCCACAACTTAATTGGAGTCCCCCAACAAACGCCACCAAGGCCACAACCTGCAATACAACAAACCGTCTAGGGCTCCAAGAACCCAAGAGTAAAAAGCTTCTCAACTTTCACTCACCAAATCCTCCAGGGAGAACTCAAACCGATGCACCAAATGCAAATGGCAAGAACACCACAAAGGTGTTCCAATCCCTCACTCTCAAGTTCCAACAAAGCTACTAAATCTATTGGTGAAACAAGAGAGGAAGAACACAAAATCCCCCAAAGTCTAGATCCCCAAAGATACACTCACAAAGAGATGAATCGGTTAGGTCAAAACGTGGGTCTAGATCTCCTCTCTCTTCCACTCAAATATGGGCAAGAATCATCAGAGGGGAAGAGATTAATCAAGATAGAGAATGAGAGAAACTATGTACAAAGCTTAGACTAATAGAGGAGGAAGAAGTGAACTAAACTCAAAACAGACAAAGCTTATTTAAAGGCCCCAGAAAATATACCCGTTGGGGCCAGATTTCGGCATGTACCGGTAGTATCGTAAATCGCCGGTACTATCACACCTGGCAAAGGCGAGCAAGCAAGCAGCCAAGCGTGCAAGCGAGTCAACGCGGGCCAGCGCATCAAGACAGCGGTGGCGCAGCGTCCCAGCAGCGGCGGCGCGCGTGTGGCAGACAACAGTGGGCCAAGGAGCAAGCAGCGACGCGAGTGGGGTGAGCGGGCGGAATTTCTGCTGCGGCGTCGGGTCAACGCGGGAGAATCACGGCTGCGGCGGCGAGCAGCGGCAGCGGCTGGCGCGATGGTAGCGGGATGGGCGGCAAGGGAAGGAGGGAGGCGCAGGGGCGGAGATGGCGGCCTGGGCAAGCCAGGATGGGCCGGCCGGTAGTACCGGCCCACCCGGGTGGTACTACCGGGCCAGTCCGGTACAACCGGATGCGGGGGGCGGGCCAGACTAAGAATGGGCTGCGCGTCTCAGCCTCGACCGGTACTGGGCTGCGGTAGTACCGGTCGGCCCAGAAAAATAAAATGCCTTTTCTTTTTCTGTTTTAAACCAAATAGAGGGCAAACTTAAACCGCTATAACTTTTGATTGGTAGATCCGATTGACCCGATTCCAGTTGCGTTGAAAATATTGGATACCACCAAGTGAGAATACCTCATGTATTTTATAGTGTGATACCTCACTTGGTGAGAATCCGGAAAACCTCCAAGAACCAACTCACAACAGGATATAAAGGGAAGATCCGATATTGATGAACAAGAGCTTGTTATGGAGATTAACACAAGCTCTGGATAAGACCAAATAACAACCAAATACGATGATGCAAGTATGCAAAGGATTGAGTTCTCTCCGAACGATATGATTGAGTTACTCATTCGAGAGCCCCTCTTGATAGTACGGTTATCTATCCTAAACCCAGTCTCCCACACACAACATGAGACCGACAAAAGGGAAAACCTATCAATATTATACCTTTGCCTTGAGCATTCCACTTGAGCTCGATGTAGACGATCTTGCCCTTCTCAAGATGGAACGCCTTTCTTAATTCCTCATCATCGATCCATGATCACCGAGGATGGCAAGCATCAAACATGAGATCTTCTACATATGGCGCATTTTGAGCTTGCGCAACACATCTTCTTCTCAATTCAACGACCTTGAAGCCAACACATGCTCCAAGCGATGCCAATGGACAATTCCTACAAGTGCAACTTAATACACACATTAGTCCATAAATATTGTCATTAATTACCAAAACCACACATGGGGGCCCACATGTTCTTTCAGTGTGTCTCTCTCCAAAAAGGTGTGTTGTGATCAACCAACTTTTTCAAGCAAACAAAAGCTAAGGTGCTCCAAGAACAACACAACTGTGCCTGACACAATAAAAATGAAGTGTCTAGAAAGACCTGAGATTTTTATTGATTAAGAAGGGGATGCCTTGGGCATCCCCAAGCTTTGACGCTTGTACCTCTTGGATATTTCTTGGGGTGACACCATGGTGTCATCCCCAAGCTTGAGCTTTTGTCCATTCTTCATCTCATTACAGCATTCTCTTTCTACACCTAAATTTTTTTCCTTCATATAAAACTTCACACAATCTTAATTAGTAACATTAGCTTATTCAAAAGATATTAGACCTTTAGGAAAATCTTTGTGTAGGATCCCTCCTTTATAAAGGAAAAGGATCCCTGTGATTGCAATGCTAGTCCCTGGATCAATGCTAGCATCCACAGTTTAAGATGAAGTACACAGAAACAAAGGTCATTATTACAGTCATCACAGAGACCACATAGTCTTTACAACTCCAAGGCCACAAGCCTAGTACAAGAGTTTAAATAAGTAAATATATAAAAGTCTTCATCTTCATGTGCCACAGGAAAACATGTTGAGTGTAGACTCATTACTCCTAATCCTCATCAGAGTAACCTGCAACATCACAAGTTACAGCCACAGTGGGTCAATACATTGGAATAGTATTGGCAAGTGATACCTTAGTATATTATTTGTGGACTACATACTATATGCAACTTGGCTAAGTGTAGCTTAGGCTTGCTTTGCTCAAAATAGGTTTTACCTATTAGTTGAAATCACTAAGTTTTTCTTTGTCAAAACTTTTCCCAAGGAACCACCAATAGACATTGAGGTCCTTCACCCTTGTTCACCACAATTTTTACTTAGAAATTGGGATGAGGAGATTTTTGATAGCTTCCATGTCTTGATGCTCAAGTTGTCCAATACCAGGGACATGGCTAAGTACTTAGATTCTTCCATCTGCAGAGGTTGTGCACTTTCCCCACAAGCCTTGATTTTCACCAAGACAGGACCTTTCAGAAGCCTTCCCTTAGACCAAATGGACGCGCTCCAACCTATCATCCCACTACCACCAACTGTACAAATGGCTAAGTTATTGCAACCTATATGATTACAAGAGCCCATATTGCCAAGTGGCTGCACTAGAAGCTTCTTAACATTTGGCCTCTCAAATCCCTTTGTTCCTGGGTGGCTTTCCACAAGTGAGATACACAAGGTAAACCATAGAAATGGGCCTTGTGTAACCACTCAACATAAACCATTCCTTCCATTCCACCCAGGTGATTCATTTACTTAGTTGTTTTATTAAGTAAAAACTCAAGTCCAAAGACTTAGAAATATTTTATCATAGTAAGAATATTTCACCACCCTTGTTTGCTACTAGCTAGGCTAAGCATGGCATAGATAAGCATCTTAACTTAGAAATTTCTAGCAATTCTACAACTACTAGGATTTCCCAAGCATAGCTTATAAGCAAAATATAACCATGCAAGACTAGCAAAAATATATCTAATGCATAGTAGGAAAACTTAGGGATAAAATCATGAAGCACCACTTGCCTTGGTAGTTTGGAGAGTAGCTACACTCCTCACAATCACAATCACTATTGGCACCAAAATCTACACATAGAATCATAACAACAAATCACATACGAATAAATACAAGCAAAAATACATGGATGCATGCAACATGATATGTGATGATTTTCTAAACTCATCAAAACAAGTGTACAGTACTGGTTCATAAACAAGTTCAAAACTTGCCAAACAACATTTATTTAAACCCTAAAACATTTCTCAAACATTTCATATACTCAAAATAGCCCTACACATGTTTCTGTAAATAAAACCATTTTAACAAAAGAAAAACATTAAAAACATTGCATATTTAGAAAGGGCTTGTTCTCCTGATTCCATTGATATAAAATTTATCAAATTTGGACGTGGGAATCAAAAGTTATGGCTAAAACAATTTCAAACAACTAATAGATTCAAATCCTGATTTTAAACCTAAACTCTAGCCACGCATCATAACCTGATTGGTGCGTACCGGTTCGCACATGATCGCACTCACAAGCCGTTAGATCTACTTAATCTGCACGGCCCAGATCTACTCATACCGTTTCGTTAAGTGATCTGTTTATACGCGCTGGATCTAGATCCAACGGTCATCGACCAAGCAACCACGTATGGCGGGCAACTGGCCCAGTGGCGGATCATCTCTGGCCAGGCGGCTATAGGGGTTCTAGGGTCGTCGGAGGTGCTTACCGGGCTCGTAGTGATGCACTAATGCTCAACCTGGCGACGGCTTGGCAAGGGGCGCACGGACACGGCTGCACGGTCTCGTCGGAGTTGCTGGCGGCGTCAAATGCTAGATGTTGAAGACGTTGCCGAGGTTCTGCGTCGACCTAGCACAAGACAGATGGTTTAGGAGGTGCGCAAGGGCTAGGCGATCAAGACAGTATCAAAGGGGAGGCAAGGGGCGGTCTCGTTTTACCTGAATTGCACGTTGGAGTCGAGCGGCGGCTCAGGTGTTCGCGGGTGTGGACGAAGACGTCGCTCTGGGTCACGAGAAAGCAAACAGAGGGCATCAGTGAACGCGCAATGACATGCTGGTCACGATGGTTTGAACCAGAGACAGGGGGCGGCCAACACTAACCGAGATTGGTCGCTGTAGTTGCTCTGTCTTCGGCGGTGCAAGGGAGATTGCGGGCAGCCTGGTGGCAGAGTGGTGGCGTTAGGTGAGGGGAAATGCCCGCGGTGCAGAGGGGGTTAAGTAGGCAGAAGGGGGCGGTGATCAAGCGCGGAATCAATGTCAATTAAGCCCGCAGTGACTGTGGCGAGGTAACGGCGGAGCGAGCGTCGCGGCCGCACGTGATTGACGAGGACGACGACGTGGTCGCAGGGTCCACTTGTCAGCGAGTGAAACAGAGTGGAGGTGGGGTCGGGTGGTCAGTGACTTGGTGGGTTCGTCTGCGAGTGATAGAGAGAGAGAGGGGGGAACCCGGGTGGGCTTAGTGGGCTGAATCCGTCGTTGGGCTAGATAGGTGGCGCCGGCCCTTTTCTAATTCTTTTCTCTTTTTCTTTTTGTGTTTTCAATTTCAGGAATCAAATTCAAATGATTTCAAAATCTATTTGAATTCAAATCTTCTCAGGATTTTTGCAGTGTGCAACAATCACATTTCTGGGCATAAAACCAAGTGGTCACTTTGAATTGGCTTGGTCACTTGGAATAAAATAAAATAAGTAGTGACATAGCACTGGTTTTATATAGGTTTTGAAATTGGTTTTCAAATTATATTTGCTTTGAAACTTTGGGTTTAAATCTTAGCAATATAGCAATACACTCTGAAAGCAATAAGACACAAGTTTTGGTTCACTGAACACCTATCTCACATTGGAGATTAGTATTTGTTTTAAAAACTGATCACATAAAATAATGAGCTCATATGCTCCTGTTTTTGAATTGATTTGTTTGAAATGAACTCTATATGATCATGGATGCATGGATGATATGCATGAGTTTGAAACATGATTTTAGGGATGTTACAAATCTAACCCCCTTAAGGTGAATCTCGCCCTCGAGATTCGGATTGGCTAGCAAATAGGTGAGGGTGGTCTTTCCGAAGATCATCTTCTCTTTCCCATGTTGCTTCTTCTTCGGAATGATGGTTCCTTTGAACCTTGCAGAACTTGATAGTCTTAGTCCGAGTAACTCTTTCTGCAGTCTCAAGAATCTTGATAGGTTTCTCTTCATAAGTGAGATCACTTTCCAATTAAACCTCTTCCAAAGGTATAGTATCCTTCAAAGAAGTTTCTTTCATTTCTGGATGACATTTCTTAAGCTGACTCACATGAAACACATTATGAATAGCTGACAAAGATTCTGGCAATTCAATTTCATAGGCAACTTCTCCTTTACGACTCAGAATCTTGAATGGTCCAACATATCTTGGGGCCAATTTACCTTTGACACCAAATCTCTTCACTCCACGAAGTGGTGACACTCCAAGATAAGCTCTATCACCAACTTCATAGGTGACTTCTCTATGCTTAGGATCTGCGTAGATCTTCTGTCGAGACTGTGCTATCTTCAATCTGTCCTTAACCATCTTGACTTTCTCTTCGGCTTCTTTGATTAGTTCTGGTCCGAACAGACTTCTTTCTCCCACACCATTCCATAACAATGGGGTGGTACATTTTCTCCCGTAGAGAAACTCAAATGGTGCCATATCAATGCTGGCTTGATAGCTGTTGTTATAAGAAAATTCTGCGTAAGGCAGACTTTCATCCCAACTGGCTCCATAGTCTAGGGCACATGCCCTCAACATGTCTTCAAGAATCTGATTAGTCCTTTCTGTCTATCCATCAGTCTGAGGATGGAAAGCAGTGCTTAATTCCAACCTCGTTCCCAATGACTCATGTAGCTGTCTCCAAAAATGGGAAGTGAATTGGGTTCCTCTATCAGACATAATACTCTTGGGTACTCCATGTAGACATACAATTCTACTCATATAGATCTTGGCCAACTTAGCACTAGTGTAGGTTGTCTTCACGGGTATGAAATGAGCCACTTTGGTTAGGCGATCCACTACTACCCAAATGGAATCATATCCTGACCGGGTCCTTGGTAATCCGGTAATGAAATCCATACCAATCTTGTCCCACTTCCAATCAGGAATAGGTAGTGGTTGAAGCAAACCTGCTGGTTTCTGATGTTCCGCTTTCACTCTACTACACACATCACACAAAGCAATATGTTCGGCGATGTCCTTCTTGAGATTATTCCACCAAAATCTTTCTTTCATATCCATGTACATCTTGGTGTTACCCGGATGAATGGAATACTGTGAGTTATGTGCTTCTTGCAAAATCAGTTTCCGAAGCTCCGGATCTTGTGGAACACAGATACGTTTTCCATGCCATAAAGTACCCTATTCGTCTTCATGGAATCCTTTGGCTTTTCCTTTACCAATATTTTCCTTAATCTCTTCAATTTCCTTATTAGTCTTCTGGGCTTCTTTGATCTTGTCCAACAAAGTGGGTTGAACATCCAAAGACATGAGATGTCCTTCAGGCACAATCTCCAATCTGATATCTCTAAATTGGGCACACAGATCATCTGGCAATTCTCCCTTAGTAAGGCCATTTACAAAAACTTTACGGCTTAGAGCATCTACTACAACATTTGCTTTACCGGGATGGTATTGCAAACTCAAGTCATAGTCTTTCATGAGTTCTAGCCATCTTCTTTGTCTCATGTTAATTTCCTTCTGGGTGAAGATATACTTCAAACTCTTGTGATCTGTGAACACTTCACATCGTTTTGCCAAAAGATAGTGTCTCCATGTTTTGAGTGCATGGACAACAGAGGCTAACTCTAAATCATGAGTAGGATAGTTCACTTCATGAGTTTTGAGTTGTCTCGAGGCATAAGCCGCAACTTTCCCTTCTTGCATAAGTACTGCACCCAAACCATGATGAGATGCATCACAATACACTTGGAAATCCTTCTCCAAATCTGGCAGACATAAGACTGGTGCTGTCACAAGTCTCTTCTTCAATTCTTAAAAGCTGAGTTCACAACCTTCAGACCAAGCAAATTTCTTATCCTTCTTTAGCAACTCTGTCATAGGCTTAACTACCTTGGAGAAATTCTCAATGAATCTTTGGTAGTAACCTGCTAAGCCAAGGAAACTACGAACTTCTTTCACTGACTTGGGAGATTCCCATTCAGTTACAGCCGAAACTTTAGCAGGATCAACTGCAACACCATCTCCTGACACAACGTGTCCAAGAAATCCAACTTCATTCAACCAGAATTCACACTTGCTGAATTTGGCATAAAGTTTATGCTCTCTAAGCTTCTCAAGTATCAAACGCAAATGTCCTTCATGTTCTTCTTTGCTCTTGGATTAGATCAAAATGTCATCGATGAAAACGACAACAAACTTATCAAGAAATTCCATGAACACCTTGTCCATCATATTCATGAAGTATGCTGGTGCATTGGTCAAACCAAATGGCATCACGGTATACTCATACAATCCATACCTTATGGTAAAAGCTGTCTTAGGTATGTCTTACTCCCTTATCTTGAGTTGGAAATAACCTGACTGTAGATCAATTTTTGAGAACACACAAGCTCCTTCTAGCTGATCAAACAAGTCATTGATTCTAGGCAAAGGGTATTTGTTCTTGATAGTCACCTCATTGAGTGAACGGTAATCTATGCATAACCTTTGACTTCTATCCTTCTTTTCCACAAACAAAACTGGTGCTCCCCAAGATGAAGAACTTGGTTGAATAAATCCTTTCTGCAACTGTTCTCCAAGTTGTTTCTTGAGTTCTTTCAGTTCATCAACTGACATTTTGTACGGTCTCTTTGCTATTAGTCCAGATCCTGGTAGCAAATCAATAAGGAACTCCACATCTCTATCTGGTGGCATTCCCGTCAATTCTTCCAGAAACACATCCGGATATTCACTCACAATTGGCACACTGTCTATGCTAACCCCCTTAAGAGAATTTAGCTTACTCCCTTTTGATTCAAAGTTAGACTTGAATTTAATCTGTTTCCTTTCCGGGGTTGTGAGTGCAACAGTACGATTAGCACAATCTAGTACTCCTTCATAGTTAGCCATCTAATCCATTCCCAAAATTACATCCAGTCCTTGGGAATCTAGGATTATCAGACTCACTGGAAACTTATGCTTTCCAAACTCTATTACTAGATCCCGACATCCAAGACTTACTATCATATCTCCACCTGGATAACTAACTTTTATTGGACACCCAATGTTTTCAGTTGGAAACCCATTTCTATCAACAAATGCTTTTGATATGAATGAATGTGATGCTCCAGTATCAAAAAGAACAAGTGCTAGAATAGAATTGAGTTTGAACTTACCAGCAACAACATCTGGCTCTTCATAGATTTCCTCCACATTGATGTGGTTCACTTGTCCCTTCTGAAAAGGGTTGGGCTTGTTGGGTCCTTCAACTTTCTTTTCCGGGCATTCATTTGCATAATGCCCCATCTTCTTGCACTTGAAACACTCAACCTGACTAATATCCTTCTTGACAGGCTGGCTTCCACTGCCACTTCCACTGTGGTGGCTCTTATATCCACCCTTGTGGTTCTTGTACTTGTCATTGTCAAGACTACGGTGATGTTTGTTGTCATGATGACGGTTGTGGTTGTGGTGCTTGTTGAATTTACCATGCTTGTGGGATCCCGAGCTTCCACTATCATCATAATGGGAACGTTTGTGAGACGATCCCGAGCTGTGCTTGTCCGAGTGCTTTCTCTTCCTACTCTCAACTTGCTTCATTTTGTTCTCCAAAATAGCAGCCTTTTCACAAAGATACTGGTATGTGGGAACATAGGCAACTGATAGCTGCAAGTTCAGTTCATCATTCAGCCCTTCAAGAAACTTTTCCTTCCTCTTAGCATCAGTGTCAACTTCATCCGGTGCATAACGCGCCAGATTGTTGAACTCCTCAATATATTCAGCCACGCTGCGGTGGCGCTGCTTCATATTATGGAACTCTTTCTTCTTCAAACTCATCACTCCAGATGAGATGTGAGCAGTACGAAAGCCATCTTCAAAGATAGCCCATGTCACATCTGCAATGGGAGTGGTGATCTGAAAGTTATCCCACCAAGTGGCTGCTGGTCCTTCCAACAAGTGAGCTGCAAATCTGACTTTCTCTTCATCGGTCTGATATTGTTACCAAGTCCTTGTTCACGGAGCGTAGCTAATCATTGGCCACCGTAGGATCAGTTGTTCCTGAGAACTTTGCTGGCCTCAATCTCAAGAACCTGGTAAGCATGTCAAAACCCGGTGGGATGTTGTTGTTGTTATTGTTGTTATTGTTGTTGTTGTTGTTGTTGTTGTTGTTGTTGTTGTTGTTGTTGTTGTTGTTCTGGTTCTAGATGAACGTAGTCATCATTTGCATCAGCTGAGTCTGAGCTGTCATAATTTGTTGCATCTCAGGGGTGATGTTGTTGTTGTTGTTGGGGTTGGGATTGGCACGACGGGGAGGCATCTATGGTTTGTTCAATAGAGATAAAAATGAGATACCCATAGATGCTATCATGCACAATACATCACATAAATAATCATAAATCATGAATCATAATAATAATAATAGTTCAATAATAAAAACGACAAGTTTGCAAAGTAAACACACTAATAACAAGCCATCCACATGTTGGATGGTCATTGCGACACAAATAAATTATGATAGATAAATGATAAATGAGTAGTCATCACTACTCCTCGGCATCAACCTCCTCCTCAACAAAGGTAAGACCTGCATTCTCCATAGAGGTCTTGTATTCCTCGACATTGGTGGTCAATGTCTCTACTTTGGATTTGAGAGACCTCTTCTGAGAACGAAGCCTCTCAATCACAGTCTGCTGATGCTCGAGCTCGAAGTCCTTGGCTTGCAGTTCTTCAGTCATGTCCCGAATCCTCTTGTTCCTATCTTGGGATCGCTTCTCTTGACTCTTGAACTTTCTGTCCTGACTCTCGAACTTTGCCTCCATCTCCTTGACTATCTCATCTTGCTCCGCGAAGAGCTTGTCCTTCTCATGAAGCTGCACCTGGAGTTCGTCATTACTAAGCATGACGTTGGTCCTATAAGTGTCCACGTGCCTAAGAAGAACCTCTAAGTCCTGGAGGTATAGGCGAATCAGCTCTGTTGTATCCCTCAAAGTGTCCTCGAAGTCGATGTCCTCTCCATCCTCATCAAGTCTACCGAAGACGTGGAAGTGAGTACCTCTAACCTGCCGAGAGTGTCACCCTAACAGACGTCAAATCAAGTCCTACATGACTACCTCTAGGACTCTCTCCTTGTCATCGTGCATGAGCTTGAAGATGATAGCCTCCGTGGTAGGCTAAGTCTGGCGTCCTGGCTGATTGACCTTGAAACCCCAAAGGTCTTTCCTCTCAAACTTGGTGAGGGGAAGAACCATGATAGTAGGAAGAGGGAGATTGAGCAAAGTAGTGAGCTCAATAATAGAAGGGCCAAAGCGAGTTCCCTGGAACTCCTCAACAATGCTGATGGTAACATTAGGCATCTATTTATAAGATATAAAAAGTTAGAAACAACACAATTTAAGATAAAACACAAGGCAAAACCTCACATGCATAACTTTGGAAATCAAAACACACAAGTCATGGCATACATGGATCCATTACAACAACCAAGGTTCAACTTATTTTAAGCAATATTTGGAAAATAAGGTGATAAGTGGTGGTCCAACTAACGAAGTACGCTTACAAGCCTATCTCACTAGATATGTTGGCTAACACAATATTTATAGAAGCAATCACTCTATCTTGAGCACATGACTCCATTACTAAGTCTATAATGTCTCCTCTTAAGGTTTGGTTGGTAGCCTCCAACTCTTGGGTATGTTTCTTCTCTTCCTTTAGGTCATTTTGGATGTTGAGCATTCTGCACTTGACTCTATCACCAAGTTCTTTGATGGTATTCCAATCCTAGGGTCATAATCCTACAGGCAACACAGTGCTCTGATACCATCTGTAGGATCCCTCCTTTATAAAGGAAAAGGATCCCTATGATTGCAATGCTAGTCCCTGGATCAATGCTAGCATCCACAGTTTAAGATGAAGTACACAGAAACAAAGGTCATTATTACATTCATTCCAGAGACCACATAGTCTTTACAACTCCAAGGCCACAGGCCTAGTACAAGAGTTTAAATAAGTAAATAGATAAAAGTCTTCATCTTCATATGCCACAGGAAAACATGTTGAGTGTAGACTCATGACTCCTAATCCTCATCAGAGTAACCTGCAACATCACAAGTTACAGCCACAGTGGGTCAATACATTGGAATAGTATTGGAAGTGATACCTTAGTATATTATTTGTGGACTACATACTATATGAAACTTGGCTAAGTGTAGCTTAGGCTTGCTTTGCTCAAAATAGGTTTTACCTATTAGTTGAAATCACTAAGTTTTTTTTTGTCAAAACTTTTCCCAAGGAACCACCAATAGACATTGAGGTCCTTCACCCTTGTTCACCCACAAGTTTTACTTAGAAATTGGGATGAGGAGATTTTTGATAGCTTCCATGTCTTGATGCTCAAGTTGTCCAATACCAGGGACATGGCTAAGTACTTAGATTCTTCCATCTGCAGAGGTTGTGAACTTTCCCCACAAGCCTTGATTTTCACCAAGACAGGACCTTTCAGAAGCCTTCCCTTAGACCAAATGGACGCGCTCCAACCTATCATCCCACTACCACCAACTGTCCAAATGGCTAAGTTATTGCAACCTATATGATCCTGGCAGAGCCCATATTGCCAAGTGGCTGCACTAGAAGCTTCTTAACATTTGGCCTCTCAAATCCCTTTGTTCCTGGGTGGCTTTCCACAAGTGAGATACACAAGTTAAACCATAGAAATGGGCCTTGTGTAACCACTCAACATAAACCATTCCTTCCATTCCACCCAGGTGATTCATTTACTTAGTTGTTTTATTAAGTAAAAACTCAAGTCCAAAGATTTAGAAATATTTTATCATAGTATGAATATTTCACCACCCTTGTTTGCTACTATCTAGGCTAAGCATGGCATAGATAAGCATCTTAACTTAGAAATTTCTAGCAATTCTACAACTACTAGGATTTCTCAAGAATAGCATATAAGCAAAATATAACCATGCAAGACTAGCAAAAATGTATCTAATGCATAGTAGGAAAACTTAGGGATAAAATCATGAAGCACCACTTGCCTTGGTAGTTTGGAGAGTAGCTACACTCCTCACAATCACAATCACTATTGGCACCAAAATCTACACATAGAATCATAGCAACAAATCACATACAAATAAATACAAGCAAAAATACATGGATGCATGCAACATGATATGTGATGATTTTCTAAACTCAACAAAACATGTGTACATTACTGGTTCATAAACAAGTTCAAAACTTGCCAAACAACATTTATTTAAACCCTAAAACATTTCTCAAACATTTCATATACTCAAAATATCCCTACACATGTTTCTGTAAATAAAACCATTTTAACAGAAGCAAAACATTAAACACATTCCATATTTAGAAAGGTCTTGTTCTCCTGATTCCATTGATATAAAATTTATCAAATTTGGACGTGGGAATCAAAAGTTATGGCTAAAACAATTTCAAACAACTAATAGATTCAAATCCTGATTTTAAACCTAAACTCTAGCCACGCGTCATAACCTGATTGGTGCGTACCGGTTCGCACAGGATCGCGCTCACAAGCCGTTAGATCTACTTAATCTGCACGGCCCAGATCTACTCATACCGTTTCGTTAAGTGATCTGTTTATACGCGCTGGATCTAGATCCAACGGTCATCGACCAAGCAACCACAGATGGGCGGCGCTGGCGGTGGCAACTGGCGGCGGCGGCTCTATCTACGGCGACGCGGCGGCTACAGGGGGTTCTAGGGTCGTCGGAGGTGCTTACCGGGATCGTAATGATGCACTGATGCTCAACCTGGCGACGTCTTGGCAAGGGGCGCACGAACATGGCTGCACGGGCTCGTCGGAGTTGCTGGCAGCGTCAGATGCTAGTTGTTGAAGACGTTGCCGAGGTTCTGCGTCGACCTAGCACGATCCAGATGGTTTAGGAGGTGCGCAAGGGCCAGGCGATCAAGACAGTATCAAAGGGGAGTCAAGGGGCGGTCTCGTTTTACCTGAATTGCACGTCGGAGTCGAGCGGCGGCTCAGGTGTTCGCGGGTGTGGACGTAGACGTCGCTCTGGGTCACGATAAAGCAAACAGAGGGCATCAGTGATCGCGCAAAGACATGCTGGCCATGATGGTTTGAACCAGATACAGGGAGGCGGCCAGTTCTCACCGAGATTGGTCGCCGGAGTTGCTCTGTCTGCTGCGGTGCAAGGGCGATTGCGGGCATCCTGGTGGCGGAGTGGTGGCGTTAGGTGAGGGGAAATGCCCGCGGTGCAGAGGGGGTTAAGTAGGCAGAAGGGGGCAGCGATCAAGCGCGAAATCAATGGCAATTAAGCCCGCAGTGACTGCGTTGAGGTAATGGCGGAGAGAGTGTCGCGGCCTCGCGTGATTGACGACGACGACGACGTGGTCGCAGGGTCCACTTGTCAGCGAGTGAAACAGAGAGGAGGTGGGGTCAGTTGGTCAGTGAATTGGTGGGTTCGTCTGCGAGTGAGAGAGAGAGAGAGAGAGGGAACCCGGGTGGGCTTAGTGGGCTGAATCCGTCATTGGGCTAGATAGGTGGCGCCGGCCCTTTTCTAATTCTTTTCTCTTTTTCTTTTTCTGTTTTCAATTTCATGAATCAAATTCAAATGATTTCAAAATCTATTTGAATTCAAATCTTCTCAGGATTTTTGCAGTGTGCAACAATCACATTTCTGGGCATAAAACCAAGTTGTCACTTTGAATTGGCTTGGTCACTTGAAATAAAATAAAATAAGCAGTGACATAGCACTGGTTTTATATAGGTTTTGAAATTGGTTTTCAAATTATATTTGCTTTGAAACTTTGGGTTTAAATCTTAGCAATATAGCAATACACTCTGAAATCAATAAGACACAAGGTTTGGTTCACTGAACACCTATCTCACATTGGAGATTTGTATTTGTTTTAAAAACTGATCACATAAAATAATGAGCTCATATCTCCTGTTTTTTAATTGATTTGTTTGAAATGAACTCTATATGATCATGGATGCATGGATGATATGCATGAGTTTGAAACATGATTTTAGGGATGTTACACTTTGGAACAGCAAGACTTTTCACTAAAAACACATGCTACTGTAGAAAATCCTTCAAAAATCTCAATTCACCTAAAGAGAACTCAAAAAGGAATCAATAAGAAGCAAATGCAGATAATGGCAGAAATCTGTCAAAACAGACCATTAGGTAGAAACCGATTTGTTCGAACATGTTATGTTGCTCAAATAAAAAAGTGTTGAACTAACGAAAGTTATCTAACATACTGGAGGATTCATTCGTAAATTTTCAGATCAATTCGAGTTACCGAGACTCCTCACGATTTTTTATGGTGGAGGACAGAAATCTGTTTCGGGACAACAACTCCCCAAATCTTACTTCCCTCTCATTAGAGGCCATTCTTTGCACAAAAAGCAAACAAAAAGGATAAGTAGAGGTCATTACCGAAGTAATAACTTCCAAGACTCAAGAAAACTCTTGGGTTATCTCCCAACAAGTAATTTTCTTTAACACCTTTAAGTTAGGCTTCATAGTTTGAGAAGATGCTCACATAAGAATTATGAATTGAAGTCAAAGAGAGCATCAAGAAG
Source organism: Avena longiglumis (assembly GCA_030063025.1). Taxonomy (NCBI): domain Eukaryota; kingdom Viridiplantae; phylum Streptophyta; class Magnoliopsida; order Poales; family Poaceae; genus Avena; species Avena longiglumis. The sequence continues at coordinate 493,442,984 of CP125973.1, read as the reverse complement.
CAAATTCAAAACACATTTAAGTCTAAACCACTTACTATGCATAGGAATCTTGTAAAGAAACAAGTCATGAAAGCACAAAGCAACAAGCATAGGAAAGTAAAACAAGTGCAACTTCAAGACTTTCAACATAAAGAGGGGAAACTTAATATTTTTGAGATGCATAAGACCATGTTTCCCTCTCTCATAATAACTTTCAGTAGCAACATGAATAAAATTAACAATATATCAATCACATAAAACATTCTTATCATGAGCCACATTCATAAAATAATTATTACTCTCCACATAAGCATAGTCATTCTTATTAGTTGTAGTGGGACAAATTCAACAAAATAGCTATCATTATTATTCTCATCACCATAATCATCAAATATAGTAGGCATATTTTAATCATAATTAATTTCCTCCTCAATAGTAGGTGGACTGAAAATATCATACTCATCATTGTAATCATCATACATTGGAGGTATAGTATCATCATAAGCAATACAATAGCTATCTTCCCAATTGTGTTCATTTGTAAACATATCATCATTGGAAGGAACATGGATAGCACTAATAGCATAACCACTATTAATATCATCATTTTCAGAATTGGTACCAAAGAGATTTTCAATATCAAAAGTGGTGTGCTTTTCCCAATCATGATCACTACTATATGTAACAGGCATAGGAACATCATCTAGTTTAGACTCATTAGCAAAAACTATGATAGGAGCAACATGATTAGAGGAAGATACCATTTCCTCTCTCCTTTTACTCCTCTTATTCTTCTTCTTCTCCTCTTTAGGAGTGAGAGGCTTGAAAGGAATCTTCTCCACATACCCTGGCTTATTGTTAGAGACAATAGAAGAAACTTTGGAGGATTCCTCCTTTTCATTAATAAGATCAAATCACATATCGGTCCTGTCATAATTTGGTAAAATATCATCTTTTCTAAAATCTTGTATGTAAATATTTGCGTGGCAGTTTTCAACACAATAAAGATGAAAACCATGCAGGACGCTATTCATATCAAAAGTACTCATGTCTATCAAAGAAGTTTTTCTTGATAACTCTTCACACCCCAAAAATGATGTAAGTTCATCATGTTGATTATTAGTGATCACATTATCACAATACAAACTTGCAGGATTATTATGGCCTGAGCATTGAAAATTGAAATGACCCACTTCAAAGCAAAGTTCACAAATAAAAGGATAGAGGGCACAAACTTTTTTACCAAGATCATCTAGAGCCTTATACCACTTTCTAGTTTTTTCATTCCAGTGGGTGATACAATATCTTATTTGATTTGATTATTTTCACAAGGTCTATGTATTCCACAAAAATTAACATGCTTATAAGAAATAGTACTTTCAGAAGTTTGAGCATGTTTATTGCAATCATTAATAACAGTTTCATTTTCCATGCAAGTGTCTTTAAAAGGTTCATGATACATGTCCCATTTTTATTTAGGAGTATTAATATGGTAAACAAAGGCTCTATAATATCTAACAAGAATTCGAGGATCAAGACCATATTTAGCACTAAGCTCTTGAAAATCAGCAGTTTCAGTGAAAGACTTAATGCAATCATACTCATAGTTTATACCTGGCTCTTTACCTTTGTCGTTATCCCAACCTTCAGTATTGCTTTGAATTGTTTCAAGAAGATCCCACTTAGCTTTGACCTTCTTACTTGTGAAGGATCCCTCTAAACAGGTATCTAGATAGTCCTTGTAATGTCCTGAAAGCCTTGCATAAAAATTATTGATAATAATATTTCTGGGGAGCTCATGAATGGGACATTTGAGCATTAGTGACTTCAGTCTCCCCCAAGCTTGGAAAATACTTTCTCCCTCATGAGGATGAAAATTATAAATATAGTTCCTATCTTTATGAATTTCATGAGGAGGATAAAATTTAGAGTAAAAGAGAGATTCAAGTTCCTTCCACTCCAAATGATGAGGATCATCTAGTAGCTCATACCACTCCCTTGCTTTGTCCCTAAGTGAGAAAGGGAATAGCTTCCTCTTAACTTGGTCCATTGAAATACCTGCACACTTGAACAACTCGCATAATTCATGTATAAAGAGTAAATGATCACTAGGATGGACAGATCCATCTCCAAAATAGCAGTTATTCATAACACGTTCAACAATTTCAATAGGTATTTTAAAAGGGACACTTTCAGTATGTGGATTTAAAATATCACAAGTATCATTAGAATTACCACATATGGGAGATAAAGTATCATCAGAGCAAATTTTCTTCCCTAAAGCTGGGGAACTAAAAAGATCTTCCTCATAAAAACTAGCTTCCCCAAGCTTAGACGTTTCCATAGCATTAGCACCAATGGTGTCCAAAGAATTCATACTAATAACATTGCTATTAGCATGCAAATAAAGTTCCATAGGTACTTTAATTTTCTCTTCAAACACTTCATGTCCTAACTCAAGATAGATACTATAAAGCTCTCTAATTTTGTTGTTGTTTTCCATTAAGCCTAACTAGTGAAGACAAGAAACTAAAAGACAAAATTGTAGAATCTAAAGCAAATAACTTCGAGCACTCACACCGGAGGATGTGAGTACCTTTTACCTTACCTCCTCGGCAATAGCGCCAGAAAAGAGCTTTGTGGCTTGCTGTTGCCATGGGGTAATGTGTGTGAGTGCCTTTTACCTTTCCTCTCCGGCAACGGCGCCAGAAAAGAGCTTGATGTCTACGCACTTCTATTCTTGTAAGCAGTTGTTGGGCCTCCAAGTGAAGAGGTTTGTAGAACAACAACAAGTTTCCCTTAAGTGGATCACCCAAGGTTTATCGAACTCAGGGAGGAAGTGGTCAAAGGTATTCCCTCTCAAGCAACCCTGCAATCAAGATACAATAAGTCTCTTGTGTCCCCAACACACCCAATACACTTGTCAGGTGTATAGATGCACTAGTTTGGCGAAGAGATAGTGAATACAAGTGGTAACGGTGCCAGAAAATAGCTGATGGCGTGGAGGACTAAAGCAAACAAACATGCAACAGATCTAGTAGCAAACGGTGTTTCAATGTTTAGAAACAAGGCCTAGGGATCATACTTTCGCTAGTGAACACTCTCTCATATAAATATCCTCTCTTCATGATACTACTCTTAACTACTCTCCGGTTGGACACTCCAATCCAAGGTAGGGCTATAACAACACACCTCAAAGTCCTCCTTCCCCAATCTAGATAACCCCACACTGTCACCTTGAGCACTAGATGGTTCCAACAAACACCACAATTTCATAGAGACATCTAACTCCAAATATAACTCATAACAAATATTCAATCTAGCCAAAGTGCCACACACGGTATGCACGCTGTCACTTTCACACACGTGGGGAAAATCATAGATCTATTAAAGCACAAAGAGTATTATGTAGACTCGAACGTAAGTGTCACCATGGCGTGCACGCTGTCACTTTCACACACATGGGGAGAGCAGAGATCTATTAAAGCACTTGAGTATCAAGGTAGATCTACTTGATTACAAAGCTCATGACCACAAGATCATGCATAGAGAGAGATGAACACATAGCTACCGGTAGAGCCCTTAGCCTTGAGGAAGAACTACTCCCTCCTCATCATGGGAATCAACAACGGTGATGGAGATGGCGATGGAGATGGATCCGGGGGCACTTCCCCGTCCCGGCAGGATGCCAGAACAGAGACTTTCTATCCCCCGAATCTCCCTTTTGGTGGCGGTGGTGCTACAGAGGTTTTCGTGGATTTCTTCTGGATGCCCTATGGTTTTTGGGTCGAAGGATTCTTATAGGCGCAGGAATCAAGGTCGGTGGGGGTCCAGGGGGCCCACACCACCTCCAGGCGCCTCCAGGGCTTGCCCATGCCTAGGAGGTTTGGCCACCCTATGGCCCCCCTCTGACTCTGCTTCGTGGTTCCATGTTGCTCCAGGAAAAATAATAACTTTGGCTTTTGTCCCGTCCAATTCCGAGAATATTGATTTTCTGCCTTTCTGGAGCCAAAAACAGAAGAAAACAGTCAACTGGCACTGTGGCAACCTTTTAATATGTTAGTTCCAGAAAAGATATAAAAACACCTCAAAGTATAGACAAAGCAAAGCAAAGTAGATACAAAACAAGCATGGAGCATCAAAAATTATAGATACGTTTCCGACGTATTAGGTGGGCCCGTGCCTAGGGGGTGTGGGCCCCCTGCGACCCTTCTTCGCTCCTCCTTCTGGCTTCCTCAATCTTCTGGAAAAAATAATATTTTCCCATATTTTTCTGGTATTTTTCTGATCTTCGCGAAATTGCACCGAAATGCCTTCTTTTCCATCAAAATCCAGACTCCGACAGTCCATCCTCCAAGAATCATCCAACATGCATAAATAGATGAAAAGCCATAAGTAATACCTCATAATAAGACATATATCAATGAATAGAGGTAAATTATGATATAGAATGGTGATGCAAATTGGGCGTATCAACTCCCCCAAGCTTAGACCTTCACTTGTCCCCAAGCGGAAACTGAGCTTAGTAAACATGTCCACAGGTTTATGGAGTGAAGTGTCGATAAAAGAATACGAACAAGAAGCATCACACTTACCATTGCACAACTCATAGAAGAAAGAAACTCACCATTATATAACTTAGCTTGCAACCAAGTACAACAGTCACAATAGAATGCATAAAGATAAATCATAATTGGAATTGGCAAAGTTTGTTCTTGGTCAGAGAACACTTAGCAAACAGTTTCAAAAAAAGCTTTTTGTAGAAGTTTTATAAAGGAGCACTCTTTGCTCAAAAAGGTTTTTCAATGAAGGCTTTCAAAGTAATAATCAATAGATAAGAGTTTTATGTAAAAAAGGAAGATAAAGAACATGATTGAATAAATCACCATATGAATGCTTGAATCACAACAACTCAAAGGCTTGCTGGAGATAGAGAGGAAGTAGGTTTACTGACTCAACTTGGAAGTAGGAGAAAGGTCCCTTTATATAGGGAAGCAGGGATTACATGTCATAAAGAGCTTCCAAAAGATTATGGTACTTACAAGCTTTGAGCCCTCATTGCCTCTATCATAGGCATCTTGAGATGATTAAGGTTAAAGTGCACAAAGATGGAGTATATGCTTGACGAAATATAAGTTGGCAATCTCATGTCCCTTGAATATGAGGGCCACTCCTCATGCTACTCAACTTCAGTTACCAGTAAGTTCTTGTCATTGTAAGTACATGCGTTTCATAGAGAACCGCCAACGAGGTACCCCTTGCACATGGTACAAGAGCTTTCCCATAACCAAAATGACAAGGCAAGCATACAATGAGCATCTCAGCGATCTTTTTATTTACTATGTGCATAGATTTTTATTGAGGATGCTTCATAGATATCTCACTATGGTGATGCTGCAAGTTTTCACCATGATTAGGCATGGCTTAGGCTAGCGGCCTAAGCGTTTCTCTAACACAAAATACAAACTACATGGACTTACAAGTTTCCTCTTTATTTCACACCGTTGACATCCATAGACAAAAGAGCATGATATCAACTGTGTACAAAGTACATGTGCAATGTTGAAAACATTCCCCGTGACAGCACGGTTCTGCTAATTCCAACGTATAGATTCAAGCATATACAACTTCGATGGCACAATGGTTCAAGTCTATTAGGGGCAAGCAAATAAGGTGTGCCATCAAGTTTGTGAGAGCTTTACTAACTAGTTTTCACATAACAAAATACTTTTTAATTCGAAAGGTAGATGAAGCTTGAGAATTTGCTTGGAATAGAAAAAGCTACTAGGTAGATATGGTGGACACAAGTGGCACAGGTTTTGGTTCAAAGGGATTGGAAACATGAGAAGTATGCCTTCTCAAAACATGTTTTTGGCTAGCAGGCCTGGGTGGCAAGCAAGAGAGTTGAAATAAACAAGCAAACATACAAGTAATAAAGCCAAACATGCAATTCTTCCTTGAAGACACAAAAGATCTTAAATAAAGAATACTAAGCTTATGAGCCAACAAGAAAAAAAATAGATGATACAAAATACATGTAAGCCTTTTATTTTCTTTCAAGCCTAAAAAATTGTTGCTACTGACCAGAGCTCGGTTTGCCAAAACCAATTTAGATTTACTTGATGCTCCCAAAGTGATGCCAATACTGATCAACAAGATCCATCATATAATAGAGATTGCAAACTAAAATAAGAATTGCAAAAAGTAAAAGATGAGACTTCTCATTAATATTCCAATAAAGGCACTCACACCAAGGGATACACAGATAATCAACTGTCACATTCCAAATTTTAGATTTGGTCTTGCATATCATTCATAGCATTGCATCATATCTTTCCATGCAAAACCGTCGAGTAGAAAGGTTCGGCGAAACGCTATCTTCAAAACCCTATTTTGTTTCGCTACAAGGTTCCTGCGGGGAGCTTTGGAGTGTCTTGCAACAACCACCCCTGTAGGTTCGAGTTTTCGCGCAAACTTCGACTGAAGGTTGTGCCCCTCGACGATACGAACCCGTAGGCGTGAGAATCGATCAAATCGGAGTTCGTATGCAAAAGACTCGGACGTTTTAGTAAACCGCCGGAAAACGGTCCGAAAATCTGGACCGATTTCCGAGTCCTAATCAAACTCTGGACCGAATCAGTTTAGAACTTCGCGAGAGGGCCACAAAAGGGGGACCCACCCGGCCTCGGGAACCCGCACCACGCCCGCCGCCTCCTGCCCTTGATCGCGCCGCCGCCGCCTCTCGCTCGTCGCTGCCGCCTCGTCGCCGTCGCCCAGTCTGCCGCCGCCTCTTCTCTCTCTCTCCGTTCGCGCGCCCTCGCCGCCGCGTGCCGCCGCGCCTCGGCCCGCCCGCTGCCGCCGCGCCGCCACCGCGCCCGCCTCCACATACGCAAGCTGCGCCGCCGCCACGCGCCTTGCCGCCATCGCCGCCGCCGTCGCCATCCCCGCTGCGCTGCCGCATCGCCCCGCGCACACGTCTTGTAGCGTTATCGCATGCATGCAAGCGCGATACGCACGCACGCCGCTTCCGCCTCGCGCGCGTATTTGTTTTGTCGACCCGATTAGTTGACGGTGTGTACCCGTGCAGGAAAGCCTCGTCGCCGGAAGTGATCGTCGCGGCTGTCCGGAACCCGTTTCGCCATCCGTTTCCGGTAAGACAGCAGCCACCGTCAGATCTCAGATCAGCGGCTTAGATCGTTCGTTGACTGGTCAGCATCCCAGGCGTTGACTAGTCAGACGCGATCGGCCGATCAAACCACGATTGGTGGGTCAATTTCGTTAATCCCTTTTAGTTGGCAGATTTCGGTAGAATCTTGTAAATTGCGTAGAAATTAAACTGTTTGGCCAAAAATTGCAAATAAAATATGTACGAGTTCAGTGAGTCGTGTAGAATCTCGCTGTACCTTTGGTTCAGACTTTTACTGTCAGGTTTAGTACAGTTTAATCAAACTAATTAGTGGCCTTTTTGGAGTAATAAATTCGTAGAAAAAGATCCGTAGCTCCAAAAATCGCGTGTGATATGTCCCTGAACTCGTGTGAACGAGGCGAATCTCATCGTGAATTAAAAAGTTAGGCTTACAGAAAAAACTTCTGCAGTATTTGTCTAATGGCTTTCTGCAGTGTTTTAATTACTCGGGGAGTTTTATAATTCCTTTTTGAGTAATTCCAATTGGTACTGTTTCTATTCAGCGCTGCCTATGCGGTAGAATTTTCCCAAGATTTTACGAACAGTATACTACCGGTAGCGAATTATTTAAGTTCTAGCTCTAATAGTAAGCACTACTTTTGGTTAATAGTTTCCCTAGCGCTAAAACTATTTTTCATGCATGTATTCGGTAGTATTATGGATTAGAATTATGTGGTGCAGCTGTAGAACCAATTCACTTGCCGTTCTTGCATTCATGCATCATATTTGTTGCATTTGTGGTGGATTGTTTGTTTATGAATGCAATTGTGTCGTGTAGATTGTGTTGAGTGCAACGCTTGCTCGTGTGAGGATTGTGCTCCAGACCGCTACAACCAAGGCAAGTAGATGCTACTTTGTTCATGAATATTGTCCTACTATTTTTAATGCATTGTCGTGTATTTTGTAGATGCATGTGTAGGATGATACTATCGCTATGCTATGTCCTATTATGTGGTAGGACCCTCTTTGTAGATGAACCACCGTTGGTAGATGTGCTTAGCCATACTTTGTTGAACGAGGGCTGGGTTACATCATTTGATACTTGTTTTCTCAAAGTATTGGTTTGTGAAAACTAAAACAACTTAATCAATGAACCCCCTGGGTGTGATGGTATTGATAAATTTTGGTGGTTTCATTGCGGAAAGGCACCCAGGTATCAAGAGAGAATGATTGGCTTCTTTATTGTGTAGCTTACGTGTACAACCATGTGCCAATAATGGAATGTGCGGTTGGTTGGACTTAGTAGGTTGTGGTAACTCGAACCCGCGTATCCAGAGATGTAGAATTTTGGTAGGTTGGACGGTCTTGGCGTCGGGATTGAGGAGCTACTTCCTAACAGTCTCTTCGTGGTCTTCTCCCTATCATCACCCAAAATGAGAGTGATGGTACGAGCTGGGCTGGCCAAGTCACATGGGTAAAGTGTACTAACCTCTGCAGAGTGTATAATCTAATCGATTAGCCGTGTCCCCGGTTATGGACAACTGAGTTGCTAGATATTGATCCCATGACATGTTTCTCGCTCATTCTAATTTTATAATTGTTCTAATATTGTTGGGTTAACTTAATTGGGATCTTTTCAAATAAAATCAAAACTGTTTATGAAAGTAGGATAAATGTATTTGCAAATGCAAGCCAGACACAGCTCCACTTGCTAAATATGCATGTAGATGTTAGTACTATTGTCTCCATTACTAGCTCTACTTGCCATACATTCCATGTATTGACCCTTCGAGGCTGCTACGTTTCATGTTGCAGGTTATTCCGATTCTGATTGATCATTATAGGCCACGGTACTCCACTCGGCACTTGTTCACTTGTGGGCAATTTGAAGATTGGAGGATTTACTTGCTTTTGTTGCTACCTGAATACTTTGAGCTAGCTTTATGCTAAGCTTTCATTGTAATAATGGTACTCTGGATCTTTGTAGATCATGATACACGGTTATTTTGCTATGATTATCTATCTTACTCTATTGTGGGCCAATGAACCGATCCAGGGATTGGCATGTCACATAGAGGCCACGGTCTTATCGTAACCGTGTCACAGATGGTATCGAGCCCGTGTGTCGTGAGGATCGTGACCTAGGATTGGATTAGGAAGCCATAGAATTATTAGGCCTATATTAACACTGTCTTTCCTCTTATGCCTTTCACCCTCGTAAATTCCTACCATATGCTATTCTCACACTTTCCTCTTTTACTTGATAGATGAGAGACGTCAGGACTGAGTATGTCACCATGGAGTCACCAAGGCCCTTTGCAAGGCAGTTAGCTCAGCTCTCTCAGTCAGTGGGATTGCCACTGCCTATGTTCAAGGGAAGAAGGCTGTACACCTATGGATATGGAGAGGATGCATGGGAGATCACTACCTTCATATTCAGAGATGCCGCCTTGCCAAACCCCGCGCACTTGGTCTACACCAAGATATACTGCAACTGGGGACTTGGAATCAACCTGGCTGTACATGAAGCCCTGTCTCGCCAGTGCCACTATGTCCGACACCTGCTGCCTGCAGATTCACCCTACCGTGATTATGGAAGGCGTGATGAAGATGGGAACATTGTGGTTACCCCGGGCGACAGGAACAACATGCCGCCCCGTCGGAGGCACATAGAGTACATGGAGAGGGAGAATGGAGCCCTAGCAGAGAAGGTGAGGATGTTGAAGGAGATAGCATACTTTACTAGCAATGGAATGGTGGTCCAAGGACAGGAGATTGACACTTTGCATGAAGTTGTGGGATTTCTGGAGACTGCCCTGATAGCTAGAGACGAGACCATAGCACATCTTCATGGCACTGTGCAAGAGAATACCCAGAGCATACAACAGTTGCAAGGGACTGTCCAGGAAAGGGACCAAACCATTGAAGCTATGACAGCCCAGATTGCCACTCTACAAGCACAGCTGAATCCACCCTCTGATAATGACAATGGATATGATGGCAACAATGGGGATGGTGATGACAGTGGAGACGATGATGATGATGATGAGGACGAGGATGATGATGATGGAGACGATGATGGTGGAGGAGATGAAGCTGTTGCTGTTGCAGCTGAGGATGAAGAAGAAGAGGAGGATCCAGAAGAGGTGGAGTTTGAAGTCTCAAGTGATGGTTCAGGAGAGGTGTACACTCCGCCGCCATGGTTGTACCGCGAGCCGAAGCGCCAACGCATGACCGCAAGGACCTACCTCAATCTCTTCAAGAAGTAGATAGAAGTCCACCAATTAGTCCACGTTTAGAGAACTCGTTAGGATTAGTCTCGATCGTTGTGAAACTTAGTTCGTGTTAGTTTAAAGATGTTTAGTTGCTTATTTGTATACTCCAATATCCCAGGATTTATTTGTGCGAATTTTATGGAAGAGTTTTGGCAATTTGGTTATCATCTGTTTGTTTTTCGCTGCAGTTTTTCTGCTGATACAACAGTACTGCGCGATTTTTCATATTTTTCTGGTAACTTGGAAAAATCTTAAAAAAATTGGGCTGATGCGAAACTCTCTGTGCCATATGCACAAAAATTGACTTAATTTTATGACGAGTTTAAGTCAGTCAGAAAAATTCGTGAATGCTGCTGGACTGTTCTGGCAGAATTGCTGTTTTGTTGATTAGTTGATCTATTGTTTAGTTAACCATTGCCAACTCTTGCAAAACTATTTCAGTAGGTATATACTGCTAGGATAATACCTGGGATGTTGCTGGATCTCTTGTTTGGTGTTGTGTTGCTTTCTTGTGATTGTCTTCTATTGCTTGTTGTTGATTGATCATATGCATGGGTAGAATCCTATTATCGTAGTTGATTCTTTCTAAACTTACCTATGCTGAACCGCAGATGCCTCCCCGCCGCCAACCCACTGAGATGGAGCAGTTCATGGCAGCTCAGGCACAGCTGACCCAAGTGATGACACAGTTCATGGCGAATCAGAACAACAACAATGGAAACAATCAGCCTCAGGGAGATGCTCTCACCAGATTTCTGAGGTTAAGGCCAGCTAAGTTCTCTCTTGCCGGAACCAATGGTTGCTCTCGATGACTGTTGCGTTCAGTCAACAAGGATCTAGTAATGGCGCCGGATGCACTGATGCTGAGAAGGTGAGGTTTGCGCTCACCTCTTGGAGGGACCCGCTTCTTGGTGGGACACATTTCAGATCACCTACCACTGGATACCGTGACTTGGGCTATGTTTGAGGAAGGTTTCGGACCAACCACGTGTCTTTAGGAGTTCGAGCCTGAAGAGGAAGGAGTTCCAACTTGCGCCAAACCAATCGCACCGTGGCCGAGTACATTGAGGAGTTTAACAACCTGTCCCGTTATGCACCTGAGGATGTTGACACTGATGCCAAAAGGAGGGAGAGATTCCTGGATGGCCTCAGTGATGAGCTTTCAGTACAGCTACTTGTGGTTTATTGCCCCACTTTCCAGGAGCTTATGGACAAGGCTAGGATCTTGGAGGGGAAGCACAAGCAGGTGGAGAACCGCAAGAGAAAGAGCTATACTCATCACTCTGGTTCTCACCACAAGTCTCGCACTTCATATGATGGATACTCCAAGCATGGAGGAAGTGACCATGGGAGCCATGACCTCCGCGATGGACATCGTCATGACAACCATAGGAGCAGCCACCACAACCACAAGGGAGGACACTCTCACCACTCTGGAGGACACGGTGGACATGACCGCAACCGTGATCGCAACTTCGTGAAGAAGGATCTGAGTGAGGTGACGTGCTTCAAGTGCAAGCAGAAGGGACACTATGCTGATAACTGTCCGGAGAGGAAAGGACTGAAGCCAACCAACGGCGAGAAGGCCATAGTGAACCACATGAATGTGGAGGAGATTCCAGATGAGCCTGACCTTGTGATTGGTAAGTTCCCAATCAACACTTACCCTGCACTTATACTTTTCGATACTGGTGCATCACATTCATTCATATCAAGGGCATTTGTGGATAAGTATAAGTTACCTACTGAGTCTATGAAAAGGTCTATTAGAGTGAGTTCACCTGGAGGAGATATGATAGCTAGTGCGGGATGCCGCGACTTAACTGTGAGGATTGGGACACACAACTTTATTGCACATTTGGTAGTACTGGATTCACAGGGATTAGATGTCATTCTGGGTATGGATTGGATGTCTATGCATGGGGGACACATAGATTGTGCACAGCGAGCTGTTTCACTCAAAACCCCGGATGGTAAGAGGATTAGATTCAAGTCGGCTGCGACCGGTGAAGGTGTAAGTTGAATTCTCTTAAGGGGTTTAGCATGGATCTTGTGCGATGATTAGGGATTACCGACGTGTTTCGGAAGAGCTGCCATGGATGCCACAGCGGGGATGTTGAGTTTCTTATCGACCGATGCGAACAGGACCTATAGCAAAGAAACCATATAAGATGGATGTGGATGAGCTGAAAGAATTGAAGAAACAGTTGAAGGAACAATTTGGAAAAGGGATTCATTCAGCCTAGTGCGTCATGGGGAGCACCTTACATTTGTGGAGAAGAAAGACAGCACCAAGAGATTAGTGGTAGACTATCGCTCGCTGAATGAAGTAACCATTAAGAACAAGTACCCTCTGCCGAACATAAATGATTTGTTTGATCAACTGGAAGGAGCAAAGGTGTTTAGCAAGATTGATCTGTGATCAGGCTACTTCCAATTGAAGATCCGAGAAGAGGACGTACCAAAAACCGCCTTCACCACTAGGTATGGTTTATATGAGTATACGGTTGTGTCTTTTGGACTAACGAATGCCCCGGCATATTTCATGACCATAATGAACAAGGTATTTATGGAGTATTTGGACAAGTTCGTGGTGGTGTTTATTGATGACATACTGATATATTCCAAGGATGATGCTGAGCATGAGAAACATCGGAGGATGATTATGGAGAAGCTGAGTGTGGCATCCCGCAAAACCACTACTAGAAAATCGCGTTGAATTTGTGCATTGCGTCGTCATCATCGTGCATAGTTTGCATAAAACTATTTCGAAAACCCCGATTTTGTTTTCCAAACGCCCCATCTTGTTCAAACTCCAAAACCCGGTCCCCGGAATATTTTGTTTTGGCCGTTATCGGTTTGCACGCGGCCCGTTTAAATCAAATAAAAGTTTAATTGTTTTTAGCGGGGGCAGTCGAACGGGCCGTCTCGACCCGAACGACCACCCCCAGATTTTACAAACGGTCCAACCTATCCAGCCCCATCTAAATCCTAAGTCTACCCAGCTTCCTACCCACACCCCTGGCCACATCACTCCCACCAATCTAGGATCGCCACCTCAGCTACCCCCTCTTCCCCTCCAATCCAAACCCGCCACGTCACCCAAGCCCCCAACCTCCCTCTCTCCTCTCACCACACGCCACACCCCACTCCCCAGCTGCCCCACACGCACACAAACGCAGCACACACGCATGCGCCACCAACCCCTCTCAACCTCCCTGCCACTGGGCCCCGCCCCGCGTGGACCCGTCCCCCAGGCCCACCTCTCCCTGTGCATCTTCTCCCTGGCCCCTTCCCACGCCCGCGCGCACGCCTCCCCAACCTCGCCTCACCCCCGCCCTGCTCCTCTCCGCCTCCGCGCGGCCGTGCTCCACCGTCGCCCCGCCGCCTCTCCTCTTACCGTTCCCCCTCCGAAGCCGCCTCCCTCTGCCTGCCCGCCGCTGGCCCCTTAACCACCGGCGTTCTCGCCTCCCGCGGCGGCACCTGCGCCTCGCTGAACGCCTCGCGCCCCCGCCAGCTCGCCCAAGCACCTCCTCCAGCCACCGCAACCTCTCCGACTGCTTGGCGGCCTCCGACCTCGCTGCGGACGCGCCAACTCGCCGCCAAGCTCCTCCTCCGCCCGACCGCCGTCCTCCGCCGCCTACCCCTCACTCACGGACCTGCAGCCGTGCCCGCCCGCCGTCTGCTGCGCGCCCGCGGCACCCTCGCCGTCGCCTCGTCCCGGTAGCGCCCAGCCCCTTGCCTCTCATGTGACCACTGCGGACGCTGCCTCGCCCGTCGCCTCGCCTCGCCTCCTCGCCGGCGCGCGGCCACGCCTCCGAGTCCCTCCGCTGCCCGTCGCCGTCGCCACCGACCTCCGGCGCCCGCCCCGCGTCTGTCTCCCTCCGCCGCCCGTCGCCGTCGCCACCGACCTCCACCGCGCCGCCCCTCAGACCGCGTCACCGGCCGCGTCAGCGAGCCGGGTCCCGCGTTCCCCAACCGCAGCAGAGCCCACCAGGCCCGTCGCCCAGCGCGTGCGCTGCCGCGTCCTCTGCTCGCCAGCAGCGCCCCGAGCGCGCTCTGCTCCGAGCCCCCCGCGAACCGGGCCCGCATCGCCTCGGTCGGCGAGGCCCCTCCGTCAACAGACCGGGGACAAACCCCGAAGACCGTTCCCGGCAAGACCAAGCGCTTCGGAGCCCCGACGCCGGATCGATGGTCGACCCTGAGGATTACGGCACTACAAGACGTCCTCCACGGGACCCGAAGGCCATCGACAGGGAACCGACAAGAACTTCATCTCGGACGCGGGAAAAACCCCCGGGACGCCAAGACCCCCGTGTGAGACGACAAGACCCTCGCTCGGACGCCAAGATCATTGCCAAGACCTCCTCCGAGTACCATGACCCGAACCATCGACGAGGAACCGCGAACTGAACCCGGAGTCCTCCGTCACGGAACCACAAGACCTTCGAGGTAGAACCGACAAGATCTTCCTCGCGAAGCACCAAGAACTTCTTCCGACACAAGCGACCCCGAGACCGTGGTGACAAGTACCTTCGCCGGACGCGACAGGTCTACCTCACGGAACCGAACGCCGCCGAACGCCAAGTTCTCCACTCTGAATACCAGGACCGTCGACATGACCCGGAGACCGCGAATGCGACAGGAACGACACCCAACCAAGTCCTTCCCGGAGTCCGAGAACGTTTCCGTCGAACCCCGGAACCCCAAGTCCGTCGAACCCTGGACCCCGAGACCGACCCCGAACCCCCGGACCAAGATCATCGGACCCCTAATGTGTGAACCCTTTTCCTCGAACCCTATTTCACAACATATAACAACTGTGCATATTAAATTGTCATACTTGCATGCATGATCATGTGGTTTGGGGGCCTTATGCCGATTCACCTAATAATGAAATATGGGGCCCATATGCGGGCAAATCTAGTCTTCTATTGGCCTCAGTTAATTTGTAGCGAACCGGTGCTATCTTCTACCATGTAAAACAACATTTAAATTGCGGGGTTCTAAATAACTTGAACCATCTAATTAATTGTCGGGACGCCGTTTCCGCTTAATCTTGACCTAATTGCATCGCACCTTGCCATGCCATACATCATACATGCATCATGCCGATCTTCTGCCGTTGTATTAAATATTGCATCCGTGTTTATTCTAGTGTTTTGCTTCTTCGGATAAGGCCGTTGAGTTGATGTGAGCTTCGCGATCTTCGTGGAACCTTTCGACAATGTTTTCAGCGAGCATCTCCCTTTCTACCTATCTTACTTTTATAGTCTTTATTCCCTCTGTTGATCTATTGCTATACGTGTTGCGATGCTTTAGTTTCCGCACAGTGATATACCGTGCAGCCCTATATTGCCTTGGACACATCCTATTACTGTTGTTTGGTAGATAGTTGGACTTATGCGTCAGATTGCTTGCTCAAGTGCTGATGTGTGTCGTCATATGCCACAGTTGTTGATGTATTGCCGCATGTTGATGTTGGAGATGATTCTAGTTTTACTTATCGTCACTTTAATTTCTGTTTAACAACTAAAATGGAATAAGCAGAGGCATCGGTGGGTGATAGATAATATTTGGTTTCGAGCCCACTTGTGTCCGTAAGACCCCGAGTACTTGATACTGTTCCTTGATTTTTGGCGCTATCCACATCCGGGAGGTATATGGGACCCCGAGCCGAGCTTGATTCATTCTTATTTCTTGGGGCCACAAACTAGTTTGAGGTTTTATTTACGATCTGTACTTATGCCATGATTCTGCTTTATTTACGATTGTGCAGTCTTGCATCTTTGTTAGGAAGCGGAGTGTTTACGCGGTGTCGACAAGCCCGTTTGGGGTTCCCGATCGCTCCTGACCATTGGCCAGACCTTGAGGCCGTCTCGGAGCTTGCCTACTCCGTTGGATTCTACTCAAAGGGTGGCCCTGAAATATTTACGAATCCTGTGATTGTTCAGTGAAAGCCTCGTTGGGTTTGATTTGGTTTTCGAGGTTGATCGAGCGTGTGTTGCTATTGGTGCACCCCGGCCGGGTAAAACTTTCTGAAAGCCGTGTCCGCGGATATGGACGACTTGGAGCACAGTATCTCGATCATAGACAAGCATAACTAAAGTTTACTGCTATTAATTTGACTTATAATGACTAGTAATCAGCTCCACTATAATGGAATGGCTAATTAATACTGCCCACCATTGCTTGTTTGGTTGTCGCTTGCGACAAGTGTATCTGACTAGTAAGTATTGCAACTACAACAGAATGGCTGAATAAAAGTACCAACAACTGCTGGGTTTTGGGTTTATCTCATACTATCTGTATCTGACTAGTAAGTGTTGCCACTATCACGGAATGGTTAACTAAAAGTGCCCACTGTCTACTTTATCAGGATGATTATCCATACATGACTAGTAATTGTGCAACGATAACCGAATCAATAAAATTGCCAACCGTGTGAGTTCCTCGGTGGACTTCCTCGTTTGGTCTCGAGGGGGAAACACCAGGATGGGTTTGTTTGGTGATAGCTTCAGGTTGGATCCGGTTAGGTCATTCTTACCCCTCTCTGATAACCGCCAGTTGTATCGAGTCTCTATAGGTTGTTTAGTGCATGCTGCCGCTGCCGCTTCAGTCCACCATACCTATGTAGGCGAGGACCGCCGAATTCTAGCCTCGCTGTCTTGGCCTCTGTCTTGACGCTCCTTCTTTGTTTTCTCTTTGCCCTTTGTCGGCACCTTTTGTTAAGCAGGTTTTGAGATCGACGCCGTTAGCGGTTACCCTTCCGGCTTGGCTGGGCAGGGTTATGTACGCCATTGGTTATTCTTCGGGCTCTTAGCCCCATTTGCATCTTGTCCGTAGTCGGACGCTCGATCATTTTCAAGGTGATTTGGATCTTTGTATATTATATCGTATTCTTGACTCTTTGAGTCAGTTATATATCTCATTACATGGGTCCCATCGAGGACTGTTGTGTAATGTTATTACTTCGTTTTCCACCCGCACGAAAGTGCCTGGTGGGCACCTTTGAATCGTTTCTATGCGAGTTTGGCGAATTTTGCTAAAACTTGCATAGGTCCGATTCTGAGGGTGTTACAAAGTGGTATCAGAGCTCAGCAGTTGCGATACCCCACAAGTCCAGCCTGTAGGATAACCTAGCTAACGGCCGAAGTAGAGTGTCAAAACTATTTTGAAAAAATCGGTTGGATCGTTCTGGTTAGGTATGACTTTACTCCTTACCCCTCTGCTGTTCCCTCTTACCCCTACGTGTTTTGAATCCGCTCTCTTCTCGTTCTTCGAGTCCAGGAATTCTCGTGGTTGGGTTTCCGTCGTACCTTTAGGGTTTCGCTTCCTTCTTCGATAACGGTGTGCTACCTCTGGTCTCCATGCTATCCGAGGAATCCGTCCACTGTGGTACCATTCTTTGTTCCTTGTTTTTGTTTTCCGGTGTTTTCCGACGCGACGCCATCCTCTACGCCAGACCCGATGCAGAGTCTGCATCCCTCCTTTGTTTCCGAACCTCGCTTGTCGAGATCTTGATCGATTCGAGAATGGTTGCACTCTTTTCCACGATTGTGCGGAGTAATAGTTTGGGTGCGTGATGGATTGGCCCCATGCCGACTACCCTTTCTATTCGCTTTGACATTGAAGTGGACGAGAATGCATCGGTTCCCCTTACCACCAGAGTTAGAGGTGGCTTTGTTTGTGGATACCTCTACCTTCGACCTTTTGTCCCCGGAGTGTTCCCTCGACGATCACGGACAACGACCTCTTGTTAGTGGTGTCGCGAGGATCTACACAAAGCGAGAAGACGGAGAACGCCGACCTTCCTTCCGGTACCATGAGGCGGATCTCGAGGGCGAGATCCATTGTTAGTGGTGTCGAATTGTGGCATCCCGCAAAACCACTACTAGAAAATCGCGTTGAATTTGTGCATTGCGTCGTCATCATCGTGCATAGTTTGCATAAAACTATTTCGAAAACCCCGATTTTGTTTTCCAAACGCCCCATCTTGTTCAAACTCCAAAACCCGGTCCCCGGAATATTTTGTTTTGGCCGCTATCGGTTTGCACGCGGCCCGTTTAAATCAAATAAAAGTTTAATTGTTTTTAGCGGGGGCAGTCGAACGGGCCGTCTCGACCCGAACGACCACCCCCAGATTTTACAAACGGTCCAACCTATCCAGCCCCATCTAAATCCTAAGTCTACCCAGCTTCCTACCCACACCCCTGGCCACATCACTCCCACCAATCTAGGATCGCCACCTCAGCTACCCCCTCTTCCCCTCCAATCCAAACCCGCCACGTCACCCAAGCCCCCAACCTCCCTCTCTCCTCTCACCACACGCCACACCCCACTCCCCAGCTGCCCCACACAAGCAGCACACGCATGCGCCACCAACCCCTCTCAACCTCCACCTTGCTGGCCCGCCCGCGTGACCCCGTCCCAGGCCCACCTCTCCTGTGCATCTTCTCCTGGCCCCTTCCCACGCCCAAGACGCCTCCCTCTCGCCTCACCCCGCCCTCTCTCTCCAGCTCCAGGCTCCACCGCCCGCCTCTCCTCTTACTTCCCCCTCCGGCCGCCTCCTCGCCTGCCCGCTGGCCGCCCCGCCCAACCGGCGTTCCCCTCGCCTCCAGCAGCGTGCAACCGCCTCAGCCGGGCGCCTCCGCCCCATCGAGCTCGCCCAGCCGCACCTCCTCGCCACCCCGCAACCTCTCCGACCCTGCTCTCCGGCCTCCAACCTCGCTGCCGGCCCGCCAACCTCGCCAAGCTCCTCCTCGGCCCGACCGCCGTCCTCCGCCTCTACCCTCCTCACCGGACCTCGCCGTGCCCGCCGCCCGTCACCTTGGCCGCCCGCCAGCACCCTCAAGGCGTCGCCTCGTCCCGTGGCGCCCAGGCCCTTTGCCTCCTCATGCACCACTGCGGACTCGCCTCGCCCGTCGCCTCGCCTCGCCTCCTCGCCCGGCCTTGGCACGCCTCGAGTCCCTCCGCCCTCGCTGCCGCCACCGACCTCCGGCGCCCAGCGTCTGTCTCCCTCCATGCCGCCGTCGCCATCGACCTCCACCGCCGCCCCTCGGGCCGTCGCCAGCGTTGAGCGGGTCGCGTTCAACCGCAGCAGAGCCCACTGGCCCATCGCCCAGTAGCGTCGCTGCCGCGTCCTCTGCTCGCCAGCTTCGCCAGCTCTGCTCGAAACCATGCCGGGCCCGCATAGCCTCGGTCGGCGAGGCCCCTCCGTCAGCAGACCGGGGACAAACCCCGAAGACCGTTCCCGGCAAGACCAAGCGCTTCGGAGCCCGACGCCGGATCGATGGTCGACCCTGAGGATTACGGCACTACAAGACGTCCTCCACGGGACCCGAAGGCCATCGACAGGGAACCGACAAGAACTTCATCTCGGACGCGGGAAAAACCCCCGGGACGCCAAGACCCCCGTGTGAGACGACAAGACCCTCGCTCGGACGCCAAGATCATTGCCAAGACCTCCTCCGAGTACCATGACCCGAACCATCGACGAGGAACCGCGAACTGAACCCGGAGTCCTCCGTCACGGAACCACAAGACCTTCGAGGTAGAACCGACAAGATCTTCCTCGCGAAGCACCAAGAACTTCTTCCGACACCGAAGCACGACCCCCACCGAGACCCGTGGTGACAAGTACCTTCTGCCCGGACGCGACAGGGTCTACCTCACGGAACACCGAGCACTTCGCCGCCGAACGCCAAGTTCTCCACTCTGAATACCAGGACCGTCGACATGACCCGGAGACCGAATCACGGCAGAACGACACCCAACCAAGTCCTTCCCGGAGTCCGAGAACGTTTCCGTCGAACCCCGGAACCCCAAGTCCGTCGAACCCTGGACCCCGAGACCGACCCCGAACCCCGAACCCCCGGACCAAGATCATCGGACCCCTAATGTGTGAACCCTTTTCCTCGAACCCTATTTCACAACATATAACAACTGTGCATATTAAATTGTCATACTTGCATGCATGATCATGTGGTTTGGGGGCCTTATGCCGATTCACCTAATAATTAAATATGGGGCCCATATGCGGGCAAATCTAGCCTTATATTGGCCTCATTTAATTTGTGTAGCGAACCCGGTGCTATCTTCTACCATGTAAAACAACATTTAAATTGCGGGGTTCTAAATAACTTGAACCATCTAATTAATTGTCGGGACCCCGGTTCCGCTTAATCTTGACCTAATTGCATCGCACCTTGCCATGCCATACATCATACATGCATCATGCCGATCTTCTGCCGTTGTATTAAATATTGCATCCGGTGTTTATTCTAGTGTTTTGCTTCTTCATGATAAGGCCGTTGAGTTGATGTGAGCTTCACCGATCTTCGTGGAACCTTTCGACAATGTTTTCGTAGCATCTCCCTTTCTACCTATCTTACTTTTATAGTCTTTATTCCTCCTGTTGATCTATTGCTATCTGGTTGCGATGCTTTAGTTTCGCACCATGATATACCGTGCAGCCCTATATTGCCTTGGACACATCCTATTACCGTTGTTTGGTAGATAGTTGGACTTGCGCGTCAGATTGCTTGCTCAAGTGCTGATGTGTGTCGTCATATGCCACAGTTGCTGATGTATTGCCGCATGTTGATGTTGGAGATGATTCTAGTTTTACTTATCGTCACTTTAATTTCTGTTTAACAACTAAAATGGAATAAGCAGAGGCATCGGTGGGTGATAGATAATATTTGGTTTCCGAACGCCCACTTGTGTCCCGTAAGACCCCGAGTACTTGATACCTGTTCCTTGATTTTTGCGCGCTATCCACATCCGGGAGGTATATGGGACCCCCCTGAGCCAGAGCTTGATTCATTCTTATTTCTTGGGGCCACAAACTAGTTTGAGGTTTTATTTACGATCCTGTACTTATGCCATGATTTACTGCTTTATTTATTTACAGTGCAGGTACTGCACATCGCATCGCTTAGGAAGGAGTGTTTACGGTGTCGACAAGCCCGCTTTGGGGTTCCCAATCACGCCCATTGACGCAGACCTTGAGGCCGTCTCGAGCTTGCCTACTATGCGGATTCTACTCAAAGGTGGCCCCTGAAATATTTCTCAATCCTGATTGTTCACGTGAAAGCCTCGTTGGGTTTTGATTTGGTTTTTCCGAGGTTGATCGGCGTGTGTTGCTATTGGTGCACCCCGCCGGTAAAACTTTCTCAAAGCCGTGTCCGGATATGGACGACTTGGAGCACAAGATATCTCGATCATCATAGACAAGCATAACTAAAGTTTATCGCTATTAATTTGACTTATAATGACTAGTAATCAGCTCCACTATAATGGAATGGCTAATTAATACGCCCACCATTGCTTGTTTGGTTGTCGCCATGCAAGTGTATCTGACTAGTAAGTATTGCAACTACAACAGAATGGCTGAATAAAAGTACCAACAACTGCTGGGTTTTGGGTTTATCTCATACTATCTGTATCTGACTAGTAAGTGTTGCCACTATCACGGAATGGTTAACTAAAAGTGCCCACCGCTACTTTATCAGGATGATTATCCATACATGACTAGTAATTGTGCAACGATAACCGAATCAATAAAATTGCCAACCGTGTGAGTTCCTCGGTGGACTTCCTCGTTTGGTCTCGAGGGGGAAACACCAGGATGGGTTTGTTTGGTGATAGCTTCAGGTTGGATCCGTTAGGTCATTCTTACCCTCTCTCGATAACCGCCAGTTGTATCGAGTCTCTATAGGTTGTTTAGTGCATCTTGCCGCCGCTTGATCCACCATACCTATGTAGGCGAGGACCGCCGAATTCTAGCCTCGCTGTCTTGGCCTCGATCGACGCCTTCTTTGTTTTCTGCTTTGCCCTTTGTCGGCACCCTTTTGTTAAGGTTTTGAGATCGACGTTAGGTGGTTACCCTTCCGCTTGGCTCAAGGGGTTATGTACGCCATTGGTTATTCTTCAGGGCTCTTAGCCCCATTTGCATCTTGTCCGTAGTCGGACGCTCGATCATTTTCAAGGTGATTTGGATCTTTGTATATTATATCTGTATTCTTGACTCTTTGAGTCGCTGTTATATATATCTGTTCTGTGGGTCCCATCGAGGACTGTTGTGTAATGTTATTACTTCGTTTTCCACCCGCACGAAAGTGCCTGGTGGGCACCTTTGAATCGTTTCTATGCGAGTTTGGCGAATTTTGCTAAAACTTGCATAGGTCCGATTCTGAGGGTGTTACACTGAGGGAACACAAGCTGTATGCCAAATTCAGTAAGTGTGAATTCTGGCTTAACACTATTGGATTTCTTGGACACGTAGTGTCCGGAGAAGGAATTTCTGTTGATCCAAACAAAGTGACTGCAGTAACTGAATGGGAAGTGTAACTACCTCGGTGAATTACGCTCCTAGTTACAAGCCTAGATGAGCGGAAATGGTTGAAATAGTACGGTGGGGCCCAAATGCCACTCACAGGTAGACCTCTCGGCCGTCCCAACCATTTCCAATCATCGGGACAAGAACGGGCGGCGTAATCGGCAGGCGAAGGGATCAACTACATACACAAATGAGTATGTATGCAAGCCACCATACAACAGTACATCAGAGCCATTCCATCTAGAAAGAAAGGAAATATAGCAACGTCATACGGCAAGATTCAAATGTCCTAGATAGATATAATAGTTTAGGATATCTCCTCATACATCAAACATCAAAGTATCAGGCGGAAGCGACAAACAAGATCCGAGTACGGATAAGAAGCAAATCGGCATAAGATGCCCTATAAATAAGCACATCCCGCCCACAGATCTCACGGATCCCCGTTCCCGGAATCTCTACACTGAACGATCGTTTCCCACATCATCCGCCTCCTCCACCCAGTATCCATCTTGGGAGTGTACCTGTTCATCTGAATCAAATAATTTATCGTGTGAGACCCTAGGGGTACTCAGCAAGTCTTTATGCCTCTAAAGGGGACACAACCTGGGGTGACGCAATTGCGGCGAAAGATAAACCCTAACAGTTCTATAGATACTCGGTAACCATCCGCCCAACCAAAGATAGACGGATGTCCGTGAATTAATGACAACAGTTATAATAATAATATCATCAGATCCATCCTCCTCCTCGTTTACCAACCAGGAAGCGGACGAACAACCCCCCATCCGTTGGCAATTTTATTAACCATTCCATGAGTGTTGCACTATTTAATATTCAGTTACTTAGTCAAATTAAAAGCAGTACTTTAGTTATGCTTGTCTATGATCGAGAAACTGTGCTCCAAGTTGTCCATAACCGCGGACACGGCTTTCAGAAAGTTTTACCCTGCAGGGGTGCACAAATAGCAACACACACTCGATCAACCTCGGAAAAACCAAATCAAAACCCAACGAGGCCTTCACGACAAAGCAATCACAGGATTCAGAAATATTTCAGGGGGCCACCCCATTGAGTACACCCAACGGTTAGGCTGACTCCGAGACGGACTCAAGGTTTGCGCCAGTGGCTGTAAACGACTGGGAACCCAAAACTGGGCTTGTCGATACCGCGAAAACACTCCGCTTACCTAAACAGTATAGGTGCTCCTCGCACAATCATAATAAAGCAGTAAAGCATGGCATAAGTACAGGATAGTAAATAAAACCTCAAACTAGTTTGTGGCCCCAAGAAATAAGACTGAATCAAGCTCTGGCTCAGGGGGGTCCCATAAGCCTCCTGGATGTGGATAGCGCGAATATTCAAGGAACAGGAATCAAGTACTCGGGGTCCTACGGGACACAAGTGAGCAGGAAAAACCAAATAGCAGATATTGCTCACCGGTGCCACTTTCATTAGTTATCCCATTACTACTCAAGTTAAGTTGTTTAGGTACCTCGTTATCCAACAGACACTCACATACCCTACACATGTTGTTCTACGACTCGCATGGCTCAAACAACTCCTGTAGTAATGGCTCGTGGGATGGAGGAACAAGCTTCGGTGGGGTTTAATAGTAAAGGCTATGCAATACTTGGGATTCAATTTAATGCAATCGTGACTCAATGATGCAAGAATAAGATAGAGGCAATAGGTACTAAATGTATGCAAGCATGTGGTAGTGCTTGCCTGGCAGCTCAGTTGAAGCGAGAGAAGGATCTGGGTAGTGCTCCTGGTTCTCTTGATATATCCCCTGCTCAGCGTCTATTCGAAGAAGAACCAAACAAACAAGGGCCAACATAAATAAAGTACACAAGCATAGGAATAAAATGCGACAAGCAAACAATCATGCCATGATGAATGATGCACAATTTGCATGGCAACAAAGTAGCATGGCATGGGTGAGGTGAAGAATACAAGAAATAAACATTTTATTGAGTTTTGATCACATTTTATACTCAAATAAGTTGTTGTTTACATTATATTTATATGATGCATGCTGCAATTCAGAACATGGAATGCATAAACAGAAAGGTCTCGTCGAGCTGATCATTTTAGACATATCATTTGTTAAATTTGGAGTTATAAATCAAAAGTTATTAATTAATTAAGGTGAAGGGCATTTTATTGTAATTTAATTCAACTTGAAATTTTTAAGTGCCCAAAATATATTTTGGATGGCATATTTGAAATCCTCACATTTTTCTGATTTGAAAACATATATTATTTGTATTATTTGGAATTGAGAATTTAAATTTATTTAAAAGTCAAAATTATTAAATAGGGTCAAAGTCAAAGGTTGACTATTTAAATTAATTCTGAAAATATTTGATTAAATATTTGAATTCGCATTCAAAAACAAAACATTTTTCATATTAAGTTTGAATTCAAATTCCAAACCATTTGAAAGTTATGAATTCATTTAGGTTTAAACAGATTTGAAATTTGAGTTGGATTTGAATTAATTTGAAAAGATTTGAATTTGAATCAGATTCCAGCAAATACTTTTATTACTCAGATTGAGCTAGCCATCTCCCCAAATGGGCCAGGAGTCTTGACTGGCAACTTTCGCACGTAAACACTTCACCCAGGGCTAACCTACCCACAGTGCATGACAAAGTGCGGGGCGTAGCGGGCCACAAGGCTACGCCATCTGGGCGACACGTGGTGGATCCAGGGGCTGCGGGGTTGCAAAGCCAAAAGGGGAGGAGCCTTTTTGCAAAACTCCCGCAGGAGCGGGCGGCCGATGGGTGCGGGTTGAGGCGGAAAAGGGCGGGTTTTTGCAAAAGCCAGCATGCCGGAATCGACGCGACGCTGGCCGACAGACGCTGCTTGCTGGCGACGGATCCGCCGCTTTCCGGCGACGATGGCGAGCGAACCACGGCGGTTCTTGCCAAGCCGCAAAAACCAAAGTTGAAGAGGGCGCTACCGGCTACAAGTTTCGTTCAGGGAGCTTGCACGGAGGAGGGCTGCAGCGTGCGGGGCAGGGCGAGGAACAGGTGATGACCGCTGCAGTTCTGTCACAAGACGGCGAGCGGCGGCGCGTCTGAGGTGCTCGACGGACGACGGCGGCGCTGCGGTGCACGAGGGGGGAAGGGGGCATGTCTAGGGGGTCGAGGAGCTCACCGGGAGTTCGACGGTGTGGTCGGAGGAGCCCGGGGTGGTCACGATCGGGCGCGTAGATGGGGCTCTGGAGCTCTGGTCGCAGGCGGTGCGCAGCGGCTCCGGCGAAGTCCAGCTGCCTGCCCAGCCGGGCGTCGAAGAGGTAGCGAGAGGAGGCCCCGTGCTCCTGGCTCAGCTCAGCGACATAGATCGGCCCAGAGGGAGAGGTGGCCGGGCTAGGGTTTAGGGGCACAAGGGCTTGCAAGTTTGGGGAGGAAGAAAGGAGGAAGAGGGAGGAAGAGGAGGTCCTGGGAGCCTCCTGGAAGGATCTGGGGTGGTGGCGAGCTGGGTGGTTGGGGGATAAGGGAGGAGAGGGGAGAGGCACATGGGGGGTGCCACCTTTATGCAAAAAGGGAGAAGGGGGTGGCTCGGGTTTGGCTAGGGTTTGAAGAGAGGGGGGGACCAGGGGATGCACATGGGAGGGGGTGGTCAGGTGGGGCCGAGCTAGGTGGGAGAGAGAGGGGCCGAGAGATAGGGAGGAACTAGGGTTAGATTAGAGGGGGGGTTAGAGTGTGCCTCGGGTTAGGGTTTGTGAGAGAGGGGTGATGGATTAGGGTTAGGTAGAGAGGGAGAGGGGGTTAGGTTAGATGGTGCCCAAGGTAGTGGTAGGGTGTAACTAGGTAGATGAGGGATTAGGGTTAGGTTTTAACTTAGGTGAGAGAAAACTTGGAGAAAGGATTAGAGAGAGGGTGGTTTATGGTTTTTGGCATGATCCATATAACCATGCATGTGTGGAGGTGAGAGGAGAGAAAGGTGAGGAAAAGAGAGAGATAGAGAGAGATGTTCCACTCAAATGAACAACTAAAAACAAGGAGGACCAAAGGTGGCAAAAGGTTGCATGGCCCATGCAAGATGAGGATTACCATGATTAAGATATTGTGGAAACAATAATATTATCATGGCATTATCATTGTGCATTCCCAACATGTGGAATAAAGGCCAAGCAACATGATTTGTAGAATTGGACCCACCCTATCTCCCATGAGCTAGATTAAATACCAAAAGAAAAATAATTACAAGCTCATGGATAATGGGATGGTGGAATTTGTAAGGTGGTGAAAGAAAGGGTAGTGGAGTGGAATAAAAGATATGCCCCCAACTCAACTTGGGCATTTAACAATATATCAAGAACCAAATACAATATCAAGAGGCAAATTGAATTAACCATGCATATGAGAGAAGAACCAACACAAGAAGGGTTTTACATGATGCTCAATGCAAGGTGGCATGATGACATGAGCATGATATAATGATGATGCAACAATTATGTGTAGGAAGTAGCCATTATATTACTAAACCAAGTAGCATTACAATTGTTAGACAAATGGGATGCTACAACTCTCCCCCACTAAACAGGAATCTCGCCCCGAGATTCTAGGAAGAAGAAGAAGACTCAAAGAGGGTAGGATAGTTGGCACGGAGCTCATCTTCACGCTCCCAAGTGGCTTCATCAACGGAATGGTGCGACCACTGCACCTTGCAGAACTTGATGGACTTGTTGCGAGTCCTTCTTTCTGCGGTCTCAAGGATTTTTGTGGGGTGTTCTTGATAAGACAGGTCTTCTTGGAGATTGATTAGCTCATGATCCACGGTCCTGCCGGGATCCTTGAAGCACTTTTTGAGTTGAGAGATGTGGAAAACATCATGGACCTTGAGTATTTCCGGGAGCTCAAGAGCATAAGCAACTTCTCCTCTTCTTCCACAAATTTTGAAAGGACCGATGTATCTAGGAGCCAGCTTTCCTTTGATACCAAAGCGGCGTGTGCCTTTCATGGGAGTGACACGAAGGTAAACGAGATCACCAGGGACATACACCATGTCCGTGTGCTTCCTGTCATAATTGCTCTTCTGGCGACTTTGAGCAATCTTCAGATTTTCAAGAATGATATGCACCTTCTCCTCCGCTTGAGTTACAATGTCAGGGCCAAACTAAATTCTTTCTCCTGCACCCGACCAACCAATCGAAGTTCTGCACTTGCGACCATAGAGAGCCTCAAATGGTGCCATCTTCAGACTTTTCTGGAAGCTGTTGTAAGAGAATTCAGCATAAGGAAGACATTCCTCCCACTTCATGCCAAAAGAGATGACGCAAGCACGAAGCATATCCTCCGTAATCGATTGATCCTTTCAACTTGTCCTTGATCGAGGGGGGTAAGCTGTGCTGAAGTTCAACTTTGTTCCAAAAGCATTTTGGAAACTCTCCCAGAACTTGGAAGTGAAGATGCTCCCACGGTCCGAACTGATCTCAAGCGGAACCCCATATAGAGAGACAATTCTGTTGATATAGAGCTCAGCCAATCGAATTCCGTAAATTGTTTCCTTGACGGGAAGAAGTGAGCCACTTTAGAAAGCCTGTCAATGACAACAAAGATTGCATTGTTGCCCTTCTGCGACCTTGGAAAGCCAGTGATGAAGTCCATCTCTACTTTCTCCCATTTCCATTCCGGGGGTTTCAATGGCTGTAGAAGACCGAAAGGTTTCTGATGGACAGCTTTCACTCATGCGACATCACACTCGAGACATACTTGGCACAATATCGCTTCAATCCCGCCACCAATATTTTGTTTTCAAGTCCATGTACATCTTTGTGCTGCGGGGTGGATAGATAGAATGAATCATGCGCCTCCTTGAGAACTTGCTCTCTCAAACCCGGGTAGTTCGGAACAAACATCCGGTGTTCAAAGAAAAGCGTGCCTTGATCATCGACGTGGAAGGACTCATACTTCGGAAGCTGAAGTTTGGAGATGATCTTTTTGGTGTGCGGATCACCAAGCTGACGAGAGCGAACCTTTTCTTCCAAGAGAGGGGTTGCTAGAAGGTTCAGGAGATACCCTTGTTCCACAATTTCAAGGTTGAGCTGACGGAATTCCTCGCACAAGAGAGGCTGTTGTTCTTCCATCATGAGGTTGTTGACATAAGCTTTGCGGCTGAGAGCATCGGCCATGACATTAGCTTTGCCCGGAGTGTAGTTGATTGTCAAATCAAAATCATTGATTGCTTCAATCCATCTCCTCTGCTGAAGGTTGAGATCAGGCTGAGTGAAGATATACTTCAGACTCTTGTGATCAGAAAAGATCTCACAACGGTTGCCAAGCAAGTAGTGCCTCCATAGTTTCAAAGCAAAGACAACTGCTGCGAGCTCGAGGTCATGTGTAGGATAGTTGATCTCATGCGTCTTCAACTGTCGAGAGGAATAAGCAACAACTTGTTTTTCTTGCATAAGGACCGCACCCAATCCTTGCAAAGAGGCGTCACAGAATATTTGGAAAGGCTTAGATGTATCCGGAGGAACCAAGACTGTTGTGGAAGTGAGCTTCTCTTTGAGTGTCTCAAAGCTTGCTTGACATGCAGGAGTCCAAAGGTATTTCTTGCCTTTCTTGAGGAGATCGGTAAGAGGCTTCGCTATCTTCGAAAAGTTCGAACGGTTAGCGGCAATAACTAGCCAAACCAAGGAAACTCCACACTTCTTTGACATTAACCGGAGGAAGCCATTCAACAATTGTCTTCACAGTTTCCGGGTTGACTGCAATGCCCTTGGCAGAGATGACATGACCAAGATAGGTGACTTGAGGCAGCCAAAACTCACACTTTGAGAACTTTGCATACAAGCGGTTCTCACGAAGCTTGTTCAGGACACACCGAAGGTGTTCTTCATGCTCTTCCTTTGACTTAGAATAGACTAGGATGTCATCCAGATAGACCACAACGAACTTATCAAGATACTCCATGAAAACCTAGTTCATAAGCCTCGAGAAGGTAGCATGTGCGTTGGTGAGACCGAAAGACATGACCGTGTACTCATACATGCCATAGCGGGTGGTGAAAGCTGTTTTAGGAACATCTTCCTTGCGAATCTTGATTTGGTGATAACCACTTCTCAAGTCAAGCTTAGAGAACACCACAGATCCAGCTAGCTGATCGAAGAGATCATTAATCCGCGGAAGGGGATATTTGTTCTTGATGGTTTTAGCATTGAGAGCCCGATAGTCAACACAAAGTCTATCAGTCCTGTCCCGCTTCTTCACAAAGATTGTTGGGCTACCCCAAGAAGAGGTACTGTGTTGAATGAAACCCAACTTCTCTTGTTCATCAAGCTGACGTTTGAGTTCACCAACTCAAGGACCCATTTTATAAGGCCGCTTGGAGATAGGAGCCGTTCAGGTTCAAGCTCAATTACAAACTCAACCTCACGATCCGGAGGCATACCCGCAACTCTTCGAAAGACATCCGGGAACTCACAGACCACCGAACACTCTGAATAGCTTCCATAGCATCATCATTCGTGAGCCAAAGAGAAAAGGGATAGCGGAGTCGACTTGGAGAATAGACTATATGTCCTTCGTAATCTTCGAGAAACCGAGCTCAAAGACAATCAATCACAGCTGCATTTGCTGTCAACCAATCCATGCCCAAGATGACATCAATGCCAGAATTGCCCAGAACAATTAAGGATGCCAAGAACGAAGAGCCACCAATCTCAATTTGATTGCCATGGCTGATTTTAGAAGCTGCCATATTTGCTCCAGGAGAAAGGACCATTAACCGCTTGAGGAGAGGAACCAACGCTAACCCATTCTCATATGCAAACTTGATAGAAACAAAAGAATGCGATGCACCAGAATCAAACAAAACTCGTGCAGGGACTGAGTTAACGGGAAGCATACCCATCATAACTCCAGGTGCCTGCTCAGCTTGAGCGGCGTTGACACAGGTAGCAACAATGAGACCCGGCTTGGTGTTGATGTTGAGAGCCCGAGGTGGTGGTGCACGAACCAAAGGAGAGCTTGCCGCAGTCTTGGAGGTGGAGGAAGAGCTTTGTTTTTCAGCAGACGCCCAGTTTAGATGTCCAGAGTCTCCACACGTGAAACAAGTACTGTGGACGTGGAGCAACGTAGCTGGACTCCGCCAGCGCCTGTGGTAGTGGTGGTTTTAGCCCCTGGGAGCAGCAGTGAGGAAGTTTGGTGGCCTTGCCGCGTAGCTTGCAGGTCTTGGTGGAGCCGGGAGCGACGGTGGGGTGTTAGGAACCCAAACACGACGCTTAGAAGGAGCTGACATAGCTGAAGAGCTTGGTGCATCACGGTTGTGTTTCTTTGACTCCTCAAAAACTTGCCTACTTGCTTCCTCCTGCAGAGCTGTATGCTGAAGTTCCAGAAAAGACGCCGGCCTTGCATGTGTGATTGCATATTTAATCGATGCATTGAGCCCTTGCCGGAACCTCTTTTGCTTCTTCTTGTCATCGGAGATCTCATCGCCACCATAACGAGAAATATTCATGAAGTTCCTGATGTAGTTATTGACATTGTCATTTCCCTGCTTGAGGTTGAGAAACACTTCCTTCATCCTTTCCATGACAATTTCTCGAGACATCGCTCTTGAATGCTCCAGGAACTGCTCCCAAGTAGGTCAAAACCGGCAGTTTGCCTTCAGGTAATTCTCCCACCAGAGAGCTGCATCTCCCTTCAGAAGGTGAGTAGCACACTTTACCCATTCTTGCTCAGGAACATCAGAAGTCTCGAGTAGCCTTGACATCTCACGCAACCAATCATCAACATCAAGTGCTTGATCAGAAACATCAAATTGGCGAGGGTTGAACTTCAGGAAGCTTTTGATGTCTCCTCGCTTGGGAGGTGGAGGTAGCGGAGCAAACTCATTCCTCCTGACACTTTCCTCAAAATGCTGCTGGTTCTCACGCATTGCCAAGGCATTAGCGATGTTTGACAACGCGATCCCGATTCAGTGGTATGTCCTCATCAGAACGGCGTGGTGGAGCCATCCTGTGATTGATATAAAACACAAGTCAGTACCATAATGGAGAATAATAATAATCCAAAATAGTACCAAGATGGAATTAACCAAGATTAAAGGATACAATTTACTAAGATGATATTAAAATATCAACAAAGTTCAAAGCACCTAGAATATATTAAGCATATCGCACACGAATGAAAAAGGAGTGTGGTACACAGATATATCAAAGAAAAATTTTCCACAAATTTCGGCATTAAAATACCAATAGATGCACAAAATCACTTAACGAATCAAGATTAGTGACTCTACCAATTCGATATACAAAAGCGAATGACAAGAGTAGTGGTATGGTCGCGACTCCATCCCGCACTCAAATCATTACTCCGCACATGAATAAGTGGAACACATATCCTAACCCCTTCTTCTCACGATGAACCTAAAGATTAGTAACTACGGAAACGAACACCCCAAACAAGATAACGTCGGATAACAAAGAGTAAGACAGATCGCGGCGGTATACAACAAAACAGATAGATCGCGTCGGTTTGCAAAGCCTGTCGGTATGGAATGTACCAACAGTTGATAACCAAAAGGCCGATTGTGATAACAACTTGGATGCAACAGATAGACAAGGAATTACACACACACACACACACAACCTATGGTACTACGGAAACCCAGAACACGTGAATCCTAGTTTGAACTTTTAAGAAGAGGATTGAAAACGTTACACTTCCTTACCAGAAAAGGGTGGGTGGGTAAGAAGAAAAGTGGAAGCAGTCCTACTCTCGCTTTGTTTTTCCCTAGTATACATAAGTACCAAAAATATTTTGCTAGACCGACAACGACCATTTGGCCGAGACCTCGAAGGCGGATGGCTCTGATACCAATTGTAACTACCTCGGTGAATTACGCTCCTAGTTACAAGACTGGATGAGCGGAAATGGTTGAAATAGTACGGTGGGGCCCAAATGCCACTCACAGGTAGACCTCTCGGCCGTCCCAACCATTTCCAATCATCGGGACAAGAACGGGCGGCGTAATCGGCAGGCGAAGGGATCAACTACATACACAAATGAGTATGTATGCAAGCCACCATACAACAGTACATCAGAGCCATTCCATCTAGAAAGAAAGGAAATATAGCAATGCCATACGGCAAGATTCAAATGTCCTAGACAGATATAATAGTTTAGGATATATCCTCATACATCAAACATCAGAGTATCAGGCGGAAGCGACAAACAAGATCCGAGTACGGATAAGAAGCAAATCGGCATAAGATGCCCTATAAATAAGCACATCCCGCCCACAGATCTCACGGATCCCCGTTCCCGGAATCTCTACACTGAACGATCGTTGCCCACATCATCCGCCTCCTCCACCCAGTATCCATCTTGGGAGTGTACCTGTTCATCTGAATCAAATAATTTATCGTGTGAGACCCTAGGGGTACTCAGCAAGTCTTTATGCCTCTAAAGGGGACACAACCTGGGGTGACGCAATTGCGGCGAAAGATAAACCCTAACAGTTCTATAGATACTCGCTAACCATCCGCCCAACCAAAGATAGACGGATGTCCGTGAATTAATGACAACAGTTATAACAGTAATATCATCAGATCCATCCTCCTCCTCGCTTACCAACGAGGAAGCGGACGAACAACCCCCCATCCATTGGCAATTTTATTAACCATTCCATGAGTGTTGCACTATTTACTAGACAGTTACTTAGTCAAATTAAAAGCGGTACTTTAGTTATGCTTGTCTATGATCGAGAAACTGTGCTCCAAGTTGTCCATAACCGTGGACACGGCTTTCAGAAAGTTTTACCCTGCAGGGGTGCACAAATAGCAACACACACTCGATCAACCTCGGAAAAACCAAATCAAAACCCAACGAGGCCTTCACGACAAAGCAATCACAGGATTCAGAAATATTTCAGGGGGCCACCCCATTGAGTACACCAAGAACGGTTAGCCGACTCAGACGGACTCAAGGTTTGCGCCATGGTAAACGATCGGGAACCCAAACTGGGCTTGTCGATACCGCGAAACACTCGCTTACCTAACAGACAGTGCTCCTCGCACAATCGTAATAAAGCAAGAAAGCATGGCATAAGTACAGATAGTAAATAAAACCTCAAACTAGTTTGTGGCCCCAAGAAATAAGATCAATCAAGCTCGCTCGGGGGTCCCATAAGCCTACCGGATGTGGATAGCGCGAATATTCAAGGAACAGGAATCAAGTACTCGGGGTCCTACGGGACACAAGTGAGCAGGAAAAACCAAATAGCAGATATTGCTCACCGGTGCCACTTTCATTAGTTATCCCATTACTACTCAAGTTAAGTTGTTTAGGTACCTCGTTATCCAACAGACACTCACATACCCTACACATGCTGTTCTATGTCTCGCATGGCTCAAACAACTCCTGTAGTAATGGCTCGTGGGATGGAGGAACAAGCTTCGGTGGGGTTTAATAGTAAAGGCTATGCAATACTTGGGATTCAATTTAATGCAATCGTGACTCAATGATGCAAGAATAAGATAGAGGCAATAGGTACTAAATGTATGCAAGCATGTGGTAGTGCTTGCCTGGCAGCTCAGTTGAAGCGAGAGAAGGATCTGGGTAGTGCTCCTGGTTCTCTTGATATATCCCCTGCTCAGCGTCTATTCGAAGAAGAACCAAACAAACAAGGGCCAACATAAATAAAGTACACAAGCATAGGAATAAAATGCGACAAGCAAACAATCATGCCATGATGAATGATGCACAATTTGCATGGCAACAAAGTAGCATGGCATGGGTGAGGTGAAGAATACAAGAAATAAACATTTTATTGAGTTTTGATCACATTTTATACTCAAATAAGTTGTTGTTTACATTGTATTTATATGATGCATGCTGCAATTCAGAACATGGAATGCATAAACAGAAAGGTCTCGTCGAGCTGATCATTTTAGACATATCATTTGTTAAATTTGGAGTTATAAATCAAAAGTTATTAATTAATTAAGGTGAAGGGCATTTTATTGTAATTTAATTCAACTTGAAATTTTTAAGTGACCAAAATATATTTTGGATGGCATATTTGAAATCCTCACATTTTTCTGATTTGAAAACATATATTATTTGTATTATTTGGAATTGATAATTTAAATTTATTTAAAAGTCAAAATTATTAAATAGGGTCAAAGTCAAAGGTTGATTATTTAAATTAATTCTGAAAATATTTGATTAAAGATTTGAATTCACATCGAAAAACAAAACATTTTTCATATTAAGTTTGAATTCAAATTCCAAACCATTTGAAAGTTATGAATTCATTTAGGTTTAAACAGATTTGAAATTTGAGTTGGATTTCAATTAATTTGAAAAGATTTGAATTTGAATCAGATTCCAGCAAATACTTTTATTACTCAGATTGAGCTAGCCACTGTCACTGACAAATGGGCCAGGGTGCTGACTGGGCAACTCGCACGCAGAAACACTTCTGTCACCCAGGGCTAACCTACCCACAGTGCATGACAGGCGGGCCAGGGGCAAAGCGGGGCCACAGCGCGCGCGGCCATCGGTGGGCGACAGTGG
Source organism: Avena longiglumis (assembly GCA_030063025.1). Classification (NCBI taxonomy): domain Eukaryota; kingdom Viridiplantae; phylum Streptophyta; class Magnoliopsida; order Poales; family Poaceae; genus Avena; species Avena longiglumis. Next base: position 493,407,722 of record CP125973.1, on the reverse strand, counting down.
TGGATCCAGGGGCTACGGGGGTTTTAAAGCCAAAAGGGGAGGAGCCTTTTTCCAAAACTCCCGCAGGAGCTGGCAGGTGGGCCAGATGGGCTGCGGGTTGAGGCGGGAAAAAGGGCAGGGGTTTCTTTGCAAAACGCGCAGCGGCTGTCGGAACTGACGCGGCGCGCTGACAGACGCGTCGCTGCCGGCGACGGATCTGGCCGCTTTCCGGCGACGATGGCGAGCGAACCACGGCGATTCTTGCCAAGCCGCAAAAACCAAAGTTGAAGAGGGCGCTACCGGCTACAAGTTTCGTTCAGGGAGCTTGCACGGAGGAGGGCTGCAGCGTGCGGGGCAGGGCGAGGAACAGGGGCAGGATGACTGCTGCAGCTGTCTGTCTGCGCGCGGCGAGCGGCCGTGCGTGCGCGCGAGGTGCTCGACGGACGGCGGCGGCGCTACGGTGCACGAGGGGGAAAGGGGGCATGTCTAGGGGGTCGAGGAGCTCACCGGGAGTTCGACGGTGTGGTCGGAGGAGCCCGGGGTGGTCACGATCGGGCGCGTAGCTGGGGCTCTGGAGCTCCTGGTCTGGGCGGTGCACGGCGGCGTCAGGCGGCTCCGGCGAAGTCCAGCGGCTGCCCCGCGTCCTGGGCGTCGAAGAGGTAGCAGAGGGAGGCCCTGGTGCTCCTGGCTCAGCTCGGCGCGACCCAGATCGTCCAGAGGGAGAGGTGGCCGCGGCTAGGGTTTAGAACGCAAGCGGGCTTGCAAGTTTGGGGAGGAAGAAAGGAGGAAGAGGGGAGGAAGAGGAGGTCCCAGGAGCCTCCTGGAAGGATCTGGGGTGGTGGCGAGCTGGGTGGTTGGGGGATAAGGGAGGATAGGGGAGAGGCACATGGGGGGTGCCACCTTTATGCAAAAAGGGAGAAGGGGGTGGCTCGGGTTTGGCTAGGGTTTGAAGAGAGGGGGGGACCAGGGGATGCACATGGGAGGGGGTGGTCAGGTGGGGCCGAGCTAGGTAGGAGAGAGAGGGGCCGAGAGAGAGGGAGGAACTAGGGTTAGATTAGAGGGGGGGTTAGAGTGTGCCTCGGGTTAGGGTTTGTGAGAGAGGGGTGATGGATTAGGGTTAGGTAGAGAGGGAGAGGGGGTTAGGTTAGATGGTGCCCAAGGTAGTGGTAGGGTGTAACTAGGTAGATGAGGGATTAGGGTTAGGTTTTAACTTAGGTGAGATCAAACTTGGAGAAAGGATTAGAGAGAGAGGGTGGTTTATGGTTTTTGGCATGATCCATATAACCATGCATGTGTGGAGGTGAGAGGAGAGAAAGGTGAGGAAAGGAGAGAGATAGAGAGAGATGTTCCACTCAAATGAACAACTAAAAACAAGGAGGACCAAAGGTGGCAAAAGGTTGCATGGCCCATGCAAGATGAGGATTACCATGATCAAGATATTGTGGAAACAATAATATTATCATGGCATTATCATTGTGCATTCCCAACATGTGGAATAAAGGCCAAGCAACAGGATTTGTAGAATTGGACCCACCCTATCTCCCATGAGCTAGATTAAATACCAAAAGAAAAATAATTACAAGCTCATAGATAATGGGATGGTGGGATTTGTAAGGTGGTGAAAGAAAGGGTAGTGGAGTGGAATAAAAGATATGCCCCCAACTCAACTTGGGCATTTAACAATATATCAAGAACCAAATACAATATCAAGAGGCAAATTCAATTAACCATGCATATGAGAGAAGAACCAACACAAGAAGGGTTTTACATGATGCTCAATGCAAGGTGGCATGATGACATGAGCATGATATAATGATGATGCAACAATTATGTGTAGGAAGTAGCCATTATATTACTAAACCAAGTAGCATTACAATTGTTAGACAAATGGGATGCTACAGGAAGCAAGACTTGGAGTTAGCGTCAGTGGTTCATGCGCTCAAGGTATGGAGGCATTACTTAATGGGAAAACACTGTGATGTGTACACCGACCACAAGAGCCTGAAGTACATATTCACCCAGAAGGAACTGAACATGAGACAACGGAGATGGTTGGAACTTATCAAGGATTATGATATGAATTTGCAATACCACCCAGGAAAGGCTAATGTAGTAGCTGATGCACTGAGACGGAAGGTTTATGCCAATGGGTTGACAATTGGTGAATTACCTGAGGATTTGTGCAAGCAATTCAGAGACCTTAGACTGGAAGTAGTGTCTGAAGGCTACTTGGCAACAATGGAAGTCCAACCAACGCTACAGGACAGGATCATAAAGGCTCAGGTAGGAGACAAGGAAATAGAGGAGATAAAAGAAAAGATGAAGGAGAATCGGGAAAAGGATATTCACGAGGATGAGCATGGTACCTTGTGGTATGGAGATCGTTTGTGTGTGCCCAGCGACCCGGAGATTAGGGAGTTGATTTTGCAGGAGGCTCATAACTCGCCGTACTCCATACATCCGGGCAACACAAAGATGTATATGGATTTGAAGAGCAGCTTTTGGTGGAACAACATGAAGGGAGACATCGCCAAGCATATTGCTCTATGTGATGTATGTAGCCGAGTGAAGGCAGAACACCAGAAGCCAGCGGGATTGCTACAGCCGTTGCCCGTGCCGGATTGGAAGTGGGATAGAGTGGGAATGGATTTTATCACAGGACTGCCCAGGACCAGGTCAGGATATGACTCTATTTGGGTAGTGGTCGATCATTTGACCAAGGTAGCCCACTTTATACCGGTGAAGACGACCTATACGAGTGCAAAGTTGGCCAAGATTTACATGGACAGGATTGTGTGTCTACACGGAGTCCCCAAGAGTATTGTATCTGATAGAGGCACCCAATTTACCTCACACTTCTGGCGCCAGCTGCACGAGTCACTTGGTACTAGATTGGAGTTTAGCACGGCGTTTCATCCACAGACTGATGGACAGACCGAGAGGGTGAATCAGATTTTGGAGGACATGCTGAGAGCTTGCGCTTTAGCTCATGGTTCTAGTTGGGATGAGAATTTGCCGTATGCGGAGTTTTCCTACAACAACAGCTATCAAACCAGCATCAAGACGTCACCTTTTGATGTGTTGTATGGGAAACGATGCCATACGCCATTGCTATGGGATGGAGTAGGAGAACGTTAGTTGTTTGGACCTGATTTGATCAAGGATGCTGAGGAGAAGGTCGCCTTGATTAGGGATAGGCTGAAGGTAGCACAATCAAGGCATAAGAGCTACGCTGACGCCAAGCGCAAGGAAGTGGTGTATGAGATAGGTGATAGAGCATACCTCAGAGTATCGCCGCTTCGTGGAATCAAGAGATTTGGAATTAAGGGTAAACTGGCACCTCGATTTATTGGACCGTATCGGGTCTTAGCACGCAAAGTAGAAGTTGCTTACCAGTTGGAGTTGCCAGAGGCTCTGTCTGCTGTTCACAACGTGTTCCACGTGTCCCAGCTGAAGAAGTGCCATCCGGAGATGGTGGATACACCATTGAGAGACACCGTACCGCTGGAGGAGGTTCAGCTGGAGAATGATTTGACCTATGAGGAGAAACCGGTCAAGATTCTGGAGACAGCAGAAAGGAATACCTGTACCAAGACAATCAAGTTTTGCAAAGTACAGTGGAGCCACCACACCGAAGAGGAAGCCACTTGGGAGCGTGAGGATGACATCCGAGAGGACTACCCACACCTATTTGCGAGCCGCGCCGAATCTCGAGGACGAGATTCATCTTAAGGGGGTTAGTCTTGTCACATTACAAATTTTAGATTTGGTCTTGCATATCATTCATAGCATTGCATCATATCTTTCCATGCAAAACCGTCGAGTATAAAGGTTCGGCGAAACGCTATCTTCAAAACCCTATTTTGTTTCGCTACAAGGTTCCTGCGGGGAGCTTTGGAGTGTCTTGCAACAACCACCCCTGTAGTTACGAGTTTTTGCGCAAACTTCGACTGAAGGTTGTGCCCCTCGACGATACGAACCCGTAGGCGCGAGAATCGCTCCAATCGGAGTTCGTATGCAAAAGACTCGGACGTTTTAGTAAACCGCCGGAAAACGGTCCGAAAATCTGGACCGATTTCCGAGTCCTAATCAAACTCTGGACCGAATCAGTTTAGAACTTCGCGAGAGGGCCACAAAAGGGGGACCCACCCGGCCTCGGGAACCGCACCCGCACACGCCCCGCCGCCTCCTGCTGATCGCGCGCCCGCCGAGGCCGCCGCCTCTGGCTTGCCGCCGCTGCCGCCGCCGCTCGCCCGTGTCCGCCGCCGCCTCTCTCTTCTCTCTCGCTGCCCGCCGCCACTACAGCCGCTGCCGCCGCCGCTGCCCCGCCGCCGCCGCCGCCACCGCGCTGCCTCGCCAGACGCGCCACCGCGCCGCCACGACAGCACCAGCCGCCATCGCCGCCGCCGCTGCTCCATCTCCCGCCGCCGCAGACGCTGCCGCCGCCCAAGACACACACACACACGCTGCTGTTATCGCATGCATGCAAGCACGCACGCATACACGCACGCACGCGCTCCGCCTCGCGCGCGTATTTGTTTTGTCGACCCGATTAGTTGACGGTGTGTACCCGTGCAGGAAAGCCTCGTCGCCGGAAGTGATCGCTGCCGCTGTCCGAACCCGCTCGAGTCCGCTTCGCCATCCGCTTCGGTAAGACAGCAGCCACCGCCGATCTCGATCAGCGGCTTAGATCGTTCGTTGACTGGTCAGCATCCCAGGCGTTGACTAGTCGACGCCTTGATCGGCCAAATAAATGTATACGCTTGATCGGGTCAATTTCGTTAATCCCTTTTAGTTGGCAAATTTGGTAGAATCTTGTAAATTGCGTAGAAATTCAACCGCTTGGCCAAAAATTGCAAATAAAATATGTACGAGTTCAGTGAGTCGTGTAGAATCTCTCTGTACCTTTGGTTAAGTCTTTTACTGTCAGGTTTAGTACAGTTTAATCAAACTAGTTAGTGGCCTTTTTGGAGTAATAAATTCGTAGAAAAAGATCCGTAGCTCCAAAAATCGCGTGTGATATGTCCCTGAACTCGTGTGAACGAGGGGAATCTCATCGTGAATTAAAAAGTTAGGCTTACAGTAAAAACTTCTGCAGTATTTGTCTAATGGCTTTCTGCAGTGTTTTAATTACTCGGGGAATTTTATAATTCCTTTTTGAGTAATTCCAATCGGTACTGTTTCTATTCAGCGATGCCTATGCGGTAGAATTTTCCCTAGATTTTACGAATAGTATACTACCGGTAGCGAATTATTTAAGTTCTAGCTCTAATAGTAAGCGCTACTTTTGGTTAATAGTTTCCCTAGCGCTAAAACTATTTTCCATTTATGTATTCGGTAGTATTATGGATTAGAATTATGTGGTGCAGCTGTAGCACCAATTCACTTGCCGTTCTTGCACTCATGCATCATATTTGTTGCATTTGTTGTGGATTGTTTGTTTATGAATGCAATTGTGTCGTGTAGATTGTGTTGAGTGCAACGCTTGCTCGTGTGAGGATTGTGCTCCAGACCGCTACAACCAAGGCAAGTAGATGCTACTTTGTTCATGAATATCGTCCTACTATTTTCAATGCATTGTCGTGTATTTTGTAGATGCATGTGTAGGATGATACTATCGCTATGCTATTTCCTATTATGTGGTAGGACCTTCTTTGTAGATGAACCACCGTTGGTAGATGTGCTTAGCCATGCTTTGTTGAACGAGGGCTGGGTTACATCATTTGATACTTGTTTTCTCAAAGTATTGGTTTGTGAAAACTAAAACAACTTAATCAATGAACCCCCTAGGTGTGATGGTATTGATAATTTTGGTGGTTTCATTGCGGAAAGGCACCCAGGTATCAAGAGAGAATGATTGGCTTCTTTATTGTGTAGCTTACGTGTACAACCATGTGCCAATAATGGAATGGGCGGTTGGTTGGACTTAGTAGGTTGTGGTAACTCGAACCCGCGTAACCAGAGATGTAGAATTTTAGTAGGTTGGACCGGTGCGCGTCGGGATTGAGGAGCTACTTCCCGAACAGTCTCTTCTTGGTCTTCTCCCTATCATCACCCAAAATGAGAGTGATGGTACGAGCTGGACTGGCCAAGTCACATGGGTAAAGTGTACTAACCTCTGCAGAGTGTATAATCTAATCGATTAGCCGTGTCCCCGGTTATGGACAACTGAGTTGCTAGATATTGATCCCATGACATGTTTCTCGCTCATTCTAATTTTATAATTGTTCTAATATTGTTGGGTTAACTTAATTGGGATCTTTTCAAATAAAATCAAAACTGTTTATGAAAGTAGGATAAATGTATTTGCAAATGCAAGCCATACACAGCTCCACTTGCCAAATATGCATGTAGATGTTAGTACTATTGTCTCCATTACTAGCTCTACTTGCCATACATTCCATGTATTGACCCTTCGGGGCTGCTATGTTTCATGTTGCAGGTTATTCTGATTCTGATTGATCGTTATAGGCCACGGTACTCCACTCGGCACTTATTCACTTATGGGCAATTTGAAGATTGGAGGATTTACTTGCTTTTGTTGCTACCTGAATACTTTGAGCTAGCTTTATGCTAAGCTTTCATTGTAATAATGGTACTCTGGATCTTTGTAGATCATGATACACGGTTATTTTGCTATGATTATCTATCTTACTCTATTGTGGGCCAATGAAACGATCCAGGGATTGGCATGTCACATAGAGGCCACGGTCTTATCAGAACCGGGGTGTCACATCAACTAAAGGAGAGATACTTCCACATGCAAACCAAACTATAAGATAACCTCTCTACCAAAGATATGAATCCACTAAAAAGGTAAAAGATAATGGTGGTGATACCGCAGCACTCCCCTAAGCTTGGAACAAGCCAAGGGGATGCCAAACCTGATGACGAATTACTCCATTGGTGGTGGTGGTCCCTTGTAATCATAAGACTTCCAAGGTAAAGGTTCCCCATACAAAAAGGATGTCTTGGTTTCCACAATCCTGAAACTAGCAGCAGAGCTTATGCGATCAAATCTAGCCTCATACTCATGGTTTTGGTTCTGTATGTCATAGAGTTGTGCTTGCAATTGGTTGGTGGTCTGACGGAGTTAGAAGATCTCTTCTCGGAGCTCAGTAACTTCTCCCTCGTGCTTGGTGATGAGTTCTGAACTTATCTTGTGAATAACATCCACTTCGCGTTCTTCCATCTTCTTGTACCTGAAAACTTCCTATCCAATGCTTCCATCCTGTCTTCTAGACTGCCTTCTCCTTTAGGGCCTTGAACTTCTTTCATATGTACCTTCCCCTCTTTGAGAATCAACTCCTTGGGATGAATCCTCAACTCATACATGTACGGGTTGAGAACGTCTGCAGAGGAATCCTCCGTGGGTGATCCAGAGGAAGACATTGAGGCTCTAAATCTGAGAATTTGCCTGACAGAAACAGATCGAAACAGAAACACGACGAGAACTCGATACAAGAACCTCGGGAAACCCGCGGGGTTATATATTACGAAGTTTCAATGCATAAGGAAGGTACTGACATGGAAATGAGGTAGAGACGGAGTTCGAAGGTGGCACACTCCCCTCAAGTGCGGCCAGGCTGGGCCCGCGCCTGGGGTGGGTTTGTCCACCCCGGACTCCGGTTCTTCCTCTGTTCCGTCTCGTAATCTTCCTTATGTATTAAAAACATCAAAAATATAAAAGATTGGATTTTCACAAACCTTCTGTTTTCACCACTTTTACCTATTCAAAGACGAACTCTGCAGATTCCTTTTCTCCTTCACCTGGATTTTCCTTTCCTACAAGGTCTCACACAAACCTCAATGGCAACATTAATATAAGAACAAACAATAACCTTTAGGTACACACTTTAACTGAAAACCCATCAACACAAAAGCTTCTATAAGAGGCAAATGCAAATGACGGCAGAAATCTGTCAAAATAGACCATCAGGTAAAGATTGATTTTTTCGAAAACCTTATGTTGCTCAAATCAAAAAGTGAAGAACTAATGAAAGTTGGGTAAATACCTGGAGAAAAACCTCAGAAAAATGCAGCTCCAGCCAAATTACTGAGCTTCCTCACGAATTTTTACAATGTAGCACAAAAAATCTGTCCCAGTACAGCCACTTTTCACAACTCCTACTTCACAAAAGTAGTTGAACTTGACACAAAAACCAAAACAAAAAGGATAAGGAGCGGTTATTACTAGTGTAATAACTTCCAAGACTCGACAAAACTCTTGGGTTATCTCCCAACAAGTACTTTTCTTTAATGCCTTTAAGTTAGGCTTAAAACTTTCAAAGATGCTCACAAAGGAGATAAATATTTGTATTGAAAGAGAGCATCTAGAAGCAAATAACCAACACATTTGAGCCTAACCCACTTCCTATGAATGGGGGTATCATGAGAAAACGAATTGTTGAAACAAAAAGCCACTAGCATAGGAAGACAAAACAGATGCAACCTCAAAGCTTTCAACATAAAACGGGGAAACTTAACATTATTGAGATGCATAAAACCATGTTTCCCTCTCTCATAATAAATTTCAGTAGGTCTTTGAATAAAGTTGACAATATAACTGTCATTGGCAACAACTTTATCTTCAGAATAAGCATACTTACAGTCATCAAAAAGTGGTCCAAGGTCATAAACCTGGTCAACAGAAGCAAGTTGTTCCATCCTGAAATCTTTATTAGGCAAGCTATTTTCACGAGGAGCTTTAGCAAATTTGGAAAAGTTAAACTCATAAAAATCTCCATCAAACTTAGTTAAAACTTTCTCCTTCTTACAATCTATCATAGCTCCACAAGTGTTCAAGAAAGGTCTACCAAAAATGATAGGACAAGTTTTGCTAGCTGCTGAATTAAGCACTAGAAAATCAGCAGGATACTTAATCTTACCACAGAGAACTTCCACGTCTCTTACAATACCAATGGGGCAAATGGTGTCCTTATTAGCAAGGTGAATAACCACATCAATGTCCTCAAGCTCACAAGGACCAATCTCATGCATAATTTCACTGTAAAGTTCATAAGGAATAGCACTAGAACTAGCACCAATATCACATAAACCATAATAGCAATGATCACCAATTTTAACAGAAAGCACATGAACACTAGCTTTTCTAGATTTACTAGGATGAGATATAATATTAGAAGAGCCTTCACAGAAGACAATGTGCTCATCCTCTATATTTCTAGCATCAAGATCTTTCACAATAGCTACCACAGGTTCAATATTCAATTGCTCATCAGGATCCACAGTTTTCTTTGTACCTTTATTATTTGCACTAATCATCATAGAATACTCCTTTACCTTAGCTGGGAAAGGTATTTTCTCAACATAAGGTTCAGGCGCAATATGATTAGTAGTACAAACTTCAGCACTTCTAACAAGAACATGATTAACAACATCTTTATAAGGAGCATGGTACTTATTCCACTTATTTTTGGGAATTTCTATGTAAGAGGCAAAGGCCTTAAAACAGTTGTCAATACTTTGGGAATCAAGACGAAACTCATTACTAATATCACGGAAGTCATCAGTTCCCATAAAAGATTTAATGCATTCATAAGCATAGTTTATACCTGACTTTCTTCCTTTGTCATTCTCTGAAGCTTCAGTGTTCTGTTGAATACGGTCTAGTAGATCCCATTTAGCTTCTTCCTTCATACGTGTGAATGATCCAGCACAAGAAGCATCTAGTAAATATTTATCATGAAGATAAAGCTTAGCATAGAAGTTATTGATAATAATATTGTTAGGGAGTTCATGAATAGGACATTTACGCATTAATAACTTCAATCTCCCCCAAGCTTGAGCTGTAATCTCTCCATCATGAGGCCAAAATTTATATATAAGATTTCTATCCTTATGAATCTCACTGGGAGGATAAAATTTAGAATAAAAGAAAGATGCCATCTCCTCCCATTCCATGGATTGTCCATTCTTCGGCAGCTTATACCATTCTTTAGCTCTCCCTTTCAAGGATATAGAGAGTAACTTCTTCTTCACCAGTTCAGTTGTGATACCTGCACACTTAAACAACCCGCATAATTCATGAATAAAAAGCAAGTGATCACCAGGGTGGACAGTTCCATCCCCAAAATAATAATTATCCATAACACGATGAACAATACTTGTAGGTATCTTAAAAGGATCTATCTCAACAGGTGGTGGTTCATCTACTACCCTAGCAGTGGTAGTAGTTTTCCCAAAATATAAAACCAAGTGGGTTATCCATATTGGAAACAAAGCAACAAGCAGTAACAAAAACAATACTCACAGTAGAAGTTTCCCTTACCAATTCCACTCTTCAATAGCGCTTCACTCCCCGGCAACAGCGCCAGAAAATAGTCTTGATGACCCACAAGTATAGGGGGTGTATCGTAGTACTTTCGATAAATAGGAGTGTCGATCCCAACGAGGAGCAGAAGGTGCTGAACAGTGGTATGGAGCAGGAAATCCCTGTGAATACTTAGCAAACGGATTTTTAGTGGTTTTCTGATAAGGCAACAAAACAAAGAACAAGTAATAAAGAACAAATGCAACAAGTGGCCCAATCCTTTCTTAGCAAAGGACAAGCCGGTGGAAATACTTATAAGGACCAAACGTTCTCGAGGACACATGGGAATTCTGTCAAGTGCTTTCGCTTCAAATAGCTGAGTACTCTTCTCTGGTGTTGTAAGTGTTGCATGGGTGAACATGTTCTAACATACCGACCTTACTTGGACTAATACATACTTGTGATTAAACCCCCTGCAAACATCCGTAACTACAGGAAAGTAATTAAGATATAAATCTAACCACAACCTTAAACTCTAAGATCCTACACTCCCTTGTGCAAAGGTGTCCTAACGGGGTTCAGTTTCACCCCAAGAACCCCACAATTAATATCCAAATACACAATGCATTCCCCTAGGACCATAAATGGTGAAGTATCATGTAGTCAACGTTCACATGACACCACTAGAAGAATAGCACCACAACTTCAATACTAAACCATTGAATAATAACTCAACACAAATCCACTACTACAACATGACTTCTCCCATGTCCTCAAGAACTAAACGAACTACTCACAAGACATCATATGGACCAAGATCAAAGATGATATGATAATGGATAACAATCTGAACATAAACAATATTCCAATGGTTCCACTCACAAGCATCAACTACAATAGTAATCAACACCGAGAAAGTTTCCCCTAAGAACTAAAGCAATATCCAACACAATTGTTACAGCGGGACGGAGTGGTGCTGATGGTGCTGATGGAGATGATGGTGTGGATGATGATGATGATCCCGATGAAGCCAAGCTTGATGATGGTGTTGATGGCGACGGTCTCCCCTCTCCGGGAAGGAATTCCCCCGGTAGAAATCTGTCTGCCGGAGAGATCTTTATCTCTTGGTGTTTTCCGCCCCCACAGGCGGCGGAAACTGATGACTCCTTGATGGCGCCAGAAAACTTGTTGGCTGATGTGGAGTCTTGTTGGGAACCCCAAGAGCAAGGTGTGAAGAGTACAACAGCAAGTCTTCCTTCAGGTGAGACCGAGGTTATCGAACCAGTAGGAGGATGGAAACATCACACAGGTGTTGCAAGCAATGCGGAGACCTGCACAACACAAGACTTTGCCACAATGAATCAGTGAGGTTGTCAAGCTCGCCGGTTTGCTGTAACAAATTATTAAACGTATGGTGTGGAAGGTAATGGTTTGCAGCAAGTAAACAAGTAACAGTGGAAGATGTATCAATGGTAAATATTGGACCGGGGTCCATAGTTCACTAGAGGTGCTCTCCTTAAATAAACAACATGGCATGAAGGGTAAACAAATTATAGCGGGGCAACTGACAGGAACTGAGCAAGGCATAACAATTCAATTACTAGCTAGAAAGATCCTATGAAGTTGATTGGGCAATACAACAATATACATAGACCGTAATCCAACTGCATCTATGACTAGAAGTCCACCTTCAGGTTATCATCCGAACCCTCCAAGATTAAGTTGCAAGCAATGCATAACCGCTAAGCAAAGTGTGTAAGGTAAATAGTCCACATATTCCATGAACAAGAGACCGTTGTTTTCTCCCTAGTAGCAACAGCACATCTACAACCGAAGAGATTTTTGTCACTTCCCTTGGAAACTAGAGGCATGAACCCACTATCGAGCATAAATACTCCCTCTTGGAGTCACTAGCAACTACTTGGCCAAGATAACCACTAGCAACGGAGAGCATGCAAGATCACAAACAACACATGCATGATAGAATCATAAAGATAGAACCATTAATCAAACCAACATAATAATCTCAATATCCATCGGATCCCCGCAAACACAACATGCATGATTACAAATAGATTAGATCTTGATCATGAACGAAGCTCACAAGATCTATACATGAAAGAACAAAGGAGGAGATACAACGATCTAGCTACTACATGGACCCATAGTCCAAGGTGGAACTACTCACGAATCATACCGGAGAGAAGGCCTTCGGGATGATCTCCCCTCCGGCAGGGTGCCGGGAAGAGCTTCAGATCCTCCCGACCTAGGGACGATGGTGGCGGCGGCTACAGATAGTTTCGTGGATTTTTGATCAGGTACCGAGAGTTTCTATATCGGGGGCTTCTTATAGGCGAAGGGGGAGACCGAGGCGGCCGCCAGGGCGGGCAAAACCTACCCAGGCACGGGGTAGGGCCCACCCGCGCCTTGGGTGGGTATGGCCCCCTGGCCGGCCTCCTCGTCTCTCCTCTGGACTTCTTGTTCCCCACGGAAAGTTATTGACTTTGGCGTTCGTCCCATACAATTCCGAGAATATTTCTTAACTAACTTTTCTGAAACCCAAAACAACAGAAAACAGGCATCTGGCACTGTTGCAACTTGTTAATAGGTTAGTACCAGAAAACATGAAAAAAGCACCTCAAAGTGTAGACAAGTAAAGAAAGTAGATACTAAACAAGCATGGAGCATCAAAACTTATAGATACGTTTCCAACGTATCAGAAATCTATTTGTGGTCACTCCCCTAGCCTTAGGGTTCCGTAGGGAAGATATAGGCAAAGGGGCGGAATCGGGAGCCGGGCAGGTGGGCCACACCTGCCCTAGGCGCGGCCCAGGGTGGGCCCGTGCCTAGGAGGGGTGTGGGTCCGCCTGCGGCCCATCTTCGCTCCTCATTCTGGCTCCTCATTCTTCTGAAAAAATAATATTTTCCCATATTTTTCTGGTATTTTTATGATCTTCGCGAAATTGCAGCGAAATGCCTTCTTTTCCATCAGAATCCATACTCCGGCAGTCCATCCTCCAAGAATCATCCAACATGCATAAACAGATGAAAATCCATAAGTTATACCTCATAATAAGACATATATCAATGAATAGAGGTAAATTATGATATAGAATGGTGATGCAAATTGGGCATATCAGTGATCTTGTCTCACAAATCCACAAACAAGAACTAAAAAGTTCTAAGCTGAAAGCACAAGAAAACTAAGGCTAAACACAGTGCTAGCAAAAGAGAACACTCACAAGACAATAAGAATGAAAACTAGAGTGTTCTAGGCAATAAAAACAGAGTGTGTCTCTCTCCATAAGATGTGTGTTGTAACCAACCAACTTACTCAAGCAAACTAAGCAAACAAAAACCAAAAACAAAAACTAATATGCTCCAAGAACAACACAACAATGCATGAAACAATAAAAATGAAGTGTCTAGAAAGACCTGAGATTTTTATTGATAAAGAAGGAGATGCCTTGGGCATCCCTAAGCTTTGACGCTTGTACCTCTTGGATATTTCTTGGGGTGACACCGGGGTGTCATCCCCAAGCTTGAGCTTTTGTTCATTCTTCATCTCATTACATCATTCTCTCTCTACACCTGAAATTTTCCTTCATACAAAACTTCACACGATCTTCATTAGCAACATTGGTGTATTCAAAAGATATTAGACCCTTAGGAAAAGCTTTGGAACAGAAAAACTTTTCACTAAAAACACAATCTACTGTAGAAACTCCTTCAAAAATATCAATTCCCCAAAAGAGAATTCAAAAGGGAATCAATAAGAAGCAAATACAAATAATGGCAGAAATCTGTCAAAACAGACCAACAGATAGAAACCTATTTTTTTGAAAATATTATGTTTCTCATATCAAAAAGTGTTGAACAAACGAAAGTTATCTAACACACTGGGGGATTTATTCGTACATTTCATCTCAATCCGAGTTATAGAGACTCCTCACGAATTTTTATGGTGGAGGACAGAAATCTGTTTTGTGACAGCAACTCCCCAAATCTTACTTCCCTCTCGTCAGAGGTCATTCTTGGCATAAAAAGCAAATAAAAAGGATAAGAAGAGGTCATTACAGAAGTAATAACTTCCAAGACTCAAGAAAACTCTTGGGTTATCTCCCAACAAGTACTTTTCTTTAACGCCTTTAAGTTAGGCTTGATAGTTTGAGAAGATGCTCAGATAAGAAATATGAATTGAAGTAAAAGAGAGCATCAAGAAGCAAATTTCAAAACACATTTAAGTCTAACCCACTTCCTATGCAAAGGAATATTGTAAAGAAACAAGTCATGAAAGCACAAAGCAACAAACATAGGAAAGTAAAACAAGTGCAACTTCAAAATTTTCAACATAAAGGGGGGAACTTAATATTGTTGAGATACATAAAACCATGTTTCCCTCTCTCATAATAACTTTTAGTAGGAACATGAATAAAATTAACAATATAAATATCACATAAAAAGTTCTTATCATGAGCCACATGCATAAAATGATTATTACTCTCCACATAAGAATAGTCATTCTTATTAATGGCAGCAAATTCAACAAAATAGCTATCATTATTATTCTCATCACCATAATCATCAAATATGGGAAGCATAGTGTAATCACAATAAATATCCTCCTCAATAGTAGGTAGACTAAAAATATCATATTCATCATTGTAATCATCATATATTGGAGGTTTGGTATCATCAAAGTAATTTTTCTCCTCTAAATATGGGGGACTAAAAATATCATGCTCATCAAAACTAGCCTCCCCAAGCTTAGACTTTTCCATAACATTAGCAAAAATGGTGTTCAAAGAATTCATACTAATAACATTGCTATTAGCATGCAAATAAAGTTCTATATGTTTTTTAATTTTCTCTTCAAACACTTCATGTCCTAACTCAAGATAAATACTATAAAGCTCTCTAATTTTGTTGTTGTTTTCCATTAAGCCTAACTAGTGAAAACAATAAAGAAAAAGACAAAATTGCAGAATCTAGAGGAGATAACTTTGAGCACTCACACACCAAGAGTATGTGAGTACCTTTTACCTTACCTCCCTGGCAACAGCGCCAGAAAAGAGCTGTTGGCGTGTAGGAAAGGTAAAAGCCCAAAACCTCCTCGGCAACGGTGCCATAAAATAGCTTGATGTATATGCACTTCTATTCTTGTAGACAATTGTTGGACCTCCAAGTGGAGAGGTTTGTAGAACAGCAGCAAGTTTCCCTTAAGTGGATTACCCAATGTTTATCGAACTCAGGGAGAAAGTGGTCAAAGGTATCCCTCTCAAGAAACCTTGCAATCGAGATACAAAAAAGTCTCTTGTGTCCCCAACACACCCAATATAGGTGCACTAGTTCGGAGAAGAGATAGTGATATACAAGTGGTAACGGTGCCAGAATATAGCTTGACAGTGAGGTAAATACTAAAGGCAACAAGAAGGAAGCAAGCAAACATGCAACAGATCTATTAGCAAATGGTGTTTCAATGCTTAGAAACAAGGCCTAGGGATCATACTTTCACTAGTGAACACTCTCTCATATAAATATCCTCTCTTCATGATACTACTCTTAACTACTCTCCGATTGGACACTCTAATCCATGGTAGGGCTATAACAGCACACCTCAAAGTCTGCCTTCCCCATCTAGCTAACCCCACACTGTCACCTTGAGAGCTAGATGGTTCCAACAAACACCACAATTTCATAGAGACATCCAACTCCAAATATAACTCATAACAAATATTCAATCTAGCCAAAGTGACACACACGGTATGTCCGCTGTCACTTTCACACACGTGGGGAAAAGCATAGATCTATTAAAGCACAAAGAGTATTTATGTAGACACTAGCCTAAGTGCCACCATGGTGTGCACGCTGTCACTTTCACACACATGGGGAGAGAAGAGATCTAATGAAGCACTTGAGTAGCAAGGAGATCTACTTGATTACAAAGCTCATGACCACAAGATCATGCATAGAGAGAGACATGAACACATAACTACCAGTAGAGCCCTTAGCCTCGAAGGAGAACTAATCCCTCCTCATCATGGGAATCAGCAACGGTGATGGAGATGGTGGTGGAGATTGATGGAGATGTCTCCGGGGGCACTTACCCGCCCCGGCAGGGTGCCGAAACAGAGACTTTCTGTCCCCCGAATCTCCCCTTCGGTGGCGGCGACGCAGTAAAATTTTTTCTAGAAGTATGATGGATTATTTAGGGTTTTTTCCATGGGGGATTCTTATAGGCGAAGGAGGCAAGGTCGATGGGGAGCTGATACGTCCAATTTGCATCACCATTCTATATCATAATTTACCTCTATTCATTGATATTTGTCTTATTATGAGGTATTACTTATGGCTTTAATTTCATCTGTTTATGCATGTTGGATGATTCATGGAGGATGGACTGCCGGAGTCTAGATTCTGATGGAAAAGAAGGATTTTCGGTATAATTTCGCGAAGATCAGAAAAATACCAGAAATATATGGAAACATATTATTTTACCAGAAGACGAAGGAAGCCAGAAGGAGGGACGGAGATGGGCCTCAGGGGGGCCACACCCCCCTAGGCGCGGGCCCACCTGACCCCGCGCCTAGGGCAGGTGTGCCCACCTTCCCGGCCTCCAACTCCGCCCCTAAGCCTCGGGGGGTGACAACAAATAGATTTCCGCCGCCTCTTGGGGGGAAAACACCAAGAGAGAAAGATCTCTCCGGTAGACAGATTTTTGCTGGGGTAATTCCTTCCCGAAGAAGGGAGACCGTCGCAATCAACACCATCATCAAGCTAGGCTTCATCGGGATCATCATCATCCACACCATCATCTCCACCAGCACCATCATCACCACTCCATCCTGCTGTAACAATTGTGCTGGATATTGCTTAGTTCATCAGGGGAAACTTTCCCGGTGTGGATTACTATTTAGTTGATGCTTGTGAGTGGAACCATTGTATTGTTTATGTTCCGATTGTTATCCATAATCATATAATCTTTGATCTTGGTCCATATGATGTCTTGTGAGTAGTTCGTTTAGTTCTTGAGGACATGGGAGGAGTCATGTTGTTAGTAGTGAATCTATGATGAGTTATTATTCAATGGTTTAGTATTTAAGTTGTGGTCCTATTATTCTAGTGGTGTCATGTGAACGTCAACTACATGACACTTCACCATTCATGGGCCTATGGGAATGCATTGTGTATTTGGCTACTAATCGTGGGGTTGCCGGAGTGACAGAAACCTGAACCCCCGTTAGGACACCTTTGCACAAGGGAGTGTAGGCTCTTAGAGTTTAAGGCTATGGTTAGATTTATATCTTAATTACTTTCCAATAGTTATGGATGTTTGCAGGGGGTTTAATCACAAGTATGTATTAGTCCTAGGAAGGGCGGTATGTTATCACACGTTCACCCACACAACACTTACAAACACCAGAGAAGAGTACTTAGCTATTTGAAGCGAAAGCACTTGATAGAATTCCCATGTGTCCTCGAGAACGTTTGGTCCTTATAAGTATTTCCACCGGCTTGTCCTTTGCTATGAAAGGATTGGGCCACTTTGTCACATCCCAAAATTTTCCCAAATTTTGTAATGTGAAAAATAAATAAACAAAATAAATAATTGTTGAAACTTAGGGTGAAAAGAAACTTTTGTTTCTAAATGGAAACTTAAAATACCATCTTGAACAAACTTGAGTACTGTTTGAGTCCAACTAAATTCAAATCAAGTGGAATGCATTCTTCTTAAATGCATCTTGAAAATTGAACACTTGGAAATTAAACCAAAACCCTAAAACCCTAATTGAAGAAAAATATTTCCAAGTTATCTCTAAGCCTATGGATTTGATCCATATAAAATTGGTCAAACAAACATTTCAAAATGATCAAGAATGACAAATAGAAATATTATAAAAACCATATGAATTGGTTTCACTTAATTTGGAGCCATAGATAAAATCTTATGAATTTAATAAGATAAGGAAATTGAATTCCAAAACTAATAAAGCACCTATCTAGAAATCCATACCAAATGGTGAGAAAATAATCCTAAAGAGATTTAAAAGGATAGACAAATATTAAATAAGATTTTACCAATTGGAATCACCAAGTTTGGATCTTTAAATAAAAAGATATGGATTTTATAAGATAAAGAAAGAAATATTAAATGAGGAATATTTAAAGACCAAATTAAATCTTGGCCTAATCCATAAGCAAATGGAATGAATATAATCCAAATTCAAATAAAATAAAAGTATAAATAATTTTCCAAATAAAATAAAATGGCATTAACCAAATTCTATTTCTATTTGAATAAAGACAAATCTCTAATAAGAATGATTATTTAAATCATGGGAAAATAGTATTTGGAATTTACCCAAGTGGATTAAAAGTCATTTAACTAACTTAAATGGAATCAAGGAAATCACCTAAATAAAAATTATGGAATTAAAACCATAATTGATTTCATTGGAATAAAAACAAATACCCAATTTAAATGATTAATAAATCATATTAAAAATATTCCAAATAATTCAAGGTGAATTATTTGACACCCTAATAAATGAATAAAACCTACTGAATAGTTTGGTAAAATATGGATTTCAAATAAAGTTTTAAAACACATTAAAACCTTTTTGAAATAAAGACAAATGTCTATCTATAAAATAAATAAAAGACCCTAAAAAGAATAAAAGAATTATTCTAAATTTGACTTCAGAATGTGTTGATAAACAATATCAAAATCTACACAAAGTTTGGAAGAAGTTTGAATTCAAATGAATGTTTGAAATAATTAAACAAAATCAAAACAGATAAATAGAAAAAGAAAGGGGAAAAACAATCAGTACAAAAAAATGATACAAAGCTAGTCCAGCCCAGCAAAGCCCAACTAGCCCAGTCCAGCCCACTCCCCCTCCCTCTACGCACGAATCGTTTTTCACCGCAGATAGAACCCGCGCAGTCACTGATAGAAGACCCCACCTCTCTTCTCTCTCTCTCTCTCTCTCTCTCTCTCTCTCTCTCTCTCGCTGACACCCAGACCCCACCGCCAGGTCATAGTCTCCCTCACCTGCACGAAGACCACGCCCTCCTCCCCCGGCCGTTCTGTCACCGTTTCTTCGATTGATTACGCGATAATGACGGCATTTAACATCCCCGCGACCACGCCTTCTTAACCGCCACTCCCTCCTCTCCATTTCCCCTCTCTCGCCCCTCCCTTTCTGCCGTCAGGCCGTCCCAATTCGTCCGCACACCGCCACTGCCTCCGACGCACTCCGACGATGATTCCGGCCGCCCCTTGCCTCCCAGTTCCCTCGAACATGTTCCCCATCACCCCTTGAACCTCCCAGTATCCTCGGCTTGGCCGCGCATGCACCAGGGGCTCGGCAACTTCGAAGCCCGAGCGCCACCGTGAGCCTTCCCAACTCCGGCGATCTCCCTCGGTATGTACTAACCGCCCCTCCCCTCTAGTTGACACGCGAATGATCTCCAGCATCATACGCATCTAACTGTACCCCGGCTTCATCTTAGCATGCACCGTGGCGTCGTCTCCGACTGTCACATCCCAAGATTTTCCAAATCTTGTAATGTGAAAAATAAAATAAACAAAATAATTTTTTGTTGAAAATCAGGGTGAAAAGAAACTTTTGTTTCTAAAAGGAAACTTAAAATCCCATCTTGAACAAACATTGGTAAAAGTTTGAATCCAACAAAAATCCAAATCAAGGGAAATGCATTCCTCAATGAATGTATCTGGAAATTTAAACACTTGGAAAATAAATCCAAACCCTAAACCCAAATGGAATAAAAATCATTTCCAAGTTATATCCAAATCCATGGATTTGATCCATATAAGAATTGATCAACAAACATTCACAAAGGATCAAGAAATACAAACAGAAATATTATAAGACCAGAGAAATTGGTTTCACTTAATTTGGAACCATAGATAAAATCTTATGAATTTAATAAGATAAGAAATTGAATTCCCAAAGCTATTAAAGCCCTTATCTAAATCCATACCAAATGGTGAGCAAATAATCCTAAAGAGATTTAAAAGGATAAACAAATATAAAATAAGATTTCACAAATTGGAATCACCAAGTTTGGATCTCAAAATAAAAAGATATGGATTTTATAAGTTGAAGAAAGAATTATTAAATAAAGAATATTAAAGATCAAACCAAATCTTGGCCAAATCTTTAAACAAGAGGAATGAATTATTAATCCCAATCCAAATAAAAATATTGGATAAAGAATTGCCAAAATAAAATAAATGGGCTTAGACCAAATCCTATGGGAATTAAAACAAATACCCAATCTTAAATGATTAATAAATCATATTAAAATAATTTCCAAATAATTCAAGGTGAATTATTTGAACCAACTAATCAAATAAAAACCTACTGAAAAGATTTGGATGGTTTTGGAAAATCAAATGGTGTTTAGAAATATTAATAAATCTTATATGATTTAAAACTAAGCCTATTTTGAATAAATAAAAGACCCAAAAAGAATAAGGTTTTATTCAAAAAAAATGATTTCAGAATGTGCTACAAATCAACATTTGAAACTACCCGAACTTTGGTTGAGATTTGAAATCAAATTGAGGTTTGAATTGACTAAACAAAATCAAAACAGAATAAAAGAAAGAGAAAAAGAAAAACAAACAGAACTGAAAAAAAATATATGAAAAGGACCCAGCCCAACTAGCCTGGCCCAACTAAACCCAGCCAGCCCACTGCCCCTCTCCCGCAGAAAAACGTTTCAGACCAAACACCCTACCCGCTCAGCGACAGACATGTGGACCCCACATCCTCTCTCTCACTTCGCTGACGAAACGGCCCCACCCCTAGCTTTCTTCCTCACCCGCCGTGACTCCTTCTCCCCTTACCTCGCCGGCTGTTTCCACCGATGAATGCTCGCTTTAATTCGCGGCATTGATGCTGCCTTTACCCCCTGCGACCACGCACATTAAAACGTATCTCCCTCCTCTCTCGTTCCCCTCTGCCGCCCCACCTTAGCACTCCCCCAGGCCGCCCAAATTCCTCTCCGAACACCACTGTCTCCGACAAGCTCCCCCCTCGATTCCGGTCGTACCCTGCCGCCCCTTGCCTCCTCGAGCACACAGCCGTGATCCCCATCACCTGGCGGACCTTCCCGTATCGCCTGCTCGCTTGTGCGCGCCCCTGAGCCTCGACAACGACGACTCCAAGCGCCGCCACCGTCTGTTTCCACTCCGGCGACACCCCCTGGTAACTTCTGACCGCCCCTCCCCTCTAACCGATGCTCACGTATTCGCCTATACCGCACGCATCTGACTGCATGGTTCGTTTGATTTGGCGTGACCCGTATCTTCGCCTCCGACGACGAACGGAGGAGCCCGACGCCAGGAGCAACTCCAGCGAGAGATTGCCGACCCGTCTGTGCGCCCCCTGCCCTGCGACAACAACGTTGAGCATCAGCAAGCTTTGACGATTCTGGTGAGCCACCCCACTCCTCCTCTAGCTTCCTGTATCGCCGACACCATCATCATCTGAGCGCGCCGCCGCCAGCCACCGCCACAACGCCACCAGTTCATGGTCAGTGCGATGAGGACCGTCGGATCCCGATCCAGCGGTTAGGATAGATGACTTATCGAACCGTTTTTAATTGATTTGTGCTGCACGATCCTCTTAAAATCCAACAGTCCATGTTAGCCGATCCGCCTGAACCGGTATCGGCCTATAGGATTGATCCACGTGGCTCAGACTTTGATTTAAAAACAGATTTGAATCTATTGGATATGTGATTTTGTAAATTCCATAACTTTAAATATACACGTCCAAATTTTGCAAACTTTATATCACTGGATTCAGAAAAGCAAGCCCTAGCCAACCATGCCATTTGTTTAGTAAAAAGTTTCTGTTGAATTGTTTGTTTTTGCAGAAACTTGTGTATGCTTGTTTAGGTTATAAAAATTATTCCAAAATGATTTTGAGGATAAAATCTTTTGCAAATGGTGTGTTTTGAACCTGCTGACCATAGGAAACACTTTGTGGATTTAAAAATGTATTTGGAGAAACAAAATAATGAATCTTTGATTTAAATCAATTCTAGTCAAATAAAAATATGGTTTATTTATTAAAAATGGTTTTGGAGGAAAACCTTTGAGAAATGTTTTGGAAATAAACTCTCTGACCCTAAACACAAGATTTTATGGTGTGAAAACATATTTTGTGAACCCTATAGATTAATGCATTAGTAAAAACATTTCTAAACCACATAAAATGATACCTTGTTTTGAAAATGGTTTATGAAGTGAAATCTTTTGCAAATGACTTTGCCACTTTATAAAATGACCATTAGGTGTTTTCAAATGTTTATGACCCATTAGGAACCACTTTTTCAAATAAAACAAAGCTTGGCATGCTTGCATGCATTACTTTGACTTTATCATTTTGTGTGATGTTTTGCTTGATTGATAGATTGAGATTGTGCCTTGCTTGATTGAATTGTAGTGACTTGAAGAGTGTGATTGTTGCAAGGACAAGGAGTGAACTTATACCCTCTACCAAAAAGGCAAGTGATGCTTCATACTTTTGTCCCATTACTTTCACTATGCATTAGTGATTTTTCTAAGTAAAACTTGCATGGAATTTTTGCTAAGTATAAACCATGCTATGGGAAAACCTAGTAGATGAAACCTTAGTAAAATTTCCTAAGTTAAGATTCCTAATACTATCATGATTAGCTTAGCAAATAGAAAACAAGGGTGGAATATATATTCACACTATGGAAAAATTTCTAAGTCTGAGGACTTGTGTTTGGTTTAATAAAACAACTAAGTGAATGAATCACCTGGGTGGAATGGAAGGAAAGGTTTGTGTTGAGTGGTTCACAAGGCCCATTTTTACTGTTTACCTTGTGTATCTCACTTGTGGATGGCCACCCAGGAACAAAGAGATTTGAGATGTCAAATGTTGTGAAGCTTCAAGTGCAACCACTTGGCATTATGGGCTCTGCCTGGATCATATAGGTTGCAATAACTTAGCCAAATGGACAGTTGGTGGTAGGGATTTTGATAGGTTGGAGCGCGTCCATTTTGGTCTAAGGGAATGCTTCTGAAAGATCTTGTCTTGGGAAACCAAGTCTTGTGGGGAAAGTGCACCACCTCTGCAGAGTGTAAAATCTAAGTACTTAGCCATGTCCCTGGTAAAGGACAATTTGAGCATCAAGACATGGAAGCTATCAAGAATCTCATCATCCAAATTCCTAAGTTAAAAACTTGTGGTTGAACAAGGGTAAAAGGATCTTCAATCTTTGATTGGTAGATACCTTGGGTGATTTTTGTCAAGCAAAAACTTAGTGTTTTCAAATGATAAGGAAAAATCTATTTTTGAGCAATGCAAGCCTCAACTCCACTTAGCCAAATGCATATAGATGATAGATACTACTATACCACCATAGTATCACTTGCCAATACAATTCAAATGTATTGACCCTTGTGGATGTAACTTGTTATGTTGCAGGTTTGTTTGTTATTAGTGAAGTTTAAATGATTAGGATTACAAGTCTACAACCAACATGTCTGCCTGTGGCACATTGAAGATGAAGGACCCCATGTTTATAGATATTCTGCTGCAATGTAATGTAATAGCCAAATGAGCTATGTAAGATGTAATAAATTATGTTATTCCTGGTTATAAAGTTGTATTATGACCTTTGTTTCTTGATATTACATCTTAACTGTGAATGCTATCTATTGATCCAGGGACTAGCATTGTAAACACAGGGATCTCTACCTTATTTAAAGGTTGGGAACCTTACACCAACAAAGGACTGGCGCACCCGACGCCAGACACATCTCCGGCGAGGAATCGCCGTTGATACAGAGCGCCCCTTCACCAAGCAAGGTCACGTTGAGCATCAGTGAAGCACGGCGAACCTGGTAATGCCCTCCTACATCTTCCTTGCTTCCTAAATCGCCAGCTCCGCCGCCGTCTGACCGCGCCGCCGCTAGTCGCCGCCTCCAGCGCCGCCAACTGATGGTCAATCGCTGTGAGCCGTAGGATTTAGATCCAATGCACGCGATAGAAACTTAAACGAAGGGGAATCCTGCGATCTGTGCCATGCGATTAAGTTAGATCATGCGGCCAGTGCTGATCGATCCACACGAACCGTTATCGTCCAATGAGAAACAGCCACGTGGCCAGTCTGTTTTAATAAAAACTAGAAATGATCTATTTGATGTTCAAGTTTGTAAAATTCATAACTTTTGATCCACACGTCCAAATTTTGCAAATTTTATATCAATGGAATCAGCAAGACAAGTACTTTACAACCATGCACTTTGTTTAGTAAATTGCTTCTCGTAAAATGGTTGTTTTTCCAGAAACTTGTGTAGGCATAATTTCAATATAAAATTCATTCTAAAATTATTTTTGTGATAAAACCTTTGGAAAATGGATTGTTTTGAACCTACTGACCATATAAATCAATTTGTGGATTCAAAAACATATTTTGTGAGGCAAATTAGTAAATATTGGAATTAAAGCATTTCTAGTCAAATAAAAATGTTGTTTATATGTTAAAAATATTTTTTGGAGAAAAATCCTTGGGAAATAATTTGGATTAAACTCTCTAACCCCAAACACCAAGTTTTAGAATTAAAAATGTATTTGGTGAACCCTATAAATATTATTGCTTTGCTAAAGGCATTTTCAACCACATAAAATCTGGATTTGGTTTAAGAAAGATTTATAAAGTAAAATCTTTTGCAAATGATTTTGCCACTAATATAAAATGACCAAGAGGTGTTTTAGAATGTTTATAACCTATTAGAAACCATTTTTCCAAATAAAACAATCTTTAGCATGCTTGCATGCATTGCTTTGTTTCTATTATTTTATGTGATGTTTGCTTGAATGGTAAATTGAATATTTGCTTGCTTGATTGGATTGTATTGGAATTTGAAGAGTGTGAATATTGCAAGATCAAGGAGTGAACTTATAATTCTCTACCAAAAAGGCAAGTGGTTCTTCATGATTTTATTCCTATATTTTTCAACTATGCACTAGAATTTTTTTGTATAGGACTTGCATGAATATTTTGATAAGTATCTATATGCTATGCTTGGGAAATCCTAGTAGTTGTAGAATTGTTATAAATTTCTCTAACTTAAGATGCTTACCATTGCCATGCTTAGCCTAGCTGGTAGCAACCAGGGGTGGTTATATATTCATGCTATGTGGAATATTTCTAAGTCTTTGACTTGTGTTTTTGCTTAATAAAACAACTAAGTGAATGAAACACATGGGTGGAATGGAAAGAATGGTTTGTGTTGAGTGGTTACACAAGGCCCATTTCTATGGTTTACCTTGTGTATCTCACTTGTGGAAAGCCACCCAGGAACAAAGAGATTTGAGATGCCAAATGTTAAGAAGCTTCTAGTGCAGCCACATGGAAATATGGGCTCTGCCTGGATCATATAGGTTGCAATAACTTAGCCATTTGGACAGTTGGTGGTAGTGGAATGATAGGTTTGGAACGCGTCAATTTGGTTTAAGGGAAGGCTTCTGAAAGGTCCTGTCTTGGTGAAAATCAAGTCTTGTGGGGAAAGTGCACAACCTCTATAGATGGAAGAATCTAAGTACTTAGCCATGTCCCTGGTATTGGACAACTTGAGCATCAAGACATGGAAGCTATCAAGAATCTCCTCATCCCAATTTCTAAGTTAATTTTTTTTGGTTGAACAAGGGTTGAAGGATCACCAATTTCTATTGGGAGATGCCTTGGGTGGTTTTGTCAAGCAAAAACTTAGTGTTTTCAAATGATAAGGGAAAATCTATTTTGAGCAAAGCAAGCCTAAGCGCCACTTAGCCAAAAGCATATAGATGATAGACTCCACTATATTACCATAGTATCACTTGCCAATACAATTCAAATGTATTGACCCTTGTGGCTGTAACTTATTATGTTGCAGGTTTTTTTGATGTTAGTGAAGTGTGTTGATTAGGATTACAAGTCTAGAAGCAACATGATTGCCTGTGGCACTTTGATGAAGGACTCCATGCTATATAGTTATTTCTGCTGCATTGTATTAAGATCGACAAATGAGCTATGTAAGATGTAATGAATTATTTTATTCCTGGTTATAAAGTTGTATTATGACCTTTGTTTCTTGATATTACATCTTAACTGTGGATGCTAGCTATTGATCCAGGGACTAGCATTGTAAACACAGTGATGACTACCTTATTAAAGGTTGGGACCTCTACAGATGGTATCAGAGCACTGTGTTTCCTGTTGTCATGGTGGTGGCACGGCAGATGCCATGGGTAGGCTAAAGTATGGGGCCAATGGATGCTAGAGGGATCC
Organism: Avena longiglumis; assembly: GCA_030063025.1. Lineage (NCBI taxonomy): Eukaryota > Viridiplantae > Streptophyta > Magnoliopsida > Poales > Poaceae > Avena > Avena longiglumis. Next base: position 493,381,126 of record CP125973.1, on the reverse strand, counting down.
GGGGAGGGAAGATGTAGTTATTTCTACACTCAAATGACTAACATGCAGATCTTTATTTCTCTTTCTCTTGGACTACAAGTGCTCCTCGAGCTGTATGCAGGAAGAAGAGAGCTAATACACGAGCCTTACGCCCTAGAACCAATCGCCCCCTCCTCAGGATCCCGCGTCTCCCCTTATAAAGGGGTGCCTTGGCTCCTCTAGGGCTGACGTGGAAAGCATATTCGAGGAATATGCTTGTCCCAATATGGTAACTCGGCGACCTCCTTTCTGTTTCCCCCTTCTAATGACGACAATGTTCCAGAGAACCCCACCTGCACGCCTCGGGCTCCATGACTGTCACCTCCGTGACCTCCTTCTGCCCTTCTGCCGCTCTGCTCCTTGTCCTTTGTGCTTGGCTTGGTTCAGATTCTTCCTAGCCCGTGACTTGGGTTTGACTATAGTCACCTCCTTCTCCTGCAAGCTTCCTGTTATTCGGCCCTGTCTCGCATAACTCGGCTCGGCCTTCACCTGTACTCAAGTTATTCAGGCTTACCCGGCCGACTTAACTCGTATGTCGGCCAGATAAGGTATTGCTCCTTCCGTAGGTTCCATGGCCGTGCTTATCTCGGCAGACTTTTATATGACTCGACCGATATAAATAGTAACTCGGCATATGATAAGGGAGACACCTATTGTCTTCCCCTATCTTGACCCTATCCGGGGTCACCTCCCCAACATTAGTCCCCGAAGCTGGTGTGGTCCTGCTCGTAACCTCGGCCGGGCCACATCGGTTTCCCAACATTCATTTCTCCTTAGTTTTGGAGTTACTTTTTTCTGTCCGAGGTATCTGCGCATCTTCTTGTGCACGCCTCGTCCTACGAGTACCACTCATCATTATTCCTCTAGTTTTCTGTTCCTCTACAGTGCCCACTGACAAGATACAGTGATTACTGCACCTGTCGCGTTGGTGCTGCGATGCCTCGTGTACCGCGTTGGTCAGGGGGCCTAATCCTCTCCTGCGTCGTGTGATCTTCGGTGTGGCTCCACTCAGTCGCGAGCGGTTTTGTCGCATGCACGATCTACACGGTAAGCGCTCGCACGCACGATCCCACTACTGCCAGGGCTGCGTGGTTATAAAGAGGGGCACGAGGCTAGAGGGTTCACTTTCCCCCTTTGCTCAATGTTACTCTTCTTCTCCTCGCGCATGTGCGTCTGTTCGTGCGCCTGCGGTTGCGCCATTGTCGATATCCTTGACGGCGAGGCCGCAGTTCCTTCGCTCCGTCGACCTCATCGCCGTGCGCTTGCTCCGGCGCCATCGCCGGTGATTTTTTCTACGGTCTCATCGTTAGGCTCCTTGCCTAGGCGCATCTGCTGTTTCTCTAGATTTCCTGCGGTGGCTCTTTTCCTCTCTGCCGCCGTGCTCTCTTAGAACCACGACGGGCCCCTGCGCCTCTAAGCCTCTCTCTGCCGTTAGTTCTTCTTCCGTTGATTCCTCCGGCGACCTTATGTCTAGTTCTGTTAGTGGTGCGCTCGTCGAAGATGACGACGTAGCGTCTGGTCCCGAGCGGGGATCTTGGCAGGGATCCTCTGTCACTCGTCGTGAGATTGAGTGGCTAATTAGGACTCGCCGGATTCCCGCCGAGGTAAGCTTTCGCTTACCCGACAGTGAATCCTCTCATGTACTCAACGAAGGCGAGTACGTTGTTTTCATGTCCCACTTTGCTCGTGGGTTTGGCCTTCCCCTTAGCGATTTTGCTAGGGAGTTCCTCGATTACTTTGGCCTTCAGCCTCATCACCTTCTGGCTAATGACATCGCCTCCCTATCCGCTTATATCTCGGCCTCGGAGGGATATTTCAGCCTCTGGCCCTCTTTGCCCGTTTGGTCCAAATTTTTCCAGATCCGATCTAACGTCGTTCCAGACAAATCCCTTCAACCCTCTGAGAAATCGCTTATCCAGTGTGGAGCCGCGTCCATCACACCTCGGAGGAAATCCGAGTTCCCTCGAGTCGCTGGCCTCGAGTCTTGCAATAAGTGGCATAGATCATTTTTCTATGTCAAAAACACTGGAAAGGAAGACAAGATTCGGCTCCCTGCCTTTTCTATCGCCCCCCCTTCCAAGCAGAACTGGAACTACAACCCCAGGAAAAGCCATGCTTTGGCCGAGGCATTCGAGATTCGGCTGAAGGAGTTGATCCGCGTCGGGCTCTGCGGTGAGGATCTGATGACCACATTCGTCAGCAGCCTAATCTTCCCTTTCCAGCTTCGCTCACATAAGATTTGCTACATGAGCGGTCCTCTCGATCCTAACCGAGTTTTGACGGTTGAGCTTGACGACTATCTTATTTACAAGCGTGTCCGAGCTATCTTCAAGACCGATATGCCGGAGGACTGAACATGGGGGCTGAAGCCGTTCAACTCGCGGGCATCCCCCTCCTGAGGTAAACTTACGTATTTGTGTTTGTTTTCTAATTGCGTTTGTGACTTCCTTTGCTAACTCCCTTTTGTCTCTTTTCTTGTAGAGGTTTGCGGAGCAAAAGATCGAGGATGCCGAGGTTCTAGCCCTTCCGTGGACCGCAGATCGGAACACCCCGGACAGCGGGGAACCTGACTCGGAGGAGTTCGTTCCTAAGTCGGACGTCGCTCCGGGTCGCGCCCGTGGCAAGACCTCGGCCCACGGGGAGGAAGGTGACTCGGACGACGTCCAAATTCTTGAGGTAGTCGCCGCGATGCCTATCTCTTATGCATTTGTGGATTCTACTTTCCCAGCTAATCAGGCCGGTCAGGTGCACGACACCGAGCCTCTCGCCTCTCAAGCTCCTGCTACCTCGAGGAAGCGCACTGCTCTGGCAGGTCCCTCCATCCGAGGCATAAAACCATGCCCGGAGTTACTGGGTGAGTTCATTTTCATTTTTATTTCTTGCTTCTCTCTTTCTGTCTTTTGATTCGACTTTCTGTGCTTTTGCAGCGCTCCTCTTTCTGCCAAGCCAAGCGGTCCGAGTATGACGAGTCATACAACTCGGCTGCCTTCTCCTCCTCCCCTAAAGATACTCGAGCTCCTAGTCCCGCTCGCGTTGACTCCCCTCCTGCGCCGACTCAGACATCACCTCGGCCAGATGTACCCACATCCTCCATTGCTGATGCCGACATAACTCCGTCAGTAGATCCTCCTGCCGAACCTGTTGCCTCCGTTACGAACCCCGAAGTTTCCCCCGAAATTCCTTTGACTCCCCCAATTCCAACTGCGACTCCAACTCGAGCCGAGGATATCACCATCTCGGCCCCCTCGGAAACCATAGTTCCTCCTGCCTCCAAAGATTCCACTCCTAGCGCCGAGGTTGCGTCCCCTGCCGACACCTCTTCTAAGGCTAAGAAGGTTGTTGTTACCAAACCTTCATCATCTCAGAAGGGGCCGGCTAGCTCTTCTCAACCTAACATCGCTGATGCGTTCCGTAAGGGGGTTTCTTCTACTAAGCCTGTTGTCACCCCGGCCGCTGATACTCAGCTTACTCTCCACAAGAGTCCCGCGGCGGCGGTGGTTACACAACGGGTCCGAGGTAAAGTGCTGACCTGTACTGAGAGTGGGAACATCCTCGGCTCTTTGGTGGAATACGCCAATAATTGGAATGCTGCCGATCAGCTTGAGGGCAATCCAAGCAATCAACCATTTCAGCTCTCCGACATCAGCAGTCGCTTGCATATGGCTGCTAAGATCGTTCTTGAAAGCGATAAGATGAACGAGGTAAGTTCTTTTGTTGATGTCTGGTCAGTTATTCAAATGATAGTATATATACCCTAGTCCCCGAAGCTTACAACCGAATAATTTGTTGTTCGTTTGGAAGCTTTGTTAGGCTTAAGTGCGTTATTTGCCGAGTAAATTTCTTGTACGACTTTGATTTATCGTGGTTCATCCGTATTCCATATTGAGCGTTACTTAATCCGGATGTATCTCGGCTTTGATTATCCAACCATTTAGGTCCGATATAAGTTTCGCTTGATTCGGATCTATTTTAGCTTTGAATGTCTAGACACCTAGATCCGAGTTAAGCTTTGCTTGATTCGGATCTGTCTTAGCTTTGAATATCTAGCCACCTAGATCCGAGTTAAGCTTTGCTTGATTCGGATCCGTCTTAGCTTTGAATTTCTAGCCACCTAGATCCGAGTTATGCTTTGCTTGATTCGGATCTGTCTTAGCTTCGAATATCTAACTATGTAATTCTTTTTGGCACTTAGGTTGCCCATGACCGGCAGACAGCCGAATTCCAAAGGTTGCTTTTTGCGCAAAAGAAATTGGAAGAGAAGTATGAGAAAGTTCTCCTCGTGGTGAAGAAAACTAGTAATTTAAAAAATCTTTGTATTGTCCCATACGTTCTTAATATTTTCAACTTGAGGTTCTAACCCATTTTTGCTGGGAAACAGGTAATATCAATAATCTTAATATCCATCTTAACAAGAAGGTCAAAGCTCTGGAAGGTTAGTTATTCTTTTCCTCTATTGATTTTCATTCGAGACTTATCCTGGGTTTCTTATAACCTTCTGGCTTTGGTATAGCCGAGTTACAAACACTTGCAGCGTCGCATCAAGAATGCATACCCATGCCTGATATGATGCTGCATTTTTTAGAGCAAGCCGCCACTCATTCGGTGCAACTGAAAGAGAAAGATGACGAGATAACCCGGTTGCGTGCCGAGGTTGAATCTCTCAAGCTTTCTCAGAAATCTGAGTTAGAGAAAGTTGACCAGGAGTTCGCTGAAGAGAAGAGTCGGCTGAGTCTGCAACTGCAGAAAGATAAAGAACTCCTCGAGTCAGTCGAGCTAAAGAATCGGATGATGAGCGAGGAAATCACTCGCTTTGAGAAGACTAAGGATGACTGGGCCCAGGATCTCTAGAAAATGTTGAGTTATATTCATCGTAAGTTTCTGACCGTAACCGAGTTATCTTCTTCTCTTTCTTACTTTTAACTGATATACTATTTATTTCACGTAGATCATTTTCTGGAAGTTAGACCCGTAAGCTCTAAAGCAGTGATTTCTGCTCGTCAACGCCAAGGTGTCCCTGCAAATTCAAGTCCAGAATATTCAATGGAAGACTTCTTGATTGCCGTTGGTGCTGCTATTGGGCCAATGAAGATTATGGGTAGGGATTTGGTGCAAGCAGCCATTCGGGCCTACCATGTTCTCTGGCCGAATACTTCTGGAACTCCTGATATTGACGAGGTCAAAATACTTGTGGAGAGATTAATGGCATCCCAGTCCCAGTTAAATCTCTGGAGGGAATCTGCTGGGAGGGCCGGTGCTGACATGGCACTTACAGTCCTTCTGTCTTGGTACGAGGACATTTCCCTTGATACTTTGATAAACTTGCGCACTGGCTCTCGTTGGGTTGAGGATCCAGCATTCGTCGCTCGCCGCCAAGCTCGTGCTTTCTAGCTGGTTGAGTACACTGATGTGCATAATTGGATTGAAGGGCCGAGTTTCCTTCCCAATCCAGCGGATGACGTCGAGATTGAAGACGCCTCTGATGATGATTTGGCCGACCAGGATGAAGCAGAGGATGACTCGGACAACTCCCATGATTCCAATGGAAGCTCGGATGAGGATGACGACGTGCGATCATCTTCCAAGGGGACTCGGCACTCTCAAGCTCAAACTAATGTTTCTCAGCAGCCCAGGATTTCCCCCGAGGTTACTGTTGCTTCTGTTGAGGGCGAGGTAACTTCGGCCGAGGTGCCGTCTACCTCGAAGCGCCCAGTTCCTGAAAGTGCCCCTACACAGGAGACCGAGGTCGCGTCACCATCATCCGATATAACCGTTCCTGGTGCCCGTGATCATGTTGTTGCCCCTTAAGGGTGCTCTGGCCCTTTTCGCTGTTTATGTTTAAAAAACCTCTTAAGTTATTTCCAGTCCCCGGTATGCCGGGCGTATGATGTCTATGGAACAATTGTCTGGCTTGTGATACGAACCTTTTTTTCCTTTTGCCGCTAAGGCATGGATGATGGTAATCATTATTACTTTGCATTATCCTTAGAGATCTTTATTTGTTGAGCTATGGAACTTTTATGTGTCTGGCGACAAATAGTCGATTGTACCAACAAGTCCCCGATTTATCACTTGGGTTATTGAGTTTTTGTGTGTGCTCAAAGACTTACCTTGGACCATGTGGTCGTCCCCGAGTTACAAACCGAGTTGCTGAAATATATTTCATGGGTTAATGCAGAAAACACTACGGGGTAGTCCCCGAGTGATTGCTCAAGGTGTCGGAGTTTAATACTTGTGTTTAGAACAAGATATAGTCACTAGGTAGTCCCCGAGGCAGTGCTCAAGGTATCGAGGTTTTAATGCATGATCCGAGATAAGGGATAATATGGCGCAGTCCTCGAGTCCCTGCTCGAGGTCTTGAAACTTAACACATAACTCAGGAACAATAAATAACACGGCATAGTCCCCGAGTCCCTGCTCGAGGTGTCGAGGTTTAACACATAACTCAGATTAAGAAATAACATAGGGCAGTCCCCGAGTCACCGCTCGAGGTTCTGAGGTTTACTACATAGTCCTGAAAAATAAAAACAACATTGTGCAATCCACGATTCGTTGCTCGAGGTGCCGAGGTTCAATACACGCTTGATACTCCGACTTGAAGTGTCATATTACAACGTACCATATATGGCTCCTAAGAGTAGAATGGGCGAAGTTAAGGTATGTTCCATGGTCTTTTCGATTCTTCGCTGGCTTTTTTTGCCTTGTTCTTTTCTGGTGACTAAGCATCGATTAGGTAATATGCATCATTCTGCAATGCTTTACTCACGATGAATGGTCCTTCCCATGGGGGTGATAGTTTGTGCATGCCGGTTGTGCGCTGCACTAGCCGAAGAACTAAATCTCCTTCTTTAAAGACTCTTGGATTGACTTTCTTGCTATCATATCGTTGTAGGTCTTGCAGATAAATAGCTGATCTTGATAGTGCCAATTCCCTTGCCTCCTCTAGTAAATCGATGTTGTCTTGCCGAGCTACCTCATTTACCTCGGCAGTCGTGTATTGGGTCACTCGTGACGAATCATGCATTATGTCGGCTGGAAGCACAGCTTCTGCCCCATAGACCAGAAAGAATGGGGTATACCCTGTCGACCTGTTCGGTGTAGTCCTAAGGCTCCACAGTACTGTTGGCAGTTCCTGGATCCAACATCCTGCCGACCTTTGCAAAGGTTCAACGAGCCGGGGTTTTATTCCGGACAATACCAGTCCATTTGATCTTTCTACTTGCCCGTTTGATGCCGGGTGAGCCACCAAGGCAACATCTAGTCTTATGTGCTTCTCTTGGCAGAACCTAGCAAAGGCTCCTTCAGCAAAATTTGTGTCGTTATCTGTAATAACACTATGTGGATAACCATACTCAAGATAATATCTTTGAGAAATTTCACTGCTGTTTGTCCATCACATTTTCTTATAGGTTTTACCTCGATCCATTTTGTGAATTTATCCACCATGACTAGAATGTGAGTCATTCCGCCTCGGGCTGACTTGAACGGGCATACCATATCCAAGCACCATATAGATAATGGCCAAGTGATTGGTATTGTCTTTAATTCGGATGATGGCATATGTATCTTGCTAGCGTATCTCTGGCAACCGTTACATTTTTCTACTAGCTCTTTTGCCTCCTTTAACACCGTCGGCCAATAAAATCTATGCCTGAATGCCTTGGCTACTAATTCTCTGGACGATGCGTGATGCCCACATTCTCCCTGATGTATATCCAGGAGTATTTCATGGCCTTCTGCCGAGTCAACACATCTCTGCAATACGCTTGTGATGCTTCGATTGTATAACTCATTGTTTATTATGTGTAATCTTTTGTTCTTCTTATTGTCTGTCTAGCCAGTACCTCATTACTCGGCAAGATTGCATCCTTGAGGAAGGAGAATATGGGTTGCGCCCATGTCGGCGTGCTTTTCTCTGGGACAATTTCACTGTCGATTTCCATGTTTTCTGTCATCATAACGGCTTTGAACCCTTCTGTATTTATTCTTGCAATGGCCATGTTCGCTTTCAGAGAGCCTGGGTTACACTCTTTCTCAATTTCCATTGGCACGCTTCCTTCTTTTAATTCTGCCGAGATATGAATGGACTCAGACTCTGGTGATGGTATAATCGATGGTTTTCTCAGGTGCTCTAAGGCGATACCTGGGGGAATTGACTGCCTAGTTGATCCGAGTTTTGACAATGTGTCCACGGCGTCATTTTTCTCCCGAGGTATATGATGAAATTCGCATCCATCGAAATATCCACTGATTTTTTGCACATGGAATCTATATAGGGACATATTCGTATCTAGTGCGTCCCAATTGCCTGATACTTGCTGTACTACCAAATCGGAGTCCCCGTAGCATAGAATCCGACGTATACCAATTTCCTTTGCCACCTTTAATCCATGGACGAGTGCTTCATATTCGGCTACATTGTTTGATGCGGTGAAATGTATTTTCAGCACATATTTCAGCTGATCTTTTTTCGGTGAGGTCAACACTATCCCTGCTCCCAAACCATTTCTCAGCTTGGACCCATCGAAATGCATTATCCAATAATTCGGATCTAGTAACGGTGGTTCATATTGTACCTTAGCCCAATCCACAAAGAAGTCGGCCACTGCCCGAGATTTGATTGCATCTCGCCTATGGAATTGCGGAGCATAAGGTGATAATTCGATTGCCCATTTCGCTATTCGTCCACTTGCATCTTTGTTGCTCAATATCTCGGCTATGGGCGCTTGAGAGATCACTTTGATCGGATGTTCTTCGAAGTAATGTTTAAGTTTTTTCGCCGACATGTATACTCCATAGGCCATTTTCTGGTAGTGTGGGTAGTTCTGTTTGGAGGCCGATAGTACCTCGCTTAGGTAATATACCGGCCTTTGTATTGATTTGTCATCTTCATTCCGTTCCACAACAATCGCCGCACTTACCACTCTGTTTGTGGCGGCTACATAAAGTAACATAGGCTCTTTTGACAATGGAGAGACCAGGATTGGTATTGTGACCAACATCTTCTTCAGTTCATGAAACGCATTATCTGCTTGCGGTGTCCAAATGAACTTATCAGACTTTTTCATCAGTTGATACAGAGGTAACGCCTTCTCTCCCAGCCGACATACAAATCGACTAAGCGAGGCCAGGCAGCCCATGAATTTTTGTACATCATTTAGACACCTCGGCAGCTCCATTCTTTCTACCGCTCGTATTTTATTTGGGTTTGCCTCTATACCTCGGATGGACATGAGAAAACTGAGTAATTTCCCAGCTGGTACACCAAAGGTACATTTTTCCGGGTTAAGCTTCATTCGGAACCTTCTCAGGTTTGCGAATGTCTGCCGAATATCATCCATGAGTGTTTTGCTCTCTTTGGTTTTTATAACCACATCATCTACATATACTTGTACATTTTTTCCTATCTGGTCATGTAGACACTTTTGCATGCATCTCTGGTATGTTGCTCCTGCATTACGCAGGCCGAATGGCATGGTGCGATAGCAATAAGCCCTGTACGGGTGATAAACGTAGTCTTTATTTGATCGGCCGGATTTAACGGTATCTGGTGGAAACCAGAGTACGCGTCTACAAATGACAACAACTCACAACCAGCGGTCGAATCAATGACTTGGTCTATCCTAGGTAAAGGAAAAGGATCTTTGGGACACACCTTGTTTAGGTTCGTGTAATCAATACACATTCTCCATACGACGGAATCAATGAACCCGGCCGCAAGGAGCCGAGATATCTCATCCCCTATTATTTTTCTCCTGTCTTCAGCGAAGTGGCAGAGAGGTTGCTTCACCGACCTTACTCCTGGCCTTACATGCAAAGAGTGCTCAGCCAACTCCCTCGGCACACCTTGCAGGTCCTGAGTTGACCAGGCAAAGATGTCTACATTTTCACGGAGGAAGTTGGTGAGCTCGCCTTCCTATTTGGCATCTAGGTCGGCACCAACCGTGATGGTGTGCTCTGGGAACTACTCATCTATCTGGACCTTTTTGTCTCTTTAGTCGGCTGGAAAGAAACACTTCCATGTGGATTGGCTAATGCTGGCATATCCAGCTGTGTCGACTGAGCTAGAGTCGCTACCTCCTGAATCCTTATTTTTTCTCTTGCGATCACCAATGACTCGGCCAGGTTTGATCCGGCCGAAGCACATTCCATCGACTTCCTGTAATCTCCTGCTACTGTTATCACCCCTTGTGGTCCGGGTAACTTCATTTTCAAGTAAGTGATGTGGCAGTTGCTCATGAATTTGGCCAATGTCGGCCGTCCGAGTAAGGCGTGATAGCAACTTTCTAGGTCCACCACTTCAAACTCCAAATTTTCCTCTCTGCAATTCTCCCTCGTGCCGAATAATACATCTACTCGGACCTTCCCAATGGGTTCGCATGAAAGTCCTGGCACTATTCCATGGAATGTGGTTCTTGTGTGTAAGGTTCCCAACCTTTAATAAGGTAGAGATCCCTGTGTTTACAATGCTAGTCCCTGGATCAATGCTAGTCCCTGGATCAATAGCTAGCATCCACAGTTAAGATGTAATATCAAGAAACAAAGGTCATAATACAACTTTATAACCAGTAATAAAGTAATTTATTACATCTTACATAGCTCATTTGGTTATCTCATTACAATGCAGCAGAATATAACAATAGCATGGGGTCCTTCATCTTCAAAGTGCCACAGGCAGACATGTTGGTTGTAGACTTGTAATCCTAATCATTAAATTTCACTAATATCAAACAAACCTGCAACATAACAATTTACAGCCTCAAGGGTCAATACATTTGAATTGTATTGGCAAGTGATACTATGGTAGTATAGTGGAGTCTATCATCTATATGCATTTGGCTAAGTGGATCTTAGGCTTGCCTTGCTCAAAATAGATTTTCCTTATCATTTGAAAATACTAAGTTTTTGCTTTGACAAAATCACCCAAGGAATCACCAATAGAAATTGCTGAACCTTAAACCCTTGTTCAACCACAAGTTTTTAACTTAGAAATTTGGATGATGAGATTCTTCATAGCTTCCATGTCTTGATGCTCAAATTGTCCTTTTCTAGGGACATGGCTAAGTACTTAGATTTTACACTCTGCAGAGGTGGTGCACTTTCCCCACAAGACTTGGTTTCACAAAGACAAGATCTTTCAGAAGCCTTCCCTTAGACCAAAATGGACGCGCTCCAACCTATTAAACCCCTACCACCAATTGTCCATTTGTCTAAGTTATTGCAACCTATATGATCCAGGCAGAGCCCATATTGCCATGTGGCTGCACTTGAAGCTTCTCAACATTTGACATCTCAAATCTCTTTGTTCCTGGGTGGCCATCCACAAGTGAGACACCAAGGTTTCCCCAGCATACTGGACTTGGTTATGCCCAAGTTTTCCCCAGCATGTTGGACTTTCATGACCACTCAACACAAACCATTCCTTCCATTCCACCCAGGTGATTCATTCACTTAGTTGTTTTATTAAACAAAACACAAGTCCTCAGACTTAGAAATTTTTCCATAGCATGAATATATATTCCACCCTTATTTTCTACTAGCTAAGCTAAGCATGATAGTAGTAGAGATCTTAACTTAGGAAATTTCTACTAAGGTTTCATCTACTAGGATTTCCCATAGCATAGTTTATACTTAGCAAAAATTCCATGCAAGTCCTACTTAGAAATATCACTAATGCATAGTGAAAATAATGGGACAAAGTATGAAGCATCACTTGACTTTTTGGTATAGAGTATAAGTTCAATCCTTGTCTTTGCAACAATCACAATCTTAAAGTCACTACAATTTAATCAAGCAAACAACATTTCAATCTACCATTCAAGCAATTCATCACATAAAATAATAATAACAAAACAATGCATGCAAGCATGCTAAAGATTGTTTTATTTGAAAAAGTGGTTTCTAATGGTTCATAAACATTTGAAAACACCTAATGGTCATTTTATAGAGTGGAAAAACCATTTGTATAAGATTTTACTTCATAAACCATTTTTACATCAAGTCATTATTTTATGTGGTGAAGAAATGCTTTTAATAAGGCAAAATTCTATAGGTTTCAGAAAATATGTTTTCAAACCATAAAACCTTGTGTTTAGGTTCAGAGAGTTTATTTCCAAAACATTTCGCAAAGGTTTTCCTCCAAAATCATTTTTAATAATTAAACCATATTTTTAATTGACTAGAAATGGTTTAAATCAAAGATTTATTCTTTTGCTTCACCAAATACATTTTTGAAACCAAAATTTGTTTCCTATGGTCAGTAGGTTCAAAACACACCAGTTGCCAAAGATTTTATCCTCAGAATCATTTTGGAATAAATTTTATATCCTAAACATGCATACACAAGTTTCTGTAAAAACAAACAATTTAACAGAAGCTTTTTACTAAACAAAGTACATGGTTAGCTAGGGCTTGTTCTTCTGAATCCATTGATATAAAGTTTGCAAAATTTGGACGTGTAGATCAAAAGTTATAGATTTTACAAAATCTAGCATCTAATAGATCAAATCTGTTTTAATTCAAACCAACAGAGCCACGTGTCTTATTTCTATTCGCCCATACCGCTTCGGTTGGATCGAGCGATGGCAGACGTTGGATTTAAGTGGGATCACACGGCTCAGATGCTAGCGTACCCTTTCAGTTAGTTTCTATCGCGAGCGTCGGATTCAGATCGAACGGTTCACATGAGCTAGTCAAGGATGGGCGGCGCTGGCGGCGGCTGGTGGTGGCGGAGCGGTCAGATGGCGGCGGAGTCGACGCTACAGGAAGCGAGGGAGGAAGGGGAGATGCTCACCGTGTTCGTTGTGGCGTGGGGAAGCTCAAGGCAGTCCTTGCCGGTGAAGGGGCGCACGAGGATGACCTTAATCGCTCACCGGAGTTGAGCTGCGCCTCGGGCTCGCTCAGATGTCGTCGGGGGCGAGGATACATAGCGCGCTAGGACACGTTACAAGCGGTGTTAGATGCAGGCGAGTATTCTGGTTCCAGGCGTATCATCGAAAGGACAAAGGGTGGCTAGATTATTACCAGAAGCTTCGCCGGAGAGGGAACAGACGGTGGCGGCGGTGGTCGTCGTTGTTGTCGAGGCTCTGGAGCGCGCGGGGACGAGCCGGTGCTACGGGGAGGTTCGCCTGGGTCTGGGGAGCAAGTGAGATTTTTCGAGGGAGCAAGGGGCGGCGTCTACTGATCGGAATCGGAGAAAATGGCTCGCCGGAGTCAGAGAGTTTCGAGACGAATTCAAGGTGGCCTGGGGGAGGAGAGGAGATGGTGTCTAGAGAGAAAGGTAGAGGGGAGAGTGGCGAGTTAACGGGAGTAATCGCGGGATGTAATCTCTGCATCATTAAGGCGAATTCAAGCGAGGAATTAATCGGCAGGAATGGCGAGGTTTGGGGGACAAACAGTCTCGCGGGTGAGAACGATGAACTGGTATGTGGGGCCGTTTCGTCAGCGAAGAGAGACAGGGGTGGTGGGGTCCACACGTCGGTGACTCTGCGGGTTCTCTCTCTGGTGGAAAACGGTTCGTTCGAGTGAGAGGGAAAGTTGGGCTTGCTGGGCCTTGTTGGGCTCGCTGGCTGGGTCGAGTCTGTTTACATTTTTTTTGTTCTGTTTGTTCATTTAATCAATTCAAGCATCCATTTGAATTCAAAACTTTGTCAAAATTTGTGTAGGTTTAAATACTGATTAATAAAACATTCTGGAATCATTTAAGAATAATTTATTTATTCTTTTTAAGGTCTTTTAATTATTCAAAATAGGCTCTAGTTTTAATTCAAATGAGATTTAATAATATTTCAAACACCATTTAAATTTTCTAAATCCTTCCAAATCTTTTCAGTAGGTTTTTATTTGATTAATAGGGTGTCAAAATAATTCATCTAGAATTATTTGGAGAATAGTTAATATGATTGTAGAGGTCCCAACCTTTAATAAGGTAGTTTCCTCCTGTGTTATACAATGCTAGTCCCTGGATCAATAGCTAGCATCCACAGTAAGATGTAATATCAAGATACAAAGGTCATATTATAACTTGATAACCAGGAATAACATACTTCTATTACATCATACATAGCTCATTTGGCTATTACATTACATTGCAGCGGAATAACTATAGTTATGGGTCCTTCATCTTCAAAGTGCCACAGGCAGATGTTGGTTGTAGACTTTGTAGTCCTAGTCAATCAAACAATCTTCATTTTAAAACAATCAACCTGCAACATTACAAGTTACAGCCACAAGGGTCAATACATTTTGAATTGTATTGGCAAGCTTCACTTCTATGTATAATAAGAGTGGATCCTATAATTATATGCATATTTGGCTAAGTAGAGTTTAAGGCGTATTTGCATAAAGCATTGTTTTATCCTATCTTTTCAAAAAGGGGTTTTAAGTCCTTTGTCAAATTTCTTTTCAAGTTCCTTGAACTCCTTGGTAGAAACTCAAGTGTTCAAGTCCTTGTCAAAATCTCTTGAGCCACTTGGTAACCCCAAGTGCAACAAGTTTTATCAAAACTCATGAGTTCCTTGGTAACCCCAAGTACATCATGCTCTTGAGCACCTTGATAACCCCAAGTGCAACAAGCTTAACAAAATCTCTTTGAATTCCTTGGTAGACACACAAGGGCATCAAGTTTTTATGTTTGAAGTTAGAATGTCGAGATCTCCCATAGTTCAAACTTTAGTTGCTCAGTATTGTCCATAACCGGGGACACGGCTAAGTACTTAGATTTTATTAACTTCTGCAGAAGGAGTACACTTTACCCACATGACACAATCCCATCTTGTTGCCACCAGTGGCCTACTGGATTAGTGCTCATCAAGATGGAGTACCTCAGACCGAGAGTGTGACGAAGTCTTTCCAAAAGGTCCTCCCATACATCATTGCTAGCTTGCCTTCAGCCCCATGAAGCATTCCAGATCCCCATGTCCGTAACTAAAGACAATGTATGGGTCTTCCTAATGTAGTTGACTAAGCCAGAGCCATAATAGCATGTGGTTGCACACGAAAGCCACAATTGGAGAAACATGTTCAATCTCTAAGTTTCCTAGGTGGTTTTCTCTTGGAGCACAACACAAAGTGAATCCCATAGACATGGTTCCTTTTGTTGCCACCCTCTCCAAAACTTAAAGTGTCCACCACCTAGGTGGTTCATTGAGTCCTTGTTTTATTATGTAAAACATAAGTTCTTTTCTCAACCTTTGTAAAATCTCAACATGTATCTCTTTTCAAAATATAGCATGTCTAAGCATGTACAACTTCAATATTTTCACTAAGGAGTGTATAGTGAATCCTATTAGGATATAGCATAGCATAAGTAATAAGAAATCTTTTTCATGCATGTTTTCATAATTTACTAAGTATAATGAAAATAGTAGGGCATTTGTATGATAGTGTAACTTGCCTTTTTGGTAGGGAATGAGGGTTCACTCCTTGATCTTGCTAGTCTCACACTTTGCTAATTTCACTACAATTCAATCAAGCAAGCACCAAATCAACTAACATTCCAAACCACATTTACTCAAACAAAATCACACACAAGACAAGAAGGAAACTAAGTCATGCATAAGTATGCGAAGGATGGTTCTATTGCAAGGATGGTCTCCACTAGGTTTCTAAACTTTGTAAGGTCCAAATTGGTCATTTACCAAAATGGCAAAGTCATTTGCAAATGGGTTTTATCTCAAGACCATTTTAAAATTCATTCATCATTTTATGTGGTGAAAATTATTCTTATCAAAGCAAAACTTTATGTTTTTCACCAAGTGAGTTGACCTTGGCAAGGCTTGGTGTTTTGGGTCAGTAAGTTTGGTCCAAAACATTTTCCCAAAGTTTTCCTTGCAAAAACATTTCCATCAATGAGTTTATTTAGCTAGAAAATGGCTAAGTTAAATAATTCAACCTATATTTTACCAAAATCATTTTTAACACCAAGGGTTGGTTCCTAGGGTCAGTATGGTCACATAAATCCATTTTGCAAAGGTTTTAATCCTAAAATCAATTTTAAACAATTTTTCTACTCTAAACAAGCTCACAAAAGGATCTGCAATTTCAAACAAGCTAACAGATACTATTTTCGAAACTAAGGCCATGGTTGGCTAGGGCTTGTTCTCCTGAATCCAACGACATAAAATTTATAATTTTTGGACGTGTGGTTTGAAAGTTACAAGGGTTTGAAGTTTGCAATTAAATCAGATTCAAATCTGTTTTTAGTTTTAAACCTGGCCACGCGTCGTGTTCCTATTGGTCCATACCGTTTCGGTTGGATCGCGACTGCGGCGGCGCTCTGGCGGCAGCGCTCAGGCGGGGTGGTCGCCGGTGATTCAGGACGCAAGGAAGAAGAGGAGAAGGCTCACCGAGATCGCAGGGTCGTGGTGACGTTCGTCGTGCTGTTGGCTTGACAAGGGGAGCTCGGGTACTGCGGCAATTGCTCGCCGGAGTTCCTGCTGGCGTCGGTTGCGCGTGGTCGTGGTCGAAGTCGACTCTGTGGTTCACCCCGATGAAAAACGAGGGTACGGTTAGGAGCGTAAGGTCAAGGCAGAGCTATGTGCGTGAACGAGAGGGCGCGGGGCGGTCGGATTCTACCTGTGGGGCTCGTCGGAGAAGATTCAGACACGGCGGTGCTTGAAGCTTGACGGCGCGACGTTGGGCGCCGCGGATGAACGGAGGGCAACAGATGGCCGGGGATGTGGAGCGTTCGTGCTTGGTCGATGAAGCAAGGGGAGGCAGTGTGTGGCCGGAATCGACAGGGAGGTTCGTCGGAGTCAGAGGAGCTCGGGGAGGAATTGGGGCGGCCTGGGGGCGTGATACTGCGGGATGACAGAGGCAAAACAGAAAGGAGGGGCGAGTGATTTAAGGTGCGTGGTCAGGGGGCGTTGATCACGCGGCATTGAAGCGAATTGAACACGAGCAATCGTCGCTGGAAACGGCCGGAGTGAGGGGAAAGAATTGGTCGCGCGGGTGAGGAGGATAAACAGTAGAGCGGGGTCCATCGTCAGTGGGAAAAGGAGGGAGAGGGAGGGTCCACCTGTCAGCTGCTCGGCGGGTTCTTTCTGCTGTGAAGAAAACGGTTCGGGGCAAGGGCACAAGTGGGCTGGAGTTGGGCTGTTGGGCTGAGTTGGGCTAGATGGTTGGGCTTCTCTATTTTTTTCTGTCTGATTCCTTTTCCTTTAATTTATTTCCTGTTTTGAATTTCAAACAAATAAACCATGTTCACATCAATTCAAACAATACTCAAACTTTGTAATATTGAAATTAGTTCTGTTTAGTAACATGAACCAAAATCCAAATTCAAAATAGTAATTTTATTAATAGGGTCCAGTAATAATTAAATATAATTGGACCTTGGTTATTTAAATCAAAAATGGAGTTTGATTTTTATTAATAAAATCTTTATTTGAAACCTAAATATTTTCAAAACCAAATCAGTAGGTTTTATTTAGGAAATATGGAATACTTGGAAACTTGTTTTTAAAACAAAATAACATTTTATTTTTAGAGTCCATTATTAATTAAATATAATAGTTTTTCCTTATTTAATTCAAATAGGACTTTATTTATTGAGGTGTTTATTTTGAAAACTAGAATAAGGCCAAAGCATTTTAGTAGGTTTTATTTGTGAATATCAAATATTTGGAAAACTTATTTAAATAATTAGATAAGTTTTGATGTTTCAATTAATTTGGTAGAATCTTTTATTTAAATAAAGTTTTTGGATATCAATTCCTTATTATTTTATTTTAAATAAACCTTTGTTATTTTTATTCAAACTAAATGTTTTACTTCCCAAAGTTTGGTCAAGGTTTAATTTGGCTTTATAAAATAATCTTTATTTATAAATCCACCTTTTCTTTTGAAAACCAAATTTTTTTTATTAAAGGCTTCAAAATGGTAGTTTCAAAACTTTTTAATTTCCTTTATTAAATGTTTATCTTTATGAATCCTTTTTAGGATTTTATTTAATTTAAAAGGGTTTGAAATTCCAATTGAATTCAAAAAGTTTCTTCTAGCTCTGAAAATTAAACAAAGTTTATTTTTATTCATTTATTTTCACATTACAAGATTTGGAAAATCTTGGGATGTGACAGGCTACCACCCTTAAAATAAATCTCGTCCCGAGATTTGGGGAGGCTAGGGTTACAAGCAATTTCAAACAACTAGGGTACTACCACCCTTAAAAAGTTTCAAACAAAAATTACATATTGTCCTTCTTGGGATCTTGGAGAAAATTTCTCATAGCAAACATTTGCATGGTTTCCTTGGTTTACATACTTGACTCATGGGCCAAGATTGAGCTTCTCCATAGGCTTGTTCAACTTGTTCTTCATTCTTTCTGGATAGTTGCTCGCATAGTGTCCTGGGTTCTTGCAGTTGAAGCAATGAATGTCCTTGAGTTCTTTACGTGGCTCTTGTGGGCAAGTTGCTACATAGTGGCCTGGTTCTTTGCAGTTGTTGCACCACACTTGGTCAATCTCTTTATTCTTCTTGTTCTCTGGGCATCCACTGGAGTAGTGCCCCATTTCCTTACATTTACGACATTGTGCAAGGCTCATGTCTTGCTTAGGCTTCTTGATTTTCTTTGATCCTTTGAATTGGGTTGTCTTGTTTGGAGGTATGAGTGGTCCTTTTCCTTTGGTAGACTTGGATCCTTCTTGTTTCCTTTGTTCTACCATGGCATAGATGGGACATTGGTCAGGAGTATGATCACTTCCTTCACAAAGGTAGCAAGTAGCTTGAGAGGTGGGGCATTGTCCAACAGGATGGTCTTCTTCACAATTGGGGCATTGTCCTTCATGCTCTGTGGAAGTATGATCCTTGTCTCCACAAATAATGCAAGCTGGGGCTCCATCTAGAATAACATTCTTGTTATCCTTGTTATCATACACTCTTCTAGGATAGCTTTCTTCCATGCTAATCATTTGATTAGTCACCTTAAGCATCAATTGGGATTGTTCCTCCAAAAACTTTTGCAGTGTTGGATCTCTATCACTGTTGTTGGCTAGGAACTGAGCTGTCAGTTGGTTCAACTGATGTTGGGTTGCTATGAGCTCTCTCATGCTGTCAGCTTGGTTGGTGTTGGTGTCATCAACCTTGATGTTGGAGTCCTTTGGTGTAGTCATCTGTTTGGGTTGAAGGAAGATTAGAATAGGCAAGATATTTCTAAGGAGATATTTCTAATCACACACATCACACTTCACACAAGCAACGTGCATGCAATCACAAACCCAAACTTTTCACTCAAACAAGGTTCAAGCACATACTTAGGCAACAAAATATTTTTGTTACACCACATAAGTTGGTGTGTTTTTGACTTATCTAAAATATGGTGGTCTATCTATATGGTTCACTTGTGATCTTTCCTTCCTTCATGATTTCCTCTTACTTGGGATCATGGTTTCCTTGTGAAAAACTCCTTGGTCACAGAACTTCAAAGTTGTTGATGGCTCCTTATTTTGCATTCCCTTAGTCTCTAAATCTTGAGTAAGGTTTTCCTTGTTTCACTCGTGGTCCTTAGTGTTATCCAAGTTGGAAGTCCTTGGTGAAGAGACTGAAGATGTTGAAGTCATTAGAGTTGAAGAAGTTGAAGAAGCCCTCTGCACATGGTGTAGTCTTTGTCCATGCGGTAGGTTTTTCCTTCAAGTTGAAATAGAAGAGAAGTAGAGTTGAAACCAAAATGGTTGAGGAAAGAGTTTACAAGTGTTTTTGTAAATAAGTTTTTGGAACAAGTATAACTCCTATTTTCTAAGGGTTTTTGTTCAATCCTAGGGTTTACAAATCCTACAGGCAACACAATGCTCTGATACCATCTGTAGAGGTCCCAACCTTTAATAAGGTAGTTTCCTCCTGTGTTATACAATGCTAGTCCCTGGATCAATAGCTAGCATCCACAGTAAGATGTAATATCAAGATACAAAGGTCATATTATAACTTGATAACCAGGAATAACATACTTCTATTACATCATACATAGCTCATTTGGCTATTACATTACATTGCAGCGGAATAACTATAGTTATGGGTCCTTCATCTTCAAAGTGCCACAGGCAGATGTTGGTTGTAGACTTTGTAGTCCTAGTCAATCAAACAATCTTCATTTTAAAACAATCAACCTGCAACATTACAAGTTACAGCCACAAGGGTCAATACATTTTGAATTGTATTGGCAAGCTTCACTTCTATGTATAATAAGAGTGGATCCTATAATTATATGCATATTTGGCTAAGTAGAGTTTAAGGCGTATTTGCATAAAGCATTGTTTTATCCTATCTTTTCAAAAAGGGTTTTTAAGTCCTTTGTCAAATTTCTTTTCCAAGTTCCTTGAACTCCTTGGTAGAAACTCAAGTGTTCAAGTCCTTGTCAAAATCTCTTGAGCCACTTGGTAACCCCAAGTGCAACAAGTTTTATCAAAACTCATGAGTTCCTTGGTAACCCCAAGTACATCATGCTCTTGAGCACCTTGATAACCCCAAGTGCAACAAGCTTAACAAAATCTCTTTGAATTCCTTGGTAGACACACAAGGGCATCAAGTTTTTATGTTTGAAGTTAGAATGTCGAGATCTCCCATAGTTCAAACTTTAGTTGCTCAGTATTGTCCATAACCGGGGACACGGCTAAGTACTTAGATTTTATTAACTTCTGCAGAAGGAGTACACTTTACCCACATGACACAATCCCATCTTGTTGCCACCAGTGGCCTACTGGATTAGTGCTCACCAAGATGGAGTACCGCAGACGAGAGTGTGTGAAGTCTTTCCAAAAGGTCCTCCCATACATCATTGCTAGCTTGCCTTCAGCCCCCATGAAGCATTCCAGATCCCCATGTCCGGTAACTAAAGACAATGTATGGGTCTTCCTAATGTAGTTGACTAAGCCAGAGCCATAATAGCATGTGGTTGCACACGAAAGCCACAATTGGAGAAACATGTTCAATCTCTAAGTTTCCTAGGTGGTTTTCTCTTGGAGCACAACACAAAGTGAATCCCATAGACATGGTTCCTTTTGTTGCCACCCTCTCCAAAACTTAAAGTGTCCACCACCTAGGTGGTTCATTGAGTCCTTGTTTTATTATGTAAAACATAAGTTCTTTTCTCAACCTTTGTAAAATCTCAACATGTATCTCTTTTCAAAATATAGCATGGCTAAGCATGTACAACTTCAATATTTTCACTAAGGAGTGTATAGTGAATCCTATTAGGATATAGCATAGCATAAGTAATAAGAAATCTTTTTCATGCATGTTTTCATAATTTACTAAGTATAATGAAAATAGTAGGGCATTTGTATGATATTGTAACTTGCCTTTTTGGTAGGGAATGAGGGTTCACTCCTTGATCTTGCTAGTCTCACACTTTGCTAATTTCACTACAAGTCAATCAAGCAAACACCAAATCAACTAACATTCCAAACCACATTTACTCAAACAAAATCACACACAAGACAAGAAGGAAACTAAGTCATGCATAAGTATGCAAAGGATGGTTCTATTGCAAGGATGGTCTCCACTAGGTTTCTAAACTTTGTAAGGTCCAAATTGGTCATTTACCAAAATGGCAAAGTCATTTGCAAATGGGTTTTATCTCAAGACCATTTTAAAATTCATTCATCATTTTATGTGGTGAAAATTATTCTTATCAAAGAAAAACTTTATGTTTTTCACCAAGTGAGTTGCCCTTGGCAAGGCTTGGTGTTTTGGGTCAGTAAGTTTGGTCCAAAACATTTTCCCAAAGTTTTCCTTGCAAAAAAATTTCCATCAATGAGTTTATTTGGCTAGAAAATGGATAAGTTAAATAATTCAACCTATATTTTACCAAAATCATTTTTAACACCAAGGGTTGGTTCCTAGGGTCAGTATGGTCACATAAATCCATTTTGCAAAGGTTTTAATCCTAAAATCTATTTTAAACAATTTTTCTACTCTAAACAAGCTCACAAAAGGATCTGCAATTTCAAACAAGCTAACAGATACTATTTTCGAAACTAAGGCCATGGTTGGCTAGGGCTTGTTCTCCTGAATCCAACGACATAAAATTTATAATTTTTGGACGTGTGGTTTGAAAGTTACAAGGGTTTGAAGTTTGCAATTAAATCAGATTCAAATCTTTTTAGTTTTAAACCCGCCACGTCGTGTTCCTATTGGTCCATACCGCTTCGTTGGATCGCTGTGGGGCGTTGGATCTAGTTAGATCGAGTGGCCCAGGACATACCCTTCGACGATAAGTGATCTAATCGTGGCCGTTAAATCTGGATCGAACAGTCGACGAATTTGACCTAAAGTAAAGTGGGCGGCTGACGGCAAGGCCTTCGGGCGGCCAAAGCGGGTGGTCGCCGGTGATTCAGGACGCAAGGAAGAAAAGGAGAAGGCTCACCGAGATCGCAGGGTCGTGGTGACGTTCGTCTTGTTGGCTTGACAAGGGAGCTCGCATCGCGCAATTGCTCACGGAGTTCTCGCCGGGCGCTTGCTTGGCGTGGTCGTGGTCGAAGTCGACTCTGTGGTTCACCCCGATGCAAAACGAGGGTACGGTTAGGAGCGTAAGATCAAGGCAGAGCTATGTGCGTGAACGAGAGGGCGCGGGGCGGTCGAATTCTACCTGTGGGGCTCGTCGGAGAAGATTCAGACACGGCCGTGCTTGAAGCTTGACGAAGGCGACGTTCAGGGGCGCCCGCGGATGAACGGAGGGCACGAACAGTAGCGCCGGGGGATGTGGAGCGTGCGTGCTTGGTCGATGAAGCAAGGGGAGGCAGTGTGTGGCCGGAATCGACAGGGAGGTTCGTCGGAGTCAGAGGAGCTCGGGGAGGAATTGGGGCGGCCTGGGGGCGTGATACTGCGGGGTGACAGAGGGAAAACAGAAAGGAGGGGCGAGTGATTTAAGGTGCGTGGTCAGGGGGCGTTGATCACGCGGCATTGAAGCGAATTGAACACGAGCAATCGTCGCTGGAAACGGCCGGAGTGAGGGGAAAGAATTGGTCACGGGTGAGGAGGATAAGCAGAGAGCGGGGTCCATCGTCGATTGGGAAAAGGAGAGGGAGGGTCCACTGCCGCTGCCCATGGTTCTTTCTGTGAAGAAACGGTTCGGGGCAAGGCACAAGTGGGCTGGAGTTGAAATTGTTAATGAGTTGGGCTAGATGGTTGGGCTTCTCTATTTTTTTCTGTCTGATTCCTTTTCCTTTAATTTATTTCCTGTTTTGAATTTCAAACAAATAAACCATGTTCACATCAATTCAAACAATACTCAAACTTTGTAATATGGAAATTAGTTCTGTTTAGTAACATGAACCAAAATCCAAATTCAAAATAGTAATTTTATTAATAGGGTCCAGTAATAATTAAATATAATTGGACCTTGGTTATTTAAATCAAAAATGGAGTTTGATTTTTATTAATAAAATCTTTATTTGAAACCTAAATATTTTCAAAACCAAATCAGTAGGTTTTATTTAGGAAATATGGAATACTTGGAAACTTGTTTTTAAAAAAAAATAACATTTTATTTTTAGAGTCCATTATTAATTAAATATAATAGGTTTTCCTTATTTAATTCAAATAGGACTTTATTTATTGAGGTGTTTATTTTGAAAACTAGAATAAGGCCAAAGCATTTTAGTAGGTTTTATTTGTGAATATCAAATATTTGGAAAACTTATTTAAATAATTAGATAAGTTTTGATGTTTCAATTAATTTGGTAGAATCTTTTATTTAAATAAAGTTTTTGGATATCAATTCCTTATTATTTTATTTTAAATAAACCTTTGTTATTTTTATTCAAACTAAATGTTTTACTTCCCAAAGTTTGGTCAAGGTTTAATTTGGCTTTATAAAATAATCTTTATTTATAAATCCACCTTTTCTTTCGAAAACCAAATTTTTTTTATTAAAGGCTTCAAAATGGTAGTTTCAAAACTTTTTAATTTCCTTTATTAAATGTTTATCTTTATGAATCCTTTTTAGGATTTTATTTAATTTAAAAGGGTTTGAAATTCCAATTGAATTCAAAAAGTTTCTTCTAGCTCTGAAAATTAAACAAAGTTTATTTTTATTCATTTATTTTCACATTACAAGATTTGGAAAATCTTGGGATGTGACAATGATTCATAAATCATTTTGAATTGGGTATTTGTTTTAATTCTAATGGAATTTAATATAGTTTTAATTCCCTAATTTTTATTTGGAAGTTTTATTTAATCTTAATTAGGTTGAATTAAACAACTTTTAATCCACTTGGGTAAATTCCAAAATACTATTTTCTCATGAATTTATAATTATTTCTATTAGAGATTTGTCTTTATTAAAATTAGGGATAGAATGGTTAATATCATTTCATTTTATTTGGAAATTTTTTATCCTTTTATTTTATTTGATTTGGATTCTAATCAATCATTTGCTTATGGTCTTTGCCAAGATTTAATTTGGTCTTTAAATAATCCTTATTTAATATTTCTTTCTTTATCTTATAAAATCCATATTTTTTTATTTAGATATCCAAACTTGGTGATTCCAATTTGTAAAATTTTATTTGATATTTATTTATCTTTTTAAATTTCTTTAGGATTATTTACTCACCATTTGGTATGGATTTTAGATAAGTGCTTTATTAGTTTTGGAAATTCAATTTCCTTATCTTATTATATTCATAAGATTTTATCTATGTGTCCAAATTAAGTGAAACCAATTTATATGGTTTTATAATTTTTTTATTTATCATTCTTGATCATTTTGAAATGTTTGTTTGACAAAATTTTATATGGATCAAATCCATAGGCTTGGAGATACTTGGAAATGATTTTATTCCATTAGGGTTTAGGGTTTGGATTTATTTTCCAAGTGTTTAAATTTCCAGATACATTCATTGAGGAATGCATTTCTTTTGATTTGGATTTTGTTGGATTCAAACTTAACCAAAGTTTGTTCAAGATGGGTTTTTAAGTTTCTATTTAGAAACAAAAGTTTCTTTTCACCCTGATTTTCAACAATAATTTTATTTTGTTTATTTATTTTTCACATTACAAGATTTGGAAAATGTTGGGATGTGATATTGTGGATTGCAGCATATTCTGCGCTATTCCGAGTTTATGCATCGTATCTTTGTACATGATATTGATAATGCTCCCATTGTCAATGAGTACTTTTGAAAATTTCACATTAATGCGGGGCCCGACAAAAGTCGGATCTAGTACGAGTGCGTACGACCCTGGGTTCGGCATTATTTTTGGGTGATCCTTTATGCTCCAAGTTATTTCTTGGTCTGACCAAGGTACGTATCTTGGTACCGCCGGCATAACTGCATTCACTTCCATATGCCGGCGATGTACACTTTGCCTGTCTTGTTGTTCTGTTGTGAACACGCAATATGATTGATGATGCTCCCTGTAATCATTACGTCCATTATTTCCGGGGTTTGTCCTTCCATCCTGACCTTGATTTATCACTTGATGCACCGCATCTCTCTGGTCCGAGTTATCATACCTCGGAGGGGGAGGGGGTAACATTAACTGTTGTGCATTCGCCCCAGTCAACTGTGGCTGCTGCTGCTGATGCGTTTGATGAGGGGGCGTTTGCATGCCCGTCGGGTTCCCCATTGCATTTTTCATCCAGGCGCATTGCCGAGTTGTATGATTAGCCGGCTTGGCTGGGTTTGGAGTGTGAAACTTACACGGTTGATCCAACATGGATTCAAACGTGTACTTCGGCCTTTCCTGCCACTGCTTTGCTCGGTGTCCACCGTCTCTTCCTTCATTCCTTGGTGTCCATTGTTGAGGACCATTTTTCCGCACGATCGCTTCCGTGACTCGGCTGATCTTGCACTACCGCTGCCACCGGATTGGAGGCATATCTGTAATCCGGTCTTTCCTCTCTTCTTCTACCTCTGAACTCGTTGCGCCTCGATGATCCGGCTGCATCTCTTGCATATTGATCTTGATGCTACCGATGCTCTGCCGACATTAGTTCGGGTTATGTCGGATCGCCCAATGCATACGAATCCGCTATCCTAATGGTTTCTGCCAAGGTGGTCAGCACATCTCTTTGCAACCTCTGCCATAAAACACTGGCGTATCGACAGCCTTGAGAGAACCAAGCTATCGCTTGAGATTCTATAACTCCTTCACATGAGTTTCTAAGGTTACACCACCGAGTCAAGAATTCTCTATCTGTCTCATTAGGCCTCTACTTGCACATAGCAAGCTGCTGTGGCCTGTTTGGTCTTTTGTAAGTACTGGTGAAGTTGCTGACAAACATCTCTTCAAAATCTAGCCAACAGTTGATACCGCTGTGCATTGTTTAGCCATACTCTGGCTGGTCCTTCCAGCATCTGCGGGACATATCTTACCGCCCATCGCAAGTTTCCACTAGCTATCTTTACTGCAGTAGCATAGTCAATCAACCAATCCTGTGGTTTGGTGCTCCCATTGTACGTTTTCGTGCCCCTTGTCAGCTGAAAGTTCGTCATTGGTGGCTCGCCCATGATCCGAGGTCCAAAACACGCCGGACCAGGCGGACCCTGCTCCTCTAACAACTCGGACCGATACAACCTGTCCAGTTTTAATCTTGCATCATTTGATGGCAAGTTTTGTAAATGATTCTCTTCTGCATTCATAATGGTTATTTCCACCATGCCCTTCATATTCCATATTTGAGTAACCATCATTGTACCTCTCGTTTGCCTGATTATGGTGAGTTGGTCTCACTTCTCGCTCTTGCTGAGGTTCATACCTCGGCTGAGGATCGGGCGGTGGGTCTCTCCTTCCTTCTGCCGGGTTATTGTTCCCATGATTTCCTCTTCCGTGCTCTCCATTACCTCAGCTTCCGTTGCCTTTGTTGGCACGGCTGGGATTTCTTTCGCCACTATTACCTCGGATCCCATTGCCTCTGTTCTCATTGACTTTTCTAGCTACTGGCGGATCATACAGAACAATTTGCTTATTTCTTTTTCCTAAAGTTACTGCTATATCTTTTCGCGCGTTGTTTTCGGGTAAGGATGCTGCTGCCACTGATAGGGCGGGTGCTTCTCCAGCCGAACGAACCACGCGCGAGGCTCCCGGTCTTGCCGGGTCAGCCCTTAGGTTCGTCGCCAGGGTGCTATACCTCGGCAAGCCTAGATCCACTGAATCTACCTTGTGAGTCTCATGCCCTTTGTTGATATCATTCATGAGGTTTTTTCCTCTCAATCTTAACTCATCTACCCGCTCAGGGGCAACATCTAGTTTATTTGCCTTGGCATTTTCTCGCAGGGTCCTGTTCAGGGACTCCCGCAAGGCCGACACCTTTTTTGCCTCTACCAGTACTTTCTGCCTAGTCTCTTCTAACTCAGCCTGAGCATTAGCCGGATCAAGTATCGGCGCTACAGGCATGGTCAGATTATCTATAGTTGCCTGGAGAATATTTTCTGGTCTTTCCAGAGGTGGCCATCTTACCCTTGCTGCCTTCGGGGTTGTCTCCTGTACCTCGGCTGACTTGGCTGCTGACCGATCTACCTCGGTGGGCGGTGGATCTGCTTGCTTTGTGGTCACCTGTCCTCCTGCCGCCGGTTCCTTGCTTGATCCGGCACCTGTTGCTGCTGTCTGTGCCCTGGCTGCGACCATTACCTCGATGCTGCTAACGGCGCGTGCTCCACGCGGACCGTTTGCAGCGCTGAGGGGAGGCTCTCCTGCATCAATAACTTGGTGAGGATAAACGCAAGAGGTGTCGACGCCGACGTAGATCTGGTGCGTGCCCAAGTTGATGAAGACCCCGTTGCGCGGAGGATTTTTCCTCCTGAAGTTGCCTGCGTTATCGCTGACATAGTCACAGAGATCAAATCTCTGGACTAAGCCAGAGACAACGCGCTCGCCGGTGTGGATGAAGTTTCCCGTCCGGATCTTTACTCCAGCTAGCACCGTTGCTAGCCCCACGGTGGGCGCCAACTGTCGTGGTGGTGGCACGGCAGATGCCATGGGTAGGCTAAAGTATGGGGCCAATGGATGCTAGAGGGATCCGGGGAGGGAAGATGTAGTTATTTCTATACTCAAATGACTAACATGCAGATCTTTATTTCTCTTTCTCTTGGACTACAAGTGCTCCTCGAGCTGTATGCAGGAAGAAGAGAGCTAATACACGAGCCTTACGCCCTAGAACCAATCGCCCCCTCCTCAGGATCCCGCGTCTCCCCTTATAAAGGGGTGCCTTGGCTCCTCTAGGGCTGACATGGCAAGCATATTCGAGGAATATGCTTGTCCCAATATGGTAAATCGGTGACCTCCTTCCATGTCCGCCTTCTAACGACGGCAATGTTCTAGAGAACCCCACCTGTGCGCCTCGGGCTCCATGACAGTCACCTCCGTGACCTCCTTCTGCCCTTCTGCCGCTCTGCTCCTTGTCCTTTGTGCTTGGCTTGGTTAAGATTCTTCCTAGCCCGTGACCTGGGTTTGACTATAGTCACCTCCTTCTCCTGCAAGCTTCCTGTTATTCGGCCCTGTCTCGCATAACTCGGCTCGGCCTTCACCTGTACTCAAGTTAATCAGGCTTACTCGGCCAATTTAACTCGTATGTCGGCCGGATAAGGTATTGCTCCTTCCGTAGGTGCCATGGCCATGCTTATCTCAGACGACTTTTATATGACTCGACCGATATAAACAGTAACTCGGCATATGACAAGGGAGACTCCTATTGTCTTCCCCTATCTTGACCCTATCCGGGGTCACCTCCCCAACACCTGTAGGATTGTAACCCTAGGATTGGACAAAACCCCTTAGAAAAATGGGAATTGTATTTGTTCCAAAAACTTATTTACAATCAATCTTGTAAACTCTTTCCTCAACCTTTTTGGTTTTAACTCTACATCTCTTATATTTCAACTTGATGAGCAAAGCCTCAACCATGAGCAATGGACTTCACTAACTCAAATGACTTCAACTTCAACATCATCAAAGACTTCAACTTGGATATCACTAAGGACTACAAGTGAGACAAGAATGTTACTCAAATTGAGGGCTAAGGAAATACAACTTAGAAGGAACCATCATCACCTTTGAAGTTTTGTGACCAAAATGCAAGAAATTATCCAGGGATACAAAGACATTGATCAAGAAGAACCAACTAAGAAGGATGGAATACTCTCAAGTGAACCATATAGTTGGACCACCATATTAAGTTTAGATCAAACCCACCAACTTATGTGGTGTAGCAAAAATATTTTTAATGATTTAAAATATACTTGAAACTTGTTGTTTGAGTGGAATATTTGTTTGTGATTGCTTACACATTTCTTATGTGAATTGTGATGTGTGTGATTAGAATTATTCCCTTAGAAATATTTTGCCTATTCTAATCCCAATCTAACCCAAACAGATGACTACTCCAAGAAACTCCAACATCAAGAATGGTAACAACAACAACCAAGATATGAACATGAGAGAACTCACAACAACACAAACCCAGTTGAACCAAGTGACAACTCAATTTTTGGCCAACAACAATGATTTAGACCCAACCATGCAAAGGTTTTTGGAAACCCAAACCCAATTTTTGCATAGGATGACAAATCAAATGATCAACATGGGAGACAACCCTTTCCAAGGAGTTTGTGACAACAAGCATGTCAAGGATGATGTTATAGAAGGAACTCAAGCTTGCAATGTTTGTGGAAACATGGATCACACTTCCAAAGAGCATGAAGATCAATGCCCCAATTGTGAAGAGAAACATCCAACAAATCAATGCCCCACATCTCAAGCTACTTGTTTCCTATGTGAAGGAAATAATCATGTCCCTATCCAATGCCCCATCTATTCCATAGTTCAACAAAGGAAACAAGGTGGAGTGCATCAACAGATTGTAAACCCCCAAGAAGGAACAACTTCTACCAAGAAGGATGAAGACAAAGGAAAATCTCAGCTTGCACCTCCATGCAATATGACTCAACTTGATGGACAAAATAGGAGACATATGTATTATCCAAGAAAAATATTAAGGAGACCAGGAGACTTTCCCACCTTTGAGATAAGATATGAAGAGCATGAACTAGAAGCACTCCTAGCTTTGGAAAAACCCAAGAAGAAGAAGGACAGAAGTCAAGTGCAGTGTTGCCATTGCAAAGAGATGGGACACTATGCCAATGAATGTCCAGAGAAGAAGAAGAAGTATAAGGAAATTAACCAAGTGTGGTGCAACAACTGCAAAGAGCTAGGCCATTATGTGTCAACTTGTCCATAGAAGATACGTGAAGAACTCAATCTTGTCACATGTTACAATTGTGGTGATCAAGGACATTATGCAAGCAATTGTCCAGAAAAGATGAAGCACAAGATAAATAAGCCTATGAAGGATCTCAGCCTTGTCACATGTTTCAAGTGTGGAAACAAAGGACACTATGCAGATGTTTGCCCAGAGAAGTTTCATCAAGATCCCAAGCAAGCCAAGAAGTAATCTAGTTGGAAAATTTTTAAGGGTGGTAGTACCCTAGTTGCTTTGAGCCAACTTGTAACCCCTAGCCCTCCCAAATCTCGGGACGAGATTTATTTTAAGGGTGGTAGCCTGTCACATCCCAAAATTTTCCCAAATTTTGTAATGTGAAAAATAAATAAACAAAATAAATAATTGTTGAAATTTAGGGTGAAAAGAAACTTTTGTTTCTAAATGTAAACTTAAAATCCCATCTTGAACAAACTTTAGTAATGTTTGAGTCCAACTAAATTCAAATCAAGTGGAATGCATTCTTCTTAAATGCATCTTGAAAATTGAACACTTGGAAATTAAACCAAAACCCTAAAACCCTAATGGAAGAAAAACATTTCCAAGTTATCTCTAAGCCTATGGATTTGATACATATAAAATTGGTCAAACAAACATTTCAAAATGATCAAGAATGACAAATAGAAATATTATAAAACCATATGAATTGGTTTCACTTAATTTGGAGCCATAGATAAAATCTTATGAATTTAATAAGATAAGGAAATTGAATTTCCAAAACTAATAAAGCACCTATCTAGAAATCCATACCAAATGGTGAGCAAATAATCATAAAGAGATTTAAAAGGATAGACAAATATTAAATAATATTTTACCAATTGGACTCACCAAGTTTGGATCTTTAACTAAAAAGATATGGATTTTATAAGATAAAGAAAGAAATATTAAATGAGGAATATTTAAAGACCAAATTAAATCTTGGCCTAATCCATAAGCAAATGGAATGAATATAATCCAAATTCAAATAAAATAAAAGTATAAATAATTTTCCAAATAAAATAAAATGGCATTAACCAAATTCTATTTCTATTTGAATAAAGACAAATCTCTAATAAGAATGATTATTTAAATCATGAAAAAATAGTATTTGGAATTTACCCAAGTGGATTAAAAGTCATTAAATTAAATTAAATGGAATCAAGGAAATCAACTAAATAAAAATTACGGAATTAAAACCATAATTTATTTCATTGGAATAAAAACAAATACCCAATCTAAATGATTAATAAATCATATTAAAAATATTCCAAATAATTCAAGGTGAATTATTTGACACCCTAATAAATGAATAAAACCTACTGAATAGTTTGGTAAAATATGGATTTCAATTAAAGTTTTAAAACACATTAAAACCTTTTTGAAATAAAGACAAATGTCTATCTATAAAATAAATAAAAGACCCTAAAAAGAATAAAAGAATTATTCTAAATTTGACTTCAGAATGTGTTGATAAACAATATCAAAATCTACACAAAGTTTGGAAGAAGTTTGAATTCAAATGGATGTTCGGAATGATTAAACAAAATCAAAACAGATAAATAGAAAAAGAAAAGGAAAAAACAATCAGTACAAAAAAATGATACAAAGCCAGTCCAGCCCAGCAAAGCCCAACTAGCCCAGTCCAGCCCACTCCCCCTCCCTCTACGCGTGAACCGTTTTTCACCGCAGATAGAACCCGCGAAGTCACTGACAGAAGACCCCACCTCTCTTCTCTCTCTCGCTGACACCCAGACCCCACCGCCAGGTCATCGTCTCCCTCACCCGCACGAAGACCACGCCCTCCTCTCCTGGTCGTTCTGTCACCCTTTCTTTGATTGATTACGCGGTAATGATGCCATTTAACAGCCCCGCGACCACTCCTTCTTAACCGCCACTCCCTCCTCTCCATTTGCCCTCTCTCGCCCCTCCCTTTCTGCCGTCAGGCCGTCCCAATTCGTCCGCACACCACCACTGCCTCCGACGCACTCCGGCGACGATTTCGGCCGCCACTCACCGCCCCTTGCCTCCCATTTCCCTCGAACCTGTTCCCCATCACCCCTTGAACCTCCCAGTAGCCTCGGCTTGGCCGCGCATGCACCAGGGGCTCGGCAACTTCGAAGCCCGAGCACCACCGTGAGCCTTCCCAACTCCGGCGATCTCCCTCGGTATGTACTAACCGCCCTCTCCCCTCTAGTTGACACGCGAATGATCCCCAGCATCGTACGCATCTAACTGTACCTCGGCTTCGTCTTAGCGTGCACCGTGGCATCGTCTCCGACAAACGACAGGCGCACCCGACGCCAGACACATCTCCGGCGAGGAATCACCGTTGATATAGAGCCCCTTCACCAAGCAAGGTCACGTTGAGCATCAGCGAAGCACGACAAACCTGGTAATGCCCTCCTTTATCTTCCTTGCTTCCTAAATCTCCAGCTCCACCGCCGTCTGACCGCTCCACCGCCACTCGCCGCCGCCAGCGCCGCCAACTGATGGTCAATCGTTGTGAGCCATAGGATTTAGATCCAATGCACGCGATAGAAACTTAAACGAAGAGGTATCCTGCGATCTGTGCCATGCGATTAAGTTAGATCCTGCGGCCAGTGCTGATCGATCCGCAAGAACCGTTATCGTCCAATGAGAAACAGCCACGTGGCCAGTCTGTTTTAATAAAAACCAGAAATGATCTATTAGATGTTCAAGTTTGTAAAATTCATAACTTTTGATCCACACGTCTAAATTTTGCATATTTTATATCAATGGAATCAGCAAGACAAGTACTTTCCAAACATGCACTTTGTTTAGTAAATTGCTTCTGGTAAAATGGTTGTTTTTGCAGAAACTTGTGTAGGCATAATTTCAATATAAAATTCATTCTAAAATTAATTTTGTGATAAAACCTTTGGCAAATGGATTGTTTTAAACATAATTACCATATAAATCAATTTGTGGATTCAAAAACATATTTTGTGAGGCAAATTAATAAATCTTGGAATTAAAGCATTTCTAGTCAATAAAAATGTTGTTTATATGTTAAAAATACTTTTTGGAGAAAAATCCTTGGGAAAAAATTTGGATTATACTCTCTGACCCCAAACACCAAGTTTTAGAATTAAAAATGTATTTGGTGAACCCTATAAATATTATTTCTTTGCTAAAGGCATTTTCAACCACATAAAATATGGATTTGGTTTAAAAAAGATTTATAAAGTAAAATATTTTGCAAATGATTTTGCCACTTATATAAAATGACCAAGAGGTGTTTTAGAATGTTTATAACCTATTAGAAACCATTTTTCCAAATAATATAGTATTTAGCATGCTTGCATGCATTGCTTTGTTTCTATTATTTTATGTGATGTTTGCTTGAATGGTAAATTGAATATTTGCCTGCTTGATTGAATTGGAATTTGAAGAGTGTGAATATTGCAAGATCAAGGAGTGAACTTATAATTCTCTACCCAAAAGGCAAGTGGTGCTTCATGATTTTATTCCTATAGTTTTCAACTATGCACTAGAAATAATTTGTATAGGACTTGCATGAATATTTTGATAAGTATCTATATGCTATGCTTGGGAAATCCTAGTATTTGTAGAATTGTTAGAAATTTCTCTAAGTTAAGACGCTTACCATTGCCATGCTTAGACTAGCTGGTAGCAACCAAGGTGGTTATATATTCATGCTATGTGAAATATTTCTAAGTCTTTGACTTGTGGTTTTGCTTAATAAAACAACTAAGTGAATGAAACACCTGGGTGGAATGGAAAGAATGGTTTGTGTTGAGTGGTTACACAAGGCCCATTTCTATGGTTTACCTTGTGTATCTCACTTGTGGAAAGCCACCCAGGAACAAAGAGATTTGAGATGCCAAATGTTAAGAAGCTTCTAGTGCAGCCACATGGCAATATGGGCTCTGCCTGGATCATATAGGGTGCAATAACTTAGCCATTTGGAAAGTTGGTGGTAGTGGGATGATAGGTTTGGAACGCGTCCATTTGGGTTAAGGGAAGGCTTCTAAAAGGTCCTGTCTTCGTGAAAATCAAGTCTTGTGGGGAAAGTGCACAACCTCTACAGATGGAAGAATCTAAGTACTTAGCCATGTCCCTGGTATTGGACAACTTGAGCATCAAGACATGGAAGCTATCAAGAATCTCCTCATCCCAATTTCTAAGTTAAAATTTCGTGGTTGTACAAGGGTTGAAGGATCACCAATTTCTATTGGGAGATGCCTTGGGTGATTTTGTCAAGCAAAAACTTAGTGTTTTCAAATGATAAGGGAAAATCTATTTTGAGCAAAGCAAGCCTAAGCTCCACTTAGCCAAATGCATATAGATGATAGACTCCACTATATTACCATAGTATTACTTGCCAATACAATTCAAATGTATTGACCCTTGTGGTTGTAACTTATTATGTTGTAGGTTTGTTTGATGTTAGTGAAGTGTGTTGATTAGGATTACAAGTCTACAACCAACATGATTGCCTGTGGCACTTTGAAGATGAAGAACTCCATGCTATATAGTTATTTCTGCTGCATTGTATTGAGATAGCCAAATGATCTATGTAAGATGTAATGAATTATTTTATTCCTGGTTATAAAGTTGTATTATGACCTTTGTTTCTTGATATTACATCTGAACTATGGATGCTAGCTATTGATCCACGGACTAGCATTGTAAACATAGGGATCTCTACCTTATTAAAGGTTGGGACCTCTACACACTTTCTCCGTTTGTTCGTTACTTCTGTTACTTGCTCTTTGTTTTGTTGCCTTGTCAGGAAACCACTAAAAATCCGTTTGCTAAGTATTCACAGGGATTTCCTTCTCCGTACCACTGTTCAGCACCTTCTGCTCCTCGTTGGGATCAACACTCCTATTTATCGAAAGTAATACGATATAACCCCTATACTTGTGGGTCATCAAGACTATTTTCTGGCTCCGTTGCCGGGGAGTGAAGCGCTATTGAAGAGTGGAACTGGCAAGGGAAAATTTCACTGTGAGTATTGCTTTTGTTACTGCTTGTTACTTTGTTTCCAATATGGATAACCCACTTGGTTTTCTGTTTGGGAAAACTACTACCACTGCTAGGGTAGTAGATGAACCACCTCCTGTTGAGATAGATAACCCACTAGTATTGTTAATCGTGTTATGGATAATTATTATTTTGGGGATGGGACTGTCCATCCTGGTGATCACTTGCTTTTTATCCATGAATTATGCGGGTTGTTTAAATGCGCAGGTATCACAACTGAAGAGGTGAAGAAGAAGTTACTCTCCATATCCTTGAAAGGGAGAGCTGAAGAATGGTATAAGCTGCTGAAGAATGGACAATCCATGGAATGGGAGGAGATGTCATCTCTCTTTTACTCTAAATTTTATCCTCCTAGTGAGATCCATAAGGATAGAAATCTTATATATAACTTTTTTCCTCTTGATGGAGAGAGTACAGCTCAAGCTTGGGGGATATTGAAGTTACTAATTCTTAAATGTCCTATTCATGAACTCCCTAACAATATTATTCTCAATAAGTTTTATGCTAGGCTTCCTCTTCATGATAAAGATTTACTAGATGCTTCTTGTGCTGGATCATTCACACGTATGAAGGAAGAAGCTAAATGGGATCTTCTAGACCGTATTCAAGAGAACAATGAAGCTTGGGAGAATGACAAAGGAAGAAAGTCAGGTATAAACTATGATTATGAATGCATTAAATCTTTTATGGGAACTGATAGCTCCCGTGATATTAGCAATGAGTTTGGTATTGATTCCCAAAGTATTGCCAGCTATTTTAATGCATTTCCCTCTTACATTGAAATTCCCAAGAAGAAGTGGAATAAGTACCATGCTCCTTATAAAGATGTTGTTAGTCATGCTCCCGTAAGAAGTACTCAAGTTTGTACTACTAATGTCACATCCCAAGATTTTCCAAATCTTGTAATGTGAAAATAAGTTAATAAAATAAAACTTTGTTTGATTTTCAGAGCCAGAAGAAACTTTTGAATTCAATTGGAACTTCAAACCCATTTGAACCAAATAGATCCTAAAGAGATTTAAAAAGATAAACTTTTATTAAAGGAAAATAAAAATATTTAAAATACTATTTTAGATCTTTTAAAATAAAAGGATTTAGTTTTCAAAAGAAAAGGTGAATTCATAAACAAAGATTATTTTATAAAGCCAAATTAAAACCTTGGCCAAGCTTATGAATTAAAACATTTTATTTAGATAAAATTAGCAAAGATTTGTTTAAATAAATTAATAAGGAATTAATATCCAAATTTTATTCAAATAAAAGGTTTTACCATTTTAATTAAAACATCAAAACTTATTAAATTATTTTAAATAGGTTTTTCAAGTATTTTATACTCTCTAATAAAACCTACTAAAGTGTTTTGGCTTTATTTTAGATTTCAAAATAAATATCTCAATAAAATAAATCCTATTTGAATTAATAACTAAGGCCCATTTTATTTAATTATTAATGGACCCTATAATAAAATGTTATTTTATTTTAAACAAGTATTTCAAGTATCTTATATTTTCAAATAAAACCTATTGATTTGGTTTTGAAAATATTTGGATTTCAAATGGGATTTTATTAATTAAACCAAACCCTATTTTATTAATAAACCATAGTCCATTTTATTTAATTAATAAATGGAACCTAAAAAGATTTAAAATATTATTTTATTTTGGAGTGTTGGATTATGTTGATGAACAGAACCAAAAACACAATGCAAAGTTTAATGATTGTTTGAATTGTTGATTATTTGAATGCTTGAATAATTGTTTGAAATAACAAATCAGGAAATAGAAATAGAAATAGAAAAGAAAAATTAGACAGAAAAAAAAAATAGCCACCATCTGGCCCAACTAACCCAAAGCAGCCCACCTAGCCCACTGTTCCTCCCCGAACCGCTTTTCTCCACCGCAAACCTAACCCACACTCTCACCGGTGGACCTCCTCCTCGTCTCTTTTCCCAGCGGCCCCACTCCACCGTTCTCCTTCCCCTCCCACGACCGTTCTTCCTCCCTTCGCCAATGTTGCAGCTATTGATTCGTGGCTTGATTACGCCTTAACACGGCCACCATAACTCGCCCGATCAAGCACACTTAAGCGCCAGCCTCCCTCTTCCGCTTCCCCAGACGCCCCTCCTCGACCGCCCCAGTAGGAGAATTTTGCCCAACTTCCTCTGTCTCCGACGACTGCCGTTCTCGGCCAACACACTCCACCTCCTGCCTTCCTATGCAACCTAGCAACCTCCCCACTCTTTGGAGCATCTCCTAGTACACTTCGTTCAACCGCGGGCGCCCCAGGAAGCCGTCTTCGACAAAAATTCTGAGCGCCGCCGTCTGTCTCGCCTCCGTCGAGCTCCTCCGGTAATTCTAGACCACCCCGACCCCTTCCGTTCACGCACACGTCATCTCCATGGACTCCTGCATCTGATCACGATCTTATCTTGCCTCCTGGTGAACCACAGAGCCGTCTTGGACCTCGACCGCGCGCGTCCGTCGCCAGTACCAACTCCGGCGAGCAATCGCAGCTGCCCCCTAGCGCCCTTCGACGGACAAGTACCACGTTGAGCATCAGCGAGCGTCAGCGAATCCGGTGAGCATATCCACACCCTCCTTTGCCTCCTGTACCGCCGGCGCCGCCATCGTATGGTCGCTCCGCCGCCAGCAGCCGCCGCAGCGCCGGCCGTCTAAGGTCAATCACCCACAGCCATCTGATCCCGATCCGACGGATACGATAGAATGTTAGCGAAGAGGTATGCGTCGATCTGAGCCGCGCGATGATAATTAGATCCAACGGTCAGCGTCGCCCGATCTGGCCGAACCGGTATCGACCAATGAAACGGTAGCGTGTCACCTATTTGGTTTAAAAACAGATTTGAAATCTGATTTAGATAGGATTTTCAAACCCTTATAACTTTTGATCCACACGTCCAAATTTGGCAAATTTTATATCAATCAAATCAGGAGAACAAGCCCTAGCCAACCATGGCCTTAGTTTGAAAAATAGTATCTGTTAGCTTGTTTGAATTTGCAGAAACATTTGTGTACTTGTTTAGGTTAGAAAAATTGTTTAAAAATGATTTTTGGATTAAAACCTTTGAAAAATGGTTTGTTGTGATCTTACTGACCCTAGGAACCAACCCTTGGTGTTAGAAATGATTTTTGTAAAATTTAGGTTAGATTACTTGACTTAGTCATTTTCTAGCCAAATAAAAGGAATAGTTTTTATTATAAAAATGTTTATGGAAAGAAAACTTTAAGGAAATAGTTTGGACCAAACCTACTGACCCAAAAACACCAAGCTTTGCAATAGCAACTCATTTGGTGAACAACTTAAGAGTTTTTTCCTTAATAAAAACATTTTTCACCACATGAAATGATGAATGGATTTAAAAATAGTATTTGGACAAAACCCTCTTGCTAATGACTTTTCCACTTTGGTAAATGACCAATTTGGATATTACAAAGTTTAGAAACCCCATAGAAACCCCTTTGCAAAATAAAACTATCTTGTGCATGCTCCCATGCAAGAATTGATTTCCTTTGTTGTGTGTGTGTGAATTTGTTTGATTGATTTATTGGTTTGGAATGCTAGTTGAATTAGTGTTTGCTTGTTTGACTTGTAGTGAAGTATGAGACTAGCAAGATCAAGGAGTGAACCACCCTTTCCTACCAAAAAGGCAAGTGATGCTTCATACTTTCTATCCCATTACTTTTCTATGCATTAGTGATTTTGCTAAATAAACTTGCATGGATTTTGCTAAGTATAGATCTTGCTATAGGAAAACCTAGTAGATGAATCCTTAGTAGGATTTCCTAAGTTAAGTTTCCTAATACTACCAAGCTTAGCCTAGCTAATAGAAAACATGGGTGGAAAATATATTCACACTATGGAAAAATATTCTAAGTCTGAGGACTTATGTTTTGTTTAATAAAACAACTAAGTTAATGAATCACCTGGGTGGAATGGAAAGATTGGGTTATGTTGAGTGGTTCACAAGGCCCATGTTTATGGTTGACCTTGTGTATCTCACTTGTGGATGGCCACCAGGAAACAAAGGGATTTGAGATGTCAAATGTTGAGAAGCTTCAAGTGCAACCACTTGGCAATATGGGCTCTGCCATGATCATATAGGTTGCAAGAACTTAGCCAAATGGACAGTGGGTGGTAGTGTTTGATAGGTTGGAACGTCCATCTTGGTCTAAGGGAAGGCTTCTAAAGATTTTGTCTTGGGAAACCAAGTCTTGTGGGTAAAGTGCACCACCTCTGCAGAGTGTAAAATCTAAGTACTTAGCCATGTCCACAGTAAAGGACAATTTGAGCATCAAGACATGGAAGCAATCAAGAATCTCATCATTCCAATTTCTAAATTAAAATCTTGTGGTTTGAACAAGGGTTGTTTGAATTCTTCAATCATTGATGGAGAGATGGCTTGGTACAAGGATCTTGAAATCTTTGATTGAGAAAAATGGTTTTGCCAAGCACTTCAGTCTTTGATTGGTGGATGCCTTGGAAAGGATCTTCAGTCTTTGATTGGTAGATGCCTTGGGAAGTAATTTGTCAAAACAAAAACTTAGTATTTTCAAAATGTTAAGAAAAATCTATTTTGAGCAATGCAAGCCTCAACTCCACTTAGCCAAATGCATATAGATGATAGACTCCACTAAACTATTATAGTATCACTTGCCAATACAATTCAAATGTATTGACCCTTTGTGGCTGTAACTTGTATATTGCAGGTTGATTGTTTAGTGAAGATTGATTGTTTAGGATTACAAAGTCTACAACCAACATCTGCCTGTGGCACTTTGAAGATGAAGGACCACTTGACCATAGTTATTCCGCTGCAATGTAATGTAATAGCCATATGAGCTATGTTTGATGTAATAAAATTATGTTTTCCTGGTTATAAAGTTATATTATGACCTTTGTTTCTTGATATTACATCTTAACTGTGGATGCTAGCTATTGATCCAGGGACTAGCATTGTAAAACACAGGAGGGATCAACCTTATTAGGTTGGGACCCCTACAACTAATCATATTGTGCCTGAACCCCATGTTGAGAAAATGCCTTTTACATCTAAGGTAAAGGAGTATTATGATTATTAGTGCAAATAGCAAAGGTACAATGAAAATTGTGGATCCTGGTAAGTATTTGAGTGATGAACCTGTGGTAGCTATTGTGAAAGACATTGTCACTAGAAATATAGAGGATGGGAACATTGTCTTCTGTGAATACGCTTCTAATATTATTTATCATCCTGGTAAATTTAGAAAAGCTAGTGTCCCTGTGCTTTCTGTTAAAATTGGTGATCATTGCTACTATGGTTTATGTGATATTGGTGCTAGTTCTAGTGCTATTCCTTATGAGATTTACAGGGAAATTATGCATGAGATTGGTCCTTGTGAGCTTGAGGACATTGATGTGGTTATTCACCTTGCTAAAAAGGAGACCATTTGCCCCATTGGTATTGTAAGAGATGTGGAGGTTCTCTGTGGTAAGATTAAATATCATGCCGATTTTCTAGTGCTTAATTCAGCAGCTAGCAAAACTTGTACTATCATTTTTGGTAGGCCTTTCTTGAATACTTATGGAGCCATTATTGATTGTAAGAAGGAAAAAGTTTTAAATAAGTTTGATGGAGATTCTTATGAGTTTAACTTTTCCAAATTTGCTAAAGCTCCTTGTGAAAATAGCTTGCCTAGTGAAGATTTCGGGATGGAACAACTTGCTTATATTGATCCAGTCTATGACCTTGGACCTCTTTTTGGTGACTGTAAGTATGCATATGAAGTGGGTTAGACTCAAGTGTTTTGGTTATTTGCTTCTTGATGCTCTCTTTCATTTCAGATATATATATCCTATGTGAGCATGTTTGGAAGTTTCAGGCCTAACTTAAAGGCATTAAATAAAATTACTTGTTGGGAGATAACCCAAGAGTTTTGTCGAGTCTTGGAAGTTATTACCTCTGTAATAACCACTCCTTATCCTTTTTGTTTTGGTTTTTGTGTCAAGTTCAACTACTTTTGTGAAGTAGAGGAGTTGTGAAAAGTGGCTGTCCTGGGACACATTTTTTGTGTTGTATTGTAAAAATTCATGAGGGAGCTCAGTACTTCGGATGGAGCTGCATTTTTCGAAGCTTGTTCTCCAAGTGGTTACCCAACTTTCATCAGTTCTGCACTTTTTGATTTGAGCAATAGAAGGTCTTCGAAAAAATCAATCTTTACCTGCTGGTCTGTTTTGATAGATTTCGGCCATCATTTGCATTTGCCTTTTACAGAAGCTTTTGTTTTGATGGGATTTTAGTTGAAATGTTCACCAAAGGTTTATTGTTTTTTCTTACACTAATGTTGTCATTGAGTTTGTGCAAAACTTTTGTATGAAGGAAATTCGTAGGATAAAGAGAGAAGGAATCTACAGAGTTCGTCTTTGAATAGGTAAAAGTGGTAAAAACAGAAAGTTCGTGAAACCACAATCTTTTTATAATTTTGATGTTTTTAATATATAAGGAAAGCTACAAGACGGAACTGAAGAGGAAATGGAGTCCGGGGTGGACAAACCCACCCCAGGCGCGGGCCCAGCCTGGTTGTGCCTGGATGGGTTTTGACTCCCCTGAACTCCGTCTCCGCCTCGTTTCCATGTCAAAACCTTCCTTATGCATTGAAACTTCGTAAAATATAACCCTGGATCCCCCAAGGTTCATGCATCGTGTTCTCTTCGTATTTTCATTTCGACCTGATTCTGTCAGGAAATCTTCTCAAGTTTAGAGCACCATGGCCTCCGCCAACGACAAAAGCAAGAAGCCCGTGGAGATAGAGTTGGACGAACAAACCGCCGCAGGAACAAGGGGAAGGAAACCTACTTTTGTAGGAGCAATTAACACTGCGGATGATTTTTATCGTCACATGTAGGGAATCCTAGCCTTCGATCCAGAACTCATATACTGCCCTAAGGCGGCGTAAGCCCTTCGAACCACCAATGAGTTTGTTGATAAGTACCGTGCTTTGAGGATGAAGGTGTATATGCTTCAAGAGGAAAATAACAGGCTTCGTAAGA
The DNA here is from genome assembly GCA_030063025.1 of Avena longiglumis. Taxonomy (NCBI): domain Eukaryota; kingdom Viridiplantae; phylum Streptophyta; class Magnoliopsida; order Poales; family Poaceae; genus Avena; species Avena longiglumis. The sequence goes on along the minus strand of CP125973.1, from coordinate 493,338,843 downwards.
TGTTGGAAGATTTCCTGACCCATGACAAGAGAACACCACCACCACCGAAGGAGTAATTCGTCATCAGGTTTGGCATCCCCTTGGCTTGTTCCAAGCTTGGGGGAGTGCCGCGGTATCACCACCATTATCTTTTATCTTTTACCTTTTTAGTGGATTCATATCTATGGTAGATAGGTTATTTTATAGTTTGGTTTGCATGTGGAAGTATCCCTCCTTTAGTTGATTACCTATGTATCCCTTGGTGTGAGTGCCTTTATTGGAATATTAATGAGAAGTCTCATCTTTTACCTTTTGCACTTCTTATTTTAGTTTGCAATCTCTATTATATGATGGATATTGTTGTTCAGTATTGGCACCACTTTGGGATCATCAAGTGGATCTAAATTGGTTTTGGCAAACCGAGTTCTGGTCAGTGGCATTAATTTGAAAGAAAAGGCTTACAGGTATTTGGTATCATTTGTTTTCTTTCTTATTGGCTCATAAGCTTAGTATTCTTTATTTAAGATTCTTTTGTGTCTTCAAGGAAGATTGCATGTTTGGTTTTATTAGTTGTATGTTTGCTTGTTTCTTTCAACTCTCTTGCTTGCTACCCAGCCTTGCTAGCCAAAAACCTGTTTTGAGAAGGCATACTTCTCATGTTTCCAAAATCCTTTGAACCCAAAACGTTTGCCACTTGTGTCCACACAACTACCTAGTAGCTTTTGCTATCCCTAGAAAATTCTCAAGCTTCATCTAACTTTCAAATTAAAAAGTATTTTGTTATGTGAAAACTAGTTAGTAAAGCTCTCACAAACTTGATGGCACACTTTATTTAATTGCCCCTAATAGACTTGAACCATTGTGAACATCGAAGTTGTATATGATTGCATCTATACGTTGGGATTAGTAGAACCGTGTTGTCACGGGGAACATTTTCAACATTGCACGTGTACTCTGTACATAGTTGATATCGTGCTCTTTTGTCTATGGATGTCACCGGTGTGAAATAAAGAGGGAACTTGTAAGTCCATGGAGTTTGTATTTTGTGTTAGAGAAACGCCTAGGCCGCTAGCCTAAGCCATGATTAATCATGGTGGAAACTTGCAGCATCACCATAGTGAGTCATCTATGAACCATCATCAGTAAAAAGCTATACACATAGTAAATAAAAAGATCGCTGAGATGCTCATTGTGTGCTTGCCTTGTCATTTTGGTTATGGGAAAGCTCTTGTACCATGTGCAAGGGGTACCCCGTTGCGGTTCTCAATGATATGCAAATACTTACAATGACCAGAACTTACCTGGGCCCAAAGTTGAGTATGCATGAGGAGTGGCCCTCATATTCAAGGGACATGAGATTGCCAACTTATATTTCGTCAAGCATATACTCCATTTTTGTTCACTTTAACCTTAATCATCTCAATATGCTTATGATAGGGGCCATAGGCCTCAAAGCTAGTAAGTACCATAATATTTTGGAAACTCTTTATGACTTGTAATCCCTGCTACCCTCTAAGAAGGGACCTTTCTCACAGTTAGCAGTTTGAGTCAGTAAACCTACTTCCTCTCTTTCTCCAGCAAGCTTTTGAGTTGTTGTGTTTCAAGCATTCAAATGGTGATTTATTCAATCATGTCCTTTATCTTCCTTGTTTGCACAAAACTCTTATCTATTGAGTATTACTTTGAAAGCCTTCACTTGTGAAAAACCTTTTTGAACAAAAGAGTGCTCTTGTCTTAAAACTTCTACAAAAAGCTTTTTGTGAAACTTTTTTCCGGGTGTTCTCTGACCAAGAACGAGTTTGCCAATTCCAATTATGATTTATCTTTATGCATCTCTATTGTGACTGTTGTACTTGGTTGCAAGCTAAGTGATATAATGGTTAGTTGCTTTCTTCTATGAGTTGTGCAATGGTAAGTGTGATGCTTCTTGTTCGTATTGTTTTTTATCGACACTTCACTCCATAAACCTGTGGACATGTTTACGGAGCAGACCCGTCATGACGGAGAACGCAACCAAGGACACAAGAGCAGGTCGCACCATGACCCTCCGCGTCCGACAAGCAACCGCAACAAGCGTGAGGCATCGCAAGAGGGTAATAGCAAGAAGGCTAACCCACCGCCACCTCCGCCTCCGTCGCCACCCAGCAGCCACCATGGCGGAGGAGGCCCGTGTCGTTCACGCAGCCCATCCCCTGATGGCAAGAACAAGAAAAGAAGCCCGGAGCCATACGATGCACGTTCATTTTTGGACAAGATCCACGAGGCCCGGGAAGGACCATACCTGGGACCACGTTGTTTTGGACATGTGATACGGTCCGCAACTTACCCCAAAGGTTTCCGGATTGACAAGACCATTAAGCCCTATGACGGCACCGCCAAGCCAGCTACATGGTTGCAGGACTATGGCAACGCGGTGGAGATCGCCGGGGGTAACCCCAACGTCGTCGTAAAGTACCTCCCATTGATTTTGGTGGGCACGACCAGTCAATGGATTGATGACTTGCTATAAAGATCCATCTGCAATTGGTTGGACATGCAAGAAGCGTTCACCAAGAACTTCGATGGTACGTACAAACGTCCCTACACTGTTGGCGATCTACAACAGTGCGTGCAAAAGAAAGACGAGACATCTTGCGCCTACCTCTCCCGCTGGCTGGATATGAAGAATTCCTGCGCAGGAGTGCACGCCCAGACCGCCATGGCCGCCTTCATCGATGGGTTGGAAAGGGGCACGTTGCTCAGACATAAGCTGAAGCGCCTCCAGGACAATTACCAGCTAGACTTGAACTAGATGATTCAGTTGGCCAGTGAGTTCGCGACGGCCGACGACGATGCTCGCTGCTCTCTGCCGGCAACGGTCGTTCCAATTCAAGCTCGGAGGAATAGCATGTAGGGGTTCGTAGCATGGAAAACAAAAAAATTCTACCGCATGCACACAAACAAGCCAAGATCTATCTACTAGATTGTAGCAACGAGTCGATAGGAGCACTCACCCTTGAAGATTCCAAAGCGGTTAACGAGAGCAGATTCTCGTAGGTGATGTAGTCGTACACTTTCCGATCTCAAGATCGCGTAGACGATCCTTCCGGCGCTGCGTTCCAGCAGCGCTTCTGCAGTCGGTCACACGTTCGGTACTCGATGAAGACCTTCCTCTTCCTTGTTCCAGCAGGCAGCGGAGGTTGTAGTTCTCCCCTCGTGATTCCGGCAGCACGACGGCGTGGTGTCGGAAGTAGAGGGAAGATCCCGCAGGGCTTCGCCTAAGACGATGCAAGTTATGGTGGATCTAGGGTTTCCGGTGATCTAGGTTTAGAAGGCCGAAGAGGAGGAGGTGGTGTCGGCGGCAGCTAGGGCATTCATGGACCATTCCCCTTCCGGTCCGGTGAACCTTCTAGAACCTCTCCGATGAAAACATCAAAATCATTCATGAACTCCGGAATCGGACTTTCCTTATATGAATCTTATTCTCACTAGTAGAAAAAGGCTATCCGTTCGTGCCTCCTAACAGCATTAGTCCCGGTTTCGCCACGAACTAGGACTAATGTTGGCACGTGTCCCGGTTCGAGCGGGCACGGGAGCCGGAGTCATGCGTCCCGGTTGGTAGGGGCATGCATCTCGGTTTGTAACACAAACCGGGACTAAAGGTTGGGCGTCAGCCACGTGGCGTGGCACACGCCTTTAGTCCCGGTTTGTGTTACAAACCGGGACGTATGATCCCGCCCTCTATAAATGTGACGCCCCAGCCCTCTGTCTCCACTCTGTTTTTTCTTGGTGGAAGGTGTGAGGGGTGTGCTAGTTTTTTTCCCTATGCATGCATTAAAGGTGTTTGATGAAATGTTTGAGTGAATGATCCCTTTCAATTTCTCATAGAACAAAAATATAGAAGGTGTCCGAGACGCACTTGAGCTTTCTCTCCTCTTTATTTCCCTCGATCGAGGTTAGCAATCTTATCTTTTATATGTCATTGATACAATGCATCTGTCGATGTGAATTGGTCATTTTACTATTTATGATGTCCCTTTTTTGATAAACTTACTTATATGATGCAGATGAACGGTCGGGAATGGATGTACGGTGACCGGAGTGTACCCGGGTATATGAAAGGCATGGATAAATTTATCGATGTGGCTACGGCAAACAAAGAGAATGGTTTTATACGTTGTCCATGTGTTCAATGTCGGAACAACAAGGAGTACTCTTCCTCGAAAATCATTCGCGGCCACCTGATTATGAAAGGTTCCATGCCCAACTATAATTGATGGACCAAGCACGGGGAAAGAGGGGTTATGATGGAAGATGGTGAAGAAGAAGATGATGATAACAACTATCATCATATGTTTCTTGAATATAGTGATACTGCAATGGAAGACAATGGAGAGGAAGGAGGTGAAGAACGGGCATCAGATGAGTCGGCTGATGAACTTGGTAGGGTCATTTATGATGCAAAGCGAGACTCTGAAATGGAAAATAAGAAGTTGAAGTTAGAGGGCATGTTAGAAGATCACAAGAAATTGTTGTACCCAAATTGTGAAGATGGCAGCACAAAGCTCGGTACCACGCTAGAATTGTTGCGATGGAAGGCAGAGTGTGGTCTAACTGACTCCTCATTTGAAAAGATGCTGAAAATAATGAAGCCGATCCAAAACATAACGAACTCCCCGAGAGTACCTACGAAGCAAAGAAGACTCCCTATCCTCTAGGATTAGATGTGCAAAAGATACATGCATGCATTAATGATTGCATTCTCTACCGCGGTAAGGAGTATGAGAATTTAGATAAATGCCCGGTATGCAATGCATTGCGGTATAAGATTAGACGAGATGACCCTGGTGATGTTGAGGGAGAGCCCCTCCGGAAGAGGGTTCCTTCTAAGGTTATGTGGTATGCTCCTATAATACCAAGGTTGAAACGCATGTTTAGAAACAAAGAGCATGCCAGGTTGTTGCGATGGCACAAAGAAGACCGTAAGAAAGACGGGAAGTTGAGACACCCTGCTGATGGGTCACAGTGGAGAAAAATTGAGAGAGACTTCCCAGACTTTGCAGGTGATGCAAGGAACATATGGTTTGGTCTAAGTACGGATGGCATGAATCCTTTTGGGGAGAAGAGCTGCAGTCACAGCACCTGGCCCGTGACTCTATGTATGTACAACCTGCCTCCTTGGTTGTGCATGAAGCGTAAGTTCATTATGATGCCAGTGCTCATCCAAGGCCTGAAGCAACCGGGCAACGACATTGATGTGTACCTTAGGCCATTAGTTGAAGAACTCTTACAGCTGGGGGGCAAACCAGGTGTACGTGCATGGGATGAGAACAAACAGGAGCCATTTGATCTACGAGGGTTGCTTTTCGTAACCATCAATGATTGGCCTGCTCTTAGTAACCTTTCAGGACAGACAAACAAGGGATATAAGGCATGCACACACTATTTAGATAAGACTGAAGGTACATATTTGCATAAATGCAAGAAGGTTGTGTACCTGGCGAATCGACGATTTCTTCTGACCAATCATCCCGTAAGAAAGAAAGGCAAGCATTTCAAAGGTGAGGAATATCACCGGAAGAAGCCTGAACTCCCTGCTGGTGATGATGTATTTGGTATGGTCAAGGACATAGAAGTAATCTTTGGAAAGGGTCCTGGCGGTCAATCAGTTCCGAACGACGTCACTACAGGACACGCACCCATGTGGAAGAAGAAATCTATATTTTGGGAGCTGCCATATTGGAAAGTCCTACGTGTCCTCTCTTCAATCGACGTGAATGCATTGAGGGGGCTTCTACCGGAAAATGTTCGAGTACCCATTGTGAAGCTGTGTGCATTCCTCAATGCAATATCTCAGAAGGTAATCAATCCAGATATTCTGCCAAGGTTGTAGAAGGATGTGGTACAATATCTTGTTAGTTTTGAGTTGGTGTTCCCACCATCCTTCTTCAATATTATGACGCATCTCCTAGTTCACCTAGTGGAAGAGATTTCAATTCTCGGTCCGGTATTTCTGCACAATATGTTCCCCTTTGAGAGGTTCATGGGAGTCTTAAAGAAATATGTCCATAATCGTGCTAGACCAGAAGGAAGCATCTCCAAGGGATATGGAACATAGGAGGTCATTGAGTTTTGTGTTGAATTTATTCCTGACCTTAAGCTGATTGGTGTTTCTGACTCGCGCCATGAGGGAAGACTAAGTGGAAAAGGCACGCTGGGAAAGAAAGCAATGATATGTAGGGACGGGGATTCTTTCACTAAAGCACACTACACAGTTCTACATAATTCCACCTTGGCAGCTCCGTATATCGAGGAACACAAGAATATTGTACGCTCCAAAAACCCGGGGAAGCCTGAATCATGGATTACAGATGAACACATGAAGTCTTTTGGTGGTTGGATGCGGACACATCTCTTGAATGACACCACTGTTGGAGATCAGCTATACTTGTTGGCCGCGTCACCATCTTCTACTATATTGAATTTCCAAGGGTACGAAATAAATGGGAATACATTCTACACGATCGCCCAAGATAAAAAGAGCACCAACCAAAATAGTGGTGTCCGCTTTGATGCAATAGACGATAATGGACAAAAGGACACATACTATGGTTACATAGAGGAGAAATGGGAACTAGACTATGGAGTCTCTTTAAAGGCCCCTTTGTTTCACTGCAAATGGGTCAACCCGAATGGGGAAGGGGTAAAGATAGACCAGATGTACGGAATGACAACAGTGGATCTCAACAATCTTGGTTATAGATATGAACCATTCGTCCTAGCCAATGATGTGTCTCGGGTTTTCTATGTGAAGGACATGTCCTCAAGACCGAAAAAAAGAAAAAATATGCAAACAAATACATCATATGGAATACGTCATAATAAGTTTGATGAAATTCCGCCCTTCACAGTGAAAACTGACCCAAGCATTCTGTTATGTAAATAACATGCTCCATGGTTACGTCTGAAGCGATCATAAGGAAGTACATATGCCAAGAAGTTCATGCTCATATTATGTAACTCTAGTTCATGTCTGGCCGGGATATCTTTCGCGGTTGGTGGCTTGACCGGGACTATATATAGGGGGGCCTTTAGTCCCGGTTTTGTAGTCTCAGCTTTTAATATTAATAAATGTCTTGAGTGTTAGTCCCGTTTTGTGGCTGGACCAGGACTATGAAGAAGTTGTTCCAATTCGTACTTACCATTAAGATCTGATCTCCAAACGCGCATGGTCACATATTAGGGAGTGCCTCTATGGCCAGTTTCTTGGAGATGCCGGAGGACTGGGATCCGGCGGCATCTCCCTGAAACTAGTCGTAGTGGTGTCCATGCTCTCGAAAACCATCTTGAAGCTTGTAACTTCTCTAACTAGATCAATACACCTGGGAGCTAACTAATTTCACATATTAGGGAGTGCCTCTATGACCAGTTTCTTGGAGATGCCGGGAGGCCGGGATCCGTGGCATCTCCACAACTGGTTGTGTCCCTGCTCTTGAAAACAATATTGGAGATGCCTCAGTCTGGCTGGAGGACTGGACTCACAAGGATGCCTATTTATAGTACAAGCTGCTTGGCATAGTGTCGACACTTACGACATAATGTCGACACTCACCCCTATTATTAGTGTTGACTCGTGTTTTGTCCCGGTTGGTGTCTCCAACCGGGACTAAAGGTTCATCTTTAGTCCCGGTTGGTGACACCATCTGGGACAAGGTACACGCCGCACGACATAATGTCGACACTCACCCCTATCATTAGTGCTGCTTGGCCCAGCCTGCCGAAATCCCTCCAACCGGGACTAAAGATGAACCTTTAGTATATTGAAAATCCGAACAATGAAAATCCTTCGTGTGGTGTCATATTATGTGACATAGTTGAAAGGAAAAATACCAGACTTGCTATATTGATCATGTCTCGAAAAAACCTTCACAAAATGACCTATCATGTTCGAGGTTTCATGGCTTTCGGTCCAAATGACCGATATTATGTGCTGAATCATGGCATAGTTTGTGATGTTGTGCCCATATTATGCATGCATGTGTACATTGGTATGGAGAAAAATGTTGCAGGAGGAAGTTTTCCTTTTCGTCGCACGGAAAAGCCCTTCTCCATTTTCCGAGCGTAAAAAACGGGTCATTTTATGAAGTAACCACCAAAATGCTGTTTCAGAATGATACCGTCCCATTTTCTTAAAATACTAGACCACCTTACATGGACTATTTCCCAACCGGGACATCTCAAACATTTTCGTCCATCCCGGGTAAAAACGACAAATGTCTGCCGAATCGGTAGGAAGTGGGTCCGGTTTGTACTACAGGTACATGATCTAACACCCGTGATTTTTTGAAAAAATCATTTTCAGACTCGCAATATGTGGTTTCTTCAGAGATCCAATGCAAGTTCTAACGATGCTCGTCCCCTATCTTCATGCACGCCGGTTCGACCATAGTTAGAAATTCAAAAAATTCAAAATGGGCATAAGAAATTCAAAAAAAACCAACAATGAAAATCCTTCGCGTGGTGTCATATTATGTGACATAGTTGAAAGGAAAAATACCATACTTGGTATATTCATCATGTCTTGAAAAACCTTCACAAAATGACCTATCATCTTCGAGGTTTCAAGGCTTTCGGTCCAAATGACCGATGTTATGTGCTGAATCACGGCATAGTTTGTGATCTTGTGCCCATATTATGCATGCATGTGGAAATTGGCATGTAGAACAATGTTGCAGGAGGAAGTTTTCCTTTTCGTCGCACGAAAAAGCCCTTTTCCATTTTCCGAGCGCAAAAAATGGGTCGTTTTGTGAAGTAACCACCAAAATGCTGTTTCAGAATGCTACCGTCCCATTTTCCTAAAATACTAGACCACCTTAAATGGACTATCTCCCAACCGGGACATCTCAAACCTTTTCGTCCATCCTAGGTAAAAAGGACAAATGTCTGCCGAATCGGCAGGAAGTGGGTCTGGTTTGTACTACAGGTACATGATCTAACGCTCGTGATTTTTTGAAAAAAATCATTTTTAGACTCGCAATATGTGGTTTATTTAGAGATCTAATTCAAGTTCTAACGATGCTCGTCCCCTATCTTCATGCACGCCGGTTCGACCATAGTTAGAAATTCAAAAAATTCAAAACGGGCATAAGAAATTCAAAAAAATCCGAACAATGCAAATCCTTCGCGTGGTGTCATATTATGTGACATAGTTGAAAGGAAAAATACCAGACTTGGTATATTGATCATGTCTCGAAAAAACCTTCACAAAATGACCTATCATGTTCGAGGTTTCATGGCTTTCGGTCCAAATGACCGATGTTATGTGCTGAATCACGGCATAGTTTGTGATGTTGTGCCCATATTATGCATGCATGTGGACATTGGTATGGAGAACAATGTTGCAGGAGGAAGTTTTCCTTTTCGTCGCACGGAACAGCCATTTTCCATTTTCCGAACGCAAAAAACGGGTCGTTTTGTGAAGTAACCACCAAAATGCTGTTTCAGAATGCTACCGTCCCATTTTCCTAAAATACTAGACCACCTTACATGGACTATCTCCCAATCGGGACATCTAAAACCTTTTCGTCTATCCCGGGTAAAAGGACAAATGTCTGCCGAATCGGTAGGAAGTGGGTCCAGCTTGTACTACAGGTACATGATCTAACGCCCTTGATTTTTTGAAAAAATCATTTTTAAACTAGGAATATGTGGTTTCTTCATAGATCCAATGCAAGTTCTAACGATGCTCGTACCCTATCTTCATGCACGCCGGTTCGACCATAGTTAGAAATTCAAAAAATTCAAAACGGGCATAAGAAATTCAAAAAAATACGAACAATGAAAATCCTTCGCGTGGTGTCATATTATGTGACATAGTTGAAAGGAAAAATACCAGACTTGGTATATTGATCATGTCTCGTAAAAACCTTCACAAAATGACCTATCATGTTCGAGGTTTCATGGCTTTCGGTCCAAATGACCGATGTTATGTGCTGAATCACGGCATAGTTTGTGATGTTGTGCCCATATTATGCATGCATGTGGACATGGAGAACAATGTTGCAGGAGGAAGTTTTCCTTTTCGTCGCACGGAAAAGCCCTTTTCCATTTTCCGAGTGCAAAAAACGGGTCGTTTTGTGAAGTAACCACCAAAATGTTGTTTCAGAATGCTACCGTCCCATTTTCTTAAAATACTAGACCACCTTACATGGACTATCTCCGAACCGGGACACCTCAAACCTTTTCGTCCATCCCGGGTAAAAAGGAAAAATGTCTGCCGAAACGGCATGAAGTGGGTCTGGGTTTGTACTACAGGTACATGATCTAACGCCCGTGATTTTTTTAAAAAATCATTTTTAGACTCGCAATATGTGGTTTCTTTAGATATCCAATGCAAGTTCTAAATGAGCCATTTTTCTTCCCGCCATTTCTTCCCTCCATTTCTTCCCGCCAGTTTTTCCCGCCAGTTCTTCCCTACAGTTATCTTCCTGCCATTTATCACTATATATATATATGTAGGGTTGGCCTCCATTGTCATTGCACATCTCTAGACTCATATATTCAACCTCATCACTCTATCCCATGACTTCCACCGTAGCACTAACCCCCAGGGAGGCGGAGGCGCTTTGCGCCTCGAACTACCCCTGCCACTCGTGTCCCGTCATTTTGGATGCTAAGCCTTGGGCGTGTCGGTTCCTCCTGCCCCTCTAGGTGTGGCGCGTCGGATGGACATCACGAACCACTACTACTTCGATCTCACGCCGGAGCAGCGGAGGAATCCCAGATGGCATCCCGACTATTTCCCGACTTGGGAAGCCTTCTTCATGGATCGGCATGAGAGGGCGCTCGCCAGACACGAGGAGGACGGCCCACCTCTTCCGAACTTCAACGAGGTCGGCCGTCGGCTGTGGTGGCGTGGCCGGACTCTCCATAGCGTCATGGCCTACGACACGGCCGCCGACTCTAGCCCCCGCCTGCGCTACCCTCAAGTCCAGCCCACTCGTACTCAGCCTTCAAGGTTCAACTACGGCGACCCCAACGACGACGGCCGCGGCGAGTACGACGACTACAGTGGCGAGTATTACAGGTGTAGGCAGGAGCATGACTGAATCACTCCAACATTGCAAAACAAGTTCGGCCGATTGTGGCTTAATCTGGCCATGTATCTTAATTTTCAGTTCTTCTATGTAACATTGTGTTAGTTGCGTTATGTACCTTAATTCCAGTTGTATCCTAATAAAATTTTCTTTCCGCCCATTATTTCCCGTCCTTTTTTTCCCGCCCATTAATATATAAAAAATATAAGTTAATTCAAATCCAAATTAAAAATAGAAAATGGTTTTGAATTAGTTATTGAAATCCAAACACTTTTTATGTTTAAAGTTTTCTAAATTCCAAATTAATATTCAAAAAATATAAGTTAATTCATTTTAAATGGTTCATTGTTTAAATGGTTATATTAATTATTTTTAAAAACAGAAAATGGTTTTGAATTATTTATTCAAATTCAAACACTTTTTATGTTAAAAGTTTTTCTAAATTCCAAATTAATATTCAAAAAATATAAGTTAATTCATTTTTTATTTTAAATGGTTAATATTTTAAATGGTTACATTAATTATTTTTTAAAAACAGAAAATGGTTTTGAATTAGTTATTCAAATCCAAACACTTTTTATGTTTAAAGTTTTTCTAAATTCCAAATTAATATTCAAAAAATATAAGTTAATTCATTTTTAATTTTAAATGGTTCATAGTTTAAATGGTTACATTAATTATTTTTAAAAACAGAAAATGGTTTTGAATTAGCTATTCAAATCCAAACACTTTTTATGTTTAAAGTTTTTCTAAATTCCAAAGTAATTATCATTTAAAAAACATTACAAATTTAAACCCCAAAATAAAAAATAAGGCGGGAACAGAGAGAAAATTCCTGAAAAAATTTGAAAACAGGGTCATATGTCGGTTGGAGCCACCAACCGACTAAAGACTCTGTCTTGCCCTTGGTCTGCTAAAAAATTGGAGTATACGTCCCGGTCGGTGGCTCCAACCAGGACGTATAACCCTTTAGTCCCGGTTGGAGCCACCAACCGGGACGTATACTCCTTTGGTTATAACTGGGTACACCTCCTCTTCTTCCTCCCCATCTCACAATCTCTTCTCGCGCACAGGGACTGAAGCGACACCGTCAGGCTGCCCCGTCGCCCTACACGCCCTACCGGCCGCCCCTCTAGAGCTCCGCCTCCTCGCCAGGAACCTCCTCACTGAAGCTCGCTTGTTGTGGTGCCCTCTCCCGCCGGAATCGAGCACGTCCTCTCCGTCACCGACGCCGGCCACCGTCGCCATTCACGCCATTCAGGACCTCCCCGCGCTTCCTCGTCACTACCTTGAGCACCAGGGTGAGCACACGGATCTTGTCGACCTTTTTTCCCTCTCTCCCTCGCTCTATAGTCACCGCTCGCCGACGACCTGCAAGCGCCACCGCCGCTGCTCGTTGTGCGACATGCTCCGGTGACCAATCCGAAGTGGTGCCGCTGCCTTTTGGCTCAATGCAACCGCTCGAGTCCAGCGTGCTAGCCCATGCAGCCCCGCTCGCCCCCTAGCGTCGACCCATGCTGTCGTCTGGCCCGTTGGCCGGCGAGCCGACGTGGCGTCCGTGTGACGTCCACGTGTTGCCTGCGTGGCCTAGGCCCACTCGTCAGCCTCTCTAGCTAGATGCCGCCTCGGTGAGAAATAACCAACCAGCCCCCCCGGTCCCTCTTGCTTGCGAGTCTGCTGAGGTGGCCATGGGGCCCCTCTGTCAGTCACTGTGGCTAGGTATGCCTGCGGTGTAAAAAGTATAACCAGCTTCTAATAATTTTAGAAATAATTATAATCTTATAAATTCAATAACTTTTAATCTATAAGTCAGAAAAATATGAATAATATATCAAAATGTTCAGAAAAATGAAACCTAGCTATCTAAGCTATAATAATTCATTTTTCAACAACTTATAAGACAAGTTTAATTATAAGAACAAATCCACCCCTCTCATGTGTTCTGGAGTTTCTCCGAGTTAGGGTTTTCACCCCTCGGAACCCCGATTAATTGTAGACCATGCTTTAGGGTTACATTTCAATGCAATTCAACTTGTAATATCATCATACTTGCTTGAGCATTGCATCGATGCCATGTGTTGATTGTTTCCCTTTCTTTCCGGTGTTTGGTTCTTCCCGGTAGAATACGATATCGAGATCGAGATCGAAGCCAGAGATCAACACCGTCGAAGCTCGAAGACAAATACTTGACCAACTGTAATCAAGTCAAGTACAAGGATCCTGAAGCTCTACTTTCGGCTATCAACAGGAAATTGCAAGCATAGCCCTACCATGATATAATCCTATGATTTCGAAAGCATTTCAATTCTTGCCATGATGCATACAATTCTACTGTGGTCTTTTATCGATAGATAGAGCGTCCTATCTATTACATTACTCCCTTTGAGCTTATATTACCTGATCCACTACTCCTAGCATATTAGGTTTATTAGTTTGGATTATTAGGTTTATTATTAGTTAGGTATTATTAGGTTTCTTAATTAGTTAGGTATTATTAGTCTTCGGCACGCACGAAATTGATATAAACTTGTAAATTCAATATCTAATGATTTATAAGTCAAAAAAATACAAATAATATATCAAAATGTTCAGAAAATTGAGAGCTATGTGTGTAAGCAATCATAATACATTATCAAGCAACTTTAAACCCTAGTTTAGTTAAAGAAACATCGACACCCCTTATGTACGAGTGGGTTCGCCGGTGTGTACTTGCTAGGGAATCCCGAACCCTTTTAAATCGATGTTGCACCTAGGGTTAGTGTAGGATCTCTAAATTTGACATGTCATACATATTGATTGCGCATTGTATTATGCCATGTACTGATTGCCTCCTTTCTTTCCAGTATTGGTTCTTCGCGATAGGATCCGAGCCCGAGGGTTTCTCCGAGTTAGGGTTTCTGGTATTGTTAATTCATTTTTATTATTGTGTATGCATATATTAGGGTTTCTCTGAATTAGGGTTTATATCTCTCAACACCGTACCTAACATTCTACCTTAGCCGCTTTGACTTATCCGTTTTTCCACCTATGCAGAAAATATGGACCCACAGGACAGAGACAAAGAAAAGGAAGAGTTGATCCAAGGTGTGATCCGCGGGAAATAAAATTTAGATGTATCGACGTTTCTGTACAACTCCGGTGAGGGTGATCCTCTTTTTGCCGGAAGAGACGACTTGTTTGAGGTTGAAGGTGATGCCTTCCGCGAGGGAGAAGGCGATGCCTTGTGTAATCGAGAAGATGACCGCTCTGGCGAGGTGCATGTGATATAATTAATTCATTAATTAATCATCTGCTATCTATATAGAAATAGTAACGAAGATCTTTCTTCTTTTAGCCCTCCGGATCAAACAAATCTACTAAAAAGAGCGGACGAGGCCCAACCAAAAAGTTGTAAGACCATGAGAGGTTCAGGATCGAAGATATCGCTGAAGACGGCAAACCGACGGCTCCCGAAGTTGTCGCAATCAAATTTGTGGCACAATGCGGAGTAATCGTTAGGGACTTAATCCCAATCACCATTCAAAATTGGAATAGGCCTGCTGATGCGGAAGAAGAGGGAACATGTTTGTTTGTCCCTAACAAGGCCAAAGATTTACTGTGGAAGAGGCACATGCTTAATTTCAAACTACCGAAGATAGAGCTGGATCCAAATGCGAAGGATCCAGTTGAGGACGCCTTAGAACATGGGAGATCCATGGAGGCTAAGGTCAGGGAGTGGGCTATGAAGAAGATGGCCAAGTGTTTCACCAACTGGAAGAAAAGAATTCACCTTGACAATGTCGTGAAAGAGAAGACTCCGGATTTCAAGAAGATTCAGTTTGAGAAGATAAAACCATTCTGGGCTGAGTTTGTGAATTACAAGACATCAGAAAAATCTAAGAAAATGTCTGCAACGAATAAGCTGAATGATGCTAACAAGAAGTATCACCATACTATGGGGCAAGGTGGATACAGGGTTGGCATTCCTAAGTGGGAGAAACTTGAGAATGAACTGCGTGCTAAAAAGATCATCCCAGAGACAGATGATTGGATCGAACGTGCAAGGATTTGGTTTTACGGGCATGGGGGCAAGTTGGACTCGGAAGGGATGTGTGTATATAACATACGACATAAAGAAGACCCCTTGCCAATCGAGAAGATGAGAAAAGCAGTAAAGGCTGTTAAAGATGGAGACTTCATTCCCGATAGAGAGAATGATGAGCTCACACTCGCCCTTGGAAATAAGGAACATGATGGAAAAACATGATGCACAAGCAGCTCCAAACCATGGAGGACTGGGTTTCTCGAAGAGAGGAAGAAATATCCTGATAGAAGCCGTCAGAGGAGAAAGGACAAGGCGGAAGTTGAAGCAGATATTCAGAAAGAGCGAATGCGTATAATTGAAGAACGAATAAAGCAACAACAAGATGAAATTAACGCACTTAAAGAGCAAAGTACTACCGGCCCATCTTAGCAGCACACTACATTCGATGCTACCGGCCTATCGAATAATCAAAAAAGCAGTGTGGCTTCCACCGAGGTCCCGGGTTATGACAATGACGATGACGATGGTGCACCGACGATGGCTCCTGTTGGCTACCCAGTGGATGATATCATACAGATAACACACTGCGAGCTACATGACAAAGTTGTGAACATATCAATGAAGGTGGCGGTCGGCTATGCCTTACCAATTGGACCCACACCAACTTACCACTATCGTCCAGTTCCACAGGGCTACGCTGTTATCGGGGTGGATGAAATCATGCCCACCTTTGAAGTTTTGAAGCTTGACTACCCTGCAGGTGAAGGGGATGTGAATGAACTGGGAGACGCAACAAACGTCACCATTCTATGGCCAAAGGATGTATAGTGCTTCGAAATCACACGCCAAGGCCATCTTCGCCGCCGCCTCACCTGTCTCCAGCGAGGTCGTCGCCACCGCGGCATCCATCTTCGTCGCCTCACCCGGCTCCGTCTCCCCACCCGGCTCCGTCGCCTCACCAATCTCCGGCGCAGCCATCGCCGCGGCAGCCATCATCGGCGCCTCAGGATAAAAAGCGTAATCATACCGCTACTCTGCGTCGTGCTAAGCGATTGCCGAAACATAAACAAGAGCCTCTTCCAAAAGTACCAAAGGTTCCTCCCAAGATAGCTTATGACTGTACTGAAGAGGAGACTACGGCTATCGTTGATGCGGAAACGACAGTGTTTTTCGCTAAGTTGAGGCGGCCGAAAGAGCCAGAGTTCCCCAGCACCAAAGAAGAAAAAGCCAGAGTGTTCAAAATTCTAAAGACTCTTCATCAACCCGAGCCAAACCTGTCATCAGACTATGAGCGTTCTATTCTCAAGTCACATGCGGCACAACAAGCCTCGAAGAGCAGTACTGATGCAAGCGATAAATTTTTTGCCCAGCTCGGAGAACAAGCAAAACAGTCTTGCGCCCCTCTCAAGGTGATTTCCCATACCAATGTGGGGTCGAGCAAATATGGGGCCGAAGAGCAGTATGATCTAGAGGTAGTTGCACAATACGAAGAAGCTGTCGCTGCTCAAGGTATGAGTATTGCCCAGTACTTATCTCAGTTAGAGTACTTCCTTGTGAGTGAAGTAGCATACAAATACCAGTACGACAAACCTCTCGTCAAACCTGAGGAGGTAAATAATCTTTCAACAAAAATACGAAGATTGCATAACTGGTGCATGCATGCCACAAAGGCCGGGGCTAACTGGATAGTGCTGAGGGTTACAAAAAAGCATTATGGGAAAGAAATAGATGACATGATATCCAGTGAATTTGATGAACTATTTCAACTATTCAATCCAGACGCCTTGGACAAATCGATCATCAGCACCTATTGTTTGTAAGTACTAATTCTGTAATTAATTTAGTCTCTAGCTATCTCACATTGTTTATTGCATGTATATAATCATACTATAATATGCAGAATGAAGATTCTCGAATGCAGCAGAGGACAAATCTATGACATTGGCTGCATTGACCCATATTGGGTTCATCAAGCTAATCTCAAAACAAGCCCCCAGGATACGAAGGATAATATCGTACACGCGTTAAGGTTTCAAGAAACAAGAAGGGAAATACTATTTCCTTACAACTTCGAGTGAGTGTTATTGTCTTGTATACACTTTCTATTTCGCTTACTCGATGTTAAGTATATAATTGATTAGTTATGCATGCGCAGCTTCCACTATATTCTGTTAATCATTCAACTTGACAAAGGGCGTGTACTAGTCATGGACTCGAAACATAAACCCCTTGAGCAGTGGAAGGACATGCAGATGCTTCTCCAGCGGTAATTCTAATCATTACGACACTATATCGGCAACGTTCGTGAATTTTATGATATCAAGTAATTAATAACTTCTTTTATTCGTTTTCTTCGTCGGGCAGCTCTTGGAAACGGTTCAGCAACAAGGCTAGGGGTGTTTGGAAAGAGGAGCTTACATTTCAAGCACTAGATGTAAGCACCACTAGCTATATCCGCGCATCTCTTTGATTCTAGTTTTGATACCGTTATTATCATGCTTGATTATTATTTTGATTGAACTATGTTCTCGTAAAGTGCCTGACGTAGGGACCAAGGAACAATTTCTGTGGATACTATGTTTGTGAGTTTATCCTGCAGACGTGCTGTGAGAAGGGCAGAAATTTAGAGCAACTCTACGTACGCAAACAATACTCTATAGTTTTTAATTACCATCAAATTGTGTTTAGTTTCATTCATATAGGCTGACTCCTTTTTTAAATCAGATCGAACGTCTACGGGACGGTCTTCTGCCAAAGGATCGCGTACGAGCAATTCAGGAGGAATTGGCGGGATTCTTGGATGCATAAGTCCTAAACCCAAAAGGGGAATACTATTCGGGTGTGTATAAACAATAGGGATTGTACAAAGAGCTTATTTTGTATGTAGTGCATGAACTCGATCCGTGTATCGAATGTAATATGTTCGACACTTGGATCTATATTGTCATGATGATCTTGTGTAATATAATGGTTCCTTCATTGATGAGTGCAAAACACTAAATAAACAATAAAACAACATAAATGAAATCTCTGCCGCGGCACAAAAAGTGGCCAAAATGCTGCCGCGGCAACAAAAGTTGCCAAAATGAATTCTACGCCAAGAGAATGTCAAATCTCGCCATGACAGAGGTTATTTGTCGATTAATTATTCTGGTTGATTCTCCACCCCCCCCTCGCCCTCTGCCGCGGCCACGTGTACCCCCTTTTGTCCCGGTTGGTGGGGCAACGGGGACTAAAGGTTGGGGCTTTAGTCCCGATTGCCCCGTCCCGGTTGGGTAACCGGGACTAAAGCCCCTTACCAACCGGGACTAATGGGGTTGTTCCCACTAGTGTCTTCGGACCATTCCGGATCTCCTCGTGATATCTCGGATCCCATCCGAGACTCTGAACAACATTCGGTATCCCTACTTACATTCCATATCTACTAAACAACATCGAATCCTTAAGCGTGTCTCCCTACGGTTCGTGAATTATGCGGACATGACCGAGACACTTCTCCGATTAATAACCAATAGAGGAATCTGGAAATTCATATGGCTCCCACATATTTCTACGATTACTTTGCAATCGAATGAACCACTTACATACGATACCAATTTCCCTTTGTCTCGCGATAGTTTACTTATCCGAGGTTTGATTGTCGGTATCTCTGCATACCTAGTTCAACCTCATTACCGACAAGTACTCTTTTCTCGTTCCCGTGATATGTGATCCCTTGTGAGCCAGTCACATGCTTGCAAGCTAATTGGATGACATTCCACCGAGAGGGCCCACAGTATATCTATCTGTCATATGGATGGACAAATCCCACTCTTGATCCATGTGCCTCAACACATACTTTCCGAACACTCAGTGCCACCTTTATAGACACCCAGTTACGGTGTGGTGTTTGATGTCATCAAAGCATCCTTCCGGTGATGGTGATTAGCATAATGTCATGGTCGAAGGAATTAGTCTACTATGTATCAGAAAGCTTATAGCAAACAAACTATTGAAATGACTTGGTCTTTATGCTACGCTTATCTATAGGAGTATGTCCATCATACTATTCTCCTAATTGAAGGGTTTCGCAGCATAGTAAATCAAAATTTTCTACGGATGCGAACGGGAAAAGCCAAGATCTAATCTAGGAGATGCAAACAACGAGAGGGACATATGATATCTTCATACCCTTGAAGAAATCGCACAGCGGAACGTTCAACGGAACGTGGTTGATGTAGCCGTACTAGCCTTCTCCTCCTCGCGATCCGATCCGATCCGATCCAACGCCGCAAGTGGCGACGCCTCCGAGAGATGCATACGTATGGCACCTCGACGTCTCCTCCTTCCTCGGTCTAGCAAGTCGGGTGGAGAGATAGATTGGATCTACAACATGATGGCGTGGTGCAAAGGTGGAGAGTTTCTGTGGCAGGGCTTCGCCTACGCGCAGTCGGGAGAGAGAGAGAGGAGGGCAGCAACTAGGCGGCTAGGGTTGAGGAGGTGTGTTGGGAGGGTGCGCCCCTGCCCTCTTTATATAGAGGGCTGGCCGGCTTCCCTTGCCCCTCCTCCAAGCCCTAGGGCCGGCGGCCACATGGGGTGGAGTGGGGGGCAAGTTTCCCCCCCCCCCTTCTAGAAGCTCTCCCTAGGGTTTCCCCTAGGGCTTGGTCGGCTGGGCCTATGGGGCCTTGTGCCCCTGGCCCAATGCGGCCAGGGCACTCCCTCGTAGGCCCACACTCCCTCCCGACAAGTGGGGCCACGTTGGTCCCACTCCGGAAGGTTCTAGAAGCTTCCGGTACAGTACCGAACATTCCGAAACAATTCTGAAATCCAAAAACTGCTTTCCCTTATATGAATCTTATTCTCCGGACCATTCTGGAACCTCTCGTGATGTCCTGGATCTCATCCGAGACTCCGAACAAAAACTCATAAACCAATTATCCATTCTATCCTAGCATCAAGACACATTAAGTGTGTGACCCTACGGGTTTGAGAATATGCAGACATGATCTTCTATCAATAATCAACAGCGGGGTCTGGAAACCCATATTGACTCCCACATATTCATCGATGATCATATCGGATGAACCACGATGCCAGGATTCAATTAATCCCATATATATTACCTTCGTCACATGATATTTTACTTGCCCGAGATTCGATCGTTGGCATCGGCATACCTAGTTCAATCTCGTTCACAGCAAGTACTTTACTCGATCCGTAATCCTATATCACTTTGTGATTAACTCCTTAACCACGTGCGTGCAAGCGGTGTTGATATCGATTACCGCGTGGGCCCGAAGTATATCTCTCCGACTTGGGAGGGACAAATCCCATCTCGATACATACAACCCAACAGGTACTTTCCGATCACCTGAGAGACACCTTTATGATCACCCTTTCATAGGATGACGTT
This sequence comes from Avena longiglumis, assembly GCA_030063025.1. Lineage (NCBI taxonomy): Eukaryota > Viridiplantae > Streptophyta > Magnoliopsida > Poales > Poaceae > Avena > Avena longiglumis. Next base: position 493,318,373 of record CP125973.1, on the reverse strand, counting down.
TGATGACCTCAAAGCTTTCTTACGATACCAGGGAGTTGAATTATCTCATGGTCTAAGGAATACAATATTTGACATAAGAAAAAGCTTCGCAAAGATGAACACGATGACACGATCTAATTGCTCTGTTTGATTTGGGTCTGTCCATCACATCATTCTCCCAATGACATGATCTCATTATTAATTGACAACTCATGTCTATGGTTAGGAAACCTTAACCATCATTAATCAATGAGCTAGTCCATAGAGGCGTACTAGGGACACGGTGTTGTTCATAAACCACACAAGTATCAAAGTTTCCGTTTAATACAATTCTAGCATGGAATGTAAACTTTATCATGAACAAGAATTATAATAATAACATCTTTATTATTGCCTCTAGGGCATAACTCCAACAGTCTCCCACTTGCACTAGAGTCAATAATCTAGTTTACATATGGCAACAATCTAACACCCATGGCACTAAGGTGCTGATCATGTTTTGCTCGTGGAAGAGGTTTAGTCAACGGATCTGCGACATTCAGATCCGTATGTACTTTGCTAATCTTCAGATCTCCATCTATTATATAATCTCGAATTATATGAAACTTGCGGTTGATGTTCTTGGTCTTTGGATGATATCTTGGTTCCTTAGCCAGTGCTATGGCGCCAGTGTTGTCACACAATATCTCCAGTGGGTCCAAGGCACTTGGAACCACACCAAGCTCAGTGATGAAGTTCTTGATCCAAACTCCTTCACTTAACGCTTCTACAGCAGCCATGTATTCCGCTTCTACTGTAGATCCCGCGATCACGCTTTGCTTGCAGCTTCTCCAGCTCACAGCTCCTCCATTCAAAATATAAACATATCATGTCTGAGATTTAGAATCATCCTTGTCAGTGTCGAAACTAGCATCGACGTAACCTTTTACGACGAGCTGCTCATCACCTCCATAGACCAAGAACATTTATTTAGTCCTATTTAGATACTTTAGGATGTTCTTTACGGCTGTCCAGTGTTCCACTCCTGGATCACTTTGGTATCTGCTCGTCAAAATAAGAGCATTGGACACATCCAGTCTAGTACACAGCATGGCATACATGATAGAACCTATGGCCGAGGAATATGGAACTTTGCTCATGGTTTCTCTATCGTTTACCGTAGCTGGACACTGAGCCTTGCTCAATATCTTACCTGACAACATGGGCACTAAACCTTCTTTGCCTTATCCATTCTGAACCTTTTCAGAACTTTGTCTAGGTATGCCCTTTGGCTTAAAGCTATTAGGCGTCTTTGTCTATCTCTATAGATTTTGATGCCCAATATATAAGCAGCTTCCCCTAGGTATTTCATTGAAAAATATTTGTTCAAATAACTCTTCACGTCGTTAAGCATGTCAATGTCATTTCCAATAATCAATATGTCATCCACATATAGTACCAAAAATGTCACTGAGCTCCCACTCACTTTCTTGTAGATACAAGCTTCATAGAAATTTGGAACAAATCCAAAGCTCTTGATCACTTGATCAAAACGAAGGTTCCAACTCTGAGATGCTTGCTTCAGTCCATAAATGGAACGCTGAAGTTTGCACACCTTATCAGCATCCTTAGGATCGACAAAACCTTCGGGTTGCATCATATACAACTCTTCATCAATGTTGCCATTGAGGAACGTAGTCTTGACATCCATCTGCCATATTTCATAATCATGAAACACAGCAATTGCTAATAAAATCCGAATGGACTTAAACATCGCTACGGGAGAGAAAGTCTCATCGTAGTCAACCTTGAACTTGTCGAAAACCTTTCGTGACAAGTCATGCTTTATAGACAGTAACATTACCATCTGCGTCCGTTTTCTTCTTGAAAATCCATTTGCACTCAACGGCCTTTTGGTCGCTAGGAGGGTCCACCAAAGTCCACACTTGTTTTTCGCTCATGGATCCTAATTTGGATTTCATGGCCTCTAGCCATTTCTCAGAGTCTGGGATCATCATTGCTTCCTCATAGTTCGCAGGTTCACTGTTGTCTACTAACAAGACAGTCAAGACAGGGTTACCGTACCACTCAGGAGGGGCACGTGACCTTGTCGACCTACGACGTTCAGTAGTAGCATCGTCCGAAGCTTCATGATCCTTGTCATTAGCTTCCTCTATTGTTGGTGCAGACGGCACTGGAACAATTTCAGGTGTTGCGCTACTCTCCAACTCAAGAGAAGGTTCAATAACCTCGTCTAGCTCTACTTTCCTCCCACTCACTTCTTTCAAGAGAAACTCCTTCTCAAGAAAGGATCCGTTCTTTGCGACAAACACTTTGCATTCGGATCTGTGGTAGAAGGTATATACCCAATCGTTTCCTTAGGGTATCCTATGAAGACACATTTCTCCGCTTTGGGTTCGATCTTGTCCGGCATCAACTTCTTGACGTAAGCTTCGCATCCCCAAACTTTAAGAAACGACAACTTAGGTTTCGCACCAAACCACAGTTCATACAGTGTCATCTCAACGGATTTAGATGGTGCCCTATTTAAAGTGAATGCAGCGGTTTCTAATGCATAACCCCAAAATGATAACAGCAAATCTGTAAGAGACATCATTGATTGCACCATATCTAATAGAGTTCGATTCCGGCATTCAGACACACCATTGCGCTTTGGTGTTCCGGGTGGCGTGAGTTGCGAAACTATTCTGCTTGCTTTAAGATGCGTGAGAAAATCATAACTCAAATATTCACCTCCACGATCGGATCGTAGAAATTTAATTTTCCTGTTACGATGGTTTTCCACTTCATTCTGAAATTCTTTGAACTTTTCAAATGTTTTAGATTTATGTTTCATTAAATAGATATACCCATATCTACTTAAGTCATCAGTAAAAGTAAAAATAGCGATATCCACCACGCGTCGAAACACTAATTGGTCCGCATACATCGATATGTATGATTTCCAACAAGTCCGTTGCTCGCTCCATTATTCCGGAGAACGGGGTTTTGATCATCTTGCCCATGAGGCATGGCTCGCACATGTCAAATGATTCAAAACCAAGAGACTCCAAAATTCCATCAGAATGGATTTTCTTCATGCTTTTTATACCAATATGACCTAGACGGCAGTGCCACAAATAAGTCGTATTATCACTATCTACCTTGCATCTCTTAGCCTCAATGTTATGGATGCGTGTTTCATTGCTTTCGAGATTCAGAAGAAATAAACCATTCATAGCAGGTGCATGACCATAAAAGATGTTACTCATATAAATAGAACAACCATTATTCTTCGATTAAAATAAATAACCGTATTGCAATAAACACGATCCAGGTATGATGTTCATGCTCAACGCAGTCACATAATAACATTTATTAATTTTTAAAACTAATCCTGAAGGTAAAACTAAGGAGAGCGTTCCGACGGCCATCACATCAACTCTTGATCCGTTGCCAACGTGCATCGTCACCTCATCCCTTGCTAGCCGCCGTCTATTCTGTAGCTCCTGTTTCGAGTTACAAATATTAGCAACTGAACCAGTATCAAATACCCAGGCACTACAACGAGCGCTAGTAAGGTAAACATCAATAACATGTATATCAAATATACCTTTGATGGTGCCAGCCTTCTTGTCCACTAAGTACTTTGGACAGTTGCGCTTCCAGTGACCCTTGTCCTTGCAATAGAAGCACTCAGTGTCCGGCTTAGGTCCAGACTTGAGCTTCTTCTCAGCAGGGGAAACGCGCTTGCCGCTGCCTTTCTTGAAGGGATTCTTTGCACCCTTACCTTTCTTAAAGCTGGGGGGCTTGTTGACCATCAACACATGATTATATTTCTTGATGTCCACCTCCGCAGCTTTCAGCTTAGCGAAGAGTTCGGTGATCGTATCAGTGGAACCAATCTGATTATGAGTAACTACAAAACCTTTGTAGCTAGGAGGGAGTGATTGCAGAACTCTGTCAATCTTGAGCTCCTCGGGAATCTTGCAGTCCAGTTGCTCAAGGCGTTGAGTGTAGCCCGACATCTTAATGGCGTGCTCACTAACGGAACTCCCTTCCTCCATCTTGCAGTTGAAGAATTTCTCAGAGATCTCATATCTCTCAGAATGGGCCTGAGTCTGAAACATGGTTTTCAGTTCCTCAAGAATCTCAAAGGGCCCGGCGAACTCCTCAAAATGATTTTGCAGGTCCGATTCCATAGCAAACAACATGGTGCTCTTAATCACACCATAATCATCTTTGCGCGATTGATAAACAGCTTTCTCATCGGTAGGCATCTACAGTAGGGCGTCACCTAGCGCTTTCTCAAGGACATAGTCCTTTTGTCCGCATGCCAGAATGATTCTCAGATTGCGGAACCAGTTGGTGAAGTTAGACCCATTGTTCTTAAGCTTTTCTTTCTCAGCAAAAACGTTGAAGTTGAAGTTGAACTTAGCCATTTGATCTACAAAATTTGCAAGTACAATTTAGACTATGTTCATGATAACTAGTTCAACTTAATCAAATTACTAGATGAACTCCCACTAAATTCAACATCCCTCAAGTTGTTTAGTGAACATGATCCAAATTCACCACACCTAATCCGATCTTCACGAGAAGAGAAGTGGTTTCAATGGTGGACAACAAAGTGTCGATCATATCATTCATATGACTCATGCTTAACCTTTCGGTTCGTGTGTTCCGAGGCCATGTCTGTACGTTCTAGGCTCGTCAAGTCAAACACAAGTATTTCCGCGTGTGCAAAACTGGCTTGCACCCGTTGTATGTGAACGTAGAGTTTATAGCACCCGATCATCACATGATGCTTGAACATGACGAACTTTCGCAACGGTGCATACATGGGGAGAGCACGGTTTTATCTTGATCTTTAAGTGAGGAATCATCTTATAATGCTACCGTCATGATCTAAGCATAATAAGATACATAAACGGATAAACATCACATGCATATAATTTTATGTGACATGGTATAGCCAATCTCCATGCAGTGATCTCCATCTTGTGCGTGCCAGCATGATCTCCATCACTCCACCATGATTGACTCCACCACGAATAGCAACTACAACTATTGCTAACTACTTAGCGATAAAGTAAAACTATTACATGGCGTATAAGAAGTTGACACACAGGTCATACACAATTATAAAGACAACCATATGGCTCCTACCGGTTGTGTACTCATCGACATGTAAGTCGTGAAATATTACAAAACATGATCATTGCATACAACATACACATCACATCTTGGGTCATACCATATCACAGAAACACTCCCTGCAAAAACAAGTTAGACGCCTCTACTTTGTTGTTGCATGTTTTACGTGGCTTATGGGAGTAACAAGCTAAGAACGATTCTTACCTACGGAAAGCCACAATGGTGATATTATGGTTGCCAACATCCGGTGTAAATCCCATGACAACTATAGTGAGAGAAACTGGCATCCACCAGCCGCATGTGTGGAACAAGCCACACGTCAAGTGCGGAGCCGGACTCGCGAACGAGGTCGCGTAAAGTTGGCCTAGACTGCTTCGATTTCACTATCCTGCGTCATAAGAAGTACACAACAAGAGGCTTGCAACAGAAAACATCAATGCCCACAACAAGCATGTTGCGTTCTACTCGTGAAACACATCTACGCATAGATCTAGCTCTTATACCACTAAAGGGTTTCGCAGCATAGTAAATCAAAATTTTCTACGGATGCGAACAGGAAAAGCCAAGATCTAATCTAGGAGATGCAAACAACAAGAGGGATATATGAGATCTTCATACCCTTGAAGAAATCGCACAGCGGAACATTCAACGGAACGTGGTTGATGTAGTCGTACTAGCCTTCTCCTCCTCGCGATCCGATCCGATCCAACGCCACAAGTGGCGACGCCTCTGAGAGATGCACACGTACGGCACCTCGATGTCTCCTCCTTCCTCGGTACAGCAAGTGGGGTGGAGAGATAGATTTGATCTACAACACGACGGCGTGGTGCAAAGGTGGAGAGTTTTTGCGGCAGGGCTTCGCCTACGCGCAGTCGAGAGAGAGAGAGAGGAGGGCAGCAACTCGGCGGCTAGGGTTGAGGAGGTGTGTTGGGAGGGTGCGCCCCTGCCCTCTTTATATAGAGGGTTGGCCGTCTGCCCTTGCCCCTCCTCCAAGCCCTAGGGCCGGCGGCCACATGGGGTGGAGTGGGGGGCAAGTTCCCCCCCCCCTTCTAGAAGCTCTCCCTAGGGTTTCCCCTAGGGCTTGGCCGGCTGGGCCTATGGGGCCTTGTGCCCCTGGCCCAATGCGGACAGGTCACTCCCTCATAGGCCCACGCCCCCTCCCGACAAGTGGGGCCACATTGGTCCCACTCCGGAAGGTTCTAGAAGCTTCCGGTACAATACCGAACATTCTGAAACAATTCCGAAATCCAAAAATTGCTTTCCCTTATATGAATCTTATTCTCAGGACCATTCTGGAACCTCTCGTGATGTCCTGGATCTCATCCGAGACTACGAACAAAAACTCATAAACCGATTATCCATTCTATCCTAGCATCGAGACACGTTAAGTGTGTGACCCTACGGGTTCGAGAATATGCAGACATGATCTTCTATCAATAATCAACAGCGGGGTCTGGAAACCCATATTGACTCCCACATATTCATCGATGATCATATCGGATGAACCACGATGCCAGGATTCAATTAATCCCATATATATTCCCTTCGTCACGCGATATTTTACTTGCCCGAGATTCGATCGTTGGCATCGGCATACCTAGTTCAAACTCGTTCACGGCAAGTACTTTACTCGATCTGTAATCCGATATCACTTTGTGATTAACTCCTTAACCACGTGCTTGCAAGAGGTGTTGATATCGATTACCGAGTGGGCCCGAAGTATATCTCTCCGACTTGGGAGGGACAAATCCCATCTCGATACATACAACCCAACAGGTACTTTCCGATCACCTGAGAGACACCTTTATGATCACCCTTTCATAGGATGACGTTTGATGACCTCAAAGCTTTCTTCCGATACCAGGGAGTTGCATTATCTCATGGTCTAAGGAATACAATATTTGACATAAGAAAAATCTTCGCAAAGATGAACACGATGACACGATCTAATTTCTCTGCTTGATTTGGGTATGTCCATCACATCATTCTCCCAATGACATGATCTCATTATTAATTGACAACTCATGTCTATGGTTAGGAAACCTTAACCATCATTAATAAATGAGCTAGTCCATAGAGGTGTACTAGGGACACGGTGTTGTTTATAAACCACACAAGTATCAAAGTTTCCGTTTAATACAATTCTAGCATGGAATATAAACTTTATCATGAAAAGGAATTATAATAATAACATCTTTATTATTGCCTCTAGGGCATAATTCCAACACTAATGATATGATCTTGTTATTAATAACATCTCAATGTTCATGATCGAGAAACCACGATCATCCATTAACCAACAAGCTAGTATTATATAGAGGCTTTACCAGGGAGTCTAATTTAGTTTACAAATCACACAAGTATAAATGTGTTCGGTTAATACTATTATAGCATGAATGTAAACATTTATCATAAACACAAAGATATAATAATAACCACTTTTATTATTGCCTCTAGGGCATATCTCCAACAGTCTCCCACTTGCACTAGAGTCAACTAATCTAGATTACATGGTAATATACCGAACACCCATGGCGGTTTGGTGCTGGTCATGTTTTGCCCTCGGGAGAGGTTTAGTCAACGGATCCGCCACATTCAGATCTGTGTGTACTTTGCAAATCTTTATCTCACCATCTTGGACATGCTCCCGAATAGCGTGAAAATGTAGCTTGATGTGCTTCAGCTTCTTGTGTGACCTTGGTTCTTGCGCATTGGCTATGGCGCCCATGTTATCACAATAGATAGACATTGGGTCCAGCGCACTTGGAACCACACCGAGATCTGTAATGAACTCATTCATCCATATCGCCTCTTGTGAAGCCTCCGAAGCAGCTATATATTCCGATTCAGTTGAAGATCTTGCCACAATGCTTTGCTTTGCACTCCTCCAGCTAACTGTTGCACCATTCAAAGTAAATACGTATCCAGATTCAGATTTAGAATCATCCGGATCGGTGTTCCAACTAGCATCGGTGTAACCATTAACAACGAGTTGTTCATCACCTCCATAAGAAAGAACCATATCCTTAGTTCTTCTCAAGTACTTAAGGATGTTTTTGACCGCTGTCCAATGATCCACTCCTGGATCACTTTGATATCTGCTAGTCAAATTAACAGCATATGCAATATCGGGTCTAGTACATAGCATGGCATACATAAGAGATCCTATGGCTGAGGCATAGGGAGTCTTAATCATCCTTTCTCTATCTTCTGCCGTTGTAGGACTTTGAGTTTTACTCAAGGTCGTATTGGGCAACATGGGCAAGAACCCTTTCTTGCTATCTTCCATTCCAAACCTCTTTAGAACTTTTTCCAAATATGTACTCTGTGACAATGATATTAGGCGTCTCGATCTATCTCTATAAATCTTTATGCCTAATATGTAAGCTGCTTCGCCAAGATCTTTCATTGAAAAACTATTATTCAAATAATCCTTGAAACTATTAAGAAGGTCTACATCATTCCCAATCAACAATATGTCATCTACATATAGTATTAAGAATGCTACAGAGCTCCCACTCACTTTCTTGTAAATACAAGCTTCTCCATAAGTTTGTATAAAACCAAAACTTTTGATCACCTTATCAAAACGTTGATTCCAACTCCGGGATGCTTGCTTCAATCCATAAATGGACCGTTGAAGTTTGCACACCTTGTTAGCATCTTTAGGATCGACAAAACCTTTGGGTAGTACCATATACAACTCTTCATCAATGCCTCCATTGAGGAACGCCGTTTTGACATCCATCTGCCATATCTCATAATCATAATATGCAGCGATTGGTAACAAAATCCTCACAGACTTTAGCTTCGCTACCGGTGAGAAAGTCTCATCTTAGTCAACTCCTTGAATTTGTCGAAACCCTTTTGCGACAAGTCGAGATTTATAGACAGTAACATTACTATCAGCATTTGTTTTCTTCTTGAAAATCCATTTGTTCTCGATAGCCTTCCGGCCATCCGGTAAGTCCACCAAAGTCCATACTTGGTTTTCGTACATGGATCCAATCTCGGATTTCATGGCTTCTTGCCATTTATTGGAATCTGGGCTCATCATCGCTTCCTCATATGTCGCAGGGTCATCGGTGTTGTCCACCAACATGACACTCATAACGGGATCATACCAATCAGGAGTGGTACGAGTTCTCATTGACCTGCGAGGTTCCATAGTTACTTCAACCGAGTTTCATGATCAACATCACTAGCTTCCTCCCTTATTGGTGTAGGCGCCACAGGAACTACTTCCGGTGTTGTGCTACTCTCAAGTTCAATATAAGGTTCAACAACCTCATCGAGTTCTACTTTCCTTCCAGTCACTTCTTTCGAGAGAAACTCCTTCTCTAGAAAGGATTCATTCTTGGCAACGAAGATTGTGCCATCGTATCTATGATAGAAGGTATACCCAATAGTTTCCTTCGGTTATCCTATGAAGACGCATTTTTCCGCTTTGGGTTCAAGCTTGTCGGTCTGTAACTTCTTTACATAAGCTTCGCAACCCCAAACTTTAAGGAACGACAATTTAGGTTTCTTCCCAAACCATAATTCATACGGTGTCATTTGAACAGATTTATATGGTGCCCTATTTAAAGTGAATGCGGCTGTTTCTAATGCATAACCCCAAAATGATAGGGTAAATCTGTAAGTGACATCATAGAACGAATCATATCTAAGAGAGTTCAATTACGATGTTCGGACACACCATTACGTTGTGGTGTTCCCGGTGGTGTCAATTGTGAAAGTATTCCGCATTTATTCAAATGCTCGCCAAACTCATAACTAAGATATTCACCTCCCCGATCAGATCGTAGAAACTTAATCTTCTTGTTACGTTGATTCTCTACTTCACTTTGAAATTCCTTAAACTTCTCGAAAGTTTCGGACTTATGTTTCATGAAATAGATATACCCATATCTACTCAATTCATCCGTGAAGGTAAGAACATAACGATAACCACCGCGCGATGCTACACTCATTAGGCCACACACATCGGTATGTATGATTTCCAATTAGTTCGTAGCTCGCTCCATAATACCATAAAATGGAGTCTTAGTCGTTTTACCCATCAGACATGCTTCGCATCTTTCAAGTGATTCGAAATCAAGTGATTCAAGAAGTCCATCGGAATGGAGTTTCTTCATCTACTTCACTTATGACCAAGACGACAGTGCCACATATAGGTCGAGTTATCGCTCAATTTCAAACGTTTAGCTTCAATGTTATTAATGTGTGTATTTCTACAATCGAGATTCAATAAGAATAGACCATCTATCAAAGGTGCATGTGCATAAAACATATTACTCATATAAATCGAACAACCATTATTCTCGGACTTAAACAAGTAACCATCTCGCAATAAACATGATCCGGATATAATGTTCATGCTCAACACAGGCACCAAATAACAATTATTTAAGTATAAAACTAATCCCGATGGTAGATGAAGAGGTAGCGTGCCGACCGCGATCACATCAACCTTTGATCCATTTCCAACGCGCATCGTCACCTTGTTCTTCGCTAGTTTCCGTCTATTCTGCAGCACATGTTTCGAGTTACAAATATGAGCAACCGAACCAGTATCAAATACCCAGGCACTACTACGAGTACTAGTGAGATACACATCAATAACATGTATATTGGATATACCTTTCTTCTTGATGTTGTTGTTCTTCAAATACGCCAAGTACTTAGGGAAATTCCGCTTCCAGTGACCCTCTCCCTTGCAGTAAAAGCACTCAGTATCAGGCTTAGGCCCAGCCTTGGTCTTCTTCGCTGGCGAGGTAACTTTCTTACCGCCCTTCTTGAAGTTTCCCTTTTTCTTAGACTTGCCTTGCTTCTTGAATTTGGTGGTCTTATTGACCATCAACACTTGGTGCTCTTTCTTGATCTCCACTTTCGCAGACTTTAACATGGAGAAGAGTTTGGGCAACGACTTGTCCATGTTTTGCATATTGTAGTTCATCACAAAGTTCTTGTAACTTGGTGGTAGTGATTGGAGGACACGGTGAATCCCCAAAGCATTAGGAATCACTATACCCAAGATTTGAAGCTTGCTTGCGTGCCCAGACATCTTAAGCATGTACTCACTGACGGAGTTGCCCTCTTCCATCTTGCAGTTAAAGAACTTTTCAGAAGCCTCATAACTCTCAACTGTCGCGTGAGCCTCAAATATCATTTTGAGTTCACGGACAATATCATGTGGGTCATGGTTCTCAAACCTTTTCTGAAGCTCCGATTCCAAACCATATAAGATAGAACAGTGATCTGTGGAGTACTGATTCTTCCGAGCAAGGAAAACATTCTTTACCTTATCGGTAGCATCAGCTGCAGGTGGGTCACCCAGCGGTGCATCCAGCACATAGGTCAAATTACATGCATTGAGGAAAATCCTCAAATTGCGGAACCAATCTGTGAAGTTGCTTCCATTGTTTTTCAACTTTTCTTTCTCTAGGAACACATTAAAATTGATGGTAGGGGCCACCATTGATCTACAACATATTTGCAATAATTTAGACTAATTTTATGACAAAATGAGTTCTAATTAATAGTTGAATTAATCTAGGTGAACTCCCACTCAAAACAATATCCCTCACATTGTTTTATTGATCACACGAACCAAATCCACCACATCAAAACCGATCATTGCGAGAATTGATGTATCTTGAATGGCGAACAATCAACATGTTCATCAGATCTACTATATGACTCATGCTTTACCTTTCGGTGATCCATGTTCCGATACCATGTCTGTACATGGTAGGCTCGTCAAGATCAAAACTTAGCTTCCGCATGAGCAAATCTGGATTGCTTACGTTGTATACACTCGCAGAATCTAACACACCCGATCATCACATGGTGCTTCGAAACAACGAGCTTTAGCAACTGTGCATACTAAGGATGAACACTTTATAACTTGAAATTTTTGTGCTAGAGGGATCGTCTTATAATGCTACCGTCGCGAACTAAGCAATACAAGATGCATAAAAGGATTAACATCACATGCAATTCATAATATGTGATATGATATGGCCTTTCTTCTTGTGCTTCTGATCTCCATCTTCAAGCACGAACATGATCTCCATCATCACCGGCATTGCGTCAAGGTCAATGGCGCTGCTTCATGGTTATCGTCCACCAGCATCAACTATTACAACTACTTTGAATAATAGATACGCAGGTCTTAACGGAATTAAAATACAACCATATGGCTCCTGCCGGTTACCGACTTACAATAAGGAACATTGCATAAATCATATATAATCACAATCATGGCCATATCACATCACAGCACACCCCTGCAAAACACAATTAGACGCCTCTAATTTTATTTGCATGTTTTACGTGGTTTGGGGCTTTCAATAAGTGTCGTTCTAACTTACGAACAAGAACCACAACGTCGATACTAGTATTGTCAATCACCCGTTGTAAATTGAATCTTAACTATGTTGGGAGAAAGAAGCACCCGCAAAGCCACTTATACAATACAAGTTGCATGTCAAGCGTGGAGCAAGTCTCATGAATGATGTCATGTAAGGTTAGCCTGGGCCGCTTCGTCCAACCATCCCGCAAGATGCAAAGTACATAAGAAGCAATCCACAACAAAAGTATCAACGCCCACAATGACCATTGTGTTATACTCGTGAACAGATCTACATATAGACACGGCTCTGATACCACTGTAGGGGTTCGTAGCATGGAAAACAAAAAAATTCTACCGCATGCACACAAACAAGCCAAGATCTATGTACTAGATTGTAGCAACGATTCGATATGAGAACTCACACTCGAAGATTCCAAAGCGGTTAACGAGAGAAGATTCTCGTGGGTGATGTAGTCGTACACTTGCCGATCTCAAGATTGCGTAGATGATCGTTCCGCGTTCGCAGCGCCTTCATGATCGATCCACACGTTAAATTTTCGATGAAGACCTTCCTCTCCTTGTTCCAGAAAGTGTGGAGTTTGTAGTTCTCCCCTCGCGATTCCGGCAGCACGACGGCGTGGTGTCGGAAGTAGAGGGAAGATCCCGCAGGGCTTCGCCTAAGCCGGTGCGAGTTATGGTGGATCTAGGGTTTCCGGCGATCTAGGTTTAGAAGGCGGGAGAGGAGTAGATGGTGTCAGAGGCGGCTAGGGCGACGGTGACGGGCCGGCGGCGGCGGCATGGCATCGCTGGGCGGCGGCGCGGCACGGGTGGGGAGGGCTGGTTGTGTGTTCTTTGAGGCAGCCCTCCCCTTCTATTTATGAGAGAGAGGGAGGCTTGGGAGAGGGGAGTTTGAATCCATACCTAAACCCAAGTTGGATAGAAGGAAGGACTCTTTCCTTCTTCCACTAGGAAACCATTGTTTCAGTTTGACTTTTCAAACCTCCCTTTTGACTTTCAATTTAGAGCTTTATTTCTCTCTCGCAAATGCCCAACCAAAGTGACTTAGGACATGATCCAATCATTCCACTTACCCATGACACATTCATGGACCATTCCCCTTCCGGTCCGGTGAACCTTCTAGAACCTTCTAGAACCTCTCCGATGAAAACATCGAAATCATTCCCGAACTCCGTAATCGGACTTTCCTTATATGAATCTTATTCTCCGGACCATTCCGGATCTCCTCGTGATATCCTGGATCCCATCCGAGACTCCGAACAACATTAGGTATCCCTACTTGCATTCCATATCTACTAAACAACATTGAATCCTTAAGTGTGTCTCCCTACGGTTCCTGAATTATGCGGACATGACCGAGACACTTCTCCGATCAATAACCAATAGAGGAATCTGGAAATTCATATGGCTCCCACATATTTATACGATTACTTTGTGATCGAATGAACCACTTACATACGATACAAATTTCCCTTTGTCTCGTGATAGTTTACTTATCTGAGGTTTAATCGTCGGTATCTCTGCATACCTAGTTCAACCTCGTTACCTATAAGTACTCTTTTCTCGTTCCCGTGATATGTGATCCCTTGTGAGCCAGTCACATTCTTGCAAGCTAATTGGATGACATTCCACCGAGAGGTCCCAGAGTATATCTATCTGTCATATGGATGGACAAATCCCACTCTTGATCCATGTGCCTCAACACATACTTTCCAAACACTCAATGCCACCCTTATAGCCACCCAGTTACAGTGTGGTGTTTGATGTCATCAAAGCATCCTTCCGGTGATGGTGATTAGCATGATCTCATGGTCGAAGGAATTAGGCTACTATGTATCAGAAAGCTTATAGCAAACGAACTATTGAAATGACTTGATATTTATGCTATGCTTATCTATAGGAGTATGTCCATCATACCATTCTCCTAATGATATGATCTTGTTATTAATAACATCTCAATGTTCATGATCGAGAAACCACGATCATCCATTAACCAACAAGCTAGTATTATATAGAGGCTTTACCAGGGACTCTAATTTAGTTTACAAATCACACAAGTATTAATGTTTCCAGTTAATACTATTATAGCATGAATGTAAACATTTATCATAAACACAAAGATATAATAATAACCACTTTTATTATTGCCTCTATGGCATATCTCCAACACAGCAGCACCAAGCACCACACCAGAAGAAAAACAAACCCCCGACATGGTCGCTATGACTTTTGCAGGACGAGGTGATGGCGGACGGTGTGGCCGAGGACGAGGAGCAGGTCGTGGGCAGCAGCGAGGAAGTGAAACTACCTCGGCAATGCTCCACGTTCCCCAAACCTATGAGGAGTACCGCGATATGTCATGCCTCGTACACCTCGACGCCAACGGCAAGGCCACCCACACCAATCGCCACTGCAAGTTCGTCAACGACCTCAAGGAGGACCCGGAGTTCGGCTACAAGCAAAGTCGGAAGAATAGACCGCAAGCAAAGGATTCAAGTGACATGGACGAGGACGTTGACCCCAAGCACGCCACCAAGAGCGATGGCAAGGGCAAAAAAACCTTCGAGAAGAAGGCGGCAGTTTTCCACACTTTCCTTGTCACCCCCACTGTCCGACAACAGAACACCTCCATGAGGATACTGATGGCTACTCTACCCCTAGTTCCCTAGTTCCTGTGCTGGTCGGCGATTACAATTACTTGGGATAGGAAGGATCACCCAGACCTCATCCCTACGGAGAACCAATACGCCCTGGTCATCAACCCCCTGATTTACGGCAATGAGTTCACAAAATTTATGGTGGATAGTGGAAGCAGCATAAACATCATGTACCTGGATACACTGCAGAACATGAACTTGACGGAGGCAAACCTAAGGCGGACCAACACCATCTTCCACAGCGTAGTTCCTGGTCGGGAGGCTCGGTCCCTTGGGTGCATCACACTTCAGGTCGCTTTTGGTGATGTTAATAATTACCGCCAAGAACGCATGACCTTTGAGGTGGTCCCCTTCAAGAGCATGTACCACATCATATTCGGTCATGACATATTCCACACCTTCATGGCCAAGCCATGCTTCATCTACAACAAGCTCAAGATACCCGGACCAAATGGTGTCATCACCGTATCCGGAAGCTTTACCAAAGCAAGGGACTGCGAGATTGGAGAAGCAGCCTACGCAGAAGCTGTCCTCTACAGCGAATAATTCAAGGAGATCCAGAGCAAGGTCGATGCCTCGGAGATGCCCGCATAGAAGAAACAGATTTCTGACTCCGCCCCAGCATTCAGGGCTGCCACCGAGACCAAGCCGGTGGAACTTGTGGTAGGCGATGCCTCCAAGACCACCGCCATTGGGATGAACCTGGACCCTAAATAGGAAAGCGCGCTCGTAGAGTTCCTCCGTGAGAATAGGGACATCTTTGCATGGCAACCTGCCGACATGAAAGGTGTACATAGGGAACTTGTCGAGCACATCTTGAACATTGATACAAAATGTAAACCAGTGAAACAACCTCTACGATGCTTTGGAGATGAGAAGAGACGCATCATAGGCGAAGGGATAGCTAGGTTACTTAAGGCTAGTTTTATCTTATAAGTCCTTCACACCCAATGGGTGGCCAATCATGTACTTGTCCCCAAAAAGGGAAGTAAAGAATTAAGAATGTGCGTTTATTACACCGGCTTGAACAAGGCATGTCCCAAAGATCCATTTGCTTTTCCTCGCATTGACCAAGTCATTGACTCGACGGCTGGCTCGGAGATTTTGTGTTTTCTCGATGCATACTCAGGATACCACCAGATCAAGATGAGGAAGTCGGACCAATTGGCCACTTCGTTCACTACACCCTACGGCACATTTTGGTATGTCACGATGCCCTTTGGGCTGAAAAACGCAGGTGCTACGTACCAACGGACAATGCAACGTTGCCTACATGATCAGATTGGTCAGAACGTTCACGCCTATGTGGACGATATAGCGGTGATGTCTAAAAGGTCAAATGACTTAATCTCCGACTTAAAAGAAACCTTTGATAATCTCTGGAAATACAACATGATGCTTAACCCTAAGAAGTGCGTCTTCGGGGTTCCAACCGGCGAATTGTTGGGCTTCATCGTTCCCCAGCGTGGAATCGAGGTCAACCCGGAGAAAATCAAGGCCATCTTAAACATAAACCATCCGACATGCCTAAAGGACATACAACAACTAACAGGTTGTGTTGCAGCAGTTAGTCGGTTCGTCAGCCGACTTGGAGAGAAGGCTCTGTCGCTATACAAGTTGCTGAAGAAGGCGGACAAATTCACGTGGACGGACAAGGCAGATGCATCATTGAAGCAGCTCAAGGAGATACTTTCCTCAGCGCCTATCCTTGCAGCACCTGAGCCTGGGGAGCCCATGTTAATTTACATGGCGGCCACCAACCGGGTAATCAGCATTATCGTGATGGTAGAGCGGAAGGAACCAGGCTATGAGCACGGAGTTCAACGACCAGTTTACTATGTAAGTGAGGTCTTGACGGAGTCTAAGCAGCGTTACCCGCACTACCAAAAGATAGCTTATGGAGTATTCCTTGCTTCTCGGAAGCTGAGGCACTATTTCCAGGAGCACCATATCACAGTTGTGAGCAAGACTACACTGTCCGACATCATCAACAACAGCGACGCTATAGGAAGAGTCGCGAAGTGGGGCATTGAACTTGCCGCCTTCAAGATCACCTACAAGATACGCGGCACTATCAAATCACAAGCCTTGGAGAATTTTATCGCAGATTGGATGGAGATGTCAGATACTACCCCAATGCTGGAGCCAGAATACTGGGTGATGCACTTTGACGGATCAAAGCTACTCAACGGCTCGGGGGCTGGTGTACTGCTACAGTCACCAACTGGGACAAGCTACACTATGTTCTGCAGATCCACTTCGAGGCTATGAACAACATGGCGGAGTATGAAGAACTCATTCACGGATTACGCGTAGCCAAGGATATTGGCATCAATCGCATAGTTTGTTGTGGAGATTCCGACTTAGTTGCCCAGCAAGTGGCTGGCACCTGGAACGCGTGGAACCCTATGATGGCGGCATATCGAGACGAAGTGGACGATATAGCCAAGAGCTTATTGGGATACGAGGTCAAGTATGTACCTAGGGAGCAAAACGAGGTGGCTGATCTACTATCTAAGCTTGGATCAGGGCGCAAACGAATTCCGCCTGGCATTTTCCTGGCGCATCTACGGACACCATCCGTGAAGGGAGCGGACATCGACAACCCGGACAGAGTGGACTCTTTCGTCCACATGGTGGCAAAGGTCCCTTCGGCTTGGACAAAACCATTCATGGAATATCTCGAACACGGAACTTTGCCCGACGACAAAGTTGAAAGACGGCAAATAGTACGTCAAGCAAAGGGCTATATCATAATCAATGGACAGCTCTACAAAAGAAGCACTACTGGTGTATACCTTAAGTGTGTTTCCCAGCAAGAAGGTATTGAAATCCTACGCGAAATCCATCTCGGAGATTGTGGGCATCACGCCGCTCCCCGATCGTTGGTCGCTAAAGCTTTCCGGCAAGGGTTCTACTGGCTGACCGCGAAGGCGGACGCCGACAAGCTCGTTGAGACATGCATGGGATGCCAGTACTATGCCCAACAACCACATGTTCCTGTTGAAGAATTGCGAACAATAACAATAACTTGGCCGTTTGCAGTCTGGGGGACTTGACATGGTTGGTTTGTTGCAGATGGCACCATGTGGGTTTACGCATCTGCTAGTAGCAGTTGATAAATTCACCAAATGGATAGAAGCTAAACCCATTAGAAAGCTCGATGGGGTAACTGCCCTTAGGTTTGTCCGGGATCTAGTGGTGAGATTTGGTCTCCCACATAGCATAATCACCGACAACGGTAGCAACTTGTCACTCGGAGAAGTGGAGGCTTATTGTTGGGACAAAGGCATCCGCCTTGACCTTGCATCTGTGGCACATCCACAGTCCAATGGTCAGGTTGAGCGAGCCAATGGATTAATTCTGCAGGGAATCAAGCCACGTCTTGAGGCACCGCTACATAGAGCAGCTGGAGCCTGGGCGGAAGAATTGCCATCTGTATTGTGCAGTTTACGAACTACACCCAACAGATCCACCGGCTACACCCCTTACTTCATGGTATATGGAGCAGAAGCCATCCTGCCTTCCTACATTCTTCACGATGCACCAAGAGTTGCCGCCTACGACGAAGATGACGCTGAAGAATCCAGACTCCTAGATGTGTACCTTCTCGAGGAGCGTGTATTAGCATGCCAAAGATCCGCCATCTACCAGCAGAAGCTACGCATCTACCATAGTCACCGTGTTCGGCATCGCTCATTTAAAGAGGGGGATCTGGTACTCCGACTTAAGAAGAAGAAATCACACAAATTATCCCCGCCATGGGAAGGACCATTCATCATAAGCAAGGCGCTGCTCAATGGGTCTTACTACCTCGTTGACAATCCTGACCTAAAGGATAGACCCAACGAAGATCATAAGCGTAAGCGACGTGACCCGGATGATGACTACCCGGAGCTTGATCGGCCATGGAACATAGCACAGCTACGTCCTTTCTATACTTAGCATTTTTTATCTATCGTGTACCTCTTATATGATCAATGAAATAAAGCTCTCTGGTTCACTCATATTTATGAGTCTTTTACCTCCTTTAGTGTTCATTTTTGGATCATATAAAATCTTTATGCGCAAGTTTTGCAATTGCACTTGTGAAAATTCCGCCTACGGGTGTTATCTTAAGTTTTCTGGTCTACACGTTCTTTTTCGTTTTTATGTGGATTCTAGAGTAGTGACTTTTGGCACTTATTGTCGGCGATTTTGTGTTTAGGTTATTGACGGTGCCATTGGGTATCATCGCCTGAGCGCATAGTTCCGACAACGAGTCTTCCGACTCATGAAAAGTCAAGCATAAAAACCAAAGTAATGGATAAGCCAGCACTTGCTTAAAATATATATATACATGCTAGAACCAGTTATTGAGTAGCAGAAAATAAAAATCATTGTTTTCCGCCTTAAGTTAACAAGTAGTTTTTTCCGCATACAAATTTCAGAGGAAACAAATATTACATATTGTTTTTTCATTCCTTTGGCGCAGGAGACTTGGATGAAGCATCATCAGCAGCAGGAGAGTCATCCTCCTCGAAGTCGGCGGTGTTGAGAGGCTCGGAGGAGCTTTGGCTGCCCCCGTCAATGGTTTTCATGGGCACGAAGACGTTAGGGTCAACCAACTCGGTGACTCTGGTGTCAAAACCCGCGAGCGATGCCAAGATAGCCTCGTGATCTATCTTTTGGCCTTCGTCGTCTACGTCGGGGATACCGGAGGTCACCGTGTCGATGTAGGCATTTTCGTAGTGCGCCTTAACCATTGACAACGCCATCCTCGCGCCGGCCCGGGTACATGAAGCTTTCCAGGTTACGATACGCTCGGGGGCTCGGCGCAAGATCTCCGAGAACTTTGCCATGGAATCCACCGCTTTGATGTTAATCTGGAGGGTCTTGGCTATCTCTTTGGTCTACTTGATGGCGGTACTAATAAAGTTGCCAGCAAGCACCATTCATTCCTTTGGCGGAGGAGGCGACTGGTTCAACCCAATAGGAGCTACAAATTTCCGACAAACAAACGCATGAGTTCAATAACACAAAAGTTCAGAGTATCTAGCTTACAGAAGTACAAGGCGGAGAATCATTTACTAAAGATGCTAATATTGTCCTGCTAGAGAGTTTCCGCCAGAGAATCCCGTTCTTGTCGGAGATCTTGTATGCGTCAAGATTGCGTTGATTCTGCTCATCGGCAGCTTTCTTCTGCTCTTTCAGCATCACGATCTCCTCCTTCAAGCGGTTCATCTCTTTGTTGGCAGACTCTTGTAGGACTTTCATGGAGTCCTCATGCATCTTCAGCATATCCTTCCTCTCCTGCTTAAGTTCACTATCCAGCTGCTGAATATGCTTGGATTGTTCAACAATATCCTTAGCCTTGGAAATGGCTTCTGCAAGTCGGAGAAACAACAGTACACAGTAAGTACTCGGAGAATGTTGGCACAAGACCAAGTCAGGATACGAAAAAGAAAGGAAAAACAGACGCTTGCTCTTGGTGATTTGTTCCTTCAAGAAGGCATTTTTACCCTTTTCAGCTTCCAAGTCCTCATGCATCTTCTGGCACTTCTCGTTGGCCACGCCTCTCCGAGCATTCTCATTCTGTGGAAAGAAAATATAACGTTGTTTAGTCTACTTGGAGCATCTGGACGGATAACTATCCACCTAGAGGCTTGGGGGCTACAGTGAGAGTTTTTAACTTAGAAATATGCTTGATCTTTCTTTAAGCATCTAGTCGGAACAAAATCAGTTTTCTACTAGAAGCTTGGGGGCTACAGTATAAAGTTTTTAAACTCATCATATGCTTAGTGTTTCTTTAAGCATCTAGTCGGAACTAATTCAGTTACAACTAGAAGCTTGGGGGCTATAGTGTCGAAATTTACAAACACTGCGTATGCTACTCTAAAAGCATCTAGTCAGAATAATTCATTCAAACTATATTCTTGGGGGCTCCAGTGAGAACGTTTTCTAGCTTAGTCACTCTTAGAGAATTTAGATGCAAAGACCTATGGTTTCCGTCTAAAATCTCGGGGGCTACAGTAGGATATTCATATGAAATGCAAAAGGCAAATAAAACTTACAAGTGCCATGAACTTGAGGTTGGTAGCACTCTCAGCAAGCAACTTGCCAAAAGAAAGGCTATTTCCTTGTAAGATTTCTGCCTACCGGAGAAGCTCCTCAAGACCGCATGTTGGAGATGTCGGCGCTGCACCAGGAACCAAGGAGGAGCTACTCGGCGTTAGTGCCAGGTAGACTATCTTCGGGAACTCTACGGTTTTCCTGGGTGTGGAGGCGCCGCCTTCCGTAGACGTACCACTCTCCACCACTGCCTTACCGCTACCGATGGCATCCTTAGCCGGAGCATTAGACATTTGGGTTGCGGCACTTTCTTGCGTTGCCTGTTCGTCGACAATGGCAAGCTCCGCGGAGGCACCTGAGTCCACTTCCATGGCGGAAGGGCCAGATGCATCTTTGGCCTGTGAGCTTGTCGGAGCAGGCGTAGGCTGTACGCTGGGAGTGACAGGGGCGATGGCGGGAGATGTGTAGGGAGACACGTCACGATGCAACATATCCTTGATATTTCTAGAAGCCCCCAAAGTTTTGGAGGTCTTCTTCAAACTGGTAGTGGCCTTCTTCCTGAAACATGCAAAAAGTATAAGTACAGGAATAAGACAAGCAATGGACAATGTCGGAGAGAAAGAAGCTTACACAAGAGGGGGTGCTTTGGCAAAGGGGATCTCAGTAACCTTTCTTTTCTCCGCCTCTAGGGCGGCGGTAGTCTTCTTGGAGGCTCTACCCTCCGCCTTCTTTTTCTTGCCTCCGTTGGCAGCGTCAGAGGTGGAGCTCTTCCACTTTCGCGCCAATGGGACATCGTCGTCGGAAATGACGGTGACTTCCTTCATCTTTGGGTCATAGATTTGGACAGCCATGCTATCCTCCTCTAGACTGCTAAGCTATTAAGTGAAATCCCACAAGTGTTAAGATGAGATGGTAATGGCTAGACGGAAGAACTGGAGTATATGTCATACACGGAAAACAAACAGGTACCTTTGGGCACTTGCCCTCCTCGAACATGTCGTAGGTGATGGTGAAGCCACGCTTCCTATCCTTCACCTTGATGATGTCCTTGAGGCGGAGCTCGATGGAGTCTCTGGAGAAGTTGTCCTCGGAGATGCGGAGGCTATCCTTCCTCTCCTTGGCATACTCATGCATCAACTTCGAGCAGTGCTGCGGAGGCTGGATCTGCCTGACGAACCAGCACATGGCCAGGTCCAATCCGGTTAGACCCATCTCTACGAACCACTCTATCCGCCTTATAGCGCTGGAAGCGTCGATGTCAGAGGGAAGGGAGGCCTGGGATCTCCATGTCAAGGCTTCGGCGGTAGCTCCATTGACGAAATCCGGATACGTAGCTTCTCGGCCAGCCAGAGGGATATCTGGGCCATAGAAGTACGTCTCTTGCCAGTTTTTACATGACTCATGGCCAACTATGTCGAGGAACCGCCGGCCAGGCCGGATCTTAAAACTAATTGTACCACAGTTCCTGAGCTCATCCTTGCCGGCTCCGGCTTCCCGCTTGACGGTGAAAAAATAAATAAAGATATCTAGCCTAGGCCTAATCCCTAAGTAATCCTCACAGAGTGCCGCGTAGTTGCTAAGCGCGAGGATGCTATTGGGGGGAAGGTTCTGAGGTTGTACTCGGTAATGATTGAGGACAGCTAAGAAGAAATTGGAGATGGGCAGGGAAACGCCGCGTACCAGTTGGGCTTTGAGGTACACCTTCTTTTTGGCTTAGGGAGATGGGTGACCTCGCCGGCCGGCGCCGCCTGCCAGGCGAGCCCCTCCGTCGCAGGGAGGTAGCCCTCGACGAGAAGCTCCTTGATGTCGCGGTCCGTGATGTCTGAACCGCGCCAGTCCCCCTTGTGGGAGTTGTTTTCCTCTTCCAGCAGCTCTGGCGCCTCTGGATTGTGGTCGCCACGGTGGATTCAACCACCGCGGACTTGGGGATCACCAGGCCCTCTGGGGGCACGAGGACGGTGCCCGCCGGCTTCGCCGCAGCATCGCCTGACGCCGCCATGGAAGGGGCAGAGCTGCTGCTAGCCATTGGGGAGGTTAATGCGGTGAATGAGAAAGGTTGAACGGTTAGGGTTTTTCGCAATCGCGTGGAGAGCTCGAGGAGGCGCTCTCTGGAGGAAGAAGACGACGCAGGAGGAGAATGAGGTGAAAAGTAAAAATTCCACCGTTGTTGCAATTTATAACCTCTGGCATCAAGATTCGTGGAAGACGATCGAATGGTTGACGCTTGGACGACGTGTGCGGGAGCGTGCGCGGAAATTTCGCCACGTTACCAACCGTCGCCGCCAACGGTTCGTATCGATCGCGCGAGAAAAAACGGATATGATTGTGTTCTCTGTATGTGTGAGTTACGAGGCATTGCTGACCTACGTCTACGTCGCCCTAGCTGTCACTAGCAGGTGAACCATCACATCGGATATTCCGGCATGGACGGATCCAGTCCGGCTACGGAAGAGTACGATAAAAGATTCAGCAATTCTCTGACTTACAAATTGAAGACGGAGAAAACCTTGCAGGGTTCTTTGGAAGGACTACACGATATTGCTTGACGATTTGCCGACATCCATCTAGACGGAGCATTCACCCTGAAGAGGCAAGACGGCGCAAGATCTCGGAGTTCTCCGGGGGCTACTGTTGGGGATATGCTATATGGGTATCCTCATAGCATGTCTCCTATCCGGATAACCCGGGTGGCCCACAGTTGGTAGCATGGCCCATGCCTGCTGGGCTGTCCAGTTAGATGGATCCAGAAGGGAGGCCCATGCTGGATAAAGGATGGCTACGGAGGAGTCACCGACGTACCCGGAGCCTTGGAGTGCAAGACACGCTAGACTAGTTGTAAGCAGTGTAGGACTCTATAACCTGTCCGGCTAGGACTTTTCCCTGTAACCCTAGGCCATGGCGACTATATAAGCCGGGCCTATGGGAGCCTTTAGGGCATAATCTCAGACAATATCAGACAACCTAGTGTCGATTACGACGCACCTCACACAGCAAACCAATCCCTGTAACTCGGCGTATTGCCATTATAGTGATTTATAGCAGGAGTAGAATTCCGCCACCATCGTGGGATCTGAACCTTGGTAAGCTGTGTTACCTCGTATCCGTCAACCGTCCTCCTTTCCCCACGTCTCTAAACACGCACTGTGAGGACCCCTCCATGGCATACTCGTCGGCAATACCACGACAGACAACTTCATTTCAATGGTGTTTCTGCTGCTATTCTCTGGAGTATTTGGAATAATAGAAATAGTTTAGTGTTTAACAAAACTTCATGGATTAATATAAAGCAGGTCTGGCGCCTAGTGCTTTCCTATCTAAGAAATTAGAAAGTGTCTTTCAAGGAGCTGGAGGGAGGTTTGATCCGTCAGTTCATGGACAGAGTGGTGAGCAAGCTAAAAATCCCCTTGGCGATCATGGCGAGCTGAAATGCACCGGCTTCGAGTGGATATCCACCTAGAAGACCACGGCTTTGTCGAGCTATGGAGGGCATGCATCCATGGAATTCCTCAAAGATCATCCTGAGGCAGAGGATGAGGTTCATGTGATGCTCTGATGCGTTTTAGCTTTTCTTATCATCAGTCCTGAGTTATCTTTTCTAGTTCTTCTGGTCCATGCTGAGGACAAAAAATAGGAAGGGTTTAGAGCCCTTTTAGCTTCTTTGTTGAGCTCTCTTAGCTGTTTTTTATTTTTATGTACCTATACTGAACCGGTCTGTCTGTTGGTTTCAATTCTTAGAATGGAAACGGGGAGAAAACCCCTGTTGATCTAAAAAAAAGGGCAATATTGTCTTATTTTATTTAAATAAAATAGAAAATAATTGGCTAGTTAATTTATGGGAAATTGGCCATAAACTGTCATAGACACCCTCGCCCAACCCAACCATCCTTAAGGTGGACACTTGCCTAGACTTTCGGCTAGCCGACAAGATTAATTTAATGACAATTTAATAAAAAATAGTGTCACTAGCCTTGAAATACACTGTTTGCTCAGGCTTTGAAATATTTTTGAGTCCGCCAGTTGACCGCTATAGAACATGATTGCCTCGAGGGCACACACACTACCAACTTGGAAAACATATTTTTTTCTTCCATGGGTCCCTCTAGCCGTGATATACTGCCAACCTGGCTACCAACACAAATTGCACACACAAACCATAGAAGCGAGGACCGTCGTCGAGGTATCCCATAGGAGTCATAGTCATCACTCCTCCTCGAGCCAACGACTCCGACTCCACTGAAGAACAACCATCTAAAAAGCCATCTCCAGAACGGCCTTGTGAAGCTCCCCGCGGCCTATGCCAAACATTCGACCCTTCACATATGCATGACCGACAGTTCTGATTCGGAAGATGAGATCCAAAGGGGAGATGAGCGAGACTCGCGTTGATGAAGACCTTCATGACTGAACTGCTCGACATAGGGCATTTTTTCCACTCGCACGGAAGACGGTACCTCTGACTTTGCAACAAGGGCAACCCAACACAAAAAACCCGTCGAACACGCCAGAACAAGAGCCTACTATACCAAAGTCTTGCCATGACCAAATCTTCAGTCACCAGCGTCATCGTCGCCGCACTAGCCTACACACGGAACTCATGCACCACCGGCTGACGACCCGCCAGTCACGATGCCACACCGCCTTAGTGATAAACACCACCATCTTTCATGGGTCCCTCTAGCCAGATCCATGTCCAAAATATAACCGCGCAGCATATCACGTCGGAGAAAAGTGTATACCATTTATTAGCTACTATAAGCAAGCCAAAGCAACGCTGGAGAACATACTGTTTTTCTTATTTGTTAAGCAAAAGTTTGACTAAATCACTAAATAATTTTTTTAAAACATGCGGGTTTTAAAAGGTATTATTTTTAGTCAAATCATAATGTAAGTTTTGACCATATATGCACCGTGTAAGTTGATAAATATTTTTGCATAGATGTTATTAATCATTAACATCGATACGAAGAGCCCTAAAAGTAATAAAATTACAAATAAATCAATGAAGCACCTAACGATGATTACATACACTAGCACGAGCCAAAGCCGCACCGTCATCCTCGCCCCCTCCATCACCAAAACCGGGCAAAGCTTGTCGTCGAGATTGCTAAAGTAGACATACAGAAAGTTATCTTGCTAAGGCCCCAAAATATCAACACACTAGAGAAGCAATCATTATCAATGATGACAAACATAGATCCAAAGAGACTGACTTGAAACCACACTGATGGACACGAAAATCGACCAGATCCTAGGAGATTCGCTGGACACATGAGTCCATACATCGTCTGTCGGCGCTAGACGCATCACCAGAGAGAGGATAGGACGGGTGACCTTATTCAAACTTCACAATGTAGCCTACACCTCACCATCCCGAAGAAGACACTAAAAAGCAAACTAAACAAAAAAAAACTAGACCCCAAGGTCACCAGAGACGGAGCGGGCCGATGGCACCAACAGCGAGGGGGGAGGAACCCTAGATAGAATTTTCCAGACCGTCGCCTATCTTTCGTGTAGCATCACATATCCATCTTATTGATCACATATTAAAAATTCGGAACCTTGGTGCTGTCCCTCATCCAATTTCGGTTGCACTTATATGCACATGTCCGATACGGAAGAAAACTTTTGAAGCTTCATCATGTCACTTCAAATAATGAAATATGGTATGGAACTCAGAATATATTTATGAAAAAATGGTCCAAAATTTCAACAAGAATTCTTCACCTATGTTCCAGTAAGAATTGTCAATCACGCAAATTATCATATCAGGGTCTGAATTTGCATTCATATTTCAATATAATTTAGAAATTTCTTCATTTTTGCGGGGGAATAATTCAGAAATTTCAGTGACTGAGGTCCAGAAATATTTGTGCCACGGAATTTCATGTCATATTTAAACTATACTCATATATATGGTTTAGTAAAAAATTATTAAACAGGTAATGAAATAGTTTGAAGTTATTACTTTGACTGGGAAATAGAAAAGCCTGCTCGACACTGCATTTGGCACACCTAAAATTAGGCCATGCTGACCGGTCGCCACATGATGGTTACGTACCTACGTAGGCGAACGTCGATCGGTCCGGGCAGCGAGGCCGCAACACGCGGCGGCACCGGCCATGGCAACACGCGGCCGCCCTGGTTCCTCTCCCTTCCAGCCCCTCCCTCTCCAAATCCCCTCCCCTCGCGCTCCCTCTTCATCTCCCCCTGCTCCTCCCTTTCCCTTCAAAGAGAGAAGAAGGCAGGGAGGTCGAGATCCACCCTAGCTGCAGACCGGCGCGCGTCGATCGATCGACTGAAGCAAACCGCAAGAAACCACACCCACCGGACACAAGTCTCAACATGGCCAGGCTCGCCTTCGCCATGCTCGCGCTCCTGGTGGCAGCCGCGGCGGTGGCCTGCCTGCCATCCCCGGCGTCCGCGGGCGCGCTGAGCAATGTGATACTGCAGTCTCGGTCGTGCGACGGCGCCATCGGGGAGTGCGGCGTGGACGAGGACGAGGAGATGGGGACGGGCGGCGACGGCGCCGGCGAGGCCCTGCGGAGGTCGCTGGTGCGGAAGCCGACGGCCAAGTACATCAGCTACGCGGCGCTGCGCGCGGACCAGATCCCCTGCAACAAGCGCGGGGAGTCCTACTACCAAAACTGCGGCAGCATGAAGCAGATGAACCCCTACACCCGCGGGTGCTCCGCCATCACCCGCTGCGCCCGCAACATGAACTGATCCGTCCGTCCATCTCGCGGGGAGGAGGTGTGGCGCCTGATGATCAAAGTGGTGCTGCTGCCGCATTGATCCACAACCAAATTTACAGCTGCTGTTCTCTATGTCGTGTGTAGCTTTTTTTGTATTCATCATTCATATTCATCGTGTCCCATTAATTAATTCCAGTCGGAAATGTGTTAAGTATTTGAAGAAAGAACGAATTGCAGCCTTTGTTTTCCTCTCAATCTTGATGCTCATGTTTCATAAAGCCATTTGGGTCCCAAGCGCACCTCCTCCGATCCAGTCCATCTGGTAGAACATGCTCTCATTTAAGTGGGCTATCTGGGCCGGGTGCCCCATTAGAATAAGATCCAAAAACTGTTGTTTTGATTTCTTCTTTTGTAAATGGCGATTCCGTTTTGCTTTGTATTGACTTTTTCCTCTTTGAAGAAGAAATCACCATTCAGATAAAACTCAGTCCTACCTCAAATCTTAAGAGGGTTCATAGAATTGGACGCCAATATCCAACATCTCTTGCAAAATCAGTAGTGGGCACTCAGATCCATCTAATGGGAGGATCATAATTTTCCTTCTTTGATTTGCAAGATCATGGAAATAAGCTGTATTTCTATACCCTTCTTTAATATCTCTATCTATAGATCAATGATTTGTTTTTACTTATTTTAACCATTTTTTGCATTCTAAGGTTGATTTCCTTCAACCTTGCTTGCTCAACTTTGGTTAACTCCTCAGATTCAGATTTGATGTTAACCGAAGTAGTTGTCAACCAAACATCGAAACTGGCATTAGACATCAAAAATAGTGTGAAAAAACTGGCATTAGACATTGAATTTTTTTTGCACACCATTTTTGCTTGACAACTACATCACTTTTGTCTCTTTGGAATCTAACTCGGTTGAAATCTCCTCCAATTAAGGTATGTAGAGAGTTATCTATGAAAACACTAAGCAATTCAAAGATAAATTCTTCTTTACCTTCCTCATAAGGGGAACCATAAACATAAATGAACCTAAAACTCTTCCCATCAATGTTGAGCTTCAAAACACAAGAAACTGAAAAAGTTCTCATCTCCCAAGACAAAACTTTGAAAATATCAGAATCCACCCCCACTAGGATTCCTCCAACAGAGCCTTTGGTAGGAAAGTGTTTCCAAATGAACATTCTATGTAAAGTAATAGGGTCCAAATAAGAAGTAGAAAACTCTTTTTTTCTTTGTCTCTTGAAAATCTACTATATAGAAGCATGTGTTTTAGAAACTAGGATGCATTTCTTCATGCCTTTTGCATCAATACCTCTAATGTTCATACCAAAACAATTCATGGGGAAAATCTTTTCATAGCGTGCTTGCCATGTCTATGTTTGCAAACCTTACTCCAAACTTCATCACTAATCACTAAATCCTCCCCACATCCCTCAGAATGTGTTGGGGTGGAAGGGGAATCAAGTAAAGTGGAGTTGCAACCCTCAGGATCACAACTCAATGAAACTAAACTAGGATAAAAATAAGATTTTAATTTCACTAAGACATTGTCCTCAGATTTTGTCATAGTGGTACTATAATCAACATGCTGAAAGGAATGCAAGATGAATTTAAATACAGAGTATTAGGAACAATATGCAGGATGAAATCATCACTATCAAATTGGTCCCCATCATCTAAGATGGAGATCCCTGCTCTGCTCTCCATGCTTTTTAGAGAACTTGATTGCAAGACATCAAAAGGGTTGGTTTTGGATATACCTTTAAACGTTCAAACAACTGGTACCTCCAAATTCCTTTTCCTCTTGTTGTCTTGCGCCATTTCCATCACAGTCTTACCTGCTAGGCCTTGATATCTAGTACTTTGCCTCATGCCTTGAATTGGGTCCCATTTTTGTTTCTTCTTCTCTTTAAAGATAGTATTGACATCATCTTCACTTCCATTAAGCCCATTCTCCAAGATTGCAGCATTAGTGTCAGTATCATCAAGCACCAGCTCACTAGAATGGATAGAGCCAGCGGGGAACAAGTGAGATAGTTCTCGAGACCAATATTGTTCATAAGTGTAGTAACCATCTTCTCCCACCGGCTCTATGTCTCTTAATAGGTTAGCACTTGTCCACGTCAGGATTGTCAGTGGTCAGCCATGACAATGTGTCCTTCTTAGCAGCATCTAGGAAAGAGGGAGCTTCAGATGAGAGGTTGCCTATTGGTGACAGGTTCTGGTTAAAAGCAGAGGAAACTTTTTTATATGTCGATCCTAAAGCTTCTTTAGATTTATGATTCTTGTCAGCTGGAGAATTGGCTGGAGGCATCCTATCTGTAGTGCTATCCCTAGTGTCCATTTAATGTTTCTCTTGACTCCCCTTCTAGCTTCCCTCTCCTAGATCACTGGGATCATATGGCAGGTCAACACCCTCAGTTGCCGGGTCTTCCACTTGAATCAGGATTCTATAGAATTTCCTTTTCATATCAAAGGAGGTATTGTCCTTGCACTGGATCTTTATCCTCACCATTTCATAGAATGATTGGAACATGTCCACCCAGTCAACATCAACCATTATACCAAGCATTGATGTAATCTGGGCCAGTGTCCTCCATTTGCACCATCTAGGATTTAGTTACAGCATTTCATCAAATAAGAGGGCAAGCAATGTTCTCAATTTAGGAGGAAAGGCCATGTAGCAGACTAGCAAGAGGCAAGCAACAACAAATGCGTTCAGGAGCACAGGCACAAATTTCGTCGAGCATGCAGGGCAAGTCGACTTTTCTCTCTCGGCAAAGCCATGCATACAAATTCAAACAAGGTACAATACTTTTTAGTTCTCGCCACTAGTAAAGAGGCCAACAGGCATGATCCACGAAGGCTCTGACAAACCGATCGACATCATCAGTGGAAGTCCTTGGACATCAGCTCAACGACCTTCTTGACGGCCGGCCTGGAGAAGATATCCTCCAGCCAGGCCCTGACACGAGGGTACGAATCAAACACCGCCGCGTACGGCATCTCCATGAAGTAGTGCGCCTCGGGGAAATGGCTGAGGTCCGCCAGGCTCACGAAATCCCCCGCCAGGTACCTGTGCTTCGCCAGCCGGGCCTCGTACACGTCCAGCACCTCCCTCAGCTTCTCGAGGCTCTCGCCGATGATCTCTTCGTCGGGCGTTCCGCCCAGCGCCGGGACGACGCGGTGCTGGACGAACACCGAGTTCATGGCGGGGTCGTACCGGAGGGCCTCCACGTCCAGCCAGGCGTCGACGAGCGCGGACTCCTCGGGATTGCCTTCCCTTAGCAGGTTGACCGCCTCGTCGTCGGCGGACGTCTTGTACTTTCGCAGCACGTACAGGGATATTGCGCGGGACTCTGCGGAGGTGATGGAAGTGTGTAACTTACTTAGTCAACTTTTTTTAGAGGAGAAATTAAAAGCACTTGAAGACTGATAGCGATTTTGGAAAGAGTTGTGTGAACTCACGGAAGAGCATCAGATCGCCGTCCTGGAACGCCGGGACCTGTCCAAATGGCTGATTGGAAGAAGCGGACTAAGTTAGCATCCAATGATTATTATAGCTCCGAATTCCGGTAGGAGAACATCGGTTGATCGCCCCATGTATGTACTTACGTTTCTGGCGAGGTGGTCGGGGCCTTTGTGCTCCTTGACGTGGAAGTCGATGTCGATGATCTCGTACTCGGCGCCGACCTCCTCCAGGCACACCAGCACCCGAGCCACGTTCGTGAACGCCGCCGACCCGAACACCTTCACCGGCGCCATGATCTGGTAATGGATGAGAGAACAGCGGCCACGCTTGGGGGTACTCGTTGGAGCGCTTGTCTGCCTGCACCTCGAGCAGCTTCAGCTGATGTTACTTCACCGACAGCGTACACCTCACTAGGCATGGGAAAAAGGAAATCAAATTCCCCACCGTGGCCTGACGCAAAATTAATAGCATACACAACGAAATTTCAAAGACCGATTTACAGAGTGAAATACAAATTCCCCATCGGAAGATCGGTTACGTGTTCAGTCTCCTCCTCAGTCCCGCCCAATTTCAGAGAATTTTGGGGCAGACGGGTATATACAAGGAGGAGAGAAGAGGAAAGAGGGGAGAGGATATGGGGTTTACCTGCCTTTCCGCCCTTGCTCTTTTCGCCGGCCGCCGGCCGCCGGAGGTCCACCTATACGCGTGCGTACCGGAGTCCGGAGAGGAGGCGAGCGAGAGGAACGGGACAGGCGACTAGAGGCGAGTGGACGAGTAGCTGACTCTGTCTTCACTCCCGCGGTCTGGCTTTCGGGAGATTTTATGATTCCCTTCTAATATGTTCTTAACTTTCTCTAGATTGGTATTACCTAGTTATAAGTATTTAGACTATATGTATTTGTATCTGGACAAAGTTGAGAAGATTAATATGGATTGAAGAGAGTATAATTTGCCATTTCTCATAGGATTATTTTTATAATTTATCATTTTTCATAGATTACTTAACATTTTAATAATTTGTCACACCTTATTTGGTCTTTGACTATTTGTCACGCATCACCGATTCCTTGCTATTTTGCCATGTTTCTCCTTATAACAATTTATTAATTTTAAACTCTGAAATACATTATGAAATACGGTAGAAGTATCCCTCTCGCAAAAATACCTAGTTGGACCGAACTAGGTCGGATCGATCGATCGGCCATCTCATTCTCTCATTCTTCTTGTTCAGCGGAGGAGAAACAAGGGAGCTGAGGCTAGAGCACCACCAACTGCAGCGGCCGGATCACGGGTGGAGCAACCATGATCCAAGTACCTATTCCTCTCGCCGACTTCCCCCCTACCCATCATTTTTTTTATGCATTGTTTCCGTTGGAGAAGGTAATGACTTTTACAGTCTACCGATAAGGGTTTAAAACTCTGTTAATCCAGTAGTATCGCATGCCTACATGAATTATCTGCAATCTGAGAGAACCATGTGGTAATATAGAGATGCAATTTAGGAACTTATGGTTTTTTAATTCAACCATTCTACTGGTACCAAAAT
This sequence comes from Avena longiglumis, assembly GCA_030063025.1. Taxonomy (NCBI): domain Eukaryota; kingdom Viridiplantae; phylum Streptophyta; class Magnoliopsida; order Poales; family Poaceae; genus Avena; species Avena longiglumis. The sequence continues at coordinate 493,285,454 of CP125973.1, read as the reverse complement.
TATGATCTTAGCTGCAAACTGCACACAACAGACTGCTTTGAATTTTGATGCCTTCTATTCGACAAAACATCTATATGAACCTATGCTTTGATATTGTTGAATTTATAGCGGTTTTGCTTCCTCGCAAATTGAAAATTGCTATTTTGTTCTCTGAGTAGGGCATTGATGCTGGATACTACCAACTTGTCTACTTCTAATCTTATCCAATCTAATGATGGATGTAATTCAATTGATACAGCCATTGATTGACCCTAGATTGAGATAGCACTTGCGAATGAAGATGAAATTGATGTTCCTATAGCAAAAGAGAACTTTTGCTTGATGCTTGGAATTAATGATAAACCCCGCAATCGATGAGCTAAAGCTGGAGCAGCTATTGAAGCCTCCATTGCAAATGTCAATGCTTGGATGGATGATATTAACGTGGATTTACTTGTGTATGCGTATCTTCCTGGGCCTGACCATATGCCCGAAGAGAAGCACTTTTGGTATGACAATGAACATCTTCTGATATAGGAAGGTCCTTGTTTCTTTCAATGGAAGATTTTAATATGATCTTGAGAACATTTGGTATTATAGGCAAGTTTGATATTCAAATACATAATAGTGACACTACTAGATTTATAGGCCATTGTAAAGGAGAAATATAGATATTGGAAGGTCAACATGAGAAAGTTTTGAGGTCAAGGACACCAACAAGAATAACCTTAGACATGTTGTGAAGATAGGGAGCCGTGAGTGCACTCGCCTAGAATGGAAGCACACAGGAAAGCCTTGCGATCATGCAATTGCCCTCCTTAGAGACCGGAAATACAAACTTTCATCCATATGTGCATGAGTACTACTCAATGAGTATGTCCCAGGCAACCTATGAGGGAGATATTGAACCCATCACAGACAAGTCTCAGTGGCCCCAGGTTATCTAGATTTTGAGATGGTGCCACCGATCTCAAAGAGACCCATTGGGAGACATGGAAAACTCATAATCAAAGGTTGTCTTGAAGTCGCTGGTAGTAGAAGGAAAAAGGAAAAGAGCGGGACAATGACGACGAAGAGAAGGTGCACAAAAATGGTGTCAAAGGGAAGGCAAAAGACAAAAAAGAGATTGTTTGTAGTGTTTCTTTGAAAACCCTAGCTTTTGATTTGGTTCTTACAAGCTTGTCTTTGATTGTTTGACAACTTTCTTGTATTCGGGAGTCTCCAATTAAGTTGTGGATGTGTGCCTCGAACTTGTTGTAAAGGTGCCGGCTTCCACCTCGAAGGTTGCCGATATAGTGGAAGAGGTGAATCTAACCCTTTGGGGTGAGGTTCATCGGAGAACAAGGCAGGCCTCTCGTGGCGTTGGTGGATTGAAACCACCCCCTCTCCAAATGTAGATGTACTTCTCCTCAAAAGGAAGGAACTACGAGAAACAAATCCTTGTGTCTCCATGTGCTCCACTTTTGTTACTTATATCCTTTACCGCACTTTACTTAGCTTGTTCTTGCTTAGAGTTTGTGCTAGTTTGACATATAGGTAAATTCACCTTAGTTGCATAATTTAGAGAATTTACCTTTTGTGGCAAACCCTAATTTGAGAAAAGAGTAAAATTTAAAGTAGCATCTATTCACTCCCCCCCTCTAGGCGCCCATACGATTCTTTTAGTTGTTTTTCCCAAAGGGAGTTAACTGACCCCGATCCGTCGGGAGAGTCAGGAACGAAAAGCCCTCGAAAGACTTAAGAGTTTTCAGTCGAATCTACACGCTCGGGGGGCTACTGATAGGGTATTGCCCTACGGGTGCCCGACGTTAGCCTACCTGGTCCGGCCTAGCAGAATCCCATGAAGAAGGCGTGCCCACATCATAAAGCCCAGGAGAATTTCGGGTAACCTAGGTCGAGTAAGGATTCGACTCCTTGACGGATATGTCTTCTTTGGATAGAAACTTGAGGGAGAAACTGTTGGAGATATGCCCAAGAGGCAATAATAAAGTGATTATTATCATATCTTCACACTTATGATAAATGTTTACATACCATGCTATAATTGTATTAACCGGAAACATTAATACTTGTGTGATTTGTAAACTAAAATAAGAGTCCCTAGTAAATCCTCTTGTTAAACTAGCTTGTTGGTTAATATATGATCATGGTTTCCTGATCATGAACATAGAGATGTTATTAACAACAGGATCATATCATTAGGAGAATGATGTGATGGACATACTCCTATAGATAAGCGTAGCATAAAGATCAAGTCATTTCAATAGTTCAATTGCTATATGCTTTCTGATACATAGTAACCTAATTCCTTCGACCATGAGATCATGCATATCACCTTTACCGGATGGATGCTTTGATGACATCAAACACCACACCGTAACTGGGTGGCTATAAAGGTGGCATTAAGTGTTCGGAAAGTATTGGTTGAAACACATGGATCAAGAGTGAGATTTGTCCATCCTCATGACGGATAGATATACTCTGGGCCCTCTCGGTGGAATGTCATCCAATTAGATTGCAAGCATGTGACTTGGTCACAAGGGATCACATATCACGGGAACGAGAAAAGAGTACTTATCAGTAACGAGGTTGAACTAGGTATGCAGAGATACCGACGATCATAACCTCGGATAAGTAACATATCGTAAGTGGTTCATTCGATCGCAAAGTAATCGTAGAAATATGTGGGAGCCATATGAATTTCCAGATTCCTCTATTGGTTATTGTTCGGAGAAGTGTCTCGATCATGTCCGCATAATTCACGAACCGTAGGGAGACACACTTAAGGATTCGACGTTGTTTGAGTAGTTATGGTATTATGAGAAAGAGACCGAATGTTGTTCGGAGTCTCGGATGGGATTCGGGATATCACGAGGTGATCCGGAATGGTCCGGAGAATAAGATTCATATAAGGAAAGTCCCGCTTCGGAGTTCGGGAATGATTCCGTGTTTTCATCGGAATGTTCTAGAAGGTTCCGGATTGTCCCAAGACTCAGGGGAGGGTACATGAATGTGTCATTACATATTGGAATGATTGCATCATGTACTAAGTGTTCTTGCTGTTCCAAAACATGAAAGTCAAATTGGCGGTTTGAAAGTCAAACTAAAACAGAAACCGTGGGAAACAAGCAGGAGTTGGAACCAACTTGAGGAGGAGTTGGACTCCTCCAGCCGCGCCCAGCCCTAGGCCGAGTTGGGGAGGGACTCCTCCTCCCCTGGCCAAGACCCCCTCCCATAAAAGGAGGGGCTCCTCCTAGAGACACACAAGTTCCTACCTCTAAATCTCCTTTAGAGCCGTTTTGGTTTAGAGCTTCTAATTGCTTTAGCCAACGGTTTAGAGCCTTCTAATTGGTTTAGAGCCTTCTAATTGGTGTGTCTAATTACTAGACCACTAATATCCTCTCTCATAAGCTCCACCATACCGCACCGCTTAAGGCGAAGCCTCATGATTTCCTACTTCCTGCCACTGTTGCCTTTGGAACGCGAGGAGAGTGCTACAACCTCCGCCGCCGGAACAAGGGAGAGGAAGGTCTTCGTCAGTACCGAACGTGTGACCGATCATGCGGAGCGCCGAACGCCGGAAGGATCGTCTACGCGATCTTGAGATCGGAAAGAGTACGACTACATCACCCACGAGAATCTGCTCTCGTTAATCGCTTTGGAATCTTCGAGGGTAAGTTATTCCATCGACTCGTTGCTACAATCTAGTAGATAGATCTTGGCTTGTTTGTTTGTATGCGATAGAAAATTTTTGTTTTCCATGCTACGAAACCCTACAAAGGTATCGAGCCGTGTCTATATGTAGATCATTGCAGAGTAGAACACAATGGTCATTGGGCGTTGATGCTTTTATTGTCGATTGCTTCTTGTGTACTTTGCATCTTGCGGTATGTTGGGATGAAGCGGCCCGGGCTAACCTTACATGACATCGTTCATGAGACTTGCTCCACGCTTGACATGCAACTTGTATTGCATAAGTGGCTTTATGGTGCCTGTTTCTCCTAGCATAGTTAAGATCCAATTTACAACGGGTAATCAACAATGCTAGTATCAATGTTGTGGTTCATGTTCGTAAGTTAGAACGACACTTATTGAAAGCCCCAAACCACGTAAAACATGCAAAGAAAGTAGAGGCGTCTAACTTTGTTTTGCAGGGGTGTGCAGTGATGTGATATGGCCATGATTGTGATTATATTTGATGTATGCAATGTTCCTTATTGTAAGTCGACAACGGCGAGAGCCATATGGTTGTCTTTAATTTATGTTAAGACCCGTGTCTATTCAAAGTAGTTGTAATAGTTGAAGCCGTGGACGACAACCATGGAGAAGCGTCATTGACCTTGATGCAATGCCGATGATGATGGAGATCATGTTCGTGCTAGAAGATGGAGATCGGAAGCACAAAGAAGAAAAGGCCATATCATATCACATATTATGAATTGCATGTGATGTTAATCCTTTATGCATCTTGTATTGCTTAGTAGACGACGGTAGCATTATAAGATGATCCCTCATGCACATGAATTTCAAATCATAAAGTGTTCACCCTTAGTTAGCACCGTTGCTAAAGCTTGTTGTTTCGAAACACCACGTGATGATCGGGTGTGCTAGATTCGCAAGTGTATACAACGTGAGCAAGCCAGATTTGCTCATGCGAAACTAAGGTTTGATCTTGACGAGCCTAGCATGTACGGACATGGCCTCAGGAACACGGATTACCGAAAGGTAGAGCATGAGTCATATAGTAGATATGATGAACATGTCGATTGTTCGCCATTGAAGCTATATCAACTCTCGTGATGATCGGTTTTGATGTGGTGGATTTGGTTCGTGTGATCACTAAAACAATGTGAGGGATATTGTTTTGAGTGGGAGTTCACCTAGATTAATTTGATTATTAATTAGAACTCAATTTATCATAAACTAAATCAAAGTGAATTTGCATAGTTGTTGTAGTCATTGGCATCCGCTACCACCGTGCGCTTAGTTATAATTGAGATGATAGAACTATATAATCGGTTAATTTACTTTACTAACCGGTATCGTATTGTTTTGAAGTGTTAATATAAAGTTTAAAAGTCCTATTGCAAACTTTCAGTAAGTTCCGGTTACTCCATGAAGTTTAATAATTGGTATTAAATTAAGAGTGACAATTCCAAGAGTTAGTATATGAGTATCATGTTTGTCTCCATGATTCTTGATATTCAAAGAATTCTCTTAATATCAAGGTTATCTAGGATCTGAAAGAGTTATTTCAAACCATGATGTGTGGAAGATATTGTGATATCTGAAACAAAGTTTTGGTTGCAACATGATAGAGTATAATATGGCAAAAGTCATGTTCTCATATTTGATGAGAATTTGCAAAAGGTTGGAGACACTCGTTGTCCTGATCCTCCAAAAGGTTTTGGATAGCAACATTATACTCATAATTCATCGTTATAAGCTAAAAGTAGCTTGATCATGGACGATTCCATGTTGAGGGTGAATATTTGATGTAGGTAAAATGTTTACTACACCAAGAGATTACTAAAGAAAGGAATTTGAAAGAACACCAAACATTTGATGATGGTGATCTACTTCAAAGTGCAAGTCCAAAGACATTGGTATTTAACTATACACACTTTGGACTATATGTCATATGTATGACTCCACTGTTGATGTTGATAGATTCTTTCAAACAGAATAGGAAATACTGAAAGAGAATCTCATAAATATATGGCAGAAAGGAAAAGACTAGAATTGTTCAGTTTAAGTATATAGATGATATACATGTTATGGCTATATTCTTTGCTTGTTAAACAATGTGGTTCTTAAGTATTTAATACTGAATTTGTTGGTATGAATCGTCATACGAAACAACAGAATTCATGAACTACAATGGCCTAAGTAACTAGCAAAAGAATATGTGATGATGTTCATCAAGAACAAATAAAGGGTTATTGTGTTGCTCGTTAAACATCAAAGCTTGCCTTCAAGATTTGTTTTATCAGGTATTATGAGAACAAAAGGGTTGTTCAAATAATTGCCGTAATCCATAAAAGATGGATGATTCACAAAATCTCGTTGGAGGAATCACATCCATAAAACTAGTGCTAAAAATGTCGAAAGACAAATTGATTGAAAGGTCACTTAGGAAGTGACATCGCCGATTAAATTATATTGGAAAGAACACATGAAGAAACTCCATGTGGATGGAATTTTGGAGTCTTTTGATTTTTGATCACATGACGCTTGTGAAACTTTCCTAGAGATAATTAAAACTTTGTTCATAGGCCAAAAGGGAACGAATGACTAGCTTATTGGAAATTGTACATATTGTTGTACAAAGCCCATCATGTGTAGTCAAAAAGCGATGGATTTCAACTTCATATGCTTTCTCCGAGAATTTGAGTGAATATTTGAATATTTACTTAATAAGGATAAAGTATGAAACACTTGAAAAGTTCAAAGACTTTCAAGATGAAGTGCAAAATCATAGTAACAAGAATATAAATAGTTTATGATAAAGATCATAAAGGAAGATATTTGAGTTACAGAGTTTAGCATAATACCTAAGATTTAAGGAATCGTTCCATGGATTTGCATTTTCCCGAAACACCATAAGAGTATGGAGCGTTCGAGATATGTAATTAAACCTTGTTTGACATGGTAAGATCAAAGGTATAATTTATAAAACTGCCATTATATTTTAAAGATTAAAAGCTTTAGAGATTACCGTTTTTCCACTGAAAAGAGCTCCATCATAATCCGTTGAAATGACACCATATAAAGTTATGGCTTGGGATAAAACCCAAGTTGTCCTTTCTTAAACATTGGTATGCTTTGCATAAGAAAGATGTTTTGCAACCAAAGTCGGATAAACCTGTCTTTGTATGTTATTTCGAATAACTGTTAAGTATTCCTCCATAACACCAGAGACAAAAGTGTTTGTCACTTAAAACGTCAAGTTTCTTTAAGAAGGAATTTTTCGTGAAAAGTTAAGTGGGAGGACAATAGAACTTTGATAAGGTTGAAAGAACCTTAGCTATATGTGCAGAGTTGCGCAACACCAAAATGTGTTCCGGAGGCAGCAACAAAGCTCATGGCTCACGTACCTCAAAGGTTGTGGTCACGGAGATCCAAGTTCCTATTGAAACAAGTAGGTCGGATAAACAATCAAATACCAAGATTTGAGGGTTGAATCATTATTTGAGAATAATGAACCGACTACATGCAAAGAAGCGATGATGGGCCCTGACTCCGTCTAATGGCTTGAAGCCATAAAATCCGTGATAGTTCCATACACGAGAAAATCAAGTTTTGAACTTGAAGGACCCTCGAGAAAGGTGTAAGACCTTATAGTTGTGTCTGGATCTATAAAGAAATAGACATGGATGTTTCACATCTATGAAATAGTCGACATGTTGGGAAAGAGTTCACAACAATGTTCAAAGGTTGACTATGACAAGATTTGATCTGTCATAGTGATATTTAGTCTAGACGGATTAATGTAGCAACCACTACATATAATTTGTTATATGGTAGTTGAATAAACAAAACAAGTTCTTCTAATAGAATCGTTACCTAGGACATGTGCATAACACGGTCCATAGGGTTTTGTTAATTCAAAGGATGCTAAAAGCATATGCAAACTTCAATGGTTAAAGTGAGCATCGCGGAGTTGGAATCTTCACTATGATGAAACTGTTAAAAGAGTTTAAAAGTTCATTAGAGACAATGAAGATGCTTGCATTTGCAAGAAATTAAGTGGGAGCGCTAAGACATGTTTCTAATACATTATGTGGAAGACATATTGTTGATTGGAAATAATGTATCTTTTATTAACACATATTAAGAATTTCATCCCGATGAAAGACTTAGGCAAAACCCAAATATTTGGCATCAATGGACGCTAATATGGTTGTGCCAGAAGTACATAGACGAGATATTGAATGAGTTCAATATAGAAACTACAAGAAAGGGTTCTTGTCGCACAGAAAGGATTGAAAGAGTTCAATGTTGATGATATATTCAAGTGTATTGACATTTGGTAAAGTGAAACAAATAATCAAGTATAGATTGATACTTGATGTATAAAATCACAAAGAGTATTTATATCAATCATACTGTGATATGTACAAATCCAGATATGTCCTATGCTCTAAATGTTGTGAGCATATACCAGAATGATTCGTAAGATGATCATTGGACAATAGTAAGGATATTCTTATGATCTTTTGGAAGAACTAAGAGTATAATATTTGTAGAAGTGACAAATAGATGGTTAGTTCATTGTAAAAGTACTACATTGATACTAGTTTTGTCACAAAGTACAAATTAAGTGTATCTCAATTTAAACTAAGGGTGGCACAATATAATGGAAGGTGAGTTCCATAATGGATTTGGATGAGTTCCAAAGTTAAGACATTGTGACAGATACTACAACAAAAGGCCAAGTATATAACTGCTATTTTAGCGACAAAGAGGGCATTTGTGTCAAGTAGTTTGTTATCAAACTAGGTGTAGTTCACAGTGGGATAATACTATGAAGATATATTGTGCGACAATATTATCAACATGTTTTAACCCCAAAGAGCTAAAGGTCACACCGAAAGACCAAATTTATACAAAGCCATCTCATTAGAGAATGAGTGATGCGTAGAGACGCAAAGACATGCAATTACACGGACACGGAAGTGTCGGATCCGAGATCGATTGACCACTAGCAATCGTGTACATACAACACCGGAAAGCCATAGGTGTTATATACACAAAGGTTTGAAACTAGATTATTGACTCTAGTGCAAGTGGGAGACTGTTGGAGATATGCCCAAGAGGCAATAATAAAGTGATTATTATCATATCTTCACACTTATGATAAATGTTTACATACCATGCTATAATTGTATTAACCGAAACATTAATACTTGTGTGATTTGTAAACTAAAATAAGAGTCCCTAGTAAAGCCTCTTGTTAAACTAGCTTGTTGGTTAATATATGATCATGGTTTCCGATCATGAACATAGAGATGTTATTAACAACAGGATCATATCATTAGGAGAATGATGTGATGGACATACTGCTATAGATAATCGTAGCATAAAGATCAAGTCATTTCAATATTTCAATTGCTATATGCTTTACGATACATAGTAACCTAATTCCTTCGACCATGAGATCATGCATATCACCTTTACGGATGGATGCTTTGATGACATCAAACACCACACCGTGGCGGGTGGATATAAAGGTGGCATTAAGTGTTCGGAAAGTATTGGTTGAAACACATGGATCAAGAGTGGGATTTGTCCATCCTCATGACGGATAGATATACTCGGGCCCTCTCGGTGGAATGTCATCCAATTAGCTTGCAAGCATGTGACTTGGTCACAAGGGATCACATATCACGGGAACGAGAAAAGAGTACTTATCGATGTGAGGTTGAACTAGGTATGCGTAGATACCGAGCGATCATAACCTCGGATAAGTAACATATCGTGAGACAAAGGGAAATTGGTATCGTATGTAAGTGGTTCATTCGATCGCAAAGTAATCGTAGAAATATGTGAGAGCCATATGAATTTCATTCCTCTATTGGTTATTGTTCGGAGAAGTGTCTCGATCATGTCGCATAATTCACGAACCGTAGGGAGACACTTAAGGATTCGACGTTGTTTGAGTAGTTATGGTATTATGAGAAAGAGACGAATGTTGTTGAGTCTCGGATGGGATTCGGGATATCACGAGGTGATCCGGAATGGTCCGGAGAATAAGATTCATATAAGGAAAGTCCCGCTTGAGTTCGGGAATGATTCCGTGTTTTCATCGGAATGTTCTAGAAGGTTCGGATTGTCCAAGACTCCGGGCGGAAGGGTACATGAATGTGTCATTACATATTGGAATGATTGCATCATGTACTAAGTGTTCTTGCTGTTCCAAAACATGAAAGTCAAATTGGCGGTTTGAAAGTCAAACGGCTAAAAGCAGAAACGTGGGAAAGCGAAACTCGGGAAACAAGCAAGAGGAGTTGGAACCAACCTGGAGGAGGAGTTGGACTCCTCCAGGCCGGCGCCCAGCCCTAGGCCGAGTTGGGGAGGGACTCCCTCCCTCCCCTGGCGCGCCAAGACCCCCCTCCCATAAAAGGAGGGGCAGGGCTCCTCCTAGAGACACACAAGTTCCTACCTCTAAATCTCCGGTTTATAGCCGTTTTGGTTTAGAGCTTCTAATTGCTTTAGCCAACGGTTTAGAGCCTTCTAATTGGTTTAGAGCCTTCTAATTGGTGTGTCTAATTACTAGACCACTAATAGCCTCTCTCATAAGCTCCACCATACTCGCACCGGCTTAAGGCGAAGCCTCATGGGATTTCCCTCTACTCCTGCAGACCACACGCCAGGCCGGGAATCGCGAGGAGAGTGCTACAACCTCCGCCACTTTGGAACAAGGGAGAGGAAGGTCTTCGCGAGTACATCGAACGGTGACCGATCATGAGCGCCGAACGTGGCGCCGGAAGGATCGTCTACACGATCTTGAGATCGGAAAGAGTACGACTACATCACCCACGAGAATCTGCTCTCGTTAATCGCTTTGGAATCTTCGAGGGTAAGTTATTCCATCGACTCGTTGCTACAATCTAGTAGATAGATCTTGGCTTGTTTGTTTGTATGCGATAGAAAATTTTTGTTTTCCATGCTACGAACCCCTACAGAAACCCTAAATTTGTAACCTACTCAGCCTATCCCCGAGACCTGGCCTATCTATATAAAGGCCAGGACGGCACGGCGAGCAGGACCTACCTCATAACCTAGTACACATCTCGCCAGATCCAATCTGCGCACCCCTGTAACCTTCGGCATCGCCATTAACAAAGAGCAGACAAGCAGGAGTAGGGTTTTCCCTCCGGGGCCTGAACCTGGGTAAACATCGTGTCCCCGTGTCGCTTGCCTGTTAGCTGTTCCGCGATCTACATCGTCCACTCCTCCAAAACCCAAGTCCATAACAACGTGCATTGACGAGTCGAACCCTTATCACTTGTGTATTGAAATAGAAAGAAAAAGGAGAATTTTTTTTCATAAAGATGATGTTCAACTTTCTAGAGAGGTGATTGAGCAAAATGTACTTTCAGATGTTGTTGGGACGCTAAAAAGAACTACAATCACACTGCCTCCTAGCCTTTATGACATCCTTGGGGCTATTACAAGGAGATAATCCCTCTGGTTGCTTTCATATGCCCCAAATCATGAAAAAATTGTTTTCCTTTTACCGGGGAATTTACCTAGTACATGAATAGGTACACATATTGTGTGCCTGATTGTTAGTCCATCGAATCGTGATCACAAGCCCCAACCTACATAGAAATATACAATCGAGAACCGAAACCCGACAAACCCAGCGTATACTAAAGTAAAAATTTAGTGAGAAACAAAGGAAAAGTGTACTGAAACCCTAGGTACACAAAGTACAAGTTTAGTGAGAAATAAAGTACAATGTACTGAACCATACTAATAATTTGATGTACAAAATATACTAAAACCGAAGTACCGCGAAGTACAACCGCGGTAGTCTTGGAAGTACAAAAAAGCTTCTCAAAACCTATCAATATGAGATATTGTTTTGAAGATATCATCAATAAAAGCTCAAAAGTGAGACCGGTTCATATTTTGGATGAACGGTTCTCAAGATATCTCATTTTAAAAATTTAGATCTTGAAAATAAATATGCGTGCAACCTCCCTCATCTCACGTCGGAAGGAGAAATCACACCAAAATTCTCTCGACGTGACACTTGTCAAACATGTAGACACCCATAGAGACCCCACGAAATGATAGGCTGACACTTAGCGAAAGGAGAGTCCCTAAGAATGAGAGTGTGACACTTGGCAAGGCCACAAGACACGAGGAGACCTCTGCAGAAAAGAGGTAGAGCCCCAATGCATATCTGAGTAAGGCGTCAAACGGGGTCCCACCAGATGAAGATTTTTTAGGTAAGCCAAAATGAATGTTGAAAACACAAAAGACCTAGAAAGTGTCTTTTTGATTCTCGAGCTCTAGTGCTCTCTTCATTTAAATATATATAAAATATTTATATGCTAAAAATACTAAAAATAAATTCTAGACATAGTTAATATTGTATTCTACAATCATGCAAAATTGCAAAACATTTTTTTTGAATTATTTTGAAACACATAAATATGATTATTATTTTTAAGAAAAAGGACAATTGATGCCCACGTGCACCAAATCTCCACTCTAAAAGACATTGGTCCTTTGAGACATCTATATATATATATATATATATATATATAAGGTATATATATATATATATATATATATACCTTATATTATATAATATATCTATACCTAATAATAAAGGACGAAGTGTTTCTTCCGGTCCAACATTTTTTTAGACCGTTTTGCCCTCCCACAAAACCACTTCGGTACCGATTCGTTATTGTTTAAACAAGCCCGCACTCTCGCAGGCCCCGCGACAACCCCGCAGGCCCCGCGACCAGTGTCCACGTGCAACGCAACGACAGATCGAAATTGGCCCGGCAAATCCCCCGCCTAGACGAATAGTACCACCCTGCTCCCTTACAATAAATTCGACCAATTTATATACTTTCGGGGATCACCTGTCAACAAGCCAAGCATCAATATTTGGGTGAGATAGCCGGAGAAACAGAAGCAAGAGAGCGCTAAGGCTGCCGCCGGCGGAGGCCATAGACGTGAGCGGTCGGTGACCCGAGGTTGTTCCACTCAACAGTGAGCTCGATGGAGTTGACTTGACCCTCTCGGGTGTGAGGCCAGGACCCATCCGGATCAGGGGAGAGAAAAGCAGAGCGACCCATCCGGATCAGGGGGGAGAAGAGTAAAGAGATTCTCAAGATTCCTGAAATCAGCAAGCTGGACGGAGGGTCGTGCCTGGTAGGCTTGGCAGCTGGAAAGGGATCCTCGGCATACGACAGCGACACAGAGGAGGGATTCCCGGCGAGGCGATGCAGAGTAGGGAGGGATCCGAGGAAGGTGAGCCTGCGCCCGGTGGTTTTGCTTGTTGGGTGGCCATGCGAAACGAGGTGAGGGGCAGATGTACTAGGCCGCGCTGGACCCTCAACATCTCTTGGCTTGGGTCTGTGTGGGAAGGAGCTGGGTTTCCGTCTGAGTGGGGAAGAAGAGCGAGAGTTGGCAGCGGCGCGCGATGGGAGCGGTGTACAGCCTTGCTCTTTCCTGGACTAAATCGAGCAGAACTTGTGTTAATTAGAGAATGTCGTACACATGTGTGTGTGGGTGCCGCTGGGGTTGGGTCTAATGGTGCACATATTTTTTTGTCCAAACATTTCTATTATTCTGATTTATTATTACACAGTGAATAAATAAATTGATAAAGAGAAAATTAATAAAATAGGTATTGTTGAAAGCCGAAGAGCGAGATATACGAAGGCCATTCAAGTCCACGGGGAAAATAAATGAGGTTTGTGAAGCATCTTCAAACAAGGATATTATATGGAGGGATCGACCCATACCAACGCATATACAACTTTCATACGAAGTGTATAGTAGATCAAATTTATAAATAATTAAATATAAGAGCAAAATAAGATTAAAGATATGCGAATCAAGTGATATTAGTGCAAAATATAGGCGGTGCTAAAATCTTATCTTTTTCTTCTTTCAATGCAACGCACGGGTCTGTCTGCTAGTGTATATATATATATATATATATATATATATATATATAAAATAAAGCACGAAGTGTTTCTTCCGGTCCAACACTTTTTTAGACAGATTTCCCTTCTACTAGACACCAAATTTCCCGCCAATGCCACCCGTAAGTGGAAAAAAGAAAAAGGTAAACTTTACCGCGGTGGGCTTCTGCTCGCACGCCCTGCGGGAGGCGGCCATCCGCAGGCAGTCGTTCCGGCTCGACGGCGCCACCGTGGAGCTCGTGCCCTTCCGGACTATCAACGCCGCCCGCACCGGTACCTACTACATGGTTCACGTCGCCCTGCACAAGTACCCCATCGAGCAGCGGTCGGAGAAGGACGTCGCGGAGAACTGCAGCAGATTCGGGTCCGTCCGAGAGTTCTGCTGCGTCGCCAAGCCTGATCTCTCCACGGTATACGCCGTACTTCAGGTCGAGCAGCCCCAGGAGATACCCTACGAGCTACACATCCAATACTCTAATGGTCTCACCAGCGTCGTCCCCATTTACATCATGAGTGTCTGGAAATGCTCCGAGTCCTTTGACGCCAATGGAAAGTACGTGTACATGTTCTAGCCCCCAGACGCGAGGATGATGTCCATGCATCAAACAGCCTCGAGTCCCATGCATCAAACAGCCTCGAGTCATTGTAGCTTTGCACGACAGATAGCACATCTTCTAATGCACCCCACGGTTATCCTTTACATCCATGTCTGGCCGGCCGGCCACAACCTCACGAGACTATGCCGTCGTCGAATTCGATGATCTATGCCAATGTTTGATCTATGGCGGGACTGTACCGTATCATCATGTTCGATCTACCATAAAAGTAGGCATATCATCGGCTGGAGAAACAATAAAAGTAGGCAATCACGATCTAATGACTTGCTGACATCCGCAGTGATGCATGACAGAGAGATATTAACGATTTAATCGGAGTTATGTTAGCAGAAGCTACTTTCACACATGTGGTCTTTCTACTTCATTTTTCATATAAATTATATTAAAAGGAAGAATATCGTTTTCCAGCGCGGTGCGTATGACCAAGTCGGTAGAAACAGTAGGAGGAGCGCTTAACTGTGTAGAACGCCAGATCCGTTTTGGTTGCTGCGACTTTCCATTCTTATCGAGATCTTACTTTGTGCCAGATTTTTTATACCGTTGCAACGCACGGTTATTTTTCTAGTCTCATATACATTGTCATTACCACAGGCCTAGCCCATAATAGGTCCAGCAAGCCCATCGAAAAGTCAGGAGTGAGCCACAGCGATCTTGCGCTGTATTGTATTATTTGTATATATATATGCTCACGTCATGGACAAATCAAATCAATTCACGCTTAATTAACCAGGTAGCTTGCAGCCAAATCCTGACGACCACCTTGGCATTTCGGAGCCATTGTTGCTCGAACTAGTCCGGGTGCCTTTTTTTCTTTTTTTTTTTTGCGGGTGCCATTGTTGCTCGATCTTAGATTTCCCATACCCCTATATGTATTGTATACTGCATCTCTGAACTCTTGGAGTTGGATGCAACGTCAAAGTCACTTTATGCGAAAGCCACAAGGGCACTTTGTAATTGTCAGCGTGTAGGCATTCAGCTGGACAGCTTTGGTCAGGTCAGGTCAGGTGGGCAGAGGTCCATGACGACGCCCAAAAGCTCGGCCGGATACCTCATGGGCTCACTGCATCCTTGCTCCTCGGTGTTGCTGCTGCATGGCATGGGAACGCCAGATGGGAGATGACATCCATCGACGGATGTTTTGCTGCCTCATGACATGTCTCCGCCCATTACGCTGACAGAACACCGGAGACCTCACGCGTCCGTAGATTCTGTCTTCACGCTATGACAAAACGCGGAAGAGATTCTGTCACTCTTTTTCTATGTTGCAGCTCTGAATATTATATCAGTATTTGTTTTAATATCACCATACAACCAAAAGCTGCAATGTCGACTACATGGACGGTGTGAGGTTCCTACTAAGAGCAAGAACATTAGAAGAGTCACTTGCTCACTATACGAAGTTGTCATGTAATAACGTATACAATATTTACCTATAAAATTAGTACTCCCTTCGACACATATTAGTTGACTTTGATTTATCAAATTTGGATAAACCTATATACTAAATAGTATCTAGATTCATCCAAATGTAAACAAATTTGAATCAAGTAATATGGGTCGGAGGGAGTACTTTATTAGTAAATGATCCATAGCCAGCCCCGTCGTGCCTTGCCCTCGCCGACCCTGAAGCCGCTCCCATGACACGGAGGCCGAGGGCTCCATCCCGACACGACAGTGAATGACCTGTATCACGGACCACCGTTCTCCCATTCGGTTGGACGCTCTTGATGAAGTCTTCCTGCTGAATCTGAAGCGCATGCGAGCCCTCGACGAGGCTCATTTGGAGTGCCTTCGCGAGGTGTGTGTGAACCCCTCGAAGAAGCTCGGCAAGAAGAAGGCAACCTTGCGCTTGTTCCAGAAGGAGCAAGGCCTCGTTCAACTGTCGCAACACCTTAACAAGGCTATTTTCCGCTCCCTCGGCATCTAAGGGTCTATGCTCCGACGACGATGAATTGTTCTGCCTCCGGCTACTGCATCATGTCAGCATATGAGGGATTGCGCTCCAACGGCGATGAATAGTATCGACGATCTAGGGTTACGTTTAGTAGAACTAGTAGAGTATGAAGGCAATACTTGTATTGCTACTTTAATTTACTATAAATAGTACCATTTTCAGCAAGATAAGAGAAGAAAAAAATGGCTACCCAGGGACAAATGGGGGTGCATTGTCATGTCCGTAGTGGACATTGTGCCACCGCCGCAAACTGACAAGATCGGACACTTTTGGTGTGGTGTCTGAAATGAGATGCGCCATTGTAGTTGCCCTAAACCTTTTGAGCCGGATGGAACTATTTTTGGTGTGCATGTCTATGTGCCTTTGGATAACCCTACATTCCTTCCATACCATAAGATCCTTTTGCTCCGCGTCGATTGAGCTATTTTTGGTGTGCATGCCCATCTGCCTTCAGATAACTGTACACTTCTAACTTCTTCGATGGCATCAGAGCTTCGATCGGGTCGTCTTCCTCTATGACATCCCTTTAACCAACTAGCCATCCATGCATATACATGCAGTACCGTGTGGCAAAACTCGGTCACACCGACTCCCCCGGGGTCTAGATTCGAATATATCTAGTCATATAGTCATATATGAGCGCAAACATTAAAAAATATATTTTGATCCAAATTAATATTTTTATATTTGTCTAGATTCGAATATATCTAGTCATATAGTGCTAGATACATCCGAATCTAGCCAAATATGAGTACATTAATTTGGATCGAAAGGAGTAGGAATTTCTCAATCAAGCAAATATTATGTCTAGTAGAAAGAATGGCGAGTCGCTTAAAAAATGAAAAAAATAATTAATACATTGAAGTGCTAAATGTTGATCGTATTATATACTAAAATATTTTTATAAACATTATACAAACAATAATTACAGTAACATATTTGCGGATATATGTGGATATACGCGGAATAGTGGACACCCACATAAGTTTCGCGGCCTCCCGTGAAACACCCACTTAAATTGTGTGGGACTGTGCGAACGTATGCGGGCTTCTCGTGGACAGTCCCACCTGTACCCTGAACTCCGCGTAACGGCCACGAGCCCACGACGAGAAGATATCTGGAAACCCGTCGTACGTCGCAGGAAGGACAAGGAGCCATCCGACGACAAATTGGGGCGTAGAGTGCTACGAGACTAATTTCGAAGATTCGTGAAAACGCGTCTGAAAATGATTCCCAGGTGGTTCAGGCATGGTTCGTCAATCCTTTCTCCGTTTGACTTGTACTAGCTAGATGGCGATCGAGCAATTAGGCAAACGCAAGTCACGCAAACACGGTGCACTCAAATGAGTAGACTCAGCGCGTCACGGTGCACACAAATGAGTAGACAGGTGCCAGCCCGTCGTGCCCTCCGCCGACCCCGAAGCCGCTTCCATGACACGGAGGCTGGAGGCTCCGTCCCGACACGACAGCAAGGACCCGTCTCTCGAACCACCGTCTCTCATTCGGTTGGCCACCCTCGATGGAGTGTTCCTGCTGGAGCTCAAGAGCATGTGAGCCCTCGACAAGGCTCACTTGGAGTGCCTCCATGAGGTGCGTGTGAACCTCTTGAAGAAGCTCATGAGGAGCTCGACAAGCAAAAGGCAATATTTCGCTTGCTCGAGGAGGAGCGGGCCCCTGTTCGACCGTTGGACCCACGTAACAAGGCTATTTTCCGCTCCCTCGGTAATTGAGGGCCTGCGCTCTGACGACGATGAATACTGCTGCCTTCGGCTACCTCGGCATCTGAGGGAGTGCGCTCCGGCAGCAGTGAATAGCGTTGTCGATCTTGGGTTAGGTTACCGTCAAATAAAAAAAATCTAGGGTTAGGGTTAGTAGAATTAGTAGAACTGGTAGAGTATCAAGGAGAAACTTGTGTTGCTACTTTATTCTGCTATAAAGAGTACCATTTTCAGCAAGATGAGAGATGAAAACATGTCTAGCCACGGACAAATGGGGGTGCATTGGCATGTCCTCGGCCTATCCGCGAGCCGCCACCAATAGGCTCAAACGGACGAGATTGAATACTTTTGGTTTTCAAAATAGGAGGTGTCGTTGGAAGTTGTCATAAACCTTTTAATTGTTCCCCGTCGATAGTATTTTGGTGTGCATGCCTATCTGCCTTTGGATAACTGTACATTTCTTTGTGCCATAGGAGCCTTTTGCTCCGCGTCGTCCATAGGAACCATTTCTTTTAGTGTGTAGATTTATTCAAAAGTTGAGTGAACCTATATACTAAAACAAGTCTAGATTCATTTTCTTCACAAACCTAAAACATCTTATATTTTGAAACGGAGGGAGTACTAGCTAGACGGTGATCGAGCAATTAGGCAAACGCAAGTCACGCAAACACGGTGGACTCAAATGAGTAGACTCAGCGCGTTACGGTGCACACAAATGAGTAGACAGGTGTCAGCCCGTCGTGCCCTCCGCCGACCCCGAAGCCGCTTCCATGACACGGAGGCTGGAGGCTCCGTCCCGACACGACAGCAAGGACCCGTCACCAATAGGTTCAAACGGACGAGATTGAATACTTTTGGTTTTCAAAATAGGAGGTTTCGTTGGAAGTTGTCATAAACCTTTTAATTGTTCCCTGTCGATAGTATTTTGGTGTGCATGCCTATCTGCCTTTGGATAACTGTACATTTCTTTGTGCCATAGGATCCTTTTGCTCCACGTCGTCGATGGAGCTATTTTTGGTGTGCATGCCCGTCTGCCTTCGGATAAGCGTACATTTCTTCCATGCCATTAGACCTTCGATCGGGTCTTCTTCTTCTTCTATGTCATCCCTCTAACCAACTAGCGCCATCATCCATGCATATACATCTGGTACCGCGTGTGTCAAACTCGGTCACCGTAACGGCCACGACGAGAAGATATATATTTGGAAAACCTGTCGTACGTCGCGGGAATGCCAAGGAGCCAGCCGACGACAAATTAATTGGGGCGTACTACTAGAGTGCTACGAGAGAGACTAATTTCGAAGATTCATGGAAACGCGTCGTCTGAGAAAAGATTCCCAGGTGGTGGTGTATGAGGCATGGTGTCGTCCATCTTTTTCTCAGTTTGACTTGTATAGTTGGCGACGATGGAGCAATTACGCAAACCACGCAAACACGGTGCGGACAAATGAGTAGCTAGACTCGGCAGCAGCGGCATGCGACGTACGTGCTCGCGCCGGTGCAGCGCAGCAAGCAACCGGCTTCTTCTGAAGAATATAACGACCTCGGTCAATTTGGTCGCGTCATGGCACGGCATGGCATGGTGTGCACGCCATGCATACTACTCTAATACGCTCCGTGCAAGGAAAAAACAACAAATTGTGACGCCGGCCGAGCGATACAAGTCAAGCTAATAACCGATCGATCGATGACAAGCACCTTTCTCAAAACAAAAAACTGATGACAAGCAACACGGTAAATTTCCAGAGAAATCATCAGAAGAAAATGAGCGTTGACACCCTTTTGAGTTCCATGTCTCCCAACCTAGGTAATTAATAAGTCAAACACACACTATCTACGCACATAGGTAATTAATTATTCCTGCACTCAGCATGACTAAATTAACTAGCATGCCCTTAGCACTTAGCAGCATCTTTACCTAACCTTTTCTTCTGTGTCCCCAAGCTGCTTTGTAGTATGGCAATTCCGGTGTGCCCCTGCCCCCGCGGGTGCAAGATGACGTGAGATTCCGAAACGTTTGTGCAGCTTCGAACAATTTTTTTGCCGTTGCATCGGCACTCCCGGAGCGGGGGATGATCGCGCGAGTGGAGGCCGGCTTTTGCTTCTCCACTGCTTTCGTTGTCATGGGAAACAAAGGATCGGATGCCGACCTGTTAAATTAATTAATCCCGGCAGCGTTCATTCGATCGGAGAAGGACGTGGGTGGTGGTTTGGTAGCGGGCTCGGCAAGGCAACAATCGGCGGGGTCAACGAGTCAATGCAGGAAAAAATATGGTCTGCATCACTGCCTCACATTTAGCGAGCATGTGTGTTCTGTGATTAGGAAAGGCATCGCTTTCAGCCAGCTCCTGTTCCTTTCTGTAACAAACTATTTTAGTTAGTAAAAACAACTCACGATGTTAATCTAACTATAAACCTGTGAGGTGGTGGTAGAGAGAAAAGCCTTGTGTTGTACTTGCACCACTAGTACTACAGCAAGTAGAGAGACTCGAGGCCGTGCATGCATGCACTAGTGCACATCGGATCCCCGTAACGGCCACCGTCGAGCAACGCAACGCAACGCAACGGCCGGATTATATTATTACAGTCGCCGACCAAATTCAATGCGTACGTACACGCCCTCCACGTACGCAAATAACTACGCACACTGATGATGCACGGCTTTTTCTTCCCCAGACCCCAGGTCCATGCACGTACGGCTTCGTCATTCAAATTTGAAACCCAAGTCGTGCGTATAGTAGTAGCGACAGTATCATTTGGTTTTGTACAAAGAGGTACTCCATTAATTAACTGCTGGATGTTTCACGTCTACGCATTACTACTACTGCCGCTAGTAGCTAGAGTCAAAAATTACACTGGCTTTGCCTTTGCCTCTTGAGGTACTAGTACTAGGTAATAACACTGTACGCTCTTCTTTTCCAAGTCGATAGATCGTTGCACGGCATGTTAGTATTATTCAAATTTCCAAACCGATTCCGAGTGTGTATAGTGGAGTTCTGTAGTAGCAACAGTATTTTGATTCATGTACGAATGTACATTTAACCGCTGTTTCACCCGCAACAACCTCTTGTTGACGGAGTCAAAAACAATACTAGTTATGTTCGCCACGTTGGATTTTTGCTTAGTTGTAGGAGAGAGAAACAACAGAGAGAGGGTTGTCTTTCCTTAGCTAAGGGGTGATCTCTTAGCAATAAGAGAAGAGTATTTTTTCTTCATTGTACCATATGCCTTCTATTATTCAACCAATTTTTTTACTAAAAATAGTTAATTCGATTAATTGCTAGAGATAGCAATACAAGATAATGCATTGTACAAGTTATATATTGTGTCTTCTCTAAATGATGTGGAGAGCTAAGAGAAGAAGTAAATAGCACCGGAGGTCATAGAACTTGTCCCTCACGTGCACTTAAGTCACACAACTTGTAAAATAGACTAACCAGTCACACAACTTGTCAAATGCGTGCACCGCAGGTCACAAACTGCTTAACCGACCGGTTTAAAAAAAAAACTCGTCACGTTAGATTGTCTCGTAAGGTTAATAGAGACTTCTAACAAAAATATTAATATGGACTAAAATGTATCCAGACGGAAGCTCAAGATCTTTTTCTCTGCTTATCCTGCTGTCATTCATCCGTTGATCCTGTACCATATAGCGGAAGCTATTCTTGTCAATTTATTTGGTAGTTGGTTTTGGCAGCAGCTAGCTGACCATGATACATATTTGAAATAGCTAGGTTCGAACCATGCCTGAGCGCAGATTAGAATACCACAAATCTGGAGGCCGGAAGGGTTAGGAACCTCAATACGTGAAGAAAAAAAAGTAGCAGATCATCACGAACAGGGAACAACAACTCACTAGTGTAGTAATCAGCGATGTCAGCAAGAACAGCGCACACCACGAACAGGAAAGAGTATCAGATCGATTCGATCAACGTGAATCCTTACGTGAACTTTTTTTTTTTTGACTTTGTGTAACTAACGTGAAGACTGATCTAAAAGAAATACAATTTTCACTGAGCCTGGCCAGATAGATAGACATGAGGGGGGTTTTGTAAAATTTTAAGTGACATATTGACCGAACGTGACACGTGCATTATGCGTTGTGTTAAAAACCGTCTGGTTAACCGGATTGTGACTTGACCGGTGCACGTATTTGACAACTTGTATGACCGGTTAGTCTATTTTACAAGATGTGTGACTTAATTGCACGTGGGGGACAAGTTCTATGACCTCCGGTGCTATTTACTCTAAAAGAAGTCATGCCTTCTCTAGCATTGTACATGCCTAAGCTAATAAAGACACCAACGCCGTACTACGCTCGACAGTTGAATTCCGTAGAGTTTGACTCTTCGCCAAACCAAGAGTTATGCATGATCTTAATTAACCGCGACCATTACCTACGTACGTGTGAACGCCAGGTAGTACGATCACCATTACCGATCGGCCAAGCGGCAATTCAGTGCGTTGCATCGCAGACGCAGTCGCATCGAGCCCCACCACACGAGGTCAGGTCGGGTCGACCGATGATGCGCGTACGAACGGGGCATGCATGTGTGGATGAAACCAAGTATGGCGGCGTCGCGTCGGCTTTATTTACCTCTGCATGCATGTGTATGTGTGTGAGCGCCCATCCAATATGTCAGAGGCTCAGAGCGCAGTAACTTTGCGTGGACGTAACCGGTCGAGGTGCAGTCCGATCCACAATCGCTTGCGCCCATTCTACTGTCCTCGTACGTCCTGGCACCGCTGCTGCCGCTGTATCGTATCGTGCCTGCCTGATTCAGTTCTGCGACTACGTACATTGTAGTAGTAAAAGTACTGTACTGTAAATAATCACTTCTTGGCTGGAGCAGTGCAGTCACTCCGGCTAGTAAATCACTGTTGCCAAACCAATTGCCTCCTGGTTCAGAAAATGACAACCATCAGACAGGCTTGTGCGCGAACAAACCCCGGATTATATTATACCAGGAGCTGCACGCGAGCTGATTGACCGGCGGCAACGCAACGCGGGCCCCGCCTGTCAGCGAGCAAGGCCGGCCGGCAGATCTGAGATACGCGCAGCTTCTGACAGAGGCCAGCCAGAGCAGCTCCCCGCTGCGCTGTTATTATTACAGGATCCACCCAGCCCCCCAAGCCATGTCTCTAGTATGCGTCAGCGGTCGGGGAACTCAACTCGGCCCGCCCGCCCGCCCAAAGTGGGACTACACTCCCTCCCCCTCTCCGGCGAAAATTCCCCCTCCCTCCAAAAGCCGTCGACTTTCCCCCGCCGAATTCAGTTTTCTAATTATGCCCCCAATGCGAGTGGTGGAGCTCACCACGAACGGGATTATTATTTGTTTTTTACGAACAAAAACGCCTTTTTCGTCGGTCTCATATTCCCCACTCTCCCACCACCAGCAGCAGTAGTAGCCAGGATGATTTGATGATTATAGAAAAGAACAAGAACAGGTCTCATACCTAGCATTTTTCGCCTCTCCCAGCTCCAATGCAGGTCGATGTGCGTCGAGATTTCTTTCTCTGAGAAGATTTTGTTGGAAAGAGTTTTGGGGACAATTATTGAGGCGGGTTCAGAAAAAGAGTGTTGTCCTGCTTTGAGCTGCCACTTCCTTCCCTGAAACAAGGCTCAGGGGACCCTCTGCTCCGATCAAGTTCCTTCTTCTTCTTAACTGATCTCCAGCATCAGCTAGTGTGTCGCAAAATGATTACATGGGGTATTTTTTAGTGAGCACTGCCACCACCTGAGATAAGAATGCAGCCCTCTAGCATGCCGGTACTATGAATCTGCACTAACTCTCATACGGAGTACTCTGGTCCTCTGAAAATCGGGATGTCTCAAGTTCAAACTCCCAAGCATGGTAGTAAGCGCCAGTTCAAGTTCAGGTTTCCGATATCTTACAAGATGCCAACTTGAGCAGCCACTTTGCGTCCCGTAAAACCCAATTCCAGCAGCTTTCAATGTACAGGATTTGCGAGACGAAACTGGTAAACATGACAGAGCAAGCCCTCCCATGGGGCAGAGAGGAGGAAAATGCCAAGCTTAAATCTGCTACTAGCGGTATGAAATAAAACTAGGCAATGTTATAAGGGCAAGAACAATCGGATTGGGTGATCAACTTAATCCCTCTTATGCGCCGAATCGCTGTTACAGACACTAAGATTACAACACAAGCACATACACGGATCCTGCTACCAGAGCTCCGGAGCGAGAGAGGGGAAGGTGATTGACAGATCGAATCGACCTCGGACTCGCTCCGGGAGCCTGGCAAGCAATTTGGAGCGACCGACCGACCGGGCAAGCAGAGCATACCGATGGGGAGGGAGGTCAGGTCACTGCCGGGTGGGCGACTGCAAGGGGAAGAGCGGGAGCAGCCTAGGCGGCGGCGTCAGGTCGCCGCGGCCCCCGGCATTGCCGCGCGGGGACGGGTGCAGGTAGTACCCCTTCTCGGCGATGGCGCGGTCCTCGGCCGCGGCGGCCTCCTGCGACCCCGGCAGCGGCGGGAGCGGCGTCACGGGGCTCCCCAGCGCCAGCGAAGGGAAGTCCAGCATGCTGGGCGACAGCACCTCCAGCCCGCGCGGCGAGAAGCCCCGCGGGGAGAACCCGCTGGAGCTGCCGGCGGCGAAGGCGGCCGGGAGGAGCGGGCAGAGCATCTTGAGGCTCTTCATGCTCCCCCGCCGCTCGTAGAGCTTGAAGGCCGGCTTCTTGGGCCCGGTCGGCGTAGGGGCGGGCTTCGCCGCCGGAGCGCCCGCCGCCCCTCCCGCCACGGCCGCCGCCGCGGTCTCCGGGGTGCCGGTGAGGATCTGGACCACCTGCTTGAAGGAGTTGGTGTCCGCCTGGACGAAGGTGGTGGGGAACGGGTTGGACGGGTCGGAGGACACCTGCGGCAGCTGCATCTGCACCGGCGAGGGCGGCGGCGGCGCGGGTCGGTCCTGGGTGGTGGTGGCCTCCATGGTAAAAGAGAAAAAACGTCGCCTTTGTGCCCGTGACAGTGAGGCCGGCGCAGCGAGGCTGGAGAGAGAGAGGGGAGGAGCGCGTGGGTTTTATGGGCTTTTGGGGGCGTGGAATTTCTTTAGCTTCGGGATCTGGATTTCCGCCCCCCTCTCCGGTCCCTAGCTCCCCTCGGAATTGTGTGTGCGCGCGCGCGCAGGGGCGACCTGCCTACGCAGCATGGCTGTATCTGCATCTGTCTACGCTGCTACTAGTAGATCTGACCTCACTACTGCTGCCAGTACACTAGTCCTACTCCATTTCCAGCAGATCATTTTTTTGTTTCGACGACTAGCTACTGACTGGTGAGTGATGAGTGAGCTGTATGCGTTTTGAATTTTGATGCCCACCGACCACACACTCCTTCAAACATAACATACATATAAAAACAATCTTTTTTTTCTTCAGAAAGATGGTTTATTTTTTGTTGCGAGTGAGATACTTAAATTCGGTGTCGCGGCGCCGCTTATTAAGGAATTACAATTGTGAAATTTTATCTAGTGCCTCCATGTGAAGAGTTTGTTGGCAACTTTTTGTACTAGCCGCCATCGTGTGTATACCCACCGTTTGCACACTCTCGACGGCGGTAAGCACGTGTCATAATAGATGGAAACGTATGGACGGTTTACAAAGGGAGTCACCCTTGACTTCACTATATGTGGTAGAAATTCAAAAAATAACTGTTTGATATCCAATCTTGAGAAGCACTTGATATTACCGCACCAAATAAATACAAGTGTGTGTTCATGTTTTCGTGTGTTTTCTCATAGTATTTCCATTGATAGTTTCACAAGAATTCCCGTTCTTTCTTTTATGGCGTGTTTAATTCGCATGTTTTTATTTCTTCTGAGTCATTATCAACGAATTACAGTTGTATAATTTGTGTACTCTATGCAAATTTTGGAATAATGTGCTGGCAACTAGGCATCGTGTGTACATGCATCGATGATCGATGTACATGCAACACCGCTTGTTAGGGAATGACAGTTGTGAAATTTGTCTGGTGCTTCCAAGCGAAGAATTCTGTTGGCAACTTTTTGTACAAGCCGCCATCTTGTGTATACTTGTACCCACGGTTTGTACACTCCTAGCAAAAAGCACGTGTCTTATGTCATAAAAGACGGAGACGCAGTTGTCCTTGAACTCACTATACATGTCAAATATTCAAAAATGAAATGTTTTGATTTGGTTATCCAATCTTCATGCACTTGGTATTGTATCACCAAATAAATGCAATTGTGTGTTCATGTTTTCGTGTGTTTTCTCATAGTATTTTCACTGTTGGTTTCATTGGAATTCTCGTTCTTTCTTTTAAGGCATGATTGATTAGCAATGTTTTTCTTTTTTATTTGGAGTGAAGTACTTAAAATTGGTGTTGCATCCTCCCTTGTTAAGGTATTACAGTTGTGTAATTTGTCTACTCTATGCGAGTTTTGGAATAATTCGCTGGCAACTTTTTGTACCACCTGGCATCGCGCGTATACGCATCGACGGTCAGCAGACTTCAGGAGGAAAGCGAGTGTCGTCTTGTGTGAGAAAAGACAGAAACGTATGAACGCCTTACAAAGGAAAACGTCCTTGAACTCATTATACATGGAAAATTTTCAAAAAGGTGCCGTTTGCTTCTGTCATACACATCCTGTTAAGATGATTTTATTATTGTTGCAAATGAATACAATTAGTTGTCCGTGTTTTGATTAAATAAAAGGGCACATATATACTATGGGTAAGCCTCGTACGAGCCCCAGTGCCCAATCTGATTTCACCTGGTTTTTCTATTTATTTTTAACTTGTATTCTTGCTTTTTATGTATCTTATTGTTTGCACTCAATGTTGAATTTGTTTGTTTTTACTATCAACTAAACTAAATGGTTTCTACCTGGTTTCTAGATATGGAGGAACGAATAGTTCATGGAAGGCTAATGTAGTGTCTGCTTTCTCATGTAAAAAATAAAACATGGGTTGATGCATGTTGCATGAAACATTATATTCACCATAGTGCCCCCTATTTGACGTGTGAAGCCACTTCTTCTTTTGCACATATATTTCCTTCTGGATATCCAAAGAACAACATAGGTCGAAGCACGGACTATGTGTCTTAGAAAATAGTTCCCCTAGAAAAATATCATAAAAACTCATATAGATATAGAAAAACATATTCTTGCTTACAAGATAACGCTCAAGATATACAAGGGGGAACAGTTCAAATGGCCAATTTGATACTTTTTGTATTTCATATCTTTAATTTCTTTCTGAAAGCAAATGGTTGAACTGCTTCCTCCACAGAAGAAACCACCCGTACCCATGACGGAGCTCCACCCATGACACCCGGCACACTGCGGTGCATACTTTGAATCATTGATGCAATACCTAAAGTATTTTCTAACTTAATTACTCTATTAGAAACAAATGGCCGTGCCCCTTCCTCCACAAAATAACAGTCAATAATTGTCGTTGCATCATGGAAACACTTTGAATGCTTACCATTCTTATTATTGTATATTATATCTTAATTTATCTTTTCAAAAGACAAATGATGGTACTCTATCTGGCGCAAAATCCATTATGGCACCTGTCTCGGCCCATATCTACAGGTGAGACCTGGTCTATCATCCTGCAGGATAGACCGACCCTAGAAAAAATAAATCTAATTAACTGATGGAAAAAACTGAAAAAAATATACACGTGTCATGCATCGGAGGAAAGTGTCAATAGAGCCGGTTTCATAAGATTGATTTCCCTATCTACATGGGCATGACAAGCGTAGAGAGCGGAGGAGGAGCATGTGGCATATGTGTATCCTGTGAATTAGCGATTCCCATAGAAAAGAAGAACATGGTTACCGCGCTACATTGCGAGGGGTGGGCATTCGGTTTTTTCGGTTAATTTGGTTTAGTTTTTCGGGTTTTTCTATAATTCGGTTTCTTTAAAATAGGCACCGAAATTATTTTGGTTTTCTAATTAATCCATAGTTCGGTTAGTGGACAATTCGGTTCGGTGTTCGGTGTTTAACCGAACTTATGGAAATAAAAACATTGTGCCATAATTTATGTTAGATCCATACGAGCTAAACCACTCATCGACACGGGGTCGGCGAGTACCTGAAGCAATACATTGCTAGCTGATGTCTTGAACGCATGTGTAGAAAAAGAACATAATAAGCATGATGTCTATCTTGCTTGTTCAAAAAAAATGATGTCTATATTTCAAGCCGTATACATTCAACAAATTGCATGTGTTGAGAGTTTAGCTAAAATACATGATTAAATCCGAAACACGAAAACAATTGAAAGGCTTCCAACAAAATTCATAGACACAATTGATTAAGCTTAAACCGAATACGTACGCATGTGCTGGAGACATACGTGCACGTCATGCACTGGCAGCTTTTGCGTCTTGTCTTTTTGTGGCGTAAGATTCACGTCTGATAATGAACGCGATGTGGGACAGAATCACAAATAATTTTTGGTTGTACGGTTATTTCGGTTAACAGAGAGTCAAAACTGAATTAATATTTATAAATTCGGTTAATCATATTTGCTAACCGAAATTAGTTTCGGCTAATTCGGCTTTGGTGTATTTGATTTCGGTTTCGGTTAATTCGGTTTCGGTGTTCGGTGTTCGGTTTTTTATGCCCACCCCTACATTGCGGCTAGCATGGTAAGAAACTGCCCTGCGGTGCATAGTTGAACTGTTTCCTCAGTAGAAGAAACCGGCATGCGGTGCATAGTTGAATCATTGATGCAATAATAACTAATATATTTTCTAACTTAGTTTATTAGAAACAAATGTTTATGCCCTTCCCTCCACAACATTAACCGTCTCAACCTGCCGTTGCATCATGGAAACGGTTTGAACTCAAATGTTCAGACTATAATACTCTGGAGTAATTCAAAACACACTACGTCCATATTTCCGTCCAAGAAACTAATGCAGCGGTCCATGTGAGTGTGGCGTCATTATCGCGGCCGTCCACTAATAAGTCGACCAGATATTAATTTGTTGGGACCGTGTCAAGGAGCGGCCGGATCCAGAGAGAGAAGATGGGTGATCTGATGCATTGACCGGAAGCATTTGCTAGCTAGGTCGATGCATGGATCGACATAGTCGCCATCATGGTTTCTGGTTCCACCATATCTGTCTCGTTGGTTCAAAGGTTGGACCTGACCTGACCAGTTTGCTGCATGGAGGGGGCTGATCGTGCCGTCTCTCCCACTAACCATAATGACTAGTATTACTATTTCAGTCGACCATAACAAGAAGGAATCTTACCAATTACAGTTGCTGTAGTATTTCTTTCTCTGGTCGTGTGTGGCTACGTCACCCGTGTAGTTTGAAAAAAATTGGTTTCCCAAATTTCATATCCAAATTCGTAACCATTTTTGTGTTCATATCGAAATTCGTAACCAGTACTGTACGGCCACGAGCAGATTCGGAAGATCGGCCGGTCAGTTCTTGGTTGGTTGCTATATTTGCGAGGTTCCCATATGCGGTCTCGTCGGCGCATTTACTGCCCGTTTCCGGTGCGTGCTCGTTTTCGGGTCGCTCCGGCCCGGAATGGGTCGACACAGATTCGTCGTCCACACTTGTTGGCATGGCGACGGAGGCATGGCCTTGGAGCAGCAGAGCGCCATCAAAACCGAGAAATTATTTTCTGGCAGGTGGGGGCCCCGGCCGGGCCTTGACTTGGAGAAGACCTCTGCTCTGGTGAGCGCATTGTAGGCGTACCCTAATCGGGATCCCAGGTACAATTATGGTAAGGGATAGTGGCCAGTGATGAGATGCCTCTGCTCTGGGCTTGACGATATTGCAGCGCGGACACCCGCTGAAGTAACCTGCAAGGGTGCTACTACTTGCGTCATGGTGTCTAGAGGTATGCCACGAAAGAGATTCAAATTTGAAGTGATCTCTTTTGAATAAATAATCCTAGAGCACGCAGATTTATGTTCATAGTATTATTTTAAAAAACAAGTTCGCTATATAGGGGCTTCCCCTAACATATTTATTTCAAAAAAAGAAATTCATCGACGAAATTCCATCTAAGCAATTTAATAATCCATTAAATACAAAAATCCCCATAAGTCTTGTAAGTGTGTGGAGATGGGAGAGTCCCACTTATAATTGAAAACGAGGTGTGACCAAATAAAATCTGCGCAAAGTCCCCTATCGAAGTCGCAAAATTGACGGAATCCAAGAAAAGCGCACGAGGACCCAGCGGAGATGCATACCACCAGGGTCTTGGGTCCCGGAGACATTGTCTTTGTGAAGCTTAAAGTAGATGATAAATCTTTAGAACGGTTTATTATAAAATGGGATAACCACATGAAATGCCAGTCTTGTGTTTTGCTACAAGCCCACGGCTCGTGCTAATTTGGAGTGCTTCTACTAGTTTCCTTTGAAACTAAGTTTGTATGTAAACAAGATTAACTCACAATTTTTAATCGTATGCTCGCAGGAAAACCATTTTTTATTTTTAAATGTGGTAGAAATAAAATGGTGTATTTTTGCCATGCGGGGAAAAGATGAAATGGTATTAGCACTACAAGCAAGGCTCAACATACAATTATCAGAATCATTCGCTTGCAAGGAAGACACCGTACGTACGCGCGAAAGAAAAAAAAGAAGGCACTGTTCTTTATTTTTTTGATTGAGGGATGAGGGAAGGGCACTGTACTTTTTTTTATTGAAACATAGGAAGGCACTGTACATTGTAAAGCGTAGTAGAGAAACGGTGTTCGCTCCTGCGGCACATTTGGTTGTCGTGCCTGCCCGTGGTACCCGGGGAGGAAGAGGAACTGGTGGCTGTAGCAGAATGCGGAGACGGGGGAGATGGGCAATGGGATAGGAACAGGACAATAAAAGCACGTACTTTTCAACGTGCGCCAGTGTGTGATTTGACTTTCGCAGCGCGCTGTGTTCCTGCCTGTGCCTGTGTGGCCCGTGGGCGCCGGTTTCCGGGCTGCCTCCCCTCTGCCTCTGCCTCTGCCTCTGCCTCCGCGCGCCGCAGCTTTTCCTTTTTTTTCTCTATCTCGTTGTTGTTTCTTTTCGCCGTCAGAATCCTATCGAGTTCTTCAGGGTTCAGATGGACTTTTCCGGCTACGTCGTCGGCTTTTGCTCGGTGAAACGGTGACGCCCTTCGCAGGTTGTGAACCGCAAACCTGGCAGAATGGTAGAAAGAGGCGAGCTCACCTCACTTCTCCAGTTTCAGTTACCCGTGCGTTTTTCTCCTAGCTATGCTTCACTGCTTCGGTACCACGGATCCGCATGGTAAACATACACGCATATTATTCTATAGCTTAAGCGTAAACAGCTGCGTGCATTTTGAGGCCATCTGCCGTTGTTGTTTCTCTGGCTGGTGGGTCCATGGAGCAGACCAAGCGGTTTAAAGTTTGACCAGTCTGCCTTGCCTTATCCTTTTATCCCTCACTCCTCTCTGTATCCCTATTTCTCCGCCTACCTCACGCCGCCGCTGCCGTGCTCCACGCCTCGTCGAGCACCTGCCGTCTGACGACAACTCTCACCCTAGGAACAGGACTTCCCTTGCTTACCCGCCGTCTCTGAGCGGATGTGGCCGTGGGCTTGCTTCGACTCGGCTACGGGCGGATGAAGCGATCTTTGGAGAACCTAGACGCGGCTGCTGGTCGCCGTTGCCATAGGGCAGATTTCGACCGCCGTTCGGCGCTGCACATCGTCGCCTGCGATGCGGCCCCGTGTAGGTAGTGTGCTTCGTGCTGGGCTGGGAGGCAAACATCGATGTATCAATAGGAAAGCAAGGTAAACGATTCACTTTCTTCTTTCACAATCCTACTATCCATTTATTCTATCACAATCATGCTATCCACCATGGTTTGGATTTTGTCACGCTCTTTACTTCCATCATATTTATGTTAATTTCATTTGTACAATTGTACTAACAGTACAAGTGTAGTGAAGAGGACGTCGGTGCTGCCGTTGCTTCTTTGAAGGTCACCGCCACGACCGCTATAACTGTGAGAGGCATGGCGCTGCTGCTCTGTTCTAACGCTGAGAGGATATGAGAGATTGAGGAGATTGGGAGATAGAGCAAGCTGGACAGTGAGGTCAGCCATGGTGTTGCATACAGATGACTGGGAAATTCAGAGAGGAAGCTGGGTTTGTCATTGATTTGTATGTGATTTTGCCAATGCGCTTTACCTCTCCTCCTGTGCCACCTCCGTCTCCCACCCAAAGACACGCCGGGCCACTGTCGGTGGAAGTCTCGCCATAGTGATTGCTCGGGCGGCCCGGAAAGCTCTCATCGACTTCTGCGAATCAAAGACACGCACTCCAAGGCCATCGAGCCCTATGGTCCATGTTCATTACCCCCGGCTGTTGTTTGCCAATGAAAGATCGCAGCTTGGCAGTTGGCACTACTATCCAGGATCTGCAACTGGGTTTCCCGCGCCGTGTGTGAATTCGTGCAACACACGAAGTGCATCCGCGGTCGATGCCATGCACAACGACCTCCATGGAGTTGGAAGAATACTTCAAGAAGTAAGCTGTTGGGTATGCACGGCAGCTCCTCATGTCGGTACAGATTTTTCTCTTCCCTAGCTCTATTTGTCCTTATTATATCTTTTGAGCAATAGATTTCTATATTAAATATGTGAAAATGGGGTTATGCACTGATTTAGTAGTTTCCATAGTAAATGCTTGTATTTTGAGAAGATGTACATAGTAACATTTTGTAGATGACTAGGGGTTTGAGATTTTGGTAGTGATCTGGTATTCATTAGTTAGACATTTTATTGTACGAGGGTAAATTTGTGAGGAATTAGCGAGGGGGTATTCCCGATTTACATGCCAGTTTGGAGTTAGTGTTGGCGAAGATTTCATTGTTAGAGATGGATTTTGGAAGTTTTCATCAATTCAGTACAAAATGGACTAAGTCATAATTATATGTTTTATATGCTATATAGGATTAAACTGTAATTACAAAATTCATCTGCAGTGGTTTAAATACATATTTTGGTTAAAAATCCCTTATAAATATATTTGAATGTAATGGTGAACTACCTAATGATACACTGAATTTTGGCTTTATACGGATCGTCCGGTACACCAAAAGTAACAAGATCTTATGCAAAATTAAACCATTATCGACTAGTACATCAGGGTCAAGTATTCTTCCACCGATCAAGGATTGATTCTGAATTTTAAAAGTATAAGCATCATTGCCAAACTTATGTTCCAGATCACTTCTCCATGAAATTATTTTCCTTCAATCATTATTTTCATGGATCCACGGGTACAAGGAACAATTGGAAGGCCATTGTTCTCTTCTGTCGGACTGCTTGAGCTTTCAGTGTGTGGCATAGTTACTTATCACTTTCTACTTTTGATATACCTGTTCAGCATAAATAAATTCCTTTGTTCAGAAAGAGAGGGCACATATTTTCTTCTTCAAGATATTGACCAGTAAATTAACCAGTTGTATCACCTATGATGATTCTGTATAGAAACTGTTGAGTTCATAGTGGACATAGGTTGGAGCCTTCATATGATATTGAACCTTAAAAAAGGAGTAAATACTCAAGTCTACAAAAATTATTGAAGGAGTAACGTATAGGCAATATCACCATTAGGAATATAGGACCAGAAGAAACTGTATATGTGTTTGATCTAATCTTGAAGTCTCATAATGAACACACAAAGTTCAGCTATACAAAGAAAACATAATCTAGATCGTAGTCAGCTGACAAGAAAATATGAGAAAGAAGGTCTCACTACATCTAATAACTAAGTACTTTCACTTTCTGAATACATTTATTTTAAATCGACCTGACTTTGATATAAGAGTTCTTATTTCTAGGTATGCAATCAACATCATAACAGTGGGTGATTTCTGCAACTTGCACGCGCAGAAATATGAGTGCACATTTAGGATGACACCAAAGTAATGGAAATTCAGCATCTATCAGACAGAGAGGAAAGCGGATTACACCGCTTGAATAATTCTGAACTTATTATTAAATGTCTATCCTTTTGCTTCACCATTGTGTAGATTCATGAGTTCTCAACTCATTTGTAATTTTCCCTGGAGATCTTGCTTTGGTCTGAAACATGAAGGAATAAAATAATGGGGGTGTGCTATCTTGCTAGAACCAGTGTCCATGCCCAGACCTATGAACTTGTATTTTTCTATGATTCAAGCTAATTCAATGAACATATCTTCGCCGGCAGCTGCACAGACTGCTCTGATGTGTCTCCATTCAATATTATTGTCACATAGAGGTTGCGGTGATGTTTGATGGGGCAACAGTTGGGGCAAAGTTCCAGCTAATAGGTCTTGCCCATGCTTCTTTGGTGCACTGGCTCTGCATGAACATCAATATAAATGGTAGCAATTTACATAAAGATACCATCATAGGCCTTAACAATGTGTCACTTTTGATGCTTTCTACAAGCACTAAATTGTGAATCGTGTTTAAATAAACGTTATCTTTTCTCTTTTTGTGTGTTGGGAAATTTATAAGCATGTGCTCTGTTCTTGGCATTTCTCTTAGCGAATCCTATTTATGAATTTGCTATTTTTTTCCGGCGTTAGGCTTATCTCGCACGGTAATGCCATGCGGTATGGTTCCCAGCTTGGGTTGCATTATACCCTGAAGGTCTGAAGAAGCTGGAGTCAGAAAAACCGATTGTATGGATGAGATATATTCTGCCTAGAAGGAAAATCCGCTTGGATTTGCACTTCAAAATTTTTATGGAGGACCGCGTTGGCCAGCGATTGATGCTTTAGAAAGCCTAGGCATAATAGTGACCCGGCAGATCATCACACAGGCTACAATGTTAATGATGTGAAATATGGCAGATCATGACACAGGCTGCAATGTTAATGATGTGAAATATCTTTTCCAGGATGTTGTTCAAGGCCACTTCACATAATTGCATTGCTAATATTCCAAGAGGGGCAACTCTAATGGCGCATTGTGCCTGTGAGAGAGCACACGTTGCGTGAACTAGCTTAGGAGGATGTGCTGCCTTTTTTCCATCCGAGGGACACACACCATGATGTCCTAGCGCTGATAGTGTAGATTAGAAGGTACATAAAACACCTGATTTAGTTTCTATGTTTTTTCTTATGCATGTCTGCGCACCCTACGGGGTGTCATGTATGTGTTGTTTCCCTTTTGGGATAGCGACGTTTATTATGTTGTTGTGATCTTCTTGTCTGTTGTTTCTATGTTACTTTGTAGATAAAAATGCCGTCAGGTATCTCTTAGAGACCACTTATTATTGGCGCACCCACGCTATGCTATGTTAATGTAGGGGATGGCAGCCACTGCTTCTCTGTGACACTAAGTTGATGCTATTCTTCTGTTTCATCGGATATTCGTCCGTGTAAGTTTACACGCTTATTGTAGACTTTTCTATATTATTTTCTATAATACTTGTGACGCGTTGTTTACTGTTTGGCTGGGTGCAGCGCAAGTTAGTGATGATGAGGCGCTGGCCAGTTTGAAATCAGCAAAGGCATGTCTGGTTCCCACGTAGTTATGCCAGTTTCTCCTAGGAGTGCGATAATATGAGATCAATAGAATTTGAATGATAGGTAAGCGGGACTACCAGTACTTACAGACATCAAAAGGGACTACCAGTATTTACAAACATCAAAGGCACCAACACGAGAACTGTTCTACCACGCCAGAACGAAATTTACAAACATCAAAGGCACCAACACGAGAACTGTTCTACCACGCCAGAACGAATATCAGGCGGCGAGGCGAAGCTCGCATATTCATCTAGTATACTGTACACGTGGCCCGTATGCAGAGTTGCAGACGCAGCCCCGCTCGGATGCGTGGGGTGTATTAAGCTAGACCTCTTCGGATGGGCGTGGCAAATCCAACGGATTACCTGAAGATGAGTCCTCGAGATCTAGGAGTAAGTTGCGTGGCAGGAATGTAGTATCACTAGTTGCGTGCCAGGAGTAGTCTCCGGAATCAGATGATGGCGACGCTACACGTCGTTCTCTCTCATGAGGGCATCGTTCAGAAGGTGGTGCGGCGTAGAATCGGCCGCGCCGACAACGCCGAGTCTTGGCGACATGGAGCCGTGGAGTATCATCAGCGGATGCGTCTTGATGGACGAGCGCGGGGTTAGGGCATCCAGGCCTATGTGAATCTTTACCCTGGAGATTGCTCGGCGGTTCGATCACGATAACAACTTTTATAGTGTGTGCATGAGGTGCTCACTAAGAGTCTCCTACACTAGACGAGGGCTCCAGTTTCTCCTAGAGTGTGTCTCGGGGTACACTATATCCCTGATTCATAGTTAATGGGGTTTTCGAGTTTTTATGGCATAAGTCTTGCTGACATGATCTTCACCATTGTCGGGCTTATAGGTGTTGAGTGGTGTCTTTAGTTTTCTGATTTATGCTCTTTATCGGTCTTTTATTTAATAAAAAAAGGTGTGCATCTCTTTGATGCCAAATCCAAGGCCACGTCTTTTTTTTTTGAAAGGACTCCTAACATTAAAAGAAACATACGGCAGTATAAAGCACCACAAGAAATACGAAAATTACAACAAAATTATCAAGATGCTCTTCGTCTTCAACCTCCAGACCGTGTCGACGAAACTTCACCGCTGCCGCTTCTCCATGAGCCGACATGTCGTTGTTGGTTATGGACGTAAAGTCACCGAACGGGTCTAAAAGACCACATCCGTCCCGGAGACGAAGACGGCGAAGTAACCGTCGATAAAGTTTCTTGATAAACACACCAATTGCCAATATCGAAAGAGAACTAACAGTTCCGACAATGCTAACACTCACGCAGGGCCCTTCGTTGACTCCGAATTAGATGCCGACAAAGTAGAAAGAGGCTGGAGAGATCTTATTCCAACACACCATCATCGCCTTCGTCTCGCCGATGCTCCTAGGAAGAAAAAACCAAAAGAAAACATACTTAAAAAAGCAAACGATGAAGAGAACAGGTCTCACTCCTCTATCTACCAACGGAAAGAGGGGTATCGAAAAGGCTGGATCTATGAAAAGGGGGAGGGGGGAGGGCATTTATAGAGACCTCGTCCTCCATTAAAAGAACAATGTGTACGTACTTCACGTCGTGACTCGTGAGTAGTATATACGGGACTGGTGCATTCCTACTAATTTTTCAGTTAACTTGCTACCGTATTTTTCTAGTCGACCGTGAATATTTTCTTCTTTTGAGAACTGAGTCCGCAGTGACCTTATTTTAAGGCATGATCAACAGTGAGCTTGCTTGTGTGCTTACAAATTCAGACCAACGAACACGAGGCCCATTCTAATTATAAAACTATGCTAGGCCCGTTTTGTGGTAGAGGAGAAGTGCGGGGAACCCTATTCAGCGGCAATTGCTATTTGTTGCTTGCTGCGTGCGTTAATAGGCTCCGCCCACGCGGCCTCTCGAGGTGCGCTGGCCCGTTTCACAGGAGGTTTTCTCGGTTTCTTCTGTTTTTCTTTGTTTTCTTCTGGTTTTTGTATTTTCCCATCCGTTTTTTTGTTGCAGTCCGGTTTTTTGAACCTGTTCGAAATTTGAACTTTTTCTATGTTTGAATATATTTATACAATTTTTAATTTTGAACAATTTTTAAACTTGAACATTTTTCAAACGTAAATAATTTTCAAACTTGAACATTTTTCAAACATGAACAATTTTTAAACTTGAACATTTATAAAATATGAACAATTTTTTACTTTTAACAAATAATTTAGAATTAACAAATAAATCAGATTGAAGAACATACGTACCAGAGCGAGCAAGAAAACAGGAAAAGAGGCGAGCGAAGGGCTAACTGGGTCGGCCCATCCGGGATCGCCCAGGTGATGGTTCCTTAATGCCCGCGTTAGGTGTGAAATAGCAGCTCCCCTATTCAGCGGCGTACTATCCCGGGTGGACCGACCCAATTTGCTCGGGATACTTTTCTTTTTTCTACTTTTTATTTCTGTCCATTTTTCTATTAATTTTAAAATATTTGTTGAAATAAAAAATTATTTGGTTTAAAAAATACTCAGATATTTGCATTTAAATTTTTTGGCAACGGAAAAATATTCAAATACTAAAAATATTCAAATTTATTTAAATGTGAAATTTTTCATAATAAAAACATAAAAAGATAAACAAAAAGAAAAAATTCAAATAAATAAGAAAATCATAAAACCACAGAAAACCTAAGAGAAGGTTACAAAATCTTCCTAAAACTGGATGTCATTATTCTAGCTGCAACAACTGTCCCGTAATAGCTGCAACAACTGTCCCATAAAACCTAAGAACGCTCTCACAGCATGTGCTTTCATACATGCTTAGATAGTCGTCTTGTGTATCCGGAGGAGCTCTATACGCAAGACATCGAAGGGCAACAGTGCATTTTTGAATCGACCAGAAACTCCAAAACTCGGTGCAATCTTTCTTGCACATGAAGTAGTCATTGTACCCTTGAACGCTGAACACAATCTTCATGAATAATTCCTTGTTCATCCTAAACCGTCGGTGGAAATCTTTTGATGTATGTGTTACGACATCGGCGAAGTAGTCGGTGTCAATCAACAGAGCACCCGCTAGGCGATGTCGGTCCTTGTTCGTCGCATATTCCACCTTAAAACCACCGCCGAGGATTGGCATTGATGTGCTACTGGATACGAAGAAGAGATCCCATGATCATCGTCTAATATTGTCGATCAGCGGTGGCATCAGCCTCCTCTTGCATCAAGATATCAATCATCATCTCATTGTCGTTGTCCATTGCGGCAACACACCGAACACCTTGTGGGCGAGCAAACGGCGCAACAGCCGCGTTGTTATGGCGGCGAATCAGGGGCAAAAGGATGCACCAAAGATCTATGGTGGCAGCGGCGGAAGTCCTGTTGTCGGTGTCAACGGGTGAAGCTGTGTGTAACACCCCATCCAACAACAGGCCGCGTGGTTGTCACTCCTGGCAGCTTACTAGGATCTCTAGACTAACCCCACAGACCAATATTTGTTCTTTTGCGCACTTTATCCTCACTCGTGCGCACCTCGGACTCACTTCCCGGCCGGTCACCCATCCTTAAATTGCTTTAGGCCAAGCACCCTTAACCTCGGAATTCTTTTCAGATA
Organism: Avena longiglumis; assembly: GCA_030063025.1. Taxonomy (NCBI): domain Eukaryota; kingdom Viridiplantae; phylum Streptophyta; class Magnoliopsida; order Poales; family Poaceae; genus Avena; species Avena longiglumis. The sequence goes on along the minus strand of CP125973.1, from coordinate 493,246,423 downwards.
AGCTTCCGGAAAAAAATTACAAATTGGTGGTATGGGTATCCTATCAATCCGATTAAGCCATGCGCCAGGATCTCACATATACCCACCCTTAGAAGATCGATGCCCTCATCGATTAAGCATAAGCCAGCAATGTCCCCTCTTCGCACACGCATGTGCATCTAGTGACAACACATGTGCCATGTCGTGTCTACTCTAGGCCACACGTGCCATGCTCCACATGTCCCTCCACTAATTCGCACATGCCCATGTATCCGCGAGGATCCGCTCTGATACCACTTGTATGTCGTTGGTATACATACGAATAACCCCTAAGTGTAGGGGATCACCGTAGTACAATTCGGTAAATATTTGAGTGTCGAACCCGCGAGGAGCTGAAGGTAAACTATCTATTCTCTAAAGCCCTATAACCCACTTATATGGCCTTCTATTTAAAGCTAGGATCTAAAGTGTGTGTGGTTTTTTTTACTATCAACAATAGAATGGTAAAGTGCTCAAAGTAAATATCCCAAGTGAACTAATACAAGTAAAGTAGGAGCTTGTGAAGTTGTGGCAAGTTTCTCAAGGGAGTAAATGTTTAGGAAAATTATTTTTTTATTCATTTGGTTGTTATAATTAGTGAAGCACATATATAGTATTTTTATTGGTTTTTCTAAGGAGGAGCCATAACTAGGTGTATCCATAGATGTGAACAAATACACCCCTAGTGATTGATCCCAAGACCAATTAAGTACAAATAAGGGAATTATTAAGACATAAAGTCCAACCACTGTATTTAGATCTAATATCCCCATGATAAACCCTCGTTGATTAACCATGAATTAATATAATATGCATATCTAAGAATTGGGACTTGGTTTTTGTCATTTCTGACTCCTTCCTCCTATCATCATGCAATGGTGACAACCTTATGCATCCCCCAACATATGTGTGCACACATATGCTAGTACATAAAGATCATCATGGAAGATAACATAAACTTGTATGCAACCAACAACAAATTATATCACAATTGCCATAACAATTTACTACTCAAACAACCACATGGAGACACAATAGATCATTAGAAAATAATGAATTATACACCATGTTTGCCAAGAGATTACAGTAGGTATATGGAGGGGATATCGCTGTAGATGGTGACGGAGATGTGCCTCCCCAAGGGAGATAGGCGGCGCCGGCATGGAGGAGTAGCCTCTTCCATTTTTTTCTTTTCTATTTCTTTTATTTGTTTCTTGGTTTTTTATTTTCTATTTCTTTTGCTTTTCTCTGTTTTCTGAACATTTTTAAAATATGAACATTTTTTAGATGTGAACAATTTTTAAATTGGAACGCCTTTTGAATTAGAACAATTTTGTAAATTCGATCACTTTTCAAATATGAAAAAAAATTGACTTTGAACAATTTTTGGATATAAACAGTTTTATAATTTGAAAATTTTGAATAGCCGCGGAAACTATTAAAATTTCAAAACTGTTTAAACTTGAAAACTATTTAAATTTGGAAAAGCTAAAAACAACCTCCTTGTTTGTTTGGGCCGCTTTGGGGGCGGTCCACGAGAAGAAGGCCAAACCACACCGACCCCTGGGCAACCGAACAAGGCCTAAGGCAGGTTGCACCTCTTGCGCCTTGCCACGAAACAACCACTGAATTGAACTTGCGCCCGTAAAAGGATCAACACTTGGATTCGTGAGAGGCCAACGACCAATACGCACAACCAGCGCTAGTTGGGCCTGGCGGAGAGGGCTGCCCCAAAACGTACGATGAGGGAGGGGTGATCCGTGATTGAGACCATAGCACGAGGGGAGGGGCGACCGACGACCGGGGCCTTGGGCTAAGGAGATGGGCGAATGACGACCTATCTTGCCCGGAATCGATGGGGATGGGGGGGGGGACCGATCGTGGATAGGAAAAAGATGGAGAAAAGGAAGAGAGAAAAATGACGTGACCCAGTAAAGATGTGCCCCATGTTTTTGGGCTGAGTTTTTTGGGGTATATGTTCCTCGTGGGCTCCTCTTTCTAATGCAAACTATTTTACAGTGTATTGGAAAACACTTTTATATTTCCAATCTACAGAGGATATGCTAGAAATGTTCTGAGTAAAATAGGGGAGTAAGTGGATTAGCGGCTGGTCACAGCTTCTCAAAAAGTCTCTTCGTTGACAAACAAAACAAAGCAGATTTTTCTCGCCGCGTGTAATCGCAATCGACGTCCACTATTGATGGCGCCCACCACTTGTCATGGGACGCTTCGTTGGAAACCCCAAGAGCAAGGTATGAAGCAGCACAACAGCAAGTTTTCCTTATTAAGAAACTGAGGTTATCGAACCAGTAGGAGGAAGGAAACGTCACACAGGTGTTGGAAGCAACGCGGAGACCTGCACAACACAAACTCAAGACTTTGCCTCAACGAATCAGTTAGGTTGTCAAGCTCATCAGTTTCCAGTAATAAAGGATTAAACGTATGGTGTGGAAGGTAATGGTTTGCAGCAAGTAAACAAGTAGCAGTGGAACAAGCCACACGTCAAGTGCGGAGCCGGTCTCGCGAACGAGGTCGCGTAAAGTTGGCCGGGACCGCTTCGATCTCACTATCCCACGTCATAAGAAGTACACAAACAAGAGGCTTGCAATAGAAAACATCAACGCCCGCAACAAGCATGTTGCGTTCTACTCGTGAAACACATCTACGCATAGATCTAGCTCTGATATCACTGAAGAGTTTCGCAGCATAGTAAATCAAAAAAATTCTACGAATGTGAACGGGAAAGCCAAGATCTAATCTAGGAGATGCAAACAACGAGGGGGGATAGATGAGATCTTCATACCCTTGAAGATTCGCACAGTGGAACGTTCAACGGAACGTGGTTGATGTAGTCGTACTAGCTTCTCCTTCTCGCGATCCGATCCGGTCCAACACCGCAAGTGGCGATGCCTCTGAGAGATGCACACGTACGACACCTCTACGTCTCCTCCTTCCTCAGTCCAGCAAGTGGGGTGGAGAGATAGATTGGATCTACAACACGACGGCGTGGTGCAAAGGTGGAGAGTTTCTGCGGCAGGGCTTCGCCTACGCGCAGTCAGGAGAGAGAGAGATCTGGAGGGCAGCAGTATGGCGGCTAGGGTTGAAGGAGTGGGGGGAGGGCTGCGCCCCTGCCCTCTATATATAGGGGCTGGCCGGCCCCCTTGGCCCCTCCTCCAAGCCCTAGGGCGGCGGCCCCAAGGGTTGGAGTGGGAGGCAAGTTTTCCCCCTCCTTCTAGAAGCTCTCCCTAGGATTTCCCCTAGGGCTTGGCCGGCTGGGCCTATGGGGCCTTGTGCCCCTGGACCAATGCGGCCAGGGCACTCCCTCGTAGGCCCACTCCCCCTACCGACAAGTGGGGCCACGTTGGTCCCACTCCGAAAGGTTTTAGAAGCTTCCGGTACAATACCGAACAATCCGAAACAATTCCGAAATCCAAAAACTGCTTTCCCTTATATGAATCTTATTCTCTGGACCATTCCGTAACCTCTCGTGACGTCCTGGATCTCATCCGAGACTCCGAACAAAAACTCATAAACCAATTATCCATTCTATCCTAGCGTCGAGACACGTTAAGTGTGTGACCCTACGGGTTCGAGAATATGCATACATGATCTTCTATCAATAATCAACAGCGGGGTCTGGGCACCCATATTGACTCCCACACATTCATCGATGATCATATCGGATGAACCACGATGCCAGGATTCAATTAATCCCATATATATATTCCCTTTGTCACACGATATTTTACTTGCCCGAGATTCGATCGTCGGTATCGACATACCTAGTTCAATCTCGTTCACAGCAAGTACTTTACTCGTTCCGTAATCCGATATCACTTTGTGATTAACTCCTTAGCCACGTGCTTGCAAGCGGTGTTGATATCGATTACTGAGTGGGCCCGAAGTATATCTCTCCGACTTGGGAGGGACAAATCCCATCTCGATACATACAACCCAACAAGTACTTTCCGATCACCTGAGAGACACCTTTATGATCACCCTCTCATAGGATGGTGTTTGATGACCTCAAATCTTTCTTCCGATACCAGGGAGTTGCATTATCTCATGGTCTAAGGAATACAAAATTTGACATAAGAAAATCTTCGCAAAGATGAACACGATGACACGATCTAATTGCTCTGCTTGATTTGGGTTTGTCCATGATATCATTCTCCCAATGATACGATCTCATTATTAATTGACAACTCATGTACATGGTTAGGAAACCTTAACCATCATTAATCAATGAGCTAGTCCATAGAGGCATACTAGGGACACGGTGTTGTTCATAAACCACACAAGTATCAAAGTTTCCGCTTAATACAATTCTAGCATGGAATATAAACTTTATCATGAACAAGAATTATAATAATAACATCTTTATTATTGCTTCTAGGGCATAATTCCAACAGTCTCCCACTTGCACTAGAGTCAATAATCTAGTTTACATCTGGCAACAATCTAACACCCATGGCACTAAGGTGTTGATCATGTTTTGCTTGTGGCAGAGGTTTAGTCAACGGATCTGCGACATTCAGATCCGTATGCACTTTGCTAATCTTCAGATCTCCATCTGTTATTTAATCTTGAATTATATGAAACTTGCGGTTGATATGCTTGGTCTTTGGATGATATCTTGGTTCCTTAGACAGTGCTATGGCGCCAGTGTTGTCACACAATATCTCCAGTGGGTCCAAGGCACTTGGAACCACACCAAGCTCAGTGATGAAGTTCCTGATCCAAACTCCTTCACTTGACGCTTCTGCAGCAGCCATGTATTCCGCTTCTACTGTAGATCCCGCGATCACGCTTTGCTTGCAGCTTCTCCAGCTCACAACTCCTCCATTCAAAATATAAACGTATCTTGTCTGAGATTTAGAATCATCCTTGTCGGTGTCGAAACTAGCATTGACGTAACCTTTTACGATGAGTTGTTCATCACCTCCATAGACTAAGAACATTTCTTTAGTTCTATTTAAATACTTTAGGATGTTCTTTATGGCTGTCCAGTGTTCCACTCCTGTATCACTTTGGTATCTGCTCGTCAAACTAAGAGCATTGGACACATCCGGTCTAGTACATAGCATGGCATACATGATAGATCCTATGGCCGAGGCATAAGGCACTTTGATCATAGCTTCTCTATCGTTTACCGTAGCTGGACATTGAGCCCTGCTCAATATCTTACCTGACAACATAGGCACTGAACCTTTCTTCGCCTTATCCATTCTGAACCTTTTCAGAACTTTGTCTAGGTATGTACTTTGGCTTAAATCTATCATGCGTCTTTGTCTATCTCTATAGATTTTGATGTCGATTATATAAGCAGCTTCCCCTAGGTCTTTCATTGAAAAACATTTATTCAAATAACTCTTCACATCGTTAAGCATGTCAATGTCATTTCCGATAATCAATATGTCATCCACATATAGTACCAAAAATGTCACTGAGCTCCCACTCACTTTCTTGTAGATACAAGATTCGTAGCAATTTGGAACAAATCCAAAGCTCTTGATCACTTAATCAAAATGAAGGTTCCAACTCCGAGATGCTTGCTTCAGTCCATAAATGGAACGCTGAAGTTTGCACACCTTATCAGCATCCTTAGGATCGACAAAACCTTCGGGTTGCATCATATACAACTCTTCATCAATGTTGCCATTGAGGAACGCAGTCTTGACATCCATCTGCCATATTTCATAATCATGAAATGCAGCAATTGCTAATAAAATCCGAATGGACTTAAACATCGTTACGTGAGAGAAAGTCTCATCGTAGTCAACACCTTGAACTTGTCGAAAACCTTTCGCGACAAGTCGTGCTTTATAGACAGTAACATTACCATCCGCGTCCGTTTTCTTCTTGAAAATCCATTTGCACTCAACGGCCTTTCGGTCGCTAGGAGGGTCCACCAAAGTCCATACTTGGTTTTCGCTCATGGATCCCAATTCGGATTTCATGGCCTCTAGCCATTTCTCAGAATCTGGGCTCATCATTCCTTCCTCATAGTTCGCAGGTTCACTGTTGTCTACTAACAAGACAGTTAAGACAGGGTTGTCGTACCACTCAGGAGGGGCGCGCGACCTTGTCTACCTGCGACGTTCAGTAGTAGCATCGTCCGAAGCTTCATGATCCTTGTCATTAGCTTCCTCTATTGTTGGTGCAGACGGCACTGGAACAATTTCAGGTGCTGCGCTACTCTCCAACTCAAGAGAAGGTTCAATAACCTCGTCTAGCTCTACTTTCCTCCCACTCACTTCTTTCGAGAGAAACTCCTTCTCAAGAAAGGATCCGTTCTTTGCGACAAACACTTTGCCTTCGGATCTGTGATAGAAGGTATACCCAATCGTTTCCTTAGGGTATCCTATGAAGACGCATTTCTCCGCTTTGGGTTCGAGCTTGTCCGGCATCAACTTCTTGACGTAAGCTTCGCATCCCCAAACTTTAAGAAACGACAACTTAGGTTTAGCACCAAACCATAGTTCATATGGTGTCGTCTCAACAGATTTAGATGGTGCCCTATTTAAAGTGAATGCAGCGGTCTCTAATGCATAACCCCAAAATGATAACAGCAAATCTGTAAGAGACATCATCGATCGCACCATATCCAATAAAGTTCGATTCCGGGGTTCAGACACACCATTGAGCTGTGGTGTTCCGGGTGGCGTGAGTTGCGAAACGATTCTGCTTGCTTTAAGATGCGTGAGAAAATCATAACTCAAATATTCACCTCCACAATCGGATCGTAGAAATTTAATTTTCCTGTTACGATGGTTTTCCACTTCGTTCTGAAATTCTTTGAACTTCTCAAATGTTTCAGACTTATGTTTCATTAAATAGATATACTCAAATCTACTTAAGTCATCAGTAAAAGTGAGAAAATAGCGATAACCACCGCGCGTTGAAACACTCATTGGTCTGCATACATCGGTATGTATGATTTCCAACAAGTCTGTTGCTCGCTCCATTATTACGGAGAACGGGGTTTTGATCATCTTGCCCATGAGGCACGGCTCGCATGTGTCAAATGATTCAAAAATCAAGAGACTCCAAAAGTCCATCAGAATGGAGTTTTTCATGCGTTTTACACCAATATGACCTAGACGGCAGTGCCACAAATAAGTCGTATTATCACTATCTACCTTGCATCTCTTAGCCTTAATGTTATGGATGTGTGTTTCATTGCTTTCGAGATTCAGAAGAAATAAACCATTCATAGCAGGTGCATGGCCATAAAAGATGTTACTCATATAAATAGAACATCCATTATTCTCCGATTTAAATGAATAACCGTCTTGCAATAAACACGATCCAGATATGATGTTCATGCTCAACGCAGGCACATAATAACATTTATTGAGGCTTAAAACTAATCCCGAAGGTAAAACTAAGGAGAGCGTGCCGACGGACATCACATCAACTCTTGATCCGTTGCCAACGCGCATCGTCACCTCATCCCTCGCTAGTCGCCGTTTATTCTGTAGATCCTGTTTCGAGTTACAAATATTAGCAACTGAACCAGTATCAAATACCCAGGCACTACAACGAGGGCTAGTAAGGAAAAAATCAATAACTTGTATATCAAATATACCTTTGATGGTGCCAGCCTTCTTGTCCGCTAAGTACTTCGGACAGTTGCGCTTCCAGTGACCCTTGTCCTTGCAATAGAAGCACTCAGTATCCGGCTTAGGTCCAGACTTGAGCTTCTTCTGCGAGGGCAACGCTTGTTGCCCTTCTTGAAGGGCTTCTTTGCACCCTTACCTTTCTTAAAGCTGGGGGGCTTGTTGACCATCAACACATGATTATCTTTCTTGATGTCCACCTCCGCAGCTTTCAGCTTAGCGAAGATCCCAGTGATCGTATCAGTGGAACCAATTTGATTATGAGTAACTACAAAACCTTTGTAGCTAGGAGGGAGTGATTGTAGAACTCTGTCAATCTTGAGATCCTCTGGAATCTTGCAGTCCAGTTGCTCAAGGCGTTGAGTGTAGCCCGACATCTTAATGGCGTGCTCACTAACTAACTCCTTCCTCCATCTTGCGCTTAAAGAATTTCTCGGAGATCTCATATCTCTCGAGCGGGCTGAGTCCGAAACATAGTTTTCAGTTCCTCAAGAATCTCAAAGGGCCCGGGGAACTCCTCAAACCGATTTTGAAGGTCCGATTCCATAGCAAACAACATGGTGCTCTTAATCACACCATAATCATCCTTGCACGACTGATAAACAACTTTCTCATCGGTAGGCGCATCTACGTTAAAGGGCGTCACCTAGCGCTTTCTCAAGGACATAGTCCTTTTGTCCGCCAGAGAGAATGATTCTCAGATTGCGGAACCAGTTGGTGAAGTTAGACCCATTGTTCTTAAGCTTTTATTTCTCAGCAAAAACGTTGAAGTTGAAGTTGGACTTAGCCATTTGATCTACAAAATTTGCAAGTACAATTTAGACTATGTTCATGATAACTAGTTCAACTTAATCAAATTACTAGATGAACTCCCGCTAAATTCAACATCCCTCAAGTTGTTTAGTGAACATGATCCAAATTCACCACACCTAATCCGACCTTCACGAGAAGAGATGTGGTTTCAATGGTGGACAACGAAGTGTCGATCATATCATTCATATGACTCATGCTTAACCTTTCGGTTCATGTGTTCCGAGGCCATGTCTGTACATGCTAGGCTCGTCAAGTTAGACCCAAGTATTTCCGCGTGTGCAAAACTGGCTTGCACCCGTTGTATGTGAGCATAGAGTCTATAGCACCCGATCATCACGTGATGCTTGGACACGACGAAATTTCACAACGGTGCATACTTGGGGAGAACACAGTTTTCATCTTGATCTTTAAGTGAGGAATCATCTTATAATGCTACCGTCGCGATCTAAGCATAATAAGATACATAAAAGGATAAACATCACATGCATATAACTTTATGTGACATGGTATAGCCAATCTTCGCGCAATGATCTCCATCTTGTGCATGCCGGCATGATCTCCATCACTCCACCATGATTGCCTCCACCACGAATAGCAACTACAACTATTCCTAACTACTTAGCGATAAAGTGAAATTATTACATGGCGTATAAGAAGTTGACACACAGGTCATACACAATTATAAAGACAACCATATGGCTCCTGCCGGTTGTGTACTCATCGACATGCAAGTCGTGAAACATTACAAAACATGATCATTGCATACAACATACACATCACATCTTGGGCCATACCATATCACAGAAACACTCCCTGCAAAACCAAGTTAGACGCCTCTACTTTGTTGTTGCATGTTTTACTTGGCTTATGGGAGTAACAAGCTAAGAACGATTCTTACCTACGGAAAGCCACAACGGTGATATTATGGTTGCCAACATCCGGTGTAAATCCCATGACAACTATAGTGAGAGAAACTGGCATCCACCAGCCGCATGTGTGGAACAAGCCACACGTCAAGTGCGGAGCCGGTGTCACGAACGAGGTCGCGTAAAGTTGGCCTGGACCGCTTCGATCTCACTATCCCGCGTCATAAGAAGTACACAAACAAGAGGCTTGCAACAGAAAACATCAACGCCCGCAACAAGCATGTTGCGTTCTACTCGTGAAACACATCTACGCATAGATCTAGCTCTGATACCACTGAAGGGTTTCGCAACATAGTAAATCAAAAAAATTCTACGAATGCGAACGGGAAAGCCAAGATCTAATCTAGGATATGCAAACAACGAGGGGGGATAGATGAGATCTTCATACCCTTGAAGATTCGCACAGCGGAACGTTCAACGGAACGTGGTTGATGTAGTCATACTAGCTTCTCCTTCTCGCGATCCGATCCGATCCAACACCGCAAGTGGCGATTCCTCCAAGAGATGCACACGTACGGCACCTCGACGTATCCTCCTTCCTCGGTCCAGCAAGTGGGGTGGAGAGATAGATTGGATCTACAACACGACGACGTGGTGCAAAGGTGGAGAGTTTCTATGGCAGGGCTTCGCCTACGCGTAGTCGGGAGAGAGAGAGAGAGAGAGAGATCTGGAGGGGAGCAGTATAGCGGCTAGGGTTCAAGGAGTGGGGGGAGGGATGCGCCCCTTATCTCTATATATAGGGGGCTGGCCGACCCCCTTGGCCCCTCCTCCAACCCTAGGGCGGCGGCCCCAAGGGTTGGAGTGGGGGGCAAGTTTTCCCCCTCCTTCTAGAAGCTCTCCCTAGGGTTTCCCCTAGGGCTTGGCCGGCTGGGCCTATGGGGCCTTGTGCCCCTAGCCCAATGCGGCCAGGGCACTCCCTCGTAGGCCCACGCCCCCTCCCGACAAGTGGGGCCACGTTGGTCCCACCCCAGAAGGTTCTAGAAGCTTCCCGTATAGTACCGAACAATCCGAAACAATTCCGAAATCCAAAAACTGCTTTCCCTTATATGAATCTTATTCTTCGGACCATTCCGGAACCTCTCGTGATGTCCTGGATCTCATCCGAGACTCCGAACAAAAACTCATAAACCAATTATCCATTCTATCCTAGCGTCGAGACACGTTAAGTGTGTGACCCTACGGGTTCGAGAATATGCAGACATGATCTTTTATCAATAATCAACAGCGGGTTCTGGAAACCCATATCGACTCCCACACATTCATCGATGATCATATCGGATGAACCACGATGCCAGGATTCAATTAATCCCATATATATATTCCCTTCGTCACACAATATTTTACTTGCTCGAGATTCGATCGTCGGTATCGGCATATCTAGTTCAATCTCGTTCACAACAAGTACTTTACTCATTCCGTAATCCGATATCACTTTGTGATTAACTCCTTAGCCGCGTGCTTGCAAGCGGTGTTGATATCGATTACCGAGTGGGCCCGAAGTATATCTCTCCGACTTGGGAGGGACAAATCCCATCTCGATACATACAACCCAACAAGTACTTTCCGATCACCTGAGAGACACCTTTATGATCACCCTCTCATAGGATGACGTTTGATGACCTCAAAGCTTTCTTCCGATACCAGGGAGTTGCATTATCTCATGGTCTAAGGAATACAATATTTGACATAAGAAAAATCTTTGCAAAGATGAACACGATGACACAATCTAATTTCTCTGCTTGATTTGGGTCTGTCCATCATATCATTCTCCCAATGATATGATCTCATTATTAATCGATAACTCATGTCCATGGTTAGGAAAACTTAACCATCATTAATCAATGAGCTAGTCCATAGAGGCATACTAGGGACACGGTGTTGTTCATAAACCACACAAGTATCAAAGTTTCCGCTTAATACAATTCTAGCATGGAATATAAACTTTATCATGAACAAGAATTATAATAATAACATCTTTATTATTGCCTCTAGGGCATAATTCCAACACGGATCCCCTCTGGACTTCTTGTTCCCCACGGAAAGTAATTGACTTTGACGTTTGTCCCGTCCAATTTCGAGAATATTTCTTTACTAACTTTTCTGAAACCAAAAACAACAGAAAACAGGCATCTGACACTGTTGCAACTTGTTAATAGGTTAGTACTAGAAAACATGTAAAAAGCACCTCAAAGTGTAGACAAGTAAAGCAAAGTATATACTAAACAAGCATGGAGCATAAAAAATTATAGATACGTTTCCAATGTATCAACATCCCCAAGCTTAACTCATGATCGTCCTCGAGTAGGTAAGTAATAAAAATAATAATTTTTGAGGTGACATGCACCCTCACAATAAAGATCCAACCATTTGCAAGCATTGAAATCTGGGATGAAACATGACAAGCTATGAAATATGGAGTTCTAACAATAGGACATAGTAACTATGCATGCAACATGACAAGCTACCAACAAAGATCATGAATAACATGCATGGAAAAACATTTGTTTGTTTCACATACAGAAAACATAGCATAGTGGCAATCAGCTTGTCCCTCATAGAGTAGCAAATAGATGCATAGGACACCTGCAAAGTTCACAAGGGTGACTAGAAACAAATAGCACAAGAACAAGTAATATCACAATATGCATCAATTAATAAGCTTTGGAACACTACACACAGAATGAAAACTATGCTCTCTTAATGGTGCCTAAAGGTAGAAGGTGGAGACTCAAAAGTGGTGGAAGAAAGGCCTTTTTTGTAAAGGAAGCAGGGATTACAAGTTTCAAAAAAGAGCTTCCAAAAATTATGGTACTTGTTAGATTTCAGCCCTCATTGCCCCTATCATAAGCATCTTGAAGTGGTTAAGGTTAAAGTGGCAAAGTTGGAGTATATGCTTGACGAAGTATAAGTTGGCAATCTCAAGTCCCTTGAATACGAGGGCCACACCTCATGCATACTCAACTTTGGGTCCAGGTAGGTTCTTGTCATTGTAAGTATTTGCATACCCTTGAGAACCGCCAACGGGGTACCCCTTGCACATGGTACAGGATCTTTCCCATAACCAAAATGACAAGGCAAGCAGATAATGAGCATCTCAGCAATCTTTTTATTTACCATATGCATAGCTTTTTTATTGAGGATGCTTCATAGATAGCTCATTATGGTGATGTTGCAAGTTTCCACCATGATTAGGCATGGCTGAGGCTAGCGGCCCAGGCGTTTCTCTAACACAGGATACAAACTCCATGGACTTACAAGTTCCATCTTTATTTCACACCGGTGACATCCATAGATAAAAGAACATGATATTAGCTGAGTACAAAGTACAAGTGCAATGTTGAAAACGTTCCCCATGATAGCATGGTTCTGCTAATTCCAACTTATAAGTGCAAGCATATACAACAAAGTTGTCACAATGGTTCAAGTTTATTAGGGGCAAAGAATAAAGTGTGCCATCAAATTCATGAGGGCTTTAATCACTAAGTTTTCACATAACAAAATAGTTTTTAATTGGAAGATAGTTGAAAGCAAGAATATACTTGGAATGGTGTAACACACCATGCATAGGAGTTTATAGTGTACACTTGGGAATAAATTGGTTTCTTGGGAGTTGGAAGCATGAGTAGAGCTTACTCATACAAGTGGAGGCTAGCAAAAGACTGGAAGCAACCAACTAAGAGAGCAATAATGACCATAATCATGCAGCGCAACAAAGCATAGTAATCAAAGCAAAGAGTGGTACTACTAGTCAAGTACTAAATGATCATAGAGGCTAATGGTGACTTTGTCATAATCATAACATGGTGTGATTATGTGCCAAGTCAACCCAAGCAAAGCGTCAAAGGAGAATACCATAATGCTATGCTTTTGCATGCTAAAAACGCATGATTTTCTTCAAGGCACACTAAGCAATCCAATTGTTTGGAACAATACATGCTACAACAATAATCACTAAGCATAATGCTAAAACAACACCTAGCATGTCATGCTAAAGTCTAAGTCAAGTCAATGAAAGCTCCTCTTGCACTTCAAGCAAGAACTTACCACTCCTTTCCAACACCAAGCAACTCATTTGCAAAACAACACAGCGAGAAGGGGGGGTCCAAACTACTTTATTCAAGAAAACTAAACAACCTAAGCAAAGCAAACTAAAACAAAGTCGCTCCAATAATAACACAATTGTGCATGAAACAATAAAAACGAAGTGTCTAGATAGACCTGAGCTTTTTATTGATGAGGAAGGGGATGCCTTGGGAATCCCCAAGCTTTAACGCTTGTACCTCTTGGATATTTATTAGGGTGACACCATGGTGGCATACCCGATCTTGAGATTTTGTCCATTCTTCATCTCATTGCATCATTCTCTCTTTACACCTGAAATTTTTTCCTTCATACAAAACTTCACACAATCTTTATTACCAACATTAGTGTATTCAAAAGATATTAGACCTCTGGCAAAGCTTTGGAACAACAAGGATTTTCACTAAAAACACAAACTACTATAGTAACTCCTTCAAAAATCTCAATTCACCTAAAGAGAACTCAAAAAGGAATCAATAAGAAGCAAATGCAAATAATGGCAGAAATCTGTCAAAACAGACCAACAGGTAGAAACCGATTATTTTGAACATATTCTGTTGCTCAAATCAAAAAGTGTTGAACTAAATAAAGTTAGATAACATACTGGGGGATTTATTTGTAAATTTTGAGCTCAATCTGAGTTACATAGACTCCTCATGAATTTTTTTGGTGGAGGATAGAAATCTGTTTCGGGACAACAACTCCCCAAATCTTACTTCCCTCTCATTAGAGGTCATTCTTGGCTCAAAAAGCAAACAAAAATGATAAGGAGAGGTCATTACTGAAGTAATAACTTCCAAGACTCAAGAAAACTCTTGGGTTATCTCCCAACAAGTACGTTTCTTTAACGCCTTTAAGTTAGGTTGATAATTTGAGAAGATGCTCTCATAAGAACTATGAGTTGAAGTAAAAGAGAGCATCAATAAGCAAATTTAAAACACATTTGAGTCTAACCCACTTCCTATGCATAGGAATCTTGTAATAAAATGAATCAAAGAAGCACATAGTAACAAGAGTGGGTAGATAAAACAAGAGCAACTTCAAAACTTTCAGCACATAGAGAGGTGTTTCAGTACCTTGAAAACTTCTACAACCATACTTTCCTCTCTCATAATAATTTTTAGTAGCATCATGAGTAAACTCAAAAATATAGCTATCACATAAAGCATGCTATTCATGATCTACAAACACATAATTTCTATCAAGCTCAAAAATAGTGGGATTAAAACCTTCACAGGTTTTACCCAAAGTAGATATTTCAAAAGGATTCACGGGAACATAGCATTCATACTCCTTTGGTAAGCATGGGGTACAATAAAATAATATAAGAGGTAAAGAGTTACTCTCATTAGAAGGTAGGCATGGGTAGATCCATTCTTGCTCCATTTGTTCATCACTCTCCTCCTATTTTTCATCTATTGAGCTTCCAGTTTCAGCAATTTCTTCTTCCATAGGCTCCTGCAAGGCATTAGTCTCTTCCAAATGTGGAAAACTCCTATTAAAATATTCAAGAATATAGCTATTTTATTCCTTGTAATTATCAAATCAAAATTTAAGTATCTCAAAAACCTCATGTTTATAAGGTGCATCATAAGTATTTTCAAGCAAACTGGCAAGTTCAAATGCACCCTTGAAGGCAATAAATTTTTCAATTTGTTCCACATCATCAAAATCATAATTTCCTTTAACATAAGAAGATATGGTAACATTATCATTATGCTCACATTGAAAGGATAGATGTTTATACCTCCTGCAGCAACAAGCTTTATCAAAGCAATAAGTAACATTATAAGTAGAGCACACCTCTCTAGCAATAGTATTCAACTTATCAATTTGTTCCCATAAGTGTTTCCCTTTTTGTAACAAACGGTGTTCCTTATAATAATACTTTTGTTCTTCCATAAACCCACCTTGCCAATAAGAACTAGTTTCAAAGAAACCATCCATTGATAGAAAGCATGACCAAGCAAGGCAATAACAGACCACCAACTAGAGTAGGAACTAATTTTTTTGTGTTTTTCAATAAAGCAAGCAAACCAAACTAGACTAATTTTTTTTGGGTTTTTTGAAAAGAGGAAAACAAAACCAAGCAAAAGAAACAAAGTAAAGAGAAAGGAAGTGAAGGACTCCCCTAGTGAAGACGTCCTTAGCCTCCCCGACAACGGCACTAGAAAATAGCTTGATGGCGCCCACCACTTGTCGTGGGACGCTTCGTTGAAACCCCAAGAGCAAGGTATGAAGCAGCACAACAGTAAGTTTCCCTCAGTAAGAAACCGAGGTTATCGAACCAGTGGGAGGAAGGAAACATCGCACAGGTGTTGCAAGCAACGCGGAGACCTGCACAACACAAACTCAAGACTTTGCCCCAACAAATCGGTGAGGTTGTCAAGCTCACCGGTTTGCTGTAACAAAGGATTAAACGTATGGTGTGGAAGGTAATGGTTTGTAGCAAGTAAACAAGTAACAGTGGAAGATGTATCAATGGTAAAGAGTGGACTGGGGTCCATAGTTCACTAGAGGTGCTCTTCTTAGATAAACAACATGGCATGAAGGGTAAACAAATTACAGCAGGGCAATTGACAGGAACTGAGCAATGCATAACAATGCAATTACTAGTCAGAAAGATCCTATAAAATTCGATTGGGCAATACAACAATATACATAGACTGCCATCCAACTGCATCTATGACTAGAAGTCCACCTTCATGTTATCATCCGAGCCCCCTCCAGTATTAAGTTGCAAGCAATAGACAACTGCTTTAAGCAAAGTGTGTAAGGTAAATAGTCCATATGTTCCATGATCAAGAGACCGTTGTTTTCTCCCTAGTGGCAATAGCACATCTACAACCGCAGAGATTTCTGTCACTTCCCTTGGAAACTAGAGGCATGAACCCACTATTGTGGCATCCCGCAAAAACCACTACTAGAAAATCGCGTTGTTTTGTGCATTGCATCATCATGACCGCATGCTCATGTCATCATGCCACATTGCATTTGAGCATCGTCATCATCTTGCATTTGCTTGTATAAAACTATTACAGAAAAACCTAGTTTTGTTTTCTAAACGCCCCGCCTTTGTTCAACACGCAAACCCGGGTCGCCGGAATATTTTGTTTTGTCTGCTATCAGTCTGCATAAGTCTTGTTTAAAACAAATAAAATTTTATATTATTTTAGTGGGGCGAACGGGCCAAATCGACCCTTGACGACCACCCTGCAACAAACGGTCCATCCCAAAAATCCTAGTCTACCCAACCTAATATACCCACCCCCTCCACATCACCCCACCCAATAGCTAGACGCCACCTCACCTCACCCTTCCCCCTAGCCAATCGACTCGCCACCTAGACCAACCCACCCCACTCCCTCACCAAAGACATACGCACAAGCCCACACCTCACCCACGCACGCAACGCACACAAGCCACACCGCTTGCACCTGGCCCCCCACCTGGGACCCGCCCCCGCAGCACCATGCTGCTCGTCACGCACGCTCTCCGACACCCTCGGCGCTTGCCTCTGCGTCTACCGCCCGCGCCTCCTCCGCCCGCCTCGAGCTCGCCCGCTCACCACGACGCCTCCAGAGCTCCCTGGCCGACCCGCCCCTCGACCGCCTCCTCTCCTCCCTCTCTCGGTGGCTCCCTCCTCGAGCCGCTGCCCGCTCGCTGGCCAAGCCCGCTGGCCCGCCTCTCTCCCTTCCAGCCCGCCTTTCCTCCTTAGCGTGGTCTTCCCCGCCGCCCTGCTCCCTCCTCCCGTCGCGACCACCCGTCCTCTCCGAGCGCCTTCTCTCCTACGTCGCCGTGCTCGCCTGCCCATCCCGAGCTCGCCGCGCGTGCCCAAGCGCCACTGCAGCGGGCCTCTCCGGACCTCCTCTCGATCTCCTCTGCCGCTGCGAGGTCGCCTCCTTCCAGCCGACGTCGCGTCCGGCCGCGCCCGCCCGTCGCGGCAGCGCGTCGCCAAGCCGTCCCCTCATGAGCCAACCGGACCGCCCCTCTCCGCCGCCTCTCCTTGGCCGACCACAGACGCGAGCACGCCATGAAGGCGCCGCCGCCGAAGCTCGCTATCGCTGTCGCCATGCTGCCTTGCGGCTCAACATCGGTCGGGCTCTCCTGTGGTCTGGTAAAGATGATGTGGCGGTAGTGTTTGTGTGCACAAGATTCCTAAGCCGGACGCCAAGTTTTCTTCCGAACAGCTCCAGAGCCAAGATCGCCCAGTGCAAGACCTCCAACATCGCCGGGATGTCGCCAAGAAGACCACTACCGGAGGACCACCGATGAGAACTGCCATCGCGTGCCAAGATCTACCGAAGGTCGATCCCGCCGACTCCAAGCGCTGCAACGACATCGAACCGTCAAGTCAAGTTCATCCGCGGACAAGACCGACAATTGTGCATGATAGCCCAAGAGCGACATGAGGCCCCGACAAGATCTGCTCGCTGGCGGGACCCGTTCCGTCGAACCTCGACCCCGACTCGACCCGGAACCCCAAGTTCGTCGAGACCCCCCTAATGTGTGAACCCCTTCCCGAAACCCTATTTTATAACATAATACAACTTGTCGCATAATAATTGTCATACTCGCATGCATATCATTGGTTTGGGGGCCTTATGCCGATTCACCTAATAAATAAATATGGGGCCCATATGCGGGCAAATCCAGTCTCATATCGGCCTCATTTAAACTTGTGTAGCGAACCGGTGATATATTTTGCCTGGTTAAACAACCTTTAAATTTCGGGGTAGTTAAATAACCTGAACCGTTTAATAATTGTCGGGACCCCGGTTCCGCTTAATCTTGCCAAATTGCATCGCACCTCTGCCATGTCATGCATCATGCATGTATCATGTCGATCTTCTGCTGTAGTATTAAATAGTGCATCCGGTGTTTCTTCTAGTGTTTTGCTTCTTCGCGGATAAGGCCGTTGAGTTGATGTGAGCTTACCGATCTTGGTTGAACCTTCGACAATGTTTTCAAAGTAGCATCTCCCTTTCTACCTATCTTACTTTTATAGTATTTATTTCCTCCTGTTGATCTATTGCTATCTGTGTTGCGATGCTTTAGTTTCCGTACCTGTGATATACCGTGCAGCCCTATATTGCCTTGGACACATCCTATTACCTGTTGTTTGGTAGATAGTTGGACTTGCGCGTCGTAGTCGCTTTCTCAAGTGTTGTTGCGTGTTGTCAAGTGCCACATTTGTTGGAGTAATGCCGCATGTTGGATGTTGGAGACGATCATGGTTTTACGTATCGTTTACTTTAATTCCTGTTTAACAACTAAAATTGAAGTAAGCAGAGGCATCGGTGGGTGATAGAAAATATTTGGTTTCCGAACGCCCACTTGTGTCCCGTAGGACCCCGAGTACTTGATACCTGTTCCTTGATTTATCGCGCTATCCACTTCCGGGAGTTATATGGGACCCCCCCTGAGCCAGAGCTTGATTCAGTCTTATTTCTTGGGGCCACAAACTAGTTTGAGGTTTTATTTACGATCCTGTACTTATGCCATGCTTTACTGCTTTAATTAAATTGTGCGACAGATAGCACCTGTACTATTTAGGATCGGGACACGTTTTCGCGGTGTCGACAAGCCCAGTTTTGGGTTCCCAGTCGCTCACAGTCGTCCACCCAAACCTTGAGTCCGTCTCGGAGCTAGCTTACTTCGTTGCGGGTAAGACTCCAAGGGGTGGCCCCTTGAAATATTTCTGAATCCTGTGATTGCTTTGTCGTGAAGGCCTCGTTGGGTTTTGATTTGGTTTTTCTGAGGTTGATCGAGCGTGTGTTGCTATTGGTGCACCCCGGCCGGGTAAAACTTTCTGCAAGCCGTGTCCGCGGTTATGGACGACTTGGAGCACAGTACTCGACCATACACAAGCATAACTAAAGTAGTGCTATAAATTTGACTTTATGATGACTAGTAATCAGCTTCATTATAATGGAATGGCTAAATAATACTGCCTACAATTGCTTGTTTGGAGTGTCGCTTGCGACCATTGTACCTGACTAGTAAGTATTGCAACTACAACGGAATGGCTAATAAAAGTACCAACAACTGCTGGGTTTTGGGTTTATCTCATGCTATCTGTATCTGATTAGTACTTTTTGCAACTACAACGGAATGGTTAACTAAAATGACCCACTGCTTATTTTATCAGGATGATTACCTATACCTGGCTAGTAGTTGCTGCAACGATAACTGAATAAGTAAAACTTCCAACTGGGTGAGTTCCTCGGTTGACTTCCTCGTTTGGTATCGAGGGGGAAACACCATGATGGGTTTGTTTGGTGCTAGAATCAGTTGGTTCCGGATAGGTCTTTCTTACCCCTCTCTGATAGTCGCCAGTTGCATCGAGTCTCTATAGGTTGTCTAGTGTTTGCTGCCACTGCCGCTGATCCACCATACCTATGTAGAGGACCGAATTCTAGCCTCGCCGTATCGCCTCAAGATCGACGCTCCTCTTTTTCCTTTGCCCTTTGTCGGCACCCTTTTGTTTAAGCAGGTTTTGGGATCGACGTCGTTAGCGTGGTTACCCTTCCGCTTGGCTGGGCAGGGTTATGGACGCCATTGGTTATTCTTCAGGCTCTTAGCCCCATTTGCATCTTGTCCGTAGTCGGACGCTTTTCTGTGTGATTTGGATCTTTGTATCGATATCGTATTATTGACTCTTTGAGTCGCCGTATATATCTGCTCGTGGGTCCCATCGAGGACTGTTGTGTAATATTGTTACTCGCTTTCCACCGCATTTAAAGTGCCTGGTGGGCACCTTTGAATCGTTTCTATGCGGGTTTGGCGGGTTTTCGCTAAAACTTGCATAGGGTCGATTCTGAGGGTGTTACAGAGTGGTATCAGAGCTCAGCAGTTGCGATACCCCACAAGTCCAGCCTGTAGGATAACCTAGCTAACGGCCGAAGTAGAGTGTCAAAACTATTTTGAAAAAAAAAATCGGTTGGATAGTTCTGATTAGGTCTGATTTTACTCCTTACCCCTCTGCTGTTCTCCTCTTACCTCTACGTGTTTTGAATCTGCTCTCTTATCTTTCTTCGAGTCCTGGAATTCTCGTGGTGGGGTTTCCGTCGTACCTTCAGGGGTTTGCTTCCTCCTTTGATAACGGTGTTCTACCGTCTGGTGTTCAAGCTGCCTGAGGAATCCGTCTACTGTGGTACCATTCTTTGTTCCTTGTTTGTGCCTTCCGGTGTTCTCCGACGCGACGACATCATCTGCGCCAGATCCGATGCAGAGTCTGCATCACTCCTCTGTTTCCGAACCTCGCTTGTCGAGATCTTCAGTCTGTTCCGAGAATGGTTGCACGCTTTTCCACTGATTGTGCAGAGTAATAGTTTGGGTGCGTGATGGATTGGCCCCCATGCCGACTACCCCTTCTATTCGCTTTTGTACATTGAAGTGGATGAGAATGCATCGGTTCCCTCTTTCCACCGAAGTTAGAGGTGGCTTTATTTGTGAATACCTCTACCTTCGCCCTTTTGTTTCCGGAGTGTTCCCTCGACGATCACGGAAAACAACCCTTGTTAGTGGTGTCGCGAGGATCTACACGATGCGAGAAGATGCAGATAGCCGACCTTCTTTCCGGTACCATGAGGCGGATCTCGAGGGCGAGATCCATCGTTAGTGGTGTCGAATTGTGGCATCCCGCAAAAACCACTACTAGAAAATCGCGTTGTTTTGTGCATTGCATCATCATGACCGCATGCTCATGTCATCATGCCACATTGCATTTGAGCATCGTCATCATCTTGCATTTGCTTGTATAAAACTATTACAGAAAAACCTAGTTTTGTTTTCTAAACGCCCCGCCTTTGTTCAACACGCAAACCCGGGTCGCCGGAATATTTTGTTTTGTCTGCTATCAGTCTGCATAAGTCTTGTTTAAAACAAATAAAATTTTATATTATTTTAGTGGGGGCAGGCAGGCCATATCGACCGGACGACCCCCTAACAAACGGTCCATCCCAAAAATCCCTAGTCTACCAACCTAATCTACCCACACCCCTCCACATCACCCCACCCAATAGCTAGACGCCACCTCACCTCACCCTTCCCCTAGCCAATCGACTCGCCACCTAGACCAACCCACCCCACTCCCTCACCAAAGACATACACACAAGCCCACCTCACCCACACACGCACATAGCACACAAGCCACACCGCCATACTGGCCCCACCTGGACCGCCCCACCAAGCACCCGCTCCCGTCAGCCAGACGCTCTCCGCCACCTCGGCTGCGCCCGCGTCTACCAAGCCCGCCCGCTCGCTCGCCTCCAGGCTCGCCCGCCTCCCACCCAGCCTCGGCGAGCTCCCCTGGCCGACCTCGCCTCGACCGCCTCCCTCCTCTCCGGTGGCTCCCTCCTCGAGTCAAGGCTGCCTGCCCGTGCTCGCTGGCCAAGCCCGCCTCGTGCCCTCTCCTCCCAAGCCGCCTTTCCTCCTCACGGTCTTCCTCCGCCACTGGCTCCTCCCCTCCGACGACCGCCCGTCCTCCCGAGCCGGGTTCTCCTCCCGACGCTGCCCGCTGCCTGCCCGTCCCGAAGCTCCACTGGCCCGCGTGGCCCAAGCGCCGCCAGCTGGCCTCTCCGCCGACCTCCTCCGCCGATCTCCTCTGGCGCGTCAGGTCGCTCCTTCCAGCCGCCCGTCTGCGTCCGGCCGCCCGCCCTCGCCGCGGCCGCTGCCGCCAAGCCGCCCTCATGAGCCAACCGGACCGCCCGCCTCTCCGCCGCTTTCTCCTGTGGCCGGCCTCGCCAAGACGCGAGCACGCCATGAAGGAAGCGCCTGCCGAAGCTCGCTATCGCTGTCGCCATGTTGCCTTGCGGCTCAACATCGGTCGGGCTCTCCCTAGGTGCGGTAAAGAGATGATGGCGGTAGTGTTTTGTGTGCACAAGATTCCTAAGCCGGACGCCAAGTTTTTCTTCCGGAACAGCTCCAGAGCCAAGATCGCCCAGGCCAAGACCTCCAACATCGCCGGGATGTCGCCAAAGACCACTACCGGAGGACCACCGATGAGAACTGCCACCGTGCCAAGATCTACCAAGGTCGATCCCGCCGACGCCAAGCGCCGCAACGACATCGAACCCGTCAAGTCAAGTTCATCCGCGACAAGACCGACAATTGTGCATGATAGCCCAAGAGCGACATGAGGCCGACAAGATCTGCCGTTGGCGGGACTGCTTCCTCGAACCTCGACCTCGAGACCGGACCCCGAACCCCGGAACCCCAAGTTCGTCGAGACCCCCCTAATGTGTGAACCCCTTCCCGAAACCCTATTTTATAACATAATACAACTTGTCGCATAATAAATGTCATACTCGCATGCATATCATTGGTTTGGGGGCCTTATGCCGATTCACCTAATAAATAAATATGGGGCCCATATGCGGGCAAATCCAGTCTCATATCGGCCTCATTTAAACTTGTGTAGCGAACCGGTGATATATTTTGCCTGGTTAAACAACATTTAAATTGCGGGGTAGTTAAATAACTTGAACCGTTTAATAATTGTCGGGACCCCGGTTCCGCTTAATCTTGCCAAATTGCATCGCACCTCTGCCATGTCATGCATCATGCATGTATCATGTCGATCTTCTGCTGTAGTATTAAATAGTGCATCCGGTGTTTCTTCTAGTGTTTTGCTTCTTCGCGGATAAGGCCGTTGAGTTGATGTGAGCTTCGCCCCGATCTTCGGTTGAACCTTCGACAATGTTTTCAGGCGAGCATCTCCCCCTTTCTACCTATCTTACTTTTATAGTATTTATTTCCTCCTGTTGATCTATTGCTATCTGTGTTGCGATGCTTTAGTTTCCGTACCTGTGATATACCGTGCAGCCCTATATTGCCTTGGACACATCCTATTACATGTTGTTTGGTAGATAGTTGGACTTGCGCGTCGTAGTCGCTTTCTCAAGTGCTGTTGCGTGTTGTCAAGTGCCACATTTGTTGGAGTAATGCCGCATGTTGGATGTTGGAGATGATCATGGTTTTACTTATCGTTCACTTTAATTCCTGTTTAACAACTAAAATTGAAGTAAGCAGAGGCATCGGTGGGTGATAGAAAATATTTGGTTTCCGAACGCCCACTTGTGTCCCGTAGGACCCCGAGTACTTGATACCTGTTCCTTGATTTATCGCGCTATCCACATCCGGAGGTATATGGGACCCCATGAGCCGAGCTTGATTCATCTTATTTCTTGGGGCCACAAACTAGTTTGAGGTTTTATTTACGATCCTGTACTTATGCCATGCTTTCGCTTTATTTAAATTGTGCGAGATAGCACCTGTCTGCTTAGGATCGGGACACGTTTTCGCCGTGTCGACAAGCCCAGCTTTGGGTTCCCGATGCACTGACGCCCACCCAAACCTTGAGTCCATCTCGAGCTAGCTTGCTATGGTAAGACTCAAGGGTGGCCCCCTGAAATATTTCTGAATCCTGTGATTGCTTTGTCGTGAAGGCCTCGTTGGGTTTTGATTTGGTTTTTCCGAGGTTGATCGAGCGTGTGTTGCTATTGGTGCACCCCGGCCGGGTAAAACTTTCTGAAAGCCGTGTCCGCGGTTATGGACGACTTGGAGCACAGTATCTCGACCATAGACAAGCATAACTAAAGTAGTGCTATAAATTTGACTTTATGATGACTAGTAATCAGCTTCATTATAATGGAATGGCTAAATAATACTGCCTACAATTGCTTGTTTGGAGTGTCGCTTGCGACCATTGTACCTGACTAGTAAGTATTGCAACTACAACGGAATGGCTAATAAAAGTACCAACAACTGCTGGGTTTTGGGTTTATCTCATGCTATCTGTATCTGATTAGTACTTGTTGCAACTACAACGGAATGGTTAACTAAAATGACCCACTGCTTATTTTATCAGGATGATTACCTATACCTGACTAGTAATTGCTGCAACGATAACTGAATAAGTAAAACTGCCAACTGGGTGAGTTCCTCGGTTGACTTCCTCGTTTGGTATCGAGGGGGAAACACCAGGATGGGTTTGTTTGGTGCTAGAATCAGTTGGTTCCGGATAGGTCTTTCTTACCCCTCTCTGATAGTCGCCAGTTGCATCGAGTCTCTATAGGTTGTCTAGTGTTTGCTGCCGCTGCCGCTTCAGTCCACCATACCTATGTAGGCGAGGACCGCCGAATTCTAGCCTCGTCGTGTACTGGCCTCAGTACTGACGCTCCTCTTTTTCCTCTGCCCTTTGTCGGCACCCTTTGTTTAAGGGTTTTGGGATCGACGTCGTTAGCGTGGTTACCCTTCCGGCTTGGCCGGCAGGGTTATGGACGCCATTGGTTATTCTTCAGGCTCTTAGCCCCATTTGCATCTTGTCCGTAGTCGACGACTGTATCGTTCTGTGTGATTTGGATCTTTGTATCGATATCTATTCTTGACTCTTTGAGTCGCCGTATATATCTCGTCATGGGTCCCATCGAGGACTGTTGTGTAATGTTATTACTTCGTTTTCCACCCGCACGAAAGTTCCTGGTGGGCACCTTTGAATCGTTTCTATGCGGGTTTGGCGGGTTTTCGCTAAAACTTGCATAGGGTCGATTCTGAGGGTGTTACAACTATCGAGCATAAATACCCCCTCTTGGAGTCACTAGCAACTACTTGGCCAAGATAGCTACTAACAACGGAGAGCATGCAAGATCACAAACAACGCATACATGATAGAATCATAAAGACAAAACCATTAATCAAACCAACATAATAATCTCAATATCCATCGGATCCCCGCAAACACAACATGCATGATTACAAATAGATTGGATCTTGATCATGAACGGAGCTCACAAAATCTATACATGAAAGCACAAAGGAGGAGATACAACCATCTAGCTACTATATATACCCATAGTCTAAGGTGGAACTACTCACGCCTCATACCAGAGAGAAGGCCTCCGGGATGATCTCCCCTCTGGCAGGGTGCCAGGAAGAACTTCAGATCCCCCCGATCTAGGGACGATGGTGGCAGCGGCTACAGAAGATTTCGTGGAGATTTGATCGGGTCCT
This sequence comes from Avena longiglumis, assembly GCA_030063025.1. Classification (NCBI taxonomy): domain Eukaryota; kingdom Viridiplantae; phylum Streptophyta; class Magnoliopsida; order Poales; family Poaceae; genus Avena; species Avena longiglumis. Next base: position 493,220,949 of record CP125973.1, on the reverse strand, counting down.
TAGGGTTTATGCATCGGGGGATTCTTATAGGCGAAGGGGAAGGCCAAGGAGGCGGCAAGGGGCCCCAAACGCTAGCCAGGCGTGGGCCCACCTATGGCCGCGCCTAGGGTGGGGTTGGCCCCCCTTGATGGCCCCTCCGGCTCCCCTCTGGACTTCTTGTTTCCCACGTAAAATAATTGACTTTGACGTTTGTCCCGTACAATTCTGAGAATATTTCTTTACTAACTTTTCTGAAACAAAAAACAATAGAAAACAGGCATCTAGCATTCTTGCAACTTGTTAATAGGTTAGTAACAGAAAACATGTAAAAAGCACCTCAAAGTGTAGACATAAAGCAAAGTAGATACTAAACAAGTATGGAGCATCAAGAATTATAGATATGTTTCCAACGTATCAACTATTCATTTCTTTTTACCGTGGGTTCCTTTCTACGCCCATTCATCTTTCTACCATGATGATAGCTGACTAAGGCTTGATGCCCCGCTCGGTTCCCCTGGTGGACGATGGAGTTAGACCTGGTGATGGGGTTGGCCTATACGGTGGCACCCTTGCTACAGTGCGGCGACGAGACTTCACGATCCTACTCGAGCTCGTCTGGTCCTAGAGGGTCTGGTTTGTCTTACTTCTACATTCGGTCGGCTATCGCCTTCTGATGGTGAAGGTAGTTCCCTTCCGCATGTTGATGCCATGCCGAACCTCGCTGAACTTTCCTCTCTCTCGGTCTTACTAGCCTCGTTCCCTGTCTGATGCAGCACTGAGTTGATGTAGGAGTGCTTCGTTGGGAACCCCAAGAGCAAGGTGTGAAGCTGCACATCATCAAGTTTTCCCCCAGTAAGAAACCGAGGTTATCGAACCAGTAGGAGGAAGGAAACGTCACACAGGTGTTGCAAGCAACGCGGAGACCTGCACAACACAAACTCAAGACTTTGCCTCAACGAATCAGTGAGGTTGTCAAGCTCATCGGTTTGTTGTAATAAAGGATTAGACGTATGGTGTGGAAGGTAATGGTTTGCAACAAGTAAACAAGCGATAGTGGAAGATGTATCAATGGTAAGGATTGGACCGGGGTCCATAGTTCACTAGTGGTGCTCTCCTTAGATAAGCAATATGGCATGAAGGGTAAACAAATTACAGAGGGGCAATTGACAGGAACTGAGCAAGGCATAACAATGCAATTACTAGCCAAAAAGATCCTATGAGGTTGATTGGGCAATACAACAATATACATAGACCGTCATCCAACTGCATCTATGACTAGAAGTCCACCTTTAGGTTATCATCCGACCCCCCTCCAATATTAATTTGCAAGCAACATACAACTTCTTTAAGCAAAGTGTGTAAGGTACACATTCCACATGTTCCATGAGCAAAAGACCGTTGTTTTCTCCCTAGTAGCAACAACACATCTACAACCGAAGAGATTTCTGTCACTTCTCTTGGAAACTACAGGCATGAGCCCACTAGCAAGCATAAATACTCCCTCTTGGAGTCACTAACAATTACTTGGACAAGATAACCACTAGCAACGGAGAGCATGCAAGATCACAAACAACACATACATGATAGAATCATAAAGATAAAACCATTAATCAAACCAACATAATAATCTCAATATCCATCGGATCCCCGCAAACACAACATGCATGATTACAAATAGATTAGATCTTGATCATGAACGGAACTCATAAGATCTATACATGAAATCACAAAGGAGGAGATACAACCATCTAGCTACTAAATGGACCCATAGTCCAAGGTGGAACTACTCACGAATCATACCGGAGAGAAGGCCTCCGGGATGATCTCCCCTCCGGCAGGGTGCCGGGAAGAACTTCAGATCCCCCCGATCTAGGGACGATGGTGGCGGCGGCTACAGACGGGTTTGTGCCTTTATGATTGGGGTACTCAGGGTTTTTGCATCGGGGGATTCTTATAGGCGAAGGGGCGAGACCGGGAGGCGGCCAGGGTGCCCAAACCCTAGCCAGGCGCGGGGCTGGGCCCACTCGCGCCTAGGGTGGGTCTGGCCCTCCTGGCTGGCCTTACAGGCTCCCCTCTGGACTTCTTGTTCCCCACGGAAAGTTATTGACTTTGTCCTTCGACCCGTCTAATTCCGAGAATATTTCTTTACTAACTTTTCTGAAACCAAAAACAACAGAAAACATGCATCTGGCACTATTGCAACTTGTTAATAGGTTAGTACCAGAAAACATGTAAAAAGCACCTCAAAGTGTGGACAAGTAAAGCAAAGTAGATACAAAACAAGCATGGAGCATAAAAAATTATAGATACGTTTCCAACATATCAATGGCTCATGGTGTGACGATGGTGGTGATCTCAAGAACATGATGGCGCGTGTAGGTGGGTGGCGAGATTGGTGGAGCATTACAAGGGGTCCGGGAGTGTGACTGTTGAGAGGTCAGGAGAAATCCTTGTCTATTTGACTCCGACGCGGTGATGCCCGTGGGTATCACCTTCCTTCTTGAAGGGTGCCGGGTGTATCTCTATCACACCTCTCAGGGCGTACCGGGGGAAACCCTAGGACCTGTCCGGGCAGCAATGTCATTGTCGTCACTCCCCTTCTTGGGGGTGTTGCTTGGTACGAGGCACTTTGGAATGCCAGACGTGTGGTGGTACTTCTCCCGTGGATGCAACGACGGCGAGTTACCTTCGTTCTTGTCGCACTGCCGATGTTGACTTTATTTTCATTTATTTCTTTTTGTATTTTCTTCCGGGCTTGGCTTGTGCTGTACTGCCTCAGCATGGTTCAGCACGTTGTATCGGGTGATTGCTATATTAATATAGCGGGGCGTAAAGCCTATTTTGAGAGAGATAATAATATAGCAAATGACCGATACAACTTACTGCTGGGACCGAACAACACAAGCAGAAGCCCAAGAGAAAATACAAAAGAAAGAAAGAGAAAGAAATGCATAACAGTGCCGAATCGACCATAGACTAAGACTCGCAACCGCCGCGCCCTCCAAAAAAGTCCCACCATGATCATATGTCTCCGAATAGCTGTGTACCAAGCAACACCTTCAATAAGGAGTACAATAATGACGATGATGCTGCCCGGACTTTTCCTTGGATTTATCTCGGTACATGAAGGGGAGTGAGAAGAGGGTACATCCGGCGCCCTTCAAGAAGGAAGGTGGAACCTGCAGATGTTGCCGCAGCGGAGCCAACATAGATGGCAAGGATTTCTCCTGCCCCCCCCCAAAGACCCATAACCCCATGCAATCCTGGCACTCCACCAAACTTGTCGTCCGCCAAAACGGTATTACAGTCTTCATCGGCGTCTCATCATGGCAAACACCACGAGGTTGGTTGGCCCGAGGAAACCCACAGAAGACAAGGGAAGGCGGCGCCGCTGCCACGTGGAAGGGACCGACCTCCACCGCCAAAGCGGTAGCAGACCAGACGCAACTGCAGGAGCATAGCAGGCCAACTAGGCCCGACCGAGCCTAGATCGGGCCCATGAAGCCCCTGCCGCCGCGCTGCAGCAGACACAGTGGCATCGTCGATCCCCTGTCCTAAAGCGTTCCCCTGACCAACCATGGCAGTGACCTAAGAGCGAGCTTGCCCGCCCTAACCCAAGTCGGGCCCAATGGGCCCAGGTTTAGGGTTTAGTGCCACCGGCCAAGCCCGTATCTACTACCACCACCGCCAAACAGCAACACCCTCGCCCCTGCCGCCATCCAGGCCACCGCCAGAACGCCGCCTGTCGAAGAACAACACTGCAAGAAGAGCACGACACGCGAAGACGCACCGCAACTCACCATCTGCCACCGAGGGGAGGCCCGGAAGGTCCTAGACCCGAAGATCCAGATCCGTCCTGGGAGGGGCCAGCACCACGCCAATTCGCAGCCCCCACCTCGCTGGCCCTCCCCGGGGCACGCCGCCACTGGCCCGCACCACGGCCAACCGCACCCCAGGAACCCCTGGCAGCACCCGCCTCCGTCGCCTAGAGATGCGCGCACAGCCTGTGCCGAGCCATCCGCGCCTCCGCCGCTGGCCGAGGCCCTCTCAAGGCCGCACCTCTTCTTACGGCGAGGTCGCCGGGCCGCCAGGCACGGCCCCTCCGGCCGCACAGCAATGAAGCTCGAGTCGCCGCGCACTACATGTGAAGCTAGAAAAAAGTGCTTATGGGGCTAGCTCCATTCCAATTGGGTCATTATGGAGAAATGAGTACTGTTTAGACCTAAATTAGTGAAGAAATCACGGATTTCACTGGGGTCAGTCCTAACATGGCATCTCCGTCCCTGCTTCTCTAGCGGTGCGCACGGCTTTTCGGTGGCCGTCTCTAGGGGCGACGAGGGGGTAGGGGTAGGGGGGACGGAGGCAGTGGCAGAGCTACTGTATAACGATTGGGTTCAGATGAACCCATTGAAATTTCGAAATCCTTCATTAATCTAGTCTCTATCACTCTCTGTTAGTGAATTATTACATGGTAAACAAAAGAACTGAACCCAATGATCAAACACTCTAGCTTCGCCACTGGGCGGAGGGGCGCTAGGGTTTGGCTCCCCCCGCCACCCTAGAGGTGGCGACCCGAGGAAGCGGGTCGTTTTTTCCTTTGAGTGGATGGTCTCCACGTTGAAATCGGGATCAAATCAAGTATCGAGAGACAACTGAATCTTAGTTTAGTGACCGAGAAGTCTATGGTTAATTTATCGCTCGAACACCGAGAGTTTTGCCCTCCCAAGGCAAAACCACCGTGAGATAGTAATTCATCTTTTTAGATTGAGATACTAGTAATTCCTGGCGAAATGAAAAACCTCTGTCAGTCTGGCGAGCCTCTGCACCCTACAATCGACGCAACGAGCTGTAGCCGAGCAAACGCAGCCAAGACGAGGCGAGATTCTCGTGCGTTTCTTCGCAAAAAAAAAAAAAGAATTACTGTACGTGAAAAGATTCTCACACGTCTCTTCAGGGGCTTTGTTCTTTTCCACCAGGTCAATTAAAGTTTCTCTCCCTCTCTCCACACATCATCTCTCAGTCTGACCAGACTGTTCAGGACAAAACTGATCTTTGTAGTATTCAGTAACATGCTTTAACAAGTCAGGACTACCCTGAATAGTCTCATGTTGATGTTGAAGAAAAAAATAGTTTTCTTTCTTTTCACACCATTAGCCACTCTATGAAAGAATTCAGTGTTATTATTTTCCTGCAACTACCATCTCTCTCTTGTTCATTCTTGCCGGAATCTTTCTTCATTCTATTAAATTTTGCTGAATCTATTTTTTCCTAATTAGTTGCTCCCTTAGGAGCGGACCAACTTCTTCCACTTCCTCTAGGTCTAACAATTCAGTCTGTAGATCTTTCTTCTTTTTATCATCCCGTCCCTTAAGATTCAGACCCCCATTCTTTTAAGTTTTTTTTAACATTCTTTAGCTTCTGTTGAAACAAGTGTAGATTGTTTCTTGCTCTAACGGGTTGGCACCAAATCTTTGAAATTCTGATAAGGAAAGTTTCATCTTTGAACCACCTTTTTTCAAATCTGAACTCTTTGTTCTTTCTCCCTCTCTTTCTTCCATAGTATCAAGAATGATAGGACAATGATCAAAACCTGAACAGTAGTAGGGTAAAACAACAATTCCCGGTCTCTTTCCAAAGTAGCGATAGCTTGATAATTTGGCCATGTAAATTGGCCACTAGTCATATCCAATTCCCTCATCGCATAAGTATTGACAATATTGTTAAACAGATCATTCCATTTACTGCTTCTCAATCTCTTATTTTTGTCAAGCTTCATGCACTAGCCAACGCAACCAAAAGTCCGAACTAATGGAAATGGCTAGTGCAATCCACTTATACACTTCAACACACCCTTTCACGTGTGACGGGGAGAAGTCAACACGCCAAGAACGAAGAAGCGACGCGGCCGAAACTCGTATGACTCAAGAGGCCTATACGTGGACATAGAGGTCAACAACAATTTTAGGATAAATTAAAGCGTGACTCGAACTCGAGACCCAGGCTCGATACCACGCTGTCTTCACGACTAGCCAACGCAACCAAAAGTCCGAACTAATGAAAAGGACTAGTGCAATCCACTTATACACTTCAACAATTTTTATCAGTCGCAAAATGTAGTACTCCATGTTGAAATCACCACCAATTAACAGATGCGAAGATTGATCTCTGCAAACATTTCCTAGAGCAGTAAGAAATTCTTCCTTATCTGCCTCTTGTGCTGTCCCATACACAATCACCGGAACCCATCTCTGATGCATCTTCAAATCCTGAAGAGTCAAAGTATCTACCAATTTCCGAGTCATGAACATCAAACTTAGTAGTTCTGAACCCACTCAGAATTCTAATAATAGATGGGACCCGTGTTTTTTTGGCTGAATTTTTCCGGTACATGTTCCGCGTGAGCTCCCACCTTCTACCCCAAACTGTTTTCTAGTGTTCTCTCTCTCAAAAAAACTGTTTTCTAGTGTACTGAAGAACACTTTTTCAGTACCAATGTATAGGCGATGGCTACAGATGTTCTAAATTAAATAAAGTGGGGAGAAATGGGATCACCGGCTGGTCACAGCTTCTCAAGAAATCTCGTCGTTGGACGCAAAGCAGATTTTTCTCGCCTCGTGCAATCCCTCGGTCGACGTCCACTATTCGTTTCTTTTTATTACCGTGGGTTCCTTTCTACGCCGATTCATCTTTCTACCATGCTGATAGCTGACTAAGTTGATCTCTTCTTAGCAAGATAATGATAATTATTGTGGAGTAAATCAAATCACGTCGAGTCGATGGTGTCCACGTTGAAACCAGGACCATATTCCACTAATCTCCGGCTTAATTTCCTACTAGTACTAAGATTGATTTGTCGGTTGCCTGACAGAAACGTGCGGGGATCAAATCAAGGACCTAGACTAGATACAACTGAATCTCTGTTCAGTGACCGAGAAGTCTATGGTTATTTTTCGTTCGTCTTATCTGAACCTATCGCTCGAAACACCCAGAGCTTTGCCCTCCAAGCAAAACCACCGTAGGTACTACGTAAGACCTAGTACCTCTTTGGTCGTCTCGGGCGCCTCTGCACCGTCCGATCGACGGCACGACCTGTCGCCGAGTAAACGGAGCACAAGACGAGGCGATAGTCTCAGTGCGTTTTATTTCACAAAAAGAATTAGTACGTGAAAAGATTCTCGCACGCACGTCACTTTCGACGCCTCCGCGCCTCAAAAAGCCAATTACTACTACTCTTTGAGCATTAATGGCTTGTCCATTTCTGAAACTGTCGACTCGCGAAGATCCATCACCTTTCTGGGCATTATTATCCTAGTAGTGGCCATTAGGATCCCAGGAGACATGGGCACCAGGGCTGTTTGTTTCTTTCTTCTCTCGAAGCCGGACAAACGCAGGACAGCCATGGAGAAATGCCTGGTTCAATCAAGGAAACACACTATGGCACGTTTAGGATTTAGAGGCACTCTAAAATGCCTCTAATAGTCAAATTAGTGCCATAATTAATTCTTTTAGACACTAAAAAACGCCGGGGACGACCATATAGGTAAAAGTTATTAGAGGCAATTTCAAAAAATACGTCAAAATCCTAATTATTTGAGGCACTTTAAAGAGTGCCTCTAAAACTAACCATTTGAGGCACTCTAAATAGTGCCTCTAAAGCTAAGCCTTTAAGACACTATTGAGAGTGCCTCTAAAACAAATTATTAATGCTTACCATTTGAGATAAACTTAAGAGTGCCTCTAAAAGTGTAAACCACGGTAATAAATGCATCAGTAATTGCATTCAAATCACAGCAAAAATCGAAATCAAAATACACAATTGGTTCAGAGGAATAGCAAAGGTTCAAATTTCACTCGAATTACTTGTGTATCTTTGGTTCACAGCAATAGCAGATGTTCCAAATCTATGGGCAGAGGTTCAAATAAATACAAATTCATCTTCTAACTATTGTACTCCGTCCTTCCCGAAATAACTGACATGGGGGAGAGAGAATTTGAACTAACGCAAATTTTGCAATTACGCCCTTAAAATATCAAATCCACATATCCACGTCCTGAGATCTGATCCAGATCCATCGAGCCTGTTCACGAGCGATCACTCCCTGCTTCTCGCCGGAGCTGTGGCCGGAGCTCCTCCATGTTGCTCGCCGAAGCTCCTCCTTGATGGCTACGGCCGCTGAAGTTGCTCCCTGGTTGGGATCAAGAGGCAAATCGTCTGGCCAATGGAGCTCCTTCCTCGCGCTCCTACTCACCAGAGCCCCTCCATGTTTTCCGCTTGGCCACTCGAGATACTCCCTCGCCCTCCTCCTACTGTTGTGCTCATCGGAGACCCTCCCTGCTGGTCGATGGTCGTCGGTCACCGGAGCTACTCCCTCGCCCTCCTGCTCCTGCTCGCCAAAGACACTCCCTGCTGGCCACCGGCCGCCGGAGCTACTACTTCAACTTCCTTCTCATGTTGCTGCTCGTTGGAGACCCTCCATGCTAACCGCCGGCCACTGGAGTTGCTCCCTCGACCTCCTGCTCCTGCAACAATAACATAAATCCACAGTTGCAGGTAAGATTTGTCGAATAGCATAGGACGGGAAAAAAAGATCATTATTAAAGTAAGACAAGGATGGACATAACGGGTAAATGAAGTAATGTGCATAAGAGAGGAACATTGGTTCAACTCATCATAGAAGTAGCCTTGTACTTCAATACTTAAGCATATATTGCTGCTAAAGTCAAGTGGGAATTAGAGGTTGTCAGCGAATAGTGCCTTTATAGGTTTTTACAGCAAGCAGAGTGAGCCTAATGACATTAACATTCAGCCATCCTGACTTCCAAAAGAACAACGTAAATATTTTGTATGAATCTGGTAAAGCTGGTCAAAATGACAGAATCTTTTATTTGGCACAACAGAAGACTTCCAGATGAAAGTGTATATGGTTCACAGTACACACAAGTAACATAATTTAGTGCTAGTGGCCACATGATTCAGAAACTGCCTTCATTATCAAGCAAAGACAATATTTACCAGAGAAGATTTACTAGAATGTGAGCTCGTGAAGTCAAATAACTGACATTTAGAGAGAGCTCTACTTCATTTCATAAGCCCATAATCTTTTTTTTACTTTCCTCTTGCATTCTATGCTAGTCCAATAATTTTAAAAAGGAACACATATTTACGATTCAGATTGTCTCATAAAGCTTAAAGTAAACTAGATTTAGGGGTGCGTCTTGGCGCACGATCCCGTTGAATATGAAATCTGACAGAAATAAATGAGTAAATAAATACATCCAAATGGTAGCGGGTCGTAGTGTCAATGTCCAAATTTGATAGAAGATGTCAAATAAGGTTCTAATTAAATGGTGAAATAAATAAATTCAAAATTGATTTACCACATCGAGCAAGAATATATACAGATCCCCATTGATCTTTATATAGAGAATGACTGCAAAAGTTACAAATGGCATTTATGTTGCAGGTCAGGTTTGTAACGTACGACAAAAGCGATAACATCTATATTAGTTTAGCTGTCTCGTAGACCTTGTCATTTATGTTGGAAACATCCACTATGAAACCATCCGCATGCAATTGATATAGGTAGTGACCTATCAGTAAAACAACCACTACTGGAAAAATTGCTTCTAGTCCCAGTTTGCAAGGGCCTTTAGTCCCGGTTTTGCACCCGGGACTGCGAAATCGGGACTAAAGGCCCCTATTTCTAGTTCCGGTTTGTTACAACCCGAAACTAGAGGGTCACCGCATGGGCGTTTTTTGCTACAGGAGAATGAAGGACCTTTAGTCCCGGGTCGTAATACGGACCTAGACTAAAGATTTTTTTAAAAAATAAATTCGAAATTTTTCTTAAACTTTTGAATTGTTTGAATCGTAATCATCTCACTTGAAACATTTTTTAGCACTAAGTATATTTAATCTTAGGTCAAATTACACTTGTGGTCAAACTTCCCATTCGGTCACCCATCCTAGCACTACTCCACCCTCAGCACACTTAACTTCTCTGTTTCATCCGCATGTCATTGCGCGAAGCCCTTTTGTATCTTGTTGTCAACACTATCATATTAATCCTATTAGCCCATATAATATGTCATACATCTTTATTTATTAAAACTACAAACAAATATTTTAGTAAACAACAATAAATAAGTAATAATAATATTTTAATATAATGAAAGTAAAAAAACTAAATAAAATAATATTTTATTCATTTTTTGCCATGATTCATTTAATATGGTATAAATAATATCTTTAAATCTGTAAATCGAAATTCGACAAATAATATATTCATTATTATCAAAAAAATGTGAGGAATCAAAATATGGAATAAAAACTTGCTAAATAAAAAAATAACTTTTTTCCTTTTCAAATTTTAAAAATGTAAAAGAATCAGAAAAATGTGAGGAATCCATTATTTATAATTTTAAAAATCTAAAAATGTGAGGAATCCAAATAAGGCTGTTAAAATCAAACTCAAATTTTTTTCCACACATTTTGGTAGGTTGTACATTTTTTTCGACATCGTACGTAAAAGTTATAGCAATTTTAAGTTGCCTGCGTCACACCCCTTTAGTCCAGAGCCGTATCACGACCCTCCCGAGTTGTATCATGGCCCGGGACTAAAGGGTGTTGCCCACGCCTGCACACCTTTAGTCCCGGACCGTATCACGACCTAGGACTAAAGGTCCGAAATGACCCAGAACTAGAGTTTTCTCGGTCTCCTGGCCACAAAAAACAGTATGAACCGAGACTAGTGCTCATACTAGTCCCGGTCGGTAATAAATCGGGACTAATGTCAGACTCTAAATCGAACCGAAGCCTCTTTTTCTACTAGTAAACCCTCGTATGAGTCACTAATTAGCAGATGAAATAGACATCGGGCTAGCATAATGTGACGTAATCGGATCTAATAAGCACTACATAGGGAAAGTAGTAGCAATTATTCTGCTCACCTCAGAAGAACCAGCAAGTGTAAAGGATCTACAGAAGAGGTTGATAACAATTATTCTGCTCACCTTAGAAGAACCGGCCATCAGTAGAGACTGGAGCATCAATGCAAGCTCCTCTTGCACTTTCAAGCAAGAACTTTCTACTCCTTTCCAACACCAAGCAAACTTATTTGCAACAAAACAGCGAAAACGGGGGTTCAAACTACTCAAGCAAACTAAACAAACTAAGCAAAGCAAACAAAAACTAAGACGCTCCAAGAACAACACAACTGTGCATGAAACAATAAAAATGAAGTGTCTAGACATACCTGAGCTTTTTATTGATAAAGAAGGGGATGCCTTGGGCATCCCCAAGCTTTGACGCTTGTACCTCTCAGATATTTCTTGGGGTGACACCCTGGTGTCATCCCCAAGCTTGAGCTTTTGTCCATTCTTCATCTCATTGCATCATTCTCTCTCTACACCTGAATTTTTTTCCTTCATACAAAACTTCACACAATCTTCATTAGCAACATTAGTTTATTCAAAAGATATTAGACTTCTGGCAAAGCTTTGGAACAGCAAAACTTTTCACTAAAAACAAAAGCTACTGTAGTAACTCCTTCAAAAATCTCAATTCCCCAAAAGAGAACTCAAAAGGGAATCAATAAGAAGCAAATGCAAATAATGGCAGAAATCTGTCAAAATAGACCAGCAGGCAGAAACCAATTTTTTATAAAATCTTTTGTTGCTCAAATAAAAAATTGTTGAACTAACGAAAGTTAGCAAACATACTGGGGGATTCATTCGTAAATTATCAGATCAATCCGAGTTACAGAGACTCCAAACGAATTTTTATGGTGGAGGAAAGAAATCTATTTCGGAACAGCAACTCTCCAAATCTTATTGCCCTCTTATTAGAGGTCATTCTTGGCACATAAAGCAAACAAAAAGGATAAGGAGAGGTTATTACTGAATTAATAATTTCCAAGACTCAAGGAAACTCTTGGGTTATATTCCAACAAGTACTTTTCTTTAACGCCTTTAAGTTAGGCATGATAGTTTGAGAAGATGCTCACATAAGAAATATGAATTGAAGTAAAAGAGAGCATCAAGAAGCAAATTGAAAACACATTTAAGTCTAACCCACTTCCTATGCATAGTAATATTGTAAGAAAATAAATCAAAGAAGCTCATAGTAACAAGAATGGGTAGATAAAACAGGAGCAACTTTAAAACTTTCAGCACATAGAGAGGTGTTTCAGTACCATGAAAACTTCTACAACCATATTTTCCCCTCTCATAATAACTTTCAGTAGACTCATGAAACAAATCAACAATATAACTATCACATAAAGCATTTTTTTCATGATCTATAAACACATAATTTCTATCAAGCTCAAAAATAGTGGGATTAAAACCTTCAAACCCACTTTTAACTATTTTATAACAAGAAGACTTATAGGAAATTTCTATAAGTCTTGTTGCTAGAGTCTTGTTGCTGTAGGAAGGTGTTAACTATTTTATATGTTACTTATTTTAAAAACCTTCAAACCCACTTTTAACTATTCTTCAATTTACTCACATTGAAAAGGAAGGTGTTTATACCTCCTACAGCAACAAGACTTATCAAAGCAATAAGTAACATTATAAGTAGAGCACACGTCTCTAGCAGTAGTATTCAACTTATCAATTTGTTCCCATAAGTTTTTCCCATTTTGTGACAAACAGTGCTCCTTATAATAATACTTTCCTCCTTTCGTGAACCCACCTTGCCAATAAGAACTAGTTTCAAAGAAACCATCCATTGATAGAAAGCAAGGCAACAACAGACCAGTAACTAGAGCAGGAACTATTTTTTTGTGTTTTTGAATAAAGAAAGCAAACCAAACTAAACTAATTTTTTTGGGTTTTTTTTGGAAAGAGGCAAACAAAACCAAGCAAAAAAAACTAAGCAAACTAAAAACAAAGCAAAGATAAAGGAAGTGGAGGACTCCCCTTGTGAAGACGTCTTTAGCCTCCCCGGCAACGACGCCAGAAAGACTTGATGGTGCTCGACGTGGCACTTTGTTGGTAACCCCAAGCGCAGGGTGTGAAGAGCACAACAACAAGTTTTCCCTCAGTTGAGACCGAGGTTATCGAACCAGTAGGAGGAAGAAAACGTCACACAGGTGTTGCAAACAACGTGAAGACCTGCACAACACAAACTCAAGACTTTGTCCCAACAAATCAGTGAGGTTGTCAAGCTCACCGGTTTGCTGTAATAAAGGACTAAACGTATGGTGTGGAAGGTAATGGTTTGCAGCAAGTAAACAAATAACAGTGGAAGATGTATCAATGGTAAAGATTGGACCGGGATTCATAGTTCACTAGAGGTGCTCTCCTTAGATAAACAACATGGCATGAAGGGTAAACAAATTACAGCAGGGCAATTGACAGGAACTGAGCAATGCATAACAATGCAATTACTAGTCAGAAAGATCCTATAAGGTTCGATTGGGCAATACAAAAAGATACATAGACCGCCATCCAACTTCATCTATGACTAGAAGTACACCTTCAGGTTATCATCCGAACCCCCTCTAGTATTAAGTTGCAAGCAACAGACAACTGCTTTAAGCAAAGTGTGTAAGGTAAACAGTCCACATGTTCCATGAACAAGAGACCGTTGTTTTCTCCCTAGTGGCAACATCACATCTACAACCGAAGAGATTTATGTCACTTCCCTTGAAAACTAGAGGCATGAACCCACTATCATAAATACTCTCTCTTGGAGTCACTAGCAACTACTTGGCCAAGATAACCACTAGCAACGGAGAGCATGCAAGATCACAAATAACACAGACATGATAGAATCATAAAGACAAAACCATTAATCAATCCAACATAATAATCTCAATATCCATCGGATCCCCACAAACACAACATGCATGATTAAAAATAGAATATATCTTGATCATAAACGAAGCTCACAAGATCTATACATGAAAGCACAAAGGAGGAGATACAACCATCTAGCTACTACATGGACCCATAGTCCAAGGTGGAACTACTCACGCATCATACCGGAGAAGAAGGCCTTCGGGATGATCTCCCCTCCGGCAGGGTGCCGGGAAAAACTTCAGATCCCCCCTCCCCAATCTAGGGACGATGGTGGCGACGGCTACAGACGGTTTTTTGGAGATTTGATCGGGTGCTTAGGGTTTAGGCATCAGGGGCTTCTTATAGTCAAAGGGGGAGGCTGAGGAGGTGGCCAGGGGCCCCACACGCTGCCTAAGCGCGGGCCCACCCCTGGCCGCGCCTAGGGGGGTGTGGCCGCCCTGGCATGCCTCTCCGTCTCTCCTCTGGACATCTTGTTCCCCAGGGAAAGTTATTGACTTTGACGTTTGTCCCGTCCAATTCCGAGAATATTGATTTTCTGCCTTTCTGGAACCAAAAACAGAAGAAAACAGGCAACTGACACTGTGGCAACTTGTTAATAGGTTAGTTCTAGAAAAGATATAAAAACATCTCAAAGAAAGACAAAGTAAAGCAAAGTAGATACTAAACAAGCATGGAACATAAAAAATTATAGATACGTTTCCGACGTATCACTGACGAAATGATTTTATTTACACTCGTTATGATTTAGACCAATCTGTCTAAGAAAAACAGAATAAGAGAATGAATGAGACCAACCTGAATACAACTTTTTGTTTTCACTTGAACAATGGCACCTTTAGTATATCCAACCACATAAATAAATCAATGGGCAAAAGTCAATCATCTATGCATGCACCTAACAGAATGTCTTGGACGGGCACAACAACATTCTAATCTCATAGGGGACTAAATTTGACCAATAAATATAAAGGCACAATATTTAGAGATGCACATTGTCATAAAGTTGCAGAAAAAACCAAGACCCCCTTTCAAACATAGGCTGGCGCACACAGTGACATCTACAGCTGCAATCATATAATAGGGGAGCAAAAAAGGTGTTCAAATCAGGGGTGGAGTAAGGTAGAATGTGATTCAAGTTTGGAGGTGAGGAGGAAAACAAAGTACAAATGAACCCAAAAAAGGGTTTTGCTCTGATGAAAGATGTATTCAGGCAAGAAATTCAAGGTCTTCTGGTTAATTTGAGAAAATACAGTTATAAAAAAATACATGGAAGTAAATGTCGTTTATAATAAAGGTAGATGGCAGTAGATGTGTAGTGCAAGATTAATTGAGGATAAACCATGGTAGCCTATACATAAAAATGGTTGGCAATGGTAGGAGTGAAGGTGGCACCGCCAAACTTTTGTAAGCTAGTATATTACCAAACATATAAGAAATCCGAGTTAGTGCTATCTGACAATCTACGCAATGTCTGAATAATATGCACCCAGATTATAAAGGTGCAGATATGCATCCCACTTACCTACAAAAAAATGCATCTCGTTGTTATTTTCTCCTATACCACATATGAACAAATACATGAAAAATATATCAAAGTATTCTCATCTTGAAAATGTATAGAGGTGAGCAGTCAATTATCCATAAAAACTCAACTTAGAGCAACAGTGCCCATCTTATTTGAATGCCTCAACTTCAGAAGGATTTCATTATGGAAAAAACATGCCTAATTATCACAAGGAATGCTAGAGAAACAAAATCTAGTGGTCAGATATACCTTGGACAATGTAGGGATCTTAGATTCAAGCAATACTGGGCATATGAGACGACGGTCTAGTGCAAAATATTGCGTCAGTCCGTTAACGGATTAGGGAAAAATAGGCAAAGAAGGATCTACAAAGATGAGAATTTGTACCTTTTTGCTATGCATATTATTTAGCATGCTCGCTTGGTCTTCCATTAGCTAATCAAGGTTAAGTTGAAGTCCTCTTTGGTCAAACTGGAACCGAGGCAAAAAAAAGAGCCTTAAACAAATCAAAAAGTGGTTCATTTTATTGAGCAATAGCGCTCACAGAAAGAGAACAAAGCCATAGCAGGATTCATTAATTTGCAGCAATATAAATAAGGTACCAAGCACTGCAAAGCCAAAACAGTATTGATCAATGTGTAGCAATATAAGTAAAATTGGAAGGACTGCAAAGAGACGGGAGGTTGAGATCAAAATCTAGCACCGTGGCCATGATATCTCTCTGTACATGTCCAACAAGAACCAACAGAAAAATCTACTTATTTAGACCAAGAAAACCGGCATTTGGCAAGAACATATAAATGGACACAGATCACTAAACTCTATAGCAATCAGAACAGACAAAACTATCGGGGACGGAGAGTGAGATTACCTAGACGTCGTACTTGATGGAGATGCTCCAGGTTGTTGTGGCATCCCGCAAAACCACTACTAGAAAATCGCGTTGAATTTGTGCATTGCATCGTCATCATCATGCATTGTTTGCCAAAACTATCCCGCAAGCCCGTTTTGTTTTCTAAAAACGCCCCCTCTTTATTCAAACGCCAAACCCCGGGTGCTGCCGGATATTTTATTTGTCTAAAAACCACTTGCAAAAGTTATCGCAAATTAAATAAAAAGTTAAATTATTTTAGCGGGGGCAGTCGAACGGGCCAGCCCGACCCGAACGACCACCCCTGTTTTTTTAAAACGGTCCAGCTGAACCCGCCCTTCTAATCCTATTCCTACCCAATTAC
The DNA here is from genome assembly GCA_030063025.1 of Avena longiglumis. Taxonomy (NCBI): domain Eukaryota; kingdom Viridiplantae; phylum Streptophyta; class Magnoliopsida; order Poales; family Poaceae; genus Avena; species Avena longiglumis. Next base: position 493,204,401 of record CP125973.1, on the reverse strand, counting down.
CTACCCAGCCCACCCCCTCCACCTCACTCTGGCCAATCAGAACTCGCCACCTCATCTTCCCCTCTCCCTCACCCAATCATCCTTGGCCACCTCAGCAGCCCCACCTCTCTCTCCCTCTCAACCTGCCCCTCTAGCACACAGCCGCACCCTCTCCTCCCTGGGACCCACCCCCCTGGCCCACCTGGCCCCAGCCCACGCCCCCTGTTCCTCTTCCCCCGCAGCACCCTCCTCTCCCCTGCTACCTCGCTCCGCCCGCAAACCGTCCCCACCTCCCTCGGGCCCCGCTCCGGCCACGCCTCACTTTGCCGCCGCTTTCCCATGCGCCGCCCGCCTCGGCTGATCCTCCCAGCGCCGCCATGCCGCCAACCCTCCGCCACCACTCTCCTCACCGACGACGCCCGTCCCTCCGCCTCGCGCCCGAGAGCGGCTCGCCTCGGCCCGTCGGCCCTCCCCCGCCCAGCGCCGCCGCCTCGCCTTCTCCGACCGTCCGCCTCAAGCTCGGCTCACGCCTGGCGACCCGTCTCTCCAGCCCTGACGCACCTCCCCCTGCTGACGCGCCGCCTGCGTCCTCCGCGCCAGCGACCCTCGCCTCCGCCCGCCTTCTCCGACTCGCGCCAAGCGTCCGCTAGCCTCCTCCAAGCTCGCCGGCGGTCCTCCCTTGCCCGCCAGTTCCGGCCCTCCCTCACGCCGCCCGAGCCGTCGTCGGCTCGCCCGCGCTGCCGCTCGACCATGGCCCGCCGCCGCGTCGGGTCCTGTCCCGCCACCTCCTCGCGTCCCCAGTGCTCAGCCGAGCGAGCCCCTCGCTGCCGGCGGTCCTCCCAGTGACCACCCTCCGCGGCAAGGCCGCGCCTGCCCTCTGTTTTGCTGCCGTCACACCGTTTGTGTGCGTTTGTTTTGGGAATCAAGTGTGCTCTCGCTTGCTTGTCTCGTCGGGTCTCCGGTCCTAGCCGGCTATGCGTTAGCACCTCGTGGCCGCCGCGCCGGTGAAACATCGTCGGCCTCCCGAAGCCAGCTGTTTTTGCAAGTACCAATGAGAAGGATCTTGCGAAGATCCACTTCGTCCACTCGAAGGCCGTCTCTGAGAACACAAGTTTGGCCACGGGACATGGAATTCGGAACACCAAGTTCTCCATCACAGACAAGTTCCCCTTCGCGGAGCCAACGACCCGAGCTCTCCTTCTTGGAACATCAAGACCCCGATCCCTCGATCCGAGGATCCGAAGGCCGCTTCCACGATCCCGCCGG